>PUFA01000026.1:7797857-9097500 GCA_003508835.1 Eonycteris spelaea | reverse complement strand
TTTCTTTCCATAGTTCAGAGCCAATAATATTATCTGTGTAGGACTCTGATAGCCCTTGCACTTTAATAAGCCACATGCCTACTGTACCTTATGGGCAAACAAGCCCTGTTCTATGGTACCAAAAAATATACAGAAGTGACAGAGATTATGGAAATACAAGGAAAGATCTGGAACAAAATGTACTACTCTTGACAAAAACAAACATACTCAAACCCTCCTTCTATTTCTCTTAAGAGCCCCTAAATCCTTACATGCAACCTTCTTTGTAGCCAAAAATAAATAAAAAATAAAAAATAGACTAGATATTCCTTCTTTGCCAGCTGAATGCCTGGGGAGTTATCTGTTTGGAAATTACTCCCAGTCAAGGGCAAGAGTTGACACTCTAAGACCCTTTGGTTGTCTTGAGGTGTAAAATCTTGCTAGATTTCAGCCCTTATAACCAACAAAAGCATTTAAAACAATGCTCAAAAGACACAAAGACAGGAAAGAATAGGTTTGTAACTTAAAAAAAAAAATCTTTACAAATCTGGACTCAAAAACAAGAAGAGAGGGGTAAACACTGTGATTGTATTTCATTTACACACACACTAGGCTCAAAATTTTTAAAACTATATTGTTCTCTGCATATTTAATATAGTTTATTAAAATTTTTAATGAATATTTATATTTTATGATAAAAATGGTTTTATTAAATTCTTATTTAATCAATGCTAAATTTTATATTTTAACTTATCTAAAAAAAGGAACCTTCCATCCAATCTGCGTTATCCCATTCGTTTCTCCCTGCTTGTCTGTAGCCCATTTGCCACCACTTTGACTATTCTGAGAAATGGGGATCTCTATTCATTTTGTCAGGTCATGGACAGATAGACAAAAACAAAAACAAAGCCTCCACATTAGTCTTGCACAAAAATGATCATTGGACGTAATTAACCAGTGATGTGCACCACTGTGGACATTTAAAGACAATCCTTCCAATTGTCTTTTTTCCCCAACAAGCCCTGCTCACTCAAGTGTTCAGGTACTCAGTTACATTCAACACAGACTAATTCACTTATCCTCAACAAGTGGGCTATTGATTTTTGCCTGTTTTCAGAGCAGCCTGGGGCTTTCTGAATGACAATAGCGTCCCCTATTTAGAAAAAAAAAAAAATCCTGCCATTTCGGGGGAAATGCCCTTTTAGTCCTCATAATCGTGCTGGCCTCACATTTGTCTGGATCTGTTCCTATATTCAGTCGCTAATTTTCAGTCTTTTTAATTTGCTCCATCAGAATCCGGCATATTTCTTGCCTTTTTAAGCTGAGAGGTCAACAGGATTTGCTTTTGTTGTGTAGGGGCTCCGATGAAGGGCACAAGAAATTCCTCAACCTAGCAGGAACAAGGCATCAGGCATCCTTATTTTCTCTTTCTTTCTTTTTGGGTAATTAACTTGTGAAAAGCATGTAGCCTCACATTCGAATTTTCCAAGAGGTAAAAAGAGTAAATCCTGAGTGACCACCTAATTTGTACTCCTATACTTATGGTAAATGCCATCCTCTACATAAAAGTAAAGCAAAAAAGATTGATAGCAAATCTGACACAATATTTTAAATGTACTAAACTCTTTAAATGAATAAAAAAAAGGGGGTGAGGCTGCAAATAGAGCCAATTTTTGTTGAAAAAGAATGATCTGTTTTTGTTAGTTATGTTGTTTTAATAATAGCCCCATGATAAATTTGATATCCTTAAAGAAACTATGATGATTGTTTGTGGACTATTACTTTTATAGCCATAAAATGTAAAGTGAACAATGCCCTTAATTGGAGGGGGAAGTAAATACCCCTCATAACAGACTGTCTCCTAACTAAGTTATATTAGGACAATGGCATTCCTGTAGCTGCTGGACAAAGAAAGAAAGCTGCCCATCCAATTCAAATGCTGAGTCTATCAGAAATGTGCATGTTTCAGCAGCTCCTTTCCCTACTCAGAGGCATTTGAACTTGCATGTTAGTTAGCGGGTCAAATATGGGCACTGGAGAAAAAGACACACAGGCATACAGACAGACACACACAACCACTCCAGCAGGGGGAGAGTTCGATTTACCCACTGAGTGTCTCAACCTTGTTTCATCAGGGCTTCCTCCTGTCCCTTTGATAAAGAGTGAAGATAGGAGTTTGCATCAGCTGTGACACGTAGGAATGCTGCGAGGAACAGAACTGTGCCTCTAAGCATAAGCCTCCAGTGCTGTAATTCTGGAGAGTGCTGAGTCTCTAAATAGTGTGTGTGTGTGTGTGTGTGTGTGTGTGTGTGTGCACACATATATGTGTGTGTGTGTGTGAGTATATATATATATATATATAATATATATTATTTTTTTAATTGGGAGTTATTAATGAGGTCGCTCTAAAGAGGACAGGCATTGGGTAATTTTTAAACTCCAGACACATTTTCGACTCTTCTGTTAACACAATGGTTAACAGACAACTGGCTACCCTTTTTGCAAGAGCCAAGGGGGAAACAAAGGTTGTCTAGAGTGGCCTTGTCTCCCCTTGGCTGAGAATGGAAAAGCGAGGACTCCCTTGACAAGAGCTCTGCCTTTGTGTTTTGCACCTGGAGGTTTTTTTTTTTTTTTTTTTTTTTTTTTTTAGGGCTAAGAAGTCGAATCACCAAGTATTGATTACTTACAGCGTGCCTGAGTGCGACACACCTCAAGGGAGGCAGAGGAAGCTAGAGGCTGAAGAGACAAGGCTAACATTTAAAAAATAATGGGGAACAATAGAGTATCAAGCATCATCAAGTGGCAAGCTTCGAGGATACAGATATATCAGACATTCCTAGATTTTTAGAGTTAAAGTCTAGTAAAGCCAAAAAGGAAAAAAAAAATAGGCAGGTTGACAAAGACTTGCTGATGTTTTATTTTTGCCAATCAAGGACTTTAAAAATAAAACAAAATCAGAGAAAGAACATAAAAAAAAAAAGAGGAAGAAAACGGAGCTATTATTTTGTCTTCAATATTAAAGGAGAAGACATTTAACATTTTAAAAGGGTGTGCGAAGGTACAATCCTAAAATAAACGACAGTTTAAAAAATGGATACCATGTGCTTTATGAGAAATTCACTACTCTGTCTATATTTTTCTCATTTTTAAATGGACTGGTGAAAATCTGTCACCAAAGGTGAGCCTTTGGGATCTGACAGATGACAATTTTCTTCCACTTATCCTTGTACCACCTCAGCACCATCTTGGCACACAAGAGCTTCAAGAATATTTGCTGAATAAACAAGGGGCTATATTTACAAATGAGCATCTGCTGAGTAAAGCTTTCATGTGGCCACGGGGTTGGGGATAAGAGGACAGTGTAGCAGACCACGAAGATGTCAGGTGGTGGAAAATATAAGCATTTGTAATACCTGGCAAGAAAATAATGCAGGCCACCCAAATGCGGAAGCATCTGAATGTTGGTTAGTATCTCCAAATGCAGGTTCTAATTTTTGAGGTTGTCCACTGAGATTCAGGTAGATGGACAGTGGTCACTTCATGTCCCCATCCCAATCTCAGTGGGTCCAACTAGTTAAGCAACAAAGTGATTTTACAGAAAAAAAATAGTACTCATTGCAGACTTTATTCAGGAGGACCATCGCCATTGGTGTAGGGACCACTGCATTGGGGTTTTGCAGTAAAGAAGAGAGATGGAGCTCAACTCCTGGTATAAGTGGGGATTTTATAGCCAAGGGCAGGCAGAATGGGGAAGGTTAGTAGACAGAAAATTCCTAAAAGGGTAGGGCAATTCTTGCTAGCTGACCTAACGGGATTCCTGCTGAAGGCAAGTTGGGGTGATCAGATCTTACCTGGAGGACATGGGGAATGAGAAAGGTGATGAGCTATATTGCTAAATTGACTTGGCAAGATTCTTACTCAAATTGAGTCAGGTGAAAAAAGGACATATAAGTCCAAAAGCCGAGGCCCACCTAGTTAGGAAGAAGATTCAGAGGAGCTTCAGTACCATTTGGTCAAGGACAGACTCTTTGTCAGTGGTCTCTTTCAATATCATCTCAGGCTATAATTTTTTTTTTTTTAATAATGCACAGTTTTCTGTGTTAACCCAAAGGGCAATATTTCTTGATAACCAGAGTGAGATATCTATGATGCAAATGAGGCTGGTGAGAGGATGGACTATAAGGTCAGGCAGGCCTGAGCCCCCTAAGGCCCCCCAGTCACCAACTGGTAACCTGAAAGTGACTTCAGCTCTGAACTTCAGGTGTCTCTCCTGTGGGATACAAATAACAGCACCTCTCTCAATGTTGAAGAGGCTGAGAAAAGATGATGGACCTAAAACACATAGCACTAAGCCTGGCCCTTGAAGAGGACCCAATACCTAGCCATTGAAAAAAGAAAAAAAAAAACAATCTGACTGCATTTATTGCTCCACCTTGACCCCATTCACAATCTCCAAAAATATGCTGGAGGCTAGAGAAGTAAAGAGTATTAAATCTTGTCAAATTCAAGAACACAGAAAGGTTCTGATCAGAGAGATGAGAAGAGAAATGGATATTGATCAGCGATGACAAGTCAAAAGTACCACAGAGCAGACAGCAGACAGCAGAGATTCAAGTGCTGGTATGAACACTGAGCAAGCTATGTGACTTAAGGGACATGACTTAATACCTGTAAGGCACAACCTTCTCATCTGTGAAATGGGGATAATGATAGTGTCTACTCCTGGGTGGCCTGGAAAAAGATCCTACAAGGTAAACCACGTGAACCACCTTTCATAGCACCCGGCGTAAAGTGGTCATTAAAAAACTGTGACTTATCATTATTATCACTATCAGAATATTGTCAGAGCAGAATATCTGCTCGAGAAACTTGGCAAGAAGGGTATGATTGCTTCAGATCTCATTTCACTTTCTGCGTACAAAGGAGCAATGCTATTAGTATGATGCCTTTCACTGTTGGACCAATAAGATCTCTTCGGAAGAGAAAAAAAATATGAATGGGAATATAGTAAAGAAATAGGTAACTCCCATAGTCTCTATGCTCTGACAAAAGAATGATTGTTAATGTGATTAGTTCAAAACAGTGTATTAAGCCCAATGGAATCATTTTAAAATAAGACTCTAATTTCAGGAACCTAAGGAAGCCTGCATTTTAATAAGATATTTCATTGTACCTCAAATACAAAACCATTGTTTGCCTGACTCTATAATTTATTGTTAGACAGACACTGCACTATTACTATAGCAAAATGAAACGTGCAATGATTTCGCTAATAAAACAATTGGATCATAAGGCAGAGCACAGCTCGGCAGTTTAAACAGAGCCGAATACCCCTGAGCAGAGATCTGCATAGTCTAATATTCCCAGTTGGAATTTCACCTTTCTCCACTCTTCCGCAGAGAAAATCACTGAAATAGCCTGCTAACAATACCATTACCGTCTCTCTAACTTAATCCTTTGTTCCCTCCAAAGAAAAGACTACCGCTGATTATGAATATTCCACTCCACAATTTCCATCAATTAATATACTACCCTGTTCTTATTACAGTATTAATAGCTTCTTGATTTACATTAGAAAGTATATATTTTACACCATTGGTAAAGCTATTTCTTCCTCTTTAACGGAAAGTGATTACATAAAAAGAACTTAACAATTTAGAAAATCGAGGTGGGTGTGTGGATAATTGCCTGGCAGCCATATATTCTGTTCTCTTTCCCATTTTTTCTCCTCTCTGCTGGGGAATTCCTATTTTACAGTCAAAGAGGGCAGGACGGCTCCCCTCAACCTTCTTTGTTCTTAGACCTTTCGTCTGGGAAGAGACTCTAAGCTGACTGGTGTGCCTCCTAGGTCTGCCTCCAACTGTCCACAGAAGGCAGAATTCACAACTCACCTTAACAAAAACACAGAGGCAAAGAGAGGCCCAGCGCCTTCCCCAGTGAATAAGATGAGGCTGGTGGCAGCATAGAAGAAAGGCAGGTGTTGAAGAAAGAGTTCTGTTTTGGTATGGAGAGAGGCCATCTTAGGTTTGCTTGTCCTTCCTTGCTGTGCAGGGACACACCCGAGCTGGGCTGTCACTTACATTCCTTGAGCTCTAGGTACCTGACTGGGAAAATACGGGTATTCACGTCTGCTTCCCAGATATTTTGTGGAAACCAAATGTGTGTGTGTGCATAGGCAATGCTCCTAGTAGTAGTGGATGGATGGTGGGGTGGAGGTGCTGGAAGGAAGGTTGGTACCTGCTCTCTCCCCAAGTATGTCTGAAGTCACAGATGCCCCTGCAAAGACTTAGATGGTCATGGGGTTGGAATGCAGGCTTCTCCCTGATACTCAGGAGGAAGATTATAGGCCGGAGTCACCCCCACAGTGATCTCTGAGTCCATTCTAGAACTCTGGCCCAGAGAATTGAATACTTTCAGGGTAGCCTTGCAGAGGAGTTAAGATCCAGAACTCCCTTAGTGGCCTCTGTTCAGAGCTCATACTTTTACTGCCTATCGTCCTGCTATCTTCTAGGATGGTTTCAACTGCCACCAGGATTTACCAATGAATTCGAAGATTCTGTTCTCAGTCCTGTCACTGTGCAGGCACAAGGGTCCTGCTTCACCTCTCTGGACTGTAGCTCTATAAAACGAGAGGGTTCCAAGAGGTCACAACTGGCACCCTGTGCGTGACTGCCATTTGTCCTCTTGGCTCACTTCTATTTAATTAACTTAAAGGGCCCACACTGCATGGAACACCTTTGAGTCCTAAAGATGCTACATAGTTCAGCCACTGTCACTTAGGAAGCCACCTGTCCTTTTCCAAGATGCACCCATTCCCAGAGTATGTCTGCAAGACCCTATAAAGACCCCCTAGCATCTTCCTTTCTTTGCCTGTACTGCACTTCCTAAACCTAAGGTGTCCTGGGCCTTGTCCTTGCACACCTAGTTCTTCAGGTGCTGCTCTGAGACTTGGGGCAAATGGTGATTGACAGGGTTGAGTTTTGCTGTATTTCTCGTAAAACTGTGTCAGGAACGATTAAATAGCAAGGACTCAAAAAGAGATGGATGTACCCCTCCTGAGGCCGTGTCTACACATGACCAGAGCTGTCCACCGGGCCAGCTTAGTGAAAAACACCAGTCAGAGGGGCTGCGTGATTGAACTGACAGGCCAATTCCCCAGCCATGGAAGGCAGCCTTGGGCTATGGCTGGGGGCAGGGCAGCCGGCCCTTTGGTTTCTTTCCTCATTTAAAGCACTTTGCAGAGTCTCAAGCCCAAGGTAGAGATTCCGTTCAACGTCTGTGAATTGATTGATTAATTCAAAGCCCCTGAGAGATCCCATAGGTTCACAGATAAAGCAAGACAAGCTGAGAATTTTCCTGTCTTCCTCAAAAGGAAAATGTTCAAGAAGCAGCCCCTAATTGGAGATGATTTACATTTCTGTCTTGATCTCAGAACTGAAGGAGCGGAAGAGAGCCTCCACCAGCAACCACCGGAGTTTCGGCAAGAGCAGCTAGGATGTCCAGATTCTTGCCAGACACCTTCTAGATGGGGACCAGCTTCTGTGGCCCCTAAGTGTAGTTTGGTTGTTTAGATTTAGGGAGTCGAACAAGTCTTGTCCTCAATGCCAGCTCTGCCTATGCAAGTCACTAAAACTCTCTGTCCTCAGTTTCCCTACTGATGTTAAGTGCTTAGCACAGCATCAGGTAGAGAACAGATGCTCACTAGAGGACACTTGTTATTATGAAGGTGATTCTGATGACACCAGACATGTCTCACCGAACACAGAGCTAAGACTCCAGGAGCTGTTCTAACTCAGATGAAAGTACCTCCAGTGCCCTTTGGGGGGGGCACCATAGTCATTAGATATTTATGTCTTTTGAATTTTAGTGGAGTTATGACCCAGTGTCATCCAGCAATATGATTTTTGCAAAGAGACTTCCTGTCAAGATGTCTGTCTCCCGATTTTTCATGTCTCCAAACTGGGAGACACTTTGGGGTCTGTCTCAGATGTTATCTACAAGGTAGCCTTGTTAAGATATCCTTGGGTCCTCATAGTCTAACCCCAGAGAGAGACCTCTCACCCTGGAAAGAGATCTCTATTTGCTGAATTATATCAGAGCCAAGTAAACCAACATGCACTGGGACAGGGGAGAGGGGATGTGAGTTAATAATACCTTATAAATTCAATTTGCATTCTCCTCTTGATTTTAACCCAATCTACATGAGCTCTCCAAAATAAGCAGTCATTTGAAATCCTCCCACGTGTCTTACACATTTTAAAACACATCCCTTTAATAAACTAAACCATACAATGTGGTTTTAACTGGTTCTAGAATATTCTGATAGTGAAATATTTTCTGTTTCTGGGCCAGAACTGGTCATTTCTTCTTGAGAATATGATGTTTGAAAATCAGTTCCTCCTATTATAGATTTCTCCCTCAGCTTGTAGAAAATCCATGATTCCCTAAACATTGGTCTTTGAAAGCACATTGACTAAAATCTTCATGCTTAATTCATGAAGCGCAGTCTGGAGATTAGTGGAGCTGGACATGGACCAGGAATACTTTATCATATTCTAATAAGCAGAGGCTGAAAATTGCATTTCTAAAGCTACAGTATTAAAGGGCATACCGCAAAACATGACCCAAACATAACTCAGTAGTTTTACAGTGTCTGAAAAGGCTTTGATATGATAAAGTATGCTGACGAGAGGAATAAACACAACTAGAAATTTCTGAATTTAAAAAGGGGGGAAAAAAGGAGGGGGCTTGGCAAGCATTCAGTATATTTGTGGAAAAACGTATATTATAAACTTATACATTGTAATTCCTATTAAACAAGTATTGACTATTGAGTCATGCTATAGAAGATCTCTGTAGCATCACAATTTGGGGGTTTGGAGAGCATGAAAGCATGAGAGATGAAAGGAAATAAATAAAGCAGCCTAATGAGGTTAATTTGAAGGTTTCCAGAAAAACCTAAGTGCTAGCTTTTCACCCTTCCTTAAAACAGGTCACCAGCATTGTTTCTGAAAGCAGAAAGCAATGCGTATGGGGGGCAAATGCTTGATGGTTCACCAGGGACATGGCTCAGAAAATGGTATGGGATAAAAGCCCTCCCTCATGCAGCAAAAAGTGTCTGAAAAATGATGGTAATGTGTAAAAGCAACCATAGAACCTAATGCATAAATCAGCAATGCACATAGCACTGAGTACAGTGCCTGGCACACAGTATGTGCCAATAGATATCTTTTTTAATTGATTGATTGATCAACTACTGTATGAGAGAAAAAGAAACCAATGGACATCAGTCCTGTGCATACTACATGAGCATATGGATGCCGTTGGATTTACTCTCTGAGTACCTGTTAAGCGGTTTCCCTTTGTAAATGAAGCATTATGTCAGGAGCAGTTTTCACAAAGACAGACTGTAAGCACCTGGACTCACTAGGGTTCCAGAATTTCTATGCAGGAGACAGTGTGGGGGAAGGGGGCAGAAATCAAGTAGGAAGGGGGTGGGAACCCAAGGATTTGTCTTTAAACTGCATCAGCATAGCTAGAACATGGGCATTATTTAGATGACATGTCTATCGGAAAAGTCATAGTGGGTACGCTTCAGAGATTTGGCTGATGGAGGGGGGCAGTGTGATCCTACCCCTCAAAGCCAAGTGTCATAGCTGCTGAGATTACAGCAGAAAGATCAGAGCAGCAAAAACCCTGCTGATTTTTATGATTTTCTTTTTTATAGGTGTGCACTCACCATGCTCCCTTCACTCACTATTTAACACAGGGTTTATCTTTTCTTTCTATCAGGCCCTCTTTACTGCCCTACTGAATCTCCCTGCTGGCCTCTAAAGACACAGCCCATGCTTTCCCTGTAAACAGACCTTAACATCAGTACTTGCCAGCAGTTTCACAAATCTGGGTCTCCTCTTCAGTTGGTTGGCCCTGCTCATCCTACACATCTCCACTGGCTTCATTCCTGAATCCACCTTAGCACCCCTGATTCGCCCACACCAGGCTGGACTGGCTATTCTTGTTCTAGGTTTGCACAGCATCCATGTCATCTTCTACCTTACAATGATGGCACCTTGATGACTGCACACCTCTCTCGCCAGGCTATAGTCTCTTGAAGAGCCAAAACCCTGGCAAGTAACCCAGAACATTCCAGGCCTGGAAACAGGTGAACAAATAAAGGTTGTGAATCCAAAATATCCAATCCTAAAGGGAATGTGGATATCATCCTTTGTTTTATACTCACTTTCACATTGAAAAAATATATAAAATTTATTATGTCTAGAACAGATACATGCCAGATATCGTTACAGAAAATGTGATCATAAAAATGTGCAGAAATAACAAAGAATGAAAAACTACCTATCCTCACACTGTTTAGTATTTTTCTCACTTTGAGTATAAATTTTACCCCTTTGAACACTGATGTTCTTTTCTACTCTACTGAATTCAGATTTCTGACACTGCAGCTACCTGATAAGTCATTCCCAAGCTGTTCTAAGAATGGTTCACACATTGAGCCATTCTCATTGGCTGCCCAAGAGGCAGGTGACTCTGCCTGCTCTAGCTTAAGCACATTATTTACCTCTGATAGGCAAATAGGGCCAGGGATAGAGACTGAGGACCCCAGTATTAACAGAGATGTGGCCTTATTATACACAGCCACTTGAAATATAAAATGAGTGGACATGTTTGTTGCAAAGACATGGCATGGCCTTGATCTATCCATGGTCTCAACCAAAAATGCACGTCAGGTGCTGGAGGGAGGCAGGAGTCAGCAGCTGCTGGCTGGGGATTAAGCCACGAGAAGCCTCTCAGGAATGAGCCAAGAGGAACAGCTTTGGTTCTGCTCTCAGCGAAGTGAAAAGGATGTGTTTCCAGGTGTTGTCCTTGCAGCTTCCCTTGTCCAGTCACTGCATGACCCCCTGCTGGGTGGTATGCTGCTTGACTCCAGATCTGTTTCTGCAGCAGCTGTTGGCAATGAAGTACGTGTCTACCCATCCCCGGTGGCTGCTTTTGAAGGTTGGCAACGCCTTCTCCTGCAACTGCCACTGTTGCAGCAGCCCTGTCTGCATCGCAGCTTCTAGCCAGGTGCTCCACCACCCCCAGCCTCAAGACAGCGTGTTCCCTTCCTAAACACCTCCGGTGCCTGGGGCCAACTTCTTTTTTCCAGGGGTGTGGATACTAAGAATGGGGTTACTGTGAAAAGAACTCACTACTTCTCTAAGAAATCAGTCCTTTATGTTCCCATAATTATAATTTTTTTTACATGCAATATGCATCAGCCATTTTTAAGAAAGCAAAGGGGGATTTCAAACAGAGAAACTATGAAAATGAAATTGCTTTAATTTATATATCCCATTATTACAAAAGGTTACCTAATACTGAATGAATTCTGAGAAATGAATGCCAAGGGACTAAGGCTGTAGAATTCTCTGAATGCCAAATAAGTAAGTAAATAAGTAAGTAAGTAAGTAAGTAAGTAAATAAATAAATAAATAAATAAATAAATGACTTAAGTGTTCAGTTGGAGGTAGCCTATGAGGAGTAAAGGGGGACAAAGGAGCCTGCTGTGGCCCAAGACAGCTTATTAGTTCCTACACCCCCCCCCACCTGATGTCTGGGGTTCGTCTAAATGTAAAATACAGAACTGTACCTGAAATATCAGTCCTTTCTGGAAGGGCAGTGGGAATACCATGGTTTATATAATCTAAAAATGATGAATGAGTCATGGCAAGCTAAGGGTTGAGACTCTCCCTGTAGGTTCTAGACTACGGCAGGATGGGCAGGGTAAGCTGTGCACCAAAAGATAATAAGACAACAAGCCAAAAGACAGCAGAACAACTTTGGGGTCTATCATTGGCACTTTCTGTCAAGGCTCAGGTAACACAAAGACAGATGAGATCTTGTTAGAGCAAATACAAAAGCATGGACCGATTTTGGGTTCTGCTGCTACAGAGTACTGCTGGAAATAAGAGTCTAGGGAAATCTCAGAAATTGACTTTGCAGTGCTGCATGGGGTAATATGAATCGATCTATGCATATATGCACATGGGCTTGCTTCATTTATGGGGTTTAAAAGGCCCCAAGGATTCCAGAAGATGAAGCTGAGGACAGGTTAAAGGATAGGCATTAATAAGGCAGGGGAAAGAGAAGTTAAGAAGTGGCTTTATAATGTTCTTGCTGAGGACTATGTTAACATTATTGCATCTCATCTTCAAATGGATATTTGCCCATTTGGTGGAAGAAGAAACTGAGCCTTATACATACATTCCTGATTACACAAGCTGGACATGATGAAAGTGGAACTCAAAGGTCCTCCACTCCCCACTCCCAGTGCTAGAGTAAAAACCCAAAGATAATTTTTGTTTGTTTGCAGCTGAGAAATGTGTGAGCCAACTGACCCAACGGCTCATAGGATGACATTAGATTTCATTCATTCTTTCATTCTTTGTCCCATCTCTCTTCTCTAACTAATTCTCTTTCCTGCCCCTGCCCCCAAATCCCCTTCTCTCTTTTCAATAGACAGCCCCCCTCTGTGCAACCTGGATATGTGCTGCTAACATCATGGCCTCTGAGCCCATGGGCACTTGGGATAGCTGTGTTGAGTTCAGGCATGCAAAATACTCCCCTCCAGCCGTAGCAGGAAAGTACCTAGAAGGACTTGGAGTGTTCTAGTTATATGTCAAACCTCAATCCAGCACTGCAGCCGGGAAACGGGAACTGTAATTGGTCAGACCTGGGTCACGTGCCCATCCTTTGGTTGAGGGGTCATTGTCCATTTGAGATCAACAGGCCCATCTCCACCACAAAGAGTGTAATAAGTGCTTCCCAAAGGACAACAGGGATCTATAAGTAGTGCAACTTTGATGGGAAAAGATGCTGGGCAGACAAAATATTAATTACAAGAATAAAAATCAGGAAAAAGTCCTATGATCCTCAAAAGAATCATGGTACAGTTCAGGGTAGTAAAGGTAAAATGGGGCGGTAGGGCCTGCTGTCTTCATCCATTCTGGCTTCTGTAACAGAATACTAGATACCAGATGACTTATAAACAATGGGCGTATATTTCTCACAGTCTAGAGGCTGGGAAGTCCAAGATCAAGGAGCCAGCAGATCAGAGTCTAGTGAAGGCCTGGTTCATGACTGCCTTTTAACCACTGTGTCTTCACATGGCAAAGGGACAAGGGAAATCTGTGGGGTCTCTTTCATAAGAGCACGAACCCTATTAATCAGGCTCTGTCCTCATGACCTATCCACCTCTCAAAAACCTCACCTCCTAATATCATCACAATGGGAGAACAGGTTTCAACCTATAAATTTTTAGCAGGGCACATTCAGTGTATAATAGCTAGTGTGGCAGAAACTGTCAGTGTGTCCCAAATACTCATTTTCCCTTCTTCTTTGGCCACAGAGCTTCCCTATTTAGCTAGACACTGAAACCAGAAATGAAGCTTGCATATCCCAGGCTCCCTTTCAGCTACCTGAGTAGCCAAGCGACTGAATTAAGGCCTCTGGGAAGGAAGCAGAAGTGTTGGGTAGGGCCTCTTAGAAAGCTCCTTGAAGGAGCCTTCATCCCACCTTTTCTCCTTCATGTCGCCTGGTCATTTTGGACCAGGAGGTACCCTGAAGATGGAAGCAGTGCTGCAAAGCAAAGAGAAGGAAGCTGGGTCACATGTGACTTTGTGGAGCAAGCCGCATAAACCCTGAACTGCTTATTTCTGTTCTTCTTTTATGCGAAAAAATTCACCAGCCTGGTTGGGTCCCTGTGACCAGCGGACAAATGCAATTCCTCATTTACACACCTGGGCTTCCCCCAGCCTGCCAGGACTCTCCAACCCTGGTTTCCAACTCTAGCTGGCAGCTCCCTCTTTCTCCTCCTCCTCCTGCTTCAGCCAGATTCTTTGAGAACCCAGGCACTTGAAAAATAACTACCTGTCTTGACTATAGAAATGCTTCCATTCTTGCCACATTTGTAATCTATGTGTATGATATTCTTATAGCTAGCATTTAACTCAGGAATTCTCAAGTAATTGTATTTAGTTCAATATCATTAACTGACTGCTTGGATGTTTATTTTATGCCATGATACCCTTCCCCAAATACCAGCTATCAGCTAAATGTACACATTTTCTATTTGGTAAATAGAATCTAACATCTAAACAGTGATACAGTAAAAACAAAATGAAGTGAAACAAAAATAACATATCTATTTTGCAAGAAGCTTCCTTGACTATCACTTTTTTTTATACCATGGTATTCTTTATTTTCACATATGTACATCATATATTGTAATACAAAATGGATATTGACTGCAGCTGAGGTGAATATCCACATGTATTGACCTCAGAGGTAAATATTGACTGAGACAAAGGTAAAATCGATGCTTACCTTGAGGGATAATAAATCTGGATATCTATTGAAATAAGAAGTCAATAGGAGCATTGTTACAAACACTCGTGGTTATTGTCACTTGAGCACATTTGTACAGTGAGTGGTCAGTGGTTCTTTTCTAGAAAACTAGAGGCAGTGACAGTTCACAGAGGCTGCATGACTGCCTTTTTGCCACTTTATGACTCTCTCTGTTTTGTCATCAGCTAGCATTAGACCAGGTAAATAACCCCAGCCCACACCATCAAACAAAGCCTTCTTCAGGAGACAGTTACTGAAGAAGGCAGTTAGCTTGGCAAACTGAGTCTCAGAGAACATAAGAAACTCATCTAAGATTACAGAGTGGTGCCCTGAATTCAAAGCCCAATTGTCTCATGTTAAATTTGATCTCTTTCTACCACTTCACCGTCTCTTGATAAGAACTATAAAGCTGGGACTCCAGATGATAGAGAAAAATGTAAGTAAAAGGTGAACGCAGAGATTTGTGAGGAAAGGCCTATTCGTTGTAGACAGGCCTTCACAAAGTGACAGTAACAACTTGTTTGCAAGAGGCCAAGAAGTTTTTGTGACTCCACTTTCCATTACTATTGTCAATCATTATCATCATTACAGCTAAATTTTGGTGAGTTGTGACGATGTGCCAGGTACTGTGTTAAGAGTCTTACAGACCTTATTTTGATGAACTCTCATAACACTCTGATGTCATGTAGCAGAGACTGGGTCATCTATCCAATATTCATTCTCCATTTCTCCCTTGATGGATGACCACAATTTTGTTCACCCTTCCACCATCCACTATATGACTAAAACTGGACTGTGAATCTTCAGTCACCTAAGCGCCCAATCACGGTGGGTCCAGATGCTTCACTGGAATCTGTTTAGATATAAGCATTGCATACAATTCTGGCCAATGAAAAATCAGGGTAAATCTGTTGAGGGGCTTTGGGGAAAGGTCCTCTTGTTCCTGAAGGATATACACAAGAACAGAAGGTGCCTTTGTCCTCTAGCATTATGTTCTCTGGTTACGACGTCCGGAAGTGCTGTAGTCATCATGAAAATGTAAGAGACTCCAACCGAGGAAGAAGCTGGTAGAGAGTCTCAGGAAAATGGAACCAGATCATGATGTGCCAACTTTTTGATTACCCTGCTTCTAGACTTCAGATTATGTGGGAAAACGTCTTTGTATGCTATTGAAGACACTGTGAGTTGAGGTTCCTATTATATGCAGTCCAAAGCATCTCAACTAATACAAGTAGATGGCATATTATCCCCTTTTACGCATAGAGAAACTCAGGCTTAAGGATACTAAGTGTTACATGTGGCAGGCAACTAGAACCATCTAATCTAGAGTCTGAGTTCTTAATTACTTCTCTGCAATCATTCCAGGCATGCTTCCCACCTGAGGCTTACACCATGATCTACTGAATATCAGGTCTTGCAAATGAAACCCACCAGAACTGTCATCGATCCCTTCTAACTCACCTTGCAACTCCTTTATGCAAGTATTGTATAAGATGTACCCTGTTAATAGCTTTTGTTTTCAGAGTCCCTGGATTTCAGAACTATTTTGCTGAGTTACACTTCTCTCTTTCTTAACATACACATTGCAGAAGAACTTGGTTATATCTACTCAACACCTAGAGTTGCAAATTTTCAAATGGTGTCTGCTCAAAAAAATCCTGTATTCTTTCAATTCTCCTTGTCCAACACCCTCCCTATCCTTGCCCTTCCCTCTTCCCCAATCTGGACAGTAGTATTTATTTTTCAATTAGCAGCAGAAATAATAGTAGATTTGAAGGGTATTTCCTCTGCCCTTCTTGTCTGCCATCACCATCTCGGATCTGTCTTCCGCAACAGTAAAACCCTTGATGCACCTCTTGTAAGAGTATTCAACACACCAGATACCTTTGCTAGTTTTTAACAGAGTGTCTAATATCTTCCAGGCATTGTTAGCTTTTTCTTATACTGTGTGTTTCTATCCTTAAAGACAGAAACCATACTTCACTTATTTCTGTAATCCTAGGACATATCATAATGCTCGATACATAGAGAAATTTAAGAATTTGCTAATAAATAGACTTCAGGTAGGATAGGAGATGCCACAAGTGGTGAAACTCTTTTGAAAAATGCCAACAAATACCAATTCCTTATAGAAAGGCCCTCTTCCCCTGGATTTTTCCACTTTTCTCTCCTTCCAGCTCAGAAGCAGCATCATGGTTAATGCCCCGTGTTTCTTATTCTATATAAAGAACAGAAAAAGCCAGCAGACAGGTTATGAAACCGTTAAACTTGGAGAATCCAAAAGAAAGTGAAGAGTCACACATTATAAATTCCATTATTTTTTACCCTCAGAAGTCTGTATTTTTAGAGAAAATCAGAGTACTTTATTATTCAATTATTGGTTATCTTTATACCATTGCCAGAAACTTAAGCTTAAGAAAATACCTCTCTATTGTCGTGTCCAAGGGCCTGAGTGATGGGTACAGTGGGGAAAGCACTAAGAGTCCCATCTGTTGAGGGCCCAAATAGAACAAAAATGAAAGAAAAAAAAAATAGAGAGAGATCACTCTCTCTTCCTGAGCTGTGGCATCCATCTTCTCCCGTCCTTGGACACTGGAGCCCCTACCCTGGTTCTCAGGCCTTTTGGCTTAGACTGAATTATAGCACAGGTTTTTCTAATTCTACAGTTTGCAGAAGGCAGGCTGTGGGACTTCTCAGCTTCCATCACCATGTTAGATAGTTCTACAATGTCTCCTCCTCTTTCTGTCTGTCTGTCTGTCTGTCTGTCTACCTACCTACCTACCTATCTCCTATTGGATGATTCTCCGGAGAACTCTAATACAAGTGATTGAGTCAGAAGAAATAATGTCTCAATATGGTGGTCATGTCCTCAGAAAGAGGCATTGTAGACTGGCTACAAAACAGTACATGGGAGACAAAGGAGGGAGTGGTCATTTCTCCCTGAAAAGGCCACAGGTCTCCTCTTCCACCACCATTATCACTAACACACAAAGAAACTTGTATTTCTCCCTAGGGACAATTCCAGAGTCTTCTCTTTATCCTCAGCATCTTGCTTGGTGTCTGGTACATAGTAGGTGCTCAACCAATTGATGTTAAATGCATAAGATGTTGAAGGCATTAATAGGTACCCCAGCACATCTCAGTAGGAATGAACAACTAGACAAAGACAGAATGTCCTCACCTTCCCTGAACCTCCATGCCCTCATCTAAAAAAAAAAAAAAATGGATTAACTGGTTCTGCAAAAGGCTTTTCTAAGCTCCATGATTCTAGTCATGAGAGTTCCATTCCTGTTCATGACCTTCTCCGAGCAAGTTATGAGGCCACTTCAAAAATAAGTTTCAGAATCCAAGTAAGGGAAGATTTTGCTGCTGAGTTAGAGTTTTCTGAGAGTCAAGCTCACTGGGTACAGAGTAGCCCCATCCTGTCCCCCAAGATAGCAACTAAGCATTTCACCAGTGGCAGCCTCAGGAAATCAGGCTGCTAATTTAATGCAATGGCCTGAATCTGCATTATTGCACCTAAAAACCATGAGTCAGGTCTCCTGTTTGCCAATGTCACAACCTATTCGAGTATGGTGATATTGTCACCTGGAGAGTATTTTGAAGGTTCCAGCTGGAGCAATAGAGCCACCCAGGGAAAACTTAGCCATTTGTCTCTCCAATACTGACCCTCCCTGTATACATGCAAGGCAGGCCAGCACCAGCACATGTGCCAGTGCCATGAAGAAGTGCAGAGCAGTGTAATCAGAGCCACAATGGGGGCAGACACATAATGCAGAGTGCAACTGCAGGGTCTTCTTAGTGCTTTATCTAATTGCCACAACTACAAAAGAAGTCAAGTCCCGTGTAAACACTAATCATGTCCAAGAGGGAGGCCTACTTGATTTACACAACCACGGGTAAACATGCAGAAAAAGGATGTCACTTAAGAGACATACTGTTTCCCAACAGCAATGCATTGGCATGCATTGGGATACTACACATTTACCAGGAAGCAGTCCTGGCACAAGGCTATAAAACAGCTCAAGACCGCATTGGCCC
This sequence comes from Eonycteris spelaea, assembly GCA_003508835.1. NCBI lineage: Eukaryota > Metazoa > Chordata > Mammalia > Chiroptera > Pteropodidae > Eonycteris > Eonycteris spelaea. The sequence continues at coordinate 9,079,074 of PUFA01000026.1, read as the reverse complement.
ACCAGCGAACATTTGTCTTCCGCTCTTCAAAAACAAGGCTATGGCCATGAGCAAGCACTGCTCTGCCTGGGCCACTCCACTCCCTCTGCTCCCCAGCACCAATGTCCCGGAATGCCCGTGGGTTCCATGCCAAAGAAAATGGCATTTCCTCTGACCAAAATCTCCGTTTACGGTAATCGGGGTAGAGCAGTGAGCTAGTCTCAGGATGCCAAGTGATCGCTTGTTTTCAGGATAATCAATAAGACACTTATCTTGAAAGATTCATGCAAGTTTGGAATCAATTATGAATGGGATGATGATAAAACTCTGAGAGAGTCACTGGATATTTTTTTTAAATTTATGTCAGAGTATATACTATTTTGTTGGTTTCTCTGAAATATTATACAAATTTTAAAAAGAAGACTTACTATACTAAACCATTATCTCATGATTTAGTAGGGGTATTCATATTTGGATGCTGTGGAATCTTTTACGTTTAATAAAAGGGAAGGTGGGATTTCTCATCAAGGGTGTGAAGGTATTCAATGTTGTATATAGCAGGAATGGCATAAATTTTAGACCTAATAACTTGAGTCTGAAAGTAAGGCCCCACCAGTTATAGAGAGATGATCATGAGCATGTTATTTAACTTTCCAAAACTGAAATTCCTCATGTCAAAAAGATGATGATGGCATCTCCGTCACAAGGTTATGGTAAGATAAAATGAGATTATCCATATGCAAGTTTTACCACAATCTCAAACATGTAATAGGCTCTCAACAAATGTTACGTTATTCCTAACATTAAAAATCTGACTTGGTCACCTTGAGCAAGTTACTTAGTCTTTCTGAGTCACCACTTTCTCATTTCTAAAATCAAAATGACAAGTACGTAGCAAGGTGTTTAGGGAATTAAGTGGATAATGAATAAAATAGCATCTAACACTAAACCGGACAAATAGTAGCTACTAAAAATGACAAATAATTATATAAGAAAAACTCACTGTTTTTCTTTTACACTCATATTCATAATACTTCTGACACCAGATACGTGAGGGTTTTCCCACATTGACCAATTCTCCCGGTGTCCTACAATTCAATTCACTTCTGACACTAACCAGAGTTAGCAAAGACCCCACAGGTTAAGGACTCAGTCCTACAAGACTGCCCCACTTCAGTATTTATTTATTTATTTATTTTTATGGTGACACTGGTTAACAAAATCCAATAAGTTTCAGCTGTACACTTTAACAGTAAGGAGTGTGTGTGTGTGTGTGTGTGTGTGTGTGTGTGTGTGGTGTGTGTGTTGTCAATAATGGCATTATTTTATAGCTGAGTAATATTCCATTGTATATGTGTACCACAGCTTCTTTATCCAAACGTCTATCATAGGACACTCCAGTTGCTTCCATGTCCTGGTCACTGTGAATAATGCTGCTATGAACATCAGTGTGTAAATATCTTTTTGGATATAAGTTTTCAAGTCTTTGGGGTAAATACCCAGTAGAGGGATTGCTGGATCATATGGTAGATCAATTCTTAGTTTTTCGAGGAACCTCCATACTGTTTTCCATTGTGGCTGTGCCAAAGACTGACCACTTCAGATGCCAATCTCAGGTAGTGGGTTCACAGGGTACCCAAAATTTACGTCTAACTTGACCTTTTCTTAGGGTTCAACAATTTGCTAGACTGCTTCACATAATCAAGGAAAATCATTTACTTACTCTTGCCAATTTATTACACAGGCCATTTTGAAAGATACAAATGAACAGCCAGACGGAGATACATAGGGTTGAGTGTGCAAGGGTTCTGAGCACAGGAGCTTCAGTCCCTGTGGATTTTGGGTGTGTCACCACTCTGCCACCTTTGGCTTATGGACGTGTTCACCATGGGGGTTCACAGGCACGATCAGCTATTAACGCGATCTGCAGCCCCTCTTCCCTCCTCAGGTGATGGGGGATGGGCTGAAAGTTCCAATAGTTTCCAATCATGCTTGTCTTTCCAGTGACCAGCCCCCACCCAGGAGCCTACCATCAGTTAGCTCATTAGAGCAAAGGAGGCTCCTATCACCCAGAAAATTACAAGGCTTTTAGGATCTGTGTGTCAGACACTCCAATTACTAAGGAAATTACAAGAGTTTTAAGAGTTCTGTGTCAAGGACCACATTTTAGCAGGAGCCAGGGGCATAGACCAATATATATATTTCTTATTCATTCACAATAGTATTCAACTAGAAAAAAAAATTAAAATAGAAGCAAGAAATCAATTCTTACTTTTCTGTTTTACAAATAAGAAAACTGATGCTTAGAGCGCCTTATCTTGCTTCAAGTTACTCAAAGTAATTCCTTCGTTATGTGGGCTTGGAACCAAACCTCTAGAGAGGGAAGGTGGGCAGTAGGGATAGACGCACAGGCTGGTGGAACGTTCCAGAAGGTGAGCCATGATGTGGCGCTAATCTGGAATCAGACCAGTCTGCATCATAACTAGAAATCTACCCCTGTCTGGGGGACAATGGAGAAGGCAGAGGAGGAGGCCTCTGAGGAGGGAGCTAAGCCTAGGTTAGGCAGAAAAAGAGATTGTGATGTGAAGTGACTTTGAAGAGGGTGCTAGTTAAGTCAAGAAGGAATCATGGTGGTACCACCATGGAAAGGAAGAAAAGAAAAGAATACAGAACACACGGAGCCTCGGGGGAGCCCAGGCCTGTCTGACTGAATGCCTGCTAGCACCCTGGCCAGCAAGAGACCAGCTGGGGGCCTAACTGTGAATGCAGCTTTGGGGAGCTGGTCAAGAGCTGTATGAGTAACCCCATAACTAAGAGGCTGGTCCCCAAAGAGACAGAATGTTAAGGAATTTCCAGTTTCCTGATGGCCAGTTGTGGCAATGATCTCCATTCAGCTTAGGATCCTACCCCCGAGAGAACAGCTGCCAAGGCCTGGTCTTCTCTTGGCCCTAAATAGATCAACATTTGGTCTGAGCTTGCAGATGACTTTTTATGGGCCACACCATTTAAGCTATCCCTGTGGTCAGAAATAGCCCGGGGTGGTCAGAGCCACAACATTATAAATCAGATGTTATATTTAGTTCACATGGACATGGCTGAAGAACTTCTTTTTAGGTTCAGGTTTTGAGTAATGGATCCATAACTGCCTGTGAACAGGTCTCAGCAGAATCCGGGAGTATGCCAAGTGGTCGTCTCAACCTTCCTCCATCTCCACCATCCGGCCCTCAAGCACCCTGGTTGTTGGAGAGACCTAGCTTGTGCTTTGACAGAGGCAGGAGGAAAACTCATAGAATGGGAAATTCTCTCAAACAATTTCTTTTGAGGTATTGCTTACATGATTGAAGGGCACAAATATTAAATGTACAGCTCGATGAACTTTTATATGTGTACGCACCCATAGAATCATATCACCAGATCAAAACATGGAACACTACTCAGCACACAGCCAGCACCCTCTTGCCCCTTCAAGATCAGTGCCCCTTGGAGAGGTAACCGCTTTTCTGACTTTGCTCACAAGAAGAAGTCTTGACTGCTTTTGACCTTTATATAAATGGAATCATAGTGTGGACTCTCTTTAAATGTCTGGCTTCTTTCAACACTATACCTCACTCTCAGACTTTATAAGGTATATAAAAATAGTACCTCTGCCCACTTCTCTTGGGCTCCCATTAGGTGCTGGGCTCAGAGCAATCCTCATGTTTAATCCTCACTGCAAACTCAGCAGATTGGAATTATTATTCCAGCATTACTGATGAGGGCATGTAAGCATAGAGGGATTAAGTGACCTGGAACAGAATCTCTGGGCTAGACATAAGCATATTGGGATCATGGGTTGAAGTGTTGGACTCCAAAATCCACAATCTTCCCTCTTGGCCAATTTGGTTTTGACTCTTGACTACGGAGTTAGAAATAATTTACATAAAGCCCTTCTTACACTGCCTGACATACTGTACATGGCAATAAATATTAGCTATGGTGATGATGAAGATAAAGGTGATGATGATTATGTCGAGCCTTGAAGCAGAAAGGAACAAGACAGACATGGTCCTGGGTCTCACAGACCTCATAACTTGGTGTAAAGGACATGTAATAAACACACAAATAACTCTATAATGATAAATTCTGACTAGGAAAGGAAGGAACGGGTTGCTCTGGGCCACAGTGAACGGCGAAGCTTAGAAACATTTCTGCAATGACATTTTTCTTCTTGAACTGTTGGAGGACAAGACAGCTGGAGACCTTCAGCAATGTCACAAAGTAGTTATTGAAGACGCCTAAAATATTCCCCCAAATAGGTATGCAACACTAACCAGCTTTGCTCTAATAACGCTCTTCACCTGAGAAGGCTCAATTACATCTGCAGTGGACTCTTCAGAAGGATCATTTAAAAGGCAGCTTCGCCCTTGACTCTTGACTCTGCATGTCAAAAGCATTTAACTGAAAAACCTCTGGATTACCAACACCAATCAAGGCATTTGCTCCTGGGCCAGACCACTCCCTGCCTGATGCTCTGACACTGATAGCAGGCACTTGTATTATCATTATATTATCATTGAGTCGATTGCAGCTTGGGAAGATGAGCATGGGACCCCGATATTTCAAAGCCTCCTTTCAAGGAATTGCTGCCAAGTACATCTTCCCACAAAACCTACAATACATATTCCATTTTATGACCTGGTATTCTGCTTCAGAAAAAAAAAAAAACCCACAAAACTCCTCTTAATGGATTCATTGTGGCTCTAAATTCCTTTGAAGATGCTAGAGTGGCATCTCACCTTACACTTATTAAGCTAGGTTCTAGAGTTGTTGCATAAAACAAACCTGAATGCTGTCAGAATTACCCCTGATATGCTGAATTTTCCTTCGGAGTTGGCTTTCCTAAGAGAGCCAGTTGTGGCACCATCATTGGCTCAGTCCCGTTCCCTTGGCTGAACCACCAGGTAAAGCACCTGCCTGCGTTTATAGACCAGGTTATTACAGAACACACATCTTTAAACACTTCATATTACAAGATGTGTCTACTAAGAGACTTGCAAAGATAAAGCCTTCAAAGAACAAAACATTCCCATTTTCTTCAAGATTTCTTCTTAGTGAAGAAAGAAATTTACCGGCACTATGTAAATCCTTGTTTGTCCTATCTAAAATCAAAACTGAGTAGGTTAAATGTGCACAGGATAACATGCACTGAACTTCTGCTTATGACTGTGACATCTCAGCGGCAAGGTCCTTCTTTTCACCATCTCCATGTCCTTAAAAAAACCAGAGCTCCAGAACATAGTAAGTTCCTATTCCACGTCAATGGAATGCCCTCTCATAACTGACCTACCAATTAATAGGTTCCCAAGATATTTTGCAATAAGGAGAGAGATAAGGATCCTTGGGTGGAAGTAGCTGGGAGCCACAGTTTGACTCAATTTGATGAAGTTCTTTCTAATAACTATATCTCTGCATAATAACAAATTTCCTACTAAACAAGGGTCATTAGTCATTTACTACAAATGATATATCATGCTGAGGTTAGAATAATAACAACCAATTGACCAATGGAATTCTTGTGAAGTTGTCATGGGTCAATAAAGAATTAGAAACGTAAAGATTGTATATTATTTTTCATAAAACTAAATGTATCCAAATTTTCGAACTGTCCTTATATCACCAAAAGACAATGTTGGCAAGCCAATCAATGTTAGTTCACGTGAATATGATTTTTCACAAAATAAATATCAAATATAAGCAAACAATGATACTTCTTATTTATAAGAAATATAAATTATGCCACATTTTCATCTATTTTAATATAGACATTTTTGTCTACATCTAACAGTTAACCTCAGGTGACAAGTGTAACATAACCAAGCAGCAATTGCCATCAAAAGTATAGATCTTACTTTATTTTTACCTTCACCTGACATACTTTGGCCGTATATTGACCACTTAGGAACATTCTTTTGGCCGTAAATCCAATCAATAATTCACTCGTGCAGAACATATAACTGTACATTTTCTCCTCATAGAAATCCATTGATAATGAGCGCTGATTATAGAGCAAAGAAACCAAAGGTGTTCAGGTACCCAGTGTCCCTTCTCAGAGGACTAACATGAAAATGATCCTTGTCTTGCCTACAAATGAAAATATTTAAAACAATGTTTTGATGCCCCGAGTTATACCTGACATATTTGTCGATTTTCACCGACGCTAGGAGTGATTAGATTTGGGGGTCAGTTACTTTAAGGTCATCTGAAAGACCACACATTTTAATTTCAAATGGAGGATGACAAACCTGATAAGCAAAACTTTATAAAATAAAAGGATATGAAATCAACTTACTCTACTAGTTGGTAGGAGGAAAACTTCTGTATTAAGTCCTGTCATCTAAAGGAAAGGCACTTGGTGTTACAAGAGATAATTTTCCTGACAAATAACCTTGGTAAGTTAAGGTACCTAGAAAATGTACTGTTATAAACTACTTCAAACTATGGGTAGCATTTATTCTCAGTGAAGAGGGGGAGTAGAGGGCAAGGAGACTTTGGTTTCATGTTTCAAGAAATTTATTGGTAAAGAACATATTCTTAGGGGTTCACAATAAATCTAGAAGGATCTTTATAATGAATGTGTGAGATAACAAAGACCAGCAGGCAGACAGGTTATTATGATCACAAAGGGTTAAACTATAAAGACAATGAAATGGCCTACAAGTGCTTTAAAACTCAATTAAAATAAAACCAGTTCCTGTTAGTTTTTCCAATCCAGATTTAAGACTCATTCTGTATTATCTATTCATATGAAAAAGGGTACAGCAATTGAATTTTGAATTATGCTAACCCATTTTCTCAGCTATAGAAAATGTTGGCTTCCAGCCCAAGGAATACAATAACCACATGCTCAAGACCCTTAATTATCTAATTAATGTGTGTCATTTTAGCAATTAGTTAAAATGACCATATGTAACTTTTTTCTTTATAAGATCAAAACTGTAAATATTTTTAAATACTTGTTATACTATGCCATCTCCTGCATATTAAGGGTATACAACAGCAATTAAAAACAGAAAAATGACCAAGAAAGCTTTTAAATATTTTTTTTTAAAAAAACACCAAACCAACTCTAACATAGGCAGTGGCTATTTTCATATGATTAAACTCATATGATAAGTTCACAGATACCCTTTAGATCTCCACTACACTAGACTGTGACCTTGTAGATGGAAACCACAAGTCGCATTTGAGGTGGAGGTGGGGCACGGGAGGTATTAAGAGAAGAATTCATTTTAACGAAAGCCCTAATAAGTGGCATATAAAATGCATGATAATTGGAAAAACTCTTCACAGAACACTGCTCTTCCTCCACATTTTCTCCCTACTGCCACCATGGAGGTGAATTTTAACTTCAAATCCTTAATATACTCTGTGAACCAGTGTCGCAAGTTGCTTCTATCAGTTACTAATACAAAAGCTTTTGGGTTATAAAGTTAATGTTGTAGAAAAGTATACTCATGCTAAAGAAATTATTTCTGTGCTATTTGTTTGGTTCTTCCATTTGGCAGTCTGTGGCAAGACCACTGGCCAACACCTTTGGACATTTGTCAAGGATTCCTTGTTTCTCATGGGCCAACCCAGTCCCAAGGAGGTGTTATTTATTTGGAACCACAGAGGCAATCAATCTGTAACCGGTTGGTGCTCAGCATTGATTGAAATTCTCTGTTGGCAAAGAGCACAGTCCTTGCTTTAAAGCCCTTGCTTTCAAAGAGCATGAAGTCTGGTGGAGAAAGCAAAGCAAAGAATGTGCGCACGCATACATACACACACACACACGCACGCACGCAAACACACATGCACACACGCATACACGCAAGTGCAGAGCTCCTGGGAACTACTGTGCCTTAAACACTATGCACAACTTAGACGACTCCTTTGCAAGCCTTGGAGTTTTAACATTTTGAACTGAAGTTTAAGGTTTGGAGTGAAATGGTGATGCTTTCCTGGGGTCTCAGGGAGTCTTCAAGGCAGGCTAATTCATGTAAAAGGAAACTTACACTTTTCAAGCACTGTTATGGCCCAGGTATCACTGTAAGGGATTTAAAGATATCATTGCCTTATTTCATGTCTCACAGGTACTTTACAGGGCATCTGTTTTCTGAAGAGGTGGGAACTCAAATATTTCCCAGCCTGTTTCTCTACCTGTAATATGGTAGGGAGAGAGAATCTCCTAGACCCCATCAGTTCTAAAATTCCACAAGTCAAAGCTTAGGGAACACCTGATTGGCCTCTTCCTCTAAATCAGAATGCTACCTCCATGTTTTGATCACTGCACATCTCTTGAGCCCCTGCTCCCATGACTGCCTCATCTTCTGTGCCTTCCTACCCCAGGGTCTCCATTTGATTAAGAGTACCTGCACTGCTCTGAAGACCCCATACTCTTCCCTTCCTTTGATCCTTCTGTCTGTGGGGTGGGGGACTTCCTTACTTTGTCTGCTTGGGGAACTCTGTTCACCCTTCGACTTAGCTGAGATATCACCTCATCTTTGGAGCCTGCCCTGCCTCCCTCCCTCACTTCATATTCTATGCCCCCCATAACTTAAACATATTTCTGTCACACTCTGTTGCAATTTATTTAAGTATCTATCTCCTTGATTAAACCGTTTCTTAAGAACAAAGCAAAACCTGGCCTTTACCCCTAGTACTTAATAAAGCAACATCCATAAAGAGGAGCTTCATAATTATTGCTGAATCATTAAATGGATTTTCACCAGCTCCAAAAAATAGAAACAGAAAGAATGAGAGAGGCAAAAATGAGGCAAAAAATGACAGAGTGGCTGACCACATGAAAAAAGAAAGAAAAAAAAACAAAACTGTGAAAAGGGCAGAAGAGGTATGATATAACCTTATTATTGTTATTACTTCTTTTGTGCTGTCAGTTTCTGAAAAGCTGTCATAATATTAACAATCAACAAAGCTATAACAGCATTACAAATGGTGTTCATTTATGAGGACGTACCCTCACCATTAAGCTAGTTCACGAACAAACATTCTGCAGCAGATAATACATGTTCCAGGTGTCAGAGATGCAATTCTGAAAGCCACACAGAAAACCAGGCTTCCAGAAAACCGTGAGGTTGCATTCATTTTCATTTACTTATAATGTTGATGTATCATATTGATCTTTTTCGAAATGACCCATAGCTGGAAATGAATTTCTTTCACATAGTTCATAACAACTACATATCTATCTATCTATCTATCTATCTATGCATCTATCCATCTTATCTGTATATTTGTATTACTATGTGTGTTGTGTGTGTGCGTGTGTGTGTGTGTGTGTGTGTGTATGCATGCCTTATTATGAGTGGCCAGAGACTAATTCAATGTTATAAGATTATTTTTAATAGTTGAATAGGCAAAAAAATATCAGCAACAGCTTAATTGTCTCATATTAAGGTCAGACAGTATCTAAGTACTTTCTGAAGCTCGTGGTCAAAATGATGGATGCCCGATTAATATTATAAAGTGTCTACAAGAACAAAGGCTCTACTTTTTTTCTTTGAAATCTGGACCCACATGACAAATGCTCTTGTAAAAATATTAATTAGCAAGTCTTGGTTTTTGGAAAGAACTGTGGCTATGAGGGTACAATTAATAAATAGAAAAAAAAACATATTTCAATCATTCTATCTAGGTAAGATCCTGAAACTGAATTACCAATGGTACAAGCCCACGCAAGGTCACCTGCACACGTGCTAAATTATGTCATTACTGTTGACATTCCCCAGACTCTTCGCAAAGTAAAGTAGCAGCTTCTCCAAGACTACTAGAATGGCGTAGTCAGAGAGTGCGCCAACAAATGTCATCCTAACACTATGAACTGGGTTATTACCCAAAATGTCTTCTTCTTGGAGGTATAAAGAATGAACGTGGGTACAAACTACCGCCATGTAAATGACGTCGTAACTAAAGCCCAAAAGTGTTAAGAAAATTGTCTGAGATCACAAAGCTAGGAAGTGGAATTTACAGCTGAACTCTAGCTAGTCTGTTTCCAAAGTGGATAATCATACCTGGTGTTGTGTGCACTTCCTTCTTGGTGAATGTGGGGTTGGATGAAAGGTTAGGCAGCTAAACGATGAGCTAGGAGTCAGGGCACCTTTACCTGTGGTGGCAGTGCTGGAACTTAAGAGACAGATGCTGGAGGTTATACTCTAAAGAAGGCTAAAATCTGAACAAGGTTTTACAATCTGAACAAGCTATACAAAATTTACATTTAATTTTATAAAAATATATTTTACATTTAAAATATAATTATTATATATAAACTACATATAACTCTCTTTCCAATAAATCCAAAAGACTAGACAGAAAGTCTATTCAGCAAAAATTCCCTTTCTATCTTCCCACCTCTCTGGCTTGGCCAGATTACTGTGAATGAATCTGGCTCTTTGGAAGCATTGGGAGCTACCACCAATTTCCACCAAAGTCACCTGAGCTCCAAAATGTGACTGATGAAACAAGGCCAGTGTAAGCCACTTGTAGACTTATCAGTCCATTCTGGAATGGTTTGTCATACATTAATAGCTGAGTAGAAATGGGATGGAAAAAAGAATGGTCAAATCATAGAAAAGTGAGCAGATAACAGTGTGCATAGAGTGGTATAGACCCACAAATACTGGAAGGATTCTTGGGAAAGAATTAAGATGCCCAAGCCAGCACTTTTATATGGTCTGTGACATGGCTATGAAGCTTCACCATACACATTTAAAGAGACTGAACTGGGAAGACATCTGATATCTGCCTCATGGAGAATGAAGGGATACTAGTTTTCCACTCAAGCCCAAAGTCTCCAAGCAAGAAAAATGTATGAAAGGAATAAGTAGAAATCACATCATAGCTGAACTAATAGCAATGTCTGCTGGGTGAGAACTTCAACTGTTGGGTGTACATTTTGGACAAAAGAAAGAAAATTGGACATTTTGTGAGTCCTGGAAAATCACAGAAACATTATTCATTGTAGAAAAGTTGGTGAAACATAGAAGGACTTGAATGGAGGCCATTTAAAAGATTCCTTAAGAATATGGCGATTATTTCTTCCCTTTCAAATGGAGAGTATATTGAAGTTTCTTTTAAAAATTCATATAAGAGAATCATTCTATGCAACTGTAAGAGGGAAACTGTCAGACAACATTCCCAATTCAATATTATATTGTGCTTCAAGAAAAGATTTCCATATATTCTAGATTAAAAAAGCCTCATAAATAAATGATAATCCAGTCCAAGCTCTGAAAAATGAAAAAATAATTTTGTGTTTGCATTTTACTCCATATGAGTAAAATTTAATCTCTCTTTTAATATAGCATGTTTTATATAAAGAGGTAAAAAAGATGTAACCTTATGAAAATTGATTTTGTACATGCTTAAAAATGTCCCTTGCAGTATTTATCTAGGCATTTTCCACCTGGGAGTTTAGAGAGGCATCACACATTGATAACTTCACGATGTGGGATTAAAAGTAAATGGAGTTATTGTGGTTTGATTTAATGAATTTTTTCTTTATAGTGTTAAAAATAATAATCAAGACCAGACCAGACAGTGGCTTTATCAGCGTGCTGTCCATTATTCAGGCTATGCTTCAAAAAAGCATCACAACCTATAATAGTGCCAAGCACATGGTAGGTGCTTACTAAATATTTGTCATATGTACAAGTTAAGAAAAACAATGGAGAAAATCAAATGCTCCAGTCTAAAGCAAAGCTGATGTCACAGGGTATTAGGACAGGGTAAAATCAGACCATCTGGATCTTCTTGTAGAAATCCTCTTGTTTTCTGAGCATCCCTCAGTGGCACTATGCCCTCAGAACATAAGACACTATGAAGACTAAATTACCACAGTCTACTGTCCTCTAAACAAATATGCTCTAAACACCTATTATTTGAGAGACCCTAATCTTCAGGGATCTAACAATTCTTATTCGAATAATGAACAAAGAGTTTTGAGTATGGCCTGCCCATCACCTCCAGGGGTGAAACTAATCTGGACGTGAGACCTTCCTTGATGAAATAAGAGGAGAGTGCCTCTAATTTCTCCATACTCCAATGTACTCTGTGTTAGATGCATCATCCTAAAATAAAATCTTTACCATGCCTCTCCTCTGTTCAAAGACACAAAATGAGAGGTAGTTCTTCTCCAGGTGTAGGGTGGGGTGGGGTATAGTGGTGAGCAAAGGAGAGTGAGTGATGTCTTAGGGAGAGACACATTGAAGAAGTCTTGGAAAGTTCTATTTCTTAAGTTGAGCAATAGGTAGCTAGGCAGTCAACTAATCTATCATTTTTAAAAATATATACAAATTACTTAAGTGAACTCATGTATGTACATACATTGCATAATATTGAAAATTTTCTAATGCTCTGGTATCTTAAAACTGAATTAGGTGTCAGATGTTTGATTCTTGTGTGTGTGTGTGTGCGTGTGTGTGTGTGTGTGTGTGTTTCATTCACTTGCTTTCTTTATAGTTTTAGCCATATCCTTATATCCTCAAATGATGTGTTTAGTTTTGCCTATATTTTGAACTTTATATAAATTGAATCACACCATCTATAGTCTCTGTATAACTGCTTTTTAAATTTTATATTATGTTTTCAAGGTTCTTCTGCAGTTTATGGTAATTCATTCATTTTCACTGCCTTCTAACATTCCACTATATAAATATTCGACCATATATTTCCTCCATTTAATATTGATGTACTTAGGGAGTGTTCAGGTTCTTGGCTCCCAAATCTATTCGCAGTATGACCCTGGACAAGTCATTTACCTTTTTAGGCCATAACCAGCACATAAAAAGCTAAATAATTGACACATTAAAGAAACCAACACACAAAGAAAAGATTACCTGCATTTCTAACACTTAGCAGCTGCCACTGCCCCCTTCTCCCTCATTGGCTGTTCAGAAATGTACATTTCTCTTCTACTTTGAATATAAACAGCTTTCCAAACCCACTTAGACACAAAGAAAGAATCAATATTTCATGTCAAGAATAGACCTCAATTCTAAATTTAAAAATCACGGGGCACATGAACAAGCCCTCTGGTCAATGCTATCACTTCAACAATGCATAATGTTTGCCTTGACAAGGTGCCTTTTCACTTCCGGTTTCTTCTGCCTGGAACATTTTTCCTCTGGCTCTTTATGTTGTTGGCTCCTTCTCACCTGCAAAGACTCGACTTCAGTGTCACTTGGCCAAACTTTCTAGAGTGCCCCTCCTCTATCCCTGACCTTCCTTTCTTACACATGGCAAGCGCCATGTTTGCTTGCTTCCACACATGTGTCACTGCTGAATATATTTTATCTAGTCATTTACTTGTTTCTCACCTAGCTCCCCCACTGTAATGTGAACTCTGTCAGGGGAGGCACCTTTCTGTCCTTAGAGCATTGAACAGCACCAGGCATCTAGTAAGAAAGTAGTAAATAAGTAATTGTTGCATTAGTTCATCTACCATCATGTTTCAGATAGGACTTTGTGGCAGAACTGGAGATTTACACGTGAGTTTATATGTAAATACAACATGTGGACCCCAGATCTCTAATCCACCTGTCTTATTCTCTACTTCATTAGTTTCCTCCTGAGTTTGCCTGCACAGTTCAGTCTCTAGAGAGGCAAACAGGAACCTAAGTATTCTCACCCATTTCTCCTTTATTGTCTGCATACAATATCGATGTTTTATGAAAATAAATCAATAAAAAGCTGTATTTTATCTATCGTTAATCCAACTGATTGTTTTAGAGTTTTAATCTCACCAATAACCATCCCACTTCAAGCTCTTAAGGATAGAAACCATCTCTTATCACATTTGAAATTCACACAGGAAGCTCAGAGTACCACATGACAAGAGGTACCGATGGATATTTACGATTAAGGAAGATGATCGGTTAGAAGCAGTAGCTTGTCGATGAGGTCATATCATATTACGAATATGGTTTATTACCAGCTCCCAAAGATATGCCCTCTCTTTGGTCAATAAGAAAAGGATAAAAGGTTCAAGATAAGGAAGAGGCACTTTATAAATGAAAACGTTCACTAATGAAATTAGTATCGTTATTGCAGGAAGTGCTAATTTTCCTGCTCACTGAGAGTTTAATAAAAATGTTATGTCTACTCTATAACTGTGATTAATCAGTATGGTATTGAGAAGTGCAGCAATTCTTTTTCAACAAGGCAATTTTCAAAATTTGAAAAGGTGTAAATTTCATGCAAATTGCTTCATAATCATATATATACAAAACGGAGCTGACAAAATTGCAGTTAGAAAAGGAATCATTAACATTTAACATTTTTTCTTTTTTTTTTCTTTTTTCATCTGCTCCTTAAAATATTGCAAAGGAGAAGATATGACTGACTGAAAAGCATACAGGTGAATGTCAACAGAATGGTAATAATTTTAAACAAACTCAAATATGGAACTTGAGTTTGAACAGTGACAGGAAATAGGAGGTTTTATAAAGGAAAGTACTGCTTTAATGACAAGAAAATGTACCCACTGTTTTAATCACAATATAAAGAGACAATGAAGCACTTTTCTGGCTTCTCAGTGGGAAACAGCACATTTTTGCTTAAAGAAAAGTCACGTTTCTGCTCACATGATTTCTTTTTAAAAAGTCCCAAGTCTTGTAATTTTAAACTACAGTTTGCAAACCTGAGGGCTCCGCAGACAGATAAAGTGGCCTATTTGGTAAGCCCCCGTGCCTCCCTGTGATGGCTTATCTGGGACATGCTCCCCTCCCCGTAATGAACACACCTGAGAGGATGACGCCAGATGCCTCCCGTCTCATTGTGCTCAGAGTGCAACAGCACTGTCTGGGCAGATCCAAAGCAGGTTATTCATCTGTTTCCATAGCTAAGGGGAGGATAATAAGACCTCAAGTGTAAATATGACGGTGTTAAGATTATTAGACGCTTTGACTGATGGTCCTTAAAACTTGTAAGACACAAGCAGAAAACAAACCTGAGAATATCCTTGCCGACACTGGTATGAATATTGTAACATGTAAGTAACAACCAGCTGTTTCTGGAGTTTAAGAAGTTGAAAGCTTTTTCTTATTTTTTAATGTATAACTTAGAAAGCAGTGCTTAGCAATTTCTGGGTAATAACTCACCGTGGTTCCAATGGTCTAAGCATCGCCACGGTTCCTTGCATTGGGCCAATTTTTTTTTTTCAAGCAGGCATTTGGAGGGACAATGTAATGACAAGTAGGAACCATTTTCCACCCTCATCTTCATCCCATACCTCATACGTTTTCTAAAATTATGGCCTTACTCAAAGCAGTTATTATGCATAGTCAATGTTCTTTAGAAGAGTTTTTCAGAGGATGATTTTTGGTTAAAGTGGCATATTTTAGAACCATCTGGTCACATGCATTAATGCGCACTTTCAAATTCCACACGGATTTTTACGACGACGTTCCTCTGCCCTCTCTCCCATGCACTGCTTGTAAATAAGACAAAGACTCCTGCTGCCTTCAATTCACCGAGCAGTGAACAGTGGCTCCAGGTTTAACATGGCAACACATTTTCCATTACACGCTAGGATTAATAAACCTCGCAGCGCCCTAGACGAGCCACTGGAAAACAAGGGCAGTAAGGTGCTCGTTTCTGTTCCATTAGACACGGGATGAGCCACAGGCGTGCCACACTCTGTCGCTCCAGCCTAGTAATGGGCCCTGGGCAAGACCACCCTGCTGGAGGCTGTGCTGAACTTTCTCCTTCCTTTCCCCTGACTCTGACACAAAGGCAGCGTGGGCCAGGTGGAAGCTTCTGCGGGCCAGGGGTGCACCAGGTTGGTTCTCCTTGCCCTAGTTTTGCAACAAAGGGCACCCTTTAAAATTACATCAGTCTGGGATGGTGGGGGCAGTGGTAAGTTGAGGGACCTTTCCGCTTCCTGGAAGTGTAAGAGACAGGATCTGGGAGCCAGCACAGTTGCGGAAAGTTAAGGAGATGGGGGCTCAAATTGGGGCTCTGCCAATCATGCCCTTCACCAAGGTGTGACTCATGATAATCACTGGGCCTCTCTGACCTTCAGTTTCTTCATCTGACACTGGGGATGATGAGCATACCTAGCTCACGGTTCAGGATAATCAAATAATGAATCTATAACATCAGCCTAGTACCTGGCACACAGAAGGCAACAAATGTGAGTTTTTGCTATAGTAACACTGGTATAGCTATGGTTTTAATGACTACTATGACTATTATCGATACTGTTACTACTACTGCTATTTAGAGACATAACCCCTCTGATCTTCAATCCCTTTGACTAAAATTTCCCTATCCATTAACTGCACTATTGGCTATTGAAAAGCATGTCCTAGAAGGCACTTGGCTACAGGCAAGAAGAGGCTGTGAAGTCTGGGGACTTGGAAACTATGACCTCCCATGGCAATTTGGGTTGGCAGTTTGGGCTGGGCTCAGCTGAGCAGCTACCCACTGTCAGCCAGGCAGCTCTGCCCCGGGGCTGGGCTGGCTCTTGGTTGGGGCAGTATAGCAACACGACTGCGTGTCTCTCAGTGCCCAGCAGGCAGGCAGGCCCATGCTTGTCCACGCCCAGAAGCGGAAGGCTTCCAAGAGTAGCAAGTGGGCGAGCACCCATGCAGAAGCACTTTGCAAGGTTTTGCTTGTGTCATGTTTACAAATGTCCCCATGGCCAAAGCAAGTTCCATGGGGCATGATGATTTGAAGGGTGGAGAAAGTGATTCCTCGTTTTGATGGGAGAAGTAGGACATCAATGCAAGGGCACACACACACACAGGGGAAACGGAAGGATGGGTGGCCATTGTTATGGTCCACCACAGGTGCTAAAGGTTGGCTTTTGGGGATTTAATATCTGTCAGGCAGGACATACCTAGAGGCAGTTCCTAATACCATGGGATATTTCTGAATCAGATAACTAATCAATTCTCCTGGATAATTTACTATAGTTTAGTCCAAAGATGGCTGTGCAAAAGATGGATGGCCTCCTAAAAGTCTTTTGGTTCCAAAATTTATCTTTAAGTTCTTCTTCAATAGAATTTAAAAATAAAAGTGTGTGCATGCATGTAGGTGTGATCACATATGTGTGCGCATGTATCCTAAATACAGAGTAGCTTTAAACACCTCCTTTTACTTGGGTATTTTTCAATTTGGGGCATTAATGCTTGTCACTTTTGTGCATGAACCACCCCACATTGCCCTGAAACTTCAATTGCTTCAGTGATATTCAAAGCATTAAAAATAAATAAATAAGTAAAATAAAAGGAAAGTTTCAGAAGGGCAGCACATACCCCATTCACAGGAAAATAGACCGAAAGTATTGTCAGACTGTTTTGCAAATGACATTTTCAGCAATATAAATTATGATTTATTTTCCCATGTAATCATCTTGATTGCAGACATCCTTTTGGAGAAATCGCACTGCTCTTGGCTAGCTTTTTAAAGTCTCACAAGACAACTTTCAAACCTGATTAGTATGTATGATGGGAAATCAGATACATTATATTTAGCTTGAAGTACAGAGAGCCGTGGGTACAAAGAAAGAAAGATAGGGGGAGGGATTAAAAAAAAAAAAAAGAACATCTGTAATCCTTTTCAGAGGAATCTGCACGGCACATGCCAGGGTAAGGAGCAGAGCTGTTGAGTTTGCTCAAGTTGTCCTTATGTAATTAACTGATTGTGTATCATCTCCTTATCGTGCATCTCTCAAGTCACTAAGTTACGTGATGTGATGACTCTGTGCACAGGACCAACTCATGCTTTTCTGTTACAACATTTAAGAGCTCATCACTTCCATCAACAGTCTTCACTGTGTCAAAGATTGTCACTAGGGGCTGGCGTGTTACATCCCATTAAAGTGGAACTATCAGCTTGTTAGTAGGCATAGGAGGCAGCTTTTGACTAAGCATGGATCTCTGACAAGAAGCTGTGCGTGGTACCAGGCTTCCCCAACTGTGGTGTCAGATTCCCAGCAGGATCAAGACCAGGTTGAGGCAAGGAGGACACATGGGGCAAACATTTCAGCAGTCACAGAAGCCGAGGGTCTAGAAAGTACAAGAAGGCACTTACAGGAACTCAGAAGTGTATGTCTCCTTAAATGGATGCCTCAGGTGTCCTGCTTGCCTAGTCCTAGTTCTGACACCTGAGAAGCAACAATAAAAGAGAGATACATATGCCCCTGGGCGTGAATGTAACTGGCAAGTAGTTAAAACACTAGTTCTTATATTAATATGACATGGCTATATTATATTAATATGACATGGCAGATTTTACATGGGGTTTTCAGATAAAATGAGATTTCATAGGACTTTTGTGTGTAAAGTGGAAGTTTGAGGCAAAACTCTCAGGTTCTTTGAGGCCTGTTTTCCTTTTCTTCTGCCTGTTAAGCACTCACCATGGAAAAATATAAAAAGCTTGCAATTTCCAGAACACCTGCATCAAATGTAGGGCTTACCACCTAGTCTGATTTGACAATTCTATTCAGAGGAAAAAACGATGGGAGGGACACTTGCTGAGCGCCTACTATGTGCCTGAACAGGGAAACAAGTGGACATCATTCACTGCTGCTTTATCATTATTATAGCCATCCCGAATAGTAACCACTCTAGATGGAGACATTGAGGCACAGAGAAGATAATGATTTGAATCAGGTCATGCAAGAGACCAAACTTTTTCAGCTCAGCTCCATCTGCTGATAACTGAAAATCCTGAGTCATATAATCACCTCCCCCACAATCCCCATTCCACCTTTTCAGGCAAAATCAGGTGCTTGGCTCACAAGAAAAACATATCTGTCCACAATTAAACCTCTGATCTCATCTAAAGGGCTCTACTTAAGCTTCCTTTCTTTGCTTTCTATATCTTCCTTGAGTATCCTCTTTCTTTTATATTAGACTTCTTGCCTCTGAAAAAGTCTTTGAAAAGATCTAAGCTTTTGTTTTCTGTTATTTTTTTCCCCCTAATGTGGCTTTGGTAGGTAGAGTTCTAAGTTGGCCCCCAAGATTCCTGGCCCCTGGTGTACGCCTAGTCTTTCAGAATTATTCCCTCAATCACTAATCTAGGCCTGCTATAAAGGGATTTTGCAGATGTTAATTAAGGCTCCAAATCATTGACTTTAAGATAAGGAGACTATCCTAGTCATATGAGCCCTTTAAATCTGAGTCTAGATATCAGAGTCAAGGAAAGTCAGAGAGATTCAAAGCAAGAAGATTCAATGCATGAAAAAATCTCCATTGGTGGCTTTGGGGATGGAAGAAGTCACAGGGCAAGGAACGTGAGTGGCCTCTAGGAGCTGAGAGTGGCCACCAGCTAACAGAGGGAAAAAAGAAAGAGGCTCCAGTCTTACACATGCAAAGAATTGAATTCTCCTACCAGTTGGAGTAAGCTTGGGAGTAGATTCCCCCCTAGGGCCTCCAGAAAGGCACATCACCCCAACTGATACCTGGAATTCGTCCTTGTGAAACCTTGAGCAAAGAACCCAACCACACTGTGTCCAGACTCTTGACCTACAAACCTGTGAGCTAATAAATGGATGCAGTTTTGAGCTGCTAAATTTGGGGTATTTTGTTATGCAGCAATCCAAAACAAATGCAGCAGCATGCAACCATCCCAGCTCTAAAATAAATATTTTCATCTATTTATTTGGCTTTTGCAGACCCTATGTCTTCAGAGTATGAAATTCTTAACACAGGAGCTCAATCACTATAGCTATATTACTGTTTTTCAATTAATTACTAAAGAATTAGGCCCAAAGTAATATTTATCACTAGTTTTATGAATGATGGTAATATTATATTGCAGCCAGTGAATCTAGATCAGCAGCTATTTAAATTTTTTTCCTATCACATGTCTTACACAAAGTCAAGTAAGAAAAATTTCAGATCTAAGCAGAGCTCAGAATTTATTCTTTAAAGGGTAACTGTTTTAGTAGCACTGGTTTATTCTAAGAGACTACATGTAGAAAAACTCTATCGTGGGTATTTTTGTATCAAATATCATGTAATATAATCTCCCCAACTGAAGAGATGGGAAAAAAAAAAGAAGACGAAGAAAAAGAGCTTTGTAAATTTCTTCTTATAACCAGAAAAGGGATGAGAACCCTTCAGTGTCACTAATTTTTCTAAAGCAATATAACGGCAAGCTCCTGAGACCTTGGCTATTTCAGACAAAATAGAAAAATGTAGATTCAGGAGGACACTGGGGAGCTGGGCTTTCTGCAACAGATTGTACACCAAGTCATAAATTGAGGCAAAGTATGAAATAAAGGGGGAGAAAAAAGGGTGGAAGTTGTGGTTTTGTGCCTGTACACTTGGGGTCTGTAAGATAAATGGGCTGAGGATTTTCCTGTCCATTTCTGCTGTATAATCAGGTGATTAAAGTCATTAGTTACAACACTGTACCAAGAAGCCACTGCAAGAATGGGGTTTCCCTTAAGGAGGAGGATTAAAAAGAATAAAAAGAAAAGCAAAGAAAATCCACAGGGAATATACAAAAATATATGCATGCTAAAAACCAAGCCAGTGTATGTTTGCTAATAGTGCTGCTTTAAAATCATATGCTGTACTCAGGGCCACTACTTTCTGCATGTTTTAATAACAGGCTATACTGCCAGGTTGATACAGGTGATGTTTGGGGCACAGAAGAAAATTGGAGCAAAGTTATTTTCATGAATTCATTGGCTAGATAATGCCTTACTCTTCCCTCCCCACTAGATCTTCATCTACTTGCCCTTCTACACCCAATCGATAATCATATCTTATTTCTACATCAAGCCCTGGATCTGGCCTCCACAATATCTTGCCTAGATGATTCTAAGAGTACACCTGCTGCTTCCCCTGCCTCTGTCAAACACATCCTTGTTACTAAACCCAGAAGGCTGCTTCTTAATGCACACTTGGTTCCCTTATTATGTACAGAGTAACAAATTATCTGTAAAACTTTCTAGTGATTTCTATTGTCATGGAGATAAGATCCAGAATCTTGCTTGGATGCCCAAGCCACGTGGGGTTTTGAGCTTTGTTTCCCTTTCTATTCTCACATTCATTACCATTGCCCCTCTTCCAAGCTAGGCTTCATCCAGACAGAATCATGTATATTTGCTCACAGGGACCAAATCTTGTCTGGATGCTCAAGATATGAAGAAGAGCAACAAAGCCCTTATTGTTGGTGAGGGGTGGGTGACAGTCCAGGGTGGCCAGCAAGTAGTAACCTGATACCCACAATACGATTGTGGCTGTAAAGAATAAAAGGGTATTATGGAAACAATGGAAGGTGGAAGGGTACCCAACCTATATTCAACAGGGAGTTTAGGGCTCCAACAAGTCTTTTGGAAGAGTTGGGGTTAGTATAGAGAAGGAAAAAAGACCATTGTTAGCAAAGGGATCTGCACATACAAGGACTGGCCTTTCAGAATACCATCAGATCTGGGACTGAGGAGCCAAGATGCTGTTCAGCTCAATGAATCAGAGGTCTGGAGTCAGGGAGGCCTATGAGAGGTTACGATGATGGCCAGGGAGAGTGGTAGCCTCATGAATTAGTGTATTTGCCATATGAAGTTTGCTCATTCCAATGCCTAGGAGGCCAAGCAATTTCTGTAAAGAGGAAAGGATGCCTGATGAGCACTATGGAAAACCAGAGGGCACATGCTCCCCAGCTGGCGCCACTCAGAAGCGCAGGCAAATAAAGCCAGCCTTGCTTGTTCAAGAGAAGCAGGAAGTCCAGATTGTTATAAGAAGTTTCCCAATTTTTTAAATGTTGATAACTAATTCATTTTATTAAGAAAACAAAAATCCAGCAGTCTCAACAAAAGACATCTGTAAGCCTCCAATTTGCAACTTCTGGGATAGGAATTGGAAACAAGGATAGAGTGTGCAAGTGTTGGAAAATGTTCTTGCTTTTCACCCAGGGACTGGAAAGCAAAAGTGTTGAAAAGAAAGCTGGTCTCTGGAGCAACAGCAGCAGCCAGGGCCCAGAGCTGCTCAAGGTTGAAGGCAAACTTTTCTGGAGGCTGAGAATGAAGCCAGTCACCCATCCATTATTTCATTCCGTGAACAAATAGTCTCTGAGGGCCTACTATGTGCCAGGTAAAGGCAGCAGTGAGCAAAACAGATAAAATCCTCACCCTATGGAAATGCACAGTCATATCCTCTTCCTAGAGAAAATAAAAAGTGGGAGAATTTCCCATGGTTTTAGCAATAGTTACAATAGACACAGTTCACCCGTTTCAGTTCCAGTCCTATTCTCCCCATCTCCTCTTTTTTTTTTTTTTTTAAATCAGTACAGGACAATGACCTAGAAGTGGAGGAGGTCCCAGAGGTCAGGGCTCCAGCATTGTTTCTGTTGTATTCCCAACATCCAGAATACTGCCTGCACAGAGCTGATGCTCAACAGACATTTGCTGAATAAGTTTTACAATTTGGGACTCAGAAGTATTACCAAGATCCCAGAAAACAATCACTGAAGTTGAAATTGGCTTTTGTACATTAAAAGCATTTCTCTTTTGCTTCCAGGTCTCTATGTGACAGCTGACAGGTAGAACAGGATCTCAAGATAAAGGAATATAATAATTTGTCCTTCATTCTGTTAACAAGATTCGGTATTCAGAAACGAGCAGAGTCAAAACCTAATATCTCTTAACCAATGTCACCATAATAAATTTTTTAAAAAGTATTGAAGAACTAAAAGAAAAAAAAAAACTCAATATCTCACTTCAGAAAATTGCAACAAAGGAGTTCTGACGATCTCCTTTCTGCAATTCCACCTCTGTCCCTCACTTATGACAATCCCCTTCCTCTGAATTTTACTGTGTTTCAAACTTTGCCAAACCCAGGGAAAACAAAAAGAAATCAGCGTTGTGCAAGTTAATACTCATGTGTCTTTAGCTGAATTCTTTCCTACACATGCACACCAGCTCATGGTGGGCAATGATGACCCACCACCTGTCAGTGCAGATGTCCACTTCAGTTGATACCTGGTGCCCTTTTGGTTGCAGGTACTTTATAATTGTCCCCTCACACCACTGCAGTCAGATCGTACCCAAGATAAATGAATCATCTCAGCTATGGGAACAGACTGTTTCATCATAGAAATTCCCTGACCGTGCCTGGTGCTCTGACCCACAAGAACTCTGCTCCCTACAAGTCGCGGCCTCACTTGAACCACAGCCTGACAGTGAGCCATATGTTACCAAAAGCCAACCGCCTCCATTTCTCGATGTAGGATTTACTGTATTATTATTATTATTATTATTATTATTATTATTATATTATTATTATTATATTACTATTTTTTTTCCTTAAAAAGGAGGAGGGAAAAAGTTCTCTGTTTATTTCCAAACTCCGATGCATCCAACGTGCAATAGGCTGGCATTTGCTGTTAAAGCAGAAAATTATAAGGAAGGCCTAATTGACCCTCCTGTGTCTTTGAAAAAGCCTGTCTGTGGTCTCTAATTGACCCTCTAGGTACCTATGGAACAATGAATGAATCTTCGGGAAATAATGGAGGGCGATGATTAATAGCCCGGGTCTGGCTGGACCTCCGTCTCTCGCAGCTCTCCCTGCACTTGCCTTCCTCCCTCCATGACACTCGAGTCCCCGGATTTCATAAGGAGAGATTTATTATTATCGCTGAATAATAAATACCCTGTAGTCGACGCTTTAAAAAATCGGACACATCATGATTCTGCAGAGATTGGGCTAACATTTATTTAAGCTGGCATTCTCATTTTTCTCCATGGCAAGGTTCCGAAGAGTCTTCCTCTGGTATTTGTGGACAAAGTGAAAACAGGAGGCTTCTAGTAAAATCACTCCAAATGGGAAGTACTGTGGAATTGTGAGGTGTTTTCCTATTCCAGAGAATGAATGTTCTCTATTCCACCTTGTGCAGGTGAGGAATAAGGCACTTAGGAAGTGAAGCGAATGACAACAGTAATCATACTGATGGTAAGAAGTGACATTCCTTTCGTGTGATGGCCCCTTTGACACATTATCTTAAGAAATACTTACAAAAGCCCTGATATGTAGTCAAAGCTAGCATCCCCATTATTCAGATGAAGAAGCTGAGGTGCAGAGGGAATCAATAAATTGCCCCAAATTCCAAGGTCCAAAGCCCCAGGCCTGTATGCCTCACAATATTCAACAATAATTGTGCCCAACGTACACTATTAAGAGAAACACTTTTGAAATATGGGTAAGAGAATAAAAGGGAATACCTTTCCTTTCTCTTAGTTTGGGTTAAAAAATTTAAATGTTTCCTTCCCCTAGACTGGGTAACAGAGTACATACATTTAAATTTAGAAAAATTCATCTCTCTAGAGGATTATAAGAAGCCAGAGAGTTTTTTGGTTTTGGTTTTGTTTTCTTGATAAATTCATAACATTAACTATATTTATAATTTAAAATTATTATAAACAAACAAACAAATAAATAAAAGGAAGAAAGAGATGGAAGGTAGGAAGACAGAAGGAGAAGAATAGCCACTGAAACTCTCCTTGGTTCCCGCAAAGGCTTCCGCTTTGCTCAGGACCTTCAAGCCACAAGCTATCGGGCAGGCCCTGCTGGATGTGCTGGGCCTCTTTTCTTCTTAGTCAGTGCTTTGTGAAAGAACAGGCTGCCTAGGCAGCAAAATTAATGCTTGGGTAAGGATTAAAAGTTCTGTGAAATGTAGAGATCCTCTCCCACATGAGGTACACTTCTGTCATCAGAAAGCACTGGGCCATCATTCAGGGCCATGGGCTTTGGGTAGAAATGTGCTTCTGGAAGCCGCTTTTGGGGGTGACTCAAAAATAGAGAAGTTGAATAATCTAATATGTGTGCACTGGACGATGATTGTATGTCACCTCGATGATCTCATCCAATGTTATGATTTTAAAACCAAACAAGATTGTCCTTGAGAATTTTGTCCAAAGGCAGACCCCTCCTGGCATTAGTCTATTCCTAGAGAAAAGAAACAACTCATCCATGAGCACACTTTTCAAATGCGAACCAGCTGATCAAGAGCTCACACTCCAACCCCCTCTATATTGGGCTCTCACACTCCAGGTCACTATCCACCTGCCCATATCACCTCATGGCCACGTACCAGACAACTAGGGTCAGCCTCTGTGCCCCAGAGCCCACTGAAATTATTCAAACTCACTAATCCTAAGCCTGCTTACTCTACTCTTCCCGGTCCTCCCTGCTGAAACCACAATAAAAGCTCTTATCCACTGTCCCCCTTCCCTCTGCCTTCTGACCAACCCTGCAGCTTCCTCACATGGCCCCCATAGTATGACATGTCCCCTTTCTCATGAGATCTGGGAGTATAACAAAATACCTTTTCAATGGTAGTTGTCTACTGATCTACATACCTAGATAATAAAACTTATTAAAACAGGAAGTAGAGGAAAGAAAGAAGGAGGAACAGAGGGACAAGGCGGGAGGGAGAAAAGAAAAAAATAAAAATGATTGAAGAAATGAAGAATGAAAAAATGATAACTAACTTAAAACCTGAGAAACAACTAACAGAGAAATCTTCCACTTGGGTTGCGGATATGCTCTTTGAAGACATGTGAGGATGCTGTGCGTGCAGCAGTTCCTGATGGGGAAACCTGACCTCCTGTCCAATGGCCAGTATTCAGTGGGCTCCCAGGTCCTCCCCGCTGCTTCTCTGATCATGGCTATTTTAATCAAGAAATTAGCAAAGACATTAATTTCCTTGTATGACTGACAGTAAACATCCGATGTGGAGCCAGATTATAAAATGATATCGAATTATAAACAGAACCATACTAGTCCCTTTCAAATAACTCTCAGTGCTTTTATTCATTAAGATTCAGATGCTATGGAGGGTGCAGATGTGCCTTCTTCCCTCCTGGATCCCAAGTAAAACACCCCGTAAGGAAACAGATGGTTTTGTATAAATCAGATGACAGTTAACAGAGTGAGATGGCTTCATCAGAACACTATTACAGCATAATCTTTTTTGGGGGGAATAAGGTTAAGCAAATCAAGCTTTAATTGGAGGCTACATTTATTTACATGTTAAATTTTTGGTCCATTTAAGGAGTGCCTTGGTCTTTGGGTCACTACATGAGTGAACTCTCCATTATTTCCCTTCCAGAGAGAGCCTCAAGTAATGGGTAAGAAAGTATGTTACAAAGCCAAGTATAGCTACACCCGCTACTAAGAGCTAGTTCTAGTAAGAGCCAAGAGCTCTCTCCCATTCAGGTCTCAAAATCTCCCCATGTTTGCTGCCATGTGTAAAAGGAGGTGGTTTGCTGATTGGAAACCACATGACTGAAATAATACCTGCTTGGGATAAAATAACCTTGGAATGAGAAAGGTGAAAGTAGTTTCTATTTATTTTGATTGCAAGCATAAAATAGATAGCAATTATGTAGGCCTGATGAAAGGAGACAGGACCTGCCCTTTCAGAGGTGCTTCATGGGAAGCTGGGCACTAAGCATTTCTTAACCTGTCGGGACCTTAGGAGTGGTGTCTGGAAGTGGCTGCCTCATGCTGATGGTATTCACCATTCACCATTCAAAATGGAGGCACAAGGAGCAAACAGCTACCAGACATACTCGTCTAGCTATAGAGTATGACTTTCCTTTAAAAGAGTAACAGAAAGAGACCTCCTTAGCCCTATTCCCTGGAACATTCTAGCACTTGCAATAGTAGGATGGATGTCTCTGTCTCTGAGAATGTAGGGAGATACTCTCCCATTTCCTTAATACACTGGGCAAATTTTAAGGTTAACATTTTAAATAAATATAAATAATGACCACTGGCCCTCTTCTGTTGAGAAAATTCAGACATTGATACACAAGCATTTATAAGACAAGCCACCTAAATAACACCCAGAAGAAAGACAGGGAGGATTCTGTTTCCCTTAGGTTTCTTCTAAAACTAACAGTATATTTCCTTAATATCTGTATCATGGAATACATTGCTTGTTCTTCAGAATCCTAACCATGCAATATCTGTCCTCAAAAGACTTCATAACACACCCTGATAACAGATTCATCATTAACCCTGAGCCTCCAGGCAATGAGAAGTTACATTATCTCTCTATTCCTTTCTTTCCTCTTTATCCTTAAAAAAAAAAAAAAAAAAAAAAAAAAAAAATGCCAACCCTTAGCCTTTTTGCTCTAAATCTTCATTCCGAACTTTCAACATTTTCCCCAACTGCTCAGGTTTAGATAGTATCATCTCCAAGCTGGCCCTTGCCTTCACATCCAACCATTCCAGCCCAGCTACCATTCCCAACAGAGCCAAGAAGCAGGATATTGGACAAATAGCGTCAGAGTTAACAAGAAATCCCAAAGCAAGAGCTCTGAGTTATGTCAGAAGAAATGAACATTCAAAAGATGAGCACTCATTCTTGGTTGAAAATATCATATTCTTAAACCATAAAAATCAAACAAAAATGATTTTTTTTGAATGATTATCTCCCAGACATGTGCTCTGGACATCTCTGGCCAGCAAAACAGGACCCACAGGCCAAATCCAGCCTACTACCTGTTTATGTAAATAAAGTTTTATTGGCACAGAGCCAGGCCCATTTGTTTATATATTATCTATGGCTGTCCTCACCATACATAACAGTTTAGTAGTTATGATAGATACCATATGGACTACAAAGTCAAAAATATTTATTATCTAACCATTTACAAAGTTCAGAGGCCCTGTTCTAGATTGAAAATTAGACCCTCAAATCCCTGATCTGCTTTGTCATCCTTTCACTATAAACGAGATGATCACATAAATGCATTTTGATGAAAATATTAATTAATTAAAATTTGGGTTTAGGGAAGAAGAGAAAGTAAAATAACTTTTAAAGACACAACCATTATTTTTTAAGTAAAATTTAGTTCTATACGGCAATTCAGGATTCAACCATGAACATATAGTAAACGTGTACCATGTAGCAGGTATTTTCAACATGGCTATTTCCCTTGATTGTGGGGAAAAATATATATCTCAGTTCTTCCTTTTATCTTTTCTTTCTTTTTTTTCCCTTCAGTACACTATATCCTTGTTTACTCTGCCTGGACAAATAAAAAATGCTTTCTAAATCCCCATGTCTGATAGATGTCCTGCCCAACATAGGTTAAACATAAATGTCTATAGGTATTTTGGTAACTCAGGTCACCTAAGAAGTTCATTTTACCCCTAGGCTTGATATCCAAACTGTAGGATTAAGCTGTTTAGAACATACTTGATTCCTATACTGTGTAGTGATTTTGCTAATGTTGTTCAGTTTTATTTCCTTGCCCAGACTGATTTCCATTAGCTGGTTTGCAGATCAGCCGTCTAATCTCCTAACAAGAGCTCTTTGATCAAATGGTCTGAAGTGGCCCCATGTCTTGCCACTGTCGAGTGACTGATTTAAAAGATGGGTACAAAGTAGACACACCGAAGTCCAGATAGTGTGATTAATGGTCGATCCAACTTTCTCTGAACCGCATATCATGACTTAATGGGAAATCCTGAAGAGATTAAAGGGGGGAATTACATTACCATGAATAATATAAAAAAGTGATATTCTGTCTAAAAAGCTTTTGAGTGCAAGTGACTCGAACAAATATATTAACAGAGCTTACAGCAGATTCAATCAGGTTGAACGTTCCCCAGAATTTATTTTGAAATAAGCTTTATATATCAGAGATGTGAAGAATGAACCTATTCGTGACTGGCAGGGAAGCTATTAACATGCAGATTTTAATTCTGCCTTTGACTCTGTAGAGGTTCTATTGTCCCTCCCTTCCTACCTGCAACCTCTCCCAATTACAGATGTAGTACACCGCCACAAATCACAATGCCACAATTACGCTCTAGTGAGCTAAAATTTATTTTCCTCACTTTATTCTAACTTCTAAAAATCAGTTCAAATGTGTAATGATCAAGGAGCCGATAAAGCTATTATGTTTTAAAGTAATGCCAATTCAGGGGTACGTATGGGGGACACAAAACCTGGCAGTTAAGATAGAAATCCGCTTTACAAAATCTAGGTGCACATTAACTCACAATTACGCTGTGATGTTAATGAGGTTACAGTGTGTGACAGGTTAACGGGCTGCAGCCAAAAGGCAAATATTGAAATGAAGGCGTTTATTTTCGAACCAACAAACCTGAACAGAACCATTACAATAAGTCCCATTAGCATTCTAGTTATTGGGCAAAATAATTTCATCTCTAAAATTAATTAAATAAATTGGAATGACCTGGAATCATTTCTGTGGCAAGCGGACAGAACAGCACTGCATGAAAGGCAAACTCATTTGAAGTCAACTGGCCTATCAATTCCCTGACAGATTATGTTTAAGTTGATGGGAAGTGAAAGTTAAAAATATGATTCATCCAATAAGACAGTGACATGCTCTGAAGGAAAGAGAAAAGGAATTTTTAAAATAAACTTTATTTTCTTTTTTAAATTTAGCAATAGACTGCCTTCCAATTGAGGTACAAAGTATGTTGAAAGTTCATTGTTTAGAAAATTCCAGTTCTGTCCTGAGCTATCCATATTTTGTCTTTCTAAGCAATGTGGATTTGTTAGCAATGAAGATTAATAAAATATGTGACAAATGGAAAGAATGGGTAAGGTCCCAGTGCTATTCCCAGTTTTCTGAAGAGTATCAACATCACACTCTTGGTTCAAATCAGGTCCACAACCCAAGACTTTCTGGATCACCTAATAAATGACAAGTGAAAAGTATGTGAAGCATTGGCTCAAGAATTAGTGATCAGCAGGTGCTGTACAAATGCTAGCTGCTATCCCTTGAAAGCATGTGCCCTGCAGAGCCATGTGAACTTGGTGTCTGGGTGCCTACTCTGTCACTTACGACCTGTGTGACCTTAGAAATGCATCTAGCCCCTTCGGGCCACTTTGTGCATCTGTCAAATGGAGATACTCAGAGTGTCCCCACTGCTATATTAAATTGAAGGAGCTGGAATACACGGAGTACTTACTACAGCATCTCCAGTGTAAAGGCTCAGTAAAGGTTAGTTTCGCCCCATCTTCATGGGTTGAATCTGGCATCTGCAGATCTGGCAGCTCTTTGCAAGTTTACTGTCATACTCAACTTTTCTAGGGTTTTCTAAGTAACACATCAGCAGCTTGTCGCTTTAGATCTGGCTTTCTCAAAGCATGTTCTCTGGGCCATCTGCATCAGAAGAACCAGGAGTGCCTATTTTGCAGATCCCTCATCCTGGATTGATCAAGTCACTATCTCTGGGGACTGGGGTCCAAGAATGAATATTTGAAAAAAAATTTCCTACCTGAGTCCTAAGCATCCCAAAGTTTTCAGAACTTCTTGTTTCAACAAACAGGATGTAAACAATGGAATCACAAACCATCTTTTCTTGAGCAAGTTAATTGCTATTCCACAGCATTAGATAGAATTACAATGTGATACAATTATGTATCCCGTGTTCTTTTGAACAATTGTTCACCTTTGTTGTCTAGGCATGTGTCATGCAGGCCACCTTTCTTCAGGTCCTAGGACTTGCTGTATACAGGACCGGGCCATAAAGTCCTGATCACACCTACTGTTTGTTCTCCTTGTCCCAAGCTCTTATCCTGCCTAACCTCCTCCTCCTCCCTTTCATACCTCAATTCCAACCTCACATCCTCAGGGAAGCTTTCTCTACCCACTAGAAAAAGTCAGAGTCATCTGTTTTAAGCTGCCAGTACAGTGGTATCTTATACTCTGTCATAGCATTAACCGTTTTGCAATTATTTAATTACGTAATTTTTTTTAAGAGACAGTCTTCTCTTCTTCCTTGAAAAATGATGGATGGTAGGAAATGTTTCTTCTTTACCCACCATAACATCCTTCATGTCTAGTATGGAGCATGCTATGGATTGAATTGTGTCCCTTCCAAATTCATATGGTGAAGCCCCAACCCCCAGTGTGACTGTATTTGGAGATGAAACCTTTAAAGAAGTAATTAAGGTTAAATGAGGTGATAAAGGTAGAGATCTAACCCATCGTGACTTATGTCCTACTAGAAGAGGAAGATACGCTGGGGATGTATCCAAAGCAGGGACCCCTATGCAAGGATACAGTAAGAAGGTGGTCGGTCATCTGCAAGCTAAAGAGAGAGGCCGCAGGAGAAACCAACTTCACCACGAACTTGATCTTAGACTTCCAGCTTTGAAAATCCAAAGAAGTAAATAAATTCCTGTTGTTTAAACCACACACTCTGTGGTGTTCTATTCTGGCAAACCAATATGGAGCCTATTCTAGAGTGGGGGCTCAATGACTGTTCAATGGCCAATATAACTATTAAGTATCATCATGTTCTCTCCATTCTCGCTATATCTGGGGGAAATTAGACCACTGGACTCGCTATGAATGGGTGAAAAGAAACAACATGAAGGCATTCCATGAGCAGCAGGCCATGTAGGTCATGTGGGTAACTGATGACTCAGAAACAGAACTTGGAATCAACACAGCATCCCTGAGCTGAGAACTGGACCGGCACTTAGTCCAAACAGCTCTCCTTCTATAAAACCTCTGACTCTTGTAAACTGCCTCCCACCTTGCAGCCTAAATGCTGCCAGTGGAAAGAATGTCACCACATGATCAAACCACGCCACAGCCCTGACCAGCTGTGATTATGTCTTTTCGGGCAATCAGAGTACATTGATGATTCCTGGGTATCTGCTTAGAAGGAGCATCCTTAACAAGAAAATGGAAACTTAGTTCACATTTAGTTTGTTGTCTTATTCTTGAAATAATCTCATTTTTAATTATCTCATTTGAATGCATTGATGACAGTGAGTTGGAAACTGGCCTTGATGTCACACACTTCTGTTTTAATTACAGCTCTGCCACTTAACAGCTCTGTGAATTTGGCAGTGACTTCATTCAGTCAGCCACAGTTTCCTCATCGGCAAATAAGAAACCATTTACTTAATAAAATGGAGATGATATTTATGTAATAAGGCTGTTAGGGAAATTAAATAAGATAAGGGATGCAAAGTACTCAGCATAGTGCTCTCCATAAATCA
The DNA here is from genome assembly GCA_003508835.1 of Eonycteris spelaea. NCBI lineage: Eukaryota > Metazoa > Chordata > Mammalia > Chiroptera > Pteropodidae > Eonycteris > Eonycteris spelaea. Next base: position 9,047,097 of record PUFA01000026.1, on the reverse strand, counting down.
GAAAATAGTTGTATTATTATTAAGAAGTCATGTTTTATTATTAATAATTAATGTAATAAATGTTAATACTTTTAAAAGATTTCAACTGTTTAATAATCATAATCAGAGAGAATACTAGTATGTTAGTTCTCTGTTTCCTTACCAAAATATTTGCTCTCAAAACTCATTTTTTTTATTCATTGAAAAGTTTGTGCTAGATCTTGGTCAAAATATGCAAGTCAATTAATTCACAGATATTTTGATAGTAGGAAATGGGTTTCTGCTTGGCAAGGATTTTCTTGTAGCAACCTCCAAGTCCTACTGCTGGAGGCTTTGAAACTGAGGGATGTGAGACTATGTAGAGATTATCTTTCATCACAGTGTTATAATAATAATCTCTTTGACAAGAAATTTATGGCAGGCTGCAGAAACATTAGTTTATTGATGATTAAAGTATCAGCTGTCCTTGATACAAGTAAACAGGATTTTTGAATCATAAGCAGTGAGGCAGGGTACCCACCAGGCCCTGGGGGCTATGCAATTTATGGACATTCAATTCTCATCAATGTATTGTCAGTATATCTGAGGCATCTGACAGGTTCCTGTTTTGAGGATGGATTTTCTTTCTACAACCCAAGGGGCACAAAAGGTAAGGTCTCAGCCTTATGGGCTTGAAGCCTCCATTATCAGTGAGGATTTAATATTGAGAACTGCCCTTGGCCCCAAATTTTTCTATTTCCAGTCTTTCAGGACTTGGTATATCCAACACGATACTTATGACGGAGTCTGGCAACGACTGAAAAGTTTCCATGTCAGGGTCCAGACCTCTGTTGAAAGTACTGGGTGGACGTTCCAATGACCAAGCAATGACCCTCAAAGTTAATGTTAGAAAGGAGGATTGTTCACACATGTAGGGGACTGGCTGGCAATATGAACACCAGGGATGACCCTGTGGCAAAAGCTGCCTACTCAACAACCATCGGTCTTTCCCTCACCCTTGCTAGCAAAATCCCAGCACCCACCCAACCTCCAACCCCCGGCTAAAGGATGAATCCTTGACTTGTAGGAGACAGTTGTAGTGGCCTCACTTCCTTTGCTGAGGCCCCAGCATATATGTGGTGCCATTCTGGCTCCTGCATCATGAGGGGGCATTCTATTGGCAGAGATATCTGGAAGGATTTTCTTCCCTCTTTAAGGTGTGCATAAGATAGAAATATTCTTATCTTTTTCTGCCTCTGGTTATGATTATCTACAAGTGACTCCTGGGACTTGGCAACCATTTTGTGACTGTGAGGTGAGCCTGCCTAAGACAATAAACCGATGTGTTCGGGAAAGTAGAACAGAAAGTCAAGCTAACCTAGGTGCTTAAAGATATTTTTAAGCCCTTGAATTAACCAAACTGAAACTGCTTGACCTCCAGACTTCTTTTAATGTTAGATAATATATTTTGTTGTTGTTGCTTATTATTAATGGAGTTCTGTATTACTTATACACAAAACTCCATTTCTTAAAATGACATCCCCTTTCCCCCAATATTTTAAAATATTCTCTCCTTTAGCCATAATACCTAAATACACAAAACACTCACTTTCTAAGTCAAAAATGCCCATGTGAATAGTCACAGAAATGGGCAGCCTAATTTAACTAGGTTGCATTTTATTGTTTTCTTCTTATCTGAGATCAATGAGATAGAATGAATAAAGAAAGAAGAAGTGGCAACTTGAGAGCACAGGATACTGTCCAGGGGGGTAGCCTGGTAGGCACCATAGCATAAGACTTGGAAATGGCACCACTGGATTTCTAGGAGGAATCTAGGAAGTAAAACAGAGATATACAAAGTCTGGACAGAGGTACCAAAGATAAACTTCCCTACTTTTAATCACAGTGTCTGTGATATCTGGGATATATTTTGTGAGAGGGATGGGAGAGGTTCATTCTCAAGGTTATTGTGTGGCCATGTGGGTGGCAGCACTCAACACAAGTAGTAAGATGATTTTTGTTAGATAGCAAGAAAAAATTAAAAATATTAATTCCTCCCTTTTCCTTAGTATCAGAAGGATAATGATACAGTGGACTAATGCCCTTAGGGAAAACAAAACAAAACAAAAAATAAAACTATATTTCCCAGCATCTCTTGCATCTAGATTTGGCCATGGGACTCAGTCCTGGCCAATGAATGTTAGCAAGTACTGAGCTGCACCTCTGGAACACCCCTTCAGGGAACTGACTCAGCTAGAAGTCTCATCCCACTTGACTCCCCCTTCTCCCTGTTTTCTGTGGCTTGAAATTCAAATGAAACTTAATGTTATGAGTTCCAGGAACCATCTTAGATTAAGAGGTGAACTTCTGGGATAGAAGCCAAATTACTGAGAATGACAGAACAGAAAAACAGAAGTCTTTGATGATTTCATGGAACCATCGAGTCAGTATGAGCCTTATTTTAAGTGAGAAAATAAGCCCTTATGTATTTAAGCCAAGGTTTTTTGGGGTTTCTCATTTTATGCATTTGAACCAGCACCCAACTGAAACAATGGTATTTTGCTATCCAAGATGTCTCTTGTTGTCATTTGACGACAATATTGACTATATTACTAGCTTAAAATGTCTATACAATGTCTCTAAGACGTTTTAACTCTCATTCTTCTGCTAAAGGCCTGTAGATTCCAGGTTCAAATGTTTATTTTACTTTAATGGAAACCTGCAATGTGTAAGGCCAACCAAAAGTTACAATGAGCCAGACCCCACCCATCAACCAACCCTAGTTTTCACCTGTGGCACCAAGAAATCATTTCTGAGGGGACATGTTCTTCCTTCTTAGATCTAATATAAAAGATGAGAACATAATCACAATCACTCCACCATAAATCTACCACTCATAAATGTATCTTTATTTTAATCAAAAGTGGTTTTTCACATATCCTTTTGAAGTATAAGTTTCCTAAGTTCACTATCCCTTGCACATAGTAACATTTCCTATGAAATGTTATATATAAGATCTTAGGTCTAGTATAATGGGGTTTTGTACAAAAGCCTGTCATTAGCTCTATTACCAAGTTCAATGGTATCAACCAACAGTAGAGCCCCCTAGTTCTTTTCTTTATAGGAAAAAAAAAAAAAGCATAATTTTTAGTAAAGACTTAAAGTGCACACATATATCTGGTTTTCTTTCCTTCTAGGTCCATGGGGAAATTACACATTCCTACCCTCTATGATGTCATGTGATTGGCTTAACCAATACACTATTGAGAGGAAATGATATGTGACATTACAACCACATAGTGGCTGTTGTGACTGTAGCTGTGAGACAATGGATACATCAACCTGGGTCCCTGAGTGTCTGTGTATTCAGGGACCTTGCCAACCCACCTTAGACATATAAAGTGAACAAGAAAAAAAAATGTACACTATGCTTAAACAGCATCCCTTCCCCATTCACACTTCCATTTTACACACATGCAGCATACACATAAACTTTTATATCAGCAAAGAGAAAAGTGTTTACTATTTTACTTCTACTATCCCATCATTTCACTGTTGGTTCTGGCTACAGAAAGAGACTGGGATAATGTCCTTGGGGATCAGACGGTGATGACTCTCAGGCCCATCATCTGGACTTTAACTGAGAGTCTCATCTTGATTTTCCCTGCATTATGAAAGAAAGACAGAAAGTGCAAGCACTTGGAGCTTATTATCTCTGCTTCTTCAAGAAGTGCCTTTGCTAAATTTTGATTCAGGGTTTTACCAGTTTAGGAAGCTGATACAAGAACTGTCTATTTGAAATACACTTCTGTGCCTTTTATAAAATCACAGTTGAGCACAACTTTGCTTGCTGGATTACCCAAGGCCTCACATATGGACCTGAGAAGGAAGTATCTGCTGAAGTTCAATTCCAGGGAAAATGTTCACCTCTGCAGATCGGCTTGTGTTACAGAGTTTTCATTCCCTGAAAACTTTGACAAAGCATGCAATGTGGTTTGCTTCCTACTTTGACTGTAAAAAAAAAAAATAAATAAAAATAAAATAAAAATAAAAAACCTAGGAGCAAATTCAAAGTCTAAGCAAGGAAACAGTTCCTACAATGTCCACTCCTGCCTTCTTCAGATTGTCCCTCTTTTTTTTTTATCTGAATTTTTATGCTATGTGTGGTATTTTATATTTTCCAGCTTAAAGAACACAGAGCCCATCACCTCATACAGACAGTTCCATCCCTACCCAAGAATCCACACTGAGGAAAATGGCATCAGGAGATCATAGCGGGGGATTATGTAGCCAGTATCACTTATGGAAGGCCTGAATTGTACCTATAGATGGTTTCTGTTAGCTTACATTTCACATCTTGAAGTGTTTAGTGCCAAAGGAAATTTGCAAGATTTCTCAAGTAGCATTACTTTAGAAAAATCATGAAGATTAAATCCAAGTGGGGTCTGCCCAATTCACACTTTTTCTATCCTGGGTTTAGAGAGGCCATCTGATAACTGGCTTCAAGCAAAACACAAATCCATGAAAACAGTCCTACGAGTCTTTGGCTGATTCTTAAAGACAAAAAAAAAACTTGAACTACTTTTGTGTGTGTGTGTGTTACAAAAATGGTACACATTCATGAAAAGAGAAAAACCAGACGAGGGAAGGAAAAAGCAGAAACGGTAACAAGCAATACTGACTGGTATATTTTTTGAGTTCCTAGATCTTTGCCTAATTCACCTGCATATAAAACTAGGAGGCAGGTATTATTATAGCTGTCACTTTATAGATAAGGACTTGGACATGTACCAAATCTAAATTGCTTGTCCAGTGTCACATCTCATAGCCAATTAGTTATGGAGGCAGAATTTTAATCCAAGACTGTTTGGCAAATTCATTAACTTAACCTAGAACAACTAAATTACATCTATCCAGCCATAGTTACCTTGGTGTGTTTCTTTCAATGTCTTCTATGTGTGTACCTAAGTGTATGTCTTGGAAACAAAGGTAGATTCATACAGTACATGCAATTTTGTAAACTGCTTTTCATACTTAAATTGAAGTTCTCAAAATACATTAAGCTCATTGAATGTTTTCAAAGGCCTTTCAAAAGTCTAAATTAATTATATCTAATCACCACTCTCAACTCAGTTGACAATGATCAACTGTGTAATAGTGGGGCCATAATTCTCATAAAAATCTCCATTGACTAAAATAAGTAAAAGCTCACAGGAACTCAGAAGCTCACTGCTCAGACAGGGATGTAGCCACTATTGGCAGATGTGACGTAGGCATGTTCCATAGTCAGAGGCCCGTAGTGAACACCAGCATTAATGTATAATTAGCAAATGACATTTTGTTCATATGCCAAAAACAAAACTAATTCTTTCCTTTTTTTACAGCAAATCAGTGTTTTTCATGAATATCAATTATGCTCATGTGCAAGGATAATATATCTGCCAGCAGCAAATGTGTTTGGATATCACACACTTTATATATGTGGGAGAATCAACATCCAAGCAACCCCACTGTGATGTTTAGAACCAAAGAATCAAGACTGCATTTAAATGAGTCAGTGATCACCCTTGACAACTGACGTATAAAAAGCACTTGAGTTTGTGATTCTGTTTTTGTTGTTGTTGCTGTTGTTCCTTGCTGTAGGACACTAGTCCTGTCTGGGTTCAGTTATTACCATTGGCTTTTTCAACCATATCTAAATATATGAATACATCATTCTCTCAGAGAGACACTGACCATTGGTCATAAGTCAGAGAAATTGTATTGGTGGAAACAGAAAGGAGGACTATTGATTCTACTTCTGAGATTGGGGTGTGGCTTGGAGTATGAGAGCGTGTGTGTGTGTGTGTGTGTGTGTGTGTGTGTGTGTGTGTGTGTTGGGGGGGAATGGGGTGGTGTTTTGAAAATAGGAGCCGGAACGATTGTGAACTGAGAAATGTCTATTTAAATCTAAGTGTTATAAACTTATACTGGATCTGATTCTATCTATGAAGAGAGAGTAAACTGCTCAATAGAGGTGCATTAATATCAAGATAAAGAAAATGAACATCAAGTACAAATGTTCAGGAGTCTGTCTCCTGTGTTAGATTGTCTATCGCACTTCTCCCCTACATTAGCATTGGTAATAACCAGCTGCCTCTCTTTGGAGGGAAAACATGCTTTGGGAAACTGCAGAAATTTCATTTCCCAGATGGTCACTGCAAGTACAATTTGTATATATGTTGCATGTGCAAATCTGTCTCTACATGGAAGAAAGCTTAGAAATCTTTAAAAATGCACCTGTGTGCACCCTAAAATACATCTTTGGACCTGAAGTCCTACTTCTGTCAATAAGAATTAACAAATATTTTGCATTCATTCTGTGCCCACTTCTTATCAATACAGAATTGCTTACTTTAAGAGAAATACACTCTTTAAAATTCTAGTGTAACTTCTCCTTCTAAATAGTGCCATATATTTTCTTTCTAGAACTACAATAGTAGGTTCTGTAACAAGAGTGCTTACCACATGCCAAGCAGAGAGGCAGAGTGCTGGTTATTTTTGTGAGTTATTTCAATTAATCCTCAGAAATGAGTCCCCACTTCATAGAGCTACCATGATTTTGTCTGTGCACCTAATTACTAACCTGAAAGCTGTAGTTCAGCTCAACATGTATTAATTGAGCACCTGCTATGTGTCATGCTAGAGGAGAAACGACGAAACAATTTCAACAAAATGTAGTTAAGTGGCTATGAAAAAGAGATATGAGATACTAAGGGTACCAATTCCTTAAATATTATGCAACACAAAATGATGACCCCTGTCTCAAGATGTTTCTGCGCTCTCCAAATTGCTTCCTTACCAAGACTCCTCATTCACCCCAACCCCCAGCTGTGAAAGGGCATTGCTTTGCTTGCTGTCCAAAGCAACTATTTCAAGTAATGAAAGAAATTGCAACAGAAGAAACATATAAACAAGATAAGTTTTCGAATGCATCTCTTAGGTACTATTCAGTACAAAATGAACAGAAATAAACAATCCTCCAATATCAGGTGACATATTTTATACTTTTCCGCCCTGTGTTTTAGAAAGGCAGCAGAAAGAAAAGTGCTCCTAAATCAGGATTTCAAAATCAGATGCTAGTATTAGAAATAAGATTAACCTGGTCCCTTAACAATCAAATTTATGACTAGTAAAGAGTTATGAAAAATTCTATCTCGATGTCAAAGAGAGCAAACATGGTCTTTGGAGGCACATAATGACAAACCACAGCTTGAGCAATAAGCTCAGGGAATGAGCAGTTCAAGAGTTCAGAACATGTTCTGTGGAAAGGTGTTCAGTTAAAGAGAAGGGCTGGCTCCAGACAAAGGCACAGAAAGGTCATCCTTATAGTCATTTCATCTTCATTACAATGCCTGTGGCCAAAATGCACACAGCAGGCCTCGACTTGCACACTGCACAGAGGTTTAAGACTCACGGGGAAATTCAAGTACTAAACAGAAGTAAACATAAAAGGCACTGGCAGCCATGCTTAGATACTGCTATCAGGGCTTCCGAACACAGCCCCAGCCATCCAAAATAAATGTGATATGAACAATGTTCTCCCCCCACCCCTCGCCCTGCCCTTTTTTTTTTTTTTTGGCATGAGTGATAGATTAATTAAAGATTACAATCTATCTTCTTCAGAAGGCCAGGGAATTGGACTTGCAATCAGCAACTTAATTTTCTTTCAGGTAGCTGCCAAACTTAAATTTGTTCTACCAAATAAAATGATTTCCCCCATTTGTGCAGCTCAAATTCCATGTTCGAATGTCAATGTCCATGATTTTCCTTGTAATTCAACCCTCATCTGTTTTCAGGAATTAGGGTAAAGGTGAATTTCATTTACTGACTGTCTGCAGGCCGCTTCAAAGATAGGCTAGGGCTGCTGTAATAGAAAAGTGGGCCCTGACCCATGCCTCGGACAAGCTTCCTGAGAAGGCCAAGGTCAGTGGCTTTCCATTTTGGAGTGTTGTCCACGTGGGCAGACAATTATAACCTCTTACACTCCCCTTCTCCAAACTCACACAAAGCCAGCTGCCTGATCCAGCCCTCCTCCCCATTCCAAAGGAAACTTTGCTCCATCCCTACCTACTCTTATCCTCCACATGAACTGGGAATGGGAACTGGGATGCTAACTCCAGTCCTCAAAACAGCTGTAAAAACAATAAGAGCATTACTAAACTCCCTGTTCCTGCCTGTGCTTTAGTTTAGATTTTAAAGATTTGTTTCCAGTTGCAAGTGTAATGGTGTAGCTCTCCGCTGCACACATCAGCAAGACCAGTCAGATTACAAGACACAAGAGAAAATGTAAATCACACTGCAGTGATGAGAATAATGAAATAACAACTATCATTTGTTCAGTTGAAAGGCAGTGGGTATAGCAATTTTAGGCTCAGTATCTATAGTCAGTGAGAAAACCACCTCCACCTTTTAGGTGGAACTGCATGATTTAGGACAGGGTACATCGTCCTAAACCTGCATTCACCCATATGGAAAATGTACATCATATACCATGGGGGTATTTTGGGATTAAGGATTGAGCTGGATGATAGATGAATAGATGATGTATGTATGTATGGATGGATGGATGGATGGATGAAAGGTAAAAAGGAAGGAGAGGAAGTTGACATTGACATTTAAAAGATTTAGCCTTCAGCCAGCACAAAGTGAGTGCTTCTATTGTTTATGCTGAGGACTCTGATCAGACTACACAAAGAAAAAATTCAAAACTCAAAGAGAAAAAAATAATCCACATAAAACTAGAGGCAAGTCATCTACTAGTCTTCCTCATCATTCTTCATCATCCTCCTCTCCTCTTCCTTTCCCATCTTGATTATCAACACCAGAAACCAGAACCCTATGCCTACTTAGGGTTGCATGGGTCTGTCTTGGATTGAATTGATATTACGCTGAGACATAATGGGGAAGACCCAAATAGCACTGTCCTTGGCCACTGTCGCACTGGGATATATATTGGCAGAAGGAAGTTGATGAAAAAGCAAAAGAGTCAGCAGGCCTGAAGCAGAGAGTGCAAGAGTGCACGCAAAGCTCAGTGCACAAATCTGCAGTCAAGGGTCACCTGTGCAGCCAATTCCTCAAATGACAGAAGGTTACAACCTTCTAGACCAGCCCACCATATGGCCTACTGGGGGCAGCCTCTGTCTCATGGGACTGATCACGCTCATTCTTGATGGATTCAGTGATCATGAACTCATTTGGCTGAGAACATCAGACCCTGAAATAACTTCTGGTGAAAGCATACAGTTCCATGAAGGATAAGAAATTTACACTAAAAACTTAATTTAATAGGGACAAACGTGAAGAGAGTGGTGCCAAATTATACCCAATGACATTTTCAAATGCATGTATATGCCATGGGGGGAAAATGTTGTCTAATGACAATGTTTTATGTCATACTGGATGTATTTTAAACTTCAGGATAATAATGCTAGACAGCTTTTAATGAATGCCTAGTGTATGCAAGGCACAGTGGTAGGTACTTTATAAACACTAGCTCTAAACTTCCAAATGATTTCATCAGAGCTCCCACTGCCACTGCTGACACCAAAAATGTTGAGAACTTACATTTACTGAATGCTTAGTGTATATCAGGCACCTGTGCTAGATACTTTGCATGCAGGAATTCCTGGCCTACTTGCAATTAATCAACCCCACTTTACCACTGAGGAAACTGAGTCCCAGAAAGCCTAAATTCCTTGCTCAAAGTCACACCTCCAGAAAGTTGTAGAGATGGGTTTCCTCTCATCCATGTCTGATTCTGTTTTATTCCCTGCCACTTTTGCCAAAGGAAACAGCACTCTTAGAATTTCTTCAGGTGCACTGTGAAAAAATACCATACACTCAATGATTATAGATGAGATCATTTTAATCTCTCTTATTAACAAGAGTCAGAATATGCCAGCCAATGTGGGCTTTCTCTTAAAAAGATGACTCAAAATTTCATGGCATCAGTCACAAACAACATCTCATTTCCGAGGGCTCACTGCTTGTCCACTTACCCTCTGTTTCAAGGTGGAGTGTGAGCAGGGCATGTGTGAAAGAATCATAGAGCTCTTTAAATAGTGCTTTCCTCTCCTGACTTCTTTTTGGAAAAATGGAATCCTACAATTAGCTCCCAAACAATAAAAGTGAGTAGTTAGAGCTGCAGTAAGGAGATGGAGAGAAGATAAAGCAGGGACCCATATTATCCATCTCCCAGACTTAGAAAGAGGGGGCCACAGGAGACCTAATCCAGCCTTGGTCTCCATCACTGATCACTCAGACTCTAATGGCAGAAGCAGAATTAGGTGATGATGTTATCTTCCTGAGCAGAACCTGTCCATCTGCAGCCTCTGATTGTGGTGGAAGGAGAAGTTCCATGCAGGATTGTTTCAAAGCAGGGAAGGGATGACATGAGAAGAGAAAGAATGAGACATAAACAAGTTTTGCAATTATTCCTAGTTGACATGAACTTGGGAGTTGAGGACTATCAACCTATAGACACAACATAAAGCAATATTGCAGGGCATTCTTTCGAAACCTATATTTTTGAGAGAATCACTATTTAGACTAGAGGGCAGGAGACAACAGGCCTCCACATAGGGCCATTATGCTTTTATTTCACCTTCTCCTTCTAAGACTACAGGATGTTTTTCTTTCTGCGCACCATGTCCCCTTCCACCCTTGGGTCCAATCATCCAAAACTATTGTTTTAATTTTTTTTATGATGAAAATTAAATGCTGTGAATATCTAAATCAAAATTGAGTTTCAGAGAAATTACAGTTGTCATCTTTCACCATAAGTCTCAATGAGCCATCAGAATTTAAAAATGCAAGCAGAACAGCTAGTGTTTACTGAGCACCTATAATGTACCAGGCACTGTGCAAGATGATCTATTCTGACTGGTTGACTTAAACTTCATAATATTCTGAGGAAGATAGCATTTTTCCATTTTTGATATGAGGATATGCAGAGAGGGGCAGCCTCCTGCCCAAATTTGCACAGTCACTACATCTAGGGTGTCCACTTCAGGTAAAAATTTCTATGTTTTTTTTTTTTTAACTCAGGGATTCAACAATTCTAATATTAATTTTCTTAATTTGACTTGAATTATAACAATGGCTTATATGCATTTTTCTAAGAACTCTCTCTTAGGACTCATCTCTTAATTTTAGCAGATCTTTATAGGGTTGCTACTTTGTATCTGGCCTTATGCTTATTACTGGGGGTCTGAATGTTAATGAGATTGATGCATGCCTGCCCTCATGGGGCTTGTGGAGCTGAACAGTGCATTTCTCCGACAAACGTGTAGACAAACATGATGATCATGTGTGCTAAGTCTGATGGGGCTTCTAGAAAGTTCTGAGAGAATGTCCATGAGAGTCACTCAACTTAGTCCTCTAAGACTGGGAAAGACTTTTTATAGGAATAAGGAGACCTGAAGGATGAGTTGAAGTTAGGCCTGGGCATAATGCGGACAGAAGGACAACAGCTCTCAATGAGTAGAAAACCCATAGTTCTGACATTCAGAAAAGCCCATGATTATTCCTTGCCATCTCTCACTCTACAAGTCTTTCAAATGCCCAAGTTCACCTCTCAGAGAGTCTGTGAAAGGTGTTTCAGCTGCATGACCAATTCATCGGGAATCTCAAACACCAAAAATGCATGATAAGGAGAGAACCCTTTGTCCAAAAGGGGAGAAATGCCAAATGTTGCCTGCAGTGCCAGCTCTGTGTCACTAACCGACCAGCTCCCATCCAGTGGTGCCAGTGGGCCCACAGCCATGTCACCCACAGCTTGGGGACTTGTGCACATAGACCCCAAGAAACCAACACACTGCCAGCGAAAAGGCACTCTTTACTTTTGCCCCTCTCCCTCGCTCATTTTCCACACATAGTTGATGAGATAATAACCACCAGTTTTGAGTCCCAACTATGTGGTTCAATTATCCTGCTTTCTTGGCGATCTCATCTGTTCTGAAGGTAAACTTCAGAATGTAACAGGCAATGGATAAATTCTCCTTGAGTAAAGCAAACAGTTGAACAGTATTGGAGAGCAGAGACCTGCAGTTACAACTCCTGGCAGAAACTGCCAGTGCAGATATTCTGGTGCCAAATTCGGGCAGAACCCGTGAGCATTTGGCAACTGGGTGAGCAGAAGGACAGTTAAGATTCTCTTAAGAAAATTAAAGAGGCTAAGCCACAATACGTGTGTGTACTGGTTGTCCACCCATTGCTTATCGAGGGTGTCTACACAAAGTTCCTCGAATGGGGTGAAGGTTTCCCAAACTTTTATGCCAGAAAGCAGACCTTTCTAATCAGTGTGGTCTCAGAATCACGTGGTGAGATTTCAAAAAGCAGACAGCTTATTCCCAACCCCAGAGATTCTGAATCAAGAAATCCAGAGTGGAATGGAGAAATCTGCATTTCTAACAAGCACTTCCAGGTGGTTCTGATTTAAATCCAAGTTTAGCACAGGCAGCCAGAGTTCAAGGTCCTTTCCTTTGAAGGGTGAGACAATGAGTATTTTGACTGATATTCTTTGTACTTTTAAGTATTCTTTTGTTAGCAAGTATTAATTTGATTGTATTTGGAAGCTTTCATTGTTAAGTGTTTAGTGTGTATACCTGTAATTTACAGTATTATGCTAGGCCCTTCTGGCTACTTAGTGCTTTCTTCTCAAACAAAATAACCTTAAGAAGCCTTTTCCTCTTTCCATAGGTGAGGCACACACACACACAAATATCCCAGCATTTCTTGACTGACCACTAACAAAGGTCCTGCCTATTGTTATTAAGAATAACTTGTGAAAAATAGTCTTTGCATTGTTAACATGGGGACTGACTAGCTGATAGAGCAATACGTTATCTGGCCTTGCTTCATTTGGTGAGAAAAGGACATTGTGTTTTGAAAACGTAGCAATATTTAACAGCAAAATCAGGGGCCTCAAGATCTGGATGATGTCCTTTTGAAATCAGCTACTAAATATTCAAGTGTATTCCGTTGACAATTTTGTCCAAAGAAACTCCTGTACATGGAAATCTAAACTGAAATGCACTACTTGAATCTGCCAGGAGAATTTACAAAAGCAGATAGATTGTACACAGCAAGAGACTGAAAAAGTTCCTGTAATTGGCAGGCTTAAACAATTTCTCTCTAATTATCCAACTTCATACATTTGGGAAAAACTAAAAGAATGGGTAGCAAAATACAAAAGATAATTTCTGGTGTAAGATCGTAAAGTATTAGATTAGATATCAACGTTAATAATCATGTTCTTATTGTACAGGTGTTTTAACCAAACAGGTCGCATAATTTAATCAAAGGAGCCATCCTATAAGGCAGGTCTAGAAAAGGGCTTCACTTCCTTCCTTCTCATCCTAAGGAAAAACAAATGGAAACACTCAGGAAACTATTCTTCTTGGAGAATGGAAATGCTGCTCTTGCTTTTTCTGTCCGCTCCACACACTCCCTCCTGGGACTGCTGAATGTGGAAGTTTACCTTCAGGTTGGGAAGCCAGACTGAGAATCTTGTTTTAGTTTGCCTATTTTCTGGTTATTGGTATCTGGAGAAACCTAGGAAGTTTCTCTCGGAAACATATGCCGAGACACAGAAGATATACACAACTCCACAGAACCACAACAAATTCAAATGTAATCAGCATTAATGAAGTGAAAACAATTCACTGAGGAGGTTTGAAATTCTAGTTCCAAATTTGGATTGTAATTGTCACTTCTCTGAGACTGAGTGTTCTCATCCATTGAATAAGCATAACCTACCTTAGAAGGACATGAAGATTTAATGAGATAATGTGGTATGAAATGTTTAGCACCGCTACAGTAATATTACCAGCAGTCAATAAGTATTAAAATTATTATTATCACTACCTCTATCAGTAGCTAGATGCAGAGCTCACCAGACTAGATTTCATGGGGCAAAGAATTTCAGATATCAACATAGAAACATCCACAACAAACCTCTTAGAGAGTTAAATTCCTAAAACTATGATTAGTATTAATGTTAGTTTTGCTTCAAAATATGACTTGGAGTCACAGATAGAACCACATTTAAATATAATTGGTACCTTTTGCAATCCTAGGTATTTTATGATATGCATTTAAAAACATTCTGAGAAGCCTTCATCAGACTGTCATGGGACAAAATATAAAACGAAACAAAAACTGAGCACAAATAAGAACCTCTGCAAATAATTCAATAGGAGAGCTTCCCTCTATGAGGCTATATTAGGGTGCATTCGATGAAGGGCCACTTAATATCACTGATTCTTAGTAAAATTTATATGATGGAAAGTCCTTTTCTGGGCAACTGATTCTTCATCCAAGCTATGAGGAAGCTGGGGGTCTAAGATCTGAGTCCTCAGGTTGTGTGACCCCCACTGCTCTCTAATGCTAACAATGAAGAACTAGTCTCCAAAAACCAAATAGGCCTTTTCGTTCTCCTCAAACCTCTAACTATAAAGTTCATTTTCACAAGCCAAATTTAAAAATCAATTAATAAATTACAACTGCCAAAGAATGTTAAAAAGCCCAGAGGCACCTAAGAAGTGCTTGGAAGAAACAACAAAGCATTAAGCCAGAGATAAATGGGTTAGCTGTGTGTTTACTGTAATGTTGACTTAGTATCCCAAAGCAAAAATTCTCTTACCTCCACTTACCACTACTTTGTATGATAATAGGACATTAATTTTAAAATGATCATGAATCAATCATGAAATCTGACTCTTGTTTTTCCTGGCAACAAAACACTCTAATTAGCACCTTGAATGAGAGTGCTTTCTAGATGGGCATTGGTGAGAGCAATTTTCTGCTGTTAATTCTTTGCTAATTACCCATTGTAAAAGAGGCTGAAACAATACTAGGCCGTATTAAAATCTCCATCCTCCCAATTACTAGTCCAGTGACAGAAGCACTTTGAGTCTTTCATGACAGGACAGAGTGGAGTTTCTCAATGGCACTACTGACACTTTGAGGTGGGGGCTGTCATGTGCACCGTGATGTTTAACAGCATCCCAGGCCTCGACCCACTAGATGCCAGTAACATCTCATCCACCTCCCCTCACCACCTCCCCCAGAAGTGATCATCACATATGACTCCGGACATTGCCCCCGTCAAGCAAAACTGTCCCTGATTCAGAATCACTGGATTAAAGAACACCCTCTACATTAAGTTATAAAGGTTAAATATAAGAACATATTAAAAAATAAATAAGAAGGCTAAGCATGCTGTCAGGTGCAGAGTGGGACTGAAATATATATAAACAGAGTTAAAACTGCTCTGTCTAAGGAATCCAGACCAAATGGAAAAGACACTTCTGTCACCAACTTAGAAGAATGCTTCTGGGTGCTAGGACTGGAGAGGAAGATCAAGAGAGATTACGTGCATTTTCTTCATCTGTTCCCTCTACAAAATACACTGGAGGTTGCAGAGCGTTTTGATACTCAATCCTGACCAAAAGGAAGATCCAAAGGAACTATTTCATGCAAGCAAATATTTTCTATTTACCCTTATCAGAAAATATATGTATTATCAAAAGAAATTAAATGATTAATTCATTCAGCCTTCATTAATATATATGAAATATTATTTATTAAATTGCTAATAACTCACAAGTTAAAAGCCAAATGTGAAATCTCTAACCCATTAAATTTTACTAATTAAGTTGGATTTTAATGATGGGAGACCGTGAAGGAAGTATCTGGTGGAAAATAATTTTAAACAACAAAAAAAGCATCAGCCATGGTTGCATTATCCGTAATGGCTGTTTCTGGTTCCCACGTCAAACATATCATGACAATTTCCCTTAAAAATCAACAATAACAGTACCTTCGCAATAAAACGGTAACTTTATAAAGAGAAGAAAGCATGAAAAGGGGAATCAGCCCAAATACATCAGAGATTTACAAAGTGAGGTTTGCAGGCTAAAACATGGTTCACGTTATTTGATGTTGACTTGATAACCGTACAAATTGGAATTGCCACAATTTAATGAAAGTTCCCATGTGATACACAAGAAACACAAACCTAAGTGAATTGTGCTTGAGTACAGTAGCAAATGTTAATAAAATACTCAAAAAAAGGAAAAAAAATCCACTGGTGTTTCTTAAAATAGAGTTGTGTTCTTACCTGTAATTTTTTACTCTAGAATCCCAGTTCCTGGATGTATCCTGTGCCTCCCATGAGATCCTGGCCTCCTGCAGGGAGTGTGTGAGCAGCTGTTTCCTGATGCCCTGAGGGTCATGTTCTCATAAATCAGACACCGCATGCTGGACACCACGTATGAAGGAAAATGTCGTATCTTTCTACAAGGAAGCCTGACTGCGATGTGCTGAAATCATTTCCATTTACTGAAGGCCTGTCCCCAGCACATTATGAAAAACAAAAAAATCTTTTCACCCATGATGAAGTAAAATAAATATGGAAGAATAACTCTTTTTTTTGTTTGTTTTTTCCTCCATCAGACTGTCCAGTGGGAATTAAAATGCTACCACCCGGATACAGAATTCAAGCATTTAAAATGCACAAGGACAGAATAGAATTGCTACCAAGCCCGTGACCTTCAGCTCCCCAAACATTTATGATTCGGTAATTACTGGATAGTATTATTAGTGATGGCTACACTACTTCCTCTCCTTTAGAACCATTTGAATACAGGAGGGTGAGTGGAATTCTCAATATTTGTTTGGTATTGTAGTGTATCCAGTCTACAGCGGTCCACTTAAAAAACTTGAATTTGTATATATTAAACACTATAAAAAATTAACATTTTAGAGCCTTTGGTTTGCATATGTGACTTTAAATGAAGGTAATAATTATTACTACTATTATTATTATTACCATCAATGAATATAGGATGGTAAGCCAACGATCAAAAGGAATTTATAGTGCTTGATTTTTGTTTGCACTAGTGTTAGACTTAACCCTACCAGATATTCAATTCAGACACCTGATTTTATTATCCTCAGCTCTTCACTTGTAACCTTGCGTGTACTTTTTACCAAAGCTAGCAGGAGCATCTCATCTGCTCAATTACTTATTAGTGTTGCTATAGAATACCATTTCCTCTTGCAGCTGATAAAATATTAATCAAAAACAGGAACTGAGCGATTTCCCAGTGTAGATGTCTTCTAATGGTAATACAGGGAGTCAAAGAGAGATCTGGAGGTCATATAATAGCTTCTCAGAGAGGAGTGACATCGGAGACAGAGGAAGAGATTTGCAGGCAGAGCCCAGGAGTTGAGTGAGTTATTACCATTTGACACAGAAGAAAACTTCCAGCTTATACATAAGCTGTGACAAATTTTTAATTGAGGAAGTGACTGTATCACTGTGAAGTTAAACAGAATCAACTCTATCCTCCTCCAAGACTAAGAAGTTTGTTTCTAGAAGGGTCTGGAGGCACTTTCCTTCACCCTACCGAATTCAGTCCTTCATCCAGGTCTGCTGGCCCCGATGACTACTCAACACCATTATTCATTTTGAGCTCTTTTGGTTCCTTTTGCTTGTTAGCTCCTTGGCAAAATGCAAACTCATAGCTCACCTATCACATGCCACCCCTTCTTGCCCTTAGCTTAGAAATGCTGGGTCTTAACAGGCCTTGGAAAAAAAAGCCATCCACACAAGAGGTGTCCCATTCTCTACCTCCGGGATTTGCGATGGTGAAGTGTTCATTCTGTTACAGGGGTAGTAAATGCACGGATTTGCAATGCTTTCACTACATAGCCCATCCTTCGTCACAAACATTACCCCTGGTGCATCCAAGCAACAGTCTGGACTCAGCCTTTGCATCCTTTTCCACAGGAAAATCTTGTGAGCCATGGCTCATTGATGTTTGGCATCAAGATGACACCTATTAGTGATTTCTGTTCTCCAAAAATATTAGCAAAGGTAAGTTAGTTACTTTCTAATACTTCAGTACAAAATATGTGTACATTAACTGGTAGAGTATCCACCTGCTCCTTTATCCTCAAATATTGGAATGAAAAATCATGCATACATTATAATCAATTAATGCTGTGAAATGCTAGTCAAACTACTCTTTTTAGTGTGTCTACTCTTAATTACCATCCACTTTTACATCTAAAAAATTCACTTTAGGTTGAGTCTTTCTATCAAGATTTTGGCTCCCTTCAGCACAATCCATTAGACTGATAAAAATCCATTTTAAAAATTTAGAGTCTGGCCCAGCAATCCCACACCTGGGAATCCATCCCCCTGAAATAAAAGCATCAGTCTGAACATATGAACAAAGATGTGTATTGTATCACTATTTGAGGCCAAGCAGGAGTGCAGGGAGAAACCTTTGGAAACTAAAGAAATGCCCTTCAATATGTTCAATTTGGGGAATGATTGCATAAATCATGGTATGCCTACATCACAGAATACTATACCAAGGTTGGATGAGAAAAGAGAAACATAGACCAGTGTGCATAAAATGATTCCACGTTTTATCAAGCAAAACTACCAAAAAGAAAACATTTCAAAACCCCTAACTATGTATGTATATCTGTGTGCATATCCATATGTAGGATATATATGAAATATGAGCATAAAATTTCGAAGGAAACACACTGGAGTGTTAACATGGTTTACCTTAAATGGAAGGGTTTGATAGAGGAGGGGATAAAGTAAATGACAGAGGATGGATTTTTATTGCATTTAAGCCAAAATACAATAAAAATGACTGTCCTAAAGATGAATACTGTCAGAACAATGTACTTATTAATAAGAAGAAAGAGCAATAGCAAAGTGTCATGTAGCCCTCATTATGTCCTAAGCTTTACCTAAGCATTTTAACATCTTACAATTAGCTGGAGAAAGTAATATTATTATTCCCATTATATAGATGAGATAACTGAGGCACAAAGTCCACATAGCTAGTAAGTAGAGCCCATCAGCCCTGCTTCAAAAATCATATCTATATCTGTAATCTATCTCATTTATAAGATTAAACTAGGAAAAAAGCTAAATACAAATTAGACTAATTAACTTTGGTAAGTAGTTAGTAATCTAGCACAAAAAACCAGGGTCAAGCAAGTTTCACCAGACACTCCACGTGGCATGCGCCTCCTTTTCCTACAGTACAGAGCACAGCTATGAACCACAGTGCCTGTGAGTACCAACCAGCATACGTGGATGTCCCTGAGACAGGGCTGAAATGTCATTTTATGTACAGTGAAGTCATGGGCAATGTGCTTCTCCACCGACCTGCTAACGGAAAGTTCTGCCTTGAAGCCAAACCCCTCACAGGAAGCAGGAATGTTCTGGTAAGATGGAGACCTCTTTGAAGGCAGGGACATGACTGTCTGTTCACCAGAATCCTTCTCCCTGACTAGTGAACTTGTATCCACTCCTCTGGAATGTGACCGCTGTGAGGGCAGGGACTTGCCAGGCTACCACCATGCCTGGTACACAGTTGGCTTCCAGTAAATATTTCTTAAATGAGTGAAATCTAGGTGTTCATAAATGTGTGTTGCTAAGGCTAAAATGATGTTTCCATTGTGTTGAAATGGAAAAAAAAAACAATCACTCCTAAGGGAACTGTGTGTGTTTTATATAAAGATCATATGAATGACAATAACAACAACAGAAACAGCACATAAAGCTCCTATTTGACAGGCACTTGTTAGACCCTTTATGGACACATTGTATGTGAACCTCACAAGAATACTGGAAAGTAGGTATGTTTATCGGTTCCCATGCAGCCTGAGGAAACTGAGGCTCAAAGTGTTTAATTATCTAGCTCAAGGGCATACAGTTAGTGAGGAAGGCACCAGAATTCAAACTCATAACCATCGTTTCTCTTTTCACTCCATCTCTGTGCTCTGCACACATATGCTCATTCACTCATAAAGACTAAATAATAAGGTATCCTAGTCACTTCATTTAAAGTTAGCATGCAGAATAAGAAAAAAAAAATGTTTTAAGTCTGTACAGCATTGATCTTAATCCAGAGTAAAGCAAACCAAAAAGCCAAGTTCAGAAGCTCTGAAATGTGACCCTTTTTTTTTTTTTAAACACCTGTCCTGACAGGGGCTCAATACAACCTCACACTTTCAATAGACGAAACTCGCACAGACTGCTGAGGATGCCTGACAGATGTGTTAATGCAGGGGGATATTTCAGTTTCCGTCCTCTTCGGACCACAGCATGACAGTTACAGAATTCAAATCCATTTGTATCCCCCATTGAATCCCACATAATTCAGCAGACATTCATTATGATGCCATAATGATATCACACAGCCATAAATACATATGCTATGAGTCGCACAAGACATTCATATTTAAACATAGCTGGAAATAATTTCAGTTCTGGTGATTTTCTACTGCTCATTCTATTATTTCTCTGGATGCTTGAAATGTTAAAATACAGTAGGAAACCAAGAATACAAGAATAAAGATGTGTGTGCATGAGTGAGTGAGTGAGAGAGAGAGAGAGAAAGAGAGAAGAGAGAGAGAGAGAGAGTGTGTGTGTGTGTGTGTGTGTGTGTGTGTGTGTGTGTGTGTGTGTGTGTGATAGCTGGTTTATCAAGAAAAGGAATTTGGATATCAAGTTACATCCGATAAATATTTTGTTTGAGGAAAAGGTAATTTAATTATAGAACAGAAGTTCCTTGATATGTCAATTTCAGAAGACTCATGCTGCTATAAATGCAGTCCAAGATTTTAATATTCTGAGATATGTGCTTCATATTTAAAAGATGATTGCCCTGGTTCCATAAATAAGAAACACGAGTAAGACTTATTCATAAAACTTTAAAATATATATCAAGCAAAAAAAAATGCAGTTAAAACTAAAATCACTTGAAATGCACCATTCTAAAGAGGAGGAAAAATGATTTCTCAGGAATCTGACTCAATTCCAGGAAGGAGCAAACAGTTCAGATAACATAACACCAATAATGACAATGTTAATCTTATCTTGTTCTTATACTTCTCAACTGCAGACAGAATAACAGTTTGTCTTCGGCTTCAATGATGTATCCATTAACAGCTCTCTTCCAGTAGTATTCAGACACCTTGCTACGAATTTTTGAATTATTTAAATGGAAGTAGCATTAGAAAACCCTCATGTTTAAATTATGCTAAATAAGTATTCTTTCAGTTGGACTTTTGCCTGTGCAAAAAATCTATATATTCTGCAGACACGTAGGAAGGGCTCAGAAGAACAGGAGAAGATGGCACATGTGCAAAATGGAAAATGATGTTTGGGGAATAAGAGTGTACAAACAAGCGAAGGGTGCAAGACATTCTAAATATCCAGACATTCGGGAGGAAATTTGAGTCCATACATTTACTGAGATGATGTCAATTTTCTAAAATGCTTCCAAATACCCATAAAGCTCTGAACATGAGAATTTAAAATGGATGGAAGTCCAACTGCAATAAATCATGGACTAACCATACTATGGAATATTATGCAGCTATTAGAAGAAAGAGTTAGCTCTTTTATCTATTGACCTGGAGGGATATTCATGATATATTGGTCAGAGAGACAAGCAAGTGAGAAGCAGTGCACAATGCATAAACTAGGCAGGATTCTTGTCAAAATAAACAGAAAACCCTCCTTGTATTTGGCAGAGATGCCGCTTTAAGGATAGAAAAGCTTGCAGAATGGTTTGAGAGGCTCCTGGTAGGCTGTCAACTGTGGTCACGGGGCAGAGGGAATGGCTGGGGCACTGCAGAAAGAAAGGGGGTGTCAGGGATTTTGTTTCTTGCTATTCTTTTGCACAGTTTAACTGATTGCAGTGAGCACATGCTATCATTTAATTTCTGAGAAATTTTTAATAAAAGGGGGTAGAGAGAAGGGAGAAAACAGGAAACCAAAGAGGAGAGAGAGAAGGCAAAGAGACAGAGGAAGGGAGGAAGGGAGGGAGGGAAGAAGGGAAGGAGGGAAGGAGGGAGGAAGGGAAGAAGGGAGAGAGAGAGATAGAAAAAGCTAATGAAGCAAAAAATCCCTGCTGGCCGAAGATGGTTCACTGTCAGGCATTTTTCTACTTTGTCAGAATACCAAGATTGGAGAGTTTTATTCTTTTCTTGTCTTTTTCTAAAGTAAATGTGCTGACTTATTTGGAAGAGGAACTCTTTGCCCTCTGCAAAGCCACCTTTACAGAAGAAACTGTTGCTGAAGCGCTGAGCATGCAGGCTTAGTGCAGTGTGGAGCCTGGCAGGTGTGGAGGCAGGTGCAGAAGGAAGCTGAGGCGGGGAGATGGAGAGAGACTATGATGTGATCAAGCCAATGGAAGTCTTCCATGTCACCCAGGCACTGTGGCATCCAGTCAGAAGTGGGTATGTGGAGCCTGCGTGTGTCATCAGTGGTCTTCCCAGGAAGTCCGCAGGTGATGTGACCCACCCCTCCCTGATCGCCAAGCCAAACAAATCATTAAAAGTAAATAAATTAAAATAAAAAGAGCTGCTGTTTTCTCTGGGTTTTGTTTTCCAGTGCAATTCCATATAACTCAGTAAGTGTTTATTGAGCCCCTACTATGTGCCTAGCTTCAGGCTTATAATGAAATTTTAATAACTTAAACTTCCACACACTTTGAAGGCTTTCTTGATTATAAAAGTAATCAATTCATTTCACAAAATGCTCAACTGTACAAATAAAAATTTTAATGACAACGTTGCTTATAATTCCCAAAACACAGACTACAGCCGCCTTATTTTATGCTATATTCCCAGCGCCAGCACAGTGAGTGGCACACAGTTGACATTTCATCAGTATTTGTTGAGAAAAGGCCAGAGAGCAGGCAGCTAACTTACAGTAATATTATTTATGCAAATCCACTTTCTATGCCTATATTGTTCTATAACAAGGAAACCAACCTGTACATATTTTTTAAACTACTCATTTCACTTAATGAGATATAATAAGACTTTCACCAACATTAAATGCAATTCTTAAGTGCACCAGAAAACCCTGTCTACCTGGCCCTGGGGCTGGGAGTAAGCTGGTATACGGGACATCAGGCAAGAATGTTGTTATCGGCACTGATGGCTGGGAGGGAGGTGCTACTTTCTCTAAATCTACCAGAGTGGCCATGAGTAGATTGGGATAATAACAAGTTTATTACTTTTTAGTTCACTGCACTGCTCTTTATTTCCACACACAGAAAAAATATATATATAGTGAAAACATGCCGAAGGAGAAACATTTCACAGGTCTAATAGTGAACTCACAAGCCACTTGCAAGCAGTTATTCACGCACACACATACTCAACAGCAGCTGTTGCACATCATGTGCTGATTACACACAATCATCTAATTACTAATTACTAATTAATTACTAAAGGATATTCTAAAAGGAGCCAATTTTAATATCCTCACTGTGTGAATCAGGACTGGCAGCAGACTCCTGTGAGTAAAATTTCCCAATGGAGGTTCCAGAGAGGGCCGGTCCCACAAAATGATAAAAGCGTGGTGGGGGGGGGGAGGTGGAAGAAGGGGGCTAAGCGGTACATGAGTTTGGAAAACTATCTATCCCCTGGGTGTTCCATATAACACCGCTCCATAAAATACAAAATAAAAAAAGTATGAGGGTGAGTGATAAGTGGCCATGATATAAATTTGAAAAATACTGTTATTCTTTCCCCTTTTTACAGAGGTGTAAGAGACATTTGCATACAACAGACCGATAAGTGCTGCATTTCTGAAATAGTTTCGACTACAGGATCCTTTTCCTTTCACCTCCTCTGTGCATCTGTAAACATCAGTGGCATTCACAGACAACCCATATTCGGAGCCAACCTACCATTTTACTTCCTCCACTGGACCATTGACTCATCATAAAAGGAAGCTTCATTTTGAATTTGAATCCAAGGTCCCTGTCCAATAGGAACAACCTTATGATAAGTTACCTGAGAATCTAAAACAAACTCTTGGATGAGCCTCAAAAAGTTCCATTTTCTACTAATTGCTTCTCTTATAAACATTCCCAGCAGGGCTCTGGTGCACTATTTTGACATTTATTTACTCTGATCAAATTATTAAATCTTTCATCAAATATTATCCATTGTATTTCTTGAGAATGTTAAAGGTGCCACAAATTAATTCCACATCAGGAAAAAGCCTCCTCATTATATAGAAGATATAAATTAGTATCTTTGGGGCATACAGTATTTTATTAATTTGCTAATTCATACTCTGTCTCCTTCCAAAAAACTGATCCAAGGCATCTTTTTTTTTTTTAATGTCATCATCAAAAATCAATGGGCCATGACAAACGGAAGGAATGAAAACAAAGCACTTAGACCCTCCAAAGGCACATCTTCATTACTTTTACTATTTAGCTTTAACTTTTAATCTTGGGCCATAAAAACTGTCCTAATAAAAGATCCATAAATATCTCCTGAATGTGCAAAGGAGCGACTTTGATGACCCTCAAGCATATGCTGGGCTCTTTTTCACCGAGGGGCCTTGGTATCTGTGACAGCCTGAGATGTAACGCTGAGCAAGATATGGATGGAGATCTTCCCTGTATGTGATTCCACAGACTGTTACATTCGGAAGTGAAGGGAATTGCTTCTGTGTTCATTTTAAAATTTCATTTCAAAAGCAATGAAACTATATCCTTCATTTATTTTCAAGCCAGTTGAGCAGGTTTTGTCATTGCTAGTTCAAGTACTTTTGAAAAATTAAGTATATACCACTTCTATAAAACGATGTGACAGCCTGGGACGTGAGTCTCTCTGCAGCCCCACCTGGAAATCTCTCCCCATCCAGTTCTGCTCTGCACATGGTAGGGACTTAATTCTTAATTGCTCTATGAATGAATGAATGCACTCCAAGTTCTACTCTTTTAAATTCTGTTTGTAATTATACATTGAATTCTAAAGTAAAAATAATTAACTGCCAAATTAATAATTTCAGATTATAAAATGGGTTTTCTTGAACATGTTCAATTCAATTGAACAACACGTGTTTTTTTTAAATAAAAACACTCAAAATTCAACATTATTTTTCCCTCAAAACTTTTTTCAAATAAAATTCTGAAAACAAATATACTTTTAAAATTATATTATCATAGTGTATTTCTGCATGAACAATACATAAGGATAATGGCTTTTATAATGTGATGTATAAATGCAAGTTTACAGGAACCAGCAATTTACAGTATTATAGATTTTTTTTTTTCACTTATGTTTTTGTTTTCTTTTTCTGTTACACACTATTCCGAGGAAACACTATAAGGTTGTGGTACTTGATTACACTATTTTGATTACCATTATTTTCATAGCTTTCTTAAATTAAATGCAAAGTAGCATTTCTAATGTAAGAATATTAAAGAAAATACCATGTGTTTGAAATCAGTGTTTCTAAAACTTTTTATTTCTTACACTCAGCAGGTTTTACACAATCTCTTTTCATATATAAAGTGGATCTATGTGATCCTATCTTGCACATTCAAGGAAGAAGGGTGTGTAAAGAGAAGTAATGTGTGTTTTAGCACTAAACAAATAATCTGTCATAAACAGCATGCTGTATTTAATATTCAGATCAAGACATCTCTGTCTCATCCTAGCAGACCCTCCTGACAAAAGCCATCCCATGTCTGCCAGAAGTATCGAGTCTAGCTGAGGACAAATTTCAAGATGAACCTGAAATCAATTTGCCATCAAATTTTCATGCCTCTCCTAGACTATCTGTGGCATTTTAATTACAAGCACCCAAGGCGGGGGGTACTACAGATATTGACACTTTGCTCCTACAATAAACTTTATTGGCAACCTCTGTCTGAATGCAGTACTCAACTAGAATAACAAGAAATATATGAGGATATGGAAGCGGGGAGGTACTGTAATCACTCAGAAACCATTTCGTTCAATGGGCCTGAGCATTTCTTAGGCAACAGTGTTGTGAAATGGAATATGCCTGGCTCTCAGGAGTACAAATGACCTTCTAATTAGATGGGTCTGCGATGTCTTGGAGCTCTGCAAGATCCCTGGATCCTTGTCCACAGGACAGCAAGGTGCCATCTTGTTCCCTACTTGTTTTTAGGTGGATATGTCTGGTACACGTCATTTCAGAGCTCTGAAAAAAATGTTAAATCCTTCTAAAAAAGTCAAGGTGTTTGGGCAGAAGGCATCCCTGTAAACTATGCTAAAAGACTTGATCTAAGGAGACAGAAGCAGTCTGTGATTGTATCTGGAGACAATGTGTATGTTAGAGGGGAGGTAGGAGTAACTACCCATCTTTACAGTAATGATAGCCTTCTCTGGCTTCTTCCTGATTTTTGTACAGGCCGTTGGAAGGGCTGTAAATATCAAGAGAAAGGGGAGGACCTATAATTTTCTAGCCATAGAAGGTTTTTGCTTTCTGAAAATTAATATCCTCAGACTACAGACATGCCATTTTAACCAGGCACACCAAGTAGCCCATTATGCTGGGGGAGTTTGCTACTGGACACATTATCCTGGCACAAGTCATCTTGCCCCCTCTGCTGCTAATACGGGGTGGCAATGATGCCAACCACCACTGCAGCTTTGTGCCTGGCACCAGAGCAGACACATCTGCACATGCCATCTCAACGAGTCCTCAAACATTCTCACAAGGGAGCAGCTGACTGATGTGAACACAGTATTCTAGTAAATGTTTAACACTGGTTCTCCAAAAATGAGCACATGCCTATAAACATAAATACGTATGATTATCACAAAGTACACTGATAGAAAAGATACTGGCACACAATTTACATGTAAAAATATGCAACGGTCTTTATTCTAAATTCCATAGTAGAAGCAATTGATTCTTACTCAGTGTGTTCACTGATTTCTGCTGAACTCTTGTGTCCACAGCCAAGCTGCTATTGATGAACGAGAAATGTCCACTATAAATACCGGTTGATTCTAAGTTAACCAGTAAGACAATAATAGTGAAACAATCAAGATAGATGTATTTTGGAACTTCACTCATTCCTCAATGGCATAAGTGGCCTCTTTCTTGAAATGGATAAAAGTTGTGTTTTTTTTTCCCCGTGTGCTAAAGAAATATTTCCTAATTTTAATATTCATAATAAAACGACTCCAGACATGATATTCTTCAGCTTATCTGCATTATTAACCTTTCATTACTTTCTTAAACCAAGACAATATAAACAAAGCAATCAAATCTTGATTTGTAGGTTTTGCCTATTTCTGTGGTGTAAATACTCCCATCACACTGCTTTCAAGCTACCCAGGTGATGTCACTGCACACAGGGCTGGAGGAGACTGGCAGCTACACGCCCTTCTATCCTATTTCCACCACACAACTATAACAGATCTGGATAAACCTCAAGAGCATAGATAATAATAGTCAAAGGTGGTAAAATGACGAGGAGGCACTGAGCTTTGAGTATTTAATAACTTTGTTTTGAACATAACTTCTTTAATTGTAAGTTTATATAATTCACATTCTAATAGCACTCGTGTTTAACAAGTGGGTCACAACATTTCTGCCAGCTCCAGCACACTGCCGAGTTGCAGCTCGACACGAGGGCAGGACTTCACCACACACTGGAAACGGGGCCAACAAGCATCGGGCTTGGATGCGCAAACACATGTGCATACACACACGCACACACGTGCACACACAACCTTTAACAGGAGATCCAGCTGGCAAAACCCCCTCATTTTTCTAGAGAGGGAGATACCTTTAAACACAGCTAGGAGATTCACAATTGAAATCTAACAGCAGCTGATAATTAAATATCTGTGTTCCTGAAAAGAGTTGGTAGGCTTCACAAAGACAAAGGAGAAGGGAAGGAATGGCCTTCGACCCCTCTGACCGGGGAACCACAGCAAGGAGCCCAGCCCTGTGGAGAGAGACCCGTGGCCGTCCCAGCACAGGGAGAGCTGCACACACCTGCTCCCTTTCAGCATCTGTGCTCTGCTCTCCACCTCCTTCACTCGGACCACCAGCTTCCCTTCTGTTCATTTGACAAGGAGGGCACGGTCTGCTTTCAATTACCCCTGAGAGATGAGCAACATTATTAGGCTCTGAATCTTCTTTCTGAGGCAAAAACTGATTTGAGAAATAAAAACTAGAATAGGGATGGGTGTGGGTCTAGAAAACACACAGACACCCTGATGTCAAGGCAAGGTTAGCCAGCCCTGGTCTGTAGAGCAATTAGCTACATCCTGCAGTCAGAGGGCCGTGTCATTTTGTTTAGTCTGAACAGGTGAGAATTCAAAGGCTCCTCCACGCCTTATTAAGCGAGGTGGGACGTGGGGAACTACAGCCAAGGCAGCTCTGCTCCCGAGGCAGCGGGGAGCAGCATCAACATGCGACAGGACAGACAGGCGGCGTTCCCCCCTGCAGTATAATAATTCAAACATGTCTCAAACAGTTGAGTGCATACATCAAGAAGCGCAATGCTGATGTGGCTGCAGACAGCACCAAGATATTTCTCGAAGGGTGTTGGAGGCAGGGGTGCTATGTGGGTGACATTCATGCAATGGGCTGTTTCCTCAAGGATAAGAGACCTAATATGACATTCTGTGGGCTTCTCTGCATGTATTTTCAAAACATAAAAACACCGACGGCTTTTTATGGACAAACTGGACTAGAAGTATTCCAAAGTGGTCCCTAGAAATGCCAGAACTATAAAATATCTGAGATATATAAAATAGAATATCCTATCGCTTGTCAGTAATATAGTTTGTTTCCTTTTTATTTTATCCCTGAGGGTCAGTGGCTTAAAATAAATGTCAATGTGGTGTAGGCACAATTTACATTTCGAATACGAAATCTAAACTAGGGTGCTTAGCCAGAAAAAAACGTATTTTTAAGTTACCATTAATCTGGTCTTTAAAAAGAGGGTCAACATATAGAAATCAGTCATATTCCCTCTCCTCCAGATACTCCCAGTTCTGACTCTTTTCCTCCTCTGCTCTCTGTCAGCTGATATGTAAGAGCACCGTGCATGTCAGGAAAACTGGCAACTGGAGATAATTGCCTGCCCCTTGCCGGAAAGATCTTGCTCTTTCTGGTGTTTACAACAACGGCACAGATCAGATGGCAGCTGGGCCCGAATGAGCTGGGGCTCAGCATAAAGCAGGGCCTGGGCAGTGATACTAATTGATACAGAAACTCTACTGAGGGCAATATTCTTTGGGGTCTTCTCGCCTAGCCGTGTGCAAGGCAGGCACGGGAAAGGCACACACGGTCTCTCACTTGGCCATAAACATTTGGGCGGGTGGACATACTTTTGGAGGTTCCAGCTACAGCTTCTTGGGATGGAGGGAATCAAGAATGAGAATGCTCAGACTCCTTTTCTTTTTCCATTTTTTTCTTCCCTTTCTTAGGTTAAAGTAGAATGTTATGTGCACATGAGCTCTGCTCTTCAATTTATGGAGTGGCTAAGTCACTGACCAGATTCGTTTCTGAGGCAAAAACGGTATAGGATGTCGGCCTGTGCCAAGAACGCATTTGGGCACTGGGCCAAGAGAACACAGCCTGCTTGCCTACGGGGAGGACAGGGAAGCCAACTTGTGTTTGGAGCGGCACCTCCTATCTCTGATGTAGTCTCTTCGCGTCCACAGGAGCCACTCCCCCAAAACTTGAAGCCAGTCGCCCCCCTCTCTAGGCAGCCTCTGCTTGGCCAAGTGACTATCTTTGGGGCACCAACCAACCAACGCCCAGCAGAAGGTCCAGCAGTGGAGGGGGTCTGGAAGGGGCTGACCGGACATGGCCTGCCTTCCCTCTGGATCATTTCTCTCCTCTGGAACTCAGCCAAGGAAATGTGGGTTGCCAAGCCAACCTCCCGCTTCTCTCTCCAAATCACATCGCTCATGATTAGGGAGAGGAAGACCAAATCTTCCTCCGCAGCCCTGGAGTCCTCTCCACCCACTCCCTATACAAAATCAGATCATCTGGGTAATTTTTAAAGCGTAGCACTTGGGCCAGCTGGAACTAGTTGCCTGTTCCTGGCCAAATGCTTGGGGTTTCTTCCAGCCTGAAGCCTACGTGCTCCGTGTGCTAGCAAGGCCGCCGAGATACAGCCAGGACTGGGAATGAGGGATTTGCAAACCAGACTCCCCAGCAGCTTCCCAGGTTTGGAGCAAACAGAAAGCCTTCTTTTCTGGTGAGGTTGCTTGGCCCCGACAGGCAGGTCACTGAGCTCTGGAGCCCAGAATTCCAATTCTCTGAAACCCGGGAGGACCTGGGTATCCGGCATTGGAACAGGCTCTCTGCTGCCCAGGCCAAACCTATGTCCTCGCTCTTAAGAGTAAGATGATTTTCATGGGGAAACATATTTGCTTTATTTGCTTTGGTCTCTTCCTGCTCAGGAGAGACCTGAGTACTGCCGAGAGGGCCCGAGGGACCCTGACTTTATTCTACAAACTAGGCTAGTTAAATAAGGCATTGTCAAGCCAGAAGCTGCCTTGGACTCTTGGCAAGTGTATTAACTCAGTATGAAATAATATAAACAGAAAAGAACAATATTCCCTGTTTTCTCACTCCAAGCATTTTAGGGGCTGGGAATCAGTATTCATTAGGGATGGGCCAAACACTTTCAAAAATAAGCTCTGTGTATTTAAAAGATCTTTAGATTTTAAGTTCTGAAGAATAGGGGGCTGCTTAGTATGAAGATTCCAAACAATACCTATTGAGCTTTTGGGGCTCAGAAAAATTTAAGAATAATACTAGTCCTCAGTGGAGAGAAAAAATTGTGTAAAATACGCCATTTATCTCCTTTTGGGCACAAAAACCTATACATAAGCATATACAAAAACACGCATTTATATATTCTTCTTCTGGGAACCCTGCAGCACTTCCCAGCCATTATTCATATTAATTAATGTGTTTTTGGTTTCTGAACTGCTCAGCTTAACAACTCTAGTTGAGATGTTCTAGAAACGACACAATCCAGCCGTGCCCACCACAGAGGGCCCCAAAGCATGAACATGCAGGCCCTCCGACAGGGCAGTTTCACGTATCCAGAGCAAGCTTGGAAGACCCTGATGAGACTCACGTTTGCTCTTTAGAAACTGAATTTAATCTTCTAGCCTCCCTCACTCGAGATGTTTTGAGGATGAATCAAGTCATATTTCATAAATTTGGGATGCAGAAGAAAAAATAAAGGTAGAATTACTAAAACACTGTCACCACTATTCCAGTCCTGTGAGCATTATAAAACCACAAAGGAGCAGCAGCTTTCCATGTCTTAGGAATCTAGGGAAAAAATTTGAGAAGAAACTGTGAGAAGTACTTGAAAATTTGTACAAAGATCCTTAAAAACCGGAAATGGAGGAATGTATTCCAAGAGAACAACAATCTTAACAATAATGTTGGTTCATAAAATAATTTAATTTACATATGTGAATCCTAAGAGTATCTTCCTCTTTCTCTGGGATTTTCTTAAAAAAAAAACAAAACAAAATAAAAAAACAAAAAACCTTCTGTAGTTCACTGTTTTTAAACTTTCCTGCTCTTCAGGGATATTTTACTCTCTAGACCTGCCAAAGAGCTGTTTCTTAATAATCCTAGAGAATATATGATTTTATTTTTCCACGGATGCATTTCTATACACCTGGTATTTCAGTTATTTATTAACCATGCCTAGTTTTGTGGTTTTGAGCTTTATATCTTTAAAGTCATTAAAACTTAATAGGAGAATTAATCATAAAAGAAATCTATCAAACACAGTTGCCAAAGCACTTTTTTTCTGACTGACATCTTTAAAATGTATTTGAATGTTATTTATTTCATCACACCCAGAAAAAAAAAATCTTGCAGCTTCCAAGTTCAGAGAAAGCATAAAAATGTGATTTACTATTTATTGTACAGTTAGGCACATGCATAATATATATTGCATGTTAATCTTCAACTGGCTAACTTTAGCAAATTTGACAACACTACTGTTTGCTAGTGAGGAAAAAGAATCGACATCTGTTCTCTTCCAGATATGATTCCTTCTTGGAAGGAATCAGAAATACGTCCAGGCCTTCTCTTTTCTGGGTAAACTGATAGAAAGCAGGCTGTTTAAAAGGACAGTCAAACCACAATGCCCCCTGGTGGTCCAACAATGCATACACATGTAAGTGTTTCCGTACCTTGTGAATATTTTGAAGAGAAACCTACTTTTGAATGATGTGGAAATTTTCTTTTCGTTTTACAAATGCAAATACAAAAAGCACAGTGCATTGATAGTACTTTAAATGGAAAATAAAGAGCCCTTTTGCTGTTAGTAAAATTAGAGGCACATTTAATTTATTTGAACCACCTTGATGAAAACAATTATTTTTTTTTTTTACAATTTGGATTCTATTTTAATTCTACACTGAAGATTAGGAGTATGGGGGAGGGGAGTGAAGCAGAACAGCACATATATTTTTCTAACTAAATCTACAAAAGTGGAACCGTCAGCAGATACAGGTGGACCTGCAAGTCTGTTAGTTTATTGTCACTTCAGTTAAAATGGAATGAGAGCAGAGTCCAATTTTCCCAGGGGATGGACGATGCCATCTCGCCATCATGCTCTCAGCATGCACCTCTGATAAGCAGCCCAAAGGAATTTCCTCGGGTCAGACACAAATAGTGATTCTCAGGTTCCCTTAATCCAGAAACACATCACTTGTGAGTTAGGCCTCATAAATCTCAAAAACAGTCAGCAACACATGAGAGACGATGTTGTTAGAAGGCTCAAATACATTAAATGAGAACATCTGAAACTTGGACTCATTAATCATACAAACAACACTGACACCTTATAGTAATCAAGGAATGCAGCACCTTCCTTTCTCAGAAAGCAGCTCATTTTATCTCCTGCTATCTCTGGAAGCAGGGGACCCAGAACAGGAGTTGTCACTACATTCTCTCTTCACCTAAGAATAACAATTCAGGCCACAATAGTTCAAGGTCATACAATCGGTGTACGGTAAAGTCACCCAAGTTCCCTGGTCTGGTTCTAGAGCTTTGCTAACGATTACTCATTTCTGATGTAAAATTTTTGAGATACATCCCCAATGACATAGATGATAGTATCGAGACATGCCATAAAAGGATATTGAGATGAAAATATAATCCACACTAAAACTTATACATGAATGTTCACAGCAATATTACTCATAATGGCCAGAAGTGGAAACAACCCAAATGTCTATCAACTGATTAATGAATAAGTAAAATGTGGTATATCCATATAATGGAATATTATTCAGTCATAAAAATAAACAAAGTTCTGAGATATGTTACAATGGGATGAACTCTGAAAACATTATGCTAAGTGAAAGAAATAAGAAAAAAGACCATATATTGCATAATTTCCATTTAGATGAAATGCCCAGAATAGGTAAATCCATACAGACAGAAAGTAGATTAGTGGTTGCCTAAGGCTGGAAGTGGGGGCAATTGGGGTGATGTCTGAAGGGGTACAGAGTATGTTCTTAGGCTGATAAAAATGTTCTAAAATTGATTGTGGTGATGAATGCACAACTCTGTGACGATACAAAAAAACAATGACTCATGCACTTTAAAAGAATGCATTGTATGGACGGTGCATGATATGTGAATACAGCTTTTTAAAAAATTAAAAGAAAAAGAATATTTGAGGGCTAATGACAGGCAGACCCTACAAAATTCCAATGGATTCAAAAGTGTCTGTCCCTGGGTAAAAAAAAAAAGAATAGGAAGAAGAGGAAAATGGCCCAGCCTCAGAGAAGCACCCTAAAACTCCGGGACAAGCTGGAAACCTATCTCGCTGTTGCAAAGGGGATGTGACCCAGCTCCATGCTCCAGAAATCTTCTTTGTAAACACCAGAAGGAAGTATCTCTTCTCCCAGGTCCTGAAATCTGACGACAGGGCACTTTGGATTACAAGGGTTTTCAGCCCTTGCTGCCACCCTCTCCCCAACGTCCCCCCCCCAAAAAAAAACACAACCATCCTCTCCCACTAGAGATCAGCCTGGGGTATCACCAGTTTTAAAGAATTCCCCAGGTGATTCCAACGCAGCACAGCCAAAGCTGAGGGCCACCATGTGGGAGTGAGCCAAAAGCCAGAGTACAGTTAGGAAGAAAAGCTGGGTGAAACGGTAGCCAGCATTCATTTCGTAGGAAGTCTCTCCCTTCCATTTCTTCTCATTCTCCCATGTACATAGCTAAACCCTACAGATATCTACGTGCAGCAGCAACAGGCGGGACGTGGCCATCTTGGACTTTTCGTTGGATGATTTTCACAAATAATCTCAAAATGTTTGTGCAAACAAAGATATCTGAACCAACTTACCTGCTTTTCTACAACAGGAAGGCATTTTTCCAAGAATTGTTTCCTTATAACCTCCCTCATCTTCCCCCCATAGAAAAAAGTGCATGTCAAGGGGAGGGTGTTTATGTTCAGAGTTCAGAATTTTGTGGGTATTAACTGAGGACTTTAGTTGCTAGCTCCCAGCTGGCCCTCTGTCCTACCCAACACTCCTCACTGTTAAATGCCTAAAGACAAAATCCCCCACCCCCTCCACCCCAGCATGGCCCCGCATAGTTTCCTGGCTGGGTTTTAACCCAAGTTAAACATCCGCAAACCTGAGTGTGGTACCTGAATTACTTGCTGCCCAGAGGAAGAAACACGTTGGCTTTGAATTCTTTCTTTTGGAACTTCTTTGAGCCAGAAAATATCAACTCCTCACAGGCCCGGCATAGGCGTTGCTATATGTTGCTCTCTCTGGGTCTGTACTGATCAATGACAATTTTGGAAAACATTGGCTGAATAATTCATCACAGAAAAAAAGCTTTTGGATTAAATAATGTTACTGGAGCTTCCAGCACAAACATACATGTGTTCCCGAAAAGCTATCCAGCTGGAAGCCTGCTCGGAAATAATCAAGATGACACCCAAGCTGAGCCCCCCATTTTGTAAATTATAACAAGCCAACTACCCACCCTCAGTCATACAAAAATGCTCAGGTGTCTCAGCCAGGTGTTCCAACAGCATGCGGCTGGCACATCTTGCCATGGTTTGCTAAATGTGGTGAAATGCTACCACAATGGACTTAGTGAGAGTGTGGAGTGTTGTTTGTTTTGTTGTTTTGTTTTCTGTTGTTATTGTTGTTGTTTTTATTTTAAAGATAGATGAAGGGGAAAAGAAAGGAATGAAAGAAGGGAAGGAGGGAGGGAGAAGTGCAAAAATGTTGGCTACATTTCATGTGGAGCAAAAAACTAAAGATCAATGGGGACAATTCAATTTAAGCTTGGCAATTGGAATGGAGACTTAACACCCACAGTAACTGCCAGGCGAGCCATACAGTTTTTTAAAGACCCATCTTTTCTCCACTGTACACAAACAGTGATTATAAGTAGTAGCAGCATACCTAGGTGGGCAAAATTCAACACTGAAAAGCTATACTTGGTTCAATTCATGGGCATCACACACCAAAACCCTCAACACATGTTTATAATCATTACTGCCTGCTTTTCTATTTCATTGGTTTGTTTTGCTTTTCTTGCTCCATGTGCAAAAACCAGGTTTCAACCCACTTCCTCTCCATCTGCCCCCTTACCTCCTTTTTAAGACTCAAAGCCTTGAGGCCTCAAAATGGTAAGAACATTTGACACTACTTAATTCTAGTTAGCCAAAAGCATCTATTTATAGCACATAAAGATGGAATGTAAGGGAGGGGCCCCACAGTATGAATTTCAAGTTCTCAACATCTAGAGACAATGTAACCTACATAGCCTTGACCTTATTTATTATTACTTTTTGTTTATTTCATTCCATAGGTATAGTTTACACATGCTGGAATCAAGTCCTGTGCTGCATACTGGAGCTATAGATAAAGATATATAAATAAAGCACGGCCGTAAGTCTGGAAGAGACTAAGCCTGGTGGGAAAGAAAGTCACACGCACAGTTACTGTTGTGGTATGAGTACAGCTCTACTAGGAGCTGGGAAAGAGCTCTGAGCCACGATGCAGGGAACCCTTCTGTAACCCAACATCATGGACCCAAGGACAGCAGCCATGTGACCTATAGTCTCTGCCAGTCACCAAAGGACAGGAAATCCCCCATGAGCTCCACCTGCCCATTTATAAAGGTTAATGAAGGTGAAAAGAATAGGGGCCAAAAGGAAAACAAAACAAAACAAAAAAACAGATTACTAAGAAGGCACCGGTAGATAGCCAGGTGTTCTCCTATGGGTCAATGCCATCCAGAGAGACTGCAGCATGTGTGCCACCCTTCCATCAAGGGCAAGTCCAGACAGCAGAGAATATCTTGCTTGTTGCCTCCCCTAGCAAAGTAATCACAATCAGGTAGGTGCTTTGAGTCTCACCCCCAGACTGGACACCTTGAACTATTCTGAGATAAAGATTTTCACCATTTTTGATATGAAAGAAGAAAGGCCTGGATGGTTTTTATACTTAGTAAAATTCAGTTTAAATCAAACTCAGTTAATTATTGACTCAATGAGGATGAAACTGGAGTAAAATCACTTTTGCCTTAAGCCAAACTATTAAGAAGCCTCACATAGTTAATAGACTAAAAGTCCTCAGAATATTCCTTTAGACTTCATAATATTCCACCTTAACTCAATCATTATGATGCTTATCTCTCGATGCCAATGAAGGAAAGGCAACTGAGGAAGTTGCATTTATATTTAAAAATGAAAAAAAGAATGTGGAATAGCCATAAACAAATACCTACAGGTTCCTTTACTGAATCAATAAAATGCCATAATGTTCCTTCTGAATTTTTCTTATCATAAAAAGCTCCCAAGGTTTCTATGTCACTAATTTCCTTTTAGCCAAAGGTGTGCAGCCTTTTTTTTTTCCTGTCTCTAAGTCATTTACCTTCCAGCAACAGCATTATACACAGTTCTTCCCAAGGGAAGGGGTTTATGTTATCACAAACTTTGTAAGCAGGGCATGTGCAATTTGAAATAGTAAGCCTTCTGGCACACCCTTGCCCTTAGCTGTAGCAAAAGAAGAGGCAGAGACATGCCTCCTCCACCCCATCCCCTTACAAGGTCTGAAAGCAGCAGAGTGAGCCCCATTAATGACAGTGTGAAATCTGCAAAGTAATAAGAATAAATCACAAAGTGTGAGATAGGAAGTCTGACAAAGTTCTCTTCTTCATGTTGACAATCTGAATGATTTCTTTAAAATATCAAATTTCCTTAGGAAAAACACACATTTTTCCTAAGTCCTAGTTCCTCCAGTACATTATTAGTCTGCCTTTAAATTTCTTTTTTTCTTTCTTGAGATAAGACACAATGATTTCTGTGGAAAACAGCTAAGGATCACATCTCCAGACCCAGCCATTGTCCCTGTAATGCAATGCCAAGCCTTCCGAGTGTGGGGCTCTCTAATTGTGAAGACTGCTTAGATCCAATCAAACAAGTGTTTATTAAACATGAAATAAGTTTTAAGGATAGGAGATAAAAATATAATTTGTGCTCACAAATCAATCATCCTAATGCTCATTTACAGTTTCAATAATTACTGTCATTGGTATAACCCCCAAACAGACCCAAAGCCTAAAATGACTTGGCCTCATGAACATAGAGCTTGTCCACTCAGACCTGAGAACCTGTGGCCTTTGCTGCAAGTTTCTCCAGATGGCCAGTAGTTATGATAAGGTGTTACCAGTGGAAGATTTCAGCTTTTGATATTACCAAATAACCAATCATAACAAATATACCACTCTAGTGGGTAATGTTGTTAGTGAGGGAGGCCATATATATATCCCCTCTCCTCCTACATGTGGGAGTAGGGGAATATGGAAAATCTGGGTACTTCCCACTTAATTTTGTGTGACCCTAAAACTGCTCTAAAAAATAAAGTCTAATTAAGAAATATAAAGAAAAATCTTAAAAGGAATGAATTCTAAAAAAGATAGGAAAAAAATGCTTTGGAGCAAAAAAAAAAATGAGCCTTTTTAATGGATCTATACTTTTCTGGAATCACTTGGTCCAATCTCCTCATGTACATATAGGCACCCATAAGTCTCCCAACAACCATCATTCCTGGCCTGAGCAGAAACACATCTAACAAAGGGTCATCAGTTATTTTATGCCAAGGCAAAAGGTCTATACCGAGGGCTTCCAGCCTTCATCTCCAAGACCCCCACAGCTCCCTGTGGAACCTGTGGATCATGCCTTCTTCCAAAGTTGATATTGTTCTTGGTAAATTTTAACTTCTTTAATTTTTGAGTACATAATTCTCCTTCCTGGTGGTATAAAAGAACCAGAAGGGAAAGAACTGATGGGTGAGGGCATCTGTCTTCAACAGTGCCTTTTCTCCTTCTGTGATGATGGCCCGGAGGAAGGTGTGCTGGGACGTTGCAGTGAGCTATCCAAGTCTTGGGCTCTGGCCTTTGAATGGCTTCCCACTTCCTGAACACAGCAATCATAATGAGAAAGCTAATATTTTAGCAACATGGTCCAAAGGTGCCTCTGTTAGCAGAAAACCAGAAACGCAGGATGTGTAGAGCATGTCCTTCCTTTCAAGTCCACTTGCCTCAAGAAAGGAGGGTGGACAAAGTCATTCAAGAAAACATGCCCACGGAAACACAATGGTCATAGAGTTACGATCATGGCCAAGTTAGTTGAATAGACCCACGTTATGCTAACCACCTACCAATGGACATGATTCCTCCCTTAAATTCCACTTTCAGCTCCTTATAGATATAAAACTCTCCAACAGGGCTACGTGCCACAAGGGTGTCATCGACGATCTTTGTATGCACTTTACCAACTTGGTGTTCATATGTTTACAGCTTTAAAAAGGCCGACCAACGATGACTACAAACGTGTGCTTGATTTTTTTTAACGAGAGATATAAATGAAAAATGAATAGGAAGAGGGAATATCCCTCCCTTCTGAGGAGAGAGATTGTGTCACTCAGAAGGAGTGAAAGGAAGATGGGACAAGTATGAGGACTCAGGGAAACTGAAGAAAACAAGGTAGGAGGTGGGGGTGAGGGCAGCCAGAGAAGCTAAAAATCCACGTGGAAAAATAGTCATAAAGGAGTATGAGCTTTAATTGGCTAAAAATTCTGAGACCAATTATGAAAATCACAATTCCACTTAAGGTACCCCTTTTCAAGGTGTTCAGAAGACTCTGTGGTTTCCCATTTATAACTGTATTCTCATGGAGGAATTTCTCACCATTAGAAGTAAATTTATTGATTTTGATTATTTAACTATATATTAATTTTAAATTATAAAAGTAATCCATGCCCACTGGGGGGGGGTGGAAATCTAGTACAGATTGGTCTAAAGTCAAACGTAATTGTTTTCTCATGGCTTCCTATCCAAACCCATACCCCAAGGGTAAAACCTGATGAAAAGTCTGCTACACATCTTTCTATATCTTTTCCTATGTGCACACAGATGCACATTTTAAAAATGATTTTTAATTAAGAAACAATACAAATCAATAAAACATCTCTACTCTGCAGTACATCATGTCCCACGGGTGTGACCTCCTGGGCTGAGCCACGAAATAAGACAGCTCCGTCCATCTGATGGCGGTGAGCTGGGCTGAAGTAAAGTACCGAAGGAGGAAGTAACAGGACTCTCTAAGGACAGGCCTAAAACCCTCAGAACCGGCTGTCACTGTGTGATAGACATCAGCCTCTTACTCAATTGACAGGCCTCCCTCCGGCTATAGGATCTTGACTGTAATTACAGGAAAGGCCATACCATAAAGATGGGAGGAGGAGCTAATTGACAAAAGTTCAATGTGCTGACTTAAGGACCAATGACCAAGCCTTAAATTTCTTTTCCTTAAAAAACCACCTATGTGCAGTCCATTAAGCCACAACCATGCAAACTCAGGAGATAGGGTATTTCCAATCAAAGCACCTGTGAGCTTCACACAGTAGACTCCTGGTCTTTGCATCAGACAGGTCTTCGGAGGGCCACCCAGAAAGAATTTTTAAGTGGCACAAAAGTGATTAATTGTTGACTTTGTTTTCTTTTGTTTGCTTATCGCTTTGTGTTTGTTTCATGTGTATTTATTGGCACATCTAAAATGGAAAAGGAAAGACATCACCTTGAGAGTCAGACCTTCTCTAAGCCTCTAGTTCCCAACGTTACCTTCCAATCATCAAAAAGTCTAGCATCTTTGCCCCGCTTAGTAAGAAAGTATTACCATTAATCCATCCATTTGAAGAGAAAATTTGGGATGATCACATATCATGCAGTGGGTTAGAACACAGACTTTAGAGTCAGGCAATTATTTCAGCTGCATGCTCTTGGCCTGATTACTTATCTTCTATGTGCCTCACTTGTTCCATATCTGAAATAGGGATAGAATTGTGGTGAAGGGTTCACTTATGTAAAGTATGCAGAAAGAGCACTATATATTATATACTAATATACATATAAGAACATGGTAAGTGCTGTATGGGTATTAGCTATATTTATTATGTTGTTTTCATTGTTATGTCATTAATCAGAAGTTACTGAAAAAATGACTTTTTTAAATACCCTCAAACTATTTTACAAATAACTCAGTTGACACTGTGGGGACCTAGAATGACTGAATGCAATTCTCTGTATAAGGGAATAGTAGACACACACATTACTTACCCAAACAAGAGTCACAGCTAGATGCAAAGATAAGTTCCTGAAACTACGTGTGCAAAAATCAAATCACTCCCACCGCCAATAAATGGGGTAAGGTTGACATTGCAATGAACCCTTCCTGTTCCATGGAAGCTTCTGGACCAGAACAATGCTAGCCACCTATCTTAATACACAAATTCTTAACATAGCACTTCTTCTTATGCAGCTTGAGCTTACAGTTAGAGAGTGTTAGGTCCCGGCAGACAAGGAAAGCAGTAAATGTATGTTATTCCATCAGGTAACTGTCTTGAAGTCTTGCAGCCTTCTTCTAGGAGGAAGGCCAAGCTCTGACTGCAAAACATCACTGAAAGTAAGATTCTCAAACATGTTACCAGTCTGCAGGAAGAATTATGATGTTTTTACCAAAATATTACTTAGGTGACATTTTGCTATGATGGTAAAGGGTATCTTCCACACTGACTACAGATGGTTAGTAATGGTTACTTGGGGAAGTGTGCTGAGCATGATTCTGATTGATTAGTGATGTCTGTCATGGGTAAAGGATTTGTGAAGTGGATGCACGCACAATGGGTACTTGCCATTCCAAATTCATGTGGCACAAGTATTCAGTATATCAGGGATAAAGCTCCCAGTAATGTGTCGAAAGGCTACAAATTGAAGAACACATTTTGATATGATGATGCATATTCTTTAAGAAACAATTACTCCCTGAATTAAAACTCTGTAGGTTGTCAAAAATTATTCAAAGCACATGAGTACCACAATAAAATTTCCCTAAGCCAATGTATAAAGAAAAATTTAACATAAATTCAGTCTTACTTGGGAGAAAAAGGAAACACAGATTTCATAAACACCTCCTAGTGGCAGGCCCTGGAGCTCTGTACCCAAGGTCACATCATCTCTCATTCACTGTCATAGTTCTAGGTGTAGCAAAATGCTCTTACATTACACACAACCAAGCCAATGAGAATTACATGTTTAATAGATTTGATTCTAACACATTGTGAGGTGGGTTTATGTACAGTGATAAAAATTAAGCTAGGAAGTTGTAGGAATAGGATGAACTGCTAAAGAGTCACTGAGGTGGTCCACCCAGTAGACCATTTCCTGGTTTAACCTGCCCAGTGGCTAGTGCATAGAAAAATCAATCAATCAATCAATCAATCAATTTGAAGACGCACTCATGCATACACACACACCTTCAGAAGGCAACTTTCCTTCATGGTTGTGTGACTGCCTTGTTTAATCTCGACTGGCCTTTGGTTTAAGACTTCCTATAAGCTGTACACGTGGTGTCTGTGAAATCATCTATTTTCTTTACCATGGAAATGCCACTTGAGCTACGGTGCCACTTATTTTCTGGGTGTTCATTTAACTGGGATGTGAAAGCAGCTGGCTGGCCAGGAATCTTCAAGGAGAACGCCAAGTTTTAGAAATCTAGAGAACAACCCCGAAGTGCACGCCCACACTCTCCGCTATGTGCATCGGAGTAAGTATCACCCACTCTGCTTTAGACATTTCAGGTGCAGGGAGAATGACAGGTGAAGGTGTGAATCAGCAGTATGGTGGGCTGCAGAACCTCAATAAAGGTAACTAAGGGCGGAACGGAAGGAAGCGCAATGAGCGGGGGGTGACTCTCAGGTCTCCAGAGGCATCTATGCCCACCCCCTCTCTAATCCTCAAATGACTGTTATTCAAAATAGATTCATATGCTCAAATTTTCTCCAGGGGTTTCAAATTCGGCTCTCATCTCCCAGCTTGCAAATAAAGAAACTCCAGGTGTGAATCAGCGACTCCCTGTTTGATTGAATTTTGTAATCACTCCCACACACATGTGATGCACCCCTTATACTTCACTGAAAACAAGACACCAAGTGCCATGAGGTATTAAATACACATCAGCGTGGGGGAGGGAAAGAGTTCAAATCAACAACTGTGCGCTGAGTGTCAAACCAGCGTTAAAAATGGAATAAAACATGGTACTTTCCCCCAAGGAGCATGTCATCCAATGGGAAAGATGACTGTGTAACTGGACAATCATGATACAGAAGTGCCCGAGGTGTCAGGGCAGCTCGGGAGAGGAGGTGATCAGTTGTCTAGGTGAGTAAAGGTCTGGGAAGGCTTCATGGGAGATGTGATGCCAAGAGCTGAGTTTGAAGGATGAAGAACAGTTTACCAATAGACAGGGAGTAGGAGGGGGAGCCTGGACAGAGGGAGCAGCTGGCATGGATGAGTCAGCCTGGTGAGCCCAGTTCAGTTTGGCTGAAGCATAAACTTGGCCAGTGGAGAGAAGTGGAAGCTAAGGAGGCTGGAGCAGTCAGTCACCTGGGGCCAGGTCGGGGGCTAGTGAGCCAACCCGAGGGCTCACAGTGACTTTCGCTTGAGCTCTCTGCTAGTTTCATTTTGTGAGCTACTACTACTGAGTCCTGTTTTGCAGTAGATCAAATGGTAAGGGGGGAAGGTTCTTGAAATTTCATTTGCTGAGTGAGTGCTGAGCTTGAAGAGAAGTGAAGGGATACGTGGTAAGGGAATCTCCACATTTGAAGCATCATCACAAGGAAAGCAAAAGTCAGTTTGGTTTGCTGCAGGATGTAGAACTCAGAGAGAAATGACTGGATGTTCAAGTGGGTGCCTGGCAATTCTCAGAAGGATATTTGAACAATTAGAGGGACTGTGGTTTCATTTAGCCTCTGCATAATGTCAAAAGGCCTTGTCTTCCCTCTTCTCTGTCCCACAACAAGCCAGAAGTCTGAAATGAGTCCAACGTGGGAAATAACTAAATGCCCATGATCTTCTTATGTAGACTATAAATCAATTTATAGGGACAACAGTGATGAACACAAGAGAATTCCACCAGCTGTGGGTGCCAAAGAAGCCCGAGGCCGTGACTGGAGACCAAGGGGACCCCATAAATACATGCACGCATCCACTGACAGATTAAGTCACTTCAAAACAGATTAATTATATCCAAAATTTAGTTCACTGCCAAGTTATTCAAACGTCAAACAATATCAGCACTTGCAGCATGCTTCTATAAGTTCATGGTTGATGATCATTGTGACCACACACAATCACCTTGATGTTTACAGTGTGTGTCCTTGATAAGAAAAAGTCAACCCGAAATAAAAGCGAACCCATACCACCACCAAACTTTTTTTCCCTATCTGAACAAATCATTTAGTGTAAAAATAAACAGAACTAGAAATTGTCTC
The DNA here is from genome assembly GCA_003508835.1 of Eonycteris spelaea. Classification (NCBI taxonomy): domain Eukaryota; kingdom Metazoa; phylum Chordata; class Mammalia; order Chiroptera; family Pteropodidae; genus Eonycteris; species Eonycteris spelaea. The sequence goes on along the minus strand of PUFA01000026.1, from coordinate 9,003,384 downwards.
TAATAAACTAATATTAGTCTCCCCGGAGGGTTAATTATGTCGCTCTGTATTTTAAGAAGAATGTAAATTGCCAGTTTCAACAGATGTTCTTTTAAAAGGATTGGTTATCTGGGAAATGATGGGTCTTTGTTAGAGCTTACCCCAGTGGAATATAAACATTAAAATCATCTGACTATCTGTCAGCTCCCCCCGGACTCCTCCAACAACTGTTACCCACACCAACGATTCACCCTTTGATTGTCAGCAGCTTTAGAGACAAGCATTCTAGCCAGAACTGGGGCCTCAAGTATGAGACAACCTGTTCTGAAGATTTCTAAACTCCTCTTTGGCCACTGGGAAGACCCCACAATGGCACCTCCCCATCATCACGAGCCCCAGCTGGGGTGCTCAGTCCACAGTCGTTTTCATTTTATTCTTCTGCCCTTGAGAGCGAGACTCACAAAGAGATCACAAAGAACCAAAATTAGAACTTTCTGAAAATAGAAATGCCTGTCAAAATTGTTTAAATAGTTAAACGTGTAAAATACATGTTAAACACATACATACATACAGTCTCAAAAACTTCTAAGGGAGGAATGAGAATTTGAATCTAACTGGAAAAAGTCATTGGAAATAAAAAAAGATCACCAATTTCACTATTTTTTTTTTCAAATGGTATTTTGTGATGCTGAAATGTATGTTATCAGGCTCAGAGTGAGAGCTTCAGCTTGGATATTTGGCCAAGTAAAGAGAGAGAAAAAAATCCTCAGCATGGCAGTTCATTATTCCTAGTTGAATGACCGCTACTGACCTGGGGGTATAGAGAGAACATGTGCTCAGATGTCGCAGCTGGTCACAGGTGTCTAACTGCCAGCCTCACTTGACCTAACTCTTCATTATCATCCTGGTTAGACTCACTTCACAGATAGGGAAACTGAGGCTGAGGGAGATTAATGACTCCTATGGAAAACTTAACAGAATGTGCTTTCACTATTGATCTGCTAGTAACAAGCATAAAATTTCATCTTGGCCAGAAAGGTAAGTAGATAACTATTGATCTCCTTAACTGTTTCTGAAAGGACCTGCTCACAGTAGAATTTAGGCATTCTGAAGAGACTAGGCAGTTTTATGTCCCCTCCTACAGGCAGGAGGGGACAAAAGATGGTCTAGTGCCATTATTTGAGGGAATGACCTAAATGGCAGTAAGACCAAAAGAACAGTAACAACAGATGTGGTTTACTAAAGGCCTACTCTGCAAGAGAGCTAAGAAAGTTGCTTAATGTTCATTATTTAACTTAATCATCCCATGACTTTTTCATGGAGATATCATTATGTTCACTTAACAGGTAAGGAAACAGACTCAGAAAGGTGAAATCAACTGCCCGAGGATCACACATCTCCCAAGTGTCCCTCAAAAACATTCCAGGTCAGCCTGACACAGAACGTGCCCCCCTCCACTACACTCACTATCTCAGATGATGCCTGATGAATACAGAATACTGACTATATCCACAAGGGCAGCTGCAAAGTCTCTTGATCAGCTGCCTGAGGACCCAGGTTCAAGGTAGGGCCAGCAAAGTATCAAACCCATCACGCTCAAATGACATGCTGGCATACTCAGCTGAAAAGTCAGAAAACGCTGTATTTGAAGAGGAAAACTCAGAAAAAGTTCAATCTCATGGTCCTGAAAAAGGGCTCAGGCATACCACTGCATAGGTTAAACATGACAGAATTCCAGGGGGTGTCCATCAGTCAGTCCTTCACCTAGCATTGAGCTGTGCACAGCTTGCTTTGCTGCCAGGAAGGGGCTTGGAGCATCCACAGAGCAATTCTGAAATTCATCCTGCGCTAACTGCCATGTCACCTTAAAGGGTGTTGGGATGAAGAGCTTCCTCTGAATAAAGGCTCATCTCTTATATCCCCTCAATTCCCAGTCAAGGGCAGAGAGGGCCTTTAAGTCGTCCACTGTGTATATACTCCCAAGTCCCTAGGGAGATACTTACCTGCTCCACAGTTCAGAAACTAGTCTGTGATCAAAGCAAGCAACAGTCCAAGAAAAAGAAAGCCCTAGTTCTGCTCACACCAAAGACCCCCTTTCTGATGATGCTTGCACTTCTACAGGAACATAGGGGACATGAGAGAGTGGTCCCTGGGTAGAAGTATTGCTTTTCTCCTTCCAGTCCAGGTCTCCTGGGCAGAAGTTGACTTGGTGACATAAGGTTGCCTTATTTCCAATTCTAGTGTTTGTAGGTTATAAGTTCCTGAAAGCCAGCTGGAGAGAGGGCTGACTATCATGAAACAGTCACTATTTTTCCTTCATTGTACACTTTAACCAGTTAAGAACCATGGCTAGAACAGTGGTTCTCAACCTGCGGCAATTTTGCATATACTTCCCCGCACTTCCCCCCAAGATCATTTGCCAATATCTAGAGACATTTTTGATTATTCCTACTTAGGGAGAAGGGTTACTCCTACCATCTAGTGGACAGAGGTCAGGGATGCTGCTAAACATTGTATAATGTACAGGACGGAGCCCCAAAACAAAGAATGATCTGGCAACAAATACAATAGCGCCAAGGTCGAGAAACAAGTGGACTGGAAGGAACTCTGCGTTGTCCTAAAAGCATAATAACAGGTGAGCCAGGACTTTGCATTTTCCAAAACCTCATAGTATGATGGCTCTGATGTTATAATGCCATGCAGAGATGTCACATTAATAAGTGACTCCCTTCAAACATGTGGGCTGATCCTTAATAGATCTCATTAGTTTGTATTAGTGGACGGGATGCAGATTTGTAGAAACAATTCCCAGAGGCTCAACTCTGCTGATGCATCTGTTTTTTCATGGGGGTAGGGAAGGCGATAACCCAATCCTCACTTTAGTCATTCAGGGAAACCTAGCACCTGTCTATATGTCAACATGTTCATGATGGAAAAAAAAAAAAAAAACCCGAAAAAAAAAAAGAGAGATAAATTATTTATCCAGCATAAATATTAAAGAAAATTGTAAAACATAGTCTGGTGTCACCATGCTGTTGTTACAGAATCATCTCCTTATAGCTTCTGGCAAAATATTGTTGTCCTTAATATGAGTACAACAAATTGTCTGCAATGTACCAGCCAGGGTACATGTGTCCGTTTGCTGTCGAGGACACTTAGCAGCATGCCAACCAGCTCATCACACCCCAGCAGAAAATTGTGCAGGGACACCCTGTTAGGAATGAGCCTGAATTAGGAGTAGATTGTGAACTTCATCCGAACACAGGATGCAATTTAAAACAGGCAGTCACAGTGGTGTGCTGTGTCTGGGCTGACCAACTCAGGAGAGCTGATGGCTAAATTTCCAGGAATTTTATCAGTTGGTTGTCAGACACATGCATTGATAAATACTACCTGTATAAAATCATGATTAAATATATAAAAAACAAAGGTAAGAGATACTCAAAACTCAATATTTCTGAATCGCGTTAGTGTGTTTGACTGTTTATGCTCTTGAGGCTATTTGTCTATTATGCTGCATAGAGGAAATACTACACACACACACACACACACACACACACACACACACACACACACACACACACACAGGCATGCAACTAAGCTTCTCATCCAAACTCTGTTTCGTAACTTTCTGTTGGTCATGCTGTGAGTATTTACACCACAGGAATCAGCAAACACTGCAAGTCTGAGCCTGTTGCATTCCCCAAGAGCCAGCTGTTAACCATTTACCAGCACACACCAACACACCCCCACACACAGATTTCACATACATACATGGTAGCAGCATGCACAAAGGGTTTCTGTTTTGGAACAAAACGTCTATTATTCAAAGTTCAACAAACTCTTTACAGCAGCAATATGGGTTCCTAGGTAACCAAGAAGTTTAATAAATCTGTACGATGATAATTAAACCCTGTAAATAATTTATCTGCTGAAGTTTCCTGGCTGGCCAGTTATACCTAGGTAGAAAAGTGATCCATGCTGACATTCTGAATGAGGCTGGCAAAACAAGTGCATGGGGGAGTGGCAGTGGAAAGTAGGTTCACTCTCAATAATGTATGAAGCCCCATGCTGGGGAGAGGGATCCTCAGAGAAGCGGCTCTTGGCAATCTGTTCTTTCATCTGGAGCAGCGTGGAGGCGAAGGTGCTGCCCCGAATCAGGAGCACAATCACTCATTTGTGAGCAGATGTCCTTCACACGGCAGGCAGTGCTCTTTCAACACAGCTGAACAAATGCACACTGTGAGACAGGCGCCCCCCATCACGGAAAGAACACAGTATATATTAATTTAGCAGGTTGTTGAATAATATTTGGAAGAGCGATTTATGAAGTAGAAAAAAATCATGTGGTGAGGCAAAATGACTTTCCAACCAAATGGGGAGAAGAAAGGGGGTTCAGCTTCCAGGGAGGATAAAATTGAAATAATTTAACAGATCCATACCCTGCAAAAAGAAACCAGAAAAGGGGCTACCCAATGAGTCAGAAATGGCCCAGTGGAGCACCCAATGCAAAGCTATAATTTAACATCCACCACTGAAAAAATGGTTTTAATTTTAATGTACCTTGATTACAAGTGGGTGTCACTGGGAAGGGGTTGTGTGTATGTGGGTGGGAGCACAAGGGGTATCTGGGAACTCTAGGCACTGTCAACTCAATTTTGCAGTGAGCCTAAAGTTGCTCCAAAAATAAAGTTCATTAATTTTTTGTAAAGTGCATGTAGCTCTAAGCCCTGAATTCAGCTGAATTGTTTTCTTTCTGCTTAGGAATACATATGGAAGGTCTTTCAACAATCACCCCAGTGTCTTGTGGGGCATACATGGTTCCTAGGCAGCCTTGCTGGGCTGTTACTTCACATGTCTGTACTGAGTCTGTTAGCCTCAGGTACAGGTACAGAAGGAGGACAGGTACAGAAGCTTCATGGTGTGAGCATATACCCTGAAAACCCAATGGAAAAGAGCCAACCCCTTCCCACAATGGAGCTGCTAAAGAAAAGAAGAAAAGGGCATTATCCCCTTAAATTCTCCTCCCTCTGCCCTCATCCATCTTCCAGAACCGTGAAGCTGGGACAGCTTCAGTAAACTTAATCACGACTTTGAGGCTGACAGAATTTGGTCTACCTTCTATACTTCACTTTTGGGGGTTGGAACTGTCTGTTTTTCCTGGGAAAAGTAAAAGCAGCAATTGCTTAGTGAGTCCAACCTTTAAAGCCCTGCAGCCGCTCAACTTCTATACACAAATACTATTGTTCTCCATCTCGATAATTATTAAATTGTAATGTAAAATCTAATTTCTGCTTAAGTATGCGTGATTATTAGACTACAAGTCAATTGTGGATAACACGCAGATATAAATGCAGCTAATAAGTCTTACTGTAATGATTAATCAATTTATGAATACATTATTTAAACTAATAGCTCAGGTAGGGTATCTTAAACAAGTTACAGAGTACATCGACCAATTCAAATACCAGCTGCTGGATCAATAGCAAACTGTAAGTAAACTCTGGGGAATAAGTATACTTGCAAAAAACAAATCTGCGAACAAAAGGGTCTTGGATGAAGGAAATATACAACTACTTCAATTTCGAAGACAAATGTAGAGTACTTTAATATATGCCAAAGCTTAAAAGGAAATTTTAAAAAAAGTATATTGTTGCAAATTTTGCTTTTTCATCTTATGCAAGAATAATTAAGAGCAGCTAATACAAACATATGTTTATACAAATGTTTGCATACATTTGTAAGTAGACCAGGTATTAAAGGTAATTTTGATTCCATGAAAAAGTTATACATTGTGTGGTACCCTATTTATCTACTATAAATATTTATTTAATTGGGGGGGGGAAGGGTGTCTAAAAGGTAAAATTAGCAGTTTTGTTGACCAGGGCCTATTTTCCAACTGAGATGCCAGCAGACACCTGTTTCGTTGGAACCACAGAGCCCCCACCCCCACCCCACTGTTAATCATGATGGGGGTTTTGTGAGCAAAGCAAACCCTGGAGTTTTAGCTTTATCCCTTTCCAGTTTTTTTTTTTAATTAAGGCTAATTAATGTGAGTTTAATAAATAAAGCAAAAGGGCCTTGATTTCCAAAGGCATGATATTTTATCACAGCTTCAAGTGATGCTGCATTTAAAAAAATTAATTAGTATCTTGTGAGATGGGACACACATTATCGAGTAAGAAACAGCAGCTAAGTGAAACAGATGAAATATTGGTAAGCGATGCAGCCCACAGTATAAGTATGTGAAGGGGGTCAAGGGTTAATCCCTATTGATTTTCTGAGTCTGCGTACAGCACCGCTGGGAAAGGCCGGTTCTGTTGGCAATCAGCTAGCACAAATACATTATAAATCTTACTGTCCACCTTCACTGATCAGTGTCACTTACTTCCTTTGCTAAAGACCATTAAGAAACTACTGGGGGAAAAAATCTACCCAGATGCAGGCAGAAAGGAAAGGATTTTAAAAGTCTGCATGTCAGAGAATGCTTTTGGAGATGAAGGACTTTCCTGAAAGCAGACGCACGCTTCCTGGGAGCTGGTCTCTCTCACAGAAGGCAATATACCTGAATATAGAATGTTTTTCAAATGACTTCAACACCAAATCAAAATGGTGGAAGTAGCTTTCACACTTGGGTAGATGAAGAAAACAAAACAAACCAAACAAACAAAAACTGGATAAAAGGAAGTAGTTAAAAACTCTCACTGACATTGAGAGAAGCACCTCCAGCTTTTGTGAGATTTCAGCCTTGGCACAAGCTCGAAGCTGACAAGAGTAACCTTCAGGGTGTGTCACATCCCTGGGTTCCTCCCAAGAAAGTGCACTGAATATTCTACACTTTTTTCCCAAAAGTAGGCCCCTTACATGCGTAAGCTCCAATCCTCAAAAACCTGAGTGCCAGTCTCCAATTCACTTCCAGAAACATCTAGGAATGACTGTTTCTTTATGTCTGTCTTTCTTATAACGGATTGTGCCATGTATCTTCTATAAGCCTGGCACTATTCCTACACATGGGGGAAAAAAAAGATAAGTAAGAAGGGATCCTTCCCTAAAAAATGAAGCACATGGTCTTCGTCATATCATCAACCCTCATACGACATGGGTCCTGGCAAACAGTCTTTTTGCTAGTAAGTGTTCTGTCTCTGACCAGCTCTGTGACACTGACCCAATTACTTAAACTCTCTGAGCCTCAGTTTCTTCACCATTATACATGAGTATAATAATAGCAGCCATTTCATAGAGTAGTTGGGAGATCATAAATCAAATGTAAAGCACTTAGCACAGGGCACAGTAAGCATTCAATACACATTGGTTAATTTAAAAAAAAAAAGTTAACATTGGGATAAACAAGTGATCTCTCTCAAGCTGTTTCACTCTAATGATGATTATGGAATTATGATTCTATGGAATTACCATTCTATCCAAACAGATGTATCATATATACCTACTTCTCAGAGCAGGTATGACAATAACAGCAGGTTCAAGTTATTATTCTTTAGAAATAGATTTTTTAAGCCTTCAAAAAGCATATGAAAGCAAAATATATCATAAATACAGAAGCTAGGTAGCTCAGAATTAACCAGGGATACAAAAAGAGTTAAGAAATCTTTGGGTAAAAAATGGTTCCCTTTCTGCTCAGAAATTATATATTTTATTTTAAAGCACCAGCACCAGAAAGATGAATAGAAAAGGTTCACGGATATATGTTATCCCTGCAGTTTTCATAAACACAGCTTTCCTATCACCTCTAACACACACATAGACAGACAGACACACACACACACACACACACACACACACACACACACACACACTTCCTCTGCCTTGAGCAAAAGACTTGGCATGCTTGAAAAATTTCTAGAGACTATGGTCAGAATGCTGGGGAAAAATCAGCCATTGCAATTTTCAGACTTCTATCAATTAGGCTCAATGCAATTATGTGCTGATATCAGGATGTACTTGAAAAAAAATAAATACTTTTAAAATTAAGGGGTGAATGGTAGGGGAAGCTCTTTCAGTTAATGATAAACAAATGTATATACAGCAAAGTTCAGTCTCTGCCATGACTCTTTGTTTCAATCGGTGAGGTTTTTTTATATTACCCCCTTACAAAATAATTATAAACCTGTTTCATTGTATTAGCTAATATCTCAAGGCATGGTATAGGTTTAGAATGATGTCCATCATTAAAATTAGTGCATACAAATTCACATCTTTTTGCTAATTTAGACTTTTGCTTTTTGATTGACTGCTAAGATCTGATCAAATTTTCATTGTCTTTCCCTTGGAAAGGATGACAGGTTCATATTAGGAGGAGCTGAAGTGCCAATGCTGCTATTTTCTTACTGCTTGCTTGTATTTACATAAGTGTTATCTTCAAACGCTGGCCTCTTTTGCAGGAATCTTTTTAAGCGTTTTGTGCATCTGTGAGAGATGCTTTAGTTCAAACCAAATAATCCAGCGTCCAATTCATTTCACTGAGCACACATGAAAAACTACCATGCACTTTCCAATGTCAGAAGTCCATGGGCTCTCCACTTGGGGAAACAGCCAGCTTTACTTCACAAGGCCTTACATAACTTACACAATTACTAACCATATGAGGACTGGAGAGGGCTCCCATGTCAACGCATCTGTGTAATATTTGTAAAGACTGGTGCTTCTTAATTGAGAGTAAATATCAAATAGCAATTAAAAATGAGGACCCCGGAACCAGACAACCTGAGTTGGAATCACAACTTTGCCACCTCCTCACTCAGTGCGCCTGTGTTCTCATCTGTAAAATACGGATACTAATAGTACTACCTCAGTGCCTACTTGAAAGGATATTTGAAAGGATATATGTAAATACAGTAAGCACTTAAAACGCAGTACCTGCCACCTGATAAATGTGTTGAGATACTTAATAATAAATGGAAGAGTATAATGGATAAATACAAGTTACAATGTTTTCTTTTGGAACCGCCATCTGGTAATTCTTCACACAGTGGAGACTTCTGCTTTCGAGCAGCACGATCCAATAGACGGCTCTGCTATGACAGAAATAGTCTAAACCAGTGCTACTCAATATAGTAGCCATTGACTACATCTGGCTATTGAGCACTTAAATGTGGCTAGTGAGACTGAGAAACTGAATTTTTAAATTTTAATTATTTTACATTTAATTAACCATATGTGTCTAGGTTTTACCATATTGTCAAATGGAGCTCCAGATGGCTATTTCTGATACTCAACTTTATAATCCATTGATTTGCCTCAAAGAAGGTATGATTGCTTAAATGAGATGAAGCAAGTCTGTTTCTGAGCTCTGAAGCCAACAGAATCATCACCTTTAGCCTCTCAGTTTTCTTGCTTCTTAGAAGCTCAATTTCTTTGTTATTAGCTGTACTTTCCCCAGGATGGGACAGTGATTGGGGGCACTATAGTGTCAGCATTATTGGAGACCTCTCGTTTGTGCTGGCTAGGCTTTTCCCAGCTCAGCTTGGCTTTTATTCCTGGTTTGGTTCTTGCACCTTGGCTCAGGGAACTCTGAATCCTGCTTCTGACCACTGTCCAGGCTCCCACGCCAGATAATTACACCTCTTTATTTGGCGTCCTGTTCTCAACTTGCAAAGGACTTCCCACATTCTACAGATGGACTCTGTGCTCACCCTCCCTATGAAAGTGACCACATGATTCTCTGCGGGCAAGCAGACCAATGCCAATCTATTCTAGAGAAAGAGATTCATCTTGTCTCCCATGTTCATTCTGTGAAGTATCTTCTTTTATATGGTCATGCCACAAAAAGACTTCATTCTAAAACCCTAATCTTCATAGTATTTCAGTATCATGGTATTTACCTCCAATAGGATTTGTTTTATAAATTATAAAGTCCAGATAAACTATAGTCATAAGTTAAAAAGTTCTCAACATAACGAAAGCCTTTTCTAACCCAAGGCTCAGATGGGTCTCTGAGTCTTGTTGTTAAATCATTCGCATATGTCTTTGTCTCCTGCAATAGATAATGAGAATCCTAATGCAATGACTAATCCAAATTCAAATTTCTACAGTCTAAATGTGACTGACACATAGTAGGCACTCAATACATATCGGATGGATAGATGAATGGATGGATGAATGGAAGGATGGATAGAGCTATGTTGTGCTGGACTGTATGTTAATTCAAATAGAAAGGAAACAATTCAAATATTTTGCTCTTCTTACCAAGTTTATTTTTTTTTCTTTTCTTTTCCAAATACTCTTAACTTATAGGAAACAAATAGAATATTGCTAAATCTTACTTATATTTTAGGAAGTTGGGCTATCCAAGTTTGTGATTTCTACAGCCATGGAACTGTTTCATCAATCATAATAGGCTGGTGACTTCCACAGGAATTACAAAATGAAAGGAAAAAGGCCACAACGGAAACATCAAAACCAAATGAAATACTGGAAATAAGTTAATGAAATTACATTACAGATTCAGCTTACTCAGAAAAGACTTGTCTAAAGAAAGAAGGGGGTCGGGGGAACCTCAAGACCAGCTGTCTAGTTTGAACTGCGAGATTGCTGAGCACACACTGTATGCATATTCATAGGTACCACAGGAAATTAAGCACCTTTGCAACCAGCATTAAAACTCTCTCCTGCCAGCAAGTGCAGTGAACCAATAACTCAATAGCCCCCTTGTGGCCTGGAAGAATTAATGCAGCTTCCAAAGGTGTGAAGGTCCTCCTTGGGGTGGGTTGGGACCTGGGGAGTGGGCATGGAGCCCTGTGAGAGAAGGGGGATACTGCTGAACTTATTTGTAAAGGTGTTAGATTTGGCCCTGTTCTGTAGAGGGAAAGCAATGCATCATGATCAACCCCTTTTTCTTTCCAGACTCTGAAAAGGAACCCTGGTATGTACATGCCGGTTCAAACTAAGGCATGCTTAAAGAAGAAACAGATCAAATGAACTCAGTATTTCCATTTAAAAATATCATTTAAGGGAATTTTAAGCTGTCTGAGAAGATGGATACACTGTGTTTGTTTTCTACATTAATGAGCTATAAAAAGAATGGAATAGGCCATAAATACAGTATTTTGTAACAGCCTTTACTAAAAATGCTACTACTTGTGTTTATCATTTATATCCTTGTATACAACCTCAAAATTGATTACACTTTAAACCGTACATAACTTGCTGTGTTTTTCATTTTGTGCTATACTACAAACATTTTTATAACTCAGTTAATATATTCCATATTTTGTGTTCTTATTGATTATGAATATTTCTTTAGGGGATTTTATTGCTTTTAAAATAACAAATGTTAGGTATTAAAAAATAGAAAAAACCTATTGCAGCTTTTATATTTTTCTTTCCCTTGGTAATTCTAATACATACATTTTAGCACAAACATAACCAGAATATCTTTCTCTGTATCTTTTATACTTTCTCATGCTAAAATTAAAAATCTCCTAATGTAGTGCATAGTAAAAGAATCAGATTTTTCAAAGGAAACCCACCATTTAATATGCTTGACTTGAATCCATAATCCTTTCCTTCTACAATTAAAAAATTAAAGTGCCAAAGGATTATCCGCACATAACATGATGGTTTTACATCAAGTATATATTATCTTTCCTAATTGCCATTTCAGTTTATAGGCTAAATATGATTTATATATATGATATGATTTCACTATTAATTATCAAATTGAAAAAAAAAAAATCTCACATTATAAATTCTCTCCTGGAAATTAGTTTTATTATTTTTTCCATAATCCTATCACACAAGCTATAAGTGCATTGCGGCATGAACACTTTAATTTTTCCAGTTAGTTTTAAGCAAGCCCAGAGGTGAGGTTTAATAAGGATCAATGGCACTTTATCTGGGACAGGGCCTCTTCACAGCATGCAAATTACACAGTAACACTTAAAAAAAGAAATAGATTTAATTAAAAAAAAAGTAGAACCACAGGCTCTGGAAATTCAATTAAAGGATTTATGCAAAGGTTTGCTAGGTTTTTATATGCAGTTACTGCTTACATAATGAGCTTTTCATATTAAAAATCAATAGGTAATCTAGACTAGAAGATCATCCCCTTAAATACATTTTTGAAATCAATTTGAAAAATAGTCCATCAACTGCTGTGACTACTCTTGCTGCTTCGATTACACTAAAAGCAATATTTAGATTGTAAGACGTGCTATGGAATATCTATGCTTGGATATTGCTTTCAAGGGCTCTTATACTTTTGAGTGCCTAAAATGATCACCTAGTAATTCAAGATTGTGTTAAATCTATAAATAATTTATTTAATTACCAGCAAAAGCCTACAGACACAACTCCATCATATTTATAACAGTTAAATGAGAAGATAAAACAGAATAAAGAAGAAACTGAAGGAGCAAAAGAGGAAAGGAGAAAGGGAGGGAAAGGAGGAAGGGAGAGAAAGAAAGGAGAGAGAGAAAGAGGGAGGGAAGGAAGAGAGAGAGAATAAAGCAGGAGGGAAATAAGGAGAGAGAGAGGAACAAAGGAAGGAGGGAGGAAATGGAGAGTAAAACATAAAAAAAAGAAAAGAACAACTTCTAACTTAGTCTTTGCTATCTCAATTGCCTATTGTGAGTTGGCTACTTAGCACTTAGAGATGTGCATTTCACTTTAAAACTCATTTAGGTCTTCAACTAACAAAGCAATTAGCTAGCTTATGACTTAAGCAGACTTTTCATCCTCGCTGATAATGAGGGACCAGTCTTAAAAATGGAAGCTGATGCTCCAATTCTATCCACTAAGTTCACCAGGTGTCTCACAGCCAAGATTTGCTTGGCTTTGGTAACAATTAAAACCCTAGACAGGTGTCCATGGGCCATTCCTGGTAAACTAGACCATGATCATCATACAGAGGGATACACTGGGAGGGATAAAGGACAAAAACAAAACAAAACAAAACAAAAAAACACCCAGGTAGGTCTAAATTTAAATTCCCATTTGTTTAATAAATTAATATGAGAACCTTTTTAATACCTCTTTGTCTCACTTTTATTTAAAGGGGTCTTATTTCTAAAACATGTAGTGAGCACTCTGTGTCCATCAAAGTGAAAATCATGGTTTAAGTTATCTTCAACCAAAGTGAGCTTTATAAGAAAAACAGGCCTAAACTTTATAAAGGGCTAATTTATAACAAAGCCCTTACTCTCTTCATAAAACTCTGGGGAAAAAAATAGCAACATATTTGCAAACCCAAACTTATCCATGTACCAAAAACTCCTATCTCAGGAATGAGAATATTTTAGGAAGGTAGTGATGCAGTCAACCTGGTAACCAAAGAGAGCCCAAACAGCACAAGGAAGGCCCTGCTTTCAATACATAGGAGAGAGAAGATGCAGACAAGGAGAAAGAATGAGATGAACAAGCAGCTTCTGATGTCTGACTTACCAGTGGTGTTCACATTACATTTCCTTAAAGCACAATTCTGCACATTTCCTATTATGAGCTGGCTTTTCTTTGGGATGTGCCTACAGCTGTGCTAAGGGAGACTTTTAAGGCCCAAGTAACTACCATTAGCATTATCGGTCACACATTCATGTACTCAGCAAGCATCTGAGGAATACTCAGGATGCATTAGGCACTGCCAGTTGCTAGGGTGGCCACAGACGTAAACCCAACAGATCTTGCATGCTTAAAGAGGTTAAATATTTCTATATACACATTTATTCTTTCCCTTAAATTTTACATTTATAAGAAAGAGAATTTTAAAAGAAGGGACTGAAAAATAAGGCAGAGCACTTTTAAAACATTATGCTAAGTGAAAGAAGCCAAGCACAAAGGGCCAAAATGTATGATTCCATTTACATGAAAGGTCCAGGATAGGCAAATCTGTAGAGACAGAAAATAGATTACTGTTTGACTAAGGCTGGCAGAGGATGTGAGGGGCTAGGGTTTCTTTGAGGGGTATTAAAAATGACCTAAAATTGATTGTGGTGATGGTTGTAAAACTCTGTGCATATACTAAAAGTCATTAGGTTGTACATTTTAAATAAGTGAATGGTATGGTATGTGGATTATATCTCAATAAAGCTATTATTTAAAAAAATGTAGTTATGGACTATAGTCTCAATAGTAGTAGCTTTAAGGAAAAGCAAACAAGAAAATTGGAAAAGGAAGAAACCAAGTTGGAAAAATATATATATTTGTTTTCCACCCAAGTAATCTGACAAAATATTTAAGCTTTCTCCATCCTACAAAATACCTTCAGTGATGATCAATTTATAGAATGCATCAGGGTAAGATGTGCAAACATAATGTATCGGTTTCCTATTGAAAGGTGCTGAAATCAAAATAAGCAGAACCTTCCTATCACATGAAATGAGAGCTTCAGTATAAAATGTCCCAGGTTAGTATGACCAAAATGTCAAATACAAACCATTTGTAACAATGTGAGAGGTGTTAGTAATGGAAGTTTGAACAATGTTAACACTTAAAATTTCAGCAGAACCATTTCAATCCATAAATGTATAAAAGTCATTTTACAGTGTGCTTAACAGTAAAGACCACGAGCTGTTATAAAAGAAGACACCCTCAATGTCACTTCATTTTCTTTTATTCTTATTATCACATTTAAATCTCTCTGTAAAAGTGGTCTTGATAGGTAACTTTATTACATATTTTAAGACTATTCATTCTGAAAGAACTTCCTCCAAGGAATTAACAGACAAAGAGAGACCACTTTCCCCTCATCATCCCTAAATTACACTGTAACTACAGAACAGCGGAATGGCAAGGTGCATGTTATGAGAACTTGGTTGCCCAGCTAAGCCACACAATGGCTTGATAATCTTAGAGGTGACTTTCTGGTCTGCAGAGAACCGCTGGTTAGTTACAGTGGTCCTTAGCTAACACATTACTGTTTACCTTGGAAAGACCTGGGAGTAAAGAGTGGGGGTAGACAGGAAAAATCAGAGCCAGGTCTTGTTGAAGAGAAAGAGTTTCAAAAAGCAGCCATGAGATTCGTATCAGCATCAAGAGCAAGAACTCATTCTGACCTTTCTTCATTTCATTGGGAGAAGGAGGGCGAAAATCTCCCCTTAGTCACCTCTGCTCACAGGTAAGTACATCTTCTACATTACGTGCTGGACACCTGTCCGTAAAGGGGCAGGTGGTAAATATTTCCAGCTTTGTAGACCATGTCTTATAAGCTACAACTATTTAACTCTACTGCTGTAGTGCTACAGCAGCCACGGACAGTATACCTAAATGGATGAATAAGGCTGTTTTCCAATAAAACTTGACTTACGGACAAATTTAAATTTCATATAGCTTTCATGTATCATGAAATATCATTTTTCTTTTAATATTTTTTTCAACCACTTAAAAGTGTAAAAAGAATTCTTAGCTCACAGGCTGCATAAAAGCAGGCCGTAAGTCAGATTTGGCCCAAGGGCCATAGTTTGCTGTCTCCTGTGCTAAACCAGGAGCCAGCAAGGATGTAGACCAGTAATCCCATCTTGATTTGGATTCATTCACCAGATATTCTGATGATAAAATGGTATGATTTTCTTCAGGGTGGCAAAACTGGATAGTGAACATTCCAAATTGTGTGCACTTTACAAACAGCAAGATAACTCAGTTTCTACTGACAGAAATTTATATTCTCAACTCTCTGAATTTCTTCCTTAATAAACATTTATCAAGGCCTGAAAGTTGTCCATTATTTAAAAATGAACAAAGGCTTCTAGAACTGGCAGCTCTGAAATACTCAGTACTGGAGACACGACAGCCTCGGTTTATGAGATACAAGGCTGACAATGTTCCCTCTGGCCCTGCTTAGTAAGTCCACTGTTAATGTAGCAGGTTGTACCAATGCAACATGCAGCCAAGCCTTTGCACTGGTGCGTCCACATGGCTGTGGTTTTAATTTGAAATATATGCAGGGACTGATACTTACCATGTTACTTGTCCCTCTCTCAACTATGATCCTTCATCAAGCCTTTGACCAAGGCAAGCACAGGTGCTAAGAAAAATATGTGCATAAATTGGCATCATAATAAATAATTAAAATAATCAAAGGAATGGCTTTTCTGAATAAGTGAAAAGTCTAAATTATGTTACATTTCTAAAGAAGCATATTTGTAGTATTTCAAATATATGTAGTATCAGAAACTGATAACTGTTTTCTGGAATAGTTTTGGTGAATAGGGGGAAAAAACATTATAAACTGATGTATCAAAGAGCTTTAAAAGTTTCTCTAATAAGGCGTACATCTACCACATGATGATATGTACACTATTCCTTGGCATGGCACCTCCTCCTCCTCCTCCTCCCCCCCCTCTTCTTCTTCTTATTAATAAGAGTGGTAAAGCTATAGCCTAATTCAGGTCAAATGACTTTGAGGTACTAGTGTTTAAACATTTTTATCTTCTAACTAATGTGGCCTAAATAAGGATTTTTAAATACCATAAGGCAATTATCATAATATAAATGAGTCTCAGTACAAAGTCACAGAGGAAAAGGGGCAATAATAATAGGAAAGGCAAGTAGTTCAAATATAACTTCAGGGATTTCATGCACAGGCAAAGTTCTGAGATCAACACATTCCACATCACACAACAAAAAATGGGCTAGTAAGAAAAATCTGAATGGTGAAGAAAGTTTTCCTATGTTAAAACTTTCTAGAAACATTGCATTGGAGTGTTGCCCATTTGAAGCAAAACATCACCATTATTTGCAAACGTTCAAACAGACAAATGGGGTGAGGGATGACTCTTGCATTCTCAAAGAGTTCTGGCCCCTGAGAATTATCCAGAATCCCTCTTAAACTTGTATTTCATATTTGCATCAATGTTTATTAGTGGTTCATTCACTGGCAGATGGGGGACGAAGAAAGATGTTTCACTGTTAGACAGCTGCTGACTCTTGTCAGTGGTCCTACAATGTGAGGGCCATTCTCTCTGCCATTCTTTTGATGTTACCCTCCTGTCTGTTGCTTCATGTTAGCAAAAATACTGCTGTAACTGTTGGCATCAAATCTGCATTCAGAGAAGAAAGAGGGGGAGGGAAAACACCAGCAACACCTGCCTTTTCATCCAAAAGCAAAAGATTTCCAATAAGGCCTGTGCAGAATTCTGATTTTACTCACCACCAACAACTGCTAAAAAAGCCAAGGAAATGAGTACAGTATCATCCTTTCCAATATTTACAGTGAAAGGTACACAAAGGCACCTGGCACATTGGACATATAGAGGGCAGTGAACATGGCTTATTTATCTTTGGCTATCTCCAAAGTTAATTACATGAAGAAAATGGACAAAAAAAGGAACTAAGAATCCAAAGCATTTAAAAAAAACAACAGTACATCAGCAGGGGCAAGAGTTATGATCTGTTCACCAACCCCTTTCCTCTACTTCCTGGGTGCACAGCTAGACTACATTTCCTAACCTCTTGCATTTCATAAATACGTGCCACTCCCAGGCCTGGTCCTTAAAATATCCCACAGGTGATAATCCATGTTCTTGCCTCTTCCACCAGCTTGATGCAGACAACCAAGGCAGCCTTGGAAGGCAGATACCGGAGATGGCTGAACCACAAGATGAACAGAGGCTGGGTTCCTGAGTCACCACACAGAAGAGAGCTGTCGGCTAATCTAGGACAGACTCTCTGCGCCTTATATAAACTAGAAATCGACTTTCACCATGTTTGAGCCACCATCCTTATTGTTTACAGCAGCTAGTTTTACCTTTAATAATGCATCAGTCTAAAACTTACAAGTCTGTTAGAGTCTCTGGAAATGTCATTCACGTCTTTTTGGCTCTAATCCCAGAGCCTTTCCCAATGCCGGTTTGTTTTACAGAATTTCTAGGCGTCATCTAAGCATCATCTCGCCCTGGCTCCTGCAGCTCACTCATTTTGGAGGGCGGCCCTCTCAGGGAAAGCATGTCTGATGGCACTTCTGCCAACCAGAAGAGAAAAGCACAAGCCTATAGGCCCGGCCTGGCTGTGCATCTATAAGCTGAAGCCAGAGACTTCCCAACTATGTGTGAAGTACTTGGCAGCCTGCTATGCTTTTAAAGTGTGGTTTTTCACATCTCTTAACTAGGCTCCTTTTATCAAAAAAGCCCTTCTGTACACTCTGTGATATATTTCCAGGGAAAGTTTAGCTTAACACTGAATGGGTGATTTATAATGCCATCATCACTCTGCATTGTGGAGCATCGTCATCTTGATTTTAGAACACTGGTCCCTTTTCTGTTTACTTTTTGTCTGCCTTCGGCCCTTCTCCAAGTGCTATTGTGAGGAGATGCATTTTGTCGCTTAAGAGTTTAGCTTTTTTTAAGTTACTCTGAGCCACGTTTTCCTTGTTCTCCTGTTTGTAGATGGAAAACGAACTACATAAGAGAAATGGCTTTGTAGTACCAGTCCTTAAATATTTTACAGGCAGAAATGTTGGTGGGTGGTTTGGAGGCTCAATTACCCTTCTCAATAGAGGGCATAAATATCCCTGAGGGTTTACATAACAAAGCTATAGTGACTCCTCCGTGCCACTTAAAAACTCAGTATTTAAATGTGCCTCTGAAACCTATGTCTCAATGGCGTTTGAACATTCAAAAAAGTAAGGCCAGTAAAATTGCACAGGTGTTAAAATTAATCTATCCATCCATCTATCTATTGAGAGACACAATAAACGTAGCTAAATCATTCAGAACTATTGAGTGTGAGACATTATGATATCAAAAGCTGCCATCTTGAATATATATTTTTGGGGGGAAAGCAGGTAAAAAGGTAAGTCTTTTCAAGTGTTACTACTTCAAAAGAAAGAGTCAGAGCAGATATGTTGTAATGCAGAATTAGGTAGCTGGAGGTTGTTGCTAAAATCAAAATATGGATTATAACTTTATAATTGCAGTGCACTCTACCTGATTGGACCCACCCACAACTCTTTGAAGTAAATACTATTATCCCCACTTTATTGATGAGAAAATTGAGGCTCAGAGAGGTTCAGCAACCTGCCCTAGTTGATGAACTAGTGTAAATGTACAGCAGACACAAGATTTGTACCTAGGTTTGTCTTATCCCAAGTCCTGTGTTTTTTCCACTTTACCATGCCATTTTCTCTACCAAGACACAGGATCACTGATGTCTACAGAGAAGGGAGGCCTTTCGGCATCCTTTCTAGGAGGAGCTGAGGAAGTACCACAACTTATTTGGCTCCTCTAGGAACTGCCATCCATGGACGTGTAG
Organism: Eonycteris spelaea; assembly: GCA_003508835.1. NCBI lineage: Eukaryota > Metazoa > Chordata > Mammalia > Chiroptera > Pteropodidae > Eonycteris > Eonycteris spelaea. The sequence continues at coordinate 8,984,208 of PUFA01000026.1, read as the reverse complement.
AAGCAAAATGATGAATCCAGAAAATCAGTTTGAACTCTGATGGGTGGTGTTCCTATGCACAATTTTCTCTTTTGCTATTAATAATATGAAAAAAAGAATCAAGCAGTTAGATTGGCCAGCATTGGTGAAACCTCAGATTGAAGAGTCCAATGTTAGGCTCTCCATGGAGTCAAAAAAAAAAAAAAAAAAAAAAAAAAAAAGCAGCCTGAAAAGCATTCCTAAGTTTAAGTATCAGATCTGCTCTATAGAAAATAGAAGCTGAACAGGAAACAAGTAGAAAGCCATGGAAGAGTGAAGAAAGGGTGCATGGAGAACCCTTGGGTATCCAGAGGCCAGGATGCTCTGAGGGGGTGATCGGGCAACTTTCTGAAAGAGATGAGTTCTGACTGGTGGCTTTGAAAGGAGTAGGGAGAGTTTGAATTTTTTTTAATAGAAAGGAAAACATATCAGTGGACACCCATTCCCAAATCATCAACTTCTAAACTGGTGTTAGACACAAACAAAAAGAAAATGAAACCAAGGTGGCAAGAGCAAGGGTGATCGATGCCACTGGGTTTGGAGTCATTTCATAGCCAAAAAGACAGAGCACCTAGAAAATTCTAATGCTGTTCTAATACTTATAATAGAGCTATAAGAATTATGTTCTTCTAAATTTTAAGGAGGCGAGGGGGAAAGTTTCAGTGCCATGTCTATCTCAAGCTTTTATCAGCACTAATTTCAGCCCCTTTTTCCCTTATAATTCTGAACAGAGGGAAAACAGACATTAATTAAGCAAAACTTTATCTCTTTCTGCTCTATGAAAGCCAAGTTACAGTTATATTTTTCCCCAAGATTTTTCTCCACTTAATGAAGACATTATCCCTGAGTTTCAAAGTCATTTTACAAAAGAGCATTCAAGAGACATTAAAGTCAGTTTAAACTAAAAAGTCTTTTTGAAGTCAATAAACAATAAAAGAACAATGAAAAAAGAGCCTTTGATCGTGGTTTAGTCTAAAGTCTTTAATTTCTGTTTTAATCTACAAGATGTGTAAAGCTTGTACTCAAATATTCTTCACTTCTAGAATAGATTAAGCTTGAATCAAATGTTTGTTTTATAATTCTCTCCTTAAAATATGTATGTATTTGTGTGTATGTATATGTGTGCATATGCAAATGTGTATATATGTGTGTGTATGTATATGTATATACAGACATCACACATATACGCATACATAATATATCATTAATACGATGGAGGTCAGCGGGAAGTTCTCCACTAGAAAGGGAAAAGTTTTAGAATTATTTCCATTCTACTCTTTGAAAATTAAAGAAAAAGAGAAAATGGAACCTTTGGCTTTGAAATTCATGACAACATCAAAGACTATAATGCACATAGATTTTTCAAGGTATACATTATTAATAACACAGGCAAACACATAACTAATCAATAGCATGGTCAAGAAACGATAAGATAAGCACGTGTTTCAGTGGCCCCCTGCATAACACGAAACGGGGTAGGGATTGGTTTCTGTTCCGAGATCTGTTTACTGGGGCATTATGCACAGCCCAATCATTTCCTCGCACACTATAACGGTGAGATTGTTTAGTACAGATGGGAGTAAAGAGAAAGAAAAAAAAAAAAAAGGTTAATATGCCATGTACCAAAACGTCTTTCCTATGTGTTAACCTTTCTTTATTCAGGTGAAATTCACATGTCATAAAATTAACCATTTTAGAGTGTACAATTTAGTGGCATTTAGTATATTCACAATGTTGTGAAGCAACCACTCTAATTCCGAAACACTATCATCATCTCAAGAAGAAATCTCAGAGCCATTAGCAGCCATTCTCCTTACCCACTTCCTCCAACCCCTGGCAACCACCAATCTGCATTCTGTCTCTTCAGATTTGCCTATTCCGGATATTTTATATAAATGTAATCACATAATAGGTGATCTTCTGTGTCTAATGTGCTAGCCTCTTTTAATTTAAAAATAAATTAAGCCTATCTGAATTTAACTCTGATTCTAAAGATCAGTTCTTCAAAAAGAAAAAAAAAAATCCATGGAACATAAATACTTTAAAATCATGAATTGATTATATTCCTGGTGCCCTTTGATGATAGGTATTATTTACCAATGTGCATTTGTATGGGAAGCTTATTACCAAAACAGATTGTGTTAAGTGAAAAATATCAACACCTTTCTAGAAAGTATGTTAAATTAAGAGGTTATGGGTCAATGTGATTATTAGTGAAAAGGCACATTATTCAGAGGCATTTCCCCAACCTTTGAGCTTGGGGTCATGGGATAAAGCAGATAGTTCTTTAATAAATCTTCCGTTAGGGTACTTAGGAAAATAACATGACAGGCTGAGTGGTCTGTAGGTTTAAATCAAGATGGTTTTCAATCTAGATTATTCATCCACTTAAATGGGAATTCTTATAATTCTATTTCTTTCCCTGATCGATTTCTCCTTTACCCTCCTTTCCCTGATTTCTTCTTGCCTTCCTTCCCATAAATAAAGGTAGGTGCGGGGGTTGGGGGTGGTATTACCCTTGTCAGACCTTTAGAGAAACGAAGCTTCCAGGAGGAATGGTCAGGAGTACACTGAATTGGGGCAGTGGTTTAATATTTGCAGATAGAGGGGAAAGTACAGACAGATCTGGGTTCAAATCTTGCCTTTGCTTCCACCATGGCCTCTAAACTGCAGTTTTGTCATGTAGAAAATGGGGACTGCCATCAAGATTAAATGACACATGGGCACATGGTAAGCATTCAACAACTTCTAGTCATTTGGCACTATTATTCCTATTACGCCAAGTCACTTTGTATGGATTATAGGAAACAGCATGACTTTTGACTATGCTTTCAATTAACTTTCCTCTCTTCCTTTCTAGCTTCCTTTCTTTTCTTCTTCCTTCCCTCCAATTCATGCGGTGTGAACCTTGGCCATAGGGCTGAGCAAGAAGCATCTCAGCATGCTTTACACTATACCTCTCTGAGACAGATCAGAGCTAACCAGGTGTTCACTGATACAGCTGTGCTCTGATCAACTTCATCTACTCCAAAATAAGCCTCTGCCTGTGTACCCCAGGTTCTAGTCTCCAGAGCCACAAGCTAAGATTTCAGTTTCCTGGGAGAGAGGCCACCTTGATGAAATCACAGCTCCAAACCAAACAAGACCATCCTGAGACCCAAAGGTCCACACTGAAAAATTGGGAAGTGCAACTCACTCTTTGTAATCATCCAGGTGATTATTTGCAAACAGAGTCCCCTTATAAAACACTCCTTTAAATTCTTTACTTGACTATAAACCTTAACTAACCTAACACACAGTGGCCCTGGGGTGAAGTAAGCGTTAGACTTCCCCAAGTTTTATGGATCAGGGTGAGAACCCAATGACGAGATTTTGCTCAACAGGTTCTACAACTAACTGCAGAATCAAAAAAGATTTATTGAGGACCTACTGTGTGCCAGATTAGGAAAATGTGTCCTGTACATCGTCTCATTATATTGTCTCATCATTCATTCCTAGGTCCTGCCAAGACTTATCCCACATCAAACAATACAAATGACCGGTCACCTGTATTTATCAATAATGACAGCGGCTTGGCATGTCTGGACAATGCTGGATAGCATCTTTTTTTATGAATTTAAATAATAGGCTGCAGCACATAGCAAAGTCTCCAGCCATGTTTCAATGTACAGTTGGAGACCTTGTTCTTCGAGAGTTGTCCTTTTAGCCAGCCTGGCATTTCAACATTAAGCAGCATAAAAAAATTTCCTCAAGTGAATCTTTCCCACGAATAGATACCACCTACACATACCTGGAAAGGCACCTCAAACATGGGCATTACACTTAAAATGCCCCCATGTGTTCTGAAAAATGCCAGTCTCAAATGCATAGCTCTTCAATGCCTTGTATTTATTTTCTTTCATGATTTCTTTCTGACACAGGAAGACCAAATCTGTTACTGTGAACACAGAATTGCAGTGGGATATGGATCTGACACGAAGCAAACACCTCCCCTTAGCAAAGGCAAATAAAACAAAAGTTCAACGAGCCTCAAAGCTAGTGTGCATAAAGCCAGTGTCACTATGTCTGGAAAAAGGGGAGACGAGAGGACATTTGGGAAATCCCGGTCCTCCCAAGGCAGTGGGAAAAAGTTACCGTGGCACGTTCTGACAGGGGCAAGTGCCGGTGCCCAAGAAAAACAGCAGAGACAGGGCAAGACTCTGGGAAGCAGCCATGGTTCGATGTTCTCAGGGTGGCTGTCCCGATTCCTGCTGCCTCATTTCTCAGAGCTAATCAAGGGAAACGTAACTAGTCCGGGCGGCAGGGCGAGTTTACAACAACTGACAGTAACTATAACATACGCCAGTTTGTATTAAGATGTTATTGCACCTTTCCAGTTCTAATCACCAATTATGACTCTATTACTCCTGCTTGGCAGTTCATCTGCTCCTGCCTCCGCTAAGGGCGACTTGGAGACGGACCTCTGATCTCCCGGTTCCACTTCGGTGAGCGCTCAGCACGGCGGCTGTCATCTGCAGACACTGAAGAGGTAAGGCATTGCTTTTGCTGAGATAACTGTACCTGACCTTACAACAATTTACTAAGGAAATACCTGCTTAATAGCAGTGTGAGTGCAGTTTCCTTTATGCTCGCAACGGCACTGCAAATTAGCGACAACAGGATAAATCTATGGCCGGCTCACTAGACACTTCATTAAATCACTGTTCTCTTGCCTTGTAGCGCGCTAATAGAATCACAGCCCTCGTTAGCTACTGAATAAAAGATCAATCACAGACTTTGAAAGCTCTTGCTACCAGCTTCCAGAGGAAACAGGGAGGGGGTGGTGCGGAATAAAGAGAGAGAGAGAGAGAGAGAGGGAGAGAAAGAGAGAGAGAGAGAGAGCACGCGCGAGCGAGAGCAAGAGAGATATTTAGGATCATCACTGAGATTCTGAATGGCCTCGCTGCAAGTTGCTTAAATTACCTTTTCCACAACTGACTCCAACTGCAATACTCAGAGGAACTTGTTAAGCCTGCTTTCAAGAGCAGCACTCTAATATACGACTGCTAGACCCTGGTCAAAAGTTCATAATGTGCATATGTAAAAAGGTACTAAATTGCCTGAGGGCTAAAACCAGAGGAGTTTAATTGTAGCAAAATGCTGAAAATGGTCTGTTGAGGGTCCTTCTGTTGGGATACTGCTGGCTCTGGCTGATTGAAGTACAGAACATAAAAGCCTTACAACAATATTTCCTTAAATGCTAGGGAAACTGCCAGCAGTTGGTATTGCATGAATGTTGTGGTTAAAGAAAAACATTTTCCTCCCCTAAAATAAATAGAGTATTAAGAACTGCTCCAGCCCATAATTCTAAAGCATGACGGAAAAAGGGAGGGCTCAATGATAATAAATAAGGTATAATTCATAGGGCATGTCCAATCTACTCGCAGTGTATTTTTACATGGGGCACATTGAAGGTATTCAGGCATGACCTGTAAGGGTTTTTGGAATGGCTCTGATTTTGAAAACAGCTTTGCGCTCAAATAACGGCTGTTCCTGGCTGCCTCGCCCATTGCTGGGTCAGACGCACCGCATGTGGGTCCCTGCAAAGGGCCCTTAGCTGGCCTGTCTTTATTCTTGCCAAAAGGAGATTTCAACTCCCAACTACATATATATTTGGCTTGTTTAAATGGGTTTCCCATGCTCAGAATTCTCTACCTTCCCCAAACACACTCCCCCTACCTTCCGCCCCCCCCCCCACCTTTCTGGCCTCACTAATTAGCTCCTCATTTGGATAAATGGCAATGGAAGAGCTGTAGACAATGACACGGAATGCAAGGAGGGCCTGTGTTAAATACAGGACACCCAGAAGAAACCAGAATTTCAGGTGGGGTCTCTGATTTCAAAGAGCTGTTTATGACAGTTAAAGTTTTCATGGATAGTAAAATACCATCCATGTGTCATCTTAATCAGGTTTTTAATTATAGCAAGCATAAAATTCTGCACATCATTGCAGTACCAAACTAACATGAAGGTGGCATATAGTTTGACAATGTTGTGCCGGATGCTCACTAATGAATATATACTAGGGCCATAGTATGGGTTATATCTGTGGGGAGAATTTGATATATGACATTAGCAACATCCATCCATATCCTTTTTGATATCTGGGATGAGAATTATTCTCCAAGGAAAATACTTCTAAACTTGCAGTGGGATGTAAGTGATGCATCCTAACAATAAAATAAAAACTCAACTTAAATGAAGCATTTGTTTAATATTTAACATTTAATTGCTCAAGAAATCACTCCATCCTTTAGGCCATCAGTCCCCAACCTTTTTGGCAAAGAGACAGTTCTCCTATGAGAATCTAACGCCTGATGATCTAAGGTGGAACTGAGACGGTGATGCTAGCTCTAGTGAATTGCTGCAAATACAGATGAAGCTTTGCTCATTCCCCTGCTGTTTACCTCCAGCTGGGTGGCCCCCGTTCCTAACAGGTGACAGACCAGTACTGGTCCATGGCCCCGGGGTTGGGGACCTCTGTTATAGACCCAACCCTTGCTATGTCACCTGGCTCGGTTTGGAATATACACATGTTATGTTTTAAAAGGAATCAAATCTACTCTTTAGTTCTTCAAAAGCCAAGGCAAGATCATTGGCTATGCCTGCCATATACCATGCCAGTTTCCTCTCTTACACATTGCAAATGCAAGTTCTTCAGGCTGATGTTCTACACAAGGAACAGGCAGCTTCAAAAAGGCTACTGCAGTGTGATCTCCATTCTCTTCTCCATGGGGGTTGGAGAAAACAGTGCACTTGAAGCACTAGCATTCGAGGAGGAAAAGGCAAAGAAAGAGTACACTGAAAGATGGGTTATCAAATTGAAAGCAACTAAGGAAAATACAAAGCATAAACTGCCTCCACTGCAATCACAAATGTTGAAACAGTAGCCCACTAAAACTCTCCAGTCCTTGATTCCTCCTAGGCCTCAGGTCACACATCTCAAGGGGCAGGACTAGATCAATGTGCCCTCACCCTCAACCTACCTCCGCCATCCTAGGCCCAAACACAGAGGTTCCCAAACGAAAAAGGAGCAGAACGGCTCCTTTGGTAGTAGCATCATGCTTGACCTATTATTAACAGCAGCCCCACAAAACCATGCTCAGCCCTGGGGTTAGGAACAGAGCCTGTAGAAGCCTTGGTGTGCACGTGCTTAGAGAAGGAGTGAGATGCAATAAGTAAGGTACATACATTTGAATCAGATGCTCGGCTCTGCCACTTACTAGCTGTGTGACCAAGGCAAGTAATGCAAGGCCTCAGTTTCCTCATCTGTAAAATGGGCATAGTAATTCAAAACTTAGTAGTGAGAAGTGAAGTAAGTGGAACGATGTATAAAAAATACCTGACCCATTGCTCCACATTCAACAAATCCATTTTCTCTACCAGCCTGTGCCACCTATGTAAATAATCCAAAGGGTACTCAAATGAGAATACTATATATAGGAACATTCTAAAAAATGGTGGCAGTTTTCAATATAATTTCAATGGAAAACCATGTGGACCTTCTGAGAATCAGTATATTCCAAGTATGACTTAATCTATCTGATATTGCTGTCACACTTAAGAATTAATTCAAATATGAGAGCAAATGAGATTTATCATAAGTTAATAGTATGCATTTAGGTGCATATTTACAAGCTGATTACCAAGAACCTACAGAAAAGCATGAAAATGAGTAATTGTTTCCATCCCCAGCCAGCTTCTTAAAGACAAACAAAAGACTTCTAAGGCTGCCTTAAGATGTCATGGGTGGCTTTTACTTTCTCCAGTTACTAACTGACACCACACCTGTGTGAGACACATTTCATTTCCATTTGCTGCAGGTAGACCCCATCCCAATCTCAAATCTCTACGTGAAAAGTGAGAATGAATTCATACGAAAAAGTCACAATGAATGTGCTAAGTGACAGCAGAAAGGCTGAAGGTGGCAAAGTGACATCCAGGGAAATGATGGAATGCAGTTTAATTCTTGCTGAAAACACTGTAATTTACTACATGTAAAAGTATATACTAAAATACCCTAAATAATAATAATAATAATAATAATAATTAATAATAAACTATCACTGATTTTAAAACCATCAGCAAAATCCCCATCACCCACAGATTGAGCTGCTGTGTGGATTTTATGGACACCAGAGAAATACAGCCTGCTGCAGGGTCACCTGCCTGGGAAGCATGTAGCCTGACTTTATGAATAGTCTGTGTCATCTCCATACTCGGGGTCCCTGTGTTTAACTCTCAGCACATTGCATGAGCCTGGAGTCCTATAAGCTAGTAATTTCCAGCTGAGCAAGTTAAGGCAGTAACCACACTGATTAATTCAGAGAGAGAAGAGAGAAGCAAAGTGTACATTTAGTACTTTTCGAGAAAATTACTTTGGATTTACATAAAGAAAAATAATCAGGTATTTCTCAATCTCTCAAAATATTTTTTAATTTTTATTTTGCTTTCTGGAATTTCCCTCAGTGTGTATGTCCATAAAAATATGTATAGAGGACAGGCAACTTCCCCGTATGATGGCAAACCTATCTATGAAATTCCAAGCTCTGCCACCCCATCCTCAACACAGCCCATGGAGATTTAGGACCAACACTTTTTAGAGGTACAGGAGTCATGGCTTTTGTCCCAGGTAGACAGAAATCACTGAAACTGAGAAGTAAGGACTTTGGAAAGGAAACGGCTTCTAGAACTGAATGATGAGGATCCCTATGGGCATCAAAGCAGCACCCATGTTACTATGTGGCTAAATTCTGGGTTAATTAACAACAACAACAAAAAGGCAAAATATAAGCAAGCCGATCGAAGATAATTCTGAGATGTTCCAAAGTCAGTTTAAAGGAGCCTTGTCATGGACCAATGGGTTAGGAAAAAGTTGTTCATTATTTTATTATATACAACCTCTTGGAATTTTAAAACTGAGTCTTGCAATTTTTCATTTGTAACTTCAAGTAGGCCTTCAGGCAAAATGAGAATGCAAACAAGTCACTAATATTATTTTTAAATCTTTAACTGCATTTAAACCAGAAGACGATTTCCAAGTATATCCACTGGCAACATCGTCAGACTAATAATGGCACAGACAAGTGCAGAAAGTAAAATCTGCCCCATAACAAGCAATTGATGTCTGACAGTGTACAATGAAACCATACACCACAAAGACTCACATGCACAGATTTTAAAGAAAATATGAAAAAATAGGTGAAATGACCTCAATGGTTGGAGAGAAGGGAGAAGGAAGAAGCGAAGGCAGTTGCTTCTTGTGATAAAAGATGAAATCCGGGAACATCATAGCCCTTTTCACTCAGGAGACATAGATTAACTGAATTTGTAACAGAATGATTAACTCCTAGGCCACTGTGAAATACAAATTATGCCAGAAATAGCGTTCATTCAAAATACTACAGATACCACATCAGTTGAAATGTAAAATAAGGGCAAGTCTCACAGTGCAGTGAAAAGACTCTCTTTGGGGTAAATGTGAGAGTCTCTTACTATTTCAGAGTTTAGTTCATTAATCTCTAAACTAACAAGCTTGGTCTAGGTAATCCCTAAGGTTATGGCAAACAGTGGCCACCTGAGACTGGTACACGCAAGGCTCCTGCAGAGCCGTCCTTCCAAAGTGATCTCCTGGCCACCATTTAGTTACTGTTATCCATTCCTTTACTAATATTATCTCTCTAGGTTATAATTAATAGGAGCAACTAACCTGGGAAAACTTCAAGTAGTCATATAAGTGAAGTAAATTAAATACCAAGGTGACACAGGGAATGGAAATTGTTAGAAATGAAGATTTCTTTTTCCTCCACGAGCCCAATAAGGCATGTACTAATCATTCCATCGCTTCCCCTCCCCCAAGTAATGTACAAGCTAATTCTGCCCCTACCCCACATACAGATGAAACAGAGCACCACCTATTGGCATCCATCAGTACCCATGTGAGTTGTATATATGTTCCTGGGTACGTACAGATATACAAATATAAACACACACATACATTTTAAAATATCGAATTGTCTTTCCAACTACCAATGCTAAAAAGTTAAGTGATTTATACTGTTTATTTTTCAAATGTTGCATAAGAATGTACTTTAAAATGATCCTGTAAGCTATATATATGAGATAAGAAAACAGGTTAACATTTAAGTCAAATAATGCTATACCAGCGAAACAAAACAATTAATTGGCAGGGGGAAGGTGGAATAAATACTGAAACTGAGACTGCAGACCATGTCAAACCAGATCAAGCTGTGCATCATTTACCTCTGGGGTTTACTCAGTTTCCTCATCTAAAAACAAGAGAATGTGACCTCCAGCATGGATAGTCAAGAAAGTTCCTGATTCTGGTGAAAGCTGCTAAGTTCACATTCTGTTTACATATGCCCTCTGTGATCCACACAAATGTTGTAAAAGCAGAGAATCCTGTAAGAGGGGTTATTAAGATTCTCCCCTGCCCCCGCCACAAACACACACACACAGCTTAGCATTGGGGGGAAAATGTGAATTAAAAACAACAAGAAAAAAGGTTTTTGTATTTCCATCCACTAACTTTGGTGGAATTCACTTTAACTCACTCAGGACAAAGCTGTAAATCATAAAGCGACACTTGTATAGTGAATCTCTCTAAACCAAGACTGTAATTAGTCATTACTTTGAAAAAATCAAAAGAACAAGTAGCAAATCTGGACTGAATGAAAACACTTTTTGCTGTTTTATTCGAAATGGTGAAATGACATATTTGCAGGAAAGCTTCTTCTACTCCTGGATAATCCTGCTTTGGAAGAGTCAATATCTGAGGTAGGTGGAAGGCTCTGGAAAGGCCTTTAATGAGGATGGCAGTAACAAGACCAACAACAATGGGGGCAGACACACAATCAGAGGGAATGCTAGCAGTCGATCCGAATACATGCCAGTTCCTGTAGGTGTACAACAGATTAAAATCACAGGATGCACACACTGTATGACATTTCAACATCGAATAAGCCGCTCTTCCAGTGGCATCATTTAAGACTGTGCCTGCAGACATTCTGCCAGCCCACAAGGGGATGTGTATCTTCGCCGTTCACAATGCAAATAGCTCTTTATAAGGATGATCAGTCAATGCTGTGTACACTAATTTGATAGTTCCGTCATCAGATGGCATTACAAATTTCATTACATATTTTAAATCATGTTAACATGGTTTGTTAATGTTGGTATTCACTAAAAAGCCACAGCTATTTAAATAATGAATAGGCATGATAATTTTTATACATATTATGGAAGTGACAAATGTGGGTATTGTAAATAATTCTCTTCTTAGAATCAGTCTTACACAATTTGTTAAATGTCATCAACAGAAAGACATGTCAAGATGTTTCCAAGACACTGCAGATTCACAAATCTAGTAATTGATTATGAAAATAAACAACATACCTATGTGAAAGAAAAATACTTTATGTTAAAATACAGTCTCCTATTACCTGTATCAGATAATCCTTCAGGCAAGAATTTAATGCTATTTCTTTAAAAAAGAAAATGCAGGATAATATTTTGTTAAGCACCAAATAAAACAAATGTCAGATATTTCCTTTGTTTGTGCATGCATGTATATGTGGGACTATCAATGAATCCACTCACAGATGTATATATCACATATTCATTCTTACCCATTTATCTCCCATATTCAGTTAACACATCGAAAGTTATTTCTACATCTACTCCTACAACACTAGTATTATCTCTCTTGCCTCTTGGCCCTCAACATTGTTTTGGTACAGGCCAACAAAATTTCTGAAAAGCCATTCAGCCTCTATATTGATCTTCATGCTAAAAATGTGTTTCTCTTCCCAACTCACCTCCCTACTACAATAAAAGATGGTCTTTGTGAAACCCGGGCACGAACTGGAGCCAGTAGAGGCCATAAGCAGTAGGGATTTAGAGCTTGGGCACTTAGCCATATCAAAAAGGGACTTGAGTCTCCACTCCACTGCCTTTTAGTTATGTGGCCTTGAGCAGTTATTCATTGCCTTCAAAATTCCTCAATATTAACAGGGAATATAGCTCTCAAAGAAACAATGTGAGAAACAGATGAGGTACATAGCATAAGATCCCAAATTCTCAAGAAGGTCTTTGGTTGCCTGCTTTTGCCTTTGCCTCCTGCATGGCTCACCACAAAACCATGTTCATTCTTCAAGTCTTTGCTATAACACTGATTCTGTCTTGACTTAAATTTTTAAATTTTGTTCATCATAATTTTTTGCATTCATTTTGAGTTGTTAAACTATTGCATTAAAATATTGTTTATCTTGATTACAATTATTTTAGCATATCCGTAATTTTGTCCCTAATCTTAGTCCTGGCCCTACCATTGCTGCAGCATCTACCTAAAACTTTCTCCTTTTGTGTCTACATCTTCACTTCCGACCTACCCTTCAACACTCAGTAAAGATATAATTCTGTTCTGCAACTTCATCTGACTACTCTTGTGCCTACCTCCAAGACAGAAAAGCACTGTGTGTCCAGTGGTACTCATCTCACCTCAGTCTATTATTCTTTACCTCCCTGTCCCTTTTAACACAAGTGCTCAAAGGCCAAGGAAAACGACTTCCTCACTTTTGCATGTTCTACCCCTTCAGTCAGCACGAGGCACTCCGAGAATGTTTATAAGATGGGAACAAATCAAATAGTTCTAGAACAGCGATTTTCAAAGGACAGACTGCAATATAGTCAGTGATGAAACTGGGTCATAATCAGCACTTTAAAAAATAAAATACAACCAAAAAGAAAACAGCAGGGAACATGGCCCACAGTTAGAATGTTGTTTCATAAAACTTTTGTTTCACACACATGTTTCACACACATGCATATTATACAAATACACATACAGGCATATGCGTAAGTTACATATATTGGGTTGTGACATAAAAAGCTGGTATATAAATTTTTTTTTAAAAAGGACACTTTTGGAGCAATAGGACATCTTGATTTTTTATTTACTATTTGTTCTGCCACTACAGAGAAAGGGCAAGGGTTCCAAATTCATCCAAGTGTATGGAAGTTTGAGAAAAAATCAGATTAGCTACATGTTCAAAGATCTATCCTCAATAACAGAGAAACCCAGAATATTAGAGGAGACTTACTGAGGAATTTCGTAGGTGTCAGCTAAAAAATGAACATTGGTCTTTTATCAAATTAACAATGTATATTCCTGGTTGAAATAAAAACAAAAATTTGGTGACAAAAACTTCACTTGGTAAAATTTATATATGCCCAATCTCAAAGTGTAATTAAAATGATTAACACAAAAGAGAACTCACAATAGAAAAAGCTATAAAATTTGGCATATACAGAAAATAGATGATGAAATATTCACTGTAAAATATATTTAGAAAAAAAATTAGTCCTGTTGAAATGGATTTCAATAAAATAATTTTTAAAAAAGCAACAGCTTAACTATCAACTATCTTTGTACTGTTTAAAAATTTGACCAAGGTATTTTTTATTTTTATTTTTTTATTTAAACAATTTATTTAAACTAAAGAAAAAGTTCACCCATTTCACCCCCCACTCACTCATGGCAACTAATCCTTTAGATTCCACATTTACACAATATTTGCCTTTCTCTGTCTAACTTATTTTGCTTAGCATAACGCTCTTAATGTCCACACATGTCACAAATGGCAAGCCATGCGACATTGAGGGCATTATGATGTGTGTGTGTGTGTGTGTGTGTGTGTGTTGTACTATAATTATATAGAGAGATAGATATAGATTAGATATATAGATACAGATAGATATAGATATAGAAATAGATATATATACACACACACACACAATTACACCAAAATTTCTTTATCCATCCATTCATTCATCATTGGACACTTAGATTGTTTCCATATCTTGGCTATTGTAAATAATTCTACAATGAACATGGGAGTTCATATAGCTTTTGGAGTAAGTGTATTTGTTTTCTGTGAATAAATACCGAGAAATGAAAGTGCTAGATCATATGGTGGTTCTAGTTTTAATTTTTGAAGAAATCTCCATACTGTTTTCCACAGTGGCTGCACCAATTTACAATCCTACCAACAGTGAATAAAGGTTCCCTTTCCTCCACATCCTGCCCAATACTTGTCATGTCCTATCTTTTTTGATAATAGGCATTCTAACTTCAGTGAGGTGATCTCTCATTGTGGGTTTGATTTACATTTCCCTGATGATTAGTGACGTTGAACATCTTTTCATGTACCAGTTTGCCATCTGCATGTCTTCTTTGGAAAATGTCTATTCAGATTTTATGACCATATTTTAATCAGATTTTTTTTTCTTTTTGCTATTGACTTATATGAGTGACTTCTTTATATATTTTGGATATTAGACCCTTATCAGATATATGATTTGCAAATATTTGCTCCCACTCAATGTCTTGACTTTTCATTTTGTTGATGGGTTTCTGCTGCTATGCAGAAGCTTTTTAGTATGAAGTAGTCCCACTTTTTTATTTTTGCTTTTGCTTTTGGACTCTGATTCAAAAAATCATCACTAGGCCTATGTGAAGTAGCTTATCACCTAAGTTTTCTAGGAATTTATACTTTCAGGCCTTATATTCAAGTCTTTAATCCATTTTGAGTTAATATTTGTGGATGCTCTAAGATAGTGGTCAAGTTTCACTCTTTTGCATGTTGCTATCCAGTTTTCCCAACATTATTTATTGAAGAGACTGTCCTTTCCCTATTGTATATTCTTGTCTCCTTTGTCGTAAATTAATCGACCATATATGTTGATCAAGGTATTTAATTGACTTAATGGAATTCAGCCTGTATTAGACTTCAATGAAAAAAATTGATCAGTGTTGATATAGTTCTGATTAAAATGTTTTATTCATAAACACAGTTTAAAAAAAAAAGCCTCAGGATCAAAATCGCATACTGAAATAAATTGTTTTATCTCTCCCTTCCCTGAAACAGATTTTCTAAATGTAGATGCCTATCTCCATGATATAACAAACAAACAAACAAACTCATTTATGGAGTACTTTTTGTAAGTAAGTATCCATGTACATTGCCATTGCTAGCTCCTGTTGTCTTTACAAATCATCTTAAATAAAGTGGATGCTAAACAAATTTTTCAAAAAAATATATTTAAGATAAATAGCTCACTGAAAAAATAATAGTGGGATTAGGGGAAAGAGAATAGCCAAGAAATAGAAAGAATAAGACAACAACAAAAAAAGAATAAATATATCAATTAGGTCTTTGAAGAAACTGTGATTACATAACTACGCATAAACAAACACATACATATCTGAATAAAAAATTTACCATCTGGTTAGCCAGCATACTGCTTGATAGCCAGCAATAACTAGCATTATGTAAATCATATGAATTTTTTTGAAAAAATAAAAAACAGGTGAAAGCCTTCTAAAAATCTAAAGTTAAAATAATGTAATTAAAATATTCACTTTTCTTCAGAGGGTATTAAATAACCTCTTTGTTTGAGCATGAATGATACAGAAATATGTCCACAACTACAGACGAAGATAAAGTTTCCTTTGTGTGGTGTGATTAAGATACTCTGTTGGATGTGTCTGTACTTCAACCTAATTTACTTTACTGATTTATATTTGACCTGCTTCCAATAAAGGGATCTAAGGTGACTTAAGGAAAGACCAAGCATAGAACAAGGTGAATAAAATGTATCAGAGACACTATAAACCAGAGGAAGTTGATATGCTAACCATTAACATTAACCTGGTTTAAAAAAGCATAAAACTGGACTTAGGAGCTCCAACAATACATTATATTATAATTTCATTATCAGGCAGAAGGTATTACGGTAGTTCCTCAGGGATTTTGTATGGAGTTCAGAGTTAAAGGGTATGTCTCACGTGCAGTAGCATAACTTTGTATGCTTTGGGGTCATGTAATAGACAACATCCTTGACAATAGCTTGCTATATGTCCTCCGAAACCAGTAAGTATTCAGAAAGTTTACACTGACTGGTAGAATACAAGGAAAATTAGCATTTCTTGAGTGTCTACTACTGCTTTAGGGTTGAGCTGTGCCTTAATCCCCCAACAAACCAAAGATGTGGGAACCATTGTCTCCATTTTAAAGAAGAAAAGAAAACTCGAGCCCCAGAGAGGTAGTGACACTTGCCCACAATTATGAGGGTCACTAAATGGAAGAGCTAGGATTTGAGGTCCAGCTTCATCAACTTCAAAGCCCATGCATGGCCTTTCTGCTATATCACGATGCCTTCTTCTTCAAACAAACAACACCTAATGTTAGTAGTGGACTGCGGGAAATAAATAGAATAGGGCTTGCTTGGCACAGGTGAGCCCTAACAAATGTAAGCTGTTGTTTTTGTTGGTATTATTGGTTGCCTTTGTCTTCTAGACATTCTAGAACAAACACTTATGCAGGGAAAATGGACAGTGACTCTCCCATCATGCATCAAATACATGTCAAATCTCACAACAGAGGAGCATAGAATATGTCAATGATCAGGTGGACATTGGCAAAGTTAAGCTAAATTTTTAATTTTTATCTTTTTAAAAATGGAAACCCAATGGAGCCTTCAGCCTGGCAATGAGACAAAGTGATGTCGGAAGATGTGATACGCAAGCTTAAGTCTAAGGAGAATACAAACCACACCAGAGAAAAGACCTTTGCAGGTTAAGGAGAAAGGAATCCAATATGTTCCCCTCCTTTCCATCCACAAGAAATATGTCAGCTCATTCCTAATGGTTGGGACAGAGAGAACAAAAAGAGAAGAAATCTATATTATTTTCCAGGATGAGTATACTCCAGAATCTAATTCCTTTGAAATAATTGATTTTTTCTTTTAAACATCTTAATGCTTCCTTTATAGGAAATGTGTTCAGGGTCAATGTTGCGATTTCATCCACACTAATTTCATTACTTGGTCTTTTATAGGTATAGAGAATTAACAAAGAGACAAATGACACACAGCTCACACAAAAGCTGACAAGAGACGTTATGTTCTAAGACAAAAACAGACTTGTTACATTCACCTGCCTAGGAATATTAAAATATCTAAAAAAACTTTTAAGTTTCCAGATTTTACATTTTTTTTTCTTTTAAAGAGTGAGAATACTAAGAAAATATTATGCAGGTCTCAGTAGTAGATACACAGTATTTTTTTTGGATCTAACGAATATACTTTTTATAACTTTTCTGTGAAAGGAGGGACTTTCTAGCTCAGATTACTTGGACAGTCTTACTGTTTATTCTTCCCTTTTTTGAGCAGTCAGAAGAGATTTCTCTCAGTACTTCAAATAAATAAGATATCCAGCTGAACAAACATCATACATTCCCGTGGATTACTTTGGCTTCTTAAAGACTATTTCACTTTCTTTTTTCAAAATGTAAATGATTCGAGAGACCCCATCATATGAAACTCAAGGATAAAAATGTTTCAAGTGGTACAGATACTATGTAAGGGGGTATATAGAGGAGCAAAAAGCCCCAGATCAGTAACAGAGCTTGATATTCTACAGGGGAAACTAGAATTTTATTAAAGAAGATACTTATTGTATACTTTAACAGAAGTGGCTTTATAACATGAAAACCAAACGTCAGCATTCCAAATCAATCTCTACAATATTTTCTGAAAAGAGCAAGATAAAAGATTTTTTTTTAGATTACTACTTAAAAAAATAACAACAACAATAACCAAATCCTAAAGAGAATATATTATCTGAAATAAAAATAATAATATTCTGCATGAGCTTTGAAATTCCCAGTGAGCCTTATCTACCTTTATGGTTTAAAAAAAAAAAAAAAATCCAGAGTCTCTGGCCAATTTTTGAAACTTAAATCAAAACTCGGCAATACATGTTTTTTTTAGAAAGAAAATTTGGGCCATCGATTAACATGGCCCCCTCTACTAAAGCAGCATGAAAACAAATACTTGACTTTAGGAAACATAACCCATACGTTTCTTTATTCTTTTCATAAGCTTTCTTATTAAAGGACTAAATCTTATCTCCCATCATGAGGCAGAAAGGCATAAATAGATAGAGAACAAAATGGGTGCATCCAGTACCTCTCTTCGCCCAGACAGAAGGAGGACAAGAATACCAAAAGGATGTAAACAGAATAGCAAGGCAAGGAAAAAAAATGTCAATAACACACACTATGGCTTAAAACCAAAAAATACCAAGGCCTAATAGTAAATCTATCACCACGAAGCCTACCAAAAGCACACAAAAAAGACCAAAATGGAAAGAAAAGAAAAAAAAAACTTGTAAAGAGTGACAGGCTGCCTCTAAGACAGCCTCTAGTGTTCCCTGGCTCCTGGTGTTCATGGCGCTGAGAAAGCCTTTCCCTATGAACATGGGTCAGACCCAGTGCTTGCTTCTAACAAAAAGAATGGGCAAAAATAATGATATGTCTCTTCTGTGGTGAGGTTACACAGGACTGTGACTTTCTGCCTGCTGCTAGACTCTACTTCCTTCTTGACGTACACACTTTGATAAAGTCAGTTGCTCTGCTGAGGAGGTCTGTGTGGCAAGGAACAGAGAGAGGGGTCTCCAGCTAAAAGCCAGCGATGAACCAAAGTCCTCATTCCACTAGGCCATAAGAAACTGAACTCTGACAACAAGCACATGACCTTGGAAGTGGACCCTCTCCAGCTGAACCCTGAGATGCCTATAGTCTGGGTGACACCTTGATTGCAACCTGTGAGCTGACCCTAAAGCACAGGGCCCGATTAAGCTATGCCCAGGTTCAAGACCCAAAGAAACTGTGATATAAGTAGATGGGGTGTCATATTTTTAAAAGGGCATTGTGAGGTTAAAAAAAAAAAAAAAAAAAAAAAAAAAAGAAAGAAAGAAAAAGAAAAGAAAACAAAAAACTATACATTAGGTCAGCTTACACCCTGATTCAAACCTATATCATGTTGTTTCCCTTCACCCAACCACGGCAAGTGTAAATGGGTCTGCATTTCTGCATTTCAGAGGCAGTCTCACCTCAGGCTCTTGACTCAATTAATTGAGATGTAATTACCTTTACTGCAAGTTTGGAACCTGGATCGAAAAGATACACAGAAGAATTTTGGAGCTGGAATGGCACCTTTGGAGTCTTCTAGACCAGGTATACCCAAGTGTAAATCCAGCATTTTAGATGACAACATCAGCAACAGTAACAGTAATGAATTTTCTCTGAAGTCAAATGTATTCCATTCACTTGAAAGGGCTGCTTTTTGTCCCACAATCACAGTTTTTGGCATTACAATACCTATTCTTTTATAAAATGTTGGCGATAGTGGATGGTGGTAGGCACATTTTCCATCCAGAGTTTTCAGAATAAAAAAGTATGAATTTGCATTAGTCTCTCTTTTCAATTCCCTTTCAAGTTATACTCTTCTGTAAAATCCAAAACCACAGGACAACTAACCTTGGTTCAGGGATTCACTTTACAGATAAGAAAACTGAGGCCTGGGGACTTGCTCAGACACACAATCCTTTATTTACAGCAGCAAACTCTAAAATTACAATGTATGAGATAAGATAGAAAGACATAAACCCAGGAGCAGGACCCTGGTACTTAGTAGATTCTCATGTGACAAGAGAACATGTCCTCTACTGATTTTCAGAGTACTCACTAATCTTAGGGTAGTAATAAAGGGGGAGGGTGTGGATTTTAGTTTCTGAATAATTCAGAACACCAGATATGAGTTCTCTTTAGTGCTGCTAGAAAAACATTACCTTCCACCTCACAAGGAAAAGTCAACGTGTCCAGTGAGTTATACAAGAATCAATGTTCATAGAAGAAATATTTCAGAAACATCATCGTGGGGCAACACAAACTCCTGGCATCTGTTTAATCATCCTGGCCTCCAGTGTCTAAACTGTGCTGCAGCCAAAAATCACTGGAAAGAAGTATGAAATTGGAGAAAAGGAAACTGAAAGGGGGGAGGATCAAAGAAGGCTCCACTAACTTAAAAGTAATAAAAGAGCTAGAAAGAGAGTTAAAAAGAGGCAATGTATTACCAAAATGCCAACGGGGACACAGAAGAAAAGGAAACACAGAAGATAAAACTAGGGGAATTTCAAATCTTGGTTAAATGTTCATTAAACAATTTGTCACACATATTAAGGCCAGATAGTCACTTTTTTTCCCCTCTTGGGTGCTCATTCGAGAACAAAGGCCTAACCAGACTTAAAACATGAAAATGCAAGGCAGAGAAAAAACAGTGATGAGATGCTATGGCCTCGCAAAGCCAGACATATTTTCCTTTGTTTTTAATGAGAAAAGACTAATCTGTCCTCAGAGCTAAGGTGTACTGTTATCAACTTTAAACGAGCAGCCAGAGGGACTCGCATCACGTGCCATGGAAGCCCACCTAGTCCTAGCTTCCGTTCCGCATGTTGCCTCAGCTCTTACTCAGACTCGTATATGATGTCCTTATGCTTAATCTTTGCAGGGAGAATTAGACCTTCTGGGACAGACATGGAGCCATCATTACAAGAATGGGCATCTAAGCAATGGGAAGAGAAGCAAGGCTTTTCTTGTCTGAAAAAATAATGATCATAATAATAATGATTACCATAACAATTACTGTTTATTGAGTATCTAGGTTGTTCTTTCCTTAAATAGCTTCCTTCACTATACACACCTCTGGGTAGACCCCTCATGTGTCACTTGACCAGGACTCTAGGGGGCCCTCAGTTCTGGTCCCAGCTGTCCTATGTATAGCTGTGTGGCTCTGAGCAGGTCCTCTAGCCTCATCTGTTTCTTTATCTACAGATTCTTAACTTCATCCAATCCCCTGCGCCTCACAGAGACTAATGACAAGGAATGTGCTAATGACTGCCATTCATTAAGCGCCTAATCATCTTTCATTTACTCATTTATAAATATTTACTGAGCATTTACTTTATGGACCGGGGATATAACAGTGTGAAGGCAAAACAGCATTTTCAAGGGAGTGGAAGATAGACATTATATACAAAACTAAAGACATTATTTCTCTAAATTACGTCTGTGTTAAATGCTATGAAGGAGAAATTCCAGGGGCCCTTCATTCATTCATTCAGCACATACATATAGAGTACTTTACATGTGAGATGCTAATGTAAGCCAATCATAAGCATTGGCTTTTATGAGAGCACAGAAGAAAGAGTTTTGACCAAATCTTGATCTAATGCTTCCTTGAGGTATAATGTTTGGATTGAGTTTTAAGAGTGGAAGAAAGGAGCATCCAAGCCTACAGAACAATAAGCTTCAAAACCCTGAAGAAGGAAGGAGAATGGGGCTGAAAGTGGCTTGAGATAAAGCTGGATGAAAGGAAGGGAACCAGGTAAGGCCAGGTGGCTCCGACTCAGTCCTCACTTGCTTTCACAATGACCCTATAAAATGTATAGCATTCCCATATGACCAATGAGGAAACTATATGCACACCTATTCAATGGTGCCTGTTCAAAAGCCATTATTCCATCATTTTTCCTTTCCAACATATCTTACCTCCCACACTATAAAAACAAAATGCCAGAAATGTACTTTCCCAGCTTCCCCTGAACGTAGGATATGACAAGTGACTCAATCCTGGCCAGTAGAAGCTGAGGACATCTTCTAGGGAGGATAGTTATGGGACAGAATATTCTCCTTCTTAAAAAAGTAGGAAGGTATGCAAGGATGGGTCCCAGCCTTCACATCCTGCCTTCAGACTTTATCATGTAGGATGCAATCAATGGTTGGTGTTGCTGCAGTCATTTTATTAGCATGAGGGAAAAACCAAGATAATCACAAAGAGGCTGGCTATATAATAGCCAAACACACTCCTGACCACCTTGGGGCTTCTGAATACATATGAAAAACAAATCTCTATTATTTCAACCACTTTTAACTGGGTGTTGATAACTTGTAGTCTAAATGAATAAGGAAAATAAGCCTCAGAGAAACTGAATAATTTCAAAATTATACAAGTAAAAAACGGGGAATACCTGAATTTTGAGCGTAGGCCTAATGGTATTAAATCCTTTGCTCTTTTTTGCTCTACCATATACCTTGGACTCTGAATTGAGCAAACACTGTAAACTGTAAAATGCCAGACAGAATTGAGGGATGACTAATAAAACCAGCACTAATTATAATCCAAAAAACTAAGAATTTTGAGGCTGTAGAGACGTGGCCTCTCCGAGAAGAAGAGCCCAGCCAGCAGGTCCTTCTGTGGGGGTCTGCAGGAAAGCTCAAGTGTGGCCCAACCACAGAGGGGTTCTAGGAGTCTGGTTTTCTAACATATCTGGACTGGCAGCCAGAGAATTCAAACTTCACCAAGGAGTCTGAAAATATTTAGATTAGTGAAGAATATGCTGAAATTTCCACTTCGAAAATCCTATTTCCTTCTCCCAACCCAGAAAAAGTACCGTTTCTATTCCTATGTGCCAAGAGATTCAAATGGGGGTTTTTGTCCTTGATAATATCTAGAGTGTAGTCAGCTGCAGGTATTTAAAAGGGAGGTGGGGGCAATATTTTTCTAAAATACTAATTTAAAGAACAAATCAACATCTATTATCTCCTTCATTATGTTTTAAATTGTCCAACTATAAATCACCCTGCAGCAGGTTATTCAAGGGCAGAATTACCCAGCCTGGCTTTTTCGAAGGTTAGAAGAATGACATCTTGTGTTTTTTCTAGTTATAATTTATAACTTTGCAACAGAACCAGCATTGCAGGCCCATCCATTAGCAGGGTCGCTGCACATCTGTTAAAACTCAGCACAATGACTGGCTTTACATGGCCACAGGAAACGAAACCCAATCGTTTCAGAAGTTCTACAAACTCAAGCTATTTTTTAATGTAAAATGATTTGAAAACGCAGTTCCCTAAAACATCTGTTAAGCTCTTGCTACCCTGACACATGATATTCTTTTCTACTGTTACCTGCCAACACAAATATTTGGTTGCACAAAACACCCTGAGAGGCACATGATGGTGCTCGGCCTCACATTTACATACCAATCTGCAAAGGGCTGGCTTAGACCTAGAAACTCTAGCTAAGATGTTGTTTACCAGAACTGAAAGCTTATGTGGGGAAAAAATGGGCAAGTGGGGGGTTAATTTCATAAAGGCACTTTCAAAACATGTTAAAAAGAAAACCTAACTGCATAACTAGATATATATATATGGCAGAGGCCTGTGGTGCGTTTGACAAAGAAATTGAACTTGGGATCAGTTGGTGAAGGTCTGACTGAAATACCATTTTCCTGAACAAGTTGGGTAAGTTTCTGTTCTTTTCAAATGCAGAGTAAGAATAAAATTCTAACATTGTAGAATGGTTGTGAGATACATGAAGACAAATATGCTGCTAATGTAAAGCATGGTAGTGTCTGGCCTACACTGCCCAGTTTGCATCTCTCTACTAGAGAGGTATGGAAGGGAATCTAAAGACATCACACAAGGCAATAATTGCAAATAGACAAAATTATCCTTGAAAATACAGTATGACTGGTTTTATGAATTAAGCCCCTTAAATATGTATGCATGAATATATCATGTATACTAACAAACAATGTGTGTGTGTGTTAATGCATGTATATGCAAAATGTAATTTTAGAGTATTTTAGGTGCATAAAAAAGGGATAGGAAATTTCATAGAGACAGTAAAATAAATATAACACATACATGATGGATGCAACTTCATTATTTGAAAGCGCCCAGCAAACCTTAGTTTCCTTTAAGATATTTAAAAAGCAGCTAGTTGAAGAATCCTTTTTTTAAAAACAACATAAAAAAAATCCTATTCCCATTTTTAACTACTTATTTTTATTTTATCATAAATTAGAGGGAGAGGGAACACAAAAGTTCTCCTCCAGGACCCTAAGTATTCCTGTCTTGTCCTCTAGACCTCAAGAGGAAGAGGTGACAGAGACATGGCTTTACCCGTGGGGGTCGCTGTGCTAAGAATTAATCCCTGTGAGTTTCTCATTAGTGATTATTATACTGCGGGCGGCCAAAATGGAAAAATTAATTAATTTCAAAGTGATAATGCATTTACAGCAACAATTAGAAATGTATAACTGTAAAAGGGCAACATTTAAAAGACAGATTACATTTAATAAAGTTGCACAAGAACATCCAATTGTAAAATTACTGATCTGCAACAATATTCCTTAAAGAGGCACTTAAAATAGCCTGACTCCATGAAGGGTGACCTAATTACTGTAACTAAAATCACCATAGTCACAGCAAGTCACAGCAAATAAAAAAGGGATGCTGATATTAGAATACTGCTGTTTAATACTTAAGGGAGCCAGCCACAGCAAAGAAGCGAAGGCAGAGCTCCCAAGCACGAGGCTGGGCTGTGTGTCTTGCTTCCTTGACCTTGTACAATGGAATGTATACTCCAGCAACACTCATGTGAAAGAAAAACACTTTTTCTCAAGTGAAATGCAGAAGAGGTGACAAAGCACACAGAACAGTAACCACCTGGTGATGGGGACATTGAACCTATGCTAAGCTTCTTTGTGTTCATTTAGGAATCCAACTTTTACATGGGAGTAGGAATGGGAATGCAACTGCATGGCTTATGTCCAAAATATGTTTACATTACAATGGCAGAAGTGCAACCTGCACCTATGAAGCAAAAGTCTTATGACAGAAGCAATGGCAAGTGATGTGCAGAAGGATAAAACATATGGATGGTTTTTCCAATAAGCCCAGTCTGTCCTACCATTGAAATGCAGTAATCCTAAATCCATACGCACACTGATTCCTCTTTGGAATACAGAGTCCTAAATGGTCATGAAAGAGAAGCAACTAGCTGTGAGTTTAACAAGCAAATACAGAGTTCCCATTCCATCTCTTTATAAACCTAATCATATGGAAATCTGATACCACTAAACACCTAAATATATAAAGACAGAATTTTCCTAAGTATCTAAGCTTAGCTACTTCTTTCATAGTCTTCCTAATCTACAGGCTTGTCTAAAAAAGTACACATGTGGCATTTAAAAGACGCTAGTTTCCAGTCACTTGGGGACAGGGACATGGAAAGTCCACTCTATAATGGCTTCTGCAGGGACCAGATGTACAGGTTGGAGAACCAAGCTCTCTCTACCGGGCATCTTTTGTGCCTTGCCAATAACCCTCTCTTTGGGCCTTTAGGGCTGGGGACAGAGGTCCCCCAACTACCACCACCAGACTCCCAATTTACCAGAGTTCTTTAGTTCCATGACCCTTGTATCCATCAGCAGCAGTCACGTTTTGGAAAATAATATTCAGAACCAAAGTAACACTCACAACAAGAACAACCACCATCATGGCAAGAAGTACTACACACCTACCACACAACAGATGCTGTGCTAGGCACATTATTTAACTGTGATTTCCAATATGGCAGCCATTAGACATATGTGGCTATTTAAATCTAAATTAATTTAAATAAAATTAAATTAAAAATTTAGTTCTTCAGTTATATTAGCCAATTTTCAAGGGCTCAATAGCCATACATGGCCAGTGGCTACCATACTGAATAGCTGTGGTTTAGAAAAATACTACATCAAATAAATTATACAAAATGCATGTTCTTCATTCAAGTCATTTCTTACTAAAATGCTTTCATGGAAGAAGTTTCTAGATACGGTTGTTATATGACCATCAAAAATGGAAAAATATCATACTTACCTTTGTGAATATTTCCAAATCTAACCACAGTAGTATGATTCATTCAAATGAATTTATCTTTGGGGAAATAAAGAGTAAAACATACTTCTAGCTGAAGAAGCATACCCCAGGAGAGGTTTACACCCATTAAAAGAATTTAGAACATCGAATACAGACTTTCAGTGGAAACAAAGCAATCACATCAGCTGATAATTCAGCAGTCACGAATCCATGTTTTTCACCTAACACAAAAACACAGTTTCCAAGCACCACAGTTTCTGAATAATATAAAATATTCATATCAAAAGAAAACCAATCATCACCATCAAGACTTTTAGCCATACTTAACACAATATTGAAAAACCACATATTCTATCCAGCCCTCCGAGACACTGTTAGAGAAACAGATGTAATCTACAGTCAATTGAAATGTGTTCCAGAGCCCTTTCCAATGGCTTTAATAGGCCTGATGATGTGATTCCCAAGACCGGACTCATCATGACAAGAGGCGAGAAGCTGAAGAAAACAGAAGTCTGGGTTTCTCCTGGACCCTTCCCATAAAGGCACACTGAAGGTGCCTGCGGCGACAGAAGCCGTTCACTTACCATAGACTTGGTGAAAGGTCTGGCCAAGGTAAACAGCAGCGTGTACACCCACCAGTGGCGATGAAGGGAGGAGTACATCATGTTTCCAGGGTGCACGGCATTCGATGTGACCCCACGTGGGGAGAGACGGCGATGGAGCTCATTGGAGAAGAGAATGTTGCAGAGTTTGGACCGGTTGTAAGCCAGCATGGCCCAGTAGTCATTTTTAGATGGAGAGAGGCGGCTAAAGTCTAGGTTTTTTGAGGAATCATTAATATCAGTAAATCTAAAAAAAGAAAAAAGAAAAAAAGAAAGAAAATACGACATGAAGCAGCCAATCTCTGATGTCTGATATAGCTTTTTAAAATTTTTATTAGAAATCTGCAAAACTACACAGAGACTACTGAAAACTCAACTGTGTAAACATCAAAACAAAGTTTCCCTTAAAAATACACAATGGTGATTTAACAATATAAACCAAGTTGATCCAAAGATAGACTTAATAAAGGCCCAAACTCATAAATGAAGAGGTCTTGACAAACTGAACACCCCCTCCTTTAACATATATTTTTTAAAACCTTCAACAGGAAGTTCAAGGATAATTCAATTAAATGAAAAAGCATCTTAAATAAAGGACCACTGCTTTTGGAAACAGAAAGATATCACATTCCTAACCTTTGACAGGGCTTTCTTGGGTTATTTTAGCCAACGCCTGAGTCCTGTATATTTTCATTTGAGCATCCAAGTAGATATATAGATGAGTCTTGCTGCCTCCAAGACTCTTTTCCAGATTAAAAATTAATGATTATAAAGGGGTTATAACCTTGGTGAGGTGCCATTGATAGTCTTATATATGTTTAAAAGACAAATATAAACAAAGCCAAAACGAGTTCTGGCAGAGCCTAATGTTTTTAAGTATACCCAAGGCATGGATGTACACAAATCAAAGTAAGTAGTTGATGTTTTATAATTGGGTCTGACGGAGTCGTTAAACACCAGCTGTTTGTTTCTTTCCTCTTTTTCTCTTTCTTCCTTTCTTTTTAAATAACAACAAAGAAATGATTGTTCTTAAAAAAAAAAAAAGTAGATCATAACAAAAGAAATTTTCTAGACGATTGTGTCATTTCTGTTAAGGACCTTTGTTAATAGTTTGCTTCATTAAATTAACTCTGGGCATTTGCACTGAGTAATAAGGAAGCATAAGAATAATCTAGGTAACTGCCATGGAAAAAATAAAAGCAAAAGGTAAAATGAAAATTATAGAATAATCTGTTGCTACAAGCAGTTCAGTTGAGCTCTAACCAAGAAAAGCATTACAGGGGCAGAGAAAATGCATGTTTTAATGGAAATTAAATAACTCTTTTCTAGGATTCAGTCAGTGACATCCAATTTCTAGTGTTAAATGACACTGCTGCTCTAAATTGATCAGCAAACCTGATGGCCAGAAATACCATCATGGAAATGGCAATGGGACCTTGAAATTAATTGTTGGCTTTCTGTTTCCAAGTCCCCAAACCACAGGAAGAATGCAGACTTCAGAGCTTAATTGTCTGAAGCAGTGGAACTTAGTGGGAAATTTGAAAATTTATGAGAGATTTTCCTGGTTGTCATAATGATTGCCGGTGGGGGCCTGCAGTGCCAGTGGGGTCCTGCTCAGTGAGGACTGCCACGCTGGACATTCACACGGATGAAAAGCCTAGAGCCTAACTGTGTTTTACATATATGTACAGTTTTAACACCCACTTAATTCCAGGAGTGCAGTGCGACAATGGTGCAAATGACGAATGAATACACTTTTAGATTTTGTGATTTTTGGTGCAGGGGAGGTGAGGCTTCACTCACTCAATGCTGATGGTATGGGAGTTGTCTGCCACATGCCCATTATAACTGTTTCCATTTTGTAAACATCCACTTTAGGTGATTTATGCAGGGATTTTTGCATCTGATTATTTACCTGTAGTCCTGTCCATGCATTTACATGTTGAAACAAATGCTATTTTGCTTCACATTTATTTTTTCCTTTATATTACAGTAAGTTAGCATATTGAATTAGAATATATTTATTCAGGGAAGTTATATTATTTCTGAATTATATTTCAACATAGTTATAAGGTTACAGAAGAGTTGTTACAAAAAGAGACTGTTAAGAGCCTAATGATCCAAGATACAGGCAATGTGTTAGAAAGGCTACCTACTCTGAATAGAAAAGAGCATTAAGCATTTAAACAATATCTAAAATCTATGGGATAAATATAACATTCTTCACTCTCTTTACTCTTCTTCTGTCATCTATTGCTGGAAACTCTTACTGACATATTTGTTTAGGCCAACACAGCTCAGGTGCCACTTCTGCCAGGAAGCTCTCCCTAACTCTTCCACTGCTGGTTGACATATTGATGTCTTAGGTGGCAGTGGAGGTAGAATGAAAAAAGTCATGCAAAGCAGATTGAAATACATGTTTCTGAGGAAATTAAGTGTCCAGTCTCCACGACCCAGTCCATGATATGCCTAGTGTTCAATAATCCTGTCACCTCTCCAAGATCAGTAACAAAGCAAATCATGCCATCTTTGTATTTTGTCTGCACATTGTGTCTCTGTCCTTAACACACCAGATGGCAAGGCATTTGTTCACCTGGTTCCAATGCTAGACTGTGAATCCTTGGAAGGTGGACAGAGAGCCCTTTGCATGCTGCCTAGCAGAATGCCTAACATATAGTATAGACTAAATACAAAGTTAGAGAACCGAAGTTTAATCATGGGTTCAGAATTCCAAACCAAGAGCAAGCCTTCCTCATTATAGAAAACTTCCTTTCAAACCTTGCTCAAAAAGGAAAAATTTACCATTGGTTTCAGATCCTCTATGTTCTTCATTAGACAGAATGAAGAACGTGGCACTTTGCATGTGGCACTTTCTAATGTTTAGATGAGTTTCCTGCTTTGGTTTTTAAGGACAATGCAGAATAATCTCATGACTGGGGAATGCTGCATTGATTAAACTCCCAAGAGAAGTCACTCATACATAGTTCCCAGTTAGACACAAGACAAACACACACACACACGTGCATGCGCGCACACACACACATGATGAGAACTTAAATGGAACCAGGCTGAATGCAGGTTTCAAGGGGGAAGCACAGCTACTAAATATCAGGCCCACCCTAAGTGGACCCCTAATTTTCTATCCTGATGATATGGGCAGCAAACCTATTTTTTTAAATTAAGTTTATTGGAGTAACACTGGTTAATACAACCATATAATTTTCAGGTGTACATTATCATTTGACATCCATATATTCTATTGTGTGTTCACCACCCAAAGTCCAGCTTCCTTCAGCTACTATATATTTGATCCCTTTACCCACTTCAGCCTCCCTCTCCCCCTCTACATTTGACCCCCTTTACCCCATCTACTCCCCCTTCCTCCCCCACCCCACTAGTAACCACTACTCTATAGTCCTCTGGTAACTACTAGTCTATAGTCCATGCCCATGAGTCTCTGTCTGTCCTGCTCATTTGTTGTTTTAGGTTTATATCCCACATATAAGTGATATCATGTGATTTTCAACTTTTTCCGTCTGGCTTATTTCGCTTAAAACCCATTTTTAAGGTCTGATTAGCTTGTAATGACAATACTGCAGGAAGCAGGAAGGGTGGGCGAGCTTTCTGATTCCTCTGAGCCATGGCAGACTTCCTGAAAAAAAAAAAGATCGTATTCACCTCTCAGCTCAAGAGGCAGTAAAACAACTCTTCAAAGGCTGCCTACTCTATTTTTAAGCTGAAAAACTGACAAAGCCAGACAATCATGTCTTAATACAGTGATCCTCCTAAACGTACACTAACATGTTAGCATCTGCTCTCTGGACGTTAACATGTGCTGTGTGAGAGGACCTCTAGTTTGCATTTCTATATATACTGCTCCTTTATTATTATTTTTTTTTAACTAAGGATTTTTAAATTACCAAACTAAAGCAATTAGGCTGGATTCTATGTAGACAAAAGCTAGTACGTTCAAAGAATAGAACTGAATTTGCATCAGAAGCTGTGTGTCTGTATGCGTGTGTGTAGCAACGTGACACTCAACACAGCTGTGGCCATTTAGAGTTGTTCAGCCAGCACTCTTTTCATTCTATTTTAATTGTTATCTGAAATTTTTTCACAGCAAGGAGGTCAAGTTCTCATTTTAATACGATACATTTTAGGTATGCAGAAACTCAGTTCACTTGCTAACACTCCGGATAAGTAACTAAAATACAGCGAAGACATGGGAGGCTAATAAATATTTTGCCTTGGGGCAGTCTGGTATAATATTTTCTGCAAACATAGGACTTTATTTTTCCCCTAACAGGGGGTCTTGACTCCAAGAAGAGATGCCGCCAAGGTTTATGGAGGTAATTAGATATCGGCACGTCCATTTTACAGCACAGCTTAGGGCCTGGGTCCTCGAGCAGTGAGCATGTGCTTTCCCAGTACTAGGCACCCAATAGTCACACTGGCTCTGGGATGCTGTGGAGATGGTGGAAGTGTGATAAACAAACAGCGTGAGGGAATTAGCATTTTGTTAAAACACCCTTTAATATGTGAACAGGATAATCAGAGAGCAGAAAACCAGAATGATCACAAGACAGGAGCAAGCCTCAGAACACATATCAGGAACACCTTTTGTATACACTAAAATGGATATAATTCAGGAGACCAAGGCCCTTCCTTCCAATTCATCTTTTAAATGAAATTAAGATTCAAGTCTCCAAGGTAGGAACGAATTACACTCCAGTGAAGGAGAGAACAAAGACATCACATGAAATACCATTTGAGATACAGATTTACAAAGGGAAGAGAGCAGCTGACAATCCAACATAATCTCCCATAAATACCAGCTCATTTAAACATATCCCGTGGTGCCCTCCACATCTGGCGAACGATTGGGGCTGGCAGATTTATTTCCGGAGCTCACTCTCCTGCGCCCGCCCCGACAGCAGCTCCCCCGACTCCTTAGCAGGGCCACTCCACTTTCTTTCACAGACCTGGTGTGATTTGCAAAGATAAGGGTGTCCAGATTTTGTTACCACCTAATTACGAGATGTTTCATGTCTTTCAACATGGAGGAGGATTATTACTGGCATTTTCCTTTCATTTCGGCCATCATAAATTTAAAATGGTAAAAGTAAATCTATCTGCAGTATGTCACTTATACCGTAAGCCCCTATGTTTGGGAGTGATAAAGGGTTCAGACTAACCCTTGGCTGGTCTTTCTCTTCCAAGTCCCAGGGGTTACATTTTATGGAAGCATGATTAAAAAAATAAGCTTCATTCTGGGTCACTAAAACATTTCAGGACTTAAGGGAGAGAAGGGGGGGCAGGGAAATAGGCCCTTGCACATTATTTTTTTCCAACTACTTTGCTAAGAATGAAAGCTCCCAACCACACCAGGAAAATCTCCCTAACATGCATTAAATCTGGCCTCACCCACCAAGTCCTTTGTCTTTGCTGAGTGCTTCCCTTCAGACAAATAGTTGTTTATACAACTCGAGAAACAACTATGGTGAAAATACGATGAAATTTTCAAATGTCTTTTTAGTCAATTGAAAATTCTCCTAATGGTAATAGAAAAGAAGTGCCATCTGATGTTTTAATTGAAATTTTAACCAAAAGAGGCATGGCCAGATTTCTAATATGTTCTAACTACAGTACTTCCCTTTCTACAATTACACAGCTAATGTCTGCATTGAATTCCCTAATTTCTCATTATAAAACAATTGGATTTCATCTCACAGTCTTTAATTGCATTGTTTCTCCTGCTAGAATAACTGCACATTCTTCTTGGTGAGATGTTGAAGTTGTTGAATGACAAATCAATAAAGGTCAGGCATTCAGATTTAATCAATTATTATTCCATCTCAAAGCGAAATCAATGAGGGGCTGAAGCATAGTGGTGAAAACAATCTACATAGCTGTAGACAAAAAAAGCAAGAAAAAACCCCACTTAACCCCCCATAATCACAAAAAAGACCTCGAAAATTTAAGTAAGCCAGGTTGAGTACATCCACATTTTTCAGAGTAGGGCTAATGAAAATTATTTTCAGAAAGATCCTTGGGGGAACATTAGCTGTTACAATGAAGAAGACAAGAGAGAAAAATACTGACTTCTAACCCACCTATGGGACTCCGAGGAGACCACGACAACACGGGCTGGAGCTGAGCGGCACAAGATGTCCTGAAGGAGCTGAACAAGGTAGAAATGCCCCAGGTGATTCACCTGGAAGGTAGTCTCCAGGCCATCTTTTGTGAGGCTCCAAGGTAGAGCAAAAGCTGCTGCATTGCACACGAGCACATGCAGAGGCCTGAAAAATAAAATATCCAACATTGTGAAGTCATAAACACTCTAAAAAAAGGATAACTCATGCTCCCTGAGGCATAACCAATTCTTTAGTATCTTCAAAACTCCAGTCACTTAGAAATGGGATGCACTGGAATGTTGCATCTTAAACCATTCTGGGGAAGGGCTTGGACTTCGAGTTAGCAACTCTCCTGGGTTACAGGGGACAAAGGGGTTCCTGGGGTGCAGAACCACACCAGGCAGGCCAACATGTGTTGGCTACCCTGGTTGAAATCTAGGTTCTACCACTTAATTGAATCTATGCTTCTTAATTCGTCCAATTTCCAGTTTCTTTACCTGTAAAATCAAAATAGCCCTTAAATATAAGAAATAAAGGAGAAAATATGCTGTAAAAAGGTGGACACAGCACTTAGGAGGTGCTAAGGAAACAAATCAAGGTAAAAATGCTCTGTCTAAAGAGATAGGCACATATTATTTGAACATATTCCTTCTAAAGATCAGATTAAATCTACAATTTAGAATTGAGCTTTGAAAAATAATGGAGGCTTGTCATATTTTCTTTTGTATATATTTAATATGTTTCATAATATTTTTTTAAAGAAAAGTAAGCCTTTCCTGTGAATCAAAATCCTAAATCCTCATAATGAAATTGTACTTAGAGTAAATTGTACTTAGAGTAAATCATCCTGAATTACTAATAAGAACTGTATAGAGAAATATATTCAAAGCTATCCAGTATTTGTAATTGCAACATAAAGGCAACAAATTATAGTTAAAATAAATGTACAATTGGTAAATCATTAAATAAATTTGAATATATGTGTATGATAGAATAATATGTGGCCATTAAAATAACAAATAAGCAAATCAATTGACCCTATAAAACACCGATGTTAAAAAAAAATAAAATATCTACTGTTGTATGATCACACTTACACATGCACACACAAAATAGTAATGAAGAATACGCAAAAATGTTAACAGTAGTTGTTTCTTGGCGTGGGTGGAATCCAATGTAACTTAAATCATTTTCTTTCTGAGCTCATTTGTATTTTCTTAATTTTTTTCCAAAATTAATATATGGTATCTTTATAATAAGGAAAAATGCAACCAAATATATGCTTGATAGAAAAAAAAGCACTGGGAGAATTTAGCTAACAAAATGAGAAAAAAAGGCAGGGTAGGGTTTTATAGCGCCACTGGATTAAAAGGCCACTGGATTAAAAGTTCAAAGATCTGCAATTTGTCCCAGTTTCAGACAAATCACCAAGGTCTTTGAGTTTCTGAATCCTGCCTGTAAAATCAGAGGCTGGAAACTGATGATGCCGTTTCCTCATACAGCTCAGATTCTATGCCAATGGCTTGTATTTCTTATGTGATATAGAAAATATTTCCTATATGATATAGGAAATAAAATATTTCCTATACTTTTATTTTTAAAATTCAATGTTCTTTTCATAGAACTTTTCATAGAGCTATTACTTTTCGCAACAGTCTGATTTCGTTCCATCCTCATGAAAGACTATACATGAAGAGTTATGAGTTTAAAATAAAAATTGGTATACAATAAAGGGAAGCATAAAAAAAGTGTCCAAAAACTAAAATAATCTGTTATCTAAAGAAGGTAAAAAGAAACAATGGAAAATACATGCAATGCTATAAACGACCCATATTTTCACTTTATAAAGAGTGTTTATAAATCAATAAGAAAAACGTTTTCTGAATCTAACATAAATATTGACAATGACATTTTAAAAATTCATAAAACTAGGTTACAAAATAATCGGTACAAGATTTAACACGTGGAACTCTCCTAGTAGCAAAATTTTAAACAGGATTATTTTTACCTATTACATTAGCAGATTTGTTATTATTACTATTATTATTATTATTATTATATTGTTATTATCTCATATAAAGCTGGTGAGTTCATTCCTACACCCTGGATACTAAATGGAAAATATGTATCATGAGAATTAGAAAAATTCACATTATTTCAGCCTGTAGAGTACACAGGGGCGCAGTGCTGAGGAAGCAGTTCTCGAGGGAGAAATATTTTATCATCAATAATGTTTAGAATTGCCATTGGGGGATAATAAAATGCATAGCAACCTTTACTCAGTTTTATTATTGGTTTTGAATTTTCTACAAACAATGCTCCCCCATTTTGCCTACACACAGGGCAGACAACTCCCTCAGCCCCCTCTCTTCCCCTTGATATATCAGTGCGTCTATATGGGATCCTAAAAGATACGTCCACCAGGAACATGCGAAAGGGGACTTATCTGAAAAAAAGGTCTCTGCAAATGTAACTAAATTCAGACCTTGAGATGAGATTATCCTGGATTAAGATGGAAATGACCAATGACAAATGTCCTTGCAAAAGAAGAGAAGGGCAGAGAAGACACTTCGAGAAGGAGATGTGAAGGCCAAGGCAGAGACTGGAGTGCTGTATCCACAAGCCAAGGAATGCCAAGGATTGCCCACCTGTACCAGAAGCTAGCAGAAAGGCACTGCGTGGATCCTCCCTTAGAGCCTCTAGAAGGAACAAACCCTGCTGACACTTTGAATTTGGACTTTTAGCCCCCAGCGGTGTAATAGACTAAATTTCTGTTTTTCTAAGTCAACAAATGTGGTAATTTGTTATAGCCGCTCTAGGAAACTAAGACAAGTTTCTAAGATTCTTTCCTAAGGAAATACTCAAAATTTATATAAAAGCTTATGCATAAGGATGAGTAATAATTATATATAAGTGAGTTAGAATTATAAAACTCTATATGAGCTAGAAGCAACTTAAAATCCAATAACATAAGAATGATGAGCAAAACCCCAGTATTCTGCAAGGTACCTTCCCAGTTCAATCATTTTATTTCCTTTGTCTCTAGATGCTTCCCTTTATCCACGAGAGAAAATAAAATTCTTCAAAGCTGATTTTTTTTTTCAATGTTTCCCTGTCTTTAAGACAAGTCTGGGCATTTGGAATTTTTGACACCATAACCACTTGATGACACCTCCTGTAGTTACCTTTATCCTTGCCTGCACATTTTCTCAAGGAAATGCAAACTGTGTCAAGCAAAGAAACTTGCTTACCAAAGACCCAGCCTGGAGGCACGAACCCACAGAGGACCTGGGAAACCTTTTCCTGTTTCACCAAATTTTAATACCCTTCATTAATGTTAATTGAACAACACCAGAGGGGAAAATGTACCCTCTACCTAAAACTAATCACCTCCGTTAATTAAATACAGGCTTATGGAATATGAAACTATAAAATGCTAAACTTCTTTAATTGTAATGACACTTAATTGGCTTGTACTAAAGGAAAAGAATTCCTTTAGCCTCACTTTAATGAGGTTTTTATTATTCAAAGGGCACAT
This sequence comes from Eonycteris spelaea, assembly GCA_003508835.1. NCBI lineage: Eukaryota > Metazoa > Chordata > Mammalia > Chiroptera > Pteropodidae > Eonycteris > Eonycteris spelaea. The sequence continues at coordinate 8,948,243 of PUFA01000026.1, read as the reverse complement.
TTTGCTCTGTTTTGACTAAAAGCCATAGCGATTCAAAAGGCTCTAAGATGATGAATATTTACAAAATATCAAAAGGAAAGTTCAAACTATAAAGACAGAATGGAAACAAAAATAGTATCATTTTGATTCCAAAGTTTATGCTATTAGTCAGCACTTTCAAGGACTGTTTTTTTCTTCTTTGGTGGATTCTGGGGTCTGGGAGGGATGAGTAAGGACAGGAAGGTTGTCTTTCATGTATAAACTAGAGATTCCAATGTTGTGTGTGTGTGTGTGTGTGAGAGAGAGAGAGAGAGAGAGGAGAGAGAGAGAGAGAGAGGGAGGAGAGGAGGAGGAGGAGGGGGAGGAAAGAGGAAGGAAGGGAGAGAAAAAGCACTTGTTTCCTGTGATTCTAATTTACCCATGGAGAAAGCCCCTACCTCTCTATTATGTGGGCTCAGGGCATTCTCTGCATCTACTGGTAACAGGATCTCATACGTACCCAACCCAAATCTAAACACTTCTTCTCTCCTTAAGTCTCCCCCACTTCCTGAGTTCCTTATTTCTTCAATGTGTGATACTCTTCAACCAGTCACCTGAGACAAACGCTTAGGAAATATTTGCTATCCATCCCATAGTCTCTATGACTGTGGGATAGAGACAATACCTCTAGACTTTTAGACCTCTAGACTTTTCAGGGACTCTTAATATGTTCTGCAGTGCCTGACATTTCCAATGAAGTCAGTGTTACATTCTGTCTAGTTCTCATTTACAGTCAATTGTACCCACCCATTCCCAACTGTTGTGAGCTATGACTTCTCCAGAAAATTGGCCTTGACTGGTGGGTGTCATCACATCTGGAAAGGCACGCCCCCCACCTAGGTGCTCTCTGAAAAAAGAGGCCCAACTCTAGGGTATAATTTCTTCTCCAAGGCTCCCTGTGGTATCAGGCTCACACTAGTTTCCAGTTGAACACAACCCGTTTCCCTCTTTCTTCTTTTGAGAGCATTCCTCCAATAAATCATCTGAGCAAACATCCCCATGCCAGGCTTGATCTCTAGGGAACTCAAGCTCTGACAACCACTGTTACTCCTGTTTCTGGTTCTGATGTCGTTAGCTTTGGTCACTACAATAGCCCTGGCCTTGCCATCTCTGCTTTCTCCCATCGTGAATACTGGGGTCACGTTTAAAACATCTCAAGAGTGTAACAGGAATATTTACAAGACATTTTTTTTTTAATTTATAAAACTAGATTACAAATAAGCAGTACAAGATTTAATATGTTAAATTCCACATCTAGAAAAAATTAGAATAAGATCATTTCTACATATCCAATTAGCAGATTTATAACATTATTATATTTTTTTATGTGTAAAGCTGACCAGAAAATACATTCTTACACCCTGGATATGTTTTAAGACAATACACTTGTGGTAATTTATTACAATAGCAATAGAAAACTAATACGGCAAAGTAATAAATGTTTTCTATTTTAAGTCATCAAGTTTGAGGGATAAGATAATAATTATCTGTTGTTTAAAACAGCAACAAATAACTAATATATTCATCATACTGTGTGAAAGAAGCCAAACTCAAAAAGCTACAGAATACTTCCACTTATACAACATCTTGGAAAAGGCAAAACTCTAGGGACAGAAAAAAATCAATGGTTGCCATGAGCTGGGTGTAAGACAAAGGGGTGTAGAGGAAATTTGAGGGGTGATGGAACTGTTCCATATCTTGACTCTATGACTATGTGTTTGTCACAAAAATAAAAGGGGTAAATTTTACTATATTTGCAATGAAATTTAATGTAAAAAATGGAGAAAACAGTAATGCTTTGTGTGTCTCTAATGGTACTGATCATATTCCCAAGATGAGTCATTTGCATAACTGTACTGCAACTACACCCAGTGGGACTCCAGCAACTGGACCTCATTCACCTTCACACCTCTGGAGCGACTCACAGAGCACCTTGCACCTGACATGTGATTAATACAAAACTGCTGAATTTAATGAAGTCAAGTAAAATATGCAAGGACTATTTACAATGTGGTTTGCTCTGAGTTCCAGGAGAACAAATCAGATAAAGATTTTAAAAATCTACTTGCTGAAAGTACAGGAAAACATAACATAGTAGAGATTAGAGAATCTTTGGCCTTGTCTACAGGACTCAGGCTAACTGTCCTCTGTCCTTTCAAGAGCCAGCTTAAATCCTGCATCTCCTGAGGAAACTCCCTGGACCACCACAGCCAAAATAATGGCTCCTCATCGGAATTTGTAAAACATGTAGTCTCTGCATAGTTTCTTAGGCAATTGCTGAAGTTAGTCTTGGAGCAGACGTCCTGAATGCTTTTGAGATAAGACTGGCCCATAATGACTCAAGGAACCTAAGAATCAGATATGTAATTTCAAACATGAGAACTTAGAAGTGTGCTATAAAAGATCTGTGAGGAGCAGTAGCAACCATCATGGCATAGAGTTAGAGTAAAGATCTGTAAATCAAATTGTAATGTGCTGCCCCCCAAAATTAGGCAGACTTTTACAGGTTAAATAAACACCCTGAGGAGTGTGAACACAATTGTGGCTCTTGGGGATTCCATTTCAGACACAGCAAAAGAATGAGCTAAGTGGAATGTTACATACAGGGAAATACTTTCCAATTCCTCCCTGAAACAGAATGTCACACCATCTGAGGCATTTCTCAAGCAAGTCACAAGAATTCATACTATTTGGAAATACACTGAATTTAATAAAAGGGGCCTAAGGACTTAAAATACTCCCCAAAATTGTTTCTCAGTTTTACCTGCTGTTCAGCTATCTATTCCTCCCAGGGGAAAAAAAAAAAAAAAAAAAACCAGAAAAAACCTTATAGAATTTCAATGTGGATTCTGCTTAAATAATTAGTTAGGCAAGTTTATTTTGAATTTACAGATGGCATCATAAAACAGAACGCAGCAATTCTCTTCTACAGTACCTCAACCCAGTGAAGGTTCTTTACATTCCAGCAACCCACCAAGACCTCAGCTGTCCAAAATACTGGTCAAATTCAAGATGATTTTTGGTGGTATATAAGCGAACTTAAAAAAAAAATACTAGGAAAAAATATGTAATTAGCCTTTTAAACTCACAATGATAATAATGATTAAAAGGGAATGATATTACCCACCTTGTTAGATAGTTATAAGAATTAGAGAAAACTGGTAAATTTTTAGCAATGGCCATGACAGAGACGGTACCCAAAAGAGGCCATTTTCTTTTTCTCACCTGTCTGTTTCCTAGACCTTGAGCTATACTTTGAGAACATGATATCAATAATTCAGAGATATAAAATCTGTATATAATTTTCTCCCACGTTTATAAAATACCTATATATTATTTCCCATGCTATTACTCAGTATCTCTGGGAGATAAGATTCTGAGTAAATATGCAAAGAAATGAAACAAATAACAGAAGAGAAATATGAAACATAAAATTAACATCAGCTTAGGTGTTCAGTGATCATCCAGCTATGTTTCTAAATTTTTAAAGGACGCATATTTCAAGGATGTGAGGGACACCATCAAGTATTAAAATAATAATTAACCCAGAGTGTATTCAGCTGTCAAGATAACCTAGCCACACTTTATTTTTAAGTTGGAATAGAGAAAATAATCCATATAAATCAGTGACAATAGAGCAGAGCACTGGCTGTATCCCCTTGAGACCACCAAGAATTTTTCATTTCATGCACCATTTACAACTTCTTATAGTGAATTCCAGAACATCAGTACATACACTTAACAGAAAATGGAAACATTTTTGTTTTGTTATTTCCTTTAATTTTTTCCTCATGTCCATTATCTTGATTAAATTTTCTCATCCCATCATATGTAGTCCCAGAAGCAAAACCTCAACCCCATTGATTCTAAATACGGGGCAAATGTATAACAGAAAAAATGCATCAATTTGATAATTATGTCACCAATGGCACTTGATCCAATTGACATGATATCTCAAATTCAGGTCTGACTCTTTTATGTTACAGTTCCCAGTTGTTCCCAATTTTCTCCTGCCCTTTGCATTTGGTACTTTACTGTCGTGTGTTCTGGGAATATTTAATAAAGTGAACAATCAATGATGAGTACAATAAGGATGGCAGAGTGGGGAGAGTAAGAATAAATAACTTCAACTGCACTTATAACTTAGTCACCTCATTTGAACATTGCTCTCATAGATTGAGAATATGCAAATGAACCAAAGTCTCTCTTGGCAAATTCCCATTTGTTCATCTGACAAATGAATCATGGTCATGTCCTTAGGAAATTCACTTGTGATATGAAAGAAGTCTTGGGAGTCAAATTGAAGTTTAGTAAACTCCATGAGAGAACTGAAGGAATGTGAATATTATTCACATAAATGAAAGAAGGGAAGAAGCTGGCAGATATGGAGGGTTGGGGCTGGTATTATTTAGAACAGAGGGAATATGTTTCTCACTATGTCCTTCAGTTTTCTCATATACAAAATACAGTAAGTCATAACAGTAAGTCATATATAAGACACAGTAATTCAATGGACCAGAAACCTCTGAAGGACAGTCACCCCTGTATTCCCACACCTACCACCATACCTGACATACAATAGAAGTTGTTGAATTACTGAATCCCTGAAAATTAAAAATCTCTTGTGAAAGCTCTCTGTATCTTTTCATACCTATTAAGCTCACTGTCATTTGTTTTTAAAAAGCACTGCATGCATACAGTCGGTAGTTTAAAAAAAAAAAAGAGTCTCTATGTCACAATTGTCCACAATGCAGTCTTTTATGTGCCACTTGCCTAATTTTTTGTCAAACTGAAGGACCACCAGTATTTAATTTTAAAAAATGCAATGGGAACTAACTCATCTATATTTCTCAAACTCAACATTTGCAAAAACATCTGCTAAGTGGGGTAGCTGCTCTTGTTTGGGGTTTTAAAATTTAGTATATGTTACAATAAATAGAATACTTGCCTGTGTACGTGATATGTATAAGTGGTGGTATGTGAACTTTGGGGAGCTCAGGTCTATGGCTCACAGGGTTTAGACAGGTAGGCTCCCTGGCAGTGGAAGTAATTAAGTTAACAGTCCATGTGGCCCTATAATACACATCCCTTACTGAAAAATTGGAATTATCCAGGAACCCAGAGTGAAGGACTAGAACTAGCAGTAAGTTATTTGGCTATGCCTACTAAGAACACATTGACTCTTACGACAAAAAAAAATGCGCCTTCTCTCTTTGACTAGGATTTCCTTGTGGGAGGGTCCTTACATACACGCCACACGGTGTCCAGTACAGGACCTTGCACATGGGGAATTTCTGGCATATGTAGATAACACCTCTATTAAAACAATAACTGGACATCGTCTCTAAGTAAAATGCATTCTCGTAAATACTTCACTCATTTGACAAGTGGGAAAAATAAAGGCAATGAAGAAATAACTAGCCTTTCCAGAAATGTATTAGCATTCCTTTAAATTAAAAGTATATTTTGTAGACATAATGCAATATTAAGCATTACAAGCCATTATTTAAAAACTTCTGCAATACCATGGATACATAAATTCTGCTGAAAAAAAATTCAGTTTTTTTATATATTTGTAGAATAGCTGTCAGTACCAGATGATGATTTCATTACCATATGCAAAAAGAAATTATTTAAAACCTACCCCATACAGTTACAATGAAGGGTTTTAATGTGGGAAGGTGGAGGTGAACCTACATTGACAACAGGAAAAAAATTAGTTGGGGAATATGCTCAAGTGTATGGTCAAGTCACTCAAACAATAAAACATCTCATACATTTTGTAAATTTCCTTGCCAATGAGGACTCTTTCCTGTTTTGCCTAGAGATATATGGAGCTGTAATAGAGTTCAGAAAGGCCCTGACAGCTGTGTGCTGCCATTCAGACTTCCATGTTATGATAAAAATTAATGTACTCTGACATCCTCTGGGACTCCCTGGGCCCTGGGAATAGCTAATGAAGAAATGCAATCACAACCTAGCCAGAGAACAGCATGCGGCTCTGGAGTTGAGGATTAATTCAGACGTGGTAGCAGTGTGGCCCTCTGTCATCAGCTATAAAGCAACCAGACCCTGGTGTCAAAGGGAGCCAGCAATGATTGGTTAGAATTATTTCCTGGGTCAGGGGAAATCAAATAAACAAAAAGTTCTACAAAATAATTGAGCCTGAGTTAGATTCTATCTATTACTTTGTGCCAATGCTCTCTTCTTAAACCAAATAAGGGTCACGCAATATCTTGGGTTCTTGCTGGCTACGATCATAGACTTGACAACTCCTTCCCAGGGTGCACGCTTCCTCAGTGATTACAGGGCCCTTTGGCATGTCCCAAAGGAAATTTCTTCAAGAGGGGCTCAGATAGGGTCGTGGTGTTGAGCTTGAAAGAACACTGATCCCCAGAGATGTTTCACCATCTCCCCAACTACCTTCCAACACCGTTAGCCCCTAAGTATCAGGATGTCTTCAAAGAGGGCAAGGTAATAAGAATTATGTTCACAGCCCCATTATTTGTAGTAGCCAAAGAGCGGAAAAAAAACAAATGTCCGTCAACTGATGAATGGATAAACAAAATGTGGTCTATCCATATAACAGGATATTATTTGGCAATAAAAAGCAATGAAGTAATGATATATGCTACAACATGGATGAACCTCAAAAATCAGGCTAAATGAAAGAAGGCAATCACACAAAATAAGACATATTGTATGATTCCATTCAGATGAAATGTCCAGAACCGGCAAATAGGTAAAGACAGAAAGTAGATTATTGGAGGGGGTAAGGAGGAAGATAAGGAATGACTGCTAATGCATACAGGTATGTGGTTTCTTTTCAGAGTGATAAAAATTTTCTGGAATTAGTGCTGACATGCTTTATAGCTGATGACAGAGGGTCACACTGCTACCACATCTGAATATTCTACAACTCGATGAATACACTAAAAGCCATTGAATTGTGCACTTTAAAATGATGAATTTCACACTATATAAATTACATCTTAACTTTAAAAAAATATCCCTGGCTACGAAAAGCCTACTCTGAAACTCACAAAATGAGTTCGGTAGCCTGCAGCTGGGCTCTTTCTCCACTCCCTAAAGTGACAATGGCAAACAGCTCTCCAGGCCTTGTCCACCTTATCCTTTATATTTCCACCATGAATGAAAATTGAGACTCAAGCGAAATACAGTGAATTCAGAAAAAAACAAAGTTTCATTTTTGTGGACAAGTGATAAGTGACACAAAGATATGAAGTTTTGGTCTATGACAGTATTTGAGCCTATTATTAGAATTTTACCATGGTAAGCTGAATTTATTTCTCAACATCTAAGTTCTAACCATTGTTTAAAGGTTTAGGTTGAAATTATTAAAAATTGTTTGACACATTATTCACTGTATTCTACAACCTTATGGTATTATTTTGCTAATTTATCATCTCCACTAAATGATTATTGAAAACCTAGGGGAAAATGTATTATTAGTATTTTTTTCAAAAATATTTGAAATATATATTTAAAAAAAACAGAATGGGGTATTCTGAAATATGAATAGTGGTGTTAATAGAGGGGTATATATACTATATACATGAATAAAATTTATGATTACTTAGATTTGTTTTAAAATAATCTAGCAAGAAAAAGACAATAGATTGAACAAAACTGACCATATGTTGACAATTATGGAAGCTGGGCAAAGGGTATGGGAAGGTCCTATGTACCCCTTTTCTTTCTTAGGTATATTTGAAAATCTATATAGTAAAAAAATCAGTATATTAGATGAAGTAGAGGATCAAATCAGTGACTTGGAAGGTAAGGTAGCAGAAAATACTTGATTAAAACAGCAAAAAGGAAAAAGAATCCAAAAAAATGAGGATAACCTTAGGGGCCTCTAGGACAACATCAAGTGTACCAACATTCACATCACAGAGGTACCAGGAGGAGAAGAGGGAGAAAGGAAATGAAAACATATTTTAAGAAGTAATGTTGGAAAACTTTCCTAACTTGGTGAAGGAAACAGACATCCAAGTCCAGGAACCACACATACAAGTCCAGAGTCTCAAAGAAGATGAACCCAAAGAGGCCCAAACAAAGACACATCATAATCAAAATGTCAAAGATTAAAGACACAGAGGGAACCTTAAAAGCAGCAAGAGAAAAGCAGTTAGTTACCTACAAGAGAGCTCCCTTTATGCTACCCAACAAAGCCATCATTTAGAATCAAAGGACAGACAAAGAGCTTCCCTGAAAAAAAAAGCTAAAGGAGTTCATCACCACCAAACCAGTTTTATAAGAAATGGTAAAGAGATTTCTTTACAAAAGAAAAAAAAAAAAAAAGACCAAACCATGAATAATAAAATAGCAATAGCTACATATTTAACAACAGTTACTTTAAATGTAAATGGATAAAATGTTCCAATGGAGAGTCACAGAGCGGCTGAACAGATAAGAAAACAAGACCCGTATAAATGCTGCCTACGGAAGACTCACTTCAAATTGAAAGACACACAGGCTGAAAGGAAAGGGATGGAAAAAGATCTTTCATGAAAATGGAAAATAAAAAAAAATCTTGGGTAACAATATTTATACCAGACAAAATAGACTTAAAACGAAGGCTACAGCAAGAGACCAAAAAGGACCCAGTAATCCCACTATGAATATGCATATGAAGAAACTCAAAACACTACTTTGAAGGGACATGTGCCTCCGTATGTCCATTGCAGTATTATTCACAGTAGCTAAGATATGGAGGCAAATTGGATGTCCATCAAGGGATGAATGGATAAAGAAGTGATATATATACATAATGAAATATTACTTAGGGATAAAAAAGAATAAAAGCTAGCCATCTGTGACAACATGGATAGATCTAGAGGTTATTGCGCTGAATAAGTGAGACAGAGAAAGGCAAATGGTATATGGTTTCCTTTATGTGTGGAATCTAAAGAACAAAATAAATGAACAAACAAAACAGAAACTCATAGATATAGAGAATATTTTGATAGTTGCCAAATGGGAGCAGGTGGGTGGGGGAAGGAGTGAAAAAGGGGAAGGGATTAAGAAGTACAAATTAGCAGTTACAAAATTGTCATGAGGATGTAAAGTACAGCATAAGGAATACAGTAAATAATATTGTAATAATGATGTATGGTGTCGGGTGATCAGTTGATAAATTATATAAATGTCTAATCACTGTGTTGTACACCTGAAACTTATATAATATTGTATGCCAACTGTAATTAAAAAATTAAATATATATATTTAATTTATTTTGGTATTAGGGTCTTTAAAAGCCACAGCTACTTCTTGTCTAAGATCAATGTGAAGCCTTCCCTCTAACAGGGTGGCAAGAGCAGAAGCTGAGTCAGAGGAAGTTCCTGAAACACCAGCAGAGTCACATGCTGAAGCTGAGCTTCTACAACTGAAAGGATCCAAGTGACAGTCTAGGGTACCACAATCTAAAACAAAGAATGACTTAGGAAATGATGGTAACTGACAGAGCTGAACGACTGCCAGTCCTTCCTGACTCCCAGTCCAGGGCTCTCCCCTGCTTCCTCACAACTCAGCATCATTGAGCTCCTCCATGTGCTCTCACCAATGAAGGATGACCTCAGATTTCTCTCCTGCACCCTCCAGGAAGTGGTTTCTCCTCGCCATGCCTGCAATGGGCTCAGATGACATTAAAAGACAACTGAAAAAAGAACTTCAGTGACTAGTAAACAGACATCTTGCATTTGTAATAAACACTTGATTTTAATTTAATAAATGCAAGTTTTACTAGTCATATTTCTGATCTTAATAGTATTGCCTAGTTTTCAATGAAGGGAAGAGAAAAAGTTACAGGTAACTTTTCTGGAAGGTAATTTGGTTTCATAGATTAGGAGTATTAAAAGATATTCATATGCTTTGACCCAGAAACTCTTCTTGCAGGAAATGATCCTAAGAAAATGAGAAACCTAAAAAGAGGTATGTACAGGACATCATCATAGTGCAACAAAAAAATTAGAACCTAACATCCAACAATTCGAAGATTGGTTAAATAATTTTACCTATATGCAACAGATTACTGTAAAGTTCTTAAAATTCGAATTAGAGAAATATATTTAATAACATGAAAAATGCCACAGAATACTTAGTATGAAGAAAATTATGTAAGTTTGAATAAACTTCATACCCACTTGTGTGGCTATAATAAAAAAGTATGTCTATAATTTAAGTTAAAAAAAAAGACAAGAAAAAGTGTTTGCAAGGATGTGAAGAAACTGTGATCTTCATATATTGCTAGTATGAATGTAAAATGGTGCAGAACTTGTGGAAAAGAGTTTGGAAGTTCCTTAAAAAGGTAAACATAAAGTTACTATATGATCCAGAAATTCTACTCCATATTCATATTCATAGGCTTATACTCAAGAGAAATGATAATCTATATCTACACAAAAACCTGTCCATGAATGTCCACAGCAGCATTATTCATAAAAGCCAAAAAGTATAAACAGCCCAGATGTTCATCAGCCGATGAATGGACAGAGAATACCCAGGACTTGAAGGCCCGGTTGTTGCATGGGCTGTGCTCAGTGCCCCACACAGCAGTGCATAAAAATAACCTGAAGCTTTTAAAAGTCCAAATGCCCAGTGTGCACCCCAGAACAATTAAATCAACATCTAGGGGTAGCAGCCAGGTGTCAGTGATTTATGACAAGCCCCAGCTGATTCCATGGCACAAGTAGAGAACCACTATTCCCAAGAGACACCCTCATGGGAGTTTGGAGATCTGATGAGGGAAATTGAGGCACTGCTGTCCTTTTAGGTGGGAGACACTCTGCCAAGATCTATTTCCCAAAGCTAAGTTGTTTGTGAACTTACCCGTTACTTGAACTTCTGAGACAAACAGAAACTTTTCTTCTTTCTGTCTTTAGTTATCAATTATTGCATAATGTCAACTCAAAAATTTTTTTTTGATTATGAGTCGGTGACCGAACTATAATAGCAGTATAAGACTAAAAGGCAAACTAAACTTTTCCACTAATTGAGAGGATCTGTTTATATTTTTCTGAATGACAAGGTATTGAGTAGATACTTACAAAATGAAGGACTCATAATATTAAAAACAAAGTGCAGGAAAATGTAGTTCAACTAAACATATAACATTCCTTGGAGATTTCCAGCAGGCTGCCACAGTGTCACACGGTTGATTTATTTCAAACGTATATTCAAGTTTTTAGGCTAAGAAGAACTAGCTTCTCAATAATTTACTGGGGAAAAAAGATGGTTCCCATGTTATTAAAATGTGATTTCAATGTGGTTGAAGCACAAACTTCCCAACATGTCAATTATGTAAAAGTAGAATTCCAATGTGACAATGGGGGTGGTTAGATGGTAGGTACAAGGAGAAAACCAAGCTGGATTCATGGGTCAAGTTGGGAAATATAATTCTGAACCACAGACACTGAAATGCCTTTCCCAAGTCTTACGTAAACCAAGACTTCTCTGAGAGTAACCAAATACTACCCTTAACATCATGCATTTGCTGTGTCAGTGGCTGTGTAGGTGGTCTCAGTGCAGGTCAATGAACAGGCTTAGTAGGGCTCAGAGGTGTCAGTCCCTGTCCAAGCCAAGCAATGCCAGGCTAGCCTGTTCACATGGCCCATGCCACACCAGGAAGCCCTGGCTACTAAAAGATAAATGTGTTGATAGATTCCTAGAAGGCAAATATTTATGTTATTTCTCTAAAATAACTACTTTACATATGATTACTTTAAAATTTACTTCCCAAGATCTAGAAACATATAACTTCCATGCCACCCAAGAAGGTACCAATTCAAAACTTTGAATGGCTGAGAATTGGTACCTTACAAGCAAAATTTGTCCAGCAAATGGAACTGTGTTTCTATTTTCTCCCTTCCTTCCTTCCTCTTTCCCTCCTTCCCTCCCTCCCATCCATCTACTCACCCACCCATCCATTCATCCACCTACCCATCCATCCATGCCCTTCCTTGACCTTACTATAAGAAAGTAAACATAATAACTGGAAAGGATGATGATAATGAAAACAACGATACAATTTAAAATTTATTGTGTTTATTAAGTACCAGGTACTACGTTTTAGAAACATTATATTATTTAATCCTCTCAAACACTCTGCAATGCTATGACCATCATCTCCCACTTTTACTGATGAAGAAACTGAGGATCAGAGAGATTCAGAAATTTTCCAAGGTCACCATCTTAGTAAGTTGTGAAACAGAGATTCAAAGCTAAGACAAAGATGAATTAGCCAACATTTCTGCTACTCTGGGTCTCAGTCTAACAAAGAAAAATCAATATAGATAAAAGCGTCCCCAAAGTATTCCAAGCATGATGATTGGGTGGGGGTCGATGCTTCAAAAGTGACTTGTCAATTCAACATAAGAGGTATAGACATAAGAGGAGGGAATGAGGGAGGTTCTGTAGAGGATGTGACAAAGTCATCCAGTGAGTAGGTCATGAACAGGCAGGAGGTACTGGAATAGCACAAATTAGGAGCATAGGCCCAGAGTCAGGGGGCAGAACCTGTAAGCAGCTCTGTGAGGGGTGGAGCATAAAGGAACAGGGTTGGGAAGACATGGCTATAAATGAAGGTGGAGGAGGGGCCAGACCCCAAAGGCCTTGGCTGGCCACACCAGCAAGTATAGCCTTTGCAGTTCAGGCAGCAAAACATCACCAAAAGGTTTTTCCACAGGTCAGTGTCAGGGATGGTTTTGCATTTGCGAGTAATCACTCTGGCAGTTCTGACGTGTAAATAGCAAAATGACCCTTTGGTCTTCTCCTGTCTACCTGATCAGTATCATTATGAAGGCAAGTAGGACCTAAGGGAAAATGAACACTGACATTTGGAGTAAATGTATAAATATGACTGCAAACAAGAGTAAATAGCAGCCATTTCTGCTTAAATTGACTCCACAGAGACCTTCTAGATATTTAGTAGAAAACAGCCTGAATACCTTAAATGAGGAAGTGGGCCTCTCTTCTATTGGGTTTGTTTAACCTCTTTTCCACATATTTCAGAAAACAATTTCTTCTTAGTGATAGAAAATGGCTGGAAGAAGCAACCTCTTCAACCTTGAAGTGACCTTAATAATTGTCCCAGTAGGCAGGAGCTGTCATCCATTCTATTAATGGGACAGATCTCCTTCAGAGGCAATGTGCCCTACATGAAGCACTTCCCAAAAGTGGCAGCTCTTTCTGAATCTCCAAACTATCATCTAAGCTGAGCTCAGTTGGAGAGCAAATTTTAGACTAAGTTCTAGACTCATTACCAACAAGCTAGTATGACCTTGGTCACAGTTCTTAACCTCTATCGTCTTCAATTTCTTGATCTATGAAATATGCCTGAACTTTAAGACACTGCCAATCTTCTACCATTTTTGATCTACCCTCTGAGTCCTCGAGAGGATAAAATGAGATAGCACATAAGAGGTTAGCTGTACATGACACATAACAAATAGATGATAAATTTTAGCAGTTACTATTACCGTCATCATCATTAAATCGTTCCAAGCCCCAGTTAGGGCTTCAGTGTCTTCGTCATTAAAACAGCACTCAGTTGTCACAGCTGACCTGTTTTCCCATATGGCGGTAGTTCCAAAACTCACCACAGCATGGTGTTCTTCAAACTCCTTTCTCTTTCATCAGTCTCTAAGTATTACAAAGTACTTTTTGCAAAGAATTAAAATTGACTATGTACACAACATTGGCTAAATATACTTATTCATATTGACCTGACCGAGTGTAACTCATTTTCTAAGAAAAAAATAGCATGTATTTCTCATAGTGAGACAGGATACTATGAAAATGAATTACATTTCAAGGAACAATGGGATCTGGTCCAAAGATAAGCGAACCACAACTACCAAACCAAATCCCAAATCCAATCCAATTCCCGTTTTTACAAATAAAGCTTTATGGAAAACAGCCATGTCCAGTCATTTATACTTCAGCAGAGGCTACTTTTGCATTACAATGGTCTCATTCAACACTCAGGATTCACTCAGTACAGGCTGAGTGGCTGCTAGAGGCCCTCTGGCTCACGAGGGCAAAATATTTATATAGACATTTATATAAATATTTATTTGATTCTTTCAAAAATTTTGCTAAAGCTAAAGACCTCACATTGGCTTATGTATGTATTGGTGGGATGGCGAGTGTGCGAACAGGCAACCACAGAGAATTTACCCTCCAAAACTGGGTTTTTATTCTTCTTGGAGAAGAAACTTTTTTGTGTCTTTAATTAATATACATCGCTTTGATTTTATAAAATACGATTGTGAAGCTGAACCTAGAATTCCGTTGGAAAATCAAAATTTAGTTTGCAAATACCATTGTGGTTAATTCTAACAAATTTTCATGTAGTCAGTAGCAGTGATGGCTTTTAACGATGGCAAAAATATTCACTGAAATTTTTTTCTGGCAAATTTAATTGTGATGTGGCCCCTAATTAATAATTTTTCTTCTCTACCAAAGATTTGTTTGAAGATCATGATCATGCAAAGTTATCAAAAAGTCCTTAAGCTTCATGACTATTGTACAAGAGAGAGAAAGTGTGGAGAGAAGGGAGATGGTCCAGTTCCTGGCACCATGAAAGCACAGAATAAATAATAAAGTAAAGGGGAAAAATTAAAAATAAATAGTAAAGGAGGGAAGAAGGCATGTGGAGTACTTCGAGATCCCAGAATATATAAGCACATTATTTTCATATGTCCCACTGTACCTCACTTATTCAAAGCAGGTTGCTATCAAGGCAACTTTGATCACCTAGAAAAGTTGCCTAAAGCCAAGAGAAACAGATGTAGCAATAGCAAAGAAAATAATCTAGCCATTTACTCTGAAAGAGCACTGTGAATGAAGTATCCCTCAGGTCAATGGCTTCAACAACAAAGAACAAGAGGAAAAATGCTCAGTAGAGTGATAAATGCTCTGTGATACTCAGTGGAACATCACTATAGTAACAATCATTTCTGTTTGGTTCTCATCATGCTTATAGATTGGAGCAACAGAAAGCTGATTTCGCCTCTTCTCTTGATTGCCAGCTCATTGCAAAGCTCATTGCCAGGCCCAATGTTTAATGATTGTGAAAGGCCTTATGAGACCCACTCATCCTCTAAGATCACATCTTAATAGTTCACTTTTATCCCCTTTCCCTGTTTAACTATATTTGTTATTTCTATTTTATAACAATGTATGTATTCTTAAAAATTTCTCTAATCATTTGAGGATCAAGGTAAGAAATAATTACATGTTAATAACAGTCATAGGGACAGTGCACTTAGCTATGTCTGGTTATTTCATGCTTTACAGCTATTCTCAACAACCCTAAAAGGTATAAGTGATAATCTACTTTATATAGATCTGGAAAGTAAGGCCCAGAGATGCTAAGACTGCTCAAAGCCATACAGCTAGTAAGTAGTAGAGCTGGGATCTTAATCTAGTTCAGGTGATCTTAAAATCCTGCATTCTTTCCACTATACCAGACATTGAAACACTATGGCCTTTGGGCAAATCTAACCCATCACTTGTTTTGATAAATCAAGTTTAATTGCAAAACAATTATTGTAAAACTCATCCGTTTTAATATTGTTCATGTAGCTTTCACACTACATAAGCAGTGTTGAATAGTTGCATCAGAGATCGTATGGCCTTAGAAGTCTAAAATACTTACTCTTTAGACCATTACAAAGTTTGCTGACCCCTGCACTATACTGTACTACTTTGAATAAGAATTTTGTTTAATAAGGAAGGACAGTATATAATCTATTTTAGAAGTATTTTTAAAGAATTACATAAAAAAGAGTTGATGCCTAAAGGGTTAATTTTCAGAAGACAAAAAATGTACTTGGAAGTGCTCTTCCCTGATGTTTCTAGATATAGTAAACGGTTCACAATATAATTTTTCAATAACTTAAGACAGAAATATGGATGGGAAAAAATTAACTTCTATACTTTTAAATTTTTTTCCTTAAAAAGTCATAATTAAGATCTAGATTTAGAGAGATCATTATAGCTCAAATCTGCCTCTCTGTTTCTCTTTTCTTTTAGTTTTCATACTGTGTAGAAAAAGTAACATGATCCTCTGTTAGGCAAACCAGAAATGGATTTCTCATGTTGAGCAAAGAGTCACAGATATGTTGGCTAAAACATTATACTTAAAATTGAGCAGAGAAAAACAAAGATTAAGCTGTAATTTACACATGGGTCTTCAGGGTAATTTATCTCTCAAAATTTGGAATTTATTTACAATTTACAGCCCACACACTTCCACCAAAGGATTTTAAAAAAGCAAAATTAGGAGAAGAATCCAAGAATATTGTATCTGAGATTAGTAGATTCAAGTTCTGAAAGTAATTTAGTAAAAGAGAAAATAAATAATTTTGTTAAAAAAATTTTCTCCTTCAATGTTTAAAAAAGTAAAGAGGAGATAGAAAACTATTCTTTAAATCTTTCATTTCAAATATTATTATCTTGTATTATTTTTTAAGCAAAATAAAGCCTAATTTCTTTTTGTGCTGGAGACAGAAAGTTGAGAAGAGAAAAGAAATCCATGATCAACAATGGAATCTAGAAACCTTTAGAGATGCATGTATAATGTTAATATGAACTTACTATCAATTTCAATTAACTTCTATGATGAATCAAAGCCCTAGGTCAGTATTATGAGAGCTTATTGAGAACTGGGATCAAAGCATGAGTTTCCCATATTATGTGCCATTAACAACTTTTAAAATTCCAGGAATCCATTATTTCAAAGACATGTGGAACTCAAACTGTTAAACATTATCTATCTGAAAAAGAAAAAATATTTATGGAGCTCCTACTTTTATTAGCTGTTAAAATGTCTCCAGCCCTATTCAAAACGTGTGCTTCTCAATAAACCAAACGGCTAGAATTATGGATTAAAATATGTCAAAACACCACAAACAACGTACTATTATTTCAGAGCCCATCACAGAAAATCCCAATATTTGGTCTGAATGATCAGTATGGGTCCCAGCACTTCATACTCTGATGGATGTCGCTGCCGGCCAGGCAGTGTGGAGCCTGGCTGCTCTCCAGGATTGTAGTTTAAACAAAAATATCCCTCAAAACTCAGTTTGGTTGAGACTTACCACAGGCTTTGGTTTGGAACTTTCCAGTAATGCCCAAAATAATTCGACCTGAGACACACTGGCCGACCACCACCACCACCAACTCCTGGGAGAGCTGTCTGGAAACCGGCTGGGCCTTCCTGGGCTGACCACCCAGAAGAGTCAGTGGAGAATAACACAATAAATGAATGAAAATGGGGGTGGGCAGACAGAGAGAGAGAGAGAGTGGGCACAGGAACGGGTTGGTCAGGGTGTGCTGAGACTTCAGAGAACTAGCTTTAGCAACCAGGCACACATGTCCTCTGCTTGGAAGACTTTACCACCACCTATGGCCTATTCTTGCCAAAAAAATGAAATGGAAATTTTTTCAAGCTTCTAGAGTTAGCTACCATTTCACAGGAAACTTACATGGCAATAGAACATATTAAATGACATCCCAAGTCACTGAAGCACACACAACAGAAAATTCTAGAGGACAACTTGAGGCCTGAAACAAATACATTGCAGTATTTAAAAAAAAAAAAAAAAGGAAAGAAACTGAAGGAAAACCTATTAATTAAAATGTATTGACCTTATCTGAATCCCAATTTAAACAAACTGAGAGAGAATAGAAACATTTATTGTTTTAAATGGTTTTAAGCTTCTAAATTTCTAAGTAACTTATTACTCAGCATACATACCCATACAGAAATCCACACTGAAAAAATATGACTGAAGTGTGAGGCATAACAAAAAGAAGAGTCATTTGGATTCAGACAGAGCTGAATTCAAAATTTGGGTCCACCAACTGCCTTTAGTCAACTAGGGAAAGTCATTTAGCCTCACTGTGAAAAGTTGGATGAAGCCTTTCAATTCATGAAATAGAGATAACAATGACTAATGCCTGGGGTTATTGTAAGAAATTGAAGACAGAATACATGTATAAGTGCTAAGCACATTCCCTTGCACAGAATAAACAAAATGTTGATGAGAAGCAATTATTTTATGTAATCACATTAGCAGTGCTGACCTGAAATGACCTCCCTGCTACCCCTGAAGAAGGGGGAGGGGGAAGGAGAAAGGAGGAAGAAGAGGAGGAAGAGGAGGAAGAGGAAGAAGTGAAGGAGGAGAAGGAGGAGGAAGAGGAGAGAGGAGGAAGAGGAGGAAGAGGAGGAAGAGGAGGAGGAGAGGACGAGGAGGAGGAGGAAGAGAGAACAAGGAGGAGGAGGAAGAAGAAGAATCCCAGAAGAGGCTGAAGCCCTACCTCCTGCTGGTGGAAAGCAGATAGCAGGTGGCTCCATAGTACAGTGAGCTATGTCGTCCACTTGGTTTGCTTTTCAAAACTATTTCTACCTTTTCAGTCTCCAGCTACACACATGTTGCCTATCCCCATGTGGGGAAACACACTTGAGCTGGCATATGGACAGAGGGAATACACACAGGGAAAGGCAACCTGGTGATACCTCCAGTGTGCTCATAGAGAGTTTTAAAACGGAATATTAAATGAGGGGCATCCACATGGAATTTAAATGTAAGGGGTTTTCCTCTCCTCCATCCTCTAGCACAAAAAAAGACTGGCTCTAAACTGGCAGCCTTTCTGTCATTTGTCATTATGTTTTACACACAAGGAAATTTTAATGTCTAAAGATGGGAGGTGATGATAAGAACAGAGCTACACATGTTTTTTTGGCAGCCCAGTCACCAGCACTTAAATTCACTTCTGACAGTTCTCAGAATCTAAAGACCTGTAAGTACTAAACTGTCATCTGCCTATCCAGGAGAAATTTCGCTTTGGCAGTATTTCAAAAGTTGAAATCACTCGCTTTTTTATGCATATTTTTGCCACAATATTTCTCTAGAACATGTCAAGTATTGTATCCTCAAGAAACATATGGAGAGAGGTCTGTGGTACAGAATTTGCTAAAAGGAAAATCACCCTTGTTTCTAAACCTAGAATTACAAAAATTCAGTCATTTGCCAAAATCTAAGATTAGGGCAAAATAGCTGAAGGCTTTCTCCAAGAGTGAGATTGGTGATTACAAAAGGCAGCTAAATTTGATGATTTTGGAACTACTTAATGGTTAAAAACTAATGGTTCTGTTAAGACTAGGAAGATAGTCCTATTATGTAACAGTTGGCTCTCGATAGAAAAATGCTCACTTCAATGGGGTCTGACAGAATCGGAGGAAGGAAAAAGCAGCAACATGTCTAAACTCCTGTTAGTGCAGTGTGGTGTCAGGGAGAGTACAAGAAAGTCAGAACTATACAAAAATCCTACATCTGCCACCAACCTGCCAAGTGACTTTGTGAAAGCCACCTACTTTCTCTGATCCTGGTTTCCACTACATTTAAAACAAAAGACAGTGCAGGATGGTGGTCAAGTGGAGCCCTGGAATGGGACCCACATGGGCAGCCCCTCTGCTTCCCAGATATGTGCCATCAGATAACGAACCTATTCTTTCTAGTAGCATTTCCCTCATCTGTACAATAGAGCTAATAATAAAAACACCTACCCCAAAGGGTTGCCTTGAGATTAAAATCAGAAAATACATGCAAAGGTTTCTTAAGTGTATGGCCCAAAATAAGCACTCAGTGAATGAGCTGCCACTGCTGTTATTGTTACTATGATTATTATTCCCCCTTAAACAACCACAAAAAATATTAGGTTGAGGAGACAGCTGTTTGCAATAAAACGCTGCTTGCTGACAATTGAGATTATGGCTTGCTTGAACTTAGCTGGGCTTCCAGTGGTCACCTGTCTCTTCCAAGAGCCTAGAAGAGTGCCTGGGGCTTTGGACACACTCATTAAATGCGTGTTAAGCAAATGAACACATGGGTAAATAAATAATGAAGGCATAAATGAGCAAACGTCTAAAGAGCTACTGCTGTACCCTGAATGAGAGAGCTTCCTGAGAGTTCTTGCCGGGGATAGAGCTAACACAGGCAATCACTACAAAGAGTGCACACAGTAGGGCTCACCCAGGTCAGTGGGCTGGGGGTATTATCCAACTATTCCTAGGAACACAGACTGCACTTGAGAGGATGGTACACTCTCACTAAGGACTCTGACTCAGTATTTCAACCTCAAGAACTCAGACCACTTGCTCGCTTCAGAAAGAGATTTAAAGAGCAGATTTCTTAACTGTCTAAAAGATTTGAGCGAGAAACTAAGGGAGACAGACACAAGCAAGAACTGTCTACTGGACAGCACTGAGAGGCTCAAATCTACATACTACCATCTGAATATCTGTTTAAAGACAGCTCTCCTTACATCCATCATCTGCATGGAGAACTATAAACCAGTGGTCGTAAGAGAGCTTAACCCAAAGACAGACAGCTTGTCATTTATCCGTATTCCCCAAACTCAGCCACTCTAGTGCCACTTTTAAAACTCTCTTATCCTTAGCACCAAATGGACTATTACTAACTTAAACCTCGTGTTTAAGTCAATTCACTGAAAAAAAAATTAAATAAAGTTATTTTTTAATGAAATTGTTAAATGAGAAAAAAGTATTGCTTGCCCTAAAAAGTATGAGACTGTAAAAATAAACACTCAGAAACAAAATATTGTAATTAAAACGGAGCTAACCACCATAGCTTTCCTTAGTTTTGGGTTTGAGGTTGTTCTCTCTCTCTCTTGTTCTCGTTCTCGTTCAATCTCGTTCTCTCCCTCCCTCCCTCTCTCTCTCTCTCTTCTCTCTTCTTTCTCCTCTCTGCCCCCCACCCCCGTTAGAAAGAGAGGTTAGCGTGTGATGGCAAAAAACTTGCCAGCCCCTCCCTGAGGAATCATGTTCGTGAACAACATAAAATCAATGCAGGTTTGCAAAACAGTGGAACCTTCTTCTCATGCTCTGATTCTCAGCCCCCTTGCAGTACTGGATAGCTGAGTTTTCTTGTTCCTGAATGCAATTAACAATATTTTCTTCCTCAATTCTGAGACTGCAAAAGCATCTATAATCAGGATGCATCTTACAATCAGCTGGCTTTTATGAAGCACTTTAACTAGTGCCTTAATAGTGTCTTTTCTTTTTTATCTGAGAAGCTGTTATTAGATGGATGACACATCTCATAATGAGAGTCAAGAAGATATGTTGCACCTTAACAGGGCCAATATAAATGAGCCTCCTGCTTGGACGCCAAGAGAACACAACAGCCTTGCATTCTCCCAATGGTGTTCATCTGATAAAGACATTACAATAGCGAGATATTATGATCTATAACCCTCCACTGGAACACTCACACATTCTTGGCCTTGAACGCTTGGGCAAAATGCTGCACGCTACGGAGCTGAGCGAGGTCCAGGGTCATTGCTTCTACCTTGGCTTTGTGCTGGAATGAGAGAAAATAAAAAGAAATGATAAATAACAGCAAGTTTAGTTCATCGTATCAAGTTACAGTAAATGTGTTATGGAACATGTCGGAATTCCCCTGTTTAATATTAGACGCCCAGAGAGAATATAAATCATTGAAATGAATGGAAGAACAGGGCTTTTACTGCCAAGTTTAGGGAGGATGTGAGGCTGGGACTATGCTAAAACTGCAGACTGGGGGTTGTGCTGCTTCACTGGCGCATGGAAGAGGCGCCTCAGGGTCTTCAGGCTCACTGATCTCCTCTGGATCTGCATCCTAAAGAACCAGAATGCTAGGGGCACACCAAGACAAAGCCTGGCTTGAGCAAGAATTCAGTAGGCAACATTTTAATCTCAAAAGTTCTGAAATGTTTCCACAGAGACTGCATCAAAAATTAAAGGTACATCCATAGAAAGTACAAAAGCAGGCAAGACTCATTTATACCGATGCATGCTGCCTGATCTTGATGCTCCTGGTTTAGTAACCCAGAAAACTCTACGAACACATGGGACACATTTGAATAACCATAATGATGCTAATAATGCCTACCATCTATTTAGACTCTGCCATGGGCTAGGCATTTACATGCAACCCCTCATTTTACCCACACAATAACTGAGAGATGGACTATATTTTCCCATTTTTTACAATGTGGCATCTTATAAGAGATCGCAGAGGAAAGAAGTGGCAGGTGGCAAGCATTGACCTCAAGTAAATCTGACACTAAAGCCCAAGTTCCTCCAGCAAAGAAACTAAGAGCACTGGAGCAGTGAGGTTTTAAGGTAACCATGTTCCACTGGACAGCCTCTTAGCACAACTTTGGAAAGATCGGGGTTGCCTTTCAGACTTGCCTTGTGTTTATAGGGCAGTCCCGCTTTTTAAGACTAGGTGAACTTCAGGGTCTGAGGTTAAATACAATCAGGTCTTAGACCTAGCTCCTCCAAAGGACACATAGCCAAGGGTGCTAGGCCACCTGCCAGTTCAGATAAGAAGAGTCTCAAAAACACATGGTTAACTTAAGAATCTTGTCTAGACAGTGATTCTGAAGTAAGGCTATGGAGAACACAAGATATCTGTAACGCTGTGAAGGGGGATGCAAATGGCACTGCTGAGAACATGCTCCACCTGAATCGCCTCATTCAGGGACAGACACAAACTGTGCTGGGATGCTTAGTGGATCTGTGGCAGTTTATCGTGGCCACTTAAGTCTTAGGCTCTAACCCAAGTCCTAAGCTTTGAGCAACAAACATCAGGCCGAGGCAGCCTACTAACTTTGGGCCATCTAACATTTCTAAGCCTCAAAGGTGAATAGTAATGATCTACTCACAAAATTTTGAGGATAAGATCCTGTCTGGAAGAGAAAAGGTATTTAATAAATTTAAACAGAAGGAGATAAAATGTCAACTGTGCCAAATTCTTTCCCTGATGCCACCCATAGTCAATGGTGGCTTGGGTAGTCTACCATTCAGCATGATGGATGACATGCTGTTCATAACATCCAAGGGTCATCCCTAAAGACCACAGAAGACCAGACTTCTGTTAGATCCTGAATGATCCAGGACATGTCTACTAACAGATCCTGGTTTTAGGAAAAGGGGGTAGAAAGTGATTACACGACTTCCCCAAATCCTACGGCATATCAGTGGCAAAGGCAAGTTGGTCAATGTAGGTTCATATTCCTCAGATAAAAGTGGCAGATGCACAAGCATTTAACCCGGCCCAGGAAATGAGGAAAGTGGCAACACAGGGGTTTTGTTGGAATTTCCGAAGATCGGAGATCCTGGAGCTGGCGGATCCACAGTGAGGCAAGGCCATGCCCCTCATCCTACAGAGCAGGAAATCGCTGCCAGGAGACGTGAAGCTGCACCCTGTGTAGACAGCCTGGGCTTCCAGATGAGGAGCAAAACTCTCGATGCTCTCTGTCTGAATAACCGATTTTTATCTGATGGTTAGAATCTCTTCAGAGTGTAAAGTCTGTCAAAGGCTAACTTATTTCCCTAGGATATTCTTATTCCTCATCAACGCTCAAATACCTGATTTGGCATTCAGAGATGGCAATTAAGATGGCCTTTCACCCTCATCCTACCTCCTCCGGCCCCAGCCTCACTTTACTTGGAGCATGACACTCACTGCCATACATAGAATCTTAAAGAACATTGAATGCAACACAGGAGGAAAGTCAGATATTCATTCTGCTATGGAAGAGGTGGTAAAAACATTGTTCCTCTCAGCCAAGCCTCCTATAAAAACCCTACAAGATATTATAAAAATGCATATACATATTTCCCCATAAAACAGGAAGAGCATTCCCAGATGGTGACATTAAAGCAATTTTCCAATGAAAAGGATGGCACAGCCAAGTGGGCAACTTTGCACTCTTCTATACATACAATTTACAGTGGGTAAGTTGTTTTTCAGTCCTCCCCTTTCACTTTAAAACAAAGCATAGAGCTGCCACTACCAATAAGAACAAAATCAGAACATACACATCCAGGGGAACAAGGGGTCACAAGCCATCAAGTAGTTCAACAGACTAATCCACAGGCTGTGGGTTACTAGGCTCCTGGGGACAGTGATTCAAGTCCACACACTATCACTCAGGTAATTCTCCTGCCCTTGGTATCAGGTTTCTGTTTCTACGACTGACCCTGAGAATTGCAGTGAACCTGTGCAATACAATAAAGCCAGTGAAGGGAAAACATAGCTTTTAGCATTAGAGAGAGAGAGAGAGAGAGAGAAAGAAAGAGAGAGAGAGAGTGTGTGTGTGTGTGTGTGTGTACATATGTGCATTATGGGGTTTGCTCTTCTGATTACCTAAGAAACTTAGCAACATTATAGAAATGTTCATTGTGGGACATGCTCTAAATGAGCATGCAGTGGCTGATGGATCCCATTTTTGAGGGATAAACTGCTGATTGCTAAGTGAAGGCAAGAAATTCAGTCTGTTAATATGAGCTGCCAAGTCTGGCCTTGAATCTGGGACTGGCCACATTTCACTTTCTTGGTTTAAGTCATGAAGTCTTTCTTGTTGGTGTTAACTTTCATTTGGAACTAATTATAGACTCATGCGAAGTAGTACCCAAGAGTGCCCATGTTCCTATCTCCCAGCATCCCCCACTGGTGACATCTTACCCATGAATTTATGCACATTATCAAAACCATTACATCGACACTGGCACAGTGTGAATTATTAGACCTCAGGCAATACCTAGATTTCATCACTTTCAGAAGCACTTCTTTTCTTTATTTGTATATGTTTGTACATAATTCTATGACATTTTATCACACATATAAATTCATATAACCTTCACTGCATTCAAGATACAGGAATGTTCCATCACCATTAAGGAACCAGTGAGTTTTTTATTAAGAGGTGTTAGAATTAGCACATGCTGTCTGGAACATGAAAAGTTTAGGTCTTGTTTCGCGGGAGTCTGCTGTTTGGATTGGAAAAAAAAAAAAACACATATACAAAGTCCCAGCTTAAAGTCTTGTTGTAGCTTGGACTGGCCAACAAGATATGATTCAGATTCCTTAGCATGACTCACACAAGAGCCTCTGTATCAATCAGGATATGCTTCGATAACGCACAGCTCCCCAAACCTCCATGTCTTAATACAACCAATGACTCTTAGTAGCTCCCATTTCATATCCATCCCAGGTCGCTGGGGCTGTGTTCATCATGGGAAGACAGGCGCCCAGGCAGATGGAACCTCCACTTTCTATTACATCACCAGCCTCTACAGTGTAGGGAAAGGAATGTGGCAAATTGCACATGGGATCTCAAAGGCTTCCACCCAGCAATGACAGAAGTTGCTTCTGCTCACAATGCATTGGCAAAGCAAGTCATGTGGCTGGCTGTGCTTAGCTTCAAACAGGTACAACCTCCATGTATCCAGAAAGAAGAAAAGTGGAAATATATAATGAAGAATAGTAACAACTAACACAAAGTCCATGACTTGGTCCTCTCTACTTATCCAGGATTATTTCAATTCATTTCTTACTTTGCACTTTTATTTGTTACAGAAAAACTTTTAAAAGATAGGTGAACATAGACCAAAAAAAGCCTCTACAATACCATCATCCCCAAAAAACTGTTGATTTTCCGTGTGCCTCTCTTCCTTCATTTCCTATCTATCCATCCATCCATCTGTACATCTGTCCATCCATCCATCCATCCATCCATCCATCCATCCAACAATCCACTTAATTTTGTTTAATGAAAATAACTTCATATGAAGAATTTTGAATCTTAAAATGCTATCTAATGCCTCTCTCTCAACCCTTCCCTAAATCTTCATTCTTTTCTCTAATCACGGCAGTACACAAACTTACGATTCAGGCAAAATAGGAATGTAAATTTATTTTAAATTATGTATACAGATGCTAGCACCCATCATTTTAAAACAGAACCACACAGGTGGCATTCTACACATGAAACATCAGGCAACTTCTAAGTGGCTGTGAAGCCCACCTGCTTCTGAAACCTCCGGCTCAGAGTAATTAAGTAACCTACGTACTCTTCCTCCATTTTCTTTGGATCCAGGTACACTAACTGGTGGCACAGTTCACTGACACCCTCAATAGACCAAGTTGGTCTATTCTTTATTAAGTTCCAAAATCTGTCTCAGTGATTCAAAGGTCTATAAATGCAGAATCAAAGGGGTTGTTTGCTGCTGTTGTGTAAGAGTGATTTCTCATGCCATTTTATGACTATGAATTAGCCAAGTGTGACTCAGATGTGATACTGCCTGAAACCAAAGGAACCATATGGGGATTGTGCAGTATTTAAATGAAGAAGTAGAAAGATGTTGTCATCTACAGCAGAGACAGCAAAGCCAGGCTGACCTGGAACCATTGTGACTTCAAGAAAGCTAATAGAACGCCCGGGGCCTCAGATGCCTTATTTGAAAATGGGTTTTTCCCTTGCATGGTGAGATAAAGATTAGATATGTATATAAGGTACGGGGCACAGAAATAATAACTATTATCATTATTATTTGTAAGGCCACTGCTAAAACGTGATGATTATTATTTTTCCATAATAAAGCACATTAGTAATTGTGATCTCCCTTTATTTCATAAAATTAATGTAAGTAGTTCAGAGTAAGTTTGAATAGCAACTCTGTGATGGAAGATGACACAAGAGTAGGAGAAGGAGGCTCACTGAATCTCTTTGAGACCATGGTACACCAGTTCTGAAATTCAGTGAGTGTTTTTAAACCAAAAAAAAAAAAAAAAGAAAGATGTTCGTTAAAACCATGGACTCAAGCTGGACCGCCTTGGTCTGAATCCCAGTTCCAGCAGTGACAAGCTGGGCAAGTTACGTCTCCTTCTTGTATGAGGAAATGAGGTAATATATATGTAAGGCACTTGAAATAGTGCCTGGCACCTAATAAGGAGACTATACCAGGTACCAATGACTATCATTATTGTTTGTGTCTTTTCTCGTTGTGTTTACCTTTATCACCATCACAATCATCATCATCATCATTATCATATGCACCAAACTGTGTCACTCTTCACTGATAGAGAAGAGTGGGGCATGACTGGCCAACGGGAGCATGTGGGCCATATGAGTCCTTGTCGCCGCACAGCACCCTCTATCCCAACAGTAACCCCACGGAAGCAACCACCCTTCTCACAGACAGAAAAACTAAAGTGCAGAAAGCTATTGTACAGTTTCACCCAGACAAGAACTGGCAGAGCCATGACTCACACCAAACCATGATTTGACTCATGATCCCATATTCCACAGTACCCATACAACCCACCCACCCTCTCGCCCAAAACTTCTTGCCCCTCAGGGGGAACCACCAGATCTGGGACTGTCTCATACAGAGGCAGCATGCTGTCCTGCTCAACAATAAGAGATACAACATTAATAAAAGTGAATTCATTCGTTTATTCATTCATTCACTGTCTCTGAAGGTCAATGCATAGTCCACTGATTCTAACACCTTCATTTCTTTGCTTTTTCCCCCCATCATTGCCACACATGAGAGAGAATATTTCATACCTATAATCTGCTTACCAGCAATGGAAGAACAAAATAAAGGTAATATCTCATGGTAGTAGGCCTTTATAAAGCTGTATATAAATAATTCAAGTGATCAAGTCTATTTAAAAACTAAGCCTATTTACTGCTTAAAAATCATCATTAATTATGAATTGCCTGTGAATTAAATGAGTTTTCTCTACTATCTGAGTTTTCTCTGTAATAAACTCAAAGTATTTGGTCTGGGAACCAAGCTGTTGGATGCTAGGGGACATGCTTGGTGAAATTTCAAAATACTCTGAACTTGTACATGAGACTTGCTTCCTTCACTCAGCTTGGCCGCTTTCAACACAGTCCTAGTCCAGCAGCAGGCGCAAGCAGCTATTCGTTATGTTGTGTTGAAAGCACCATGTCTGGGTTGGTCAAAAAGAGGAGCACCTGGTACACTTGTTGGAGGTGAAAGGATAAAGAAAGGGGCGAAGGAAGCCCAGCCTCTGATACACCCAGAGGAAATTCTCTTTCAGCTGTGGGGGATTTGCTAGTGTGTATTCTCACTTGAAAGTGCCAATCTATATGGAATGGATGGGTGCGTGCCTACCCATCTCTTACACTTACAGGAGAGTTCATCTCTGGGTTTCCCTAAAAAAGGCTCTCATTTACATACATTTATCGATAATAAAAGCTGAAAAAAATAATGAGTGCCTATGATATGCGAGGTGTTAATTTTTTAGTTAATAACAGTATGAAAAAATTTTTGAACTATATAGCATGCCCCCCATCTTACACATTAGAAAGCACAGGCTGACAGAATTTAAAGTAGCACAGCCAGGAAGACAGAGACCCAGGTTTCTAATCAAGTTGTGGCCAGTTCCAAAGCTCACATCTTAACTGAAATACCTCCCTGTTACATTCTTCACCATGTAGCACCAAGAAGCTATAAAAAAAATTAACACCACCTATATATTCTTATTTGTGTCTATTTTATATCATATTTATTTTATACATTTAGAATTTATAAGAGAAGCCTATCCCTGAAAGAGAAAATGTAACCACGGCAATAATCTACATTCAGAGCTTATTGCTAATGGCATCCTGCAAATTCTAATCCAATGGGCCTTAATTGAATTATGCTGATGTCTCTCACCCTTCCACTTTACATACTCTCAGTCCTAATTTTATGTTCTGAAACCTTAAATAGGAGTTGTCACATTTACAACAGCAAGAGACACCGGTGCTGAGCATATTATTGACATGACTTTATTCACTGAATTACAATACACACCTAACTAAACTGGTTTAATAATTCATCAATATCCTATGTGGGACTTCATAACACTAATCTCCCCAGCATTATTTAAGTGATGTTAATGGTGGCAGTGGATGGCCACATCTTCGCTGGGAAATATAGCAGTAAATAAATACTTGCATCTACTTTTGGCTTCTGTACTTCTCAACTGAACAACTCAAACCAGCAACATGAGCAAGTCTAAAGGGAAGTCTGGTCCAATCAAGCTTGGCAAAGTCTAAAGTTGAAATAGATACACCAATAAATGCCCTTTCTGATAGGGCATTCAAAGAAAAAGGAGAGTTTGAGAGTCTCTTCTATGGCTCTACACACTTACCAGTCTGTATGCCGCTAAGCATTTAACAAGAAAAACACTCTTGGAGAAGATTCCACGCTTTAAAGTTGCAAACACAACCAAAAATAATTCTGGGCAAAGCTCTGGATTTTTCTTAGAGCCTTGAAGGACAGGGGCTGAGATTATCATTCCTGACCTTCAGATCAACAATCAAGCATCAACCTTCACTCCTGGGCCCCACAAGCACCCCTCAACTCTGGTGCCCTCCAAAATACACAAAGATCACTAATAAGAAAATCATGACAACTCTTTCTTCATTATATGCAGGTCAAAATTTTTGCCTTGTGTTGCTAGAACTCAATTTATAAAATAACTGTATCAATATCTATAGGTAATTGTAAGGCTGATTCAAAGAGAAATTGCACTGGATAACAGCTTATTTAATTTGGTATATGAGCTATGTGCCATGTAAAGCAAAACTATTAAAAATGCTTAGACAGTAATTGGCAATATTTTGCACTCTGGATAAAAAATGCTTATCTTGCCAGAAACTAACAAGAGAGTGAAAATATTCTCAAACCTTCCAATTTTCCTCTATGCAAGTATTCACTTTGCAGTTTAAAAACAGTTTAAGGAAGGACAGCGAATGGCACAGGAGTTTGGCAGTCAACATGATTGTGCATTTACGCCTTGCTGTTGAAGAAAGAGCCTTTTTTTCATAGTGAATTTTTCATTCTAATGTAAGTGATGATTTACGTTAACTATAGGTAAAGCATGGTTACATTTTCCTGAAGGATTGCAGGCAAGTAAAGAGTAGTACAATAAGTTGAAGCGTAAAAGCTTTCTCTGTCATAATATTTATTATAATGGCATATAAAATAGCTGAAATAAATAATAGATGACTAAAGGTAAATTCATATGATAAAGAATCCTTCAGCAGACACCATTACTTTTGACTGCTCTAGTTTCATACACAGTTGAAGACTCTTAATAAACAGGCCCTATATCTTATGTAAGTACTGGAAACATCAAAGATGTGCTTAAAAAGCAACATACTGGACATCAGCTAATTTACTGTATAATTATATTTTCAACAGGAAAAGTCTATATATTTTGAATATTTAATAGATGTGTTCTTAATGAAACTTGTTAAGCATTGGCACCTCCTGCTCTAGGAAAGTCATGGATAAAAGAAAAATCAGTGCCCCCCCTCGCCTAGATTTAGAAAGAGGTAGTATACAGATCAAAACACTGAGATCTGGGGCCTGTTGATTATCTGGTGACAGGTCAATAGTGGTTAGTTAAATTGAATAGAAAGAGAAAAACAAGATTTGTCTGCTCTGGTCTGGAGGATTCTGAATTCCCCACAAAGGACTCGTAAAGTTTTTTCAGCCCTCAGACGGAGGGAGATATTTTCATTACGGTCCTCAGAATGGAGAAAAACACACAGGAATAGGCCGGTGCCAGCAGATTCTCTCAGGGGCTGTCAACCAGGGGCATAAATCTGGCAATGTCGGGAGACATTTCTGGTCCCCACAACTTGTTGGAGGGGTGTAGTGGCATTGAATGGGCAGAGGCTAGAAATGCTGCTAAACATCTTGCACAGATAGCTCCCTACGCCGGGCCCCAAATGTCAGCAGCACTGAGGCTGTCTGTGTGAGTTTGGTGAGAGGAACTCTGATTCACCCTAAGCGTTCTTCATCTATTTAAATTTAACTGTAATCATAAAAATAAAACTGGCTCATTGAAGAAAGTACATATAATGCAGAAGTGAATAATGTAAAAGTAAAAACATCTCCCAAATCCCACTTCCCCAAGATAAACACAGTGATAGTGCACATCCTTCCAGAAAATATTTTCTGCACATATAAAAACACTGTGCAACAACATTTTCCTACAAACATAGTATCACAGCTCGTGTGTTATTTTACAATCTGACTTATCCCAATTAACATAATTGAATATATCAATATAGCATTCTACTCCCATTCATTTCAACCTATACATTTAGCCCATTGTAAGGGTATTTGATCACTTATTAAAATCTGATCCTCTTTGGAGGGCTCAACTCTCCACATCCTTCACTAGCTTTGTGAACTTCCTAAATTCTTGATGCCTGGTTTTTCCTTATCTGTAAAAACAGAAGTAATAATAATGATGATAATAATAATAATAATAATAATAACTCTTCGTTGGGATTACTATGAGAATTCAATGAGATAATCTCCATGGAAAGCACCTTAAAGAGATATTGTGTCAACTATTGTTTTTCTTGAATTAATATTATTTTATATAGTTCTGGATTTAGTTACTGAATGTAATACTCCAGTATTTATACTTTTAATACATGTTTTGTTTTCTTTTGTTTTTCCTATAGGACAAATTCCTGGAAGTA
Source organism: Eonycteris spelaea (assembly GCA_003508835.1). NCBI lineage: Eukaryota > Metazoa > Chordata > Mammalia > Chiroptera > Pteropodidae > Eonycteris > Eonycteris spelaea. The sequence continues at coordinate 8,916,818 of PUFA01000026.1, read as the reverse complement.
GAATTGCTAGGTCAAGAGATATCTATATTTTAAATTTTGACAGATTTTTCCTGGGTGTCCTCCAAAAAGGTTATAGCAATTTCCATTCCCGAGAATACTGCAGGAGACTATGAAAAAAACAAAACAACCAATAATTCACATTGACATTTATAGTAAATTAAAATGCATAGTTTCATATCTCTGTCTCTAATACCTGGTACACAGTGAATGGCACAGAGTAGGTTTTCAAGACAGGATCTAATTTAGAAAATGAATGAATGAATATATAGCACACACCCAAACCTGGGAGAAATTCATAGGTAGAAATGAAAATAGGCTAGTGATTTGGGCAAAGATTTTCCATAAGCCATTTGGGAAGGCAGGAATTTCTCCTTGGTGCTTCAGGCTGGCTGACCAAGTGACTCGCTCTCAAAAGTTGGCCACACTGAGTGATGATGGATATGAGTTTGGTATGCAAAGCATGCAGTAAACATGTAATAGTACCATCACGTTTAAGGAGTGACCACGAAAGTTATTTTTTAATTATGAGTGAATCCAAAGAGAGAAATCTTTCCAAAGTTTTACAGAAGCAAGGTAGGATATTCAATACATAAACTAGAAAAGATTTTTAGAAATGCTTCAGAGAGAAATGAGGTTTCCTGCTTAAAATGGCAATTGCCTGAGAAGCCTCTTATGTGTTCCAAGCAAAACACTCGTAATAGCAGAAAATGATGAGAATTCAATACAACACACACATACACGTGTGTGCACACACACACACAACACACACACAAACACACACACACACAAAGTCATAGTCAAGTTATCCCTCCCTATATTTTGTGCATTAGCACAGGACCAAATAAGTTACACTTAAAAAGAAATTAAAGAAGGATATGAAACAGTGGCAAGGAAATTTTTTTATAGGAGATTCATTCATCCATTAAATCATGTATGGTCCAGTTTTGTTGAGTAAATGGTAGGGACATTAAATAACTTCATATATTGTAAAATAAATTTTAGATATGCATATAAAAATTTCAAGAGTAAGTACAAACAGAAGGAAGGAAAGGAGGAAGGATGGAAGGAAGGGAGGGAGGGAGGGAGGGAGGGAGGAAGGAAGGAAGGAAGGAAGGAAGGAAGGAAGGAAGGAAGGAAGGAAGGAAATCTTTAGCTTCCAAAGCAGCAGCAGAGGAAAAAAGAAAAAGAAAAAAGATGCATGGAGTGTATGGGATATAAAGAAACTGGAACAATCTAAAATAATGTCTAAAAATTAAAAATGATAATAAATAAAAACTCTTGGTAGAGAAGAAACACAAAATGAAGTACAGAAATTAGTACAAATTATCCATAATCACAAAAAATAGAAATGAACTTAACTTCACACATTAAAAGGCAGAAACCAACAGAGTAGATCTTAAAAATTACTTCTATGTTGTATAACAAGATACACTGTGGATAGAGAGAACTAGCATCTCTCAGATTAGTTCTCCCCTTTCCAAAATATGGGACTGTGCTGTGAAGAGACTGACCAGCCAAGAACCACATTTCCCAGGCTGCACTGAGGTGAGCATCTAGGTTTCCACCAACGGCCTTTAAGTGGAAGAATGTATAACTCCTGGTCTATTCCTCATATGAACTGGGTTCCTCATATTCTCTTTCTCCTTCCATAAGATGAATGCAGATTATAATGAGTTCCTAGGGAACAGTGGGGCCACCAGACAAAAGAAGCTTAGATACTTTATTCACCAAAAGAAAAAAAGCCACCTGTCAATCAGGAATGCCCATGTGGATCTCTGTCATACACTGAAACTCATTTGGTAAAACTGTTCTCTGTCATAATGTGAAAGGCAGATCTAGTACCTACAGAGCTGAAGCCCAAGAGAAGAGCCAGAATGTCAGGGTTTGGTGGCTGCTCCATGCTGCTTTTACCAAGATATTACACAAAAAAGATGTTCCCAGGGAAGAACTATCCAGTTTCTAAGCAGAAATGGAAGCTGGGATATTACACAATTGAAAAGTCCAAACAGCATAAAGTAAGCTTGGAAAAGTCTTTAAAAGACAATTCTGCATTATGACTTTTGAATTCAAAATAATTCAGCCCAGTAGCATGGATCAGATCAATGATACTCCTTTTCCACTCAAGCCCATTATTCCAGATAGCTTTATGGTAGTAACTGGGAGAGGGAGGAGAAGAGGGTGGGGGAAAGGGAAAAGGAGAGGAATTCAGAGGAAAAAAAAAAAAAGTTGGGTGAGCCTGTAAGGTTTCCAGGACTTGTCTGACAGCTTAACCAGGACTGCTTTAGGATTGAAGTCCGAACAGGTGCTATGGAAAAGGGAATCTGTGAGGAAGGGAAGATGGAGTCCAACACCTGCAGGCAAGTCTGCACAAGAAGTCTGTTGGTTTGGGCATCAGCTCATGGCCATATTCATTCATGCCTTGATTACTCTGTGATCTATTCTCTTATAGCCAAATGGGATGAATGAATCACATGGGGTAATTCTGCTGAAAGCCAGCTAAGGTACAGACTGCATGTTTTCAGAATGGTATCTCAAACAGCATTAAAGTGGGAGGGGGAGCACAGGGGCCACCACCTTATAAATGTCCATTAGAAGCCACTTTGGCATGGCATGCATGTTAAAGCAGCTTGGCCTTAGTGCACATTCTCCCTACCTCTTCAATATTTATAAACAGCATCTTCCCTTCTCCCTTTGGTTTGACGATACAAACGTTCTCTATAGGCAGAGCCTCTGCTGCCTGCAGTATGATGGGATGGCCCAGAGCAATCACCTCTGTAAAAGGAGTCCCAAGTACATTAGATACTTTTTCCTACAGGAGAGCACTGACTTGATCAGTCAGCACTCCTCTCTGGATCTGCAATGCATCCCCCAGAAGGACTTAGAAATTTTCTGGCTGAGGGTCACATTTTCCAGTTAATCTAAGCATTACTTTCATCACATATCTAGGACTTATGACTTTCTTCCCCTGTATAACTTTATAAAATCCATTCCATGAGGCAAACTTTCACTGTTAATGAAACACTTTTGAGGACCTACTCTCTGGCAGATATTATTCAAGGAAGGGACAATTACAAACTTTGTCACATTTTTCCCCTGCTGAGCCTTTCAAGGTAGACCTAATGACCAATTTTTATAAACAAACAAAGGCTGAGAAAGCATGAAAAATTTGCTCAAAAATATAATTAGTAGCTGCAGAATGGGAATTCAGTTCTCCCTCAACTTTGATAAGTACATTCTCCTTATAAGATGGTACAATTGTCTCTGCCAGAATTTTCTTCCCAATCCTGAAATTATCCCTGAGTCCAGGAGATTACAGTGGGGCCAAACATACTTCACTCCAAAAGATGAACCCAAAGCCTTTTATACTTTTTTGTTTTATTTTGATCATTAAAATGTTAGCTTTATAAGATACACACACACACACACACACACACACACACACACACACACACACACACACACACACACACACACACACAGCTAACTTCAACCTCTTCCCTATCCCATCCACTGGGCTTTGCTTCCGATTAACCAAGTATGATAACTAAGTCATGTGTCATTGGAATTGTTTGCATATGTGTGGAAACAAGATACTACTCTAACCACCTGCTCATTCTGATTAAGTGGAACAGACTTTTCTTTCCAAATGATCATGAGTCCTCTGATACAAGAGTCAACAAACTTCTCTAACAGGCCAGATAATAAATAGCTTAGATTTTGCAGGCCATTCCCAACTACTCAACTTTTGCTTTCAAAAGCAGCCACAGATAATGTAAATGAATAGGCGTGGCCACATTCCAACAAAATTTTATTTGCAAAAACAGGTGTTGGGCTGGATTTCCTCCCAGCAAAAGTATAGTTTGCCGACTCCTGTTTTAGAAGAAGAGTCAAGAAAGTTGGATGTGCTTCCTAAAGTCTGACAGTCTTATAATTAATATTATTTAGATTCCAATGAATATAGGAGAAAAAAGGAGAACATCATACCACGTCTCCAAGTGTGTGCCATGTTATCACACAGGCCATTTGATAAAGGCACAGGCATAAGGAGTCTCAAACAGCATGCAGAATTAAGGATATACAATGGACTTAGCAGTGAGCATCCGCTAACTGCTCTTTGCAAAATGTTTCTCCTATTAAATAATCTAAATTTGGGGAGGATTACACTTTGTAAGTATCTGCACTAAATGATTCCTACAATTCCACACATCTGCTTGAACACATGCCTTTTTAAAATACATTTTGGCATCTCTAGAAGTTTATAAAAACCTGTCAAAAAATTTGAAATAGGGGTTTCTATACATTTTTCAAGTATGCCAAATCCTTGGGCCTTTAGGGTGTGAAGAATAGATATTTTTAAATTGGGCTAAAGATATATTTCTAGATCTGCTAAAAATTCTCTCAAGAATCCTAACAAGCATCAAATCACAAGCCCCATCTTGGCTACTCAGTATTTGGGCATGATCCTTCTTTCCTCTTAATATGCGTTTGTATTTCAGAAAAAAAAAAAAAAAAAAAACAACAGCAAAACAACGTTTCTCTTAATAAAAGAAAATTATACATTTTCTTTATTGAAAAAAAGAGAGTTGCCAATATAGACATAGAGGTTGGGTAGGGGGAATTGTTAGGGCAGAACAGGCAGAAGTACACACACACACACACACACACACACAAGATGAACACATGAAATAAAGAGATTGCTCATATAAGAATTACTAATGAGGCCATTTCTTACATTTCCTGGAATTTTCCTAATCCAAAGGTTAGCAGTAGATGAAAGGTGACTAACAGACAAGTGCCATTCCATAAAGTAATATGAACTACAGGCCACATTATCGTCCAGGAAAATCCATGCTTAGTGTTGGGGAGAGCAACACTAAGAGCAACCTTTTAGCAGGTTACCTGAATCATTGTGCCATTGGTGAGGAGTTTAAACCCCTCAATCCAGCCAAGATTCAGTACCAAGCCTTGCTGAGAACCACATTTTTTTTACAGGCAGAATGCTTTCTGAGCCAGGAATCCACCAAGCGCCTGATTTGCAGGGATATAAATATTTTCAAACAAATGCAGAACCCACTAACAAGAAAAGATGAAAACAAACAAGAGTCATAACCACCAGGTGCCTTGTGGTACTGGGATACTCCAGTTGACACTCTGAGTGTCATGAACTGCATCAAGAAAAGCAATCACACCAACAATGATGAAAGGTGATACATCCCCACCAGTTACTCTTGGCCAGATTCTCCACTGGGCACTTTGCATCGACAAAGATTTCCTCCTTCAGCCCAGTACCTTTTCTCATTTTGTAAGTGAGAAAATGGAAATTCAGTAACTTGAGGTCATAAATCAGGTGAAGGGAGAATTCTGAACCCAAGCCTAACTCACCTAGAGTGTCTCCCACAGTTCACCCTGAGTACATACAAACTACCATTACTATGAAAGGGGGAAGGAAGGTTGAGGACCACCAGAACCTTTGTAAATGATGAAATTCCAGGTACATAAGCAGAATGGGAAAAGGACAAGAAAAATCAAGACAAGGCCAGCAAGACCACATGTGTAGGAAAAGCACAGAAAGTGCTTGTTCCCCTGCTCTCTCTCCCAAGATCCATAATCATATGCTACACTGTTCCCTGCAAGTGCAGACATACACAGGGTAGCACATTAATCCTTCAAACACTAACAGATGCTGGCAGGGATTTAGACTGGAATGTATTTACAAAGTGACAAATTATGTTCTGTATTATAGAGAGAGAGAAAGAGCACCCACAAACGGGCTGATAAATGTCAGCTGCAGTCACGACAAACGGTTTATTTTTATTATACTGTAACCACAAATGTTTTTTTTTTTCCTTTTTTTTTTTTTCAGGGAGACCCAAAGATTTATTTGTTGCAGGGAAAAAGCAAGATTATATATGACACAAAGTAATAACTATAAGATCAGTGATATTCCGGGCACCCTGCCCTCCCAGAAAGCTTCATCCAGGCTGTACAGCGCTACTAAAAATGCTACCTTCTCCTAAGCACAGTAAATAGTTAATAAATCAGAACCGATACAATGCCTTGTAATTAGATACAGCCTTAGTTCACAGACTAAGCCAATTGATAGACAATATCCAATTCCCCCTTCAGTGGCTATCAGGAGGGTAGAGTAACTATTAAAATAAATTTAATGGCTGTGACAGGTAAGAAAATATACCAGAAGCTAAAATGTAATCAGTATATCCAAACCCAAAATAAAATTATAGTCTTTGCTGTAAACATGGTCCTGGGAAAGGAGGCTTACAGATGGATAGCGACATCAACAGGCCAATAAGGGCAAGGTCACTAACGCTAAGGGAACGTTCAACCTTGAAAATAAGATTGAGAGGAGAGATTTGGCCTGGGGCCAAGAGAAAATACAGCATTTATTATTAAGAAGCCACACTGAAGAATTTCCTCTCATTCACTTGGTCAGTCACACATTGGTGGTAGTAACCAGTATTCTTGGGTAAGCACGACAGCAAGATGGCAGACAGGCAGCCTGGAGTCAACACCTTGGCTTCTTGGTCAGGCTTTACCTTTAACTGTGCATGTGACCTTGGTAAGTTCTGCCCACCCCAGAGCCTCCATTGTCTCAGCTGTGAGCTAAAGGGTTTGTATCTCATGGTGTTGACAAGATATCTTCCAGAGTCCAATTTTTTGTTCTTAATAGGTTGATGGACCACAAATACAGGAGGGCTAGCAGTAGACAGTGAATAGTGGTGGTCAAGTATATCAGTAGAAAGAGTGATGTTTATTTTTATTCTAAGGCTCTCAGATTCAGATTTCTCGTGAAATCACTGCAAATTAAAACTTCCCACACTTGAACACTCTAAAAGCAAGATTTTAGAAAGGTGTGGAATTGACAGGAATGCATAAATGTATTTAAATCTACCAATTACATGGAAGGGTGAAGAATTTCTTACACACACATGTGGGGGGTACACGCTCATAATGTGCATGGTGCAGCCCAGTGACTACTGCATGAAAAGGTATTTTGTTCCTGAGAATGGATAGAAAAGATGTTCGTGGTGGGGACTGGGTGGGGGTGGCACTGTCCTCAGAGCAGGCAGGACATTTTTTTTCCTGCCCCTGCCCAATCCCAGGGAAGGAGTCCTTCATGAAAAATGCGCAGTGGCATTCCCTGAGGATGGAGGAACAAGATGCTGTCTTGACTCCACCACTTCCTTTATGCATTTTGACCTCTCAGAACACTAGAACTTCATTTTTCCGATCTGTGAAACCAAAATATTAAAATCTTCACAATAAGATTGTTGAGAGGATTAGATAAAATGCTTGTAGCCTGTAAGGCCCAGCATCTGTTTGGCACATAATAAGTCCTGAATGAACTGTATCTTATTTTTAGACTGAGGGTGCTCCTTAGAAACCCCCAATGCCTTATCCAATCCTAAGAGAAATAACTGCCTTTCCTGCGAGCACCATGACAATTTATTCTTTCTTTATCCTAATTCACATCCCAAAACTCCTTTCCCATCTCTTCTCTCATAATTTCTAAAGCAGAGGGAACAAGATAGAAATTTGGCACTAAGCATGCCCCCATGAGTTCTCTTCCATTCCCTAAGCTAGTATGTCCCTAATATCAGGCCTTTGGCTGTTTTCACTAACCTATGGTGACACAAAATGAAAGGTGGAACATGGAGAAGAATGCAGTGAGAAGGGAAAGTCACTCAGTTAAAATGGCAGTCCATCACAGAAGTCAACTAGAAGAAGCTCCTAATGGCCAAAGCTGGAATAATATTGGATTAACGGCTGTAGAATAAAAAATATATACCCATGAATCCACAGCAATATATATAATTGAGTAAATAAATAAACAGTGGAGAAGGGATAGCTCTTCTTTCAAAAGAAGTCCAATTAATAAATAGACAGAAAGCATGAGGGAAACACAAAGTCATCATCAGGCAAACACCACAGTAATGACTGCTGCAGGTGACACTGACTCATGAATGTTAAGTCAGTGTATGAATATTTAAGGAGAGAGAGGATGTCAGCATAATCTGGAAGCATCTCCTCCCAAATATTTATGAATTATGAAGAAAAAATTAGTACTATCACTTTGAGGAAACTCAGCAGAACATCATCCTAAACAAACGATCAAGGTTATTTCACTACTAAAATCACCAGTGATAAGACCTATCAGCATAATGTACTCCCTGGTATCACGCGCTGAGAAGGACACATCATTTCTATGATGTTCTTGCCAAAATATGCTTAAACTCAATCTAATCATGAGAAAATATGAAACACACCAAAGTCTCAAGATCAGGAAGGACGGGGAAGGAATAAAGAACTGTCAAATACTGAAGGTGACAGAGAAGACACAATATCTAAAGATAATATGGAATCCTGGACCAGATCCTGGCTAAATGAAGGTACTGGGGGGAAACGTGAAATCTGAGTCAGGTAGTACAATCAATATTATATGCCTAATTAATTTCCTGGTTTTGATAACTATATTATGGTTAGGTAAATTATTACAATCAGGGGCCAGGAAGTGAGCTCTCCATCCTGCTTTTGTAACGACCACGTGTGCCTAAAATTACAGAGCGCCCCCTACCCTCATGGGGCATCCTCAATGGATGCCCGAGCCTGTGGGTAGTACGAAGTCCTCTGTATACTACGTTTTTTCTTAGACATATGTACCCGTGACAAAGTTTCATTCATAAATTAGAAATATTAAGAGAATAACAACAATCATAAACTGGAACAATGATGGCGCTATGCTGTAAGCACAGTCACGGGAAGGCGCGCTCGCTCTCTCGCTCGCTCTCTCACGAAATATCCTGTCGAAGGGCGCTCACCTTTTCAGCTCGAGGAAGACTGTACGGCTCCTCTTTGGCATAGGTGAATGGTCAGCTTCAGGACTCTTGCGCTTCGGGTATATTATCAAGTAAAGTAAGGTTTACTTGAACACGAGCGCTGAGACTCCGCGACAGCGGCTCTGATAGCCAAGATGGCTGCTCTGGGACTCACAGGTGAGAAGCGTCTATAGCGTGGAGACGCAGGAAGATGAGACGCTTCAATTCCCGGGCAGGACAGAGGTGGATCACGCGAGACTGAGTCATGCTGCTCAGATTGGTGCACATTTTAAAACTTCTAAATTGTTTGTTTCTGTAATTCTCGATTTGATATTATCAGACCACGCAGTTGACTATAACTAGCGTACAAAGTGAAATCTGGGAAAGTGAAACTGGGTAAGATAAACTGGATAAATTTGAAACTATGGTTCAAAATAAAGTGTTAATAAGGTAAAATGATTTTGCTTTAGAGTAGCTGTATATATTCTTACAGTGTTCAGCATGAAAATACCCTCTCTTTTATAAAATTAATGTGAATAGTCGATAGGGTCACGTTGTTACATTTTGGTTATTTTGCTGTTGTTGTTTTTAGTGTCCTTTCTTAAAAAGAATAAATAAATAACTCTGGCAAGACTCGTATTTTTGTTTCCTGTTGAAAAGGTTTATTGGACCCTGAAACCCATAATCCTGAGACCCACTAATTAAGCTCATTTAAAATTATTTCCTAATAATTGAATACCGAAGCAACAAAAGTTTGCAAAATGAGCACTGTCCCCTTCAGGAAATACTATAAATATTCCAATCACAAAATTAAGGCCCTATATTGTTGCAGTGTTGAACCAAAATTAAACTGTCATCTCTTACAGGACGTCTTCCCTGACCACCCTGGGTTGGGTATAGCATCATGCTCTGGTCTCCCAGAATTCCCTGTGGAAGCTGGGATTAGCGAATCTAGCACAGAGCCTTTGCTTCATCATGTGTTTCATACACCAAACCATGAGCTTCATTAAGTCAGGGCCTCTCTACAAATCTCTATATCTCCTAAGAGGTTTCCCCCCCCCCCCTCTAGTGAAAATTCGAGTTATCCAAAAAATAAAAAATTAAAAAAAAAAATCTATATGCATCTTATAGCTTTTGAGAAATTTAATGAAACTCAAATGTATTTTGTAAATCCTGTTTCAATATATAAGCTATGGAATGCTGAGAAACTCACAATCTAACTCATTTTAAGCCTTTCTATCTTTCAGCTCCTAGGTGGGTTTAAAACAAACAAAAGAAAGGTTTCATTTATTTCTTAAGTACTAAGTATTTACCCCTCATGTTTTCCACGTGCTCTCCTTATAGCAATTTTTGGGCCCTAATGATTAGTGCTTTAATAAGGACAGCAAAACACACACACACACACACCACACACACACACACACACACACCCCAACTTAATTTGCACACCCTACATTAGAGATTAGCCTGAGAGCTTTAAAAGTTTCTATGTGAAATGTTATAACTTTTTGTTCAACACATTTTTAAAGTTGAGAAGAATATTGGGACAAATTGTTGGTCAAACCCAGCCTCCTTCCTCTTCATTATCAATAAATAGAGCTATATGCTCATTCAGCAAATAAAACAGATCACTATAAAATGATAAATACACAGTGATGATGAAGATGTGAGAAAACAGACCCTCCAATACTGCCAAAAAAGAGTATAAATTGGAAAAACCTTTCTGAAGAAGAATGATCAATTTGCATTTGAGCCTCACTTAGCCTAGGTAAATCGTAGCATTACTCATGACTGTGAAATATTGAAAACAGCATCTGTGCCCAGCAATAAGGGATTTATTTAATAAGTTATGAAGGTATAATGTAGGGCCACTAGAACTGCACTGCCAAAGAATATTTATTGAGATGGAAAGATGATCAAAATATGCTGGGTTAATCAGACTATAAAGTGACTGTAATTTTAAGAGATATAAACATATTCAAATTTGAAAAAGACAATGGTATATACAAGGTTAACAGTATTGGCATCTGAGGCTCAGAAATACTTCTTGCTCCTTCTTTGTGCATGTGTAACAATAATTGCAAAATTTATAAAAATAACTACATTATTTTTCAATCAGGAAAGAATTAGCAGAGTTCTAATTTGTTTAGATATATTTTATTATATGTGAATATATAATATACATCCAAAAATTTAATACTGGTGTAGGCACTGTTTTTTTTTTTTTTCCTGGATAAGTCACACAAGAAGTTAGTTATCTTTTGGTAAAAGGACTGTACTATATTTAAAATTCTATCATGAACACAATTTTAATACTAATAAGATAAGATGAAAAAGTTATCTTGTAAGTGATGCATGCATGTGTATTCTGCCCAGCCCAAATGCATAACCCAACCCCTCAGGGAAACAAATCCCCAAGTATATGAGTGACAAGGAGAGGAATTGCATTAACCTTCTGGGATCAATGCTTATCTCACCCCCTTAGGCAAGAAACCACAGGTGGAGAAGTCAGGTCTGACCAAGTTCAAATCCAGTTTCTGCTGCTAGTTAGCTATGTGATGCGGGGTAATTTACCAAACTCCCAAGACCAAGTGAAATGGAGTAATTATATATAACCAGCATGAGTGCTGTGATCATTAAACTAGATAATGAGCATAAAGCATCTAGCACTGTGCCTGGATGGGGAGTTGATGAGTAATCATAGTTGATATTGATAATAATAACCATAGCAGCACCAATAATTATAATATTTCCAACCCCACAAAGCTGTGTTGAATATTAAGGATAGCATATATGAAAACATTTAGTATAAGACAAATATTCCATAAATGTGTGCCAGCCCACATTTTTATCCTAATTAAGCCCAATCCTATACCCAAAACTAAGCTTATGATAACATCAGAAAGACAATGTTTCATGGAAGTTACAGATTGAAGGGACAAAGCCATTCTCTATACACACTGATTTAATTAGCCAAAATATAACTGCTAATGGGAAAAGAGGTAGGTATGCAGGGAGGGGCAAGATGGCTCAGTGCAAGTTCCCTTGTTTTCCAGATGTGTGTGCGGGTGTGTTTGTGTATGTCTGTGCGTGTGTGTATGCATGTGTGTTGGGAACGACGGATATCTGTGGTCTCCCCAAAGTAAGGTCTCAGCTGATTCTAGCACTCTCTCTATACCAGTGGCTTCCACACTACCATTACATCATCCATAAAACCCAACTGGCAACTCATGTGCTTCCTGTCACAGAGAATATTGTCACACATCAGCATTTTTGTGCTGATTCAAACTAAGAGCCATATAGGCTACTTGCATCAAGGCAAAGAAAATAGAATCTATGCCCACCATCCCCTGACCAGTACTCCTCCCTCAGCCTTCTAAAATCCCATTCCTATATCTCTAGAACTAGATTTCGGAAAAGATATACAGCCATAAATAAGCAGTCTTCATTTAGAAATAAGCCATCTAACCTCTGACAGGACGAAGAGCCCAACTCACATGCATGCCAAACATGGGAACTTCTGTTTCCACATGAGAGTCTTTCAAAGAGCACTTCTTAGCCCCACTGCCCTGCCCCTATTTCTGTTCTGTTCAGAGCACCAAAGATTAGGTTTAGGGTGATAAGACTTACAATGAGCTAGAGATGCACAATGCCTCTTCTGTCCCTGCTCAGGAACTAAGATTCTATCACATCTACACAAATCCACAGGAAAATCAAGATTGTCATAACAGGGCTCTGAATCCTCATTACTTAGATGGGTTTTACTCTGAGTTTAAACAAAATTTGATTTGTACATAAGAAATGTAAACAAACATACAAGACACACTTAAAAAAGATGTGCACACACACACACATATATACCATATTTATGTACACACACACATACACAAAAGAACAATGACTAAAAAGGGAAAAACGGTTTCCTAATTGTTGAAGCAGAGTGTTTGAGATTGGGGGGCTCATTATTCTATTATCCTCTTTACTCTTCTACTATATTTGAAATATTCATAATCAAAAGTTGTTTTCTAAAGGCCAGCCATATAGAAAAACACAAAAACATGAAAAATAAAAAACATAAAATTAATTTAACCAAACTAGAAGAAAATATATCAAAAATTATGAAACCATCCATATAGCATACATAGTATAAAATAAGAACATGTGTTCAAAATGATTCTAAAATAAAAATCCAAATAACCATTCCTAAAGATATAACAATCAATTCAGAAATATTAATAAATAAAAATGCAAAAAAGAAAAAAAAGTGGCTTGCTGTTTTTAAGCATATAGAAAAAAATTAGTCTCTAACAAAAAATGAAAATGTTTTCCAGTTTGTAATTGCTGGTTTATACAGTTTTCATACATCCTCAAAATCAGCATCAAATTAAACTGTAATAATGAGTAGATTAGCAGCTTCATAGCCATTAATGAAATATAAGTTCCTAATTGCCCTCTCGAAAGTCATTTGGCAATACGTGCAAAGTCTATGGGTTTCAGGTTAAATAGTTGCATACCTATGCACATGACCAAAAAGAAAAAAAAAATTCATCACACTGCGTCTGTCTTACCTTATGCCAAGCAAAAAGGGACGAATCGCCTTTATTTCTTGATGGGAGCTGGGGAGTGCGAGGTGGGCACCAGCAAATGTTTCCAAGAAGATGTTTACAAACAGAGGTAACTGATAAAAGACCCAAACACAATGCTGCATTGTCTTCCACGATTCACAGTGAACCCATTGGAACTACTGCAAAGAAGCCTTCCTGGGAAAAACATCCAGAAATTAAAAGGTGCAAACTAAGCTGCCTAATACCCTTGCGTAGACTGAATTCCTTATGAAGAAAATAAAGTTTATTGTCTGGAAAGAGAGAAAGCATGAAGAAAGCACTAAAAGCAATGGAGGTGAACAATTAGACGCAGATGTTCACTTAAGGAAATAAAGAGAGACAGAAGAAGCCATCACCGAGGAGTTTTACGAGATCCTGACAAGTCGGCTCCACATCAAGGGCACGGGGTTAAAGTGAAAGCCATCGAAGACTAGGCTGTGCAACTTCACGTTAACTGCTGACCTTGCGGAACTGGCCTGCAGGTAATGTGGCTCTGAGCAAAGGAAAATATGCAGCTCCTTTTAATAAGTTCTTAAGTTCTTCTCAAACACGAGCTACAGACTGTAATTCATGAAGACAGACAGCTGCATTTCTAATTCTTAATAATATCTCCCTGCCTAATAAAGCAAAAAAAAAAAAAAGTAAATATCTGTAAGTCTCCGTATATTGCTAATTGTCTCTCCTCTCCCCCCCTTCTTTTCTCTCTCTCTCTTCTCTCTCTCTCTCTCTCTCTCTCTCCTCTCCCTCCCTCCCCTTCCCTCCCTCTAAGATCTCTAATATCTATAATGAACAAAGAAGGCCTCTTCCAGAAAGACACTGGGCTGCTATTCGTGCTTACCTTAATTCCAGCAGGAGAAGAAAGGACAGAAGTGTGACTATTTATTGGAAAATTTCATCCTGTCATGACTGCAACATATATCCTCATTGATGGATTCAGTGAACTGTGTCTCCCTCTTCCCCTGGGCCCCTAGGAGGCTCCCTGGAAACTCTTCAAACCCCGCCGCCGTAGTTCACAGACCTACTGGCCAAGACATTTGGACCATGCATTAGCCTTCAACTTAACTGATTCTCTCCTAACGTAATATCTGCATCTAGGTCCTTTTTTCTTGTGATTTATACATGGATCGCAACATAAGCAATTTCAAATCCTCTTTGTAAGTTTGTAAGGTCATGTAAGTTTTGGTTAGAGAAAGAGATAAGACAAAAGAATGGAAAGGGAATTTAGGTAGTTCACTGGCTGGCAGGCTGGCTAGCTGGATATGTTGACCACAGCCATAAAGAAGATGGAGTAACAAACAAGGCATCATTTTTTAGATGTCTCTCATGCTAATTTCTTCATGTTCCTATTTTACAGAAAAGGAAACGAAATAAACAATTCATTCCAGCTTCTAAAAAACTGTTTTTCAATTAAATGATAAAAAGTAAAAAATAATAATTTTTACAGAATAAATAAACATAAAGCTACCATTATTGATTGATCTCTTTTGTACCAGTTCCTTGGGGGGGGTGGGGGGGGTGGATACTCAACCATCAAATCAATCCAGAAAGAACTATCTACTGTGCCTGACACTGGAGGAGGTAGAAGAAATTTAAGACCCAGGCATTCCATTGAAGGGAATACACACATTATAGATACTGTGACCTAGTAATCTAGACCCCACGCACTCCTCCAAAGATGTCCACATCCTAAGTCCAAATAGAACTGTGAATGTTAGGTCACATGGCAAAGGGAATGAAGGTTAACAGATGTAATGAAGTTGCTAAGTGGTAGATCAGACCTTGAACAGGAAAATTATCACAGCCCCGTGTATCACAGGGTCCTTTGAAACTAGGGAGGCTGAAGCGAGAGAACTGAGACAGAGACATTTAGAAGGGCTTGTCCGCCATTGTGACTTTGCAGACAGAGGGAGGGAGCCATTGATCAGAGGATGTGGACAACCTCTAAAAGCTGGGAAGAGCCAGAAAATTCGTTCCCCTCTTGAGCCTACAGAACAATAGACTCAGCCCTACTAACACATAGGCTTCGGCCCACTGAGACCCACCTCTGACTTCATGCTGTTTTAAGCACTAAAGTGTGAAAATTTGGTTATGGCAGAAATAGAAAAGGATTAGTTATATAACATTTTTAAGGGTAGAAATCACATTGCAAATCCAAATTTCTGGTTCCTCTTAAACACATGGAAAGTGACACCAGCCCACAAGCTCACGCTTGAAATCAGGTGGGGCTGAGTTGCAGCTGTCCTTGAGATGGTCCCTCTGGTTTGCCACAACCTCCACCGCTCTCATATTGTCCCCTTGACTCCCATGCTGTGTAGCTGATGATGAACTGATGTTATTAGACATTTGAGTTTTTGACAGTTGGTGTAAGTTTTAAGAAGATTTTTAAAACAATAAATAAACAAGGCATGTATGATAGCAAGGCTAATATTCTCAGGTATGCATGCACAGTTTAGAGCCGACATCTGTCCTGACTAGTCAGCACGCACGCATAAATGGCTGTTCAATATTCTGAGTAGACAGCAGAAAGCAGGATGCTTCTTGAAACAGTACTGCTTCTTCAAAACATGTTTAAAACAGAGTGACTTTCAGCCTCACCTAATAGCTTATATGATATCTCCCGTGAGCCAGGCACAGTTTTAGGGCTATGGTTTTGGTTAAATTGATGCAGTCAGGTATCCTACAGCTTCTTCCATTTCCACATAGCCTGACAACATGTACTTGTTTCTGCAGAATTATTCTGGCTCTTCTCGAACTCCGGTGGCCTAAAAATATAAAAGGGTTTCAAGAAAAGGTTTATGGAGGCTATAATTTGGCCTCTCTGTACTGCAATCTGGAAGCAGTCTTTGTTGAGGAAGTGAATCACTTTTGACCCTTTCCTTACTGATGGTAACCTTGGGGAGATTGAAAGCTTGTCTCTAATACTTTGATGGTGCATACAAATGCCTGAAGGCCCAGTTTAGACCATCTGAAAACAAAAACACTTGTTGGTGTTTTGTTGGTGACCATCAAAATCAACCACTGCCTCAGCCTTCAGAGCTTCATAGGAAAATGTCTCACGTTCCCCACATGCAACAATGTAAATTTAGTAAAAAAATCTCTTAAAATGGGATAACAGTCCTAAGAATCGAAAAAAAAATAATGAAGAAGAAGAAGAAAAAAAAACTTACTGTACTCATTGGCCTCAGTTCACATTTCTATTTATAAAACAAAATGGGCCTAGCTCATCGCTGGCAACCAATATGCATGTTTATTAAGAATGAGGGAAGAACATCCATAATGAGAGATAGGAGGCAAGTCCAATAGCAAGTTCTCACTCACGATTTGCCTACCAAGTATATGGTATCTTTTAATTGTATAAATGAGCTCATTTTCATATCAAATCATTCTATCCCAGAAACTTCTAATCCATACACCACTGAACACTGGCCAAAAGAGATTAGCAGGTGCTTCTCTGCAAAAAAAAAAAGTGTGCTCTGAGAAACTGAAGAATACACCACTTTGGCATGTATTTTGACAAATCAGAAGTTCCAAGAAGTCATGCAGTAAAGCAATCGCTTTAATTTTGCTCTAATATACTTTAGCCCAAACACATACAATCTCAGAACTCATTTTCCAGATAACATCATTTTGTATAATTCAAACCCCCACTTTCTATTTTAAAAGTTTCAAGTCATTCTTGTTTAAATGTGTGAATTCAAATATGTTTAAACCTTTTTACATTTTAAACATTTTTTGTTTAAATTTGTGAATTTGTGTGACTCCCCTGCCCATCTATTTCATGGGTTTCTCTCTCGTGACCATTCTCAACACCTCTCCTGCAGGAGCAACATTTATATTAATAATGATAATGATAATACTTCTATTACTGGTAATTTTACTACTCCTACGGGTTTATTTTTTAGAATTAATCATTTTATCGTCGTTTTATAGATGAGAAAACTAAGGTAGAGGAACGTTAAAGCAAGATCACCCCACTAGGAAAGAGCCAAGCTGTAATCTGACCGGAGGCAGTGCCTCTACCCAGCCAGGCTTCTAACCAACATGTGATACCATCTGTTAAAGGATGCCAGGCCAGACAGGTCTTGGGGAACAACCAAGTTCCTGAACTATAATTCTCTAATAGGACTGTGCATCACAACAGATTTCTGGACTCCAACCACAAAGATTCTAATTCGGAAACTAAGAGGTGATGAGACTGGCAGTCTTCTTTTATTGAATGTCACAGGTTATAATTCTGAAGCAAGAATACCTCTGAAAGCTCCTGGTATTTTCCTAAAATTGTACAATACACTGCATAGGAATGAGGTGGGCATTATTATAGAAGTGACCTTAAAACCACTTCAAAAAGAAAAACTTAAAAAATAATTCAGCCAATAACCACATGAAAAAGACCTAAATATGATTACCCGTGAGAGAAGTCCAGATCAAAACCACAATGAGGTTCAACTTCATACCCAATAAAATGATAACTATCAAAAAGATAGACATTAACAAGTGTTGATGAGGATATGGAGAAACTGGAACCCTCATACACTGCCGGTGGGAATGGAAAATGGTACAACTCCTTTGCAAAGCAGTTTGGAAGTTTCTCACAAGGTCATATATAGACTTACATATGATACAATAGCTGTACTCTCAGATATTTACCTAAAGGAAAGGAAAGCATCTGTGCCCCCAAAAATCTGTATATAAATATTCACAGCAGCATTATTCACACTAGCCAAAAAGTGGCAACAAGCTAAATGTCATGGACGGAATGGGGGCATGTAATGTGGTATATCCATACACTAGACTCTTACTTGACAATAAAAGAAATGCTATAACATGAATAAACCTTGAAAACTTTATGCTAAGTGAAAGAAACCAGAAACAGAAGGCTACATATTATGCGATTTCATATATATGAAAAGTCTAGAATAGGCAGATCTAAGGTGGTGGTGGAGGTGGGGGGTAAGAAGCATAGGAGAGGTGACAGCTAAGGGGATGTGAGGATTCTCTGTGGGATAACAAAGATGTAAAATTGTGATGGCTGCACAACTCCGAATATACTACAAGCGACTGAATCTTACACTTTAAATAGGTAAAATGTATTGTGTGTAGATTATGTCTCAACAAAGTGTTTCGAAAAATAATGCATAAACATCTGCATTTTAGCAATTCTTGGAAACAAATTATTTGGGATAAACTTTATAACTAGTGTAAATAGGTGACTATTGGGACTCAAACAAGATTGTCAAGTGGGAAATATATGGCATAACCAAAGAGAGAATATTGTCTAACCACTGAAGGTCACGCTAAGAAAGAAAATTTATTAACATGGGAAAACATTTACAATTTAGCATTAAGTTCAGCAAAAAGCAGGATGTAAGGAAAAACACGCAGTACAATCTCATTTGGTTAAAGCAGCATATGTATCATATGGGTAATTATATAATACATAGGAGAGTAAAAAAAAAATCACTCCCATGATACAGGCCAAAATGTTAACAGGGATTCTTTCTGGGCAATGAGACTGAGGCCGGAAAAAAAAAAAAATCAATATAGCTTAAACTTGGGATTCATTGTTTTCTGATCACTGGGCTTACTAGAAATTACTTCTATATCATATTCATCACCCCGAGGCATTACTATGTCATCCATGACACCTGCACACCAAGCATGTTTTCAATCACTAGAAACAACTGTAAATTTGGGTTGGCTGACGGGAAATCTGGGAAGGATGAAAAGATGTAAGAAGCGCACACCACTGGGGCTTAGGTCACTCCAGGGCTAAACAGGGGACAAGACTGCAAAGGTGGCCTTCAGGGCCCTGGGTGCTGTACCAGAACATTAGTGCAGTGTGATCACATGATCAGCTGACTGCATCTAGTTGGGGTGGAGAATAAGTGAGATAGGAATATAGATGCCTTCTGAAAATCTTCATATCCCCGTGTAAGCTTTTAAACAGTGGCATCTGTTATATCCTCATCTCTAGTTGTTACAGGCTGAAATTGCAGGTATGCAATTGAAGTCTTAATCCCCAGTACCTCAGAATGTGACTGTATTTGGAGGTAGGGGCTTTAAAGCGGTGATTAAGTTAAAAAGAGGTCATTATGGTAGGCCCTAATCAAAACTGACTGGTGTCCTAAGAAATTTAGACAGGCCAAGAGATACCAGGGATGTGCACATACAGAGGAAATACTGTATAAGGACACAATAGCAAAGCAGCTGTGTGCAAGTCACAGAGTCCTAGAAGAAACCAAACCTGCTGACACCTTGATATTGGACTTCTTAGCCTCCAAAGCTGGAGGCTAATGCACTTCTGTTGTTTAAGATGCCCAGTCTCTGGTACTTTGTTATGGCAGCTCTAGCAAACTAATATACCAACTTCAACATGGACTGTGTCCCACATCCAGCCTCTCTCTTTTCTCTTCTGCTAGGGTATTTCTTGCTCACAGTTGTGATTTCTGACTGTCTATTGCCCTATTAACCCATCACTACACACACACACACACACACACAACACACACACACACACACACACACACACACACACACACACACAACACGAATCTTTCCTATTCTCTTATATTTGGGTGATTGATAGATAACTAGCACTCTCTCCCAATCTAGACATCAATGAGTCTCTGGGTTTATTAATCTCTTTGTCTCCATGACCTGTCTCCTATGCCTTTCCTGTTGCTAACAGCCTGTCCTCCTATCCTGTGAGGACAGCTCTTTGCCATCATCCTTTCCCAGATATTAGATTCAGCTTCTGAAGCTAAGATATTTATATGTGTTCACCCGACCCTAGGGGCTTCAGCAGCGTTGTTCCCATTGGAGAGCAATAATTTAATTAAAATTAAAAAAAATATATTTCAGAGTCTGGGTTATACTAGACTTGAGCTCTGTGGGTTAGGAGATGAAAGCTGAAAGTTATATATTTTTAAGAGAATATTTTATATTCCTTTAAAACCTGGACATGATTTTAAGAGAGTTTTATTCTTGTCCTTTCGGGCAAGTTTTCATGCTGTTAAACGAAATGAGACCATAATCCATACTGTTTTATAGAGAATCGACTTTTAAGATACGTACAACATTTAAGGCATATTAAGAAAAAGTATAAGTTGAACTCCTTCCAGAAAGGCTTTAACTAGAAAAAGAAAAAAGGCCATAGTTTAAAAGTATTTCCAAGTTATAATCAGAAATCGCCAGTGCAACTGTTTAGTAGTCTCGTGAATTGCAGCATGAATTATTTCTCTTGAACTTTAATAAGGTAATAATAATGCAATTAATTTTGAAGGAAGATAAAAGTGAAGCACGTTTTCAGGCAATCTGTAGAATACCAGTTCATTTATTCATTAGATGAATATTTACTGAGTGCCTACTTAGGCTTGGTCCTGGGAAGGAAACAAAGGTGCATAACCCCAGGCTTCTTATGAACATGTAGGAGGTGAGAGAGAATGTGGTCAGGTATGACGTGCTGTGTGTTGGGGGATGGGGAGTGAAGTTGTAGCAGAAGTGGGGAGTGTGGCAAGATGACTTTATGTTCTGTTGTGTGCCCTGCAAAAGATAAATGCCATTCTAGGACTAACAAACTAGGGACAGATGCTCACAAATGAGCATATAGCTATGAGAGTCAGAATGATGGCTGAAATTTTGGGAATGGGTGCAGTCTCCAGGGGAAAGAGTACTGGCAAGGAGAAAGGATTTAAAAAATAGAATTGTGGGAGATATTGAATTTAAATGGGAGGAGAAGAAAATGAAGTCAGTGGTGTGCAGTGGGTGGGAATGATTTTAAAAAGCACGTGATAGAGATATGACTTGATAGTGGTGACAACTGCACAACTCTGTGACTATACTACAAACTATTAAATGGGGTGAATCGTATGGTATGCAAATTATACCTCAATAAAATTGTCACCCCCACCAAAAAAAAAGAGAGGAAAAAAAAGGTATGGCCAACAAGAAAATGTTGGGTGTTCAACATCATTAGTCATCATTATTGTAAAATAAAATAACATGAACTACCACTCCCACCATCAGTGTTTTTTAATAGAAAATTTAAAAACTACCATATCAAGCATTATTGAGAACGTAAAGAAATTGGACTCTGCTAAGAAGATGAACTGGGTCAACCATTTTTGGAGAAATGCCTGCCAGCCTCTAAAATGCTCAACCCAATGCAACTACTGACCATCTCATTCTGCTCCAGAATATTACCCCAAAAGTATTAAACACATATGTCCACACAAAGATGTGTATTTATAAAAAATTGTAGAAATGCAAATTAATCAACAGTGACAGAAAACAGGCTAGTGGTTTCCTGGGCCAAGACTATCTGAACTGCAACACACCATGAATTGCAAAGGAAATACAAGAAATCTTCGAGGGGAAAGAAATGTTCCATTTCTTGATTATAGTGGTGATTTCATGGGTATGTGCATCTGTCAAAACTCATCAAATTGTACTTTTTAAACAAATGTAGTTTAGTTTCACATAAATTATACCTCAACAAAGTTGATAGAACCACACCAAGCAAGCAATCAGGCAAAAGGCATATTTCGAATGCTCCTTTAAAAATTAACAAAATGGCATCCAAATAGCCCATTCTGCTTTCGAATTAATGAAAACATTATTAATGGCCACATTTACTGAGTGTCTATCCATATCATAAACTGTGTAAGGAACTTCCCATACATTACCTTGTTTAATTTCAGTAATCCCATAAAATAGGTTTAAAAATTCCCCTATACATTTGAGGAATATAATATGCAGAGAGGCTGGCTGGCTTGAGATTACACAGAAGCTCTGTGGTTCTGAGGTCAACAGTCTTTACACTCCACTCACTGCTTTTTCAACTAGTTGCTGATGTGAGTCGTAGTAGCAGTAACAATGACCATAATGAACTTTTATTGGGTCAACTTCATGTCAGATGATCCCCTAGGTACTTGAGGTGCATTACATCAAATATCTTCCACACCTACCTTATGAGGTGGAACGACTGTTGATCCCCTTTTCTACATGTGGAAACTGGAGCTCAGAGAAGTTAAGTGACTTTCCAGAGTTCCCACAGCTGGAAAGTGACAGGGTCAAGAACGGAACACAGGCAGTCTCATCCCAGAGCCCATGTTCATCAAATCGACTTCTTCAGAAGTCTTAAGAAGTTTTCTTTGGAGGTCTGACATTAGGTAGGGTTTCGTGTGCTTTTTATCCACTTACAATAAGAAAAAAAGTCAAGGGAAAGTAAAGCTTTGTCAGGTCCAAACACTGAGTGAGTCAGGAAGCTGGGATGGAAATCCTTTTCACTCAATGACTATTTTTCAAATGAGATACGTGTGTAAAGGGCAGGTAAGCAGCCAGCACATAGGTACTCACTGAAAGTGTGGCCCCCTCCCTGCAACCTGCATCTATGAAGGTAGAGTGGTAGTAGCCCAAGTCTGCCATTCATGTCTCTAGTAAGACAAAACAGTGATTCCTACTGATGGCAAAGCCAATAGATGGCTCAGGTGGGTGGCATATTCTGTGTTCATTTAAACAGAGCCTGCTAAAGATTCAGTCATGCAAGCAGAAACACAGGAGAGCATGTTCATTTTAGTAATCCCATCTTCTTTGCTGGAATTTACTTGAAAACAGATATTATGAGGTAAATATATAAATATTTACATATTTCTTTAAGCAAGTACCTTTCAATAAAAAAAAATACAAAATTAATAAATGTAGATTTTAGAGAAATTTAGAAATGCGTGTCCTGTCACTTACTGGAGCACAAAGAAATGCTCATCACCTGAAGTCCTCTGAGCCCAGCATATGTATTCATCATCCTGTCAAAATGCTGCCATTCATTCATAAGTACCAGCCAGTCTCCCCTGAACCTAGCCAAGGATTCTGTTCAGTCTGGTGCAATGCACTAATTACACACCTACCCCTCTGCCCTTAGGACGATACACTTGACCGTGGCAAAGAAGAGAAATAATGAAGTTCTGAAAAATTTCTTGATAGAGAGAGGAGAGGTGGGGGAGGTGGAGTGACGTGGGAGAAAGAGGCAGGCATGAGGGGGAGAAAAGAGTAAGTAAGGAAGGTGAAGAAAGAAAGAAAATGATGGAACTAGATTTAGACTTTGCTCAGACCCGTGCTGTCATTGTCAACATGGTTGTCCTTTATCATCATCATCATTTTCATCGTCCTTCACAAGAGAAACTTAGCAGATCGAAAATGTGTGTCATATAATATTAAAACAGCTGAATGACAAAACAATTTACAACAGATCGCTCCTTTACCCATTAGTATGTCTATGAAAGAGACGTAGCTCTTTTGTTTCCCAAATTTAGGAGCCGAGGGTCATATCCTGATAAAGGACCACTAAGTAGGCCCTTACCTGGGTGCATATCCATACACAGACAAACTGAAACACTGCCTATGGAGCCCTGTTTCCATGCTCTGTCTCTTTAAAGATTCACTTCCTTCCAGCACCTGAACTAGACCTGCCATTATGAAAGCTCAAGGGGGCTGCACCCAAAAATCATTAAGATCCTGCTCAGAATGTTGCTTTCCACGGTGAGATGCAAGAAACTGAAAACAAGGCATATACATCATCAGGTCTCACCAAAAATGGTGCCTGTTGACAGCTGGCGGTCAGTGATTGATTAGGAATTAATATGGAAATGGAAGGATGAGAAAAATGAGGACCTGCGTGCCCACCATGTAATGTGCCTAGAAGCAAGTATCCAAGGAAAATGGCTGTGGATTATGAATTAGGTTACTCAATCAGCACAGCATCATGGGTGACAGGCAACCTGATGAAAGCTGAGGACGCACACAGACGTTAAGGAGATTCTCCACATTGAGCATGCTCCTGAGGGCACATAGAGGACAACCAAATGGCACACAGAGTCATGGAGCCATTCTACAAACCTGGCATTCCTCTGTTCTCACATGAGGCTCAAGCTGAAAAGGAAACAGCCAAATAAGATAACAGGACAGTAAGAGTATTTCTTGGCCTATTGATGGCTATAATTTATGTCAAAGAAAACATGAATACTGGGAACACTGCGAGCTTTTTCGTATGGGCCAAAACACCATTCCCAACATCTGCGAACTCCTGCTCCAAGGTAAATTTTTAGCTCCAGGAAGATGCTTCAGTTGCATGAAGTGAATTGAGATTCTGGAGCATAAAATAGCTCACCCTGGCTCAACACTAGAAGGAATATATGGCTCCACTGTTGTTCTAACACTTCTGTGTTGGTGGCAGCATAGAGGTGGATCAAAGGCAACCTGGTGACTTGTTTTTAGATATCAGTTCAAATCTCCAAGTTGAGGAAGTGATGGTGCTATCCCTTGGGTGCAAATGCAGTCAATATCAATAATAGTTCGTATCGAAATAAAAGTGAAAAACCTGGGTGCTGGAAAACAGATGGACAACTACGAAGTGACTCAACAGATTCAAGAAAGCTGAGCCTTACGCTACCAATGGGCACAGCCAAGAAGTAATACAATTCATATCACAGAACCGCCAAAGGCTCAGAAGCTGGTGGAACCTGGTGCTTCTAGAAGTGGGTAAAGGAGATTCTTTTAAAAAAATGTTTACAAAGTGTTATACCCTCACAATCCCTCTCCTCTCATCCCAGCCAGGAATTAGTCATTTCCTAACCTCAGAGAAAATACAAGTTTATTCTCTGAAGAGAAAGAATATAAACAGTTGAGAACAGTACTAATCTGCTAAAAAGAAAGATTTAAGAAACGCTTGCCTACTACATGCTAAGACATAGGACTTTTTTACTTGGCTCCCAGGATACTGAAGTCAGAGCCATACCCTCCCCAAAGAGTTTTAGAATATCCTCTTCTGAGCAAAATGACCAGCTTAACAGGGAGGATCTAAAGATTCAAATGCACTGATTCCCCCCAAGAAAGGAACCAGCAGGTCACCCTTCGGGGAAGACCATGGTTGAATTAGTCCTGTCCATGTGCTAAGACGTGGCAACAGCTTTTTTGAGTCCTTCTCTTAAGAACAAATAGACTTTCACACATTGGAATATTGAGGAAAGAAAGTGAACAAAACATACCAACAACCGTAATTTTGAAGAGACAGAAATTATAGATAAGAAAATTTAAGGCAATTAATATCAGAGAGATAAGAAAATAAATTTTATCTATGAAACAAGAATAGAACAGTATTAAACAAAAACAGAATATTGGGAAAACCAACCAAATAAAAATGTTTAGAAATTTAAAATATGTCAGTGGAAAGGAAAAACTCAACAGGAAAGTTAGAAGAAATCTCCTGGAAAGTAGCATGAAAGCCAGCAATAAATATCTAAATAACAAAAGTTCTCTTAAAAGAAAACAGCAAAAAGAGAAGGGAAAAAATAATCGATAAAATATTTAAATAAAATTTCACAGGACTGAAGGGCATGTGTTTCAAAATTAAAAGGTCTCAACGAGTGCCCAGTACAAGGGATAAAAATAGACTAATACCACAGCAAGTCATGTAAAATTTCAAAATACTATGAACAAAAAGAGCACCCTTTTCAGGGCTTTTATTTCTTATTTGGAGAATAGCAAGTGGTGGAAGAAATGCCTCCTCTAGTAGTTTCAAGACTTAAACATAGAGAAATGGAAAAAAAAAAATTGGAGATAAAGTGGCTTTGTGTTTCCCAAGAACAAAATTAAAAGCTATTAAGCAGCAGAGTAATGTCTTAAAACCCTGAGGAAAAAATGATTTCAAAACTATAATGCTACCCTAGCTAAACAATCAATAAAATGAGGGTGGGAACAAAAACATTTTAAAATATGCAAGGTTCCAAAATATATACGTATATCCACCTCCCTCCTTTTTCAGAAAGCTACTGGAGGATATGCTCCTACAAAACAATAAGCCAACCAAAACAAAAGATGTGAAACAGGAGCTCAAACTCAGGATAGAGTTAATGAATTTTCCAGGTTATATGATGTGAAGGTAGCTCAAAATAGAAGACCAGCAGAGTGTTCTTATGTACCAGGCACAGAGGACAACAAGCTCAAATTGCAGACTCAAAAATCCTAGGAAAGATTTTTTTCTTTTAATATGAAAATAATAGAATGCTTGTTATGTCCCAAATATGTTGTAATGAGATTTTTACAATCAGATGAGTCTGAGGCTGAATTAGAGACAGATAAATCAAAAACTAAGCAAACAAGGTATACAGGAAGAGTATTTGGTCCAGGGAAAATAAAAGATTGTTCAAGAAAGAAAAAGTAATCCTATTATGTTATATGGCTTAACTGTGAATATATTTACATATACATAAAAATGTAAAAACTAAACTATCTTCTCGAAAAATCATGATAAAACTCTAATGAGAGGATGGAAAGAGAAGAAAGATACTCATTAAGGTAGAGGTGTAAGAACAAAGGAAAGCTAAATTTTTCTTAGTGGAAAGCCCACTAATACCATCTAAAACTAGAAAATCAAGAAGTAGCAATGAATTATTGAAGGCTATATACATATAACCTAAATGAACTCACTAAAAGAAACAGAGTTGGCATTGAGGACTGCTCTATTTTTTTCATATAAAAGCTTAATAGAAAAATCTGGCTATGATTCTAAATTATATGCATGTGTGATTGTTACAAAAAATGGCAGAGCACACCTAAAAGGAAGGAAGGAAGGAAGGAAGGAGGAAGGAAGGAAGGAAGGAAGGAAGGAAGGAAGGAAGGAAGGAAGGAAGGAAGGAAGGAAGGAAGAACAAAAGAGAGAAATAACAAAAGAAAGAAAAAGGAAGGAATTAAGTTAGAAAGAAAAAAGGTGAGAAAATTTAAATAAGCACACAATCATAATCACATATTAGTTAGGCTTAAATTATGACAGACACAGTCTGAATTCCTAACCACTTGTTTCTAAAATGAATTCATGAAAGATTATGGTATTATTTTCCTACGTCTGACTCTAAGAAAATACTTTATGGGAAAATGGGCATTTAAAAAAATAATTCTTTTCATTGAAAGATTCTCTCTGGCTCTTTGTGGAAACTGCAGAAGATCTCCGTAAGAATATATTACGTAGCCTTAACTCCTTTAAGGTAACAATAATAAAACAATTTTACATAAAGACGTGTTTATCCCCCAAAGGACAAAAAAACAGAGAAGATCATCTTGCAGTGAAAAAATGGCTCATTTTTTTATGACTGGGGAAAACAACAACTTGGTCTCTACAGATTAAACAAATGATTCAAATTCTAGGAGCTGAAAATCCATAAGGGCACACGGGTGCCTACACCACTATCTGCTCACCAGGTGGTATTAGGCAAGCAAGAAAAATCTGCTTGCCCTGTGAGACTGTAAATTTATGTAGTGCTTTTTTTAAGTCCACAAAATTAAATTAATGTTTTTGTTTGCATAGAACTTTACAGTAATGAATATACTGTATGTAAATAAAAAACACAGGACCTAAATGATTAGGCATCTCTCCTTTCTGGAAGGCTTTTTCTCTGTGTCATTTTTGATAAATAATAATAATAATAACAATAATAATAAATATAAAAAGAAATATACAAAGAAAAAAGAAACTACTGTCCTCGTCAACTTGGCAGCTGGGTGACCTGATGTAGCTAGCACCATTTACGGTCTCAAGGAAAGGCCTTAGCAAAAGGCAGGAGGGTAGAAAGGGCACTTTCAGGTACAGAGGGGGCATCTCTAAACCAATTCCACCTCTAAAGACTTTAAACTCGTCAAGTGTTCCTCGGGTCCTTATTCATAAAATGAAGGAAGGAGAAAGATGTTGGCCAAGAATCTCTAGCTCCTGGATTCAATTATAACTGCTGGAGGCATCTTGGAGTACACAGACTTATTCAGACCACTGAGATCCTCCAGCCTACAAAACTCCTGAAGGACTTAGCTAGCAGAAATCAGAACGTAAATAGAGGTAGCATTTAAAAATACTTACTAGGGACTTTTAGGGTAGTGAAACTATCCTGTACGAAATTGTAGTGGTAGACATGTGCCATCACCCACTTGTCAAAAGCTATAGAACCACAACACCAGAAGTGAACTTTAATGTAAACTATGGCCTAGAGTTAAAAATAATGTATCAATATTGGTTTATTAATTATAATAAATGTTCAAGATGTTAATAAAAGGGGAAACAGTGCCTAAGGTAGGGTGTGGGGGACGGTAGATATATGGAACTCTATATACCACCTGCTCTATTATTTTGTAAAGCTAAAATTGTACTTTAAAAATCATTCAATGTAGTCTCTCCAGGATTTCCATATACCCCGGCCTTGTTAAAATACTTAGTGGACTTGCTAAAAGACAACAAGGTCTTACACAGATTACAAACTGGCCACCTACCACTTATTTTCTTTGAACTGCAGTTAAAAAGAAATTAGATGCCAATAATTTAAAGTCAGAAAATATTTAAAAGAGATTGTTTTAAAGTCTAGTAAAAACAAATGAGAACTCATGGCAGCACAGCTTTTGCCCAGGGCAACAGGCGGCTGGAGCTGAGGGGCCTTTAACTCTCAATAGGTGGGATTTTGCCTGCTAGCTGGACCCAGATCCTCACCGCTCCCTATTGTCTTCCACAAATCTCCTTTCATCTCTATGTTATCTTCTTGGCAACTGCAGGCTTTGCATTTCATTGGCCAGGACAAATATTATCAACATTCTCTGGGGTCCTTTAGGAATGTAAGTTCTTGTGCCTCAGCTCAGCTTCTATGGAATCAGAATGGAGGTTCTCCAATATGCGCACGTACCAGAACACCAGAAGACTTGTTACAACTCAGATTTCAGGGTCTCACCCCTATCTCCCTACTCTTCTTCCCTGTCACTCCAAGTTTCTGATTCATTAGATCTGGGATGAGGCCTGAGAATTTTTATTTCTAAAAGACACTCAGTAATGCTGATTCTGTTATTCTCGGGACTACTTGGAGAACTTTGAGTTTCCAGCTTTGGGTATTTCTTAATAAAAGCCCTTCTCAAATTTAGCTTCTGGGGAAAAAAAAAGAAAGAAAGAAAAGAAGTTGGCATCTCTTCAATCAATTTAATTTTTTCTTAGATTTTGTTCTGATATGATTTAGTGATTTTTTTTTTTGAAGGATTTTCCATTTTCCTGGTGGGTGGTTTTAGTTCTTTGGAAATTTCTCCCATATGGGTAAGCATTTTGTTTAGTTAGCTATTTAAAAACAATGTGGCACTTTTTTCTGTGGAAACTGGGTCATTTAAATTAATTCTTGGATTTATAATACATATAATTAGTTCCAAACAATATACAACTCTATGCTCTGTTTGGGAATATCTTGATTACACAAATGTGAAAATAATTGACCAGAATAGAGACAAAAAAAAAAAAAAAAAGCACATAAAATCCCCCATTTCTGATATGCTTTGCCATTAGGCTATGAATTGTATAACACCTAACCAAAAGTGCTTACTGTATTTTTAATGGTCCACCCATAGCTCAGAGTGAAGTCTGAACTATTTGTTGTTTGCTGTTGTTATATTCTGTTCCAGGGTTCATAATTTGAAAATCGACTTTGGGGACTTTTTGCTCGGTCTATTAAAATGATTCATGTTGCATTCAACATAAATTGTGCATTCACAGAGGAGGGTGAGAGCCCGTATTCACAGCATAATAACTAAAGTGAATTTTGTACGAGCCGCTGTTTGTGGCAGCAATGTGGTATCATTTGTCTTAATTTTTCTTTGGCATTACATTAGGCGAGTGCATTTACATTTCCAGGTATGGCTAACCACTTTAAAAACTTTGTTTTTACAGCATGAGTAAAGGGAGAATCAAATCTGCATGTTTATGTGATGTAACATCAAATAATGCCATTTTACTGTCTGGAGTACGTGGGGATTTACATTCCATTTACTTGACTTCACAAAGGGAACTTGGGCTGATATGCAAAGTACATGAAATATTTACCATCAATGGATCATGCCAGGCTTCTAGAAGAAAGAGGAGAGGGGGAGGAGATAATACCCTACAATTGCTGTGTTTTTCTGTGTTTTACTGTTAACAGTACAGTAACTAATTTCTTAAGTGGATTATAAATTTGAAATTCAAATTCATCTTAAATAAAACCAAACTCCAAATAATGTAAGCCAAAACTTTGAATCATTTTGCAGAACTGAATAACCATATGACACTTCAATGTATGTCTATGTTTGTATCTGACAGCTATTCATACATATATACACACACATATGCAAACATATACGCCTCCTGCTCATGAAATATTTATTCCAGAGAATTGAAATGGAGTGAACCTACATGTCCATTATTGTCATTTAAGGTGCGTGTATGTTTGTGTATATATTCATATATTTTTATCAAAAGAATTCTATAAATATGATATATTAAATTCGTTATTTCAGTTTTATGGAGAAAGTATACATCTTAAATTCTTTCTATCAAAGTTTTTTTAAAAAGTCAAAGTAAGTGTCAGATCAGAAAGGATTATATTCACTAAATCCCATGATTATAATGCTTAATGATGAAGTACTTATTTTTATTTAAACATGAAAATGAAATTTTAGAAAATATTACACCTATACAAATATGGTAGTTCTTCCATGCTGCTCAGACCATCAAAGTGAAGAATCTTTGTTGAAAATATTTTTTGCATTATTTGCACAACAGTTCTGAGCAAAACAACATGCTGTATGATGATTAAACCAGTTAGAATGGAGAGAGATCTTCGTTCACATTCAGATCTCACTCTCAACTAGCTGTGTGACATTGGAAAATTTAAATTCTCTGAGCCTCAGTCTCTTTGTCTGTAAAAAGGGAATAATAATACTTCCTACATAACCCATGAGAACAATGTATGTCCAGTTCTGAATGTGGGGAGTAAAAGGAGCACTCAGTGAACATTAGTGATCCTCATTAATCACTACGATCACTGTTACTATCTAAAGAGACAACTTGGGCAACTGTGGAATCATCACATGTGATCATTAATAGAGAGGAAAAGCAATAGCTCATTGGCTACCAAAATAATTGGTTGATCAGCCCATATAACTTAACTATCTAAATACTTGGGCTGGATGAATGAATGTGTTTTAACTTAAGGAAAAGGAATAAGCTTTGGGGCTTTTGGAGTGGACTCAAAAGCCTCAGTGAATTTCAACTCTTCTCTAATATCTTTCAGCTTGTTAGCGCACTAATTCATTCAGCCCGTAGTTTCACAGGCTACTCTGCTTGAGGCCCTGAGACTGCAGAGAGAACATCTGCTCTTGGCTTTTAAGGACTCAGTGATCTATTGCAGGGGTCCCCAATCTCCGGCTGCAGCCTGGTGTGGACTATGACCTATTAAGAACCAGGCCATACAGCAGATAATGAGTGGCAAGCATGGGAGTGAACCTTCATCTGTATTTGCAGCCACTCCTCAGCAATAGCATCACCTCCTCAGCTCCACCTCAGACCACCAGGCATTGGAGTCCCATAGGAGAACCAGTCTCTGGTGCCAAAAAGGTTGGGGACCGCTGGACTCTATGGGGACGTTTCTTCAACTTTAGCTCCCCCAAAGAATTAATTACCTGGGGAGGGGTTTAGAAATGAAGAACCAGAGATTCTTAATCAAGAGGTCCCCCTGGGACCTGAGAATCAGTCTCTTCAATGAAGGGCCCTGACTCCGGAAAAGGAGATGGCAAACAAGACTCATGGTGGAAGAAAGATAGAAGCCAGGGAGATGCAAGCTTAAGTTGGCCTGGGAATGGCTCAAGAAAGACTTCTCAAAGGAGGGGAGTTTGAGCTGAGCCTGGACAGGTAAGTCAAAGTCAGACCACTGAAAGGCATTCCAGGTTTTCATCTTCCTCTGCCCTGATGCAGTGCTTGAGAGCAGAGCTTTGGAGTCAGACTTCCTGTCCCAAATTCCAGCTCTGTCCTCTCACTGTTGGCAAATTATGTGACCTCTCTAATCCTAGTTTCTGTGTCTACAAAAGGAGGATGATTACAGCAAACATCTCAGCGGTTGTTGGAAGAATTAAATAAAACAACGTATGTAAAAGCATCCAACACAAGGCTAGTACACAGTGGGCACTTTATAAAATACCATCAGTATGGACAAACTGAAGTCCATGCATTTAAGGATGAGTATGTCAAAATAATAAAACCTACCCCATTTCCTCCTGTGTCATACATGGACATTTTATGCCCATTGGTCACGACTCCGTGAAATAAGCAGATGTAGGCAGTATCACTTCTATTGCACATAGGTGGTTATAGGGCCGTATCTGCATGTATCTGGCCCACTTTCCCTTTTTTTTGTACATGGAAGTTGAGGTAAAAAGCATGAGCAATATCTGGTTATACCATGAGGACAGCTTCTAAGGAATCTCACCTACATATAAACTAGAAAATAAGACATTGTCATGAGACTTTGTGTGTTAATATATACCTGCTGTATTACCTGGTTGCCTAATTGCTTTACTTGTAAGGGAGAGGTGTTATAAGTTTGCAAAAGTACACAAATAACAAATAAATATACTGATATTACCTTCACCTTTAACTATTATTTTGAGAACTGATAAGGCTTCCAGCTAAACATCTTATTTAATAACAAATGCAAGGAACTCAAATATAAATAAGAAAACACTGTCAGTGATGATTTCTGCAACTGAAAGTTATTTTAGTTCCAATAAAAAGTCCCTCCAAATTATGGACACAAATCTGAATCAAACATATTCAGGGACTGTAGGCATTAAAAATAATACAGAGTATGAAAAAAATCTATATTTTAATCTTTTGGGGACAGAACCAAATTATCTTATTTACTACATGAATGGTTTCCTCAATTTAACGCCAATCTTTAGCGTCAACTTCCAACTGTCTGAATAAACAGGCTGCACAAGAAAAGACTAGATTATTTATATTATGAGGCTATGCTTAAAAATAAAGTGGAGAAATTACTTTACCTATATTGAAAATAAGAATAACATGCATATCATTCCAGCTTACAAAAAACTAATTTTATTTTCTTCTGTTTCCAAGAGTGAGAACTATACATGAAGTCATAAATTAAATTCATCTTTGAGGGTGAGTAAAAGGAGAGAGGAGAATCTTTAAACTTTTAAAACATAAAAATAAGAAATATGCCATATATCATATAGATAAACACAACTCCAACTCTGTTTCCAAAGTTGATACTTAGACATGGAACATATTCTTGGTAGTGAAATTTCCTTTCAAAACATAATAATTAAGGATATTTATTTATGTATTTATTCATTCTTTTTTTTTTTTTTACATCTACAGCATGAGGTCTTCCTAGGTGGTCTCCCATCCAAGTACTAACCAGGCCCAACCCTGCTTAGGTTCTGAGATCAGATGGGATCAGCCTTGTTCAGGGTGGCATGGCCATAGACCAGTTTTTTTTTTTTTTAGATTTGTGGTGAAATATACATAACATAAACTTTATCATTTTATCCATTGTAAGCGTACAGTTCAGTGGCATGAAGTACATATAGTTATTGTTTTCTATTAAAACAGAAATGATAAAAGCAAACATTTGTAATTCAGCATCAGCTTCAGTTTTTAAGGAATGTGGACAATAGACATTAAGGATAAAAATCTATAGAGATTGTCATTAGAAAAGAAAGATACTTTACTTTTTATATCTTGGCTATGCTGGCAAGAAACAATAGAGGCCACTTCCCCATGGCTGTCTCCTCTTCCTGTGAACGTATTCAGGAAACTTCTTATGCTTTATATAGGCTGCATTTAGGGACATTGATCAACACCACAGAATTCACCCAAAGACCCTGCTACTAAGCTTCTTGTGCCACAGTTACATGCTTCCATGAGAACTGCAAAGATAGCTCACACTTGCCACAAAGCCCCAAGAACTATTTTTGCTGCTATTACGACCTTTTGGTGACAGGGTCACAAATGCTGAAATATCACTCTTTCCAGAACCTTCGAGGTGGAGACTGTTCTAAGAAACTAAGCATTTCTTTTTCATCCTTTTACCATGTCCTCTTTCTGAGAGCCATTCTCCAACTGCCCACAGAAGAGAACTAGCTGGGCACAATTAATTGGCCAGGGACGAAATTTCACCACCTGAGGAAACTAGAACCAAATGCTCAGCTCACAGATGCCCTGAGGTTGCAATCTCACTTTAACTATTTCTTATGATAATTAAAAATACATTGGCAAAGGTAAAATGCCCTCAGAAGAGAGGGAGGAACCAATGGCACTGTGTGTTGAAATGGTTGTTCAACTTTAAGAGTGTATTTCAACAAAAGGCATGGACTGGTTGTCAATACTCCAGTCACACCTGCATTATCAATAGTGGGTTTTTGTTCTTACCAGTAATTCTCATTGCGAGCGCACTGAACCCACCTAACTTCCTCATTCATCCTATTTCTATATCTTGTTCTTCTTTGAATCTCAACACTGAGCACAGAAGACTTACAGTAAATATTTGTTGTATGACAGAACTGAACTTTTGCAACGTTCTTATAAAATTATTATTTCTATCATCATTATCATCTCATTCTACCAATTTAGAGAAAAATGAAAATTAACAACTTGCTTAAGGCCACACAAATAAAAATCTGTATTAAAGGATTCTGAATTTCTTTTTTAAGAACCCTAAAATACTTGCATTGACTGTATACTATATAAAACACACCCAGCAGAGCCTGGACCCACACCCGGACATCAGACACGTTAATATTTCTGCAGAGAAATATATCAATAGTCATGTAAAATGAATAACAGAGACAAATGAAGATTATAAATAGTGCCGCGATAGTTCCAATCAAGCTTAGCTGCCACTTGAGTTTGCCACCGACTAAAGTCACATTTTTATTTATATTTTTTGTTTTGTTTTTAAAGGTTTTGGATTTTTGAACTGCAGATAAGGGAGTGAGGACCTAAAGAAATCTGGACTCATTCAGTTTGCTGACTCTTAATCTCTTGCTCTATTAAAGTTGGCTCTGGGTGCTGCTAAGAGCTTGCCGAAGACTGACAACCTTTGCGAAGAATCGCTTAGATTAAATAATGTTGGCACAGTCAGGGATCTGCAGGAGAAAACTTTAGCTATTTATGCTGTTCAGAAAAAAGCAACCCTGCTGGACAGACCAGAGAATATCTATAAGTTTAGAACAGAATGTTATGGAAGCTCCATGTCATGCCAAAGATAGGTCTCCCTGTGGGAGTTAGAGTGGAGGGAGCAGTGATGGTCCAAACAATGGGAAAAGATGGGTCGTGATTTATATTTGCCAAGCACTCCATGTCCTACACGTGTGTCGGCTTCATTCTCGCCGAAGCCCCGCCCTGCAGATGGAGCTCCCTCCTTCAACGCTGGGCTTGTCAGAGGTAGGAAAGCCCAATGAAAATGCCCCAGGCCCACCAGTTCAGAGGTGCAGAACAAGATGGGGAGTCAGCCGGTCTTAAAACCCTACACACTTCACACCCCCATCCAGACTTTTAGGGACACCGGCACAAACAAATCAAGCCAGCCTGTCATATGATGACAGAGTGATTTCTTTCCCAATGTGGCATATTCATTTATCATCTTTCGTAAGACAGACCTAGACTATAATTTAGTCCCATCGCTACTGCTTAAATGAACTCTGGCTTTGGATGAGCTTTAGCAGATTCTTCAACATGGAGTCACTTAGGGACTCGGGTGTCAAAAGGTCAGGGTTTGAACCCAGAGTGAGGCTCCTGGGGGGCAGTGCCTAGTGCTGTGCTGAGGATCCAAGATGCCAGGAATGACTATTAATTGATGGTGTTGATGGTAATGAGCACCCAGGGGCCACAAGAAAAGGAAGCAAGAGAAATTTAGTTGGAAAAGTAGGATTTTTAGATACGTCTGTCATCTCCATACTAGGAAACTTACATTCAATATTCAAGTAGAATACAACCTAAAAAACCTCCAAAATTGTCTTTACTAGAGAAAGACATTTTTTAAATGAAATAAAATAAATATATTTTGGCAATTAAAGTTATACCTACATTTTAAACAAATTATACCTTTAAATATCTAAATGAGATAAGTACGTCTGTGTCAGTAGCAAATAAGAATACAGAAATCTGTTGGTATTAATGATAAAACAAAAACATAAATCATGAATTAAATACCTGTTATATGCCAGATATTGGGCTTTATATTCTTTTTCAATAATGTTAACAGTGCTGCCAGAAATTTCCAGGTTATAAGGAAAACAAAACAGATGAGGTCAGTGGAGTTAAGTAACTTGTCCAAAGACACACAGTAGTAGCCGTGGAGCTGCGATTTTAATAGTTATTTTCCTTCTCTAAGGCCGAGCTTCCCCTATGTGATGGAACGAACATTCAACTGCCCACGTCTCTAAGTGGATGATTACGACATGGCATAGTCACAGGAAGATGTGATGGGGTTGAAGAGTATGAAAAGGAGACTGAATATGCCAAACTGGCACAGTGTATACAACAGTGCCATTTAAGTTACTGCAACCGGGCATCAGTGCACTTAACACAACACGTAAAATGACACCATCAGCTGCAAACGTTTTGCTATTTGTTAGGATCGCATAGTTCAGGTTCCTGCATCTTGACAGGGCTGCGAGGTCTTGGTTTCCTTGCTCCTCCACATAATAAAAAGAAGAATGTAAAGTTTCACTACATTGTGAGTAGGGGCCATGGACTTCCTGAAGGGAGGCCAAGCATTTAGAAGCAGACAGAGAATGGCGTTCTACCTCCCCACTTCTTTACTGAGCTCTCTGAGCCTCTCCCCCAGCCTTCATTTCTTCCTCTATAAAAGAGTCCCACCACCTCATGGGGCCTGAGACAATGAAATGATACGTGTGTGCCAAGCTCCAGGCACAGGGCCCACAGTGCGCATTCAATGCAGGGTGTTTAATCTGATTAATTAATTTTTCTATCCTCCTCATCATCCAGAGCTACTGATGAGTGTTTAAGGCACAAAATCAAACAAACCTCCAACTCCTGAACCTTCCACTCCGGGGCAACGGGACTTGCTTCCTTGCCTGAAAGGCTAATATATCAGCAGTCACTCAGGTTACAGTCCCATGAAAAACACAGGGTGACAAAAGCCCCTTGCAGCAATCTCCAAGAAGGAGAAATAAATTAATCAAGCTGCCAAACGGAGAAGGCCGGGTTGACCTCCTTCTGATCTCATTACTTCTCTATTACCCTTTTGAAAAACATCCTCTTACAGAGATCACTAATTGAAGATTATGTGGAGGGAAATCACACCTCTCCATCACGGTGGTAACTTTGCCTCATTTGTCATTCTAATAATTCACTTCTTTTCTTCTCTGAAGAGACAGAGACACTAATGGACCATCGTCAGTTAAAAAGGCAATTTTTCCATTTAATTGCACTCATTAAATACTGCAATAGAACAATTGGAAAAGCAATATTCTCAATATTTAATCATAGTATAGGAATAATGAAACATTGCTTCAAAATAAATCCTGGAATATTTATAAAGTCGTAAAAGAGCTGTTTTAACAACACCTGTGATCAGAGGCAACATATTTAAAATTAGACATGTGATTTTTCATTTCGCCTGATTAGAGTTGGTAAACATTTGCATTGCGGAGGAGAAGATTCAAATGGGCGGTGACCCTGAACGCAGAGGTTGTATGACTAGCAAACCACTCCCAGGCTGTTACAGAGGCTTGAAGGCTCTTGTACAAGCCAGCCTTCCAGGCAAGCTTGGCCAATAATCTGAGAAATGGGCTTCTTGGCCCATGAGAAGGTCTTGCCCTAAGCAGGTCTTCTGAGAGCAAAGACTTATATCACTTTTACATTTCCAACAGCTTTACTGAGATATAATTCATATACCATACAACTCATCCATTTAAAGTGTACAATTCGATAGTTTTTAATACATTCACATAGCTGTGCAACCACCATCACAATTGATTTTAAAACATTTCATTGCCTTTAGCTATTATTCCCCTATTTGCCCATCCACCACCCCTGCCCCCAGCCTAAGCAATACTACTCTACATTCTGTTTCTATAATGTCCCCATTCTAGACACTTTATATAAATGGAATCATACACTATATGGCCTTTTGTGACTACCTTCTTTCATTTAGCATAATGTTTTCAAGGTTTATCTACTTCGTAGCACATATCAGTGCCTTATTTTTTATGACTATACAATATTCCATTGTATGGATATACCACAACTTATAGATTCATTCGTCCATTGATGGATTTGGGGATTGTTTCCATCTTTTGGCTATTACAAATAATGCAGCTATAAATGTTCATACACAAGTTTTTCTGTATGTTTTCATTTCTCTTGGACATAGATCTAGGAGTATAACTGCTGGATCATATGGTCTCTCTATGTCTAATCATTGGAGGAACTGCCAGACTGTCTTCCAAAGTGGCTGTACCTTTTTACATTGCCAACAAGAATGTATGAGGGTTCCTCACTTTCTCAACGTCTTCGCCAACACTTGATATTGTCTGACATTTCTCTTCCACATTTCAATACTGAGGTGAGTAGTATCAAGGACCAGAGAAACACAGAAGCACCCCAGCTCACTTTGCAAACAGAAAAACCTGGTTCCTTGACTGCTGGGAGGCTGCATGGCATGAATGAGAAAGACCAGGGTTTTGAAGTCGGGCAGACAGAGGTTTAAAGCCAAGCTCTGCTACTTCCAAGTTTATTACATACAGCCTTGGATGAGTCACCTAAACTAACTGACCTTTGTCCTAACACAGAGGAAATGACCTTATAAGGTGAAAGCAAATGTGAAGGAAGAAAATGCATCAGAAAATGCCTACCGATGTACCAGCATCCAGCCACATTTCTGTCAAGGGGTATCCATGATTACTATAATTTTTGGTTGCAGCCTCAACACTCATCCCTACCAAGCCAGCCACCCACAAGTCACTCCTCAACACTTATGTATTCACACCACACAGCATCATAACTTCGGGCAGGCCTCCTGGTCCTTAGAAAAGCACACACTTGGTGCCCACCCAGCCATGGGCCCAACAACCTCAGTAATCAATAAAGCATATAGGGTAGAAGAAAAGAAAAATGTACACTAAAATGACCAGGACAGTGTAAGCTTATTTGTCACAGAACATTTGGAACAGAAATATGTTTTCCTGAGTCCAAACAGGAAGAGGAAATAGAGAACTCACTCTGTCTGGTTTTTTTCACCGTT
Source organism: Eonycteris spelaea (assembly GCA_003508835.1). Classification (NCBI taxonomy): domain Eukaryota; kingdom Metazoa; phylum Chordata; class Mammalia; order Chiroptera; family Pteropodidae; genus Eonycteris; species Eonycteris spelaea. The sequence continues at coordinate 8,877,269 of PUFA01000026.1, read as the reverse complement.
GTGCATGAGAGGGAGAGCCAGATGGTGGGCGTGGCCTGCTTCCAGAGCAGCCAACCCTTTCTTAGTTAGCCCTCCTCTTCTTTTCATTGCCTGGTGTGTTCAAACTCTGTGACCTGTTTGTTTAAACCAAACTCAAAGAGGAAGACAGAAAAAGCAGAAGTTGTTGGGTCTTCTGATAATGCTAGACATCATTAATTGAGCCTCATGTGCATACTGTGTGTCTCTCTGCTATTAACAAAAAGTTCTGGAAGTCCTGGGAAGTTTGGACAAGGACTATCTGTTTTATTACCAAAGGTATAAATATTACATAGCACTACGCCTGGCACAAAGTGGGTACTCAGTAAGTATGTGTTGAATGAGTGAATGCGTAAGGGAATGAATGAATCTGTACTAAGAGTGATGCCATGGAACTGATAGGATGCCCTCTCCTTCCTGTCACTATAATTTCCATCAGGGCATTGAAGGCAACTGAAAATTAAAAAAAACAAATCCAAGAAAAATAAGATCATGCTCTAAGCTTCAAAACAAATCCCACAGCCTCTTCTGGCCTTCAGATGGCCACCCTGAAGACTCTACTGAGCAGACTTTCTGAAGCAGTCCCTAATTCTGTACTTGGGTTTTTAATGTATGGTTTCTACCATTTCTTTACAGCAGACTTCATCAAACCACAGCGCACCACCCAAATCCGACCTATGGCCTACAAGCTAAAATAGCTTTAACATTTTTGAATGGTTAAAAAAAAAAAATCAAAGGAGGATAATATTTTGTGACATGTGAACATTTATATGAAATTCAAATTTCAGTAACCATAAATAATTTTTTATGGAAACAGCACCACACCCATTCATTTACATATTACCCATGACTGCTTTTACACTATAAAGACAGAGTCGAATCGTTGCAACAGAGACTGTGTTCAAAGGGTAAAATATTTGCTATCTGTCCCATTACAGGAAATGTTTGCTGATACCTGCTCCATATATTAATTTTACTTTTATCTATAAAAATACAAAAATCATAAGTGCAGCATCATCCAGTGACAAAAAGTTAGTTCAGACTTCCCTGAGTTTGGGTTCTGCCTCCAATAGTCATTCATGGTCTGATGCCATAGGCGAGTTGCTTTCTCTCTCTAAATCCCCATTTTCCCCATTGAAAATGGAGCTAATAATATCTATGTCACTGGGCTGTTGTGAAGTTTAAGAAGAGATAATGTAAAACAGCTGGCATAGATCTTGGCCACAGTAAGTACTCAATAAATGTTACCCATCATTATCCTATACTATTACTGTAAAGAAGAAACTTTAGAAATACATAGCAATGCATTGCATTACAAAGGGAGTCAAATTGTCATTCCCCCTACTCACCCCTGCCTAAAATATAGAAGGTTCGAGAGACACTGAAAACAACAGAACAACAAACTATATAATCAGCATATAACCAAATCCAGATGGATTTGGCTCATTTGCTATTTTGCATTGTTTGTCCTTGTCTCCCCCACAAATCCCATCTCACTGGCAGTGAAAGTGAGAAGTAAATACACAATCATCCCATTTATATACAACAAAATTGAAAACATTTGGCTTTTTTGTAAAATTTGGAGCTAAATGTTTAGGCAAGACATTTGGGTTTGTCCATTCAAGCTGCTGTTTTGATGCACTAATTTGCATTTGCGTTCCATCCACAACCTATCTTTGAGGGTCTGTCACTTGCAATATGTTTAACAGACACTCAAAAGAGAAATACATTTGCATCGATTTGGTATGAAGAACTAATGTCACTAAACATCACTGGAATCATATGCCTCCCTAGTCACCATTCCTCCAGTTCCAAATGTTTAGGACTAAGCTCCAGAGCTGGAAACACAATCAGACCATAACGCTAAGACTCGGAGCATACATAGGATGGACTCTTAGTTCATCAGTCTTAACCGTTCTACCACACGACTGCCTATAATTTACTTTTCCATGTGCTCTGGTGTAGCGCTCAAGAAAATGACAGAGTGATAAGATAATACATAAATTCAAGCCCCACGTCTTCATTCACTGTTAGGGCATCCTGTTAACGGACTGTGTATTCAGTCCTACAGGGCCACAAACATCAGAAGGGACTCTTGTGGCCGACTATGAATAGATTTCAAGTTTCAATAAGCCTTCCAATTACATTATTCTACTCTAACTTTAATTTAATTGGAAAAAAAAAATGTGAGCCTTTGCTTAGGCTTAAACAACAGGCAGGGGACGTGCTGCTGCTCTGTCTCCAAGATTCTTGCCCAGACAAGATGCATTTTCGATCAAGGTTTATGAATTCCTAATCACACTAGAAGCTTATGTACCAAAATTTTCTCTACTTTAAAAACACTAAAATGTTTCGGCAATATGCAAGTTTCAGCAGTGCTGAATATCAGTATTCTTCTATTCTAGTTGCAAAGTTATTAGTTAAGGTGTGACTATATTATAAATAGAATAAAGCTACAAACGGTTTAGATTCTGATGGCAAATGAGAAAATTAACCTCAAATTTTTGCCGTGTGGCACTCACAGCAAGACAACAGCTTCAGAAAACATAAAGCTATTTTCACTTTCTGCAATTGAATCGTGGCTTCAATTAAAGACATACACCCTGTGTTAGTACATATGGGATGCCATCAAAATTTTCTAAGAATACTATTTCTCTCTTCTGTTAAACTAGGTATACCATCTTCTGCAAAACAGCTGGATCATTTGTCAATAATCAAGAGAAACAGATGGTTAGAAACATCCAGATACTTGAAAACATCTGGATATTTCATTCTTCATCCAGATGTTTGGCTTTCCCTAGGTGCAGCCTGCTATCTTTGGTTGAATAATTCTAAAAAGCATTTGGCCAAGAGGTAAGTTTACTTCATCTATTCTTTCTCAGGATAATTATGTTTGGCAAAAGAAGCCCACATTCTTTGGGGAATAATGCTGTTATTGGGATTTACTTCATTGGTATGAGTTAACCGAACTATTTCTGGTAAAAGCTAGGGAGTAAAAAAAAAAAAAAAAAAATATATATGCGAAACTGGCCCACTGTGCAATGCAGGTTCAGTCACGTTACACTATCTAGTTAGAGTTCATAGAAATCTAACTACCTGGGGACACCAAAGCAGAACCAGAGTTTAGCATGATAGCTCACACAGAAGGTGACAAAAAAAAAAAAAAAATTCGCTGAGCAAACAAGCAGAATTTCCTATAATGCTAGTGTGGTCTTCCACGTAAAGATTCAGGTGCCACTTCAGCTCTACATTCACTTATTCACTCAGCCGAGATTGACTCGGCCCTTACTGTCTGTACAGTCACAGACATGAGGCCGAGAGGCCAACACAGAGTAAAATGGATAGAGTCCCTGCCCTAATGGCATTTCCAGACTAGTTCCAGAGACAGAGATTAAACAAATACTCTCGCCCAAAGAAATATACCATTCTCCATATATGTATAATGAATGCTATGAAATAAAGAACATAATTAGACGTTGTATTGGGAGGAGGTCTGATTGAGATGAGGAAGTCAGAGAGGGGTTATCCAAAGCCTTAAAAGATGAGGTGTTAGCAAGGAAGATTGGGGCAAGCGCATCCCGGTCAGAGTGGACAGCATGAGAAGCGGACGGCACGCGTCCTGGAGGAACATAGAAGGCCATGGGTGGAGGGTGGTGAGTGTGACTCCAAAAGGAGCTCTCTGTGGTGAGGGAGCGGTCTTGTATTTTCATTGTGGTGGCAGTTCCATGAACCTTCACGCGTGACGGAATGAGAGCATTTAAATCAGTCTTCCTCTGTGGGGCAACAAATCACCAAAACTTTGCAGCTTAAAAGAATACAAGGTTATATCTCATAGTTCCACATGTCAGAGGTTCAATGCGGATCTCACTGGGGTAAGACCGAGATGTCGGCAGGGTGCGTTCCTTTCTGGCATCTCTAAGGGAGAATCCACTCCATTTCCTTCCCAACTTCAGGAAGCCACTCACCTTCCTTGGCTCACAGCACCCTCACTCCATCTCCAAAGTGAGCAATGCCATCTCTCTGATTAGCTCATCCGATTCCCTCATCCATGTTTAATGCCCTTGGACCATCCAGATAATCCTAGATAACCTATTTTTAAATTCAGCTGCTGAGTAACTTAATTTCATCCGTGACTTAATCCCCCTTTGCCATGTGATATAACGTATTCACCGGTTCCAGGAATTAGGAAAGGCACACTTGTGGGCCATAATTCTACCCACCAGAGAACTGTATACTCACATGCACCAACGTCAGTTTCTTGGCTTCTATACTTGACACTAGTTTAGAAGACGTAACCATTACAGAAAACTGGGTGAAGTGTGCATGGATACTCTCTGTATATTTTTTGTAGCTTCCTATGAATCTATAATTATATCAAAATAAAAGTTTTTTAAATGTTTTTTAATAGCCAATACTTACAGGACATAAAATTACACACATGACACAGTTCAAAGCACTTTACATTTATTATCCCGTTTAATTCCTACAACAAGTCTATAAAGTGGGTACTATTCCCGCTTGACGGATGAGGAAACTGAAGCAAAGAAAGGTTTTATTAATTTCCCCAAGGCTATCTGAATCCCATTCGGGTATCTCTACAGCTTGTATTTAACATTTGTTTACATTTGGTGGACTTGAATTTTAATTAAGGGACCAAATATACCAATCGTACATCAAAAAGTAAGAGAGAGAAGATTGATGAGAATTATTATTATTTTAAAAGAAGCCTAGAAGATATTGACCTTAGATGAGGTCATTTGGAGGGTGAAATGATGAGTATTCTCAGGAGAACCTCCCAAATCACTCTCTCCATTACCTGAAAAGAACTTAGCTGTAGACAGGATACAGAATGAGAGTAGAATGGTCGATCCACTATACTTTGGGATCTAGTGCCTGCAAGTTAATTTACAGGGCAGTAATCTACTAAATGCTAGCTATTTTTCTTTTTATTCTTTCTTCTAACCACATGGATCTATGAACAAATCAAGCTGTCCACCTTCATTCATCCTTTGCTACTGCAAAGCATCTTCATGGATGTGTAGCGCAAAGCACCTCTTGCTCATCCCAACCCTTTCATAGTTTTCACCTCATGGGAATGGATAGTTGACCGTGAGCATGTCCAAAAGACAGGCAACCCGGACTCTCTCCTGAGAATCTAAACCTGGAGCTGAGTCATACAAGGAAGGGGATTAGAGCTGAGTTACCCCAAAGGCAGTACCACGAAGAGACCAAGCGCAAGGATGAAAGCTACATGCCCAGACATGGCAGTCTGGGGCACACTGGGTGCTGATGCACCAACTCTGGGCTGCTCCCTTCTGGAAAATAAACCATGGTGTGGTGGCCTTTCTGTTACATGCAGCCAAAGTCATATCAGGTACAGTATCGTGTTTTCCTTCTCCTTAAATTATCCAGTCCTTTTTGTTACTTGCAATCGAAGAAACCCTAAGGTAGAAAACTCCTCCATCCGTAATAAAAAGCTGGAAATTCTCCTGTACTCTATGCACTTCTCACACACACCCCAATCCCTCCATTGCTATTCCCATCAAAATGAAAACTTTTCTAGAAATTTAAACATATGCATACAAAAAACAAAAACAAAAACAAAAACAAAAACAAACAAACAAACAAAAAAGGAATCCTCCCAGGCCCAAGGCTCTTACAGGTTTCTGTATACTGCTTCTGGGTTGCCATGCCGACTCAATTATTAGCCCCTCTAGGAAGTAGGGATCAAGTACATGTCATCCTCTAACTCTGAATTTGAGGAACATAATGCCTTTAACACAAAGAAAAAGTGACTCACATTCCCTCAATAGTTTCTAAAGGGATATTGTTAGAACCAATTTCTACTCCTGGATCTTTTGTGCTCCAGGGTAGAAGCAGGCAGCAGTCCAAACACCACGTAACCTTTTCAGCAGCCATAAGGAAAAAGTCACTACCACTTTGCTTTTTATACCTAAGCTGAAGAAAGAACGGCAAAGCCAATGCACGAGAGGATTAGCAATATCTTCCAAAAGAAAAAAACAAGAAAATGTTTATGGGGAGTGAAAATGAATGATAATAGTCTCACTGTCCACTCTCATTTCCTAGTGGTTCAACCAAGTCCCTGGATGTCATAAACACTGACAAGGAAATAAAATGCTCTAATAAATCAGAGTAAGGGCACTGGGAAGGGAGCCGATGGTGAGGCACACCTGCTGAGTCACTAACTCTCGGGACGAGAGTCAACGAGCCTAGACCAGGCTTCCAGAACCTACATGTGGGCTGCCCCCAAGGAGAGGGAGCATGGAGTCCTCCTCCTACTTCACACGGGTGTGAGCGTGTGAGTGCACATGCACACACACGCTCACACACGTGCCCTCTACTTTCACTTTAGCCTAGGGTTTCTCAGCTGAGAACTATGACATTTGTGGGGCGGCTGCGCTGCACACTGCAGAGTGTTTAGCTGCATCCTTGGCCGCTACCCACTAGATGCCAATAGCCATCTCCATCACAACGTAGCAAAAATAATGTTTCCAGATACCCAAATGTCCCCTGGAAGGCAAAACGATCCCCAGGGAAGAACAGCAGCTTCACCTGAACACTCAGGTCTCCATAGTTCACCCCACCCTTCACTTGGCAGACTCCTACCTATTCATTCTTGCAGATTCAGCCTCAATAAAATGTTCTTTCCAAAGCCATTCCTGACTCCTCCATTCTTTGGAGAAATTAGATGCCCCTTCACCAGGTGCCCTCAATTTCCTGAACTACTGGAGCCCTTATCTCACCCCTGGTCTACTCCCTTAGCAGGGTTCACCTCTAGATTCTAACTTCCTTGCAAGTGGGAAGCAAGTTTATTTCATCTTCGCACTCAGTAGACTGGCAGGCCATATTAGATATTCAATAAAGGCTCATTGGAAAAACAGAATGATGTGTGAATAAACAGACAAAAGGAATTTTCAGCACGAGGCATGTCACAGAGTACAGGGCTTGTTTTGAGCAGCACAATTGTATAACTTTAAAAGCAACATGGAAAAGCACTATGGTTAGGAGTCTACTACCTGTGATGGAGTGTAGTAAAAAAAAAAAAAAAGTTACATTATCATCACCATCTCATAGGAACAGAATTTCACCATTTGTAAAGCTGGATAAAGCAGCAGAGAAAGCAGCCAAGAATTAAAAAGCCCTATTCTCCAGATAAGAAAACTGAGACTCAGAAAGGTTAGTTATCTTGCCTAAGGACACATAATGGAGAAGGATCTGGCTCTTGAAGCTGAGTCTTTAGGTTCAATTCCAAAGCTGTCTTCCCTGTGCCACCTGTCAGGGAAACGATGCTGCACTCGGGATAAGAGCTGCCCGTACTAATAACATGGCCAAAGGAAATGGTTTAAGCAGAAGACTTGTGGATCTCTTCCCGCAGCGCTGTTAAGCGTGTGACAAGAGAGGCACTCTCATTCACTGCTGGTGGAAATAAAACTGGGCACAATTCCTTTGGAAAGGAATTTGACACCACCTATCAAAAGACTTTATGATGGTTGAACCTTTGAACTAGCTATTCTACTTCAGGGAATTTAACCTGACAAAACCATCTGAGATAGAAAAAATGCTCAGTGCACAGATGTAAACATTATTCACTGCAAAAAAAAAAAAAAAAAAAAAAAAAAAAAAAAAAAAAAACCCAAGTAGAAACCTTCTAAATATGCAACTACAAGAGATAAGTTAAATAGATACAAATCTACTCCATAAATACTATGTTACTATTTAAAAGAATGTTTATAAGGAGGGTGCTAAAGCAGGGGAAAATTCTAACAGAATGTTACACAAAAACATAGGATTCAAATTTTTATCCCCAATCACAACCTAAATAAATTGTAGTACATTTACACAATGGAATACTCTATAACCAAGACAACGAATGATCTACAACTCTATGCAGCACTGAGCATAAATCTCATAAGCATAATGTTGAAAGAAAGAAGCCAGACACAGAAGAATACCTACTGTGTGACTCCATTCACAGAAAGTGATTCATTCATAGAAGGTACAAAGAAGGACAAAACTAATTCATGCTGTCTGAGATGAGAACAGTGGTTACCCCTGGTGGGCACTAGGGAATAATGACTGAATGAGGGCAAAAGGGGGCTTCTGGGTCATGTTTCCTTTCTAGACCCACATGCTCATTATCTGGGTGTGTTTCAGTTTATTCAAATTCATCCAACAGCAAGTATATATTATGTGCACTTTCATGCATCTGTGTTATATTTCCACAGTTTTAAAACCACAGGCACAATTCCACAAAAACAAGAAGCTGACTCGAGAGTTAGGAAAAAGTAAATCACAGCATTCATGTTGTTTATCTTTAGATGGTGAGACCATGGCAATTGCCTTGTCATCTTCGTACTTCTGTATATTTTCCAAATAATTCAATAATAAGCACGTTTGTGGGGGGTGGGGTAAACAGTACTTAAACAAAACACATGAACAAAACAAAAGAAATGCATGAGCCTAATAACAGTGTTGGAATGTGTGTGTGTGTGTGTGTGTGTACCAAGAGAAGCAGTAGTAGTCAGGAGGGAGGGGGTCCTACTAAACCCCACAAGAGCAAAGAGTACTCTCTGTCATTGACAAGGCTGTACCAACTACAGAGAGACAGTTTAAAGTCTTATAGGAATCGATAAAAAAAAAAAACCTAAAGATATGTTCACAGTAAAAATCTAAAATCACATACAACAAAATATTGTATGCAGGTAATTTAGGTGATTTTTATTTTCCTTTCTTATCTACATTTTTATTTTTTAAGTAATGGCAACATATGTATAATCTATACCAGAGTTCCTCATCTGAAAATGGGGATAATAATAGAATATTGAGTAATTGCAGGAATTAAGAAGCCCTAAATAGTATAAGTACACACTAATATAAACATTCTTACCAACTGATATGTTTTCTTCTTCATCATGTAATTATTTTATCATTGTATAAAATTTGCAAGGGTATCTTTAAGAGTACAGGGAAAGTTTTTTCTTCCAAAAAATGATGGTTCCACTTCTCATGTCAACATTTATTACTATTTTCCCAATGATTTTAGATACTAAACAATTTTTTTAGGTAATTATCTTAGAGGGGGAAAAAATCTACTTTACCTCATACTTAATGCTTTCCTACGTAAAAAAAAATTGCTTTATCTTAGCAGACAGAAGAAAATCGTACAAAATTTAAGACCAAAAATAGAGAGATAGAAAAAGAGAAGGAGAGGGAGGGAAAAGAGGGAAAGAAAGGGAGAGGGAGAGGGAGGTGGGAGAATGGAGGGATGGAGAAGGGATGGAGGGATAGTTGGGTAGATGGATGGCTGTGAGAATGGATGGATAGATGGATGGATGGATGGATGGATGGATGGATGGATGGATGGATGGATGAGATATGGATATTGAGAAAATGACTGGAATAGGATCACGGAACAGGGTCAAGGCATTTAATGAAAAAGAAAGGTCTCCTCTGAGATGGATGCTAATGAGAACTCCATCCCATGCTCAAGGACTACCTCTCAGAGGGCCCCAGCTGACTGTGAAAGCGGGGGAAGTTGACAGAAAAAACTGAGATGACTCATTAAATAAGGACTAGCTTCACCAGCGGAGTGGCCCTGCGGGCTGTGGCTGGATGCTGGCAGGGCTACGTATTTAAGGGGTCCTACCTCTTTCCAGCACTTTTTCAACATACTTTCCATTCTTTATCTGGTAAAGAGTTTATATAAGCTGTGGATGGAATTAGGTAACACAGGGACATTGTCCTCATTAATTAGGTGGCGCCCACTGTATAGCTTATGAGGTTCCTTAAAAATGGGAGAAGGAGGCAAAAGAGAGGACCAGCGAGATGGCCATTCTGAGAAGGACTCAGCCCCATGCTGCTGGCTCATAGACAAAGGAAGGGGCCTAGGAGCTAAAGAATAGTTGTCTCCAAAGTCAGAAAAAAGCAAAGAATGGATCTCCCTAGACCTCCGGAAAGAACAGAGTTCCCCCCAACCAACTTTGATATTATCACCCAGTAAGCAGCCCGTGTCAGACTTCTGACCTCCAGAACTATAAGGTAATAAGTTTGTGTTTTATTAATAAATTGCAATAACTTCTTAGGCAGTCATAGAAAACTAATATCCTTCAGGTTACTTCTTAAAATAATTTGTATATATTAAGCTGTGCATGAACATTTCCTGTTTTTAAAAAATACGACACTCGAACAACGCTCGAGTCCCCCACCTGGCCCTTGGCCTGGCCTCTTCCCAGATCCTTGCCTCGCTACTAGAAGGTAACTTCTAGCCATAAGCGGGGCACAACACTCTCACAGGCCTCCGGTTTGCATTTCCTTACATAACATAGAGTGCCCAGGTCACAGTGCATCTATATTCTTTCAGCAGTTCCAGTCTTGAAACAGTTAACACCCCATCTCCCCAGGAAGGGAAATAGCTCCCGAGCTCAACAACTGCAGAAGAATCAGTGTCTGCCTGTCTTCTGGGGGCGAAGGAAGTGACAGGTTGAGTACCTCTGCATACCTTCTGTCTCCCTTCCAGTTATAAATCCTCCATTCTGGAGCTTGTGGTAGGAAACTAAGTTCCCCAAGCCTGAATCTGTTAAGTTTTATCGTAGCTTAGAAGATCAAGGAAAGGAATTTGTTTATACATTTTGGGTCTGTGTTATCAAAAAAAAAAAAAAATTAGCCTAAGAAATACAGGGAACGTGATCAATAGCAAAACAACCAGTCCAACCATGCTTTGCTACTAAGAGATAATGAATGCCTACAGAGCTGCCAGAAATTGCTCAAACCACACTCTCCTCTCTTTTTTTAATCCTTGGGACGTCTGGGATTTTTCACAAGTCTCCTATCAGCTCCCCAGTCTTCTGGGAGACTGCTCACTAATAGCAACTTGGGTCAGACTTCAGAGGCCTCGGGTCTTTGAAATTTTCCCCTAAACCACACGCTGGCAGCTGGCACTTGAGCGCCCTCTCTGGCCGCTTCTCTGGGGCTCCATGAGTGTCCATTCTGATGCCACATCTGCCTCTTGTCTCTAGTGCCAGCAAGGGCACCCCTGCCCTCAGCATTGGCTCTGGTTTCCACGAGTGAGGTCCACCACACTCCAGAAACGTAAGTGGGTTCTCTTGGACTAAAACATTAATAGGGGGTGGAGATGGGCTGGGAGGTGTTAGAGCATGCAAGGGTGGGAATAATGCCTTTTTTACCAGCGCTACCTTCACTAGTGCAAGCTGGAGTCCCACGAGCAAGGTTAATGCATGTAAACTGCCCAGAGATACCAAATGCACTGAGAAGAGAAAGTCTTTTCCACCATGACCAGCACATGGTACATACACCTCACATGCTATGTGTGGTGGGGAAGGGGGTGGTTTGGAGCATTCTGATGACTGGTAGTATCATTACAGATTTGGGTCCACTTATCAGTTGCGATAGAAAATCCTTTTGATATACAGCCAGAGCCATCAATCTGGTGATTTGGCCTTGCTCTCAGACATGAGAACAAATTAGCTCCACAAGGAGTATAATGAGCATGTGTTTGTTATTCAGTGAAAAATAAATTTATTCTATCAACAAATATTGTGTGCTAGTGTTCATGCATGTGTTTGTGTGTATATGCCAAATATGTGCCATGTCGTGATACAGAGCTCAGAAGGACACTTTTCTAGAAAAGCCACAAATAATTTTAACGGGCTCTATGCATAGCTTAAGGGAAACTCATGAGTAGAAAACATTAAATAAAGCTCTTATGGAAAATGCTGTATTACTTTTGGACATGTGATCGAACGCACACACACACAAAAAAAGAAATAAGTTTATCATGGTGGGCTAAGAGGGCAGTTGTAGATGATGATGGTGATAGTTATGATCGAGAAAAGGAGGATGAAGACAGGGGGAGGGAGAGGAAGAGAAAACAGTAACAATAACCATGATGCTCATAACTGAGACAGTTACTGAAAGCTTACTAATGCCAGAGGTTGTTCTAAGCATTGCACACTTTTGACCTAATTTAATTCAACAATCCTACCGTAGGTCCAGTTATTATACCCATTTTACAGAGAAAGGTACTCAGATTGAGAAGGGTTAAGCAATACGGCTCATAAAAGAGATAATACCCGGAAGCCTAAAATGAAGAAGAGAGGGTCACTAGGAATTATGAAAAGAAGTGGGTTTCACTGTGAATTATGGGAAGAAGTCAAGTTCAAGTTTCTTGACTCTGACCTGGAATAAGAAATGCACCCTTCAGGCAAAGTTGGAAACAAACTCATCACACTGAAATAACATTATAAATAGCATGAATAGTCGAGGCTACAAGAGGCCTGCCTCTGGGAAGGGTGCCCACATGACCTCTAATGTAACTCTGGAGAGTTCTCTGGGTGTCCCAAGGCAGGATTCCGATAAAGCTATTACCACAGGGAAAAGAAAATCTTCAGCAGGACCCTGCCTGCCTCAGACAATGCATAATAACCAATGAAGCCACATCTGGAAAACTCTGAACTCACTCTTCCAGAATCTTCTACCATAAAATGTCCAGGGATATAATGCATATTATCCTATAACGCATTTCCCAAAACCCTTCCTACCTCATGTTTTCTTTTTGTCATTTGTTCCAGTTTTGGAACAAAAGGAATAAGAAAGTAGTCACTCATTCATCCATCCATTCATTCATTCATTCATTCATTCACTCATTATAAATGTACTTAAGCTATAAAACCACAAATTACTAAAGGGTAATTCCTTCAGAAAACTTAGGTGGTGGCACACAGATGCTTCTCCACAGTCTCTGTAGGTGGGTGTCTATATATAAACACAGCTCGAATCAATTGTGGGGTGTACCAGCGAAAGTAGATTGGCCATGTGAAGGACATCTGTATTAGGGCCTGTTCCCAATCAAAGGAAAGTAATTATTCTTGGTGGTCTGACCACTTAACTTAAACAAAAAGAACTGAGCCAACTTTCATCAATGAGCCTTTCTTCCAACTGAAAAAAATAAAATAAAAAAATGAGAGTTGGCTACTGGTTATGACAACGTAGTGCCACAAGGTTAATAATGATGGGTTTCAGGTCTCTGGCAATTTCTCATTTCAGACTAACTTGAACCATCGACCCTTGAGGGATGATTGCTTAATGTGGTCTGCATGGCACCCACAGGCCTTCTCAGACACCCAGGTGGTGGTAGGTGACATTATGCTATCATATCATTACTGAAAACAAGAGAGGGGCTTTTCATCTTTAAAATAAAAAAGCGTTCCTATGTTCGAACTCCATGGAAGACCCATAAACTCCTTCGGTTTCACAAGGACTGGAATTTGAATGGGCTAATAGTAACTTGCAATCAATTCATGGGATCTGGGCTCTTCTTCTAGAGGGACCTTGGGAAGGAAAAAATAGTATCTTTGCAATTATTCAGAAGACTCCATAGTTTTTCCTCCATGTCGTCAGTCAATTTTCTCGGATGCTCATTTCACTTCTAAATGTCCCAAGGATTCGTCTGGAGGTTTGCATGCTTTTTCCTCCTGGTATTGTGAAAGCGAGTCAGAGGGACAGAAGAATAAATGAGTCAAACTGCTTAAATTGGGAAGGGAGACAACAGCGAGTGGTGAGGACTATGGAAAACTAAAAACCTCATCCCTTTCTGATGTGTTCCTGCAGCTCCAGCCAATCATTGCCTCTACTTCCAATTTTCAAATCCAGTGGGAAAGCCAGGTTTTTACATGACTCTCGGTTTTTAAAGGTCACCGAGTGGACAAAATACACCAGTAGACAATGCCTATTGATACAGAGGAACATCTTACTGAATTTTCTCCTCCGCAAGTCACACCCAAGCTATGGCTTGTCCTCTCACTGAGCCAAGAAAAGGGTCAAAGGGGGAAGCAAAGAGGCAGGAGGAAGGTCTGGGAGTCCAAATCTAGTCCTACAACTTTCGTAAGTAATGCATTTGCCTGTCGAATTTCGTGACTCTGGATGGACAATAAACACACTCAAAAACCTCATCTACTTTTAGAGTAAGTTACTTTGACACACGAACCAACTTGTGGGCATGTTAGCTTTCTGTGACCTAAGCTATGCCAAATACCCCCTCGAAGGAGGGAGGATAAGTGCTCAGTTCCACTACTGCACAGAGTTTGTGAGGCCAAGAGGTGTTTGTCAGCCAGTGCTCTACGTTCCTCAGACAAGCTTTGGTAACAAGAAAGAGGCAGTCCTGATCTAGATTTCTCTGTCTTTTTTGCACTCTAATTATAGGCAAACAGCGACTTGCAGGGTTTGGTTTCTTAACTGGAGACCTGACTCTTCCTTTTCACACATTTTTTGTCTCACTGGCTGTGGCACAGAGCCCAGGGAACTCTTATTCTGCCTGAGATAAACACAGTGCACTCCCACAATCCTAATTAACATATATATATTTTTTTTCTCCTCCCAAGTTTCACCAAAAAAAATCCTTCTCACAGTCATTGCCAGCTGGGTTGGAAGTTGAAACCAGATTCACAAAGGTACAAATGCACAACAAATTAATTTTCCTTAATAGCACAAAGTACCAGAACATAAAGAAAACCCTTGTTCCTGAAAAATGAAATTGGCAGTATCCACAGTATCCAAACAGGAACGTTCCCCATGACCCTAACCTCCCCCAACCCACAAAAAAAAAAAACAAAAAACAAAACAAAAAACAAAAAAAAAACCTCAACTTAAAACAGACTAAAAAGGATATCAAATGTTATTTGTGAACTTTGACTGATGGTAGCCTCATTGAAAACTTTAAAAAGCCTTGAAAGACGTTTTGAGAAATCTGGGTATATTTGGGTATGGGCTACATATTATTTTATATTCATGAAATTATTATCAAGTTCATAGACATGATAACAGTAATAAATGTGATTACAAAGAACAATGTCTTTAGTTTTAGCAGATGCCTGACAAAGTACTTAAGGGTAAAGTGTGTTAGTGTCTGCAACTTATATATATGGATGCATTGATTGATGTGTGTGTGTGTGTGTGTGTGTGTGTGTGTGTGTGGATGGTTGGATGGATGGATGAATGGGAATGGATGGATGGATGAGCAGACAGATGAGTGAATGAATGAGTGAATGGATGAGTAGATGGATGAGTGGATGGATGAGTGGATGCCCAGGTCGCTAGATGGATGTATGGAAGGACAGATGGGTGCACAGTAGAAGGATTAATCGGTAGGCATGTCAGGTAGGGTGCATAAATAAATGGATGGATGGAAGGATGGATGGATGGATGAACAAATAAATGGACTTAACATGGCAAAACATTAGCATTTGTTGAATCTAGGTAGTGAGCATATGATTGTTCCATTTTACTATCATAGTATTGTTTAAATGTTCTACATTCTTGACAATTTTCACAACAAAATAGTTTGAAACCTGTTATTTTCAGAATTTCAGTGTTTTAATTAATTTTTGACAATGTACAGATGGCCAAAAGGTATATGAAAAAAATGTTAAATATCATTTATTATTAGGGAAATGCAAATCAAACCCACAATATATCACCTCACACCTGATAGAATGGCTATTATCAAAAAGAGAGGATGTGGAGAAAAGTGAACCATCAAACCTCCTTGGTAGTATTGTGAATTGGTGTAGACCAATAGAAAATAGTATGGAGGTTCCTCAGAAAATTAATATTAGAACAAACACATGATCCAGCAGTTCCTCTTTGGGTATCTATATAAAGAATATTAAAACATTAATTTAAAAAGATATATGTATCCCTATGTTCATTACAGCATTGTTTACAGTAACTAAAATATGGAAGCAACCTAAAAGTCCACCAACAAATAAATGAATAAAGAAGATGAAGTATGTATATGATAGAATACTACACAGCTGTAAAAAATGCTTTTTAAAGCATGTTCTAGAAAGAAGCCTTATGTGGAAAGTGAGGATAAAGTGAGAGTTATTCCGTTAATATTAAACAAGAGTCTGACTGCTGAGGCCCCTGGTCTAAGGGTCTTTTTCGGGAAAAGGAAAGCAAGTTCCGAGGGGCTCAGTGATTCCCCCACAATAAAACAGCAAATCAGTGGCAGATGAAGGGCCCTCATGGATCACAAGGTTCCTCTCTACAATATACTGCACAACTGACTGGCCTTGCTTGAGTCAAAGCCCATTTCAGGAGAGTAAACGATGTCTGGGCAGTTGACTTGATCCTTTATCCTTTTGTCTTTGGAAACTACTTTCCTTATAGCTGCATCTTTCAAATAACATTCTCCTATTTCCCAGTCATACAAAAAAAAAAAAAACCAAAAAACACTTTATCACACTTATCATAATGGGCATGATTCTGGGCACCTGGAAAAATGTATAGATTTGCAGCATGGATCTCCCATTGTGAAAACAGATACCCTACAAGTTATGTGCTGGTGTAAAGGACAAATCACTAAGAGCTGTCCCAACAAGGGTCAACTTCTAAAAACAGTTCCCAATCATTATATCTCAGTGACAGGAGGAAAAAATGTTATCTTGATAGTAAAGGATTTAAATTTATTGCATGGCTGAAAATAATTAGTGAATTGAAATTATAAAGCAATGAATCATTTCCTAAAGTTGAGATGTTAGTAATGCCATTGCACGAGGAACTATTATTTAGAGATGTTAAAAAAAAATAAAAAGGAAAAAAGATCAAAAGAAAGTTATGAAGACGCCTAGGAAATTATTCCAAAATATATATACTTTCTAGAAGATTAAATTATTTTTTCAAAAGAAAAGAAAATTGAACAGACTACTCACTTCTTCCTGTTTTGACCCCTGTTCTTTATAAATAAAGTAACAATATGTATTGGCACAAAGTTTCTCCTATAGATGGAACAACACTGTGGCCAGGCCTTCTTAGACTGCACTATCTCCTGGACTCTGTGAGAGGTTTCCTGCCAAATCTCGCCACACAACTGTGGAGACAACTTGACCCAAACCTTAGCCCAAGTTCTTAGATTGCAACGCTGATGACCTGCTTGACAAGAAACCAGATTTCCAGCTGCAGCTCAAAAGACGTGGAAGAAACTAGGGCAACACTGTAAACTGATCCTGTGTGTTAGTCTGGACTTTCAGGCCCAATTATTCATTATCCTTGGTTGTTTCTACTAATAAATGTGGGCAATCGGGGTTCACTATACTCAGGTAATCAAAAACATCTGCATACCTAAGACTAAGCATGAGAAAGTACCAGGCACGGAGGAAGGAAGAGCTCACTCCTGGGATGTGGAAGGTGGCTTCTACTTGTCAGTCAACTGCCACACAACATGGCCAGTTTGTGTCACTCACTGAGCATCACTCTGGCATTCAAAATCCTGCAGGCAAGAGTCTTTCTTCTGAAAGTCGTTCTTCTGGGTTCTGGGGACACTGATAAGGATGTGGCTCTACCCCAGATAGTAGAGACTCAGTCTTTGACCTAATCTCAGAATAACTCCTAGGCTCCTGTCAAAACAGAATGCTGGCTCCAGCACAGCTCATCTTTTCTAGTGTAAACATTTATCAAAGAAGAAAGGGGAGGGGGAGCGGAGGGAGAGGAGAAAGGATAGAAAGGATAAGAACAGATGCGGTGTAGCAATAATAGAAGCTAACATTGACTGCTGCCACAGACAGTGTTAAACAGTTTGCATGGATTGTCTTGTTTCATTCTCACCATCTAGAAGGCGGAGACTATCACGAATCCCATTTTAAAGGTGAGAAAACTGAGACTCGTAAAGATTCAGCAAATTGCCCCAGATCACACAGACAGTAAGGGGCAGAGCCAGGATTCGAAACCAAGTCAACCTGAAACTGGAACCCCGAAGTCTCATTTACCTTTGAGACCTTGCCTGGGCCCTTGACCCCTTCTCATCAATTAGCTCAGCATGCTGCCTCAGCATTATGACCCAGCTCTGTCAGCCGTTTATGATCACCCCATACGGAGATGATGGCCCCCTCTCCGGGACCCCACAGGGGGTTTGTTTGAAGCCTTTAAATCAAGGATCTTATCCTCCTACTAGACTCTAAGGACAGGCACCATGACTTTTATATTCCTCCCATGCACAGGCACCCGATTTATTGATAATAAGAAAATGAAAATAATGCCACACTGTGTCAGCCCAATAGCCCAACTCTGACAGAAGTATCAAGCCATGGTTTACAAAAGGAATGAACTTTTCAGGATTTACAGACACATGCATGTGCATGCGCGTGCACACACACACACACTGCATTTGTTCCATAAACATTTATTCAGTCAGTAATATGTTTACGTTTTTCGGTCTCCGGCAGTCTACGTGAAATGATCAGATTCCCTCTTAGAAGGAAACTAAATGGCCTGTCTCTTGGGCATCAAATCGAAATCGCTTCTTAATCAGGTTCTACAAACGACAGACTTCAGGTGCTCCCTCCAGATTCTCCACCCAAAGTCGCCAAGATGCTCTTGGAAGGCCTCCTACGCAATGCCGTAATTAGCAGAACATGAAAAAAATTCAAGAAATACAGGGGCCATGGAACAGGGTTCAAGGAGTGAGGGCAACTGTTGATCCATGCAAAGATCAAAGCCGTGCAGAAAGCATTCCGGGTTTACACAGCTGCGCGCTCCGTGCGAGAGCAGTAAAGCAAACACGATCTGGATGGGAGGGAACGTTCTTGTGACTGGGAGTGTGTGGGTGTCAGTGATTCCCCAGGACATCAAATAACCAGAGGCTGCAGAGCCACCTCACTCCAGGGCTAGAAAAAGAAGCCTGTCCTCTTTTCCAATCCAGGGCATATTTGCATGAGGCCGAAAATATCTCACCAATGCAACTTCCAAAACATCATAAGAAAGAGAGAAAAGGATCATTAGCAAACATGCAAAAAAAAAGTTCTTGAATTTAATAAACACCACCACCACCACCAACCATGAAAAAGTGAATTGGTCAAAACAAATCTTAATAACCTGGAGATGAGAAACCCCAGCCCCAGCCCACCTCGTTGTGTGGCTGCACGCAACGTCTGAACGAGACCCAGAGCTCTCGAAACTCCTCTAGGTGCGTAAATTCCTAAACGAAATAATAACAAAGCCATATGTTACCATATTTTTAGATATGAATTGCTGTACAATGCACAAACACAATAGCAGCTTCCCGCTATCATGTGGATTCATTAAAAAAAAATCATCTCATAAGCCTGCAAATGTAGATTTTTTTAAATAATTTTTAAAAAATTTTTTGCCTTACAAAACTTTCATATTTCCCCTGTGTACGGAAGCATAATTTCTTTATGTGGTTGTTCTCAATGTCTTGAACTTGATATACATGTAATATTAGGAAATGAAAATAATATATATATGTGAATTCCCCATTTCGTGTATTAGAAAACAATATGTTTTGCTCATTAAAGGCGCCAATATAAATGCTATAAACCATGAAATTACCTTTGAGCCCTTCCTGAAATAACCAGTTCACAAACAAATGATCCATGCAAAAAAGGCAAGGGAGATTACAATAATAAGACTAAGTTACATTTTCATTTCAGGATTTTTTTTTTTAATGTAGAAAAGTATTATTACTGCAAAACCAACATCTGTGGCAGGTACATCCAATTTATATAGGAAACTCTGAACGATACAGGTAGATTGAATAAAATAAGTTCAGAGTAAGGCTTTGCATATTTTCCAAATGTGACACAGAACTCATATTCACAACAAATTATCTCAATAAAAGAACCTTAGTTTTGGTTTTCTCACTTCAGAGGGCTGTTTTAAAAGCAATGATGGCAAAAGTATATTATTGAAATAACTCTGATGTTTTTGGTACTCAGAAAGTAAGAATCTACTCTGAATCTTTCATTCAGACTGAAAGAAGGTATATGGCAAGAATTTGAGCCCATGGGTCAAACCCTCAAGCTGAAATTAGTAAAGCCCTTACCAGGTCCAGAGTGATGCCCTAACCAGCATCATTCACATCATCTGGAAAACTATCGAAGTGCAGATCCTTGGACCCCACTCCAGACATTCCGATTCAGAAACTCTGGAGGTGAAGCCCATGATGTGTATTCCAATGAACCCTCCAGGGGTGCTGGTGTATGCTTATGTTTGAGAACTAGTGCCTTAGTCTGATAACTTAAATAACCAGTGTTGGAGATAAATGAAGTTATCTCCTCTAAGATCATGCACAGAATCCCCAGTGGTTCCTCCAAACTGCTCTTAAACTCTCCAACAGCCTGCCCCCCCCCCATTGAAAATTAAATCTAAGCCAGTTGATTTGCACATTTCTGTCTGTATTAATCCTGGTCACTCTCTCTACTCCAGCATATCTCACCTGTCAAGCTCTAGATGATATGACTTTGGAGAAGACAATATGAGACTCCTGAGTTTCCTCCAGGTTCTAACTACCAACCCTGTAGTGACCCCAACGACACTCTGAAACAGGTACTACTGAGGGATCTCAGAGCCTTCTTGTGAGTTCCAAGTAGAAAGCCACATGTCTCCTCTGGGCCAGATTTTGTTCTTGACTCATTCAATCATTCACTTGTTTATTTTGATTAGTGAGTCATTCACACAGTCATGAAAGAAACATTGACCAAGCTCTTCTTCTTCTTCTCCTTCTCCTTCTCCTTCTCCTTCTCCTTCTCCTTCTCCTTCTCCTTCTCCTTCTTCCTTCTCCTTCTCCTTCTCCTTCTCCTTCTCCTTCTCCTTCTCCTTCTCCTTCTCCTTCTCCTTCTCCTTCTCTTCTCCTTCTCCTTCTCCTTCTCCTTCTCCTCTCCTTCTCCTTCTCCTTCTCCTTCTCCTTCTCCTTCTCCTTCTCCTTCTCCTTCTCCTTCTCCTTCTCCTTCTCTTCTCCTTCTCCTTCTCCTTCTCCTTCTCCTTCTCCTTCTTATTATTATTATTGCTTTTGCTTCATGCCGAGGACAGAGAACTATATTAGACCATCATAACCTTCTTGGAGATCTTAGTCTACTGGGGACCCACATATGTAAATTGATAACTATAATACAATGAGGTAAGTACAAAATGAGAATTCACATTAGAAGCTTAAAGAATGGATGACTGGAGGACTATTTGTTTGGTGGGAGGGAGTCAGTCATACACACAGCAGAACTAAATCTTAAAGAACACATAGGAGCCATTAAGGTTGGAGAAGGGAAGATGGGCGGGTTCCAGGCGGTGGCAGACCACAGACAGCAAAACCGATGAGCAGATGAGGCTTCTTAATTGCCAGCCCTGTAAGGCAAGAAGTCGGCCTCTTTGTGTCTCCAACCCCAGTACTTGGCTTGGCACAAAGATGCTCAGTAAAGTCGACAGAAGACTAAAGTGAACAAGCAGTAAGAAACTCAGAGGAAGTCAACTCCTGAAGCAGGGAGGACACTTTAGGCTCCATCTGAGTAGTTCAGACAAGGAGAAAGAGGAAATGGTTTAACGCTGGAATCGGAAGCAGAGGGATGAATGAGTAGAAGGCAGAACGACAGTACTGTGTGTGGAGCCAAGTTGCTAAATGCGAAAACATCCTGAAGAAGGTTGTGAATCACTTTATAGGAGGGTATGAATGAAAAAAAAAAAAGGCTCTTTTATACTTGGATGAGGTCCTGCCAGAATTGACCAGACCAAGCTGGATCAGAGAGTACTCTATGCCATACTTAATAATTTTCCCACCAGTCTGGGAACAGGGAAGAATATCCAACTGCCCTAGTACTGCTTAGAGAAGAAGACAACTGACCCGCAGATCCTAGAACCACTATAGAGGAAAAGAGAAAGGAGGGAAGGAAGGACACATGACCCAGCACGATGGTGCTGAGCTGTCACGTGGACTACACAATGGGCAGAGGGGACCATTTCTCTAGACTTCTGTTTCTAAAGAAAACTAGACTTAGTTAAAAAAAAAAAAAAGTGATGGAGAGAGAAAAAATAACAAATCTTTCTTGCCTGCTTATTATACACCAGATAGCTCCCAGGGTGATTTCCCCAAATCCTCCTTCTTAATCCTTGCAGCAACATGAAGAGGTAGGTGTGAAATTCCTATTTTGCTGCTGAGTTAACTAGGGACTTAAAGAGGTAAGGCTACCTGCCTGGACCCACACAGCTAGTAAATGGGGGAAGCAAGGTTTGTGTCTGGGTCTGACTCCAAAGTCCAGAGTGGACCTGGCCTCCATCAGACAGAAAGAAGGATCAGACACTGTGGAGACTGAAGTGGCTGGCAGGGAAGCCCAGGAGTGAAGACCAGCAAGAAATGGTGACTTTACCTGACTGTGTTCATGGGGTAGGAGTGAGCAGAGTGTCTTCATGAGGCTCTAGAATTTTCTAACATTTTGGCAGAAAACCTCTGGCCTATATCACGGGCCCGAAAACCTCTGGCCTACATCGCAGGCCTAAAGATTCTGAAACAGAATCTCACCATTCTAAGCCATCCTCGAAAACCTTACAAAGTATGTTGATGAGGTGCACACTCAGCCCTACAACTGAGATACGTCTGCATTCACTTGGCCCTTCTATGAATCCCTCCAAATACTGTAGGGTGAGGTCAGAACATTATACTTAATGAAATTTCCTGCTATATTTTGTAGTGCCAGAATTGCTCCGTCACGTAAATAAATTTGGGAAGAACTTTGCTTTCTTCCTTTTTTGAATGATATAGAGCATAATCTTCTAAGTAAATCCAATTTTAAGTATTCTAAGTCCAAAAGATAATAATTTGGATCATATAAATACCACATGTGGATGTAATACAGATTGCATGCCTAGCTATAAAAAAAAAAAAAAAAAAAACTTGGCTATGCTATTTTCTTAAAATTGCTGTGTTGTTGCCATTTTTATTAGGTTAATTAAAAGGCCATAAAAATCAATTCAAACATGTTTGGAAACAGATTTTCAAACTTTATGACGCATTCAATTGTTGGGCCAAAAATAAGAAAATGATAGACATCTCTCCATACTCATTGCTTTGGTGTGATCATTCATTCATTCATTCATTCATTCATTCATTTAACCAAAATCTCCTACAATGAGCCAAGCACTAGAACAAGAGTCACCCCTATTCTCATAGCACAATCAGTCTGCTGGGGGATAGAAATTGAAGGACGTCATTTAGATCAAGGGTGGCAAACTTCTATAAAGAATCAGACAGTAAATATTTTCAGCTTTGAGGGCCACACGTCTCTGCTGCAACTACTGAACTCACGAAAGCAGCCATAGACCACACCTAAACAGATGAGCATGGTGTGCTCCAATAAAACATATATTGTGGGCATTGGAATTTGGAATTTCATATATTTTCATGTGTCATGAAATGCCATTCTTCTTTTCTTTTTTCAACCTTTTAAAAATGTTAAAACCATCCTCAGCTCACAAGCCTCAGTTTTCACTGAGGGTACGTGCACCCTGTTTGTGCTGTTACACAGGGAAAGACACCACGGTATGGTTGACCCGCGATCCAGAAAGAAGATGCTAGGATTCTCGGCTGATGAATCCAGGGGCCACCACACTACTATATGAATCCAAAAGATATGGCTAAAGGGTAGAAAAGAGGAATTCCCTCTTTCAGCTGTTGGCCATCAAACCTCTCTGCTCATTTCAATCATGGCTTCTTGCCATGTGGCAAGCAGTGGTCTTTGGTGACTCTCCCTGCTCCCTGGTGGCCTTGGCAATTGGCTCCAAACTTGATAAAGTGCTAATTTTGCTTTTTACAGTTGTTGTGTAACTTTGATAGAAAGCCAAGCCAATCCTTTTTGAAAATCTGAAGAAATGTTAACCCACAGACTGAAACCTGGGGATCCAAGTTAGAACCAGAAGGCCATTTTCATGGTCAGCTTCTAAAGCCATCCAAACAGTGGTCTTAGACGGAAATAATGAGAAGCCTCTGTGTCAGTCCCAGGTCCCTGGTCCTGCCTCGATTGCCGAATGCCAGGCCCCCGCCAGCTCAGTTATAATGACGGAAACGTAACAGTTCATGCGAATGGCCTTTGGTGGGCAAATGTTCAAGCACATTAAAGTTTTAATATAATTATAATTATAGAACATGTTCAACCAATTAACCACAAATATGCTGTTTATCTGAAAGGCTGCCAACACTGTGAACTACAGTCAAAATAACATTAGGCTGTGGTCCTTAAGCGAAGAATACACAGTGAATCAAAAGAGAGATCAGGAGGAAAGGCCAAAATAAATATTTTATCTGATATTTTATGAATATTTCCTCAAATGCCATATTAAAATATGTCATCTCAACTTCCCATATATTTACTTGATGAAATCAGATTAAGGGAGTTCATGACACTTGAAAAACATCATAAACCAGAGACAGAGAAGGAGGGAGGGAGGGAGAGAGAGAGAGAAGGAGAATTTTGTAAATCTCGGTAGTCAAATTTTCCTAAGGCTAGCCTTAGTATAAAATAAACAAGAAATGGCAATTAGAGCAAGTCGTATTTTTAAGGTATCTAGAAACTTCTCATGACTCCTTATGTCTTTCTTAGTTACAGCCCTATAGGACTTTAAGTAAAATTAAACTTTGCCCCAGCAACTAAATAACATAAGCCTTCTCATAACTTTCTTCTAAGAAAGAATTTTTTAAAAAAAGAAAGAACCTAGTTGTACAATTTGTATGTATACAATTTGTAGTGCTGTAAAAGCATATTTTGAAAAGTGCTCCCTAAATAATTAAGCTATTCCTTTTACCATACTTCCTATATTACAGAAGTCATTTTCCCACCAGGAATCAATAAGTCATTCCTCACGTCAGTCATTTTTCTCCATTTAACGGAATGGACTAAAGTCCGACACTGCAAGTTACATTACCTTTGAATTATGTGTGTAATTTAAAATTCAAAGTACTACACTAAGGAGCTTTTTAGACTGACCACTCTACACTCTCTTCATAAATATGGCCCCTTGCAGACCCTCCTGACAGATTTACCGAACAGCAGGAGTTTGAAACAGTTAAGACTGTGAGCCCTACAGGAAAGCTGTTCTCTGTAACAATGCCCCAACAACAATTCTCTTTTCAGAGGAAGCACAAAGCAAACTGCTATATATCAGTCACCAGGAAACTACTCTCTGTTTTTAGATTAATGGTAAAGCTGTTCTAAAGCATCTCGACTTTAATTACAAATAAACACATGGGCAGAGATTGACATGTCAGTTCAGAGAATACTCCCTAAGTAAAAGCTGCCAGCATGCATATATATATATTTTTTTTTTTTTTACCAAACCCAAGGCCTCCAATAAAATTTCAAATGGTGAAACCGAAACAGGTGTGCCCTGAAGAGACACTTTTCATCATTTAAACGTATCATAGGGAGAAAAAAATATATATATATACAGGGAGATATATAAATGAAAATGTGTTTAAGTAAACATATGCAACAATCACATTTTAAAAAATTACTGTCATAAAAGTGACTTTATATGCCTTGAAGTGAATTCATGGGTGGATATGCTTCTGGTTATAAATGAAATGTAATTACCTCATTTTGCAGGAAAATAAAAATGAAGTGACTATTAAAAATGCCAATGAATATTCTTCAATTTGTGATGTACTGACTACACTGTAGGCTGGTAAAACTTTAAAACAACACCTGTCAAGTAAACAGCATTTCTCTCGCGTGCCCATATTATTTTATTCGGTATCTCCTCAAAAATACCAGATCCTCCTATGCAATGTGAAAGAAAATGAGACCTTGCAACACTGTGTTTTCAAACATTGGTTATTTAGAAAATACAGTAATAGGTCTGATTTTAAAACTGGGATTTATGTGTAAACGTGGATCTCTTAGGTGCCCTTGGTTCATGAGATGACTCCTTCACCAACACTGGAATTTGGGGTTTTCCTGTTATTTGTCATGCCAGGACAATTGAATCCATTCTCTAGGAAAACACCACCTTGGATCCCTAAGATGGAAGGTTTTTCTCAAACCAGTTCATTGTAAGAGCTGGTGCCCTGTTCATCCCCACTCCCCTATAGCCTAATAATCTTTTTGCTTTCCCAGTTTTTTGCATTAGTAAGTAATTCTGGTAACTTTACACTTTCCCTGCTGTGGAACAATCTTAGACCACTGGAGCCTTACTAAATTACTCTAGGACGTGTCTTCTTTGGGTCATCAAAAATCGACTCTCCTTGCCTAGGTTTTATTCTTGCCAACTTTGCATTCCCAAAACAAATCACTTAAAAACTCCTTAAAAACCATTAGCTCTCAGTTATTCAACTTTAACATCAGCATGGCCTGAAGCACAGAATGAAACAGACTGGCAAAGTGACGCTGCCAGCGCCAGGTACAGCTCCCCCTCCAGCCCGCTGGGCCCCTAGCGAGCCTTCAGCCAGAGCAGCCCTGCACCCCATTTCAGCCGGACACCTTAACTCTCCCTCGACTTGCTGCCCAGGCGCCTTGTGCTAACGGAGAATTTGTGAGAAAAGCAAAACCTTCCTGCTGGGTGTTAGTTTTGCATGGCAACACTCAAGGATCTCAAATTGTGAGACCCCCAAGGATAAATTTTTTTCCTTCCTACCCTAGGGTGATTTTTTTTTTCTTCCAAAAACTTGTTTGGATCTCTTCCCACTTGACAAATGCAGCAGCCCCCAGCCAACTGATGGACACTTGCTGGTAAATTACTATATCTGAGCCATGGTAAACTGATATGGGCCTATAAATTACGATCCAATGTGGTTAGTTGAAATAAAAGGAAATTTCATCCAAGGGAACTGATATTCTGGGAATTTTCTCTCTCCGAAAGGATTACATCCAGAGAAATAACACTTGTAAATATAAAGGGAGATGTTACAAATGTATTGGGTTTCTCTAGAATATAAAGGGCCTATTTAATTGTTCTGGCAATATTGTCATGTGGTAGTATGCATTATTAATAAAAGGTGGACAAGAAATATATTCTCCTCTGGGGAAAAAAAAATACTGTGCTGTGAACACACTTGTTCTTTCTAAATGCATTTTATTAAAATGACAACCACAACCACACCACCACAACAAAAATTAGCCCAACCTAAATCAAATTGCTATGAATAGAGCTAATGTTACTTTTATTGCCATAAGATCCTGGCCTTCATCAGGGCCTCTCAAACATTTCTCTGAGTCATTCGTCCTATCACTCAGTAATGAATTTCATATATGTGCTGCTAAAAAAAAAAAAAAAAAGGTAAACATAAATAATTCAACACACTGTCTCCTGCCAACTGACCATATATTGTTCATGTTTCACCTGCCATATTAAATAAAAATTAAAAAGTATTTCCATTTTTTTTTCGTTTAAAAACCTAGGCTGTAATTAGAGGTGACCATCCAAAATGTCTTGAATGTAGTAGGCATTGAAAAAATTATTGCTTAAATTGCATGGTTAAAAAATATTCACTGGGAATGGCTAAATTACAGGGGAGAAAGTTGAATCTTAGAGAAATGTTTTCTTAAATGGAGTCTCTAAAACTGCCTCTCTATAAAAATCTCTATCGGATGACATAATAAAAATGAAAAAATAGTTTCAGCTCAAACTTAGGAAAGATAGGCTGCCTTAATTTTGGGGTTTTTTTAAAAAAATATGTCATTGATGTTACACTTCTTTTCACGCCTTTGTAAATAATTATTACTTAGTCATCAAAATTTAAAAAAAATTGAAACAAATATTGGAAACCTAGTTTGATAAAATGATTAAATACAGATTTGACTTAGTAAGTCAAAATCAGAGGAGATGGCCCTCTTGACTGGTCTCTGACTGTTCCCTTTTTGTGACTGAACCAGCCCCTTGGTAAGCCACAGGAAAACAAAACACACTTACACCCCTTAATCTTCTTTCAACACAAAACCAAGAAAGAGTGTAACCATCATGTGACATCTAAGAGATGCGCGTACTGTCATTTTGTTGGGCGGGGATGACACGGTTCCTTGTGAACTAAGCATCCCTCTCGACAAGTGGTGGGTCAAAGTTATGGATATTGTTTGCACTCTAGAAGAGACAATTTTCTTTTGGCAAAGACTCAAAGGATTCAAAACCTAGGTTGATCCCTGGTTAAAGACCATGTTCTAACCACTTGAGCTAATAGTTCACGTCAACAGACATTAAGACTTAAGGAGAGTCATATACTGCTTAAGCAATTAGGAGTTAATACATTTCAAGAGAAAAGAATCAGAAAACTAAGGCATATGAAGCATTAAGCATCTTTCACCAAAGTGGAGAAATTTGTTTTATTTTATTTTCCTGATGGAGTCCATCTCCAGTTCCTATATACTTTCAAAATCTCTTGCTATTTGAATCCCGAGATCAGGCCTACCATATCTTGTCCTGTTACCTTATGAAATGGCTGATTCCGTCCCACTGACTAGAAGAAAAAGAGAGAGCATGACCCCAGCAGGGCAGTGACATAAGAGGATGGGTGTCCAGCATAACAAGGAGCCATAAGATAAAACAGATTTTTCTAAAAAACAGACCAAAAAAGAAAAAGAGAGAAAATCCAAAGTAACTACAAAATATATTCACAAATCTGGAGATATTTTTAAATAAAGGAGAAATAAACTATGTACACCTTGAGTGGTTACGAAACTAATAAACCTTAGGGTGACAAAGGAGAGATGGCTTGCACTTCTCTGTGCCACTCACACAGTTGTCGAGTAAGGAATATGGATCTGTTCCGGGGTATGTAATCAAGTTGTTCACTGACCCTTGTTTTCTTTTGTTTTGTTTTGATGTTTCCTTTTAGTTTTAAAAGCCTGCCCAAATATATTACTTATAAATCATACCAGAAAATGCATCAATTAAAAACCACAGTCATGTTTGCTTTTAAGGAAAAAAAAAAAAGAATCGAATTCTGGAATCCAACTTTTACATTTTACTTAATTACAAACAAAGATATAATGCATTATTTTTCTGCATCCACAAGAGACAGGCAGACTGTAATTTTTATTACATGTTAAGTTTTCACTGGATCACAATATTATTAAGCTTTAAATCAGAGGATTGGTTCCTTCAGTTAAGTCTAACAATACTAGAAAGTAAAAGGGAAAAAAAAAAACACCTCATCTGGGGCTGTAATATTTGCTGAAAAAAATCTACTTCAAAACATTAATCAAATTTTTCGCCTACTGGGCAACCATATGGTATAGCAGCATGTGAATCTCACAAACTTGCTGATCTCCTGTAACTGGGTGCAATTAATTACGCTGGCTGCATCCATCTCTTGGATTTTCGCCTTGTGAAAAAAGTATTTATTGCAACAGCTTTTACAAAACAAGGGAATGAAAATCACAATTGATTAATGAGCTGAATGGAAATATTTCCGTTAGCAGATTTTTAAAATGAATAAGGATTAATACCATGGATGGAAATGAACACACGTCGAGATCTCCTTGTACTTTTTGGACCCCCAAAAAAGGTGGAGGGAGAGTGGGGAGTGGGAAGGTGCTAGGAGCTCTAACATGCATAATTCACTAGCAGGCTTTAGATCGCAAGTAATAAAGCCTTAAACTGGTGAAGTAATAAAGAGGTTGGCTTTACAAGATACTATCCTGGGAGACGAAAAGCTTGTTCTTTGATTTGAAAACACAGATATTAAATACTCAGTGGGTGAGGAACATTACAGGCCCAACAAAGAAGAGAAAGGAAATGCTCTTAGAAGGAAGCAATCTACTTTGTCCTTAGCTATTTAGGACCTAAGATTGCTGCACATATGGTCTGATTATTGTTTTAAGACCCCTCCATAAAAGCAAGCATCTGAGAGTAAGTCAGAATGGCAATACTGTCCTTACCTGCTGGCTACAGGTACAAACAATGCATAACTGCAACATCTTTCCCCACCAGTGTCCAGCCCGCATGCATTTGACTTTTCCTAACAATAAGAACCCTTTCTTATGCTAAGCCATTTTACTACCTTCCAGAAGCTGGCATCTTGATATGGATGGGGGTCATAATCCTTATAGGGCTGGAGGTCTTAGAGACAAGCAATAAATTGCTCTTTGCCCCTTTTCTGAACCATCCTCTGGACTAAGATCACCTAAGCCAGGTGGGCATTAAGAACATCATCTTCACAAACATCCTCATTTGTAAGATCACTTCCACTTTTCTCTAAATAAACAGCAGAGGAGATTGGTCCCAACATTTGCCATGTCAAATACTTATCTCAGGAAAACAGAACAAAAACTAAACATAAGTGAAAGAAATATATAAGTTAGAGAGATCAAATGTTATATCGCTTTTATAATTGATAAAGAAAAAAACTTTTATAAAGACCAAACTTTGTAATCCAACCCTTATGCCAAACTTTTTCTTAACTGTGTCTACTGTACTTAAATTTTTACTATGAAACTCTGTAAAGAACTTTGTTAAAAAGAATTTACTATCATTTTACAACGTGTGTGGCCAATATGGTTGTATCTCTGCCAGTCTTTTTGTCTGTTTGTTTTGTGAAAATGCCCAGAGGAGATAAAATCTTCTGCAATCAACTGAAAACAATGGGAGTACCCAGGAAAAGAGGAATGACTTTTATAAAGCAAGAAGTTAGTGAGCGATATTTTAAAGATATTTCATCTCATTCGATATGTAGTCTATGTTTATGTTAACATATAGGTTTAGAAATTTTAATGTGATAGAGAAAAAAAACATGTGCATTTCAAGGTAACAAGTAGATCGAGATGGGTAAGCGATTCCAATGTCCACCGCTCAGGGTGCTGAAAGGATAACTTTTAAAAATCTTATTAAAATCATTCCACTTGAGAATCAAAACCACTTTATAATCAAAGAAGCCTCTGTTTGATGAAACCATCATCCAGTCAAGTAGTAGGAGGTGACCAAGAAAATGTACTTGGCTTCTAGAAGAAAAAAAAACAAATCTAATGGGAACCGGCTAGTTCAACTCCTTAAACCAGTGACCCTAAAATATACACAACTCCCTACCATCACCTCTCAGATGATCTCGAAACCCCTCCTACCTGCAATGGTTGTTGGCTTAAAAGTTTAAAGAGCTAACAAAATGTTTTAACGAGATACAAATCTCAAAGATCATTAATCAATATGTTCAATGTTATTTGTGATAATTCATCATGACATGATATTAATGGGTTACTGTACCCTTCAGAGGTGAGATTAATGCAAATGAGCCGCCACAATTAACTTTACTGCTCCCAACTCACAGGAATGGACAGATGATTATAAATGACAACTATATGTCAATTACAATATCCAATAAAGTGAAGCTTAGAGAACAATCCATCTCCTTTTATTGCTCTTCCTTGACTTAGCGAATTTAGCTCAACCCACTGTTGTCACAATGTAGTCATTGTTTGGGGGGAAAAAGGGGGTTTTATTTTCTTTCTTTTTAAAAATTTTTTCAGTACCTTAAAAAGTGCTTTCAAAAATGTCCATGTAAATACATTTTCTAAAGGAGGAGAGCCACAGGAAACTAGAAATAAATGCCACATTCATTCTATGTGAGTTGAAGAAAATTGTATCCATTTTCAAATCGTAGCAGCAAGGCCAGCAAGGAAACAACCTACCCAGCTGTGTATAATATATTTACTCAATTAAAAAAAGGAAGACATTAGCTCAGCATCCTGAAAAGGCTTAAGTTTCACTAAACAAAAGTTATTGGAGGATGACTCTGTCAAAGTAAATAGGTCCGAAAGTGGAAAGGCAGGTACGAGACCAAGGGCAGGAAGAAAGGTTTAAAGTCAGTTTGTGGACCTGCACGTGGGGTGTCGGTGAGCACCCAGGTACGGGCCCTGCCTTCAGAGTTATTTCCATGCTGGCGTCCTTCTTCCTTCCCCAGATGGCGGGCTTTTTGAGAGAAATCTCTCCGGTGCAGACTGATGCATTGTAGTGGTGCCTCTTAAGTCCAGATCCCTTTACTGGGCAGATGCACCCAGAGGCTCTAAGTGGTGGCTATTCACTTACAGCTACCCCTTTCTGCCTCACCCAGAGGGCTAAATTGACACCGCCCCTTTCCCTGGCAGGTGCTGGCTAATCGCTGACTGCCAACCAGCCAGCCTGTGTCAGACAGGATCAGCTCTGCTGTCCTGTTCATACTCCAGAGTTCCCCAGGGAATCAGGCTGAAGCTGATCACATCCTTGCTGAACATCTTCCCCGCCCTGGGTCGCTCTCTCACTCTTGTTCTCACGCCCCATCACCTGCACAAGAAGCCTGCCTTGGGCTCTGCTTCCAAGCAGCAGAACCTAAGACAGGTATCAATGAAGGGAAAACAGGAGGCTCTTCTTGCAGTGAAAAATATAAAAGAGACCCATTATCAGTCCTCAATAGGAGACCATCCACCATACTCTTTATGTTTCTGTCCAGGATGTTTTCCCATGTCCTTTTTGCTGCTAACATGGCACTCACCGTTCCATTACCGAACCAGGCTTCCCTGACTTCATGTAGGGCTAGGGCATGTGATTTGAGTTTAGACTAAGGCACCCCATCCCTGACCCATAACTGGTTCAGGGGTTGATGCCTGCCTACAGCCAGGCCAATTCTGTTCTCCCTGCCACTTCTGTGCCAGAGGCCATGAGAGAAGCAGCTTCCTGGTGCCTGGGTTGCTAAGCCAGGGAAATGCTAGTCTGTCAGTGGCCATCTTGATCCCAGAGAGAATGTCCTCTTTGAAGAATGTAACAAATACAAGATAACCAAAAGCAAGAGAGTAGATAAAGACAAGGCCCTGATGATATACTGGAGCTCTGGAAAAAGCTAGACTCTAAACAAAGACTGGCAAACTATGCGGGGACATAGTTTCTGTGCAGCCCAGGATCTAACAATGCTTTACATTTTTAAATAGCTGAAGAAAAAAAAAAAGCACAATATTTTGTGACACATGAAAAATTATATGACATTCAAATTCAAGTATTCATAAATAAAGTTTTATTGGAACAGAGCCCTGCCCAATGGTTTAGCGATTGTCTAGGCCACTTTCCTGCTACAAGGGAAAAAGTGAGTAGTTGTGACAGAGACCTCATGGCCCACAGAGCCAAAAATATTTATTATCCGTCCTACCACAGAGAAAATTTGCTGACCCCTCCACACAAAACTCTGCAATTCTTGAGCCAGTAATGGCCCTTTCCCCTTAAGCTAGTTTGAATTCGGACCAATCCTGATTAATTAACTGAAGAACCTATTCTTAGCCCTTCCCACACACCCCTACACCTCCGCCCACCCTGTCTGTGGGGATCCTAAAGATAAAGAATCAATATCCAGACCAAGTGATCGGTTGTTTCTCTTACCTGACCCTCAGAAATTATTGCGTTCTTTGCTGAATGTCACGAAGTGTTGAAATGTTCATCTTAAAACATGCAAAATATATAATACCAATCATTCCAACTGATGAGAGATTCGAAAGGGAGCACTGAAAGGTAAAATAGATTAAAGATGGGGAAAGAAATGTTTGTTTGCTTGTTTGTTTAAATGTAGCTGAACCACATATTGAATTTGAAGTAAATCCCACTACTGCCAGTGTTCTCCCAGATGGAGAGAGGCTGCCTGGGGTAGGGGTTGGGGGGAGTGGGTGGAACATTCTAGCCTCCCTCAGGAAACTCAGGTGCCTGGTGAGAACAAAGTGTGATGTTGATGACTTTCACAGAAGACCAGAAAGAGGGGGAAGGGATCTGTTCCCTTCACTTTTGGCTTCCTATTTTCCATTAGGGGAGATAGCCCCATGTTTAAATTTCGTTTCCCTTTTCCCTCTACACTCACCTTTGTCTCGGGACAGGACTAGCAATCATCATAAAAACAGATTCGTGCAGCCTCCCCTGGTCCCCCCGTCCCCTGACATATTAGCTCAGGCTGTTGGGAAGGTTAGCAAAAAGGCCAAGTTATTTTCTTTCGTGAGGACTCAAGGGTATCTCACTTTTATTTTAACGACATGGAGACAACTTTTGTTTCTTACTGTAACCAATCCACTACCCTAGATTCTAATAGCTCTATTACACTTTCTAGACGTTCTCCTGGCATGGGGTATAAACGGGCAAGACAGCTCTGGATAAATAACGGCCGGCAGCAAAGGCATTTTCTTGAGGGAATGAAGGCTCCCATTTAGCATTTTAACTCTCACTGTCTTTTTTGGAAACACCCAGTCACAAATGAGTCTCTCAAACTGAAGAAATTGAAATTGATTTCTTAAGGTAATAATTAACCTCAGAAGATAACTATGAAAGGTTGCTTGTTAATTATTTTTTGTAATATACTTTGGGAATATTTCTTTTTTTTTTTCATAAAAGATGGAGACAAAAGTAGACACATTTTATGATCATATAAAACGTTATTGGATTCATATTTTATAGAATGAAACTCACTTAATTTGCAAAATGCTCAATATGAGAAGGAAGCACTCCCTCCTCCACACACACTGCCTTTTCGAGGCTCCTAAATATGCCTTTTTAAAACAACACACTCTTTCTGTTCTTTATTTCCTCACATGGAACTGTCTTAGAGATTTTTAATATATTATGGCTATTTCAGTCTCCCACAGTTTTTCTACTTATTCAAAAAATAAGGTATTTTTCATCTGAATAGCGGTTTACAGTGAACTCTGGTGACACCTTCATTCTTTCTTGAGACTGCAAAGAGGAGTTGTCACCAAGAAACTTGCTACTATCCCAATTAATGAAAAGGCAGAGGAATGGGGAGCTGGCATCCCTTAGATAACAGTATAGAGATGAACTAGTGTTTCACAAGCCATGTCACACACACACACACACACACACACACACACACACACACAACTGCAAGACAACTTTTTTTCCCTTTAATCACTTGAAAAGTCCTACCACATAACCACAAACTAATCAAGGTATAGTTATGTAATAGACGTTGCCCCAAATACTACATGTCTGTCAGATCATCAGGAAATTTCCCAAAAGAAGATGTAACAGATAAGATTATTCAAGGTGTTTTATTTTTCCCTTCCTTTGGTGGTTGAAAACATTTTATTCTGTGTAATTTTGGTGGAGGGTATTATTTTGCTTTCTTCAAGAGACAAACACACAAAAAAAATTGTACGAAAACGAGTTAAGGGAACAAATAGAACTATTTCCTGAAGCATTCTAAATATAAGTTTTTTACTAATTAATTAACAAATTCAAGCTGGTTAAATAAAACTTTCTTCCAACACCTCCTATTTAATTGCAGTTTGGCACCAACAAATATATATCAAAATTATAGTATTTCCCCTGACAGGAAGCTCCTTCCTTCCACACACTATTATGACTCTCTGCAGAGTAAGCGAGAATTGCTGACAACCTTGAACTCTGCTACAACAATATTACTATACTTGGCAAAGAAGTACCCTTGCGGCAAGAGAAAAGCTGTAATTTTGACTGTCACTTCACATTACACTAGATATTATTTCACTGTATACACATGCACACACTCACAAACTCTTAATAGACTACGGTTTTCACACTGCCTGCCTTTCCAATATAAATGGCAATATAATGCCAGCGAACCACCAATGGGATCCTGGCGAGAAACAAATGTTTTGCATTATGGAAACATCATCGGAGGATGCCTTTTAAGGCATATTTCATTCCTTTGTCCCCTATTCACGCCGTGTACACCCCAGCATCAGCTTCGTAAGCTAACTGCTTTAGTTATCAGAAGAATTTCACTTTTTTTACACCCCTGGAGGACATAGTTATCATTAACAAATTCTATGACTGAAAATGTCCGTGATATGTGGCACAGGGGGTTCTACCCGATTCTTAATATTTTGGACACCCTTCAAGTCTGATAACTGACATGGAGAATTTCCGGATTTCAAAATGAACCCTTTTCATATATTTATTGCATTTTTCTTCTCACATAGAGGGGTTTAAGAGCGGTGGCCACTAGCCATGTCACAACTAAGCCAAACAGGCAAACACATAACAGCCCCACAAATCCCACAAAATCTACACGCTGTCAATGCAGAGAACTGAGTGCAACATATGCTTCCTTCTTCCTAAGCTCACACTGAAGCAGATTGGGCTGGGTTCCCTACTGTGCCCTCTCCCTCACCCCCTAGCTTTGATTTACAAGATGGTATGTTAATATTCCCTCTAATGTCCCAGGCGAGGCATTCTGTGATGCCAGTAGGAGCTCAGAACTGAGAACTCCCCTGAATCCAGAGCAGAGGTCAGGAGGATGCGCGTATAGGTGGAGAAATTTGCAACTTGCCCCAAGGAGAGAACGCCGAAAATGGCAAGGGGAAAAGGAGGGAGGAAATTCACATCGTCTGTTAGTAGGCAGTCCATCCCTTACACAAACATGTCAGAAATCCACAGAACGCTTGAGAAACAAGGCTATTCAACAGGAAGACGGGCGCTTCTTTTTCTACGAAATCTCAGCCATCCCCCCTTTTATTCTTTTTTTCCTCCGAATTACAACTTCCAAAGATTTAAGCAAGATTTCAACTTGTTTCCCTGAATCAAGGAAGAGAAACAGCAAACTCTTTGCCCTCCATTGAGAGAACGTATCGAAACTTCACCGTGTCTGCTGACCACACCAAATTTAACAAGGTTCGCAAATGAACTAGAGTAAGTTTCCCACAGTGACACATTAATAATAACTTGCTTATCCCATCTATCCCAAGCCATGAATATGTAATGTGAGAAAATGAGTCCTTTTCACACAACAGAACCTCAGATGTGAATAAATAAAAACTATCCATCACAAGCCTGTGAAAAATTAATGAGAGTTCCAAGACGTGAGGAAAAATGGGGACCAAGGAGAGATGGCCCAGTTCATAAAAGCTGCCCTAACTTTCGGATGGTAAATATCCGCGCCCCGCCCCCGCCGTGCTTGCAGGTGAGGGTATGGAAGGAAGGGTTTTCTGCTGCCTCGGTGGAAGTCTATCCACAGTCTTAAAGCGGCAATTCAGCACGCCACAGAAAGATCACACAAACTCAACTTCCAATATTTTAACTGCGCTCCCAACTGTGACCGCAGAGCCTGCGTTTATTTATTTAATTATTTATCAGCATTCAAAACCAACTGACTTCCAGAAGGATGTGCGGTTGCTCAGAGCACCTAGGACAAAAGGGAGAACCGTTGGGCTGCTGTAGAGAGAGCCAAAGCTAAAGGAGGCCGGAAAAACCCTGGTTCACCCACCTTTCGCTTCGCTGCAGACATGTGGTATACGTGACTGAATTGTGCTTGTGGCTTCTGTTATAATACGTAATGTTATCGATACCACTGGCTGAGTGTGTGCCCTCTGCCAGGCACGAGGCTAGTGCTATGCATAAATGAGCCCTAATTCTCCCCCACTATGGCTCCATTTACCAAATGGGGAAACTGAGGCTACGATGAGCTAAATAACTACCCCAAAATCTAAGGACTTGGTGGGAAGCAGAGCCAAACAAGGGGAGGGGAGGAGGGTCCCGTAGTTCCGAGTCCCCTGCCCTTCCCATCTGTGGCCACTGGTTGCCACTCACGGGTTGGGGTGTTCTGATAACTGCTTCAGTAACCTCCCAGACCCGTGAAAGGGCCTCCGATGGGCAAACCACTTTGGGAGAATGTCATCTTCACTGGATTTTTCTAGGGCTAAAAGAGAGACAATCACCACAAGGGAGATTCCCAAATGAATCAATGGGGACAATCCCGTTGATCCCACTAAGCCTTGCTCTTCTGCCTTCCGCCCCAGAGAAGAGACAGCAAGGTACACGATGCACAGCAGCATTATTCAGAGCACACCACGCTGTTTGGATTCTAACTCCATTTTTTGTGTGGGCTCTTCCATGATGCTGCCCCATCTCTCTCCACCTGCCTAAGCCACTCATTTTCTGAGATGCGGTGCAGCTCAGGGACCACCCCTCCCACCACTGCCCGGTTTGGCTCCTCTGTGCCACCACGGCACTCACAACACATCGCCAGAGAAGCCGGAAGCTGTGGCCGATGGATGTGGGCCAGCCAGGTAATATCAAAGGACCCAGGGTGTGAAGTAATAAGGACAGGTGGGAATGAGGTGACCGGGTGTGCACACGCCCCATCTGGCCAGCTCAGATAGTCACTGTGGGGGGTGAGCCTCAGGTTGCCCCTAGAAAACACAGGCCCGAGGTTACCAGATCTTCCAGATTTTGAGAGAATCTAAGAATCAAAGTTATAAGTGAACTTTCTCCATTACTAAAAAGAAAGTGTATGGGCTAAAGAAAACACTTCAACAGGTTGGATTTCAGCATGTTTTAGATCTATAATCATATCTTGTGTTAGTGGTCTAGGCTTGTGGGAGAGCCTGCAGCACCCACACCTGGGGAAGGGCCTGGCACATGGCAGGCCCCCGCTGCTTGCTGAACTGGACTGATGCGCATTGTGACTTGCAGCTGATGAACCAGAAGCACAACACATTAATAAAACCCAGAATGAGCCACTGTCGAGAATTTTACTTTATCACTGCAGGCAGTAGGGACTCGTCATACTTCCATGAAGTGTCGCGTGGGAGTCCACCAAGCTTTAAAGAAGAAGGGATTTTTAATTTCTCTTCCCAAAAAGGAATGCTCAAGGTTGGGACAGGTCCTAGGGCCCCATCCCAGGGAAAGAAAGCAGCAATGAGCAGGTCAAACAAGAATAAGGAGGTGACCAGGCCGAGAGAATTGATCAGCAGTTAAAATTCAGCGTTGGATATATCATGGCAATCACACCAGATAGAACATGGAGCCTGAAGCCGAAACAAAAGACTAAGCTAGAAAGTGACCAACCCCTTGTGTCTGAGGCATGGGGACTCAAAACTCTTACATAGTACTGGATGTGTCCACCTGAATAGAGCGAGATCCACTCCTGCCAAAATTCTGTAGGGCAAAATGATGCAGAAAGCGGGCAGTTCAAGGGAGGTAGAAACTATGGACAGCACTGCATGCTTTCCCTAAGCTCTGGCCCTTGTATCTTTGCATGAGTTACATGTGCAAAAAGCCAACATAAACTCCAACATCGAGGGAGTTTACAAACCAGTAGGGGAATTGAGATGATTTCAGAAAATACTATACTTTTAAAAATGATAAATGCCACAGTGGCAGGATAAGTATTTGGAGAGTTGGAGGGGGCAGTGGTAACTCTCGGCAGAGGCGACCTTGAAATGCAGTGGGTTCCAAAGCATGGGGAGGAGTTAGGCATGAAGGTACTGGGGAATGAGGAGCGGAAACGAGGAAATGAGGAGAAGAGCAGGGGCATGCGACATTCCCTGCCTGGGTGACTGGAACTGTCTCCCACGAGGTCTCCTCAGCCTCGTTTCTCATGCAGCTGCCAGATCGGTGTCCTAAAAGGCAAATCTGATCATTTAACGACTCTCCTCTAAATTCCTTCTAGGGCTCCCCATGGCTTGGATCTAATAAATGTTCATTGAATAAATGAGCTCTCTGAATACATGCTGTTCTCTGCCTGGCACAGTGGAGGTCGGGCTTCTGTGGAAACATACTTCTGAGCAGAGTTGGACAATGGACAGAGTGGTTTATTCTGAACTCCACACCACCCCCAGACTCTGATCACTTGGAAGAAACTTAGGCAGTGCAACTATAGGGGGAATAATGTTGGAAAAAGTAGGCTGAGAGCAATTCAAGGAAGAGTCAGAGGCCAGGAAGTTTGGACGTGTTATGCAATGGGACATCATCAATGGTTTTCTTAGGATCAATGCAATTAGAGCCATACTATAGAAAGGTAATGGGCAGCATAAGGAAAATAAATTTGAGAAAGGATGTTGGGTGGTGGAGAAACAGCTCAAAGATTCTGTCACTGACAAAGGTAAAATATGATGCCCAGAATTAGAGTGGAAATGAAGGAGAGATGAATGAAAGAGATGACTTCCCCCCTTCCCCCCCCCAAATGCCTGCAATCAATGTCTCTACCCCAAATCTTTAACACACCCACTTTTGAGGACTGCCTTGTGGAGGGGGAAGGCAACACTAAATGATATCACCCCATTAGTCCTCAAAAAGTCCTTTCTGATTTCAGATCACTGACATATAGTGTAGTGATGGAAAACGGCATTGTCTTTATTGCATTAGTAGCATTACTACAGTTGTCATTATGAACAACTGCAATGTTCTGGACATTTCCCTTCACCTATCTTAGGTGCTTGGTGCTTTACATGATTATCTCATTTAATCTTTAGAAAGTTTGGATTGATTCTGTTGGCAGTGGGGTCAACTAACTGACTGTATTTTCGGTCTCCTGGCTGGGAAGTTGTGCACAGCCTGGGTTAGAACTTCATTCTGCCTGACCCAGATGCACACAGTGCCATTTACTAAGTCATCCAAAAAAATAAAATAAAATAACGCCAGACAGGAGTGAGGGACTAATGAAATTCCCCCTGCTCTTTGGATTGTGTGAGAAGTGACAAAATGCCTCACCTCTCTTCCCATGATTAACTTGCTGGGTATAGCTCAGGCTAGATGATCCCAAGCTGCTTCCCTACTCTAGTCTCCTCCCTCTCCAGGCAGAATCTCATGGGACTATTTTCATTGTTGGAAAGACTAAGTTCCATAAAGATGAAGAAGGAAAGGAAATCCAAGGACAAGAGACAACCCCTTGCCCCAAAGCCCCCTCCTTGTTCGTGTGTGAAAAAGCACCATGTTCTTATCAATTTACAAGGAAAACAAGTAAAAGGCACATTGCATTGAATTATTACATGGGCTCCCTCTCTAAATCTAGATCTTGAGAGACTTCCAATAATAGTCAAACGCTGAAACAAGCCAGGAAGGTGATAAATACAGATATGCTCGTCAGATAAAACAATGTGAAACTTCAGCATGTTGGGCCTTATGTTTCGATGAATGAGATGCTGGAAGCAAGAGTGACTTTACATGGACTTGTAATTTCCTCTGACAAGATACATGCGCCCATTCCTTCCACCTAAGCAAAATTCCTGGTTCTGAAACAGATTTGAAAGTCAGGTAGATGAGAAGACCATCTGTGGATGGGAGAAAGTATGAAGTCATCAAAAGTAATTTTTTTTAAATATGATTCAAAATGACACAGAATAGCATCCACAGACCTATTCTGTTACCTGAATATAGGATTTAAAATAGTTTGCTTCATATTGATATACTTTCAGAACTCTATAAAATGAGTCTAAAATTCTTCCTTTGATACCAGATGATCCTAAATTAAACAAAAAATTTTGAAGTCAGTGAAGACTGAGAGAAGTGTAAGATGATGATGGGATCCAGAGCAACTGTTTTACCTGAACAAAAACAAGAAATTTGGAAGTGAATCTGTTTACGTTTCCGAGGAAAAGGTGTTCTAGCTGTTTCGTCCCTCACTTTCGTGATGGTTCGAGGAGCCTGCAGCACCTTCAGATTCTTCCCCGGGTGGCTTCCAGGCCCCATTTCAGCAAATGCACCTTCTTTAGAGGAGCCAAAGTATCTAAAGACCAAACAAACACTCCCAAAATACACAGGGTCCTCAAAGTAAAGGAAATGAATTACAGCCAACATGAAGTATTAAATTAAGAAAGTTGCAAAATATCACAGCTAGTCACTTTGAAAATGAGACAAAATAAGGTTGCATTGGCCATAAAATAAACTGTGAAAAAAAATACCAGCTTTGGGGGCATATGGACTTGGGTTTGAATCCCAGGACCAATGCTTGTGGTGACACAACTTTGGGTAAGGCTTCAAAAGAGTCTCTGTTTCTTCATCAGCAAAATGTAGAGCCCGCCCACCTCAGAGGCTTGTGGCTAAATTAGTCTCAAAGGGTATTCAAGGACACCTAGCGTGGTGCACAGTAAGAAGCTGGCATTTTGCGTATCTATCACAGGAAGACAGCAGAAGGTTTGAACAAGAGCTTCAGAGCCTGGTGGCTTCGGTTCTATTCCTACCTCCACCATTTACCAGCTGTGTGACCTTGGGTGAGTGAATCAGTCTCTCTGTGCCTCATTTTCTGTGTGATAGTAATTAAGGTGATGGTAATACTCTCCAAAGGGCAGCATGAGGACGAACAGCACTAATATGTGTAAAGTATATATAATTAATAATATTTAAGAATTAGCATCATTAATGCGGTACCCACTATTTACCAGACACTGTACTAATAGCTTTTTCTATATCTGTAAAGGGCCAGAAGATTTAACTCCTTTAGACTCTGGGACCACATTTGGTCCTGTCACATAGTCTTCTTTGTTTTGTACTGTTTTATGGTTCATAAAAGAACAGGCTGTGGGCTGGCTTTAGCCTGCAGACCATAGTTTATTCATGCCTAGCTCTTGATAACATGTTATCTGTTAGGTAATTTTCAAACTGTGAAGGCTCTAAGATTTCACCCTATTTGTAAAGCTAAGGGGTTATTAGCTGCCAAGTTTCATGGAAGCCAGCAGAAGACATGCGACTCCAAGGTCAGATGCAAAGCACTTCATTGCTCCCAGCACTGCACACAGCATGAGGTTCGTTTCGGCATCAGTTCCAGTCGCCCCTAGCCCTAGTCCCACGGGAGAGAAGCAGAACAGCCCAGGTGGATGTTGTGCCCACATCTTTTATCAAGCAAATCTGCCTAAACTTTGTCCTTCAGGACAGGAAGACGTTATCTTTACCACACTGGACAGTACACAGCCCTGCCCTCTGATAGTGGGAGACGCTAGTCCTCTCTTCCAATGTTCTCTTCTACACAAAGTTCTTCGAAAAGGCAGTCCAAAAGAAAAGCGGTCAGTGACTCTGTTCCGAAGACATGCAAAAGTAGAAGATACCCATGAGACACTCTCTCCAAACAATGACAGGTGAAGACAATGCCAAAGCTAACATTACCTTAATCTGAAGATTATCTCTATAAACTAATCAAGCAGATGTATATTTTTAAAGCACCCATAAAAAAAGGCAGTTGACAATTTCAAGGCTTAAAATTGAATGCCATCAAGAGTACAAGTTAGATCTATGATATCAACACATCACTTCTGCTGAAAAAGTGCCTTTAGTTAAAAACAGAAACCAATTTGTAAATGTGAATTAAATGCATACTCCACAAAAAATAACTGATGAAAGGAAAAAAAAATCCTTATGTGTAGATATAAATGTTTCCTGACAGATGTAAATGAAAACTAATACGGTGACATTTTTCAAATTAGCCATTGGAAAATATTGTGTGTGTGCTTGTGCATTTTTTTTTTTAAACAGCCTAAGCATTTTTCAGTTACATTGGCCTAGGAAAGTATTTATGAAAAGGACAATAAATATTTAATTCCACTGGCTAGGAGCTGCAACTCCTTTCTGCTTCGACAATATACACTGAAATGTTGTTTAAATTATAGGAGCAAATTGATTCAAAAGGCTTCCATTAGTGAGCTGGCAAACAGGTTTGAAGCTGGCTAATAAATTTTAGATAACGATATAGGCTTTGATGAGGACGGCAACTCTGGAGTGCTGATCTCCAAGCCACCAGTTTGTTAAATCGGTGGCTAAAGTCTAGATTTCTCCCTGCTCATAACTCACTGTGTTAAGCATGGGCAGAGTCAAACCAGAGCGCCCGCCTTGCACGCGGAGGCTGCATTCAGAGCTGAGAACAACACGATCCAGGCTCTTTTTAGTGTCCCTTTCCACAGCTCTATTCTATCAGGGTTTACAGTATATTCATTAAGGATAATTAGGCCCACCTGTGACATAAAATTTCTACCTCTGCTATGCCCCACAGCTTAAAGCCATGTCTGAGATATCTATTTTAAAAAATTCTTAATCAAAGTCAAGAACTTATGTGTGACACTCTTAGTTCCACTTGGACACAAATTCTTTAGCTGGCTGCAACCTGCTGCTCCAGGTTGTGAAATATTATACAGCTATTAAAAAGGATAAAGTAAAGTTGTATTTATTGATCTGAAAGGTAGACATCATGTCCTATGAAGGAACGGTGAATTCTGCATCCTCTTGCTATAGAAAAAGAGAAAAAATCTTATATTGCATGTTATGTATATTAACATGAAGAAAGATGTGTGAGCATACATAAACTACTAACCAGGGTCACCTTGGGGATAGGATTAGAGGGAGGAATAAAAAGAGGAAGCTTAACTTCCCCTTTAAACAGCTCTATAATTTTAAAAAATGTCCAAGTAATCATGCATTTTTTTCTAATTGAAAAAAATCTAAAAATCAAACAATCAACATGAAGCCTTGTATGGCTTGCACAAAATTGTAAAATGGGCGTGTTGCTTACCCTCTTAATTTATATTTACTTGGCCATTTCAGGGAAGCTTGCTAAGGACTGATCTTTTGACCCATCCACCCTTCCACCCATCTAATCAAAAAACCAGTCCCGGGAAATGATGGGCTAAGAGTAGACAGCTTTGGAATGGGCTAGACCTGGAGGAAGATTCTGGCTCCACTCATTTGTTCCCTACGTGGCTTTGGGCCAAGCTCTTGATGTCTTCCAAGTGTAACACTACTGCAAGAACGGCCGTGAGAGCACATATAAGGAGCCGGTGATGTCCCCGGCCAACGTCACCTCTTTGCCCCTGTGTGCATCAGGATCTCGGTATGGCTATCTCTGAGCAGAATAAAGCAAGCTTGGCTGAAATGGCAACCCAGGTCAATAATGCCGAAACACACTGCAGAGAATTTACTGCAAAGAAATTCAGATTTACTCCTTCTCACACTTGTACCACTTACCAATGGAAGGAAAAACGGATTTTTTTTTAAAGAAATACCATGTTTTCCTACACCTCATTTCATAAAGTAACTTCTTAAAACGAGTCACTGTGTGTTATTCCCAGACTCGGCCTTATCATGGGAAAAATGGAATTTACACATGAAAGTCCCAGAGCAGACACTTCTCCTCACTCTTGTGGATCAGCCCAGGGGAGGAGATGAAGATCTCCCATGGCAGGTCTCTGAGGGAGAATACCATCAGCTGGTCTGCTGCTCATTTTCTCAGGCTTGGTGCACAAGCTTGTCTGAGCTTCACTGCCCATGACTGTGCATTCGTCAGGTGCTCAGTATTCACAAGGCCCCCCAAAGTCTGCCCCCAGCAAGGCAGGGGTAATGCATTCTGAACAGGCTATGGTTATTTAGGGACACGCACTGACACATGACACTCACTTTCCAATTTTAATGGGCTACGAAACAAAATATCCAAATTGTGTGAATAGAGAAAATGAAGTGAAAAGTTAGAGTTATTCATTT
This sequence comes from Eonycteris spelaea, assembly GCA_003508835.1. Lineage (NCBI taxonomy): Eukaryota > Metazoa > Chordata > Mammalia > Chiroptera > Pteropodidae > Eonycteris > Eonycteris spelaea. The sequence goes on along the minus strand of PUFA01000026.1, from coordinate 8,832,278 downwards.
CTAATTAAGTTCTTAATTATATAACAACAAAACAAGCATTTAATTTCTGCATGGCTACATTAAGCACTCTGCAGTTAAATGAGGCAGAAAGAACAACTAAAAAGTATTTTCTGTTCTTTCTCAGAGAAATATAAGATACAAAACTGTGTGTGTTTGTGTGTGAGAGTGTAAGAGAAAAAGGGAGGGGAGAGAGAGGTGTGGATGGATGAAGAGAAATAAGAACTTGCATTTATTGAGCACATATTATGTAGTAAGTGATGTTCAAAGTAATAAGTCCAGCTGCATTAACTTATTTAATCCTCATAAAATCCAACGCAGTGGGTACTCTACAACTTCCATTTGACTAACAGGAATTGACATACAGGGAAACCAAGAAACTCCCCTAAATCCTTACAGCTAGTCAGTGGAGCCAAGGGGGCTCCAACAGTTGAGCGGCAAGAGAGCCTTGCAGCGACCACAGTGCTGTCCTGCCCTCAGAGAAAAGCAACAGGAAAGGAAAAGCACAAAGGCAGACATGGGAGGACCCAGGGGGGACCCCCAAACGTTCTGTAAAGGACAGAGAGTAAATATTTCCGGGCTTTGTGCCCAACTCCTTAACTGCTGTCATGGTGCAAAAGCATCCACAGGCAACATAGAAATGAAAGGAGGTGAGGCTGTGCTCTGATAAAACTTATTCACAGGCACTGAAATTTGATTTTCATACAATTTTCACTGGTCACAGAACAATATTGTTCTTTTGATTTATTTTCAAACATGAAAAAATGTAAAAACCATTCTTAGCTCGCTGTATAGAAACAGAAGATGGGCCAGATTTGGCCCATGAGCCATGGTTTGGACCCCTGGGATTAAAGCTAACGTAACACCGGGCATGCATTCGGGCTTCAGCATCAGGTAAGTTGGGGCTGAGCTCCATAACCTTGGGCAATTTCCTTAACAGCTCCATGCTTGGGTTTCCATATCCGTAGAATGGGAATAATGACATCGAGCGCATGATTTGGTTTTGAAAATTAAATGACTACAAATATAGTGGGGCTAGTAGTGTACTGGAAATGCGACAATTTTTTTAGGTATCCATTCACTCGACAAATGACTTATTGAGTCTCTTTCTGTGCCAAGAACTGGGGATGCAGCTTTACAAAAAAAAAAAAAAAGAAGAAGAAGAGTGTCTGCCTTCAGGGAGCTGGCATTCTAGTTCCAAGGTTTCCAGATGTGAAAGCAACCCGACTTTCACATGGCGGGCAGGCCTGGCCCGCTGAAGAATGGGTCAAGGAACTGGGTGTTGTTCTGCTGTCAATCAATTCTGTCATGTCACCCGCCCACAATGCAGCAAAAGGAATCGCGGGGATGGGAAGCACACCAGGATGGATCCCGTGTCCAAGAACTCACACTTTTGGGGGGAATATGTCAAGAGCGTTACGATCCTAGATGTACAAATTTAGAAAGCAATTCATGACAAGACGAGAAGAGGAGAGCCAGGGCTAACACCACATGGGTTAAAAGCACCACGAACATAATCTGTGCTCTTGGCTGAGAGCAGCCGGGCCTGTGTTCCAAAGCCTGAGTTGGTCTCAGTCCCTGAAGAGGCACAGGAGTTCCTCTTCCTATTCGGAAAGATGGGGATAATATGGCTGGGGAAGGGAGGTGGGGACAGAAAACACTACTATCTCCTGAGCATGGCTCAGGAAAGGCATAATTTCTCTACATGTATATGAATTAAACTCCTTAACTCACCTTTCAATGCCCTGATGGGGTGCCCTGAAATAGTCTTTCAGACCAGTCATCAGGAGAAAAGTCGCCTTGCGGGCTCTAACTCACCTTCTCCCAAGGGTCCCTGGGGCTCTCTGTGGTGACAAGCAAATTAATGCCAAATGTCACTTCGGAATGATCAAGACCCCAGACATGCCCTCTGTTCCAGCATTCACAGATACTCTTGGGGCAGATGGCCAGAAAAAGCCATCCAAAAAAATATGCATATTTCACCACTCCAAAAAAAAAAAAAAAAAGGCATCACAGTGAAACACGTATTTCTCTGCTGCATTAAGGGAAAAGTCAAAAGATGGCAAGCACAGTGGGTTTTTAAAGGATGAGACACAGCAAGGCTGCTTGCACACTGCCAGGCCCGGGGAGCATGCTGGCGAGTCCATCTCATGGGAGAGGCTTCTAAAGCCTGGGACTTGGCCTGATTGGAGATGGGTGGGCAGGGGAAGCCGATAGCCTTCCTACTTACTCCAGGTAAGTGGCAGATTAACCTCACAGAAGTCCTGGTTCAGGCATTCTCACCGGTAATTATAAAACAGAAAATTATGGTCTGTGTTTGAGGGGGACAAAATGGACTGCCGGTCTTTTGTTTCCTTCTCTCTGTCTCAAGCCCCTATCACCAAGTCTTTGCAAAGATAGAAACCTCACCTCAAGTAACAAATTGGCTGGAGCTAACAAGGATTCGTTAGGAGTTTAGTTACTACAGGGCTATAGTAGACATCTGTTATTGTGCCCATACCCACTTGTCTGACAATAGCTTCCCCAATCACCCCTGGGTAACCCCCACCCACCCCATACACTTCTGGGGAGCTTGACTGTACCTGCTGGATCTAGAGGTGAGCACATACTGAGCTGGACTAATCAGAAATGGCCACCAGGAAAAGTTCAGAGATGGTCATATGACGTGGGTTAGTCCAATCTGAATGAAGGCCGGGGAACTGACTGGAACTACTGGGAAGGGAGACTCACTCTTGTGTAAGTTGCTGAGAGAAGAGGGTATAAGTCCTTGACTGCTGGCTTGCCACAGCATAGAACATGACTGCCCAAGGAAGGCCGACATAAAGAAAGCAGAGCCAAGAGACAGAGAGAGAACAAGGCCTGAAGAAACAGTCAAGTCCCCAGGTACAGATGGACTAAATATTATTTTTTTGTGGTTATTTTTTGAGTTTTCAAAAGCCCTAAGAGAATGATGCAACCAGTTTCCCAAGCTACTACAAGAAATCCGTCCACTCCCACATACATGACTATCCGAATAGGGCACCTACAACCAAGTTTTCTCTCAGCCTGTCATCTCTCCATGTCTCAGATTAGCCTGTCATTGAAGGAACACTACTTAACAGTCCTAGAACCTGTTAATCACTGACCAAATGTGGGACACTATGCAGAGGGTATCTTCAGATCTAAATATCAGTCCCTCTGATGCCCTGTCCCTTCCCCTTTGTCTAGCCCTCTCTTACTGCTTTCATCACACGGTACCTTTTGGTAAGGGGGATTTATACCTTCTCTGCCAGACAGTGAGCATCTCGGGACACGGATGGTATCCAGAAGCAGACAACTGAATGGCTGAATCTGCTCCCATACAATCTTTAAATCTTCAGCATATAGCCCAGGGTTTGCCATATATTAGGCCCTGAAAAAAATGTACTGAATAATAAACAAGGAGACCTCAACAGACTGAAGGTCCCTTGAGAACAAAAGTGGTCATCTGTACCCTGAATTCTCCAACAGGGCCCAGCAGAATACTCTGCACTTAATAGATGCTCTAATAACTTGGTTGAATGAAGACAGATGCCCCACCACCAGTAAAAAGCACTTCCAAGTTCACTAAAAAATAACTGGTACTGTTTATAATTTGTGGAGGAAGGATGGATGTATATTCCCTATTTCTTGATTTCTTAAGGCCTAATCAAATATGATGAGGCCTTGGGCTCTACCGGGTCTTATGATTTGCATTATTGATCTAAAATATAACTTACACAGGCAAAATCTGGATGCAAATTATCAGAATTGGTGGAGAAAAACGGGAGTAGTTACAACCGTGATTCTGCGAGACCCTGCATTTATATTGTTGTGAAACTGAAAACACGATGTTGGAGAAACTGTGGCATCGTGACGGCAGCCGTCAGTCAGACTGGGGCCTGCGGCCCAGGCTTCCACAGCGTCCATCCCCCACCGCACAGTTTCAATCACAGGTTTTCCTAGAGTTAGAAGGCCCAGTAACTGCAATTATGTATGTAAAAATACTCAGTTTAACAGAAAGAAGAGGCAAAACTAAGAGGAAAAAAATCATTGGATAAAAAAAAAAAGGAATTTGGGTGACTTTATTTTTATTCTTTTTCTTTCATATAGTTATGACAACATCTTTTCAATACAAAGCACTCTCTCTCCCACTTCAGCTACCAATTACTGGATGCCAAGTCTCTTCGAGACTTTACAAATGGGCAGAGAGTAGAGTAGCAGCTTTCTACCATCCAGCTGAAAGGGAGCTACATCCAGCTGCAAAATCATGACAAATACAGTGGCACTTCAGCAAGTATGACAATGCGGACACCTGGGAGCATAGACACAAGAATCAGGAGAGGTTAATTTGAGTTTACCAGGAATACTCCTTGAGACAAAGACTCCTAGACAGAGGAGGTGCTGGGAACTTTCTAACTGAGCCATCCTCATGCTTAAACCTGAAGTGCTGGGCTCTCCACAGCTGCTTTTGCTGCCTTGAGTAGAGGAGTTTACTGTACTGTGTGCATTAAGTCAAGAAAAGTACTCAGGCAGAGCCATGGGCCAAAAGCAGACCCCAAAGATTTCAAAAAGATGAAATGATGCCACTTCCTTCAATACTATATGGATGTACTGAGAAGATGTACTGGTGAAGGGTGGCCGCCACCTTCCTAGTGTCTTTTGACTTCTAAGGAAAGATTCAGAGTACAACCTCCCTCATTTCAAGTTCTAAGCCATTGTCCTTAATTTCCTCCCCTGAAAAACTGAGACAATTCCATTCATGATGAACTATGCAGAGCACCTAGGATAGCATCAACACCCAGTAAACAAGTAAAGTAAGTGGTAGTTATTATAATCATCATCATCCTCAACATCATCATCATCATTATCATCACCACCATCAAGTCATTTAGGGTCAAGGTTGACTAATGACCCTCCACTGAAGGTTGACTATCATCCTATTAACATATTATGAATTCTGATTAAATTGAGCCATTTAGACTAGAAATGAACTATTTCTCTGTAATCCATACATTATCCAGGAGCCCCCAAGAATTTGCAATCTTTTGACACTATGTTTTTAGACATTGTACTTTTCACACAAAGATGCTATTTACAATATGTCTTTGGGAGATTTCTGCATTAAAAAAAAAAGAAAAAAGAAAAAAAAAAGTAGCTTAGCTAAGTTATGTGGTTAATCCTAAAGATTCAACTGAGCTTCATTTTTAATTATGTTTCCTTAGAAACAATGGGACAATGTTATAAAGGCAAGACCTCATTCTGACTAATCTTTGATTCCATGGTATGTGAAGGATGGTAAGAAAGACTAGCCCAAGTCTAATGTAACCCACAGACTGGAGATATGAAAAAGGGAAAAAAGGGCATCCCCCAAGCTATTCCTCTGGATGGAAGACTGTGAAGAGCATGTCCCAGGAAGTACAATAGTTCTGCCCAGTGGAGAGTCAGTTTCAGGTGCAACCCCGAATAGAACATGACTCTTCTAGACAAATGTAGTTTAAATGTCCTTCCTACTGCCCTAGCATGGGCCATTACTGGTCCAAGGATCCAGTGTAAAGAAGTCAGTGAACTTGGGGCTCACTCAGCACTTACATTAAGCAGGAGGCCAGCTTTTTATGTGATGGGGATATAATTGGATAAGTAGAGGCTGTGGATAATCCTTAAATAACAATAAAGGATCAGCAACAAAGACACCACCAATCTGAGCACAAACAGTGTAGAAGAAGAAATTCATGAGGTCCTTTAAAAAGGTTCAATAGAATCAGCCAGACAAGGAAGCCCAGATAAGATCAGAATGAGGAGCCATATTCTGAGTCACAAAAAGGCATTCATCTGGTTTCTTCAGTCAGAGAAACTAAGAGGATTTACCAGAACCTAACATGTATAGTAGCTACAAACATTTATGATTAACTGAAGCTGGAGTCCATTCAGAAGGGGAGGTTCTAGTTAGTCCTTCTATTGTCTTCATAAAGGTGAAGAACTCTGTTAAGTACTGTTTACGAAACATTAATACCCAGGGTGGGTACCCACCCTTAAAAAATGTGGAGTTCTGCCTTACTGAGACTCATTTGTCTCTGAGCCACACATTACACAAACCTACAGCAAATAAAAAATGTTCCCATAGAATGAATCCAAGGTGATCAGCCAAAGCTGAGCTACTGACAAGACAAAATACACAGGAGGTCACAGTTCAGTCAATAGGACATGGGATAGACTTACCCCATGTAATCAAATGATTGACAGAGAGTCCCTCTTCCTAATACTCATCGATTAATAGCATCACCAGCTTATTTTAGAAGGCATTATCTGCCAGGTGGAATTCTAGTAGCTACTTAAAGAAATTGTGTGTATGGTGGTCATTTCAGTAAGCATGGAAATAAAATACGATTTCGATAGAAGTCACACTTCACTAATAGGTCCAGAGAAGAATGGGAAATTTTTGATCTAGAACACAGAAGATGATAGCAAATCTCCTCCCATGACTGTAGCATTAAGTTGACACATACATAAAAGCCTGAGCAATCATTTGAAGGGATAATTTATATGAACTGTGCATGACATATGGCCTACTAGATCTAAAATAAATGTGGATACAGCAATGGACAGCAATCACTATGAATGATATGTTTATCACTTTCCTTTTAAAATAGTTTTAACCTAAAAGAAACGAAGCAATGGTAAATGCACCACAGCGAGATAAAGAGTACCAAATGCTCCTAATTTAATTAAAACTCAGTTTTGCCAATTTATTATACTTAACTACTCACCGAAAATGCTAAACTTGAAATCTTTAATGTTATACTCTGAATCATGAAACTAAATACTCATTTCCCCATATCCATATTACTTATCATGTCCCAGAACTGAGAACACAATCTCACGCAAGTGGCCTCTGTGGCATTCACTGCTGCAATCCCAATGCCTAGAACAGTGTCTAGAAACACTTGAGTACCGCATTTTATTGAATGGCCAAACACGCGTTTGAATATTACACTAGGCCTAGGGAAGAGGGGCCCCTGTCCTAGTCCTCACTCAACCTTTAGAGAATACCACATATCAAATCCCCATAAAATAAATTTATTGGAAAACACTCAGATGCCCCCGACACTGGAGATGCATTGCTGAGCACTGGCATGGCGTGACATGTGACCCTAAACATCTACTCCTACCTCTTACCCATCTCTCATCCATGCCCTTGAAACAAAAGACCACTGCATCTCAATGCCCTGATGGTTAGTGGTGTGCAACTCCCAGCCTCAGAAATAGAGGATGTTCTGGGTGCCAGGAGGATTTGAGTCTTGTAAGCTTTTAGATAACAGAAAAGGCAAATTAATTAACTTGTCAAATCCTTTCTCTTGGAAAGCCTGACTCTGAAAGATTCTTGTATAATAAAGTATTGTGTCCCGGAAGTACAGAGTTTCCATTTTCTTGTGTTCTAATTCATGCTGGAGAGGTCCTTACAGATTGGCAGGTGCACATGGAGGCCGATACTGAAGCATTCGTATCACTCTTAAATTTGTATATTTGAAGGACTGGAAGTAATATGCATTTGTTACTTTAATTCTTAAATAACACCAGTTCTCTTTATTGGCCACCAGAAGAACATTCCATGCTAGAATTTCAAATTGTTCTAGTTTTCTAAAAATATGTGATTTGCTTTAATTAAATGAAATGTGCTTCAAGTTTAAATTACATTTATTTAGTTTTAAATTTATTATTTTTTAAAAAAATATTTTACGACTCAGTAAAAAGGTAGATAATCATTCACGATTGCTTTATTTTTCATTTAAATTACTTGGAATATTTTAAAAGAAAAAACAACCTGAAAGTTGAACCTATTTGAAATTTTCAACTTCTTACATTTATTTTAGTTTACATTTTTGTGAACTGCCTAGTATTTTATGCTTTAGATCATAATTTAACTGAACTGTTAAATATTTTGAGCTCTATTTTTCAATATGTAAATAGTACATCCTTAAACATCACTGAATATAACTTTGTGGGAATCTTTTAATACTCCTTTTAAATGTTTCCTAGATATGAAAATCCCAGGTAAAAAGAAAGTTTTTTAAAAAGTTTTGTTAGAGATCTCCAGATTAAACCTCAGAACTGAAATACTAAATTGTAGTTCTCTACCACAATATTGAAAATGCTCACTTCTGTATTACAATACTTTTATTAACAGTTTTAACCTAATTATTAGTTTTGCATGTATAAAAGTTGAGTATGGTTCCTATTCTAAATTGTTTCTTCCTTTCTAAGAAACCTGAATATTTTCCAAATATTTATTGGTCATTCAAATGACACTTTAGAATTCTGTAAATTGCCCTACTATTATTTGGGCTTTTTAAAAATTTTAGATTGTTGATTTGTAAGAGCTGTTTATTTATTAAGCAGATTAAATATCTTAACAGACAGCTTTAAAAAAATCCTATTGCTAACTCAGACACATACTTACAGAAATAACTAAAAATTGTGCTTCTTTTATTAATGTGGTGCTAAATTACTTTATGAGTTCTTAAAGATTCTTATTTTTGGCACATTTGAGGGAAGAAATGAGAAGTTCCCTGTGTTTCCATATGCGAACACCAGTAACAGTATTTACGGGCCAAACACAAGTTTAAAGCAGACAGGGAAGTGAACTCTGTAAAGTGGAGATTTGTAGAGTGTGATAATGAGGCAAGTCGTTATGTTCTAACTGGTCTTAACTGTTCCATAAATGTTTCCTTTACCCTGTAAACTTTAAGGTCAAGATAATATGAGGAGCACTTAAAGTAAAGAAAAGCCATGTGGGCCTTGGCTAGGGAACATGACTTTTTGGGAGGGGGTTTGGGAGGAATCTGGAATACTCTTTAACTGCCGTATGAGCACATAAAAATATTTTTTCTTCTCTAGCATGATTGCCAAACTTAGATGAAGAACGACTGGGCCATATCATTCACCTTGTGGGCAGTTCCTAGGAATTCCATGAGTATCAAGTCCCAAAAAGGGCTCTGCCGTCCTCCAAAGCAGAGCCCTGGCAAGCACACTACAAACACAGAACAGGCTACAGAATCTGACGGATAGTCTAGTTGTGCGAAGAGCAAGGTCACCTCTGCAAGTGTTCGGTTTTCACACCATTCACATGTTAATACCATAAAAGAGTGTGTCATTATTACACCTGACAGCAAAACTATATTTGAATTACTTACCCTCTTTTTAATCCCTTTTTTTAATTCCAGAAAATAAAGAGTTATCAATATATGGCAGAATTTACTGGTACCTTAAATTATCAGTGGAATTTTACCTCTCACAGTTTATTAACACTTTACTAAGACTGGTTTCCTATTGTACAAATAGGTAATATGGCTTTTTTTTTTTATTTCCTTCAAATATCATTAGAAAATGTGAAATCAATGATTTGATTATTGGTTAGAGTCTCAAACATCTTAAATGTCACAAGTTATGCCTTTGAAATGAAATATTTTTAATTACATGGAAGATATTTCAATAAAGGGGTAAGGATTCATAATTTACACAACTAATGGTGTTTTTTTTTTCATCAGAAATATATACAACATGACCTGGATTAACATATAGTTCTAGAAAACAAAGTTTGTGACATTTAAGATACGTTGTCTCTGATTTTTTAAGGGAATAAAAAAGTGAATATATATTCCATTTATGTTTGAAGAAAGAAAATGTTTTATGGTACCAAATGGTTATTTGTCCCAGATCACACAGCAGGTGAAGGTTTGAAAGAATTAGAATCCAAGTCTTAGAATGCTAAGAGTTCCAGAAGTTGTCAAATCATTTTTCTACTGAAAGCAGCAGAACATGTGTGATAATTGCTCTAAATCTTTCCAAAAGAATAAAGAAGCTGTGATCTAATTACAAAGCCTCCCAATGAAGAAGGAATGGGGGTGAGGAAAAAAAAAAAAACTCTGGCCTATATCTTTCCATTCCTCAGTTTTAATTCCGTGGTTGCAGGGGGCTGGGAGAGAGTAACCAGCAGTGCCTCCCACTCACTGAGCTCCTCACAGGTTCTCCTCAGAAGTGAGATTCTGCCCTTGATTTATATGGTTTGAGGCATACCCGAAGAGCCTTATGTCACTCAATCCCCTTCCATAGTTAGGCTGGCTCTGAGGAGCCTGCACCGCCCCACGCGAGCCTGTAACTGTCAAAAGGCATTCCCAAAATCCATCAATACTGCCTGCTGCCAGATATGTACCCTGCTGCTCTACAGGTTACAAATATTTCAATCATTGTACAGATCTGCAGCATCAGTGGAGCAAGCTCGGAAGAAAACTCATGAAATGTGATGGCTTTATTTACCCTTCCAATATAAGAGAAACAAACACACATGCCCAGCCTTCCTTTTCCAAATATTTACTGGGAGATTAGAAAAACAACAGATGACAGCCATTGTGTCAGCCTAAAGAATCACAAAAATCCTTCTTCAAACAATCTAGCAGTCAGATGAAGACCCCAGGCCAGAAGCCTCTATGTGTGTTTTATAAGTTCATGGGATCAGCATTCCCATTCCTTTGAATGGTGAAGATATATAAAAGACACAGGCTCAAGTCCAAAGCCAAAAGTGCCACATAGAGAGGACTCCCATGGCCTCACCTGAAGCCAATGTATCTAGATCTGATTCTCTGAAACAGAATGCAGGAGACCAGAGCTGCCCTGTATGGCATTCAGGGTTGTAAACTGAATGACTCCGATAGGTCACCATTTCCATAGGCTAAAATGTGAATGGAGCCTTCTTTCTATAGGTATGCAATCGCAAATGACAGCCTGCAGGATTGAAAAGAGGGGTATCTGGGCCAGTCCCCACTCACTAATGTTCTGCTCCGTTCACTATTCACATTTATGAATGAAGTCATCTATGTTCGTTCATTCAACAAATACTGAATGCAAATGAAATGTGAATCTCATTTAATCTTGCAACCACCTTATTGGGTAGACACCACCATTCTTCCCATTTAGCAAAGGATAAAACTGAGGCTGAAAGAGATTAATTCAATTGGCTATGGGGGTACAAAGCTGTATCTTCTGAGTGTGGGTTCAGCGCATTTCTCTCCTGGACTGAGCTGCCTGGTTCATCGGAGCAAAGTTCCTTTCTCAGCAATGACTGTAAGAGGTAAGCTCTTGGACTGGAGAAGATGGAAGGCAGGGTCAAGGAGGATGTAGCGAGGTGGTATGAGATGGTGAGGACCAGTGGGTTTAAAAACCAGTGGTGGAGGGTGACTGGAATGGCAATGCATGGTCTTCTGCTTACCCTGTCGAAGGCAGGTTGTGGAGCCCTGTGATGCAGTGAACAGGCCCTGGGACTGGAGGTCAGAAGAACCGTGCTGACATCATGAGACTATGTAGCCTCGAATAAGTTACTAATTTCTCTGAACTTTAAGTTCTTTATCTGTAAAATGGAAACAATAAAACCTCATAGAGCTACTGTCAGGAGTAAATGTGATTATGGATTTATAGGGACTAGAAAAATGTCTGGCTGTCATGGCTCTTCAATAAACTGTCACTGAATCGTTTTTATTTACTGTTCTGGGATGTATGATTGTTGGTTAGGTCTCTAGCGACTCAAAGGTGTGCATTTCCTATGCAGGGTGTGCGGGTGCAGGAAAGATTTGCTCTTCTTTCAGGCCCCTGTCCCCCAAAAGGACATTAGGAGAATGTGTTTCCACTCAGAAATATGACTTCTCTCCCCTCTACCTAAGTGACAAGGAGAGAGGTAACCGCACAACACTAATTTATCCAAAAGAATTTACAGTTTTTTCTCTCTTAGCAATACAGTAGTGTCTTCCAAGTTTTTAAATCCTTTAGTCTTATTCATGTATGTTTCTTTTTCCTGCTCACTGTTTTGGAAGTGAGAAAACCTGAGAACTTTCTATAGGCTCATAAAGACAGTGAGCCAGAAACGACAAGGTGCAGCAGGGGGCGGGGGGCGGGGGCAACCGTGCCAAGACAGTTATACCCTTATTGGTCATGGCAAATGTTAAACGGTCTAGAAAATCAGAGGCCTTGGAAAAGACTTGTAAAAATAACAACATGAGAGCTTAGTGTAAAGGCAAAGAACATGAAAGGGGAAGCTGTGGGTGGCATTTGAACCATGTTGGAATCGGTGCTGGAAACACGCCCTGAACTGTTCTTGCAAAGTGAGGCTTCTTTAGAAGTTCCTCCAGTGGCCGCCGTAACTGGCAGGCCGAGGTGTGCCCCCAGCCGTGGGCAGACGAAGGGTTTTCGCTAGCCTGATTGGAACCGAGAAATGAGGGGCACAAGTCACAGACTGCACCTGATGCTTTCCAAGAGAGCTTGGAGAGAAGGAAGTTGGACAGCTGCCCAAAGTACATGTCTGTATGATGGAATAGAAGTGGCAGGTCTCTATGCAAGAAGACAAAAAGGATTCCTTTAATGATCAACAGACGTCTTCATGGAAAACATTAAAAAAAAAAAAAACAAAACCCACACAGAACTTTCTCAAAAGCAAGCCTAGCTAAGTGAGAAAGGTTGGCCAGATGTCCCGAGTGAAGGGCTGCATGGAGGAGCTTTGTACTTGCCCAACATCTGCATCGTAAAATGAAAATGCCTGTTGAGTTGTTCCAAGGGAAAGAAAGTGAGGGCAGAGCCAGGAAGTCTGCTTCCAGCCCTGCCCGACACTCTGTGCGCACTGAAAGCACGCTCCCAATTTCACCATCTTACATTTCTCATTCCCAAGTTGCTATTACATAACTCCTACAATTAGTCTCCTGGGTTGTATTTTTTAAATTCCTTTTTAGTGAAAGTAATGCTGTTCGTGCCACTCTATGACTGTTTAAAACTAAAATGAGGTTTTATGTTTACGAAGTTCAAGATCTTATTTCCCTGGCTCTTAGGAAATGTGCGGAAGACTAATTTGAAACAATAATTGAACCAACAACGGCTCAAACACATTGACGAAATCACGGTGCCCGTGAGTCACGAGAAGGAGATGCTCTACGAAAGCACGAAAGTGTGACTTTTGGCAAGTATTGGGACAGATTGCTGTTGCGCGTAATCCCGGCTCCGCCACTTACTAAACCTGTGATCTTGAGTAGGGAACCTAACTCCTTGATGCCCCATGTTCCTCATTTATAAAGCGGACACAATAATAACATCTATCTAGAGTTCATGTAAAAATTGAAAGTCAAAACACGTAAAACACTTAGGTCAGGGTCAGCAAATAAGAGTTAACATGCATTAGACACAATTATTATGATTACGACTATTATCATTATTATCACTAATGAATTACTGGTTTCTGACATGCTAACAGTGTTATGTGCTGAAAAGATTGTGTATGACCTTCAGAATGCGACCTTAAGCAAATTACTTAATCCATGAGAACCCCATTTTTCCCTCTTCAGTGAAATGGGGAGAGAAGCAGGCATCTTGTGGGGATTAAAGGGCTCAAGAAAAGAGATGCCAAATTTATCTTTGCTCTGTTGCAAAACAGAGCTGAAAAATTTGAACAATTATTCCGATCTAAACAGAGGGTAGGGTCCGACATTTATAAACACCTACGTAAATAAATGATATTACTGCCACTATTTGCGTTGCTATCAGCCCTTATGCTGAATAATCAATAATAAATGTTGTTTAAACAAATGATATAATTTTCCAATCTGTGTTGTTCTAAACCGACCTTTACTCCTCATTGCCATTTGTAATGCATGCATAATTCATTGACAAAGCAGGAGAAATAAGGATGTTGGTCTAAGTGGCCATTTTTGGGTTGTTTTTGATGATTTTATAGCCCTATAAATAAAACAAAACTTGTCATTGTAAATATGTATTGTGTTATCTAGAGGTATATTTATTTAGCAGGTAAAATAATAAAAGCTAGCCTGCCTCTCCTGGAAATTTCAAGGTATAAATAATTGGTAAGATTTATTTTAGAACTTCGGAGCCCTAAAAGCAGAAGGGAAAATAAAGGCCACTGTCAACAGGAATGTCAAGAGGGCAGAGACATCTGCCCTTCACTGGAAGTGTTTGCTAGAGTCTGGAAGGCAAAAAGCATGATTCAGATGGTATTTTTGTTCAAGTAGAGATATGTCTGTGTACAGGCATACACATATACTTGTTAAAAAATCAGATATCAAGGAGTTTGCAGGGCTAACTTCTGTAAATTTTAACTCTTGTTGTGTTATTTGTTCACACACACACACACACACACACACACACACACAACACATATATATATAATATATATATATATATATACATCACCTGGACAAAAATATGTGTGGGCACACATATACGTGTATACAAACATACACATATATATACAAATATATACATATATATACATATATATATATATACACACACTTATATATATACTCGTATATATGTATATATTTTTTTAAATAAAGCCCAGATGAAGAGCTTTCAGAGCTAGTTTCAGTCATCTCTAACTCTGGTCTGCTATTTGTTACCCACACAACTCACTGTACAATAAACTCTTTCAATGCGGGAGACAAAAGCCGGATGCTCCTCTGTCCCCAAAGGGCACCTCTGTGTGCTCCCTCAGATCATAGCCGATGACATGTCAATGAAACGGTGCTCGCTCTGGTCCCGGAGATCAAAATGAGGGCTTAACCTGCAATTTACTCTACAAGTCCCATGACACTTGCCAGATCTGAAGTCTTCGTTCTAATCTTCCCTGCTGAAAAAATAATCAAATACTCCAGCAAAGATGTATTGACAACTCTTAATTAACCATGCTAATGGGAGGAAGAGAGAGCATGGATAAATGAAATCCACATATAACCTAAAACCTTCATTTAGCCATTAATTTCCAGCTTCTCCTTCACTAAACCCTGCTAAGGGTGGGGCAGGATTAAAACATGCTTCAATAATAGATTTACTCGATGTATATACATCTGTGCCACAGGAGTTATTTGTTGGACAAGCTCACAACAAGGAAGTGGCCTAGGATGCCACGTGTTCCAAAGGCATTGGGGTTTGGTGGTAATGGTTTGGCATCCCTTTTGGTACAAGTAAGTAAGTTTTAAGCAGCTTTTAGAATGGAGTTAGCTGGAATCGTTTTGCAGAAAAGGCTATTTGATGGGGTCTTTCCAGTTCCTAACCTATCATTGTTGCTACTCAAATAATTAGACAGGGAGAAGGAGAGGAGGCACAGGGCAAGGGGCCAGCACGTGTGCAGAGTCAGTCAGTACTTTGTAATGAGCAGCTGACTGAAACGGACAAGGGGTGCAAAAGGGCAAAAGCTGATGTCTACGAACTGACCAAAGGCAAGGGAAGATGAGGGAGCAGGAGGCTTCCTAAGGGAGCAGATGGGCTGGCATTTATTGAGATACTTCTGGGTTCCAGGCCCCATATATACTGTGGCAAGACACCATAAAATGCGAGCTTGGATGGAAACTGGACAAAGAACAAAAGCAGGTTCCCTCCTTCTTAAAACAACTGGCACAGTGACACCAGATGCCAGGAGCCAGGACCGTGGGATCCTGGACAAGTTATCCCATCCCTCTGAACCTCAGCCTCCTCTGCCATTCACCTCTGCATCTCCACCCTGCCTGGTGCAGCACAGGTACCCAGGAAGCCATCCTGACAATACTAACGGCTTCTGTCATTGGGCACCACCAATTGGCCAGGAATATTACATGGACGATCACATTTCATCTTGGCAACAAAATATTGTCTGTTCTTATCCCTATGTTACAGGGGAGGAAGCAAAGGCACAAAGGAACATAAGTCACTTGCTCAAAGTTACACAGCTAGGAAGGAGCAGGGTAGAGAATCAAATCCGGGCCATCAAGCTCCAGAACCAAGCAATTAACCACAACACTGGCATGTCAAGAGCTCTGCCTAGCATGTCAGACAGACTGTGCTCAGTCCTCTGTGTATGTTTTCTCATTTAATCCCTGCATGGCCCTAAGATTTAGAGATTACTACTGTTTTACAAATTGAAAAAAAAAAAAAGATCTTAGTGACAGAAGGGCAGTAATTGCCAAGGTCACAGGGTCAGGAGTGAAGGTGACAAGCCCATGGCCACGCTGCCCTCTGGGTGAAGGTAAATATTCACAATGCAAGTCTGAAGCGGGTTTGAATCACTCTGTGTACAACTGCTCACTGGGGACCTGGCCTTAGCCCTCTGATGACTGTAGAACTTTATTACTTTCTAAATTCCCTTTGCTCATCTTACTTGTCCCTCCCTCCCATTTTCCCCTTCCTGTGCCCTTTCTCCCCATCCAGGCTCCCAGCCCCCACTCCACAGCCATCTCTGCTGTGAGATGTTTGTGGAATGTTCACCATTCCAAAGCAGTATCCTGGTTTGAAGTCTGTGACTCTTGAGAAGATAGGGGCCATATAAATAATCAGATCCCAAATGTTACTGAAATGATTGTTTTGATCCACCTAAGTTTATACAAATGTGTTTCTGTCATCTGATAGCCCCCACTTGTACCAGTGGGTACGTCCAACTTCAAATGAAATTCAGAGGAAATGCTGGGGTCCCGGTCCCATGTCACCTGTGAACTTAAACCAGCTGACACTGCCACACAGTCTAACTACTCAGCCCCAGTTTCTGAAAATGTCCCTAGTCTCTGGGTCAATCCTAAACATTAAAGGGATTAAGAGAACTCTGGATTTACATTTAAAATACAAGAAGAAAATCACGTGAGAGCTTATGTGGCCTGGGCTGAAGGCAGCTACTGTCATGACGAGGGTTGCCGAGAAGTAGGGTGGCATTAAGATAAACGATCCGCTTGGCATTTTATAAGGCACCCGGCATGGTGTAAGGGTCCCTGGAGAAAGCAGGACGAGGCAGCATCGTTGACCACGTGAGGCAGCTCTGCATTTATCCATGGAGCTCTGCAGACAGACTTCCTAGGTTCAAATCCAGCCCCCATCAACACCACTCCATGCTTTCTCTTGAAAAATGCACATACTAAGGGAATCTGCCTCAGAGGGTTGTTGTGAGAACCAGATGTTTTAAATCCACGTGAAGCACTGAGCACAGTGCCTGGCCTGTAGCAAACGTTCCATAAATGTCAGTAATTAGCATCACCACTGTATTGCGTAGCTTGTGCTGCATATACATCTCTCCATGTAATATAGGCCCATGACTTGTGAGATGCACGTCAACCTCCACTTTGCAGAGGGCTATAATGTCCAAGGCTTGACTTGTAGTTGGGTTTCTGCATTGTAAGTGACCTTCCTTTTCCACACATCTCCCATAAGGTATGACCCCATATCAATGCCCATGAGGGGAGGGGCAGGGCTATGAGGGACATAAGAGAACAGAAGGAGTCCACACCCAGATGGGCACACTAAGGACCAGAAGAGCATCCCTAAAACAGTAGGGTGATCCAGGAACTTCCCCAAGGCCACAGAGACAAGGGTAGAGAGCCAGAGGCCACCTACATGTGTGGGCTTTAACCAGAGGCTCACAAGACCCCAAGAAGGACAATGCAGAGTGAGAATCTGAGTGGATCTCACAGGCCTGAAGTGATTCCAGAGGAACCAGGGTCTAATTGGCACTGTCACTATCTGCATTCACACAGTCCCTCCCCTGTTAAACTGTAACAGGATTGGGACTATCTCCCAAGAGTCCCTAATGGCACCTTTGCACCCATGGCAAAAAAAAAAAAAAAAAAAAAAAATGTAGGGGGCAGAGGGAATTAGGCCCCTAAGTGCAAGCCATAAATGGGTACACTGTCCATAAAGAATTTAAAAATGGTACTAAAATTGACCGGAGTCCAAATGCATTTTATCATCACCATACTCGGCTCTTCCAAACAGTGCCCATGAAGACCTATTTCTTGCTCGTTGTACCCTGTTGATAGCCCACGGTTCTGCATACTGCACTCTTTCAACAAATACTCTCTGAAGGATTGATCCTGATAAAAGGGAGCCGGGACGGACAGAAATCCTGATGATTTCTGGGCAGAAAATATGTAAACTGACTGACATCTAAATATACAAAAAACATCTTTCAAGAAAAAACCGTGCCCGCTTTTCTTATGTAAAATAACGCATCCACACACAAGACTGCAACAGCACAGACGTTTACCACAGGCTGACTGAAAGATGACACTTAGAAATCTGTGGCCACAAAAGTCACTCCAGGGTCCTAGAATTTATTTCTTTCTCAGGAGCCTGGACAGATATGAATACCCCTCATCACTGATCAATCACTCGCACTTACAGACTGGACCCCAGCCCTCCCCTGCTGTCCTCGGGCAAGACTAAGAGAGCAGACGCCTGAGTGAGGGTCAGAGAGGAACGGGCTTGGGAAGAGGGAGTTGAAAATATTAAGAAATCAACGTGGGCATTTAAAAGCAAAGTCCTTTCCACGCTATAGAAAACGTTTCACTATTCATCTTGTTCCCTGACTCTGCTTCACCAACTTGATGGAAGATGGTTTAACTGACATAAAAACTAGCTATACATGAATAGCAGTGATTGATGGAGCCATTCCAAACATCAGCCAAAAACGGCACTAAAAGATGCCTCGGGCTTCCTGTTAACTGTTTTATAAAGGGACTGATACATTTTCTTCCTCTTGTTTAAAGAATAAATTAGCAGAATAAGTACTTTCAAAGACAGAATATTGTTATACTGAGATTTTTAAAAGAAGTGGAAGGCCTCTGGAGTGTTCATATATACCTGAGGGTCATTAGGATGGTGAAAACTGCATTACATAAGGCTTTTTCCCCATTCTGCTCTTTGGTTTCAGGGTACATGATTTAGCTGGGTTTTATTTAATTCCACGTAATAACAAACTGTGCTGTAAAGCAGTCTCCCTGACAAACACAATGTCTCAGTGGCAACAGAAAGAAAAGCCAGCCTTCAAGGGGAGTCTTAAAAAGAATGCACAGATGCTCCAAACGAACCGTGATAAAGAAGGGGAGTGAGGGAGCTCATCCGCAAAGAAAAAATTAGGAAAGGCAGATTTGCTATGACTTGTGCTAAAGTGTAGACTTTCGGTTCAGGAAAAATGACCCATTTGCAACACAGTGCCTCATTCTTCAGAGTGTTTCTTCACAAGCAAGGGAAAAGAGCAGAGGTTTCAAAAGTGTTAGCCTTCGGAAGTTTTGTTCTCCTTTCTGGAGTGCAGAGGGCCCTTTCCCAGCCTTTCTTCCTTATTTTGAAGAAGGTTAATTATGACCTGGGAGCGTCTTCAGCATTCTGGCACTGAGACTCAGCCATTATAAAAGAAGAACATTGTCCACGCTGCACTAATTTCAGGAGCGTCCAAATTTGGATCTCCTTTTCAGAAGTCTCGTAACTGAGTCCCCAGCCTGGCATTCTATGGGGTGACAGATACCCACCCCATCCCCACTTGTCTTTGAAGACATACACATTAGCGAAGCATAAAATCCACTTGACTTTTACAATAAAACGCGCTGGTTATGTAACCCCTCTACCATAAGTTCTTAGGCGAGCATTGCAGATCCAAAGGCCCACTTACTTCCACCCTTGCCAAGGCTCTCCAGCCAAGCCCTAGGTACTCTCGATTACCTGGTAGATTTCTGGCCTAAGCTAATATGGATCTGGAGTTCTCAAGTCTTTGTGCCTTGACCTAGAAATTCTACTTATGGTGATTTCAATTCCATAGACATCATCTCAAATGGGAAGTGCTTTGGAACCAAAGACGTCTGTGGCTGTTTAGCAACCACGTAAAATTCCGATTAGAAGGATGATGAACTAGAAATCATGGTTCATCTGGTCGGTTTGCCATCACACAACCATTCAAAGCATTGCATCTAGAACTGGGAGAAGCAAAATCTTAGGTAAAAACAAAGAATCACTATCTTTATAGCATGATTACCACTAGGGTAAAAATTACCTATGGAATTTTTGGATTGCTTTGGCAGAATTAATTTGGGATCAATTTGTGAGGGAAGCTATCACAACTCTATATGCTACAATTACAACAAAACAAAATTAAACAAAACAACACTTGCATTTGAAAGTACTACAAGGAAATGCGCCAAAATGCTAGGAGTGAATACATTGGGTGATTTTTTTTCTTCCTTTATTCAACTTTTCCACTTTTTTAATGAGCATGTTAGTTTATGTGGGAAATTGCTGATTTTAAAACGAAATGAAACTCCAAGAGACAAAAAAAAATGCTTCTTTTAACTCCTGTGAGAATTTATTACGTAAGGCCTGTATGTTTTGGCCCCACCTACGTCATACACTCATACACACTAATCTGTGACTCCAAGGAGAGGCGCCCCCTTTGCTTTAAATGCCAAATCCTGAAAGAGGCATGGACAGGCCCCTGACTAACAAATGGGTCTCTTCCAGGATTTCACTGCTGAAGTTGATCATCGCACTTAATCCTTTCCAGAGCTAGTTACTCAAAAAGACCTGGAACAGTGAATTTACCAGCTGGCAGAGCTGACGTGACTAAGAAACGGAACAGGAAAATCTGGGGACAGTACAGTGTGGCAAGGAGACCGTGGTCTTTGATAAGGCAGGGCTGGAGGTGGTACCCCAGCCCTGACACTTTGCAGCTGTGTGAACCTAGACATGTCGCCAAGCCTCCCAGAGTCTCGATTTCCTCATCTTCAACAGGAGTAATAATAAAGTGTCAGGAGGTTTAAATGAGGTAATACATGAAATGTGCCATAAATGGTAATTCATCACCATCTATGATCCCGATAATAATAACTGGCCGCTTACATGCCAAACACTAAGCTAAGCATTTTACATGTGCTTTCTCCTATAATCTTCTTAAGATTATTTACTCCCCAAGGGAAGATACTGTTACTATCTCCTCATCACCCATGAGGACGCTGAGGTTCCCAGACGTGAAGTTACTTGCGCACCGCTGCACATTTGGAAATGGGGAGGGCGGAGACCAGTAGGCAGAGCAGGAGTCCCAACCGCTTCGGACACCTTCCACCACCTGCTGAGCCAAAGCGAGGAGCAATCCACATAGGGAATCAAACTGCGGAGTGCAGACTGGGTCAAGAATGAGGGTCCCCAAAATTCCCAACGTGATGGAATGGAGCATCTTGCGGTTCCACTTATTCTCCCTGAGGATATGTTTCTGCTTCCACTCTCGACTGCCCCCCAACTTTTATTTGAGAAGAATCAAGAATAAAAGGGGACTCAGGATGCCACCCCCCCTGCCCCCGCCTTTTTAATAAACCTCCTCAAACCCTGGTTGTGTCTCCCTCACTCAAGGATTTATGTCTCATTTTCAATGGAATGTTACAGTTGGTCAGAGCACGAAGAAAAGTCCTCATTATAAACTAGGAAATGTGTGGAAAGAGAATTATTTACCCAAGGCAGCGCTCAATCAGTGTTGCCCGAATATTTATTTAGCCCACACACGCAGAAGTTGTGTTAATGTTTGCCAAAGAATGTCGCTTTATAAAGTAACTGGGTCAAAAAAGACAGCGTATCATTTTACAAATAACTTTAAAATTGCTTAAGTTAAATGGCCGGGCTCTGTCAGGTTTGCCTTTTCAAAATGCTGCAGAAACAATATCCAGAATTATGTCTCATAAAATACAGGTATTACAAAGTGGCTGTTTAGACCATTAAAGAAAATGGAGAGTGAAATCTGAATTATTTCTACCCGAGGCAGAAGCAGACAGAGTTACCAAAATTATGTTAGGCCAATGTCGCAATTCTTCAAGTCTGTAGGGCAGCAAGGCTACTGGTTCCTGCGCCAAAATTCTATTAGGAGAGCTACATTTTTCAGTCAACGATGACGGGAATTCCATTTCTCAGCCCCAAATCTACTGAGTCTATGGGAACTTCACCCAAAATATTTGCTTTTGGTTTATCAGTGGCATTTGTCTGATAAGGCTAGTAAGTGACAGGGAAAGAGAAGACGGCTTGAGGCGCTTTATTTAAGGGATACAAAGGTGAGTGATAGCAGCCTGAGTGCAAACCCCACCCTGTCTTTTAGGAGCTGGACTAATCTGAGCAAAGATGTCAAACTGATCATTACAGTAATAACAACAAGAATAGTGATAATGATCAGGGCTGGGACAAGGGTGAGGCACAGGGCCCTGAAAATAATAGAGGAGGAAAGAAGAGGAAAGAAAGACAGAGAAGGGGAAGGAAAAAGAACAACAGTAAAAACGGCAACTGACATTTACGGAGCTGTTACCCTATGCTGGGGACTGTGCTACGCGCTTTGAACACAAACTCACCTAATCTACAAAAACAGGCTAGTAAATATCCTTGGTATCTCCATCTTGAATGTGTGTAGGTCACAATATCTTCATCGGTCTGACGGAGATGCTGCTGGCCCCCAAAGGCTGGCCTGAGGGCAACATAGTGAGCAGGGTTGAGAATCTGGGTTATGAGAGTGCAGCAGTAAGCCAGGGAGGCTCACTAGGTTAAAAACATACCCATCAACATGGGATTCACTAGGTCAACACAGTCCCCAAATCACAAGTTGCCAACTTGAGACAAAGGGTTACATGAATTGATGCTAATTCATTCTTAAAAGTCTCCCTAGCTTTCAGCTCTTGGCTGCAAGTTCCGAGATGAGTTATCACATGGGACCACTTACTCAGCTGTCTTCCCGGCGAAACAGGGAGCTTCTTGAGGCCAGAGATCCCTATACCTGCAATGCCCACCCCAGCCTGGCCTTAGTAGGTACTCAGTAAATATGTCGTTATGAATAAATCAATGAAGACCATGAGATCTCTGCTCTGGACAACAACTGTGAGAACAACAGGCTGCTGAGGCTTCTGCAGAAAGCAGATCAAGAACAAAGACTACGTGAACTTCCTTGAAGAAACCAGGTGTATGAGTTTCCTGTTGCTGGAGTAACAAATCACCACAAACCAAGTGGCTTAAAACAGCAGAACTGTACTGTCTGACAGTTCAGGAGGCCAGAAGTCTGAAATCAAGATGTTGACAAGGTGTTCCGTCTGGAGGCTCTGACGGGGAACTTTGCCACGCCTTGCTCCTTGCTCCCACCTTTGGGTGGCTGCTGGTGATCTTTGGTGTCCCTTGGCTTGTAGAAGTAGCACTCCAATTTCTACTTCCATCTTCACAATGGCCTTCTCTGTGTTTCTCTGTGTCCTCTTCTCTTATTATAATGACAATAGTCATTGGACTTAAAGCCCATCCTAAACCCAGAATGATTTCACCTTGAGATCCTGAACTCATGATATCTACAAAAACATATTCCCATATAAGTCATATTCTGAGATTCTGAGTGGATATGGATTTTGAGGGACAACATTCAACCCTCTACACTAGGACTGTGCAGCTCACCCATGCTGAGGGTTATCCTTCTCTGTGCCTGACCACAAGGCTTAGGTAGTTTTGTGCTCATGGACTTTGTGAATGTGGGGAGGTAGGTGACTTGTCCCATTCCATGGTGAGTCTTAAGGAAAAAAAGAGAAGGGAGCTCCAAAAAGCTAGAATAGCCAAATTTCTAACGCCTTGGGTGGAAAAGAAAGGGCAGAGGAATGCAGATTGGCCTCAGGGCCTGGGGAGTGAAGTCTGTAGGAACCCCCGATGCTGTCACACTGGCCATGGTTTGTTTAATAGACTCCAGCATGAAGAGCACAGGCTTGGGACCTCAGACCTGACTCTTGCTAAGTTTGTTGCTTGGGCAAGTTAATTAAAATTATATGCCTTAGATTTCTCTTCTGTAGGCTAGGGATGAGCATAGCATCTTAGCATAGTTATTGAAAATGTTCAATGAAGTAATCAGAGTAAGATCTCAGTAAATATATTTTTGTCCCTGACCTCCTTATGCACACATATGAAGGATGGTGGGAGTTTGTTCTGGATCTGAGGTCCCTGGAGAAAATGTGGTTTTTATTTTTTTATTTTTATGAAGATTTTGATTTTTCAGTTTGTCAGTTCGCCTTGCTTTTTCAGAGCTTTAAAAGTCATTTTGTGGTTTTCCTACTCCATGGTGGGGACACCTTCAACACTCCCTTTTTAAACCTGGGTTTTGCCTTTAGTTTACTCACATGTGCTTTTTGTGTAATCATTTCCAACCCTTTTTGAGGGTGGACTGCACACTGTAATTTGGTAATCTGTTACCTGCGTGTTCTCAGCCCAAGCAGGGTAAGACATTAGTGTACCCTGAAACGTATATATCAAAAAGCATGCCTCGACTTGATAATTAACATGCACTCAGATTCACAGTGGGTATCAAAGAGGGTCTCAGAATAGGGCATGGGTGGGTGTCTGTCCTTCCGCCTGGTTTATTGGGCTCACGGTAAGCCTTCAGACGCTACCACGATGGTTCGGATTCTGATTGATTGATGTTCATTGGGCATTTTGTTAACATGATTCAGATTAATGATGATACCTTCTGATAACATGTATTGCAAGTAAGAAGTTTATAGCCTATGTGCTGTAACATTATTCCAATTTAGTAGGCTAAAAACATTGCATATATATTTTTTTTTAATTAAAACAATTTTTTGAAATGAAGTGTTTAGGGAAAGCAGTTTTGTTAATTTATTGTTTATACCACATTTGGCATTTTGGTTTTGAAAAACCGAGGAGAAAGCAGTTTCCTACAGTGACTTGTAAGTCAGAGGTGGAGTGTCTTGTTTTAGGAGCGACCAGGTTTGTATCCCTCTGATCCAGCCCAGGGCTTCTATTTGGTCTCCTCAGTGGGTTCCCTCTGGGACTGGACCTGCTTGACCAGGAATGGCCCAGGGCAGCGGTCACAACCTACTGCCCACCCACAAGCTTAGAATAGCTGTTATACTTTCAAATGATTAGAAAAAAAAAAATCAAGAGGGTATTATTTCATGACACATGAAAATTATATGGAATTCCTATTTCAGTGTCCAGAAATAAAGTCTTAAATTTCATTAATAAAAAAATATGCTGTCTCTCTTGTTATGTAAGCACCTCCACAGTATCCTCAGTTTTGCTTCTCAGCCCACAAAGCCTATATTTACTGTCTGGTTCTTTACAAAAAAAAAAAAAAAAAAAAAAAATTATCAATTCCTGAAATAGAGCAGCAATTTTCAGTCTATTTTGTAGCTTCCAAATTTTTTCATCAAACTTAAGCCTTTGGGGGAAGCTGATTTACAAAATAGATGCAAGATAGAGCTGTTTGGAGCAGGGTGGTGGTCACAGGCTTGCTGGGAGTCAAACCCAGCCTCACTCCACACTTTCCCTTCTGGGGATAGCGCTGCCTTCGTGAAGAAAGCGCATAGATTCGGGCTTGTAAATGCCCATCTGCAGTCTCTGTTTCACTATTCCAAAACTTTAAAAGTTCTGAAAAACAAATAGTTTTTTCTAAGTTTATAGGAAACTCATTTGATGACGAAACCTGACCTTAGCTGATTTCATGTCTCTGTTTTTCCTCTCTAATGTGAATAATCATATTTTCACTGCAGAAATAGAAATGTTTTTGTTACAGGACGTTACCCCAAACCCCGCTGAGGGTATTTCATAATATGCAGTCTCTGCGTCAAGTTACCTTTCTAACAAGAAAAATTCTGAAGCACATCAGATGCAGTGACACCCTGTATAGTCTGTGGCTACTTTCCTGCTCCGACAATAGAGTGAATAGCTTCAACAGACTGTACAGGGCACAAAGCTGAACATACTTACTCTTCAGACCTTTAGAGAAAAGGGCCATGCTCTGGCTTTTTGTGGGTACCTGCCAGGTTACAGTCCTCTGCTGGGGGAAGAACCTCCACCCACAGGCTCTCAAGGAGGCAGCATTACTCACCAGTCTTAGGTACTGGGACCTCCTCCCCCTGGTGACCTTGACCACACTGTCTGGACAATGGGAGCACCCATGATGGAAGAGCAGCTAATCTATGAGGTGGCTGGGTTTGAGAGCTTTGTCCCAAAAGCACAATGCTGACAACACTGAACCAATCAGATTCACTCCCTTTGAGAGTTTGAAGGAGGCAGCGGAGAACAGGAAGCAGAAGCAAAAAGGCACAACGAGTGGAATAGGGACTGCACGATCCACCGAACCACACTGACGGTCCAGACCGAGAGCTGGAGACAAAGTCAGGCAGTCCCTGTTGCACCCCAGCCCTGGTCTGGAGGCTCTTCCTAGCCTAGAGGCAGGGATTGCCCTCTCCACCCTTATTCAAGAGCATTGGGAGAGCCCTTCCAATGTAGACCGCCAGGACATCAGAACACCCAGCCTGGCAGGCTGGTTTCACTATGCCAGAGAGCAAGAACCGGAAGATTAGCACAGCGATGCATCCTCTCCAAAGACAATGCAAAACAAATCAAAGAACACAAGCCATGACTGACAAACGGATACACTCTGTTTTAAGCATTGAGCTATTTGAAGAAAGGAGGGATGATATAGCCTATCTACTACTGAAAATATCAATAATAAATATTTCAGAAGTTAGAATTTATTCTTAATTATTCATGACATTTTCCTCTATTCTTATCATCATTATCATTACATGTGTGTAGGTGTGTGTGATTCCTTATTTTAAAGCCAACAAGTAAGGGGTGCAGATTTCTTTCCAACTCCCCCTTCTCTTGACCAAAGGAACCACTGTTGTAAGTTTTCAAGACTACCCAGCAGGTAATTGGAAGTCAGGTTTCTATCCTAATTCCCTAGTGAAAAAAAAAAAAATCCATGTCAAAAATCCTGCTATATCAATTTAATCAGGTTTTTTTTAAGTTAAATTTGATTTTTAAATCCCTTGGGTGATGAAACTTGTGGGTTTTTATCATTCTACTTCTATTTTTAATTCACAGAAAGTGAATTATGGTTAATGTATAACAAAATTAGAGTTACATTTGGACTTGGGAGAGTTATTAGCATTTTAATTTGTTTTGATTTGGTTTCCTACTTCCTCAAATTCAAAAATACCTTTCAAATCCAAGACTTCCCAAAATACTAAAGTTCTACAGACTGTTCTTTTTTAATGTCTTTAAAACTAAAAGGGTATAGTGGAATAGGAATCTGGCTACTGAATAATTTGTACACCCTGCAGAAATATACACACACAAGTGCTCAGAGCCAGTGCCTTGGTGAAAGGCATGGGGCCCAACCCTGCACACGTGAACTTCTTGTGACCCTCACGTACACTATATGATATATCGCAAATACCATAAAGCAGCATTGTAATTACAGGGAGCAATTGATTTTAAAAGGCCTATATCAAAATTAATACTCATAAAAATATAATAACCTGAACCAGAGAATTTAGGGATTAGAGCATTTTGAATATTATACTTCAAATTTATAAAGACCGTGTATTAGCATTCACAAAGGTTTTTAAAAATTGAATAGCTATGTGCATGGTGAAATCATTATATGCATAATCCAGATATAAAAAATGGGAATTAGACTGCCCTCCACCCCATGTTCAGAACTAAAATCATTAAGTTCCCCTAACATAATTAAAATGCTGGTCCCGTGGCCCATCTTCCTGTTGGCAGGTTTAGAATGTTAGGGAACACTGCATCTGCAGGGAGATGAGCCGGGGCGCCTGCTCCTTAGATGCCTCAGAGCCGAGCCCTAGAGACGTCTTTTCTCAGTGGAAGGAATCAGCACGAAGCCCAAGGAGAAGGAAACAATGGCAGACTCCGGTGAGATCAAAGTACATCTTGGAGTGAAAATTAAACTCTCAAAGGAAAATGTTTTTAAATTCTTTTTAAGCTAAAATGGCCCATATATAATGAAATCCATTCATGGATGGAGAAGCCAAACATCAGTCCGATAGGCCACCACAGCACACTAAAAATATCTTCCATGTGAGCTGCTATGGTAGATCTTTAACAGAGATGAATAAATCTGTGCGACTATGAAAAGTCAGGTAAGCATGTTGGTCATTAACAATGTTTTAGGAAAATTTCACATATGTGGAAACACAAGAAAACATAACTCCCGATGTCTAACTTTAAATCTGAACTGGTTCCAGCTGAAGTGACCACTTCCAGCCAAAAGAATGAGTATTTCTTTCTTGGCTTCCAGCACCAAACCTCTCAAAGACAGGAGCACTGAATGAACGCAAGTGCTAAACAAACAGATACAGATGTTCATTCCTTTTGAATTTCTAGATAAATGATAGAGAGTGTGAATCATACTTGAAAAGCAGTTTATATTTTTTAAAGGACTTTTCTAGATCTCATTGGACCTTCAAACACACCTTCCTTAGGAGAAAGTAAATTCAAGTTTAAAACAATGTTATCCTCCTATTTAAAGTAAAAAAAAAAAAAAAAAAAAAAGAATTCGGACCCTTGAGATAGTCTCCATTTTCCAGATTTCAAAAGTTAGTTTCCTTATCATGGCCCAAAATCTGTAGGAACAAGGATTTCCCCACAACGGTTAGCTCCATTTTTATAAACTCCTTATCTACCAAGATTCACCTCTGCAAACCTCTGCAAATCCCTAGTTGTGAAGCCCTGATAGGAGAAGCTGGTACAAATAAATGCATGACTGTTAGAGAGGGAATGCCTGACCAGATACAACCAAGGAAGGAAGGAAAGTAGAGTTAATTACACAATATCATGTACATTTATCAATTTCAGATAATGAGATCACAGAGATACTGGAGAGTTCCATCTTTATTGTTGTAGTTTAATGAATAAACAAACGTTTGATTTTGACTTCGAGCACCTTGATACTGTCTTTCCTTACTGAAGAACTGAAATTCTTAATTAAGCTTTCTTACCCTGGTGATTTTCAGAAAAGTGATTCTTGAGGCTATGGATGAAATACTGTATTTATTTTTTAAAAAGGTATGCTTACTTGTACTTCCATCATCTGATATATATGTATATACTACATTTAAATTTTATATCCCTTAATAGAATGTAGCAAGGACTTTATCTTATTCACAGGTATGTCCCAACCCATAGCAAGTACTCAATTAAAAATTAGTGAACGATTGAGGAAATAAACTGGATTCCATATTCTGCAGGGGAAAACAGTCAAAGTTTAGGCCTCTTAAAATATTGACATGCCTTGCAGAATCTACTCAACAGGCAAACTTGAAGAGAAGTCCAATGGGAGGGTGTCCTAAACAATGGCAATGCACTCAAGATAGGCCCAATTCCAACCCTGGATTTCTCTGAATCAGCTACTCCTTAAGTTCATATATTACTCCACTCAGCCAATCGCAATTCCAGGAGAGAGGCAATTGATAATAATTATGTTTTCTGCCTTCTCTTGGGTTATGAATTTATCATGATGCAAAAGTTGAGCTACTCTGATGTGCCATGTTAACAATGATAAACACCATAAAGACAAAAAGAAACTAAATTTAAGCATTTAAATTCTGCAGGGGAGTTTATTAAACAGATTAACTGTGGAAAGGCAAAGCCATGCAATTATGAAAAACAGGTAGCAACACTCTAGCTGGCTATTTTTGACGGCCACCTGAGAACGGATTTCAAATGCCCTCATTTCTGCAGGTATATTATCATGTATTTTATTGTTATGCATAGCTGCAAGTTGATTAATTTGTATTCAGAAATTCTAAGTGGCAAATGTGCAAGGCATAGTAATATCCAGTTTTTTTTATGGACATGGTGAAAATGCCTAAGCCACAGTTCATAAGTAACTCTTGCTCAACCAGTGAGCGAAATCTATAAAGGAGTTTCTCAAATGCTTTGAAAGAGTTTTGTTTGAAAGAAAAATTGCAAGAGGAAGTCTCCCTTCCCTACTCATCTCTTAAAAAAAAAAAAAAAAAAAACTAAGTCCAAAGAAAAACCATATAAAACAGTTGGATAATGTCAAGCTGCCAGAATCATCAATGTTGTCAGAATCTTGTTCTTGTCTCCTTGCTCTCTGAGCATTTTCAATAAAATCCAAAAACACCAGTGATGACTCACACCAACAGACTTGTGCACCATAGTCGGCACTTAAATAGGGGATGATGATACCTGTTAAACCCATTGCCTAAATGCAATCACGGAAGGTTCTTAAGAATAGTGAACCAAACTCAGTTTTCTGCACTAAGGAGATAAGGAGTGGCATGGATAATAGAAATGGGTGGAAAAATATATATCATTGGTTTGAGAACACATCCTGATCCATCCCTCCCCTCCATCAGGCCCTGGTCTATAAACAATTTTCCCATTTGAAAGCCTTGAAAATTATCCACAGTATGACAGTAGGTATTCAGCAGTTGACAGTATTCTCATCGCAAAGTTTTATCTACTACCTAAGATAACTCGAAGACACAATAAGGGTGGTATTATTTCCAGGTAAGCATATTTATTAATATTACTCAAGTGTATATATATATTTTTTTGGTGTGTGTGTATATATATTTTTTGGTTTACTTTTTCCTAATTTCCCATGCTTAAAATTTCTAATTGCTTTCCCAAGCCTGCTTCCCTGAACACAGCCCAATCGAAGACTATACCAGTCAAATGCTTGCATACAACACCTTTGTGTTCATTTCTACCACAGACACCATGGTCACAGCTAAACAACTGGGCTCTGGCCTTTTGTAAGCTCATTGTAGCACCCCAGTCAGGACTGCAGACGTTCCCACCAATTGTCACTCTGTAATTCAAATATTTTCCCAAACTTCCCTAGCAGCATATATTGAGTAGATTGGGAGATGCTGAACTATATATATCAGGAAGGGAAAGACACACTTCGAGATGGTGCTCTCGGGGAAAAAGAACAAAGCATCAGCAACCAGGACCCGGGAGGAAAGGCGGTCTTGATGGAGGCACTCTGCCAGGGTTCCTTAGTGGGGCTCTGCATGGCCTGCATGCTTATGGCTTAAAGGAGCTGCAGACACCAAAACAGCCCACTTAATTAACCCAAAAACACAAAGTATGGGCTGGGAATCCGAAACCTACAGGAACTCCAGAAACAGAAACAACTGCCTGGGTGAATCATGCCACGTCTATAAATACCCAGAGGTCGCAAACAGTCCGTTCCATTATTTTAAAACATTATTACAAAAAGCTAAATTCCTAAAGGACCAGACATAGGGTAAATCACAAAATGGTGATGATAAAAGTTGAGGTCCCCTCTTGAATTAAAAAGAGAAGCAACTTGATCAAGAAGCAGTAATTTGAGGTTCCAGTCCTGCTCCTTTTAACGCCTTCAAAAATATTTATGGAGTCTTGCTGAGTATTCACACTACTATCCTTAATTTCATTTTTTGCAACGGGGAATTAATATTTTCTCTTATTGGTTTATTAAATTCAACCAATAGGAGCAGTTAAGCAGACATATAATCATATGTTAAAAGGATCCTAAAAATAGTGCTATACAATGGAAACTCGCTGGCATTACTTTATTGAATCAAATGACAAGCTTCTTAGCACAAACCAGCCCTGGCAAAATTCAGGATAATGAATGAATTAAAGTACTGAGTAGATATCAGTTTGACCAAAGAGACTCCTGTTAGATTTGACTTTCTACGTTAAGCATCGTGAAGGACTCAAAACACTTAAGTTGGGGCTGAGGGACACCTGGAACAAAAAGCCACTATAGACCCACTCTGGGTGAGCACTTTCTACAACTCCAGAAGGGAGGAGAGTAGTAATTAAATGGTCTTCCAGCTGAAAATGAAATGGTGAAAGGCGAAACCTCAATGTTGTACTTGTCAACTAATGACATTCACCAAAAAGCTCAAATTTTAAAAGGCCTCAAGCTTGCATTTTGAAGTCCTCTAAAATCCTGTTTCATCGAAGAGAATATGATTCCTATTCATTCAGCAGTGTCTATTGAGAGGGAGAAATGGTTATGCATCTGGTGCCTTCTCATGTGATGCCTGCTTTCCCATGCATTGAAGACGTTTCAGGGATAAGAGAAC
Organism: Eonycteris spelaea; assembly: GCA_003508835.1. Classification (NCBI taxonomy): domain Eukaryota; kingdom Metazoa; phylum Chordata; class Mammalia; order Chiroptera; family Pteropodidae; genus Eonycteris; species Eonycteris spelaea. The sequence continues at coordinate 8,800,572 of PUFA01000026.1, read as the reverse complement.
ACCTTGGACTTTGCAATGACCTTCTTGTGTTCTGTTACCTGCCTTCGCTCTCAGTACAAAAGCTGGAAGAGATGGGTCCCTGGAGAGGGAAGAAACATCAAGGTACTTGTGATGATGTCTTCCAGCACCCCAGAATGGGATTCCTTCCCAGCCCACTCTCCCGTGGTCCCAGGGCAGGGGTTATTTGATAACCATAACTCTATTGGCCAGAGAGATGGTCTGTAGGCCATGTTGGTATAGTGTCCTGGTGACATCTTGTGGTGAAATAGAATAGAAATAAGCCTAGAATTCTACCCATGGCTGCATTTGGGTTAACTAGAACCTAATTTCACCTTTGTTTTTCTACCTAAGTAATTTCTCATTTGATCCCTCCTCTCTGAAGAATAGCCCATAAACAAGAGGCATATTATACTGGGGTCCCACAGACATATACATTTAACCATAAATCAAAGCAAACACTTCTCAAAGGTGATTATACAAAAGAAAGCAGTAACTTTCATTAGATAAACAATAGATATTTCAAAGAGAGAACGATATTCTACTTTCCATTGATCACCATCTATTCCAAAGGACTAATCAATAAATAGGTAGCTGGAAGGAACTATGGCATGTGGATGAAAATGGTCTGGTAACATGTATCTAGTTCCCAAGTCTTCTTAAATGAAGCCTGGGTTAAGATGATAAAATTCCCTCAAATTTGTGTGAAAAGGTGTTTATTCGATTATGCATTCTATAATCTTAAACTATACAATTTACAAGAGGTAAATTTGTGGCGTTTATCAACATGGGGGTAAAGGTGAATAACAGACAAGAAAAATATTCCACAAATATAATTCCATAATAATATTAAGAGTCTGCTTGATTACAAATACAGATGAAAGGATTACATAGCACTGAGGATGCTAATGACAAAAAAGTTAAACCATTTGAATTGTGAACTAAAAAAGTACAACAGAAGCATATGTAAATGCTAATATAATTACTACTTTGTGTCCAAAGTCATTTCTTTTTAAACATTTAGAAGGCAAGAGGTGCATGTAATAGAAGTGATATGAATCTGTCTATATGAGGTCCTATGTCCGGGAACAGCTCTTAACAGATTGGCCTGGTCAGTGAAAAACGCATTTCCTGTGCATAACACAGTGAACCTGTGCCTTTGATAAGTACCCATCAGCAGGAACCACAAAACAGCCATGCCTGGCCTTCATTACCTATTCAACGTGACAATAAATGAGACCATATACACACATTTGTTACCTATTATTGTCTACAAGAGTAGCAACATAGCAGCAAGGCCTAAGCCATACAAGAAAACATCACAGGACATGGAGCAAGGGAGGGAGGGAAGGAAGGAAGGAAGGAAGGAAGGAAGGAAGGAAGGAAGGAAGGAAGGAAGGAAGGAAGGAAGGAAGGAAGGAAGGGAGAGAGGGAAGGAAAGAAAGAAAGGAGTAAGGAAAGAACTTTGTGGTACTTTTCTAGGCAGCACCAAGGAAAATAATTGGTAAGATTATTCTGGCAGAATATGCACCCCTGAGAATGATGAGATATTGAACATAAGGTCCGGTGATTCACGGTGGTAGGTACCCTTCTCTTAGATGGCTGAAAAGTGTCAGGCTTGGTGCCATTTCCAAACTGAATTAAACCTGAACGCCAATCCCAGGGGGTGGAATTAGAGCACATGACCCCATGGGGCTCGTCTCTGGGAGCTTCAAAGCATCACTCTCCAACCATTCATTCCGCTAACTTCTTATATGCACCCAGACATTGCTGAACAGTAGGTAATTAAGCCATATATGCTTAAATTCTCAAAGTGAGCCAAAATGCCAAGTTTTTTGTTTTGTCTTGTTTTACTTTATTTTGTTGTTATTGTTGTTGTTGTTGTTGTTAATTTTAGATGCAGAAGAGCAGTAAAAGCAGTGGCAGTACTAGAACTATTTTTTTTAAGTCTCAGGTGAGAAAAGCACAATACGATATTTAAAGATAACTGAAGTGAGACAAATTTTAAAAATGGAGAATAGAATATAATCCAAAAATATGTACTACTTGGAAATCAAGAAAAAAAATCAAAATACATAATGTCAGGGTTTTTACATGTTAACCTAATATTTTATGAATTAAAATGAAATAATTGCATTGAAGTGTCATTTTCTCAATCAGCCAAGGTGTATTTACTGAGGAAGGAATAAATTCTTCCAATAACTGGTGTTGGGACAACTAATCAGTCATCTGGGGAAAAGAAGCTGGATTCTTAACCAATTCCTCATGGAAAAATAAATAAATAAATGCCAATGAATTTAATGATTTCAAGGCCAAACACAGAAGTGTTTAAGTAACAAGACATCTAAGTGAACAGAATGTTACAATGGAAAAAGATTTTCAAGCATAACAACTAAAAGCAGATACCTTAAAGGACAGGTTAATCAATTTGGCTATTTGAAAATTAAACATATTTTTTTTTAAAAAAAAGCAGAGATCATGAGAAAATACCCATAATATACATAGCAAAGGGTAATACTCTTACCCTTTATGTGAATACATAAAGACATGGGGATAGAAATCACAGGACATGAATAGACCATTTTCAAAAAAAGACATTGTTGATAAGCACACAAAAAATGTTTAGCTTCACTAATAATCAAGGAAATGCACAGCAAAATTAGATTCAACCTGGCCTACAACACGATACTTATTCTTGGTGAAAATACAGGCAAGTAGCCTCTGAATCCTTCAAGAGGGCAATTTAGCAATTTATCTCGAAGCCTATTCTTACCCTTGGAACCAGCACTTCCAGGCATACTCCGTAATCACTCACTGGTGTGTGCTACTAAAACATTCATTGCAATTCTGTTTACAATAGAGAAATATTGTAAATAACCTGTATGTCCAACAATAAGGGATTGGTCAAATAAATTATGACACACTCATATATTATGACACTGGGCAACTATAAAAAAGATTCTGCTGAAGGATTTAATAGCACAGAAATACTATTAAGGGGAACAGGGCAGTTTCTAGGACAATTCTATTTTCTTTTTTGCCTGCCTATATTTTAAATTTTTTCTCAAGCAATATATGTTTGCAATATCAGAAACTAAATATGTGAAATAACCACCAAAAACACAAAACAAAAACAAAAACAAAAAAACCCACTTGTTCCACTTAATAGAGAAGGAAAAATGAGGTAGATGCAGCCTCTGGTCCCTTCCTTTCCACTGACATGTCATGGGAGCTTCAGCAGTCACTTACTCTTTTTGTGCCTTAGTGTCCTCATCCGTAAAACAGGATTATAACACCTTCCATGCCTTAGATGTACGAAGAAGGCTAATGACACAATTGCATGAATATACTCTCTCTAGACACATAAGAGGCTATTTTGCTGTGTTGCTGTTTTGGAAACTCGGTTGTCACAATTTCTGAGCTCCATTTAATAGCTGTGTCTACTGAGTTGGGCTCAAATGTCTTTCCCCCATAGCTCTGCAACGAAACTCAAACACCAGCTCCTTCCAGAAACCTGGCCCAGGAACTTCAGCATCCCTCACACTGGCCACATCACCCTCTTGGGGAGCAGCCAAGGCTGAAAAGTACAAAAGGGCGTATTCCACACAAGTGCAAGTTTCCTCAGCCTCAGACCGCAGACTTTTGGGGACAGACAATTCTTTGTTGCCAGACTGTCCTGTGCAATGAGGATGCGTTAGCAGCATTCCTGGCCTGAATCCTCTTAATGCCAGTAGCAAATCACTTTCCCTTAAGATGTGACAACCGAAATGTCTCCAGACATTACCAAATGTCCTGGTGGTGGTGGTGGGGGGGGGGGGGGTCCTGAACTACCGCACACAGGGAGAAGGGCTGTTTTCTTGTTACTAATGGGCACAGGATCTAAACAGCTGACATCCAGATCAAATACATGATCGTCTCAAGCAGACCTTCTTGGCAGGGGTCCATGCCAGGGCCTCGGCCAGAATCTCAGGAGACTGAGGGGGAGATGACATGAAGGACTTCGCTCCCCTCCTTTCTCCAGCTCCCTCCTCAGCCTTGGGCAAAAGGAAGGGACAGCCCCCTGAACCTGGAGCTTATTTGCGTCTCCTCTGAGGGCGTGCTCTGAAAGCGCTACACAGGGAGCGTGAAGATCTTTCGTGAGATTACTTATCTCGAGCGTGTGTCACTTTTTCAGCACCATAAAACTGAAATACTTGAAATAGATGTCACTACATTTGTCATGAACTGACATGGCCAATTAATATTACAAATTCACCATGGAAAAACGCTTCCAGCTCCCAAGGTATAAACTGCTGAACATCACAATTTCATCTTATAACAATGGGCCAACTTCACCAGGGCTATAAATACGACGAAGGATAGCCTATGATTAAATGGTAAAAAGTGCTGTTCGTGGGGAGTCACTTTCCAGGGTTGACACTTGCACACTGTGCCTAAAGTTAACAGGTACCACCAGAATCTTGGCTGCAAAATAACGTTTTTTTTTTTTCAACCTGTCTTCAAGAAAAGTTGACTGCTGCAAACTATGTGATTTTTTTTTCCCCCTCACAGCTAGCAATTGGCACATTCATTGCATGACATGAAAGATTCTGGACCCACGTCGTCCCAGGTTCTGTTGTCATTTAGCCATTTAGGTTTTTCTCTCTCTCTTTCTTCTTTGTCCTTTTTCTTTCTTCCTTTCTTTTTATTTTCTCTCTCTTTCTTTTTTTTTTATTAAGTGGTGTCATAGCCAAACTCTCACTCCTAATGAGTACAGCTGGGCCCTTGGCCCTGAAGAAATACATGTTGGAAATGAACTGGAAAACAACATTTGGCCTCTTCTTAACTTCCCGTGGGCCAGCTTTGCCCCACTGTGCCCCCTGGGGGTCAAGCAGGAAAAAGAAAAAAAAACAAAAACAAAAAACACCATTGCTCCAAGTCACACAATGATTTTGGTGATTTTCAAACATTCTCCATTCACCTCTGCGAACGGAGAGCGTTTTAAGTGAATTCCACAGGCTGTTTTTGGAGCTGAAAGGCATTGACTTTCCTTTCTCAGCAGAAGTTTTAAGTTCCAGTCCTGTGGCTTAGTTCTTTATATTGTCAGTGTGTAGGACAGAGAGGGCATTAAGAAAAGAGATTATGTATTAAGGAAAAATAAGTCCTGGCCAATAAATTACCCCCAAACTGAATAAACAAAGTCAGCTTTGGAAATTAGGTTTTGGAGGAAGGTGAAGTCTATAGGCACAAGTGTATGAAATCAAAGAGAAATGTGTCAAAAACAAATTACAAATCTTCCGAATATGGATTACACATGAATGGATGGTAATAATCACATATCAGTCAAACTCGATGTGTGTATTATGTCTTGCATTTCATCAAATAGAGTTAACTCTTGGGTCATTAATTAGCAACCTCGGTTCTAGGTACCAGAATATGAGAGAGGCTATATATAGAGTACACTGATCCCACAACAGTGTTGTGATTCATTTTCTTATCTACTTCTCTTTCTTCTTCCCTCATTTTGATGAAAATGTCCTCTGAAGAAAAATGAAGACTTTTCTTTTAAAAGGAAAACATGCAAATCTTTGCTCATGAAGTTCATCATTAATGGACATAGGAGATTGCTTTCTTCAAAGTATACTTAATGACTAACTCCCTTACATCTAATACCCCCCCAAAAAGCTATAAGAAGTTTTATGCATTTATATTATATTTTCCTTATACTCTCAATAATGAAATCTTTGTTTTATGAAAGCTAAACCACTCCATACAAAGAACAGTTTACTCCAAGACAAACAGAAATTATAGAAAATATAAAAATCCCACTAAACCCTTTAATCTCTAACTTTCCAAGCAGGTGAATTAATATAGAGGACATTCAAGATTTATTTTCTTTAAGCTCCAACAGTAAAGAGTGTTTCAAAGTCATTCTCAAAGCTCTGGAGATTTTTTAAAATCCAAATGAACCAAGCTTAACTCTATGGTGTGATATGATATATAATAAAACCTATTCCAGGATTCACCTACTTAAAGATATATGGTACATTTGGATAAGAGAAAAAGAAATTAGAAAATCTAAAGATATAGGGATCTAATAGTTAAAATTTTTGAAAAAAAGATTTTTTTGCTTCAAGTAATAAATCCAAGCTTCTTGGTGGATATTTTAAATCTTGATTTTAGAATGAGCCCAAAAAATTATTGAAGCAAATACCAAGTGAAGGGAAGAAATTACAAGCATGTTTTCCTATAAGAACAATGTTCCCACCCTGTAATTCTCGGTACTTTATCATCACACTCAAGCTTAGAATGGCCATTTTTGGGTCCTTTTATTCTTCTTGGTCCATGTCACACCACCACCTATAAACTGCTTTTCATGTGAAAAAGAGTGTAGTTTTCTTCTTAAATTTCTTGTTCTTTTACAAGAAAACATTAAGCATATTTCAAATAAAAAATTTAAAATATCAATAGCCATCAAAGCTTAAGTATCCAAGCTAAGATAGCTGAATAAAAATAAATGAATGAATGAATGAATGAATGAATAAGATAAAATAGAACAAAAAGCTCTGATTTTATAGTTGATTATAAATTGTATAATCTGAAGGTACACTGGAGACTGTTGGGAAAGCAAAAGAATAGTTAGAAGGCCTTGAAGGATTATTTAGTAGATAGAAGTCATTTCAGCAAATGAGCAAAATGAGCATTTGTTAAATATTTGTTATTCACTTTAGCCATTACCCAAACTGAATAAACAATGTAGGCTTTGAAACTAAGGATTTGAGGAAGGTGAGAACTGAATGAATGAGGATATGAAATCAGAATGAAACAAGTTCATGTTGCTATTTTGCTTAAATGGAAGCATCCATGACATAACTGGCCTTTGTACTATAAAAAAAGCCATCAGTATCACTTTGAGAAGCCATGAATCACTTCTAACACACAAAGACACACAAACTCTCAACTCAAGAAAATAGTAAATGAAATCCCTAAACATTACAGACACCACTGGATGAAGAATTTGAATGAGTGTCTTAAATAAACAAACATCGGCCATCACTTAGGCATTACCTTATACACCATAGTTGGATAACCCATTTTAAAATTGTGAATCTGTTCATTAAAATACACTTTAGAGAGTAATCATACTGATGATTCAAGGGACACTTCAAAAAAAGATATTACAGATTTATTGAGATATAGTTTACATACCAATCAAGTCATCCATGTAAAGTATACGATTCAATGTTTTTTAGTATATTCCCGGATTTGTACAACCATCTCCAGTCAAGAGGAAAGGAGAGAGGCGGTTGCGGGGCAGGGGAGGTGGCGGGAGGGGAGAGGCGTGGAAAGGAAAGAGACTCGCACACTTCTATGGTTCTCGCGCTATTTGTTGCAGTTTCTCGCTGTTTCCCACGATAATAGAGCTCTATGTGCCTGATTGCCAAATAAACTCTCTTCTCAAATAAAGTGAGAGAGAGCAAAAGAAAACCGTTCATTCGCAAAACTGAGACTCACCGAGTTAAAAAATTAAGTTGTACAGATCAGAAATGTAATCATAGGAGACAAGCTCTGAGAGTTTTTCAATCACTGTGGGGCTGCATCAATTTAAAGTCATGTTACATTAAAGAGAAAAACGTCTGGGAGAGTCTCCCCATGTCACTTTAGATTAGATTTGTTGTTGTTACCAGGCTGTGCATTTTGTCGGCTTTATTTTACATTTTAAAGATATGACTTAATGCCCATGAATAAGAGACGTATAACCTATGACTTGCTCTCAGTTGCCCAGAGATTAGTAGACAGCACAAATGAACATGAAGAGTAAAAACACATACTGTTTGTCTAGATTCATATTAACATATTAACTAACTTCCTTAGAGTAATCTAACACAGGGCAACTTCAAATACAGTGATTTTTTTTTTCATTCCGCTCCACTTAATTTAAGAGTTACACAAAAATCAATTTGTGGTCTATCTCCCTTCAGCGAGTCTACCATGTAGGAGGGAATTGGAAAATTCCACCCAATTCGTCTCCACGTCTCGTCAAGTGTGACTCCCTTCATCTCACCAAGATCTTGTTAAATTGCATATGAGTTTAGTCCTGGGGCTCCGAGGACTTCTAAACTTCAAGTTGCATAAAAGTGACACTTCACCAATTTAAGTGATAAGTTTTCAAATTGTGAAGCGTCTAATTGCAACAATAAATTCACCTTGTTTTCCTCGATGGCTAGACATCTGTATCTTTAACAAACAAAAGTGGCAGTTTAAAAACAATTAGACTGGAAAACTCTAATGAATAAAAATCACTGTCTCTATAGAGAGCACATAAACGTCGTGGATGTGCACAGTTTGGCACACGCAGGCTAAGGGCAGTGTGAGCCAAGAAGGGGCTCTCGCTTTGAAGTAATGCTGTCTTTGCTTCCTAGGATGGAGACCACAATGGACATCGAAAAATCTACAAAAAAACATTAAAAACTCACAATGACAGTCACCAGTGCAGCAACTTGTCATTATGATTTTGTTTGTTTCTTTCTTTGTGTCCCTTAGAAAAAGGAGAGTGGTCTTGATTTTGGTTGACAGTAGAATTCTATAAAAGATCATTTGCTACCTCATATAGTCCAAACATGACACCCTCCAACAAACTGCCTCTTAATGACAAGGACGTGAAGAAAAGCAAAAGCAAGAAGGGACATGGGGTGGTGAAAAAACGAGGGGGTTGGGTAGAGGCGGGCCCCTGCTTCCCGTGGAAGAGGAGGCTACTGCTGAAAGACAGGAAACCGCCACATGAGAGTCCAAACTGGTTCTGAGGGCAGGAAGTCTGGAAGGATCTAGGAGGGTCATGTGACTGCACTCCATCCCAGCTTATGTGCTGACTCCAGCACCTGACTTTTGCAGAAGATGAGTCTTTACGGCCGCCACGACAAATAGAAATATTGATCCCTGTATCCCTACATATTAAACATCTTTTCCTTGTAGGTGGTTATAACTGTTTGCTGAGTGAATGCATGAATCTTACATTTAATGTTTCAAGCATGTGCAAAACACCTTGTGTGGCACCTGACACATAATAACTTTCAATAAGAAATTTCTCTGCTGAGCTTCTGTTAAGCTTTTTGGTCTCTATTGAGGTCGAAAACTAGAAACCTGGCAGAACAGTCTGCTAAGACTCTGATCTCACCACAAGGCTCATGCTCAACACAGCAGAGATTTACAAAGAGCGGCGTTCTGCATTCGGTAGTATACTAGCCCATGTGATTATTTGGGGCCCTTTATTTGTTTTCCGCTGCTCAAACAAAGGCTATTTCCTCCTTGCTTTGTATCTCCTTGTACCTAGCTTATATAAGCACACCAAGTGTGTACCTATATAAACACTGTTTCCACCAGCCAGAAAGCAGGACTCCAAACAATTATACCCACTCTGTGTACCATCTAACTGCTTATACACCTTGAGACACAGGGAGGGAATTCAGGATGAAACAGTAAGGTAGAGCTGGATTTGTCTTACTGTGTATGCAGGGCAGAGGGCCAGCATCAAGTGGCAGAACAGTGTCCCTCCCTATCTCAAAGATGCCCAAGTTCTAATCCCTGCAGCTTAATGAATATGTTAGGTTACATGGCAAAGGGGAATACAGATTGTAGATAAAATTGAGGTTGAAATAAGATAAAATTAAGGACTGCTAATCAGCAGAACTTAAAATAGAAAGATTACCTTAGATTTCCCAGGTGGGCCCATGTAGTCACAAGCATCTTTAAAGATGGAGAGGGAGGCAGGAGAAGAGAGGCAGAGGAAGACATGCCCACAAAAGAAAGGCGCAGAAAGATGCCACATGGCTGGGTTTGAGGATCATAGCCAAGGAATGTGATGACCATAAAGGTGGGGAAAGAGATTCTCTCTCGAGCCTCCAGAAGGAAACGCAGCCTTTTGGACACCCACATTTTACCCCGGCGAGACCCGTGTGGCTTCTATCCTACAGAACTGTAAGATAGTAAATGTATGTTGTTTAGGTGCTAAACTTGTGGTAATTTGTTACAGTGACAAGAGGAAACATGGAGACAAGGTACATAACTCACCAGTCAATCCCCTGGTTTTCTGATTTGCAAGTGTCCCACCAAAGTGTGGATCTGCTTTAAAATAATTAAGCCAGACTGTGGGGATTACAAAAACAAACAACAAAAATGTATTACCATTATCCCTTTAATCCTTGTTTTTATTAGGATTTTTGCTTTTCAGCTGTTCTTATTTCAACAACCAGATTCACAAAGTTATTGAGACAGGATGGCCTACACAAGTCACCTGCGAGATGGGCAGCATGCCTCTTGGCTGAGGCGCTGGCCCTCCCCGTGCACTGTCCACATCACGTCTCTTGACTGACTGTCCTACCCTGAGCCAGTTCACTCCTCTGAGCCCCATCTTGCTTATCTGTAAAATGGAAATTAATCGTCCAACAGATCCACGAGACTGAAGTGATGTGCTCAAGAACACAGAGTGGCATAGCAAAGACAGAAATATAATGCAGTCTCCCTTTCCCTGCTAACATTGTTTCTCCTACGATACCCAGCGTCTACTACCAAAACCTTCTGTGACTCGGATTGGGTTTCGGTCTGTATTAACTAAAACATCGAGGCCAACCCTCTCAATTTAACCGCATTCTCACACAAGCCCCTACAAAGCTATTTGAATATAATTAAATACCATATATTGTCATACCAATGGAACTAAGATATACTGAGCCCAGGGTCAGTCCAGATCAAATGTTTAAAACATAGAACATTTATTTGGTAATCTTTATTCACTGATTGGTGATATTCAACTTGTTTGCACTGATAGGCAGCTCGTTAACAAATAAACAAAAGCTTAAAACTGAACTATGAAACCAAACTGGCGGAGGGCCAGACTGGGTGCAGCACAGCTAGGCATGAAGGTGACAAAGAAACGGAGACTTGGCATCACTCTCAGCAGGCTTGGCTGCCGCATATCTCAGGTCATGAATATTAGAACACGGCTAAGCAGCATCTCCTTTAGGGCCTGATTGGTAGGGACAATGGTTATTCAGAGGAAGATGCAATCCCAGGAGGCTGAGGTCAGGAAAGAGGCTTCAGGGAGGCTTCAGACTCAAATAGAGGGGGTGACTGGTGGAGAGGGATGGTGATAATGACAGGGCTCCAATAGCCGACACTGATTTGAGCGATGAGTGCCAGACACGGTGCTTAGTGATTTATAGGGGTCGTCATTTAACCCTCATGAAAACCCTCAGAGGTAGCAACAATTACAAACCACGTTTTACAGGTGAAGGAAGAAGATCAGGGAGGTTTGGGGCTTGGTCAAATCTCACCCAGGTAGGAGTTGGCAGGGCTTGGACTTGGACTTGGACCCCTCAGTCTGACCTTGAAAGCACTTAGATACTCCAGGCACCAGGAACAGCAGTGACTTCGAAGGACGAGCCTGTGGCAGAGGCAGGGATCCTGAGACCAGAGGGTGTGGACAGTAAGTCTGAAATGGGAGCTGACATGGCAGCAGCAATGAGCCCAGCCATGCAGTCGTCACAGTAACCAGCTGCAGGGACGCGAGGTGACTCTGCCAGACAAGGTGTCCTGGCCCTGGGGACAGAGGGGCACACACCACAACGTAGGTTGGATCTCATTTCAGTGCTCAGAGGAGCCAAGGCAGCTTTGCAAGGAAGCTTTGCAGCAGAGTGACATGTTGATCAGCTCCTGCTCTGCAGCAGGCGGCCCGACCCCTCACTCCCCGGACAGGTCTCAGACAGCCTCCTGAAACCGCCCTGGGGGCCCCAGAGGCCCTGAGGTCTCCACAGCTTGTCACTCAGGCACCGAATACACTTAGTCTAATTGGATATTATTCCTTCTTTATGAAGCCAAGCAGGTTGTTACCTAGTTCCCTGGGTAAGACATTTGCAGCTTCATTTTGCAATTACATCTCCCTGGTATTTGTCATGGCACAGAAGTGAAATCTCTGTGTCGCTGGTCCCCAACATCATCTTTTCCTTCTGCTTAAAACAGGTGCCATGCAAAGTCTTTTTTAATCTGTAAGCGCTTTTCCATCCTCTACCAAAAAAAAAAAAAAAAAAGCAATATCTGACCAATTATTTTCTAACCCACATTAAAAATAAATGCCTTTTCCATTGCCATGTGGCAATTATTAGAACTGTTCACCATTGTCCTGGCTCTTCGATGCTCGGAAGCACACAGTAGGATTTCATTTCCCTATTCTTTCGAAGTTAGGCATGGCTGTGGATTTGTTCTGGCTAATGAACTATAAGTGGAAGTAATACTTCTGGGTGAAAGCTTTTAAAGTCAGGCACTGATTTATCATATACCCTTCCCTCTGCTGCAAAAAAAAATTAAAATAACAGAGGTGTGTGTAAGAGATAGTGCTTGTAAGATAGTGCTGAGGGCAGCCTGATCCCTGAGTGACATAGAGTCCCCCTCCCCCGTCTTGGGTCAGGCATCATGAGTGAGAAAAAACTCATTGAGTTAAGTCCCTGAGACCTGGGATGCTTGTTACTGCAGCACGACATCATGCATCCCGACTGGTAGAAGCCATTTTAACCATTTTGAGTCCCATCTTTGTGTTCCACCTCCTTGCCACTGAGTTGGCTGTCTTTTTTGGCCCCCAACATTATGGGACTGCTCATGAGTTACCAATAGTGGGCTGGACAGGGCTTTTAGGTTGCCATGTCAACCCTAAATCCTGCATATTTTTTGATTCCTCTCTCTACTCAGACACCCTCTTTCTTGGACATAATTCAGATTCACAGAACAAGAAAATGGACCTCGCTTTTCTCACCACCTCATCTTGAAAGGGTTACAGATGGACACCCTCCACCCCCTCCACATTTTAGTTATGGAATACAAATCCAGGCACAGTTGGCCTATTACTCCTCCCAGGCTTTCCTAGAACCCAACAGGAGCCACGGGTGTAGCAAAGAGGGGTCATTCCTCCATTTCCCCTGGAATGCCTTAGTGAGTGTTGCCTCTGAGTTATATCTTTTCCTACAAACCTAGATTGATCAACCACTCCCTTCAGAGAAGAAATCAATCCACTCCTCCTCCATCTAGTGAGACGTCTTTCTGTAACAGTATTTGGTGGCCGAAGAAAGAGAAAGCTGAAATGTCCTCAGCTGTACTGCTGCGGAGGCCAGGTGCTGCTCTCTGGAGTGAGGTTAATACCTCAGCTGAGCATCCTGCCGGGAAGGGGAGATCACAGCCCTATATTGCAAGCAGATGCTCACTTGCTGGCTGTTCTCACACACCTTTCCCAAATACCCCCAAAAGGAGAATATAATCAAATATAGTTATCATGGTTATGTGCTAGGGACCTACATGAATTATCTGTAATTTTCACAGCAAACTAAAAGCTCAGAAGGCTTTAATGGCAGTAAGTGGCAGAGTCTGGATTTGAACCAAGTTATTCCAATGCCAGGTTCATGTCCTTCCCATTCCACCAAACTTCCATTTGTCATGCCTTTGTGTGTGTATGTGTATGCATGCGTGGTATGTGTATGTGCATGTGCGTGTGTGTGTATGTGCGTGGTTGTGTGTGTGTGTGCATGCCCTCTCTGTCAGGAAGATCCCTGCCAATCCTATCTGTACTGCAAAGCTTTGCTCCTATTTCCTTCATCAGCTGTTCCATGTTACCTATACTTACCCTGAACTCCTTCTCAAACTTCTTTTCCACAGTGCTGGTGCTTTAGTTTGTTTGGGTCGCTATAACAAAATGTCATAGACCGGGTGGCTTAAATAACAGGAATGTATTTCTCACACTTCTGGAGGCCAGAAGTCCAAGATCAAGGTGGCAGCAAATTCAGTGCCTGGTGAGGGCTCTCTTCCTGGCTTGTAGACAGCCACCTTCTCATTGTGTGCTCACATGGCCTTTATTCCGGGAGTGCTCCTGGAGAGCTCCCTCTTTCTCTTCCTCTTCTTTTAAAGATGTTAATCATATAATGAAACCCCTTCCTCATGATGTCATCTAACCCTAATCACCTCCTAAAAGCCTCATTTCCGAATACCATCACACTGTGGGGGCTGAGGCTTCAACATATAAATTCTGTGTGCGGAGTGGGGGGAGAATACAAACGTTCATCCCATAACAGGCGTTAACAGAATTAGTACATCAAGTCTAGGCACACAGCCTCGCTGCCTCGTTTTTGTAAGTTTCCAAGGTGCCACTCCCTGTGCTTTGTAACAGGTTTGGACAGCGCAACAGCAGCAGAGGCGGTGGCAGGAGCTACCAACATCCACAGGTGCTTTCTGGATGCCAGGTACTTTATTAAGCAGCTCACATGTGTGATCTCCTATCTGTATGGCTCTCTCCTGCTCGCCAAACATGGCTCTCTCTGCTCAAACGTCACTTCACCAATGAAGCCTCCCCTGATGACCCTGACAAGGGCAGTGCTCACAGTAGGCCCATCACACACACTGGATGAATGAATGAGTCAATGAATAAATGAATGAATGAAAAAAAGCCCTTCAAAGCCATGTTTGTGGACTCCTTGTGATGTGTCGGTCCCACGCGACCGCCATGAGAAGGCTCGACTGGTTCCATCACCATCTTTCTGAGAAGTAACACCCACCCCAGACCCACGGGAAATCGGCATCACTGGGATTGAACCCATGGTCACCCATCTTCTTCCACTGAGCCAGGCCAGGGCCAGAATCAGAAGCCATAATAAATTCCTTTTAGCCCTCTAGCCTCTCAGTAGGAATATCTGAAGTATCTTTAATCAAACTTTAGAGGCTCAAATTGCCCACAGTTCTAGAAATGCCTCCAGTTACTATGGATTTATCAGCGAAGAGAATAAAATAAAGAAAATTTTTTCATAGTTAAAGCCAAGGCCACTTTATCCCAGATGTACTTAAATCACTTAGCTCTTAACAGAATCTTTAACTATAAATATACTAAATTTGGTAGTAGGATAGATTAACTACAAAAGGAAATTAACACTGCCTTAGAGAATGAAGATAACATATTAAACCACTGATAGGCTACTTTTAAGAATTATAACTGAGTAGACCTAACATTTTTAAATGGATATTAGAGATGATGAAATACTACTTGGCCACCCTCTGGAATGCAATTGAATTTACATTGATTAAGGAAGAGAGGAAAAATCTAGTATTATATGAGGCCTTACATTAAAACCTTAAAACAAGCTCCAAAATGACTCCTTAGAAAATAGGTTTTGGTGACTAAATGGTGTGTCATTAAGTCCTCCAGCAAGAAACTGCAGTATTTAGTTCCATTACGAACGGGTATGTACAGGATTTCATCTGCGGGTAAATTAACACTTGCCTTCGAAAGACACCAGCAGCGACAACAAAAGTTTGCAAGTCTTTGTCATTAGCCCCGTTTGCATTCTCCAAAGCAAACCGACAGTCTCATGATGCAGTACATTGAAAACCCTCAGCGGTATCGACTGCCTGAAGCTGATGCTTCCCCGTTAAATACAGCACAGCTCAATTAACAGCTCTTCAATACACAATTTAATTTTTCTTTCATCTTGATCCACAGCCTGGCTCAAAATGAGGAATGCCAGAATAGATGTCCTTTGAATATTGAAGCAAGTCTTTATAAATAAACCTATCACACTCGTAATGATTTCTGTCATAACATGACAAAACAGATGAAGCTCGGCGTCTGGCACTTCTGCTCACACGTCATTTTTCCAACATCACCAGAACCTACAATTTTTTTTTTTTTGGCTTTTCTCTAATACTTTTTTTCCAGTTATCTCTGAATAGCATTCTGCCGTTGGAGAAAACTTTATCCCCCTTTTTTTTTCTTCCCTGTGTGACAATTCTTCAGAAAGAATGAAGAAAATTACTATTCTGCTACTTACATGTAAGGTAAGAAATGTAACTTATAAATGAATTATGAAGGTCTTACCCTTGGAAAGACATACATATTTCATCATAAATGTGATCCATAACACTTACTCCACATACAGTATTTATGTTTATACATGATTATTCTAGGTTTTTTTAATCTCAGCAAACCCATACTTTCATAAGCAAATCCAACATTCTCCTTTAACCTGTAAGGCACGAAACAGAATGTACAAAAGTACTCCCAATTGACCCTGCACAAATACTTTCTGCCTGGATAGAAGGTATTATATTTACAAAGAATGCTGTGAATCCAGTGATTGCTCAAAGGCACACAATGCAGTATTCAAATGGCTCCATGTGCTTGTTGGTCAAAGAGGCAGATGTTCCGCTTTGGACCAAAGGCAGTTTCCTCTGTTTAAACACATTCACAAAAACGAACTTGAAAATGTTGAATGCCTCAGATGGAAGCAGGGTAGCACTGACTTGGATTTCTCACACCTTTTTTTTTTTTTTTTTTTTTTGAGCTAGGTGAGGAAAGAACAAGGCTCTCACACTGTGGATGAATAAACTACCAGGGGAGAATGACTAAAACCCAGTCCCCTTCTGATGAAATCGTCCCAGCGGTCTTCCTTAGGCTGCGAGGTTCGGTTCATTGCCGAGTTGAGATGATGATGGGTGACGTCACAGCCAAATCATGATGACAAACAGACCTATTTTAATTTCCTGTTTTTATCCCAGTGTATTTGATCGCATTATAAATGATAGCCTACAAAATACATTTCAGATTTTTCAACTCTTTCACCGAATATTTAGCATGAAATAGAAATTACATATAAATTTGCATATATATATATGCACACAAGTACAAACATTCAAAAACATTCAAACTATTCATATTTTAAACACCCTCCATCCAGTCTTACTCTTCTTTCCCCGATGCTGCACTGCTCCTTATATAATTCAGAGGGAACTAAACGAAAGCTGTGAGACTTTTTAATTGTCAGAGATAGAGCACTTAGAATTTATAGTAATTAACTAGTCATTATTTCAAATAAGAACATTAATTGGTATGTTTTGGAAATCTGCAGCATTGCAAAATTTAAAATAAACATTACAAAGATATCATTTACAACTAATCTATATTTACCACTGAAGTTGGCTTCAAACTATATTTCTTTCTATTATGCTTTTATTGGCTACAGCACACAGCAAATGGGGTATGTTATGTACAGCTTCCTAAACACCTAAATTTTTAAAACCCAATTACATAAATTAATTAGAAATGAATGCATATATTTATGCCTTTGTTTGCAACTGGAACATATTAAACATGACAAAATTAATAAGTAGACCCTAAAAGAAAAAATAGTGCCACGTTTTATTTTCCATAACAGATTTTTATGAGATTTAATTTGACTTATCAAGTCCTAAGGGTCATGATTCTTAATAAATATGCAATTTCTTGCCATTTCGTATATATGTAAGGGTATGTTTTTATGGTTCCTAAAGGACCATGGATGTATAAATTCAAGAGCATTTATTTCCAGAACCAGAGACAGAAGGGCAGAGAATGACTCAAATGTTATTTCTATCTTGCTTATCTCCACATTGTTATCAAAGATGACTTTTTGGTAATTAGAGCAATACACACACAAAATTAAGTGATTGGCTATCACACAGCGTATCATAGGAGACATCCATTAAAACAAGCTTAGGCTTAGCTCCAAGGAGGAATAAATATTCATATATGATGAAGCCAGTCAGAAGAACATGGCTAGAAACAGATAGAATATAATTTTTAAATGCAAAATCCAGAACCCCAAAAACCTTCCTAATATATTTAAAATAACTCAAATAATTTAACAGCACTGTTACTCAGAATGATATTTTCCTGCATGGAAAATGCTGAACAAAAATAGTCTGTTTTTTCTTAAATAAAAGGTAAAAGGAAAGAGATCTGGAAGGAATAATCTCGCCCTTGCCCTCCCTCCATGCATATTCCTAAGAGTCTCACCCACGTCTGCCTGCAAGATTTCCAGGTTCAGAAGCGCTCCTGGCAGTGGCATGAGTCTGAGCACACATTTTGTGACCTGGTTTTAGATTCTCGGTCAGAGGAAAAGCAGTCATGATGTGAAAGCCAAGCCTGTTTCAGATCCTAGGCCACTTCAGTGTGCCAAATGATGCCCCTGCTTAGTGGAGGAAACGGGAGCCCCCTACCAGGATCGAGACGAATGCAGAGTCCCTGGAATCAACACATGAGGTGACACACAGTCTACCTTAAACAAAAGGGCCTGACTTCATCTTTAGGATGTAGACCTTCTCCTAGAACCTGTGGAATGTGAGACAGTAGAAAGGGGAGGCGGCTTGTAGCCTTGTTCACGCCCTCTGCCAAGCCTCAGACCCCACTGCTCCGTGCGACTTCTCCACAAGGGCCTCCAGCAACAGGACCCAGACTGATGCCTTCCTCTTCTCCTCCCTTCTTCACCTTCTCCTCCTCCTGCGCCCCCTATTTCAATAAAAGGCACAGCAACCCAAGAATCACCTAGAAGCAGCCTAGATCTCTTCCCTTCCCTCTTCTGCCATCCCACAGCCCACCTATCTCAAGTCATCCTTTCCTTTCCATCCTCATTCCCTGGCCTCCCACAAACCTTCAAATGTTTCCTGCTAGATAACTGCAAAGGACTCCTGTGTCAAACTTCAACAGGCCAGGTTCCAAACGCTGCCAGAATCAACCCCCTACGTGCTCACTGGGGAGAGGAAAGACATTGCTTAATTAATAACCACCCTCCCCTTGCCCTCATGATGAAACCCAAACGCCCTGGGCAAGGTTCTAGGCTCTCTGTGATATACCCCCACTTTCCTGTCTACCTTCACCTCTCATCGAACTTTCGTTCTCTCTCTACACGCCATCCATACTAAAGACTCACGGTCTTCCCAGACGTGCTTTTGCTCCCTTCAGTTCCCAGACCTTGGCCCAAGGGACACTCTCTGACTACGATGTCCTTTCTTTCTTTTCTTTTCTTTGCTAACTCCTAGTAATTCTTCAAAATTCAGCCAAAACTTACCTCTTCCACCTAGTCTTTTCTGACTCCCTCTCCCACTGACCAATTGGATTTAACATCGTGGTGGTTTTCAAATCGGTCTAATTCTTTGACCATCCTCCTCGGAAGAGGTGGAGCCATATTCCCATCCCCTTCAGTGTGGACTGAGCTAGGTGATTCATCCTAATGATCCGAATGTGGCGGAAGTGAAAGCAGGCAACTTCTGAGACTGGGGTGTAAATAATACTGCGGCTTCCACCTTGCTCTCTCACTCTTGGAACAATTACTCTGGAAAAATCCAGCTGACATGTTGTAAGGACTACCTAGTAGCCCTATGTAGAGGTCCACATGGGGAGAAACTCAGGCCTCTAGCCAATAGCCATATAGGTGTGCCATCCTGGAGATGAATCCTACGGCTCTGGTCAAGTCTTCAGATGACACCTCAATCATAACCTCACGAGACAGCTCATACCAAAACCACCTAGAAAAAGCCACCCCACACTTCCTGACCCACAGAAACTCTGTGAGATAATAAATGTGTACTTTGAAGGTCTCTTTTGGGATAATTTATTATACAGTAATAGGTAACTAATACTTGTACCCTTCCTGTGTGCTTCCACAAGACCCCGCGCTTCCCCCTATATCTCTGTATCTCCAGCGCAGTACCTGGAAATTGTTGACACCCAATACATTTTAGAGATACATGATAGATGGCTGAAAAAATAAATTTATGAACAAATGAACCAATACCATGAGAACTATAGATAACATATAGAAAATATTCTAGCACCAGTAATACGAATGCTGTGGTATGATGTTATGGGTAGATGATCATTTATAATCTATATTGATTCACGCTAGGAAGAACAGAGGCATCGTCATACGACCACGATTATATTTCAAGAGCACGCATCATGCTGGAGATCATTGCTCTGGCACTCTAGAAAACATGTATATGCTTTTTTTGTTTGTTTTCAATAACATTACCTCTTTACTGAGACATAAAATCTATGGAAGTTCAGAACACAGAGAGGTTATTCTCAGCGATGGGGATGGAAGATGGGGTGATGAAAGACTCTGTGGAATAGCTGAGATATTCAAAGGATACCAATGAAAAGAGATGGGAAGGTGGAACAACAGGCTGGGTTGGGAAAACGCCATCCTCCCATCCTTCCATCCATCCATTGGATCACCAGTATTTCAAATTTCAAATTTCACCACTGCATGAGTGTACCAATAGATGATTAGTGGAAGAAGAGAAGAGATTAACTGAAACATTTTTAGAGTCTAAAACACCCTAAGAAGTTTGGAATTTTTATACTACAAAATGAGGAACCACCATGGAGTTTGAAAGAGCTTTCCCAAGGAAGATTCATCTAGCACTGTGGATGCGAGTGTTACAAGCATACTAGCATGGATCTAGTGAGGAAGCTGCGGCAAAATTAGAATATTCGAGAAAATGAGATAATGGAACTGGGCGGCCAACTGGATGCTAAAGTCAAAGTAGAGAGGGCTAGAGAAGAGGACTCTGAAGTTTTGAGTCTGTCCAGGAACCATGTCAAAAGTGATCCCGGACCAAGTTTTTGGCCAGATTGCTAGGCCAGGATGGCTAGCAAAAGTTTAGGAAATGAAAGAGAAGGTCAAGAGTGAAGAATTGAGTGAGGTAAAGGAGAAAGAATAAATTGAAAAAAAGAAATGAAAAATACATGGAAAAGATACCCAGTGAATGGGGTGGAGAGGATATACAGATGAACTTAATAGTGATTCAGAAATAATTCCACAGGCATAGCCTGGCACATATGGCTAGACCGGGATCCTGTTCCAAAAGGAACCAAATTGTGTTAGAAAAATATTAATACCTACTTCTCTCTTGCATTTTTGTCAACCTGCTATTAAGATATAAGAATGATTTGGCCTTATCAAATATTTGTCATTTTATCTCTTAGCTATTAACACTTTGATCTTTAGAATAATCCAGCTCAGATCACTAGTATGTTCTCATACTTTCAATATTCTTGTAAACTTACATTTACTTTGCAACCTCAGCCTTTTCCAGGTTCCCCATATAATGATGCTAAAATATAATCTTCCTTCTCAAAAAATAATTGTCTTCACAGAGAAACATTTTGGTTCTTAGTTGAAATCCCTTCCCTACTTCAGTAGTTGTGGAAGAAAGGAACGATACTGTCAAATTGGGGGATACATTTTAATACCTTACGACAAAAAAACATTTTATTTCAGTGTTTCACTCCTTATTTGGATACAGTCCCCTCTGTACAAGGGGGTTTAAGAAGGCATAATTAAAAACTAGAAACCATCATACTGTTTTCAGCCCAATTTTCCCTCTAACTGCTTCAGTGAGAATACAGTGTTACTGTCTCTATTTGGAAGACAGAAGTAAATATTTGCCTCTTAATTGTAAGCTTTTCTTCTGTTTGCAGTCTGCTATATACGCAGCCACTCACAAAGAAAAACAGAACGAATTTTCATAGCCTGAAATGAATTTGGGAGTGGTGCCTGTTTCCCCCTGCAGCAGGACAGATGAGGATTGAGCACAAGCAAAAGCCCCAACTGGATGGGGCAGGCCCTCGATGGTGATGCTTTAAGTAAACAGACAGGCTCACCTTGAGCAAAGACCATCACACTTTAAAATGAATCCAGCCCTTACAGATAACAAAGCTCACCTCTGGCTTTGAACGTTCAAGTCCAATCTCGCGGTCCTTGGATTAACTGAAAAAAACATCAAGTGAGGACGAACCTCCCGCAGTCGCCCGAGAAACCAAGCTCCCCGGGATGTGAGTATAGCACTAAAAATGGCAATAAGAACAACTTTGTAATCGACAATGTAATGGCCACTCTCCTAAGCGCACGGCAATACCACCTCGAGCCCTCGCGACAGCCTGCAAAGTAGCTATTAATAACCCTATTTTACACAGGGGGAAACTGAGGCTCAGAGAGGTCAAGTTCCCTGACCAAACCTTTGGTTTTACTCCTTTGCTTTCTTTCTCTCTCTCTCTCTTTTTTTCTCAGTATTAGTTTGAGCATGAATGCTGCGACCTATACAGAAAGTCACTTTAAAGGTGTGTCAGCCAAGTGAGAGGAATGACATCAAACCCAGCTAAATTTAGCACTGAGTCACGTGAAACGGAAGGAACTCAGAAGGTTGGAGAGGAATGTTTTAAATGCCTACTACGTGTAAAGGAAGAATAGGCAGGGGCCGAGCCAACGAGCAGCAAAACTATCCATCTTTCTAGTGCTACCATTGACTCAATGTTAGCCTTAGAATCTCTGGTGACAATAAATTAAAGGAGGAGATACTAAGTAATGCATTATGTATGTCCTTCCTTGCCATCCCAACAGGTGTAAAAAATAGGTTATAGTTGGCTACTGTGTTATTGGTGACTTTTGAACCACTGCCTTTGTAGGTCTATAAACAATATTTTTTTCCTACTAGGAAATGGCACTTCCTGCATCTATTAGTGTTTTTTTTTCCCCTCATGACATTGATGATTCCATCCAACAGGCTGCTTAGTCTGTCAATGAGTCATTTATACTTAATATCTACATATATAAATGTCATCAACTGCTTGATTTGATCAAGAGTGAAGAGAGATCTTTGGGTCTGGAAATCAGGCCCTAAGCAAGACACCCCTAGACAGAACTTGGGGATGGACGGGGAGGGGTAGGAGTGGATGGCTGGTGTACATAACCTAGACTTCTGAACAAAAGATCACCTCATCAGACTCAAAATATGAAGTGAGTGGCACTAGGAGATTCAGAAACTGCATCTTTCCTGCCTCTAATGAACTAAGGACATGCCCTAAGATAGCAACTGGTAGAGGACAGAAAAGGAGAACCCATGTGAAGACTGGGTTCGTTTTCCAAGGGTCATGACAAAAACCCCTAGGTGCGGAAATGCAATGCAGGAATATTAACTGGCCCTTGGGTAAGAAATATTTACATGGCTTAATGACGTAGATATGTATTGCTTCTCATCTTTAGAATCAATCCATAGAATATGCACAAGAGGTTTCATTATGGTTATAGATGAGATGTATGTGTTATTAACCATGACAAAATAGAGATCTAAAGAGCAAAATTTCAGAGTGAAGGGAAAAGAAGAGGTGGAAGGACTGGCAAGGGCACCAGCAGCCTCATCCAACAAGGAGGAGGGGTGAAAGCATTGTCCAGAGTAGAAAACAAAAATACACACACACACAGACACACACACACACAGACACACACACACACACACACGTGTGTATGTATAGAATAAAAAATGTACAAAATATACAATATAAATATATAAATACACAAAACGAACTTGCGAACATAATGGGAGAAGGCAAATATAACTGTGGAAGGTAGTATAAGTTGAACTAAATCCATATCCATAACAGCAAAACCCATTTGCATGTTCCTGAAATTGTTAGATCGAAAAAGGGCAGCTTAAGCATGCCATTAAGATACAGGAGGCAGTCACCAAAAGCATCAAAAACAGCAGTTGCTAAAAGTGGTTGCCTTTGCCCAGCCCTACAGACCAACGCCAAAAATTCATCAGGTGCAGAACCGGTTGTCAGTCAATATCTGCCAAACGAATGAGCGACCGGACAAAAGGGGAGGGTGAGAGGCTGGTAGGGTAGGAGGCTACCATTTGCTGTTAGGAGTCCTTCAGAACAATTTGATGTTTTCCCCTAATGATTGCTGATATGACCTTTACCTTTTTGTGTGTGAAGGGACCGGGAAGGTTTTGGGGAGGAGGTGATATTTTCATCCCTCTGGTAAGAATCTGGTTCTCAGGTTCTGCAAGGGGAGTTTTCTTTGAATGGTGAGAACTCCCCGCATGAAAATACAACCTGTGGCGATCAGTCTGGAAGTGGCTGTCCCGCGGGGTTAGCCTGGACTGAGGCCCCCACAGGCACCTGTCCTGGAAGGAGAGGGGCCTCAGAACAGAGGCCTGGAGTGTGAGCACCTGCAGAGATCGGAAGATTAGCAGGAGCTACTGCTATTGTGAGGAGACTGTGGTTAATAAACTAAAGTTTTAGGCAAAGGAGTGACAATTGCCTTCTGTTTTGCAATTACTACAAATTTACTGTAAAAAGAAAAGGAAAGAGGAGAAAGTTAAGAAAAGAAGAATCACTGGTATGGTGAAAGAGGAAGAATCCACAACGTCAATTTGCTATGTTTAGTTAAAATATATAGGTTCTGTTTTCAAATTCTGCTTCTGCCAGGGACTCAGCAGTGCTGCCTTGGGTAAGTGGCTTCTCTCCTCTCACTGTCTTTTCCCTTATATGTTAAATGGAGACAGCGACATCCATCTCCTAGTGTTCCTAGAGGATTAAATTAGATAACACCTGTAAACATTTGGCATATGATAGACTTAAAATTTCCCTTCTCTCCCTCTCTCCGTGGGTGAATGCCAGAAGAACACATAGTTTTCCACCACAGAAGAAGCTTCCTAAAAGGGTGGCACTAATGTTTCATAGTAACATTTATTAAGCTCAGATTCAAGTTCACTTCAAAGCACATGAAAGGTATTCATTCAATCCAAAATATATTTTGATGTAAAATCCAAAAAAGAAAAAAATCACAAAATACAAAGCTCAAAATAACTGCATCACATATATTACAGGTGTTGCGAAGGAGGGATGAATTTAATCTCTGGTGCGGTACCTGCCCTGTGGGGTGTTTATGTTGTAGCTGGAACTTCAGTCTCCTTTCTGGGAGCAGGAGATGACATCTCAGATCACGAAGGCACTAGGAATGGTGACTAATGGAGGTCAAAGGTAAGAGGTCTGGGACAGGGCAGGTCCTCAAGTCGCACTCACTGCTATCACATGCTACGTAATATCAGCTTTTCCTTGTGCTCAAAGCGATATATTACTCAAATAGTTTTCTCTTCCATGAGGGAAGGATTCACTAGGATAACAAGGAGATCAGAATCATGTTTTGCCTTCACTTAAAATGTTCGACCCAGGCAGCAGTCAGTGGGGGTGATGAAATTGCCTCCTGGATCCTACCATGACTTTTGTCCAAAATGATCAGAGAGTACATTAAATCATTAGGAGAAACTTTGCTGCCTGCTGATTTTACAATGCAGGCAATGAAATTCATTGCAGAAGCAAAATAGGGCCAATAATATAATTACAGCACTCTGCCTATGCAGTCAGAGCTAATGCTATTATTTGACATCGCAAGGCTGTGTTTTTTCCCCAGAGCCTCAGTGGAGACAAGGTTCGCCCTAATTGGTTCCAAAGCACAACCTCTCCACCACCATCTTTCCTCAGGACCAGTAATGTTAATTTCCACACGACTGTAAATAGTATTTGCAAACAATACAAACATGGTAATAAGAGGCTAGGTGGGTAATTAATGTGGTTACAAAGTAGCTTATTTGCATTTTTATTTAAAAACAGCCTTCTTTAAAAAGCAGCTCAGATTTCTCTTTGCAAAAGGAGCCTTGGTTAAAGACTACAGCAGTAATTACTCTCTTTAGGGGTTCTTTTATATGTCCTTCAGGGAATTAGAATGAAAAGATAAGCAGAATTATAAAGGAAATCATGTAAAATATGAAATGTACTATAAATACTTAGTAGTGTATTTACCATAAGCTAGGCCTACCTTTTTCATTAATGAAATATTTTAACTAGCTTACAATACATTCAGATTAATTGTAGATATGGCTAAAGGGTACAATCATCTAGTTAAACTTTTTTTTTTTGGAAAGGTATCATATTATAAGATTTTCTATGCACTCACAGTAAACTCTGCATGATCATCACCTGCCAAAAAGTGCCCTTGATAAAACAAAGGGTTAGAGCGGGGGCCTCTAAGACAAGGCACAGGTCTGTGCTCCCCTCTAACAAAACAAAACCAGAATGGCAGAACAATAATTTCACCTTGTCTTACCTTACATCTTTCATTCCCGGGCTCAAGAAATAGGGAGTGAGGAAACAAATTCAAAAGCTAATTTGGAGTGGAATTCACTCTTTCTCATTTCTTGCCCAACTGTTACATATAGAAATTTCTAGAAGGTGGCGAGTGTTAGGACCATTCAAAAGCTGAGGGACCTAAATTTATTCGGAGGCCATTTATCATCACCTACTAGCCAGCGGGAGGTGAGCCAGGAGTCTGGGTCACAGAGATGAAAAGTCACATCTCCATCCCTCAAGGAGCTCGGGTCTGAGTGATCAAGGTGTCACATAGAGGCCTCCCCTCCTTCCCGCCCCCCCCACCCCCACCCCCGCCCCTGTCTAGTTTAATGAAGGATCAGATTCAGGTCAGTCTGGGTACCACGAAAAACCTCACATGGGGCATAACGCTCAAGGAGGAGAAAGAGAGTAAAGGTCGTCCTAATGATGGGTGGGCGGGGCTCTGCAGGAGGAACTGCCAGCATATACTGAGCAAGGTACCCTGCCATGGAACAGCTTTCTGGAGAGCCACGTGGGGGTTCTTCACAGAAGGCAGAAGAGAAGCTGCAAGCTCAGATGTCAGCCAGGTGATAACTCCATGCATTGATTCTTTCAATAACTTTCTGAAGGGCCTACTATGGGCAAAACTGTGTTCTACATCAGAACTCACATTCTGCTGGGGGAGGCAGTCAAGCAGCAATAAATATAACACATGAGAAGATTAAATAAAATGTCAGCACATCGTAAAGATAAGAATTTAAAAAAGAGAAGAAAAGTTGAAAAGAATCAGGAGTGAGGGTTCAAGCAGGCAGGAGTAACACTCAAAGGAAAAGGGTATGTGGGTGGCGAGTGCCGGGTCTGTCCATAAAAATGCAGCGGCTCCTCAGTCCCTGCTAATTATTGCCACGTCTTCCAATAAAGAGAAGCTAGAAATTTGGGTTCTTGAGCGAAATCTTATCTTTTTTACTTAAAAAGCAAACATGTCACCCATTAAGCACCTATACGGCCTGTCTGCAGAAGACCGATGTAACAAAGCCCCCTGACTTGAAAGAGGCATTATGCTGTTTTTAAAAAATAAATTTGGTCTTTAAAAGGCATGCCTTTACACTCGTTCACCTAGCCCTCTAAAAATTACAACAAAATTATTTTTCGATAACACTGCTTCTCTTCATTTAAGCATCTGTATTCATGCAAATTCCATATGATGTTGACACTTTGTCACTCCCATCCTCTAAACATCCAAAACGTATTTTTCATAGCCTGTATGAAGGTACTGCAGCTATATAAGACCAGACCAAAATAAGACCAGCTCTACTTGGTATTGTCTTGAAAATCTCCACCCGGCAGAATTTATTTATACTTCAGATCGACTTCAGAGGCTGTAATGATGTTTTAAATATGATTCCAAAATACTTGAGAAAAGCAGAAAAGCAATGAAGTGGAAGGGAAGGATAGTAAGTTTATGACATTCAAGTAAATATATCCAGAAAACTAGGTCAAAAGAACTGCAATCTTTTCTGTTAAAATATGCAAACGACAGTATGAAAAATGGTTTGTGATTTTAAAGAAATATAGCACTACAAATGTCAGCGTGAAGGAACTCAATAACACTTAATGAAACTTTGGATTTCAAATTAATTACTGATTGACTAAGGCATCTAGAGGGAAAACAGCCATGATTAGGAAAGGCTGGGATTGGCCATAAATCTGGATGCCTCTTTCGAGGACTCTGAGCTAGAATTTCCTACTTGTGCCATTCGTCCTAGGTTAATGAGGTGACTGGTCACTGCAAAGACCTCTAGCTCAATTCTCAGAAAAAAGATTGGTTAATATTTTTCTTACTCTTTCAGATGTACCTTTTTTTTTTTTGATTTGTATATCTGTGGTTTTAACTGCTTTTAGGCGCTTAAAATAAAAGGTTACACAAATCTGTGAAGTATTATTCTACTGAAAGATAAATGGTATCTATATTAAGAAAACCATCTTTAGCAGACTGTATTTGTTCACAATTATTGTTCCCTCCTTGCCTTTGCCATGCTTTCCTGTAGGTGGAACACACTCTCCTGCCTCACTGATGTTGGTCTTGACCATGAGACATGGCAGACATGAGGTACCTCAACGTCTGAACAGAAGTCCCTTGAGTGTTTGCCTTCCGTCATGAGAACAGCACATCCCTAGTGATTTCTCCTGCAACCCAGATCTTTGAAAAGGAAGCCACGAGAAACAGCCCAGGGAAGCCCAAGAAAGCCCAGCTAAGACTGCAGAAATCACAGCCAACCTCCAGCCCTCATGTGTCATAAGCAAAGAAATACATATTTGTTTTTGTAAGCCATTGAGAGTGTGGGGCTGCTTGTTACTGCAGCAAAAGCTAACTAATACACTACCCTTGCCCGTTAATTAAGAAGATTTTCACCGCAGAATTCAAGTCATGGCTGTGTTTTTTACATAAGTTACATAATTCAAAACATTCATCTGTAATAGCACTATCTCTGTAATAAAATAAATTCTCAAAGAATGAATAAAAAGTTTTTTTAAATAGTTACCGTCACAAAAAAAATGGATAAGGAAAAGAGTATATTAACCATTATCTAGAATAAGAGCTTCAAAATAATGAATGGTCACCAGTCAGAAAAAAACGTCAACAACAAGAAACTAATAACATTACGAAGTGATTATTGTCTGTCAGGCACTGATCTAAGTGTGTTATATACACTCACATATTTCCTCACAAAAATCTGGGACATGGGGCCTATTCCTATCCATCTTTATGTATGAAGAAAAAAAAAAAACTAAAACAGAGGTTTATTTATTTGCCCCAAAATATAAACGAATAGCCTCATCTCTGTTATCCTCCAAATAATTTCTGAGTCATTCCTTATCAAATTTTAATATTTGGTGTCAGACACTCAATATAACCAAAAAAAGATTAATTAAAAATTTTTAAGCACAAGCATTCCACCACTCCTCAGGAAAGTTACTACTAGGATCAAATATCCTATAAAATCCGAGAAGCACTCTAATGATTACTCCAATCCATTTTTCCATATAGCGGTGCCATACATTCCACTTTGTAACACTCCAAAATGCTGTTCTCAAATTCCACCTTAACTGAGAATCCCGTCCAAGAATCAAGAACCTGCCTTGATATAAATCCCCACCCAACACCTTCCCCATGTGAGAAATCTATGTCCATTCCACAAAACTGTTGCTATAAAACAGCAATCATGTACAGGAAAAACAGAGAGAGACTAAAACTCATAAAATGGAATTAACATAGTCTTGTGAGATCTTATATATAATATGTACAAAACAGGTACCCAAGGATTTTCAAATGAAGACTTCTAAAATGTTGGGACCATACCGATATGTTTTTGGAGCATTTTGTTGAAAGCACAATTGAACATATTAGAAACTCATTATCACGCTATTTTCAATTGGCTGGAGTATGTTTTTCTACCCTCTTTACCTGTGATCAGAGAAGATCAACAGTCTAGTTAATTCAACTCAACAGCAATGGTCCAAGGGGTAAGGTGGGCTGTGTTCTAGCTTGCAATCTATTCACCAGGCTGTGTGCCCAGCTGGTGAGAAGCTGTGGGCCACGAAAGAGGAGGGGCACCTTTCCCTGATTCTCGCCGAGGTGCCATGTGGCTCGCACCCCTAGACTATAAATGGGTGACAATCCAGTAGTCTGGCAGCCTCATACTGCCTGACAGAGTCCTCATCACTGAGGCTGGGAAGGGAGCACGTAAAATATATTTTATTCCATAGTTTTAACTTTACAAGGGAGTAAAACATGAAACATGTAACCTTAAAGCTGGTTTTAATCTTAATGTTTAGACATTTAAGACCAAAGTCTCCAGACTCAAGTCAAGGCCCTTGAGAAAGCCATGTAGTTATCAGATTTCTGATGGCCTAGGTTCCAAATAAATACCAACAAGTGGGATTTGGGGGGACAGAGTACTGGGAACTACAGTACACTGAACCTGGGACATAGAAGGCACTCTGTCTAGAACGCCCCATTCATTAGCGCGGTCACTTCACAACCCTATGTCGTGGCATCTCAGAGATGAATTAACTGACCCGGGTTGGACAGCCTCTTAGAAGCAGAGCTGGGACTCAAACCAGGTGGTTTTTGACTCCAGGAACCAACATGCTTTCCACCTGTAGTACCAGCCCCTGAAAAGAGGCAGGACCTGAGCCAAACCACGCTCGATGGGGCCCAACACCGCCTCCCAGCCTGTTTGTAGAATAGAATTGCCTGGAATGGTATGAGCGGCAGCTAGCGTGAGATGAGAGTAAGAGTACCCAATAGGCATAGCCAAAGAGTCACCAGGTGTATCAGATAGGACGGATTTGGTTGCAAGTGACAAAAACCCAGCCGACATTATCTCACGCACAAAGCGGGGTGTATCAGCTCTGTGATATGACAAGCACAGGGGTGAAGCTGGCCAAAGGAATTTTTGGCTCTCTCTCATTTCAGCTTGTCTTCACCTTTCTTATTATGTCTCCTGGTAGCAGGAAACATGTCTGCTAGCAGCCTATACAAACATCATTGTAGCTCCAGTCCCACAGACAAGAGAGCGTCTTCTCCATTGACTAGTTTGGCTGTAAGCCAAGTTGCCCATCTTGAACCGACTACTCCTGCTAGGGTGTGATGGACCATCATTGGCCCAAACCAGTTCATGCAAATTACTACTGACCCCTTTCACTCCCACAGTCCCCAGAATGGAGGTGTTAATAAAGAGATGGGAAGAGGAGCTGCACAAGACAAGAGCCAGGGGAAGGTATGGGTGGAAAGGAAGCTCCTTAAAAAAAAAAAGTAAGAGGGGTTTAGTTTCTATTATGTCAGCCACTGGCTGTCCACTAACTCCTTGAGCCCTTCTTGTTCTCAAAAACTGTATTTAGAGGCTATTGTCCCAAATTTATATGCCCTGCGTATGGCTCTGCTTATAACCCTCTTCACTTGCCCTTGAAGATGAACAAATGAGCCACCACTCCTGCAAAGACACACAGTCTTTCATACCCCTCGTGAACTTGTACAATAAAGAAGAGGACAGAGACAAGGGTAACCCCTGGGTTACGTCATCGGAACAGCCAAAGTGTCCATGACTGCCAATAAGCGGTAGTGAAGAGCAGATCCGTGAGGGCTAGGCCACCATAGGCACCGATTCCTGGGAGGCCACAACTGCGCAGGGGAGCTGGAGCCCTGATGACGTTGCCTATTAACCTGTCACAATTTGCCTCTGGAACCTACCTATTCCTAGTCCTAAGAACTCAAGCTTCCTCCTGTTTCTGGCTTGGCTCAGCCCCAAACCCACCTATCGGAACTCCATCCTACAGATGAACTGCTTCCTCCAAGCCATAGCTTGGATCAAATACCAGCGTAAAGGAACATCGGGGACTCTGGTATTGACCTCACCTCCACCTGCCTCTCCAAATTCTCCCTGCCCCCTCGCCCTGCTCTCCTTCTCTGACACTCCCCCTTCTCCCACTCCTCTTCAACAGTTTTAGCAGACACTAACCTAATGTTTATGGTTAGCCAAGAATGGAATCAGAACAGAAGATGTGCCTTACTTCATCATAGGTAGGTTCCATTTTCTCCAGTGGAAATCATCTATAGGATTTCAAACAGCATGTCCCTCCAGCTCCCCCATGCCCATTAGGGATCGTCACACCCATAGATTTATTGATACTGTTATATAAGCCAATGACTTTTCTGCCTGGATCATGTCATAATGGCCCATAGTTTAGTGCCCACTCCTTAAAGTATAATTTGCTGTTAGCTTTTTCTAATATTAGTTCCTTAAATTTTCAAAATCAAACTCCTACTCTTCTGGGATTTTTCACATATGACCCTCTTTCTTCAATTTGTAGCCTCATGACATTATTTTTCCCATCTGAGGCAAATGAACTACTCTTCTATGTTCAAATGAAAGCTCTTCTCACCCCTTTGATCATTCTAAGTGTATTGATTTAATATTCATTGATGACTACTAAATTCCATGGAAAATAGCTAGTTGGAAAACCATAGGAAGTACCTTTTAATCAACTGAATAAGAAACTAAACACTCCCAAGTTCTCATAACCCTGGCGAGGAATTACAATGAATGAAGAGATGTTATATTAATTAAATTCTTGGAATGTATCCATAATGCTTAATGGAAATGGAAGCCTTAGGAGGTCTTAAATGCCTGGGAAAACACCCACCATGTCATTTAAATCTCTAAAACCCACCCACGTCTACCAAGAAACCTCTTTAATCCAATCACTTAAGTTCATATAAAAATAAAGACTTAGAGGAAAAAATGGAATAGGAAGGGAAATAACAAAATTTATCTAGCTTCCATTTGTCGTTCATTTTCTGATTTGGTTCTGCAGGCTTTATTATGGTTATTTAGGGTTTCTTCCAACCTCCAAGCAGAAAACTAATTGAGACTACAGAATTCGAGTTCTTTCATTCATCCACTCATTCACTCAACAAAAAGAAGGAAAGAACTGAAATGTACTCATTCGTTGAGTACTCATGTGCCAGGTCCTACGCGTAGAGGCTTAATCGGTTTTTATTATAATTACACAACAATCATGTGGACAAAAACTCAAGCTTACTGAATGTTGTTCATATGCCTCACACTACACCAAATACTAGATGTTCAAATATCAATGCAAGACATCATATGATATGCATAATTTTTATTCTCTTCAATTTATACACATGGAAACTGATGCTCAGGGAAATTAGGTTTCTTGTCCATGATCACATGATACTCTAATAGCCACTGATTTTATGTTTAAAATTACTATTCACTTGTTTGTTTTAAGATTTCTAGAGTCACAAAGATACTAAGGTGGAAAACAAGCATTGCAAACAGGTTTCCATCATTTAGGAGGAGAAAAGGTAAAACATACTCATGGATTCATAAAATGTACAACATGCTATACTGATGTATGGCCTGTAGAACTGGTGACATAATCTTCCTGTTTTGTTCAAGGAAAGTTAAACCAAAGAATACTGTGTTTGCTTTTAGGCAATATATTTAAAAAGGATGGAGTAAAACAGAAAGGGTCATGGAGGATATTGATCACATAACGCTCCGGTCCCTGGGTTGTGCAGCCTGGAGAAAATGCAGACAGGTGCTTCTCCATGGCCTCCTTGCATGTTAAAAAGTATGATGAACTGTCCTCCATCTTAACAAGAAACAGAAGTCCTAGGACACAAATAGCCATATCAACAAAGACTACTTTTAATAGCCATAGAAACAAATATCTAGTTTACCTTGTTATTTAAAAAAGCTTTCTAAAACAAAGAATAATAAGTAGTTCCAAAATTTCCGAATACAATTTCTGATGTTCTTCCTTGGGGGAAAAAAAAAAAAAAACGAAAATCTGAAAATTTGAGTTAGATCCAGCAAACATTTCACAGAACTCCTGGCTTGTATGGGTCACACAAAATTTCTATCGAGGGGGACGGAATTCCTTTCTACTTTAAAACTGGGTGAAAAAGTAATTGTCTTCTAATGTGATCTGAGTCATTCTTACTCTGCTGAAGTCAAGGTAAAGGGAAGGACAAAAGATGATGTCTCGAGATTAGGAAAAAAGGTCCTGTGCCATATTCTTCTTTGCAGGTCAAGGCACCAATTTCTGATGCCATTCCTCATCTCTAGGAAACTACTCTGCAACACCCCAGCAACTGAGTTCTCTGGGGCAGGCTTTTCTTCTTTGTGTCTGCCCAGCACCTCTTGCAATGACTAGCATAACTCAGCCACGTGCTAAGGTAGGACAGGCAGGCGAGTGAAAAGTTTGCTACAAAATTGCCTAGAGGTTTTACCTGCAGTAATAGCCCTGCTCAAGAAGTAACTGAAGAATAAACACTTAGGCAAAAGGTGTGTTTTTGTTGGGAGATAGGATAGGTTCTGTGTGTTGGATGTGATAGTGGTTACACAAACCCACATATGTGAGAACATTTCATAGAACAATACAGACATACACACACAAATGAATACATGTAAAAACTGGTGAAATTGGAATAAAATTTGTAGTTTAGTTTAACAGTATTGTAACAACGTCACTTTTCTAGATTTGGTCATTGTACTAGGCTTACATAAGATGTTATTATTAGGAGAAGCTGGGTGAAGGGTACCCGGGAAATCTCTACTATTGGCAACTCCTATGAGAGTCCAAAGTTATCTTGAAATAATAAGGTTTTACAAAGATTAACATAAAGTAGAAAATTCTAACAAATCACAGGATACAAACTGTCAGGTTAAACTGTGAGTTCTGGCAATTATGGATTTGTGACAAAGATACCAAATTGTACTTTTTTTCCCCCTGATGCTTACCCTTTAGATCAGTGCTGTTTAAAAATAATAATGCATTGTCACATGTGTAATTTAAATTTTCTAGTATCCATGTCAAAAAAAGGGAAAAAGAAACAGGTGAAATTAATTTTAATAATGTTTTATTTAACCCACTGTATCTAAAATATCATTTCAGCATGAAATCATTATAAAATATTAATAAAATATTTTACATTTTTATGCTGTCTTCAAAATCTGATAGGTATTTTTATTTCACATTTACAGATCTGTAAGTCACTTAAGCATTCGACTGCCACACGTGGCAGTGGCTAGCAGATGGGACAGCTCAGCTCCAGAAACCACCTTAACGTTGCTGTTAAAAGTCACTCTGAACTGTTTTCATAATTACACGATTTTATTTCCTTTGGATGAACACTTGTCTCCAGCATTTTATGCCTACTTCACAGCGGCGGTACACACCACTTGAGGGTAATATATCTAAAAGTAGAGCAGTCTACTGACGAGCTTCCAGATGCAAACTTCAAAATAAAAGAAAAGAAAAAAAAAAAAAAAACAGCAAAACACACAGCTCAACTTGAAAAAGTTTTGTGGCTTTGAAGACTTTTCTGCATTGTGAAGTATTCGTGGGGACGGCTCTGAATCCTATGTACCCAGATCATCATAAAATGAAGACAGAGTCTCATCAATTTTAAAGAGTTTGGGCACAGAGGGCAGGGAGGGCTTTGATGCCTTTCCTGTTCCCTTCTGTTTCAAAGTTGCATTAAAAAAAAAAAAAAGAAAGAAAAGAATATTAAATAACTACAAACAGGCTTGAAGTAACTGCAGAAGGAGGTCTCTCTGGCTGTTTTCTGATTTTCCCGTTCCCCACCTTCTTCCACACACACGGTGGCTTGTTTGCAGCCTCCTGCCCCTTGGAGTTGCACAGGGCCAGGAGATTCGCTTTAGCCAAAGAACAAGAGCGGATGTGGCAACATCGCGTCTGAGCACAAGCTTGCAGAGCCAGTGCACCAGCCAGCAAGCCTTTCTCTTAGAACTCAGCCTTGGTTATCGTAAGCCCCAGAGATTCTGAGGTTGTTTGTTATTACAGCATAGCTTAGCCTGTGCTGACACATAATTCGATTGTTGAGTCCATACGTGTGACACCAACTATTCCATCCAGGCTATCTCCCTGAATATTAGGGCTTATCACATCTGCTATATAACCCGGGCTTGGTTTTACAGTGGTTTCATTACCAACCATAAAAACTGTAACAGTGGAACTGTATAAACAAACCGAACAGTGTTTTTGCTGTAAAACATGAATGTAATATAAATATTTGTCTTTGCCTTCTCTCAGCATCTGTAATGAGAGCAGAAAATTCATGCCATATGTTTATAGTATGAAGGGGGGAAAAATAGATCTCAACAATTCATCTACGTGGGTGCCAGCTAAACTGTTCAATATTTTTAATTCATCCATTTTCTTTCACATATAAATGCTCCACAAATCATAAAATCCTTACAATTGTCAGTAACCAGTCAGACTATTTCTACAGAAAGATCCTTGCTGAGAAGGTGAACATGGTGATATGAGGTCATTTTCTCTGACAAGATAAGAAACCACACAGTGAATCGCTGTATTAGACCACAGCCTCTCCCAGCCCAGCCCGACAAATTTGAATGGGAAACCACTTCTCCGCAGACTTCCAAAGACCTACCCTACCTCGAGCTGGAAGTGCATCTGAACATTTGGGATCCTGACAGCTCCTACTTTTTTTTTAATCCTCACAGGGAGAAGCACTGAGCATGTTAAGTGGCTTCTGCCTTCTGTAGGACCTTACGATATGGTGAGAGGAAGTGTTATTGCTGCCGCCGAGGTCTGTGCCAAGCACAGACTCCAGCTTCACACGCAGAGAGCAACGGGGGATGCTTTCATTTCGGAGCTGTGATGGAGTCCTTGATGTGAAGTTGCTGAAGCCTGCCCAAAGTGCTTGTGCAGCCTTTTAGGATGCGAGCCGAGAGGCATGGAGAATGATTCAATTTTCTCCAAATTGGCTCACGGACCAGAGGTTTCTGGAAACTGTCAGTGTCCTACAAAGTCCAATACCACAGGGAGGAAGCTTTGTTTGAGCATGAAGCAAATCTACCCAGTGGAGGCTCTGACTCGCACCAGGGAGGCCGACCCCTCACGGGCAGGAGTCGTTGGTGGGAAAAGGGGAAGGTCGGAGTGCCTGGACGGGTTAGAACCCAAGACATGCAAGGCGCAGAGAAGTAACATCAGGACTTTCAGGGCAGTAAGCAGCATTTGGCAGGTGTTACTGAGCACGAGCCGGGCACTGTTCTCATTTATTCCTGACAAGTATCCTACAAGGTAGGGATGCAATATCCTCATTTTCCTTGGTTAGATCGTGAGAGGCACATGGAAGGCACTTGGCTGAGACCACACACTGCTAGGGGGTGGCAGAACCAAGATTCCAACGTAGGATGGGCTGATTCCAAAAGCTGTACTCATAACCACTAACTAGGTGGCTGGAGTCAAAGAGAAACCTTCATACTTCTAACCAACTGGTCCTAAACCATCCAAAAGAGATGAGAAACACAGGCATTGCATCTGTTCCCGCGCAGGTATTGCTGAGCTTGGGCCATAAACTAGATCTTGCTCTCCTCCTCCCCACCCACACGCAATACACACACCTAGTAGAGTGTTGATATCACTATGATTGTTGTTAATTTATACATCTTTTGCTACATCTAGCCGCCTTGAGGGCAAGGACAATGTATCCACATATGCTTAGCAGGATACCTGACACAATGCATCAGCATTCTGATGATGTATATTTAAAAACCAAAACATGGATTATAAGCTATTTGGAGGCAGGAATCTTTGCTTTCTTAGTCACTGCCACATCATTAGTACCTGACTCAAAGAAAAAGGTTTCTAACTATTTGCTGAAGGAATAGAAGGAAGGTGGGCAGGAGAGACAGAAGAGCAATCCAGGAAAGCTTTGTGGGAAAGGTACCTATGGATGGAAGTTCACAAGATACAGAGGCATTGCACAGATGGACAGGCTTGGCTGAGGCCCTTCCAAGAAGAGGAAATATTCTGGGCCGAGACACAGAGACACTGAAGGGTTTGGGAAAAACGATGAGTTTGATAAGTAGTTGGAAGAAGGAAGAAAATGATCAGAGATGAAGTTGGGCAAATTGGCAGGGGCCAGATCACACTGCTCTCCCCCACTCACCCCAAATTATCTACATTTGCTAGCACTTTTATGGTACACATTAGGTACCCAGGTACCACTCTAAGCATTTTACGTGCAGGACTTAAGTTAATCTTCACAAACCTATGATTCAGTTATTATTATCATCCCCACGTTACAGACAAGGAAACTGAGGCAACAAGAAGTGAAATTCACCGGGTTTAAGTAGCAGAAACAGGATTCAAACCCAAGCAGACCGGATCCCCATCCTGTTGCTTATACCCACATATTTCATAATGCAATCTTTTCAGACTGACGAAGTAAGCAAGTTTTGGCATCCCTCCCCAAGAAGGGGTCTCGAACAGAACAGGGGCTCCCTGATGCTGAATGAACCCTTTCCAGCAGCCATCACGTGGACCTGGTGGGCTATTTATTCATCTTAAATAAAGTCTTTATATAGCCTCAGTTTATCCACTTATAAATTTAAAATACGTACTATCTTTTAAGTGTATAGTGAAATTTCACTAGGGGAATGATTACCTAACATAAATGAATACTTCCAACAGGAAAAGCTGTAATTTAAAATAAAATATTGGGCTTGTCAGAAAAAAATTTACTCTCTTCATAGAAAAAACAAACAAAAAATGCTTTCTGGTATTAGGTAGCCCCCACTCAACTAGAAAATTGCACCAATAGCAAAGAACCAAATAACCACCCTAAATTCTTCCTCTCCCCACATAGATTTAACTGTTGATCCCAGACACACAATGTGTGCAGCCTGCTCTGGCC
Source organism: Eonycteris spelaea (assembly GCA_003508835.1). NCBI lineage: Eukaryota > Metazoa > Chordata > Mammalia > Chiroptera > Pteropodidae > Eonycteris > Eonycteris spelaea. The sequence goes on along the minus strand of PUFA01000026.1, from coordinate 8,762,518 downwards.
TGACTTTCATTAAGGCTTAAAGTCAATTAAGCCACGAATTGGAACAATCATTCCTCCTTTGCAAAGTATTGATATTTTTTTTCCAAGCCGCTTTAGGGCTTTTCCAGCACTCATGAGGAGATTTATGTTAGACAATTTCTTTCTGATTAAAACAAATCATAGCTCAACAATTCTAATTTCCTCTTTTCTGAGCAAGAAATGATCAGAGAACACTGAAAACAGCGATCAAACTCATGGTGCAGAGGCCGGCACTATAAAGCTCCATAAAAACACTCTGGAGAGAGCTCTCTTTCTCTTTCTCTTCCTCTCTCTCCCGCTCTCCCTCCCTTCCTCCCTTCCTCTCTTCCTTCTCTCTCTCACTCCCTCTCTCTCCTTTCGCTTTCAGCATACTTTTATCTTGGTATCTTGACAGGCTTCAGGACAATTACTTATTAACTGAAAGAGCAGAAGGACCTTAGGAGCAGAGCCAGCCCCAGCAGATTTTCGAACCTAAGTAATAGGAATGAGCAGGTTTCTACTGATTTCTGATCAACCTTCTCTCTCTTGATTACACACACTCTCAAGTAAAAGCCAGAAGTCTCCTGGAGCCATCCACTAGCCTTTTCATGTATTCCCCTCTGCTCCTGGGTTCTGCCTTTTGAGATGGTCTTTCTACATAAATGATCCAATTTCCTGTCCTCGAACATTGAGTTGACTCAGAGTCCAATCCTCATGGTAGCCAAATCCCACTTCTCCAGGATGGCTAACGTGGCTAATTAACTGAGAGTTCCCAAATCAGAAGCAGTAACTTTCGATGAACTGGAACGTGCTATGCTTGACACGATGTCCCCAAAACAAGTCCTTCTTTAACAAGCTAGAAGGTAGTCGAAGAGTCTGGGGCACTTCAGGAGCATCAGCATGAAAATCAATTTACATATCTCGGTACTTCAGAAAATAATCCAGTCCCTTCTGCTGGTTCGATCTCTAAAAACCAACTAACCAAGCTGTCCTTTGCAACAGTGACGGATACTGCTGCCTGGATAACGCCTGAGGCTCAACTGTCAACCTTGTTGTGTCCTCTGTCACTCATTCAACAAATATTATCTACTAAATGCCTCCTACTGACCAGGGACTATGTGCACACTGCGGAAACACCAAGACGAACACAACAGGCAAGGCTCCTGTCCTCCTACAGCAATTAATATCTGCTGCTAATATGCTGTGTGAGCCTGGACAAGGTCCTATACTTCTCTGTGTCTTAAATCTTCAACCGAAAATAAGATTCATAATATTAGCTACCTCGCAGGGCCATCATAAAGATAAACTGAATTAAGACATTTAAAGTGTTTCCCACAATGGCAGCACACAATGCTAGCTTCCATTATTATTATTATCATAAAAATACGAAGAATTAAATAAGTTATCCAATTGAGCATTAAGTGTTGGGTATTTACATTCCTGTCTTATAGGCAATTCTGTTCTTTTTAAAAATGAACACACATATATACACTTTTTTCACAATAAACAAGTGAGCAGCATGATAATTTATCTCAAAAGAAAGCATAACTGCCTAAGTAATAGATGACAGGTCACTTACCCTCTGAGCCTGCTTTCCTATCCATCAAGTGGGGGAGTTAAACCGGTTAATCTCAAGAGTCCTTTCCAATTCTAAAATCTACCATTTTATAACCACCGTATACACGAATGTGATCTGGGTATAACTTTCATACTTTCCCTAAAAAGACAACTTCACTAATTCGTATCTGAATTTCTAATTATATTATTCTTGCATAAACCGGCTCAACATCTTCACCATACCTCCCAAAAGTAGAGCTAAAAGAGTTCTGCAAAATCCAATGGGTCATATCTGACTAAAAAGAACTTTCCTTTCAACACATACTTTTAAGGAATATAGAATTATTTCCACTGTTACTTGATGTCTTCCAAAATCCATCTGTGTTGGCAGATCTGCAAAGGATGCCATAAACAGTGGCTAAAGCCTGCACACGACAATGGCCATCAACATCACTGCAAAGTATCCCAGAATTTCCACCAGTGACGCAAACTTATCCAAAGCTGAAAATAAACATTTAACCAGCTCTCAGTTATCCACACGTATAGATCAGATAAGCCGTGAACCATCTCAAACAGAAGGCAATTCTAAAATGGCCACTATGTTCTTATTTTGGCATTCCAGGTAGATTTACACTGTGATAGGGTCTGGCTCAGTCTAACATTGAAATGTGTTCCTCTTCCTCAAGTACCCATCATTAAAAGAGGGGGACCCAGAAGGTTCCAGATGGTAGGATTAATGACAGAAAAGGAAGGGTCTGGAAGAAAAACTTTGCATCCTGCTTGGCCACCAAAGACCTAGAGTCACGGCTACATCTGCGACTGTCTAGTGGAGACAATCTTGGGCTAAAGGGTGGCCAAGCTTTGGTGGGAATGAAAAGAGCAGCCTCTTCCAAGGTAAAGTGCTAACAGGAAACACCAAGAACTGTAGAGGCTAAGGCCAGTGTGAGGCTCAAATTGCTCCATCAGAAGCCAGGCCCGACCCCTTTCGTATTGAGTCTAGCAAAGCTGGCCACTCAGGTGTAGCTTAGTTGGATATTGGATAACTGCTCGTAGCGGGTAGGCTGCTCAGACTTCCTAGTCTCTCTCCTTATTTACACCTGCTCTCCTGGGTACAATTATTAAAAGCCCCTCCTTTGCCTCTCAATATTTCTCAGTTTAAACAAAAAATTGTCTGACCACTCCATTGCTGAGAAAAGGTTGCAGCTAAGTAAACATGTTTCTCTCTATTCTCACAGAGCTTCTAAGAGCAAGGAATATTTCCCCAAAAATTTTTGTAAAGGTTTTCAGAGCAGGAAACATTGGGAAGGATGATTATTTTTATCCTTTGGGACTCGGTTGATGGGTTTAAAGCATTCCTTGAATGTTAGGAAATGAGCAAGTATATTCAGCATCCTTCTCATCCTTTCCAGCTCATAGCTGCCGCATTAGCAGCTAGTGGTGCCTCCCCGCTTCCGTGCCCCCCTCCTCTGATTCAGCCTGAGCATCTACCTTCTGCATCACCGCGTGTGGACTGAATCACCCCCTACTCAGCTTCTCCAGTGCCTGCTGTAGTCCAGAGACTAAAGCCCATTCTCCTAAGAGAATGGGATCCAAGGTCCGGACCGATCTGGCTTTGAATGGCAACTTCTGGCCTCCTCCCCCGCATCATATCCAAATCTGACTTATTCCCTGTTCCCATGCTCTGCTCATGCCCTTCCTTCCCCGGGAATGTGCCCTTGCGGTCCAGGCTGACTGTCGTCTGCCAACACTCCCTCCTTCGAGGACCCTGCTTTGAAGCACACGGGGGAAGCATCTTTCACGAGTGGTAGGAGCACCACTCTTACCATGCTCGCCGGGTTCTGGCGGGGTACAGTTGGGAGGTGTCACCTCACTTGTCAAGTCCTTGAGGGTAACGACAATATTCTAAACCGTCTTATATTACCCACCATACCTGAATAAACATCTGTACCATTTTTTAAAATAGTCTGAAAATCTTTGAGCTCATCGGTGAGCTCGGCTGTGAGGACATTTGATTTTTAAAAGCAAAGATAAAAATCGGTACCTGCCCTTTCATATGTATCAAAAAATCAATCAGCATGAGAACTGCAGAGTGGTGCTTCTCAACTTGCGCCTGTATCGGAATCTCCAGGAGGGACTGCAAAACCCAGTCCCTTACTGGGCCTTCCCTCCAGAAACACGGATCCAGTAGGTCTCAGGCGGGCCCGAGAATTTGCATTTCTAACAGGTGCCCCAGTGATGCTGACACTGCGGGTCAGGGACCACGCTTTGAGGACTGCTGTGTAAGTTTCTGCGGGACTGAACACCATCAGGATTAACCAATGAAACACCACTGCACGTGTGTCCTATCCTGTCCTACCTTAAAAATAGCACCCTCCCAGCCCCTCTTTTCATTTTTATCTTCGTACTGCTTACAACTTGGTGTAGATGTTAAGCAGCCTGTAATTCATCAACTAATTCTCTCCTGGCTACACATTCCAAGTAATTAAAGTTCAGTAATAACTTATTCTTTCTGCTCCAGCACCTGCATTTCATTTGTTTATTTTCCCAGAGTCATAAATCTGAAGGGCTGTCAAAGTGCCATAATATTAGTGCAATAATCAAAGTTAATTAGTCCCTCTCAATAAACAACAACAAAGCCATTACAAAGATGCATTGAAGTTTCTCCCAGCTACCCAGTGAACAGATCACATCATAGCTGGAACAATTAGAATACGAGAATGGCCGGGTAAATGAGTGCAGTGTTCTTCAGTCATGTAAAGGGAGACGGGGCTCTTCATTCACACTGATTCATTAACTCCAGGGAAGGCAGAGTGGGTCTGGGCTCCGCGTCTGCCACCTGCTGAAGGATCTGAAGCAGATGGGGTTCTTCCCAGCTGCCGTGCCTTGCCACGCGCATCCCCAAGTCCAATAATAAAAGAGGGACAGAGAGTGCAAAGGAATGAGAATGCCAGCCTCACCGCCAACTTTTAGTAACGTGATATCTTCAATAACTTTGGATTTATTATTTAGGGAATGTGAGAGATGTGAGTATTAGTTGGGTTCTGATGAGAAGGCGACCCAGTGGAACACGGAGGGCAGAACCAGGGCCAGTGGATAGAAGATGCTCGAAGGAAGAGTTTGCCTTCAATCCAAAGGAGAATGTTCTAATTAAGAGATGTGCGAAATAGGATGAGCTGCTTTGGGAGGGAGGGGCTTGCCCCTCCCTGAAAGAGTTCAAGCCAAAACCAGATGATCTCTGTCCTGGCGGAGTGTATAAATGGTCTGCACATTGGAAAGAGGTCAGAAAGGGGACCGGGATGACCGAAGCAACCCTAAGAACTTAAGATTCCTTGCATTTAGAGGCACTCACTGAGTGAGTCCTCATGTCTTGTTCTTTTAACTCACTGTGGAGTTTCTCTCACAGATCCTTCTCCCCTTGAGGCCATGACCCCTGTGCTTGTTTTGCATTGCTAAGGAATGAACTTCCCCAAAGTGTACTGGTTCAACAGTAAGCATGTAGTACCTCACCAAGTTTCTACAGATCAGGAATTCTGAGTGGTCCTGACTTGCAATCTCTCATAAGGTTTCTGTTAATCTGTCAGCTTATCTCAGTATCAACTAACACACTGATGGGAAGATGACAATAGGCTTGGCTACAGAAGAAGAAGGAGAGGAGGAGGAGGAGGAGGAGGAGGCAGGAGGAAGGAGGAGAAGAAGAAGAAGGAGAAGGAGAAGAAGAGGGAGAAGAAACATTTTCCAGCAAGATTTCTGAGAGTCCATTTCAGGGATCTCTGGTAAATACGTCCACCCTCTCCTGAAGCTGCTGTTTTCTGAGTCTTCACTACATGCCAGGTTCTGTACAAAGCAGCATGTGTGTTACCTCACTTGGTTCTGTGATGATCTGAGAGCCATTCTGCAGGTAAATAAATTAGGGTTTAAAGAGATGACCGAATTTGTCCAGGGATACCCAGGGACACATTCTGAAAGCAGGATTCAATCCCAGGTCTATTAGCTCCAAAGCTTGGGCTCCCTTGACTTCACTGGGCTACCTCCCCATAAATTAAAAATGTATTAAGTCTATTTTAAATATATACTTAAAATAAACTGTAACCTATTGTAGTGTACACTGCCCCATTCTGAGACCGGCTGCATTGTCTACAGTTGCACCTCTATTTGTCCTTATGTACAAGGTTTTATTGGCACAAGGAGTATCTCTTCTGTTTCATCTAATACCTGCTACGTCTGAAATTTTCCATAAATGCCCCATAATAAATATGAAAAATAGTCTCTAGTATATATTTTCTCTCTTAAATGATGGAGCCTAAATGCCTAGTGGCCAGAAGCCGGCCTTCAGCCATTGGCTGAACACTATCTGAAGATGAAATCCGTCTCTTCAAACTATGTCAAAATTGCTTAATAAGAACTCAGGGGACCCCATAGTAATGAAAGGATGCATCTGCTTTGAGTTTCACATGATTGGGAGTGATGGTTTGGAACTAGCCACCTATGCTTAACTTTCACTCTCAAAAACTCTGTGGTTAATCACAGCTCTCATTATATAAAGGTTACAACAATATAAAGTTTGAAAGATTCCGTTCAAGACTCCAAGTAGTGGCGAGAGAAAAAAAAAAACAAAAAACAAAAAAGAACGAACGCACAGAGACAGTGAGTAAAGAACAATGACTGACACTCAGGACTGGGTCGATGCAAAATTTCACAATGAGAAATGAAATGGAAAACTTAGAGGGTAAGTACCAAGCGCAAGTTTTGGGAATTCTGGAGACAGAGGAAACTCAGAATATTTTAGCAACCAATTATGTCTATGAGGGGGATGAATAATTTATATCTGATAAAGAATCTTTCCTGTGCCTGTGACAAGAAAGGTCAAACAGCCAACTTAAATACAACAGTAAATATACTATTGACCATTTGAAATTGAAGTCTGGGAATGAAAGAGCTTCCTCTGGTGAGTTTCAACTCTATCAGTTTACAAAAGCCACCCACCCATGCATGCAGCTCTCTTTCCTAGGGAACCACAGGTGCCCTCATATCATGAACAGAGAAACATTCATACATAAGTACGCAATCTCTCTGAATATAATCCTTGGCTAAGTCCTTGAAAAAAGAAAGCCAGTCTCCTGGTACAACACACACCAGGAATTTTAGTTTGAGTAACAAGATGGCTTTCGGGTCAGGCAAATATAGCTTCAAATCCTGGATCTACCACATAGCTCCCAGGGGTGTGAGCTCAGGCAAGCCTTTTCACCTCTTCCAGCCTCTACCACTTCATCGGCAAAATAGGTTTAACATATAACATAAATATCTCATTGCTTAATGGTCAGCATAGTGCCTAGTACAGAGACAGTTATGAATACCCAACCCCACTACAGGTGATGACAATATGACACTCTTTTAAACAAAAATGTCCCAAGGTAGAACTCCAGAATATTATCTTTACTTTTGTCTGTACATGTGCTTATTGATTTAAGCAAGTGGTTAATACAGTTCTTGCTGGTTCACAGACTTGTTTATATCATACTTTGTTTGTTGAAAATCCAATACTATACATAAAAACAATTTTTAAAGCAAAGAAATGAGGAACAAATCCAGCAGCTGATTTAGGATGAACTTTTCCCAATAATCTATATCTATTAATAATATTAATAGTTTTTATATTTTTGTTAGCTGAAGATCATTCAAAACAATGGGATGAGCCCTATATCTTGTGATGCATTGAATAGCGATCATCTTTTCCAAGACAAGTCACCAGCCTAGACAGGCATAAGGCTTGTAAATTACCCCATCACATGCTGCACGCCTCCCCTACAATTGCACATATCACATAAAAGAAGGCATCGCACCTCAGGCCCTCAATCCACAAAGGCAAATTACAAGATTTAAGCTTGTATTATCAAAGGAGATTGTGGAAAATTCCCACAGACATCTAAGTTATACCAGATCATAAAGTTACTGAGTGGATTTGAGGAAGCCTAAAGGTAACTGGATTTTGCCAACGGTTCTTAAAAGTGCAAGTAATTTAGTACTCAACATCCTAGTCCATCACTCCTTAATTAATATCATGTTATGAAAACACAGGATGTTCCTATCTGTTAAAAGCACACCAAGTATTGAACCTACATGCCTAATACATCCCGGGGCACCTAGTGCTCCACATCTGGAAATAATATGAAATCATTATTTCCAACGTTATCAATGAAGCTGCAATATGACATAACGCTGTGAGCTTTTCACATGCCTTCATGCAACTAAATAAATAAACCTGGCATCAACTCTATTGAAACTAGAATAATTACAACACTTCAATCTCTCCAGCATCAAACTATGTGGCTACAATCAACAGAGCATGTGCTCTCCTTCACATATGCATATTCCATTACCTCTGACTAATAAATCTCTTCGTTTTTACCCCTCATCTCCCCGCTTTCTCAATAACCATTTTGATATAAACCATTGCTTGCTGTTCCTGATGACTGATCCCTTAATCATCTTTTTAAATATATGCAAAGTGTATTTCTTTGTAAATACAAAAGAAAAAGCAATCACATAAATAATTAAGATGGCTTTTCAAATGACAGTTGAGTGCTAATATGAGCTCCACTGGAAAATACTAATCAACAAACTAAATACACATCTATTAAAATGTAGGAGTCCAGACATATGAAGACAAAAAATAATTCATTACAACTCCATTTGAATCATGCTGATAAACACCCTCCCTACAGCTCCTCTTTCAACCACTTGGAGTGTTAAAAGAAAGCATCGTTTTGTACTTTCATGAATAAGATGAATAAGAAGTTATTATTATTATTATTGTTATTGTTATTAACAGCAGCAGCTGACATTTAATTGAACACTTAGTCTATTCCCAGAAATATGTTAAATAAATGTGCAGTCAATGCATTTAATAATCACAGCCACCTATATCTCCTGGCATAGATATTAGTATTTAAATTTTACAGATAAATAAACTAAGGTTTAGGGAAGTTAAGAAACTTGCCCAAGATCATAGGTTGTATCTGCTTCTAATCTTCACTCTTATAATGCAGCATATTTTATAGCAGTTGTTATCAACTGAAGATGATTTGCTCCCCTGACGCTGGCCCCCGCAAGGGACATCTGCCCAGGAGGCACCTTGAAGACCACCCAGCCTTCCTTTTCTGGAGCTCTTGGGAATCTCAGATAGATACCCATGAGAAGAGAAGAACGGCTGAATCGGATCTCTCTGTTGTACTCCTCTGGCCGATGGTACATTATCCTAAGCAGGCTCTAGGATGACTTAAAGTCAAGGACAAATAAAAACACAGGTTAGAAAAAGCTTGGGCTGGGAGTCTTCCTCAGAGACCAGACCTTCTCACCAAACACAACATACTTGGGCTACTCCTCCCTTATGACAAGAATGAGTCCAAGAGGCATTCTGAGGCATCAAGAGTGGGTCTCATAATAATTCTCAGGAAGGGCCATCAGCTCCTCTTGCCACACCGGCCCACTTCTGCCCAGCTCATTGGTTATCTCAATCCCCAGAAGATGCCAGAGCTTCAGAATACTCACTGGACCCCGGATTTCACAAATAGGCAGCCACTTATATGAGCTCTTTTACACTTCCTGTCTCACTCTTTACCTGATAAGCAGACCTCGTAAGTCACTCTTTCTTTATCTGACACACATGAGGCAGGCTGGATAGTCAAAATAATCCCTTCCCCTTCCAATGCCTACACTGCCCCAGTCACCAGCCATATCCACTTAGGTCTGTCAGCTCCAGCTCTATTCATCCTTCTTCCTCCCCAGGACTGGAGCTTTTAAACCTCCAGCTTTAGGAATCTAAAACTTAGAAACTATAATAAGGTGAGAGAAAGGAGGAAGTGGAAGTCCCACTTAGGGCTTTCAAGAGCCCTATGTTGGGATGTGGGGTCTTGCTGTGGCTGTTTATAAAGTGCATTTTGATACCTAATCAACTACCGTTCTTTATATACAATGGCCCTTGGAGATCATCATTTCTCATATGGAGAGTGGGACATGCCAGACATCCATTAAAAACACCAACAAAACCCCACTTTGATAAATACCTATTGAGTGAAGGAAAGCGAAAACCACAGCACAGCACTGCAGGGATTCAGACACACCTATCAGGTCTGGGACTTAGAGAAGTTCACATGACATCCTCACGGACAGTGCTACTAGACAAAAGAGAATCTGCCCCCTCCTGAGAACAAGAAAATAAACTGACAGACTTCCTACTCAGCCAGCCATATGTGTTCCTTAGAATAATCAGAAAAATACTAGGTGACTGCCTTCGAGGTGAGGGACACTAGTCTGTAATCTATTTAAGGATGTGAATGAGGCAGACCACATCCTCCGAGGGTGGACTGCTTAACAACAAAGGCACGGACCCCATTTCCGGAGATGCTTTATTTAAATATGATCAGAGGCTGATGGACCTCCCATCCTCCCTCCTTTTTTAATTATGCTAAATGGATTGGCCTTTTAAGAGGGTGGTTTATGTCTGCACTGTCCATGTTATCCAATTTTAATTATTTTCAATTATTTTCTTATTTTTAAGTTTGGAGCATCTCATACATCTCAGCAGGGGGGCATTTTTTCCACGAAATCATTAGTAGTAGTAGTAGTTATATATAGACTCCATATAATTCCATATACAATGTGTTTCCATTCAAGTTATGTTTTATTAAATAGCTGGATCGCCTCAAAAGTGGTTTGAGAACTCTATAAAGGATATCGTGAATGAAAATGGATTGCTTGGGACAATAAAGCAGATCAGAGTAGCTTCATCTGAGAAACATGAAGTGATTAATCCTGAAATGAATCCCTCAAATAGCATTTCATGAATTAGAGAGCAATGCCTAAAAGGTAACGAACGTGCATGATGCTGGATGTGACAGAACAGCCAGGCCACAGGGTGGAGTAGATGGACTTTGGGTTTGGAGGACAGATGGACACGCCAGGAGCCTGCCTCTGCACTCACCAGCTGTGTGACTCTGGGCGAGTCCCTTCACCCTTTGAGCCCTGCACCGGCTTTCTGTAAAATGGAGAAAACCAGGTTCTGACATCCTTCTGAATGAGGGATGTAAAGCGCCTTGCCCAGGACACAGCACGTGACAGAGACACATAAGTGGTGCTTGTCAGCTGCCTATTGGAGGGTATAAGAGTAACATTCTGCTGCCAAGAAGGCAGACCGGAGTGTTCTGACACAGAGCATTCTGGAACGTACAGTGAAGGCAGGAAGAGAAGGCCAGGCAGGGAAGAGCAAGGTGGGGAAGAAAGCATGAACGCTGCCTCCTGAGCCGAGCCAAGATTGCCCACGGAGCCTTGGCACGTGCGAGCCAAAAATGAGCCAAACGGCCCAAAGACTTTTGAGTGAGCTTTTGCTGCAACAAAAAACTTTGGATCATTTTGAGAATCTCCTGGGAGGCACCAATATGTTGCAGTATCTTCCCAGTTCTAACACTGATAGGGTTCATCCCAGAAAAAGCATAAAGGCCCTCAAGCTGGCTAGCAGCTGGGAAAACTGGAGTTGATCGAATTGACCTTGAGAAACACAAGAAGGTGGTATTTAATGATGTGCCGGATAAAATCCCTGTGCAGACACGAGGTAAGGAAGGCCTGAAGGGAAGCCGACCGGCACGTATCAAGGATGGGCAAGTGAAACCCCAGCTGAACACAGATCGCCAAGCACTGTGTTCATAGTGCAACGACATGCAACAGTAATAACAGCTTTTGTGCCAAATCTGGGAGGGACAGGGAACATGGTACAGTGGGACTCACAGAGGACAGGCAAACAGATGAGCAATGATAAAAGGGTTAAGGATCTTCAGTCCATAAACTATACAGACTGAAACATTTGAAACGCCATGTGAGAATGAGTTTAGTGTTTGTTCCCATTTCATTTGCTCGTGACCCTGACAGAGAATACTTTTGGGTAATCCTTTCTCTGGGAGAGTGGTTTGCTGGTATGGTAGAATTAAACTGACTCGCAGGGACCAAATTGTGGCTTAAAATGCAAGAAAGAAAAACTAAACGGTGGGTCTTTGAGATCGTCCCATTCAAGCTTCTTTGTTGGAGATAAGAAAACTGAGCACCCAATAGACTGAGAGACTTGCCAAAGTCAGTCCTACAGCTGAGTAGGGTAGATCCAGGAATTTCTGCCTTTAAGAGTCAAACAGTAGTTATAAGGGGATACATATAGATGAATTTGATGTTATATACAAGAAAAAAAGGAAGGCAATTTTGTCAATACATAAATAGTTGCGTTTTAGCATTATCTTCCAAGACTGGCCTAAACATTAATATCAGGGCACAGTATGATCGTTACAGTTTCACTAGGGTTGATGGAATTTCATTTTTCTAGTTTAAATATTGCATCAACGGGTAAAATTTTATGAGTCTGACACTCTCTGGTGCTAGTTCGTGTTCTGCATTGACAGTGTGGGTAGAAATTGGTACGGCACTGCTAGACGACAGAGGGAAAACTGCTACTGAAACTTTAAATACAGACCCCCTTTGACTCAGTGAGTCTGCTGCTAAGATTCTGCCCTATGGGTGTACTTACGAAAGTGTCTATTGAGAATGCTCACTGTACCATAGTTTACGCCCAATTTTGCCTGAAAATGTAAGAGACTGAACTTTCAGAGCACATCACTTGGAATAGAGAGACAATGAAAACAACCCAAATGTCCACCAAAAAAGGGAGAGCAGTTGAACAGATTAGAGCATTAAGTAAGTGATGGAATATTATACAGCAGTTAACAACAATGAGGTCGATCTATACGCACTGAAAAGAAAAGATCTATGGTATTAAGTGAAAAAGATCAAAGTATATAACAGTATGTGTGTGTTTGCAAGTATATACAAACTTTTTTAGAAGACTACAGAAGAAATGGTTAATAACATTTACCTTCCAAGAGAAGAATTGGGAGAGACTTTCACTTTTTATTTTAAATCTTCTCATTTTGTATGAAGATTCAAACTATATATATATTACCATTTATTCTCTTTATACAGTTCAAAAATTACTACCATGCCACCTATGAGAGATAATTAGTGATTTTAACTTTGTTGTTAGAGAGATGCTAAGATAATCAGAGAAATTGGGCCTTATTTTGTGTTTTCACTTAAATAATGAATCCAGATCAAGACAAGGGTTCATTTGAAATATACTAAATTTGAAATTCTGCTTTAAAAAGCAGAAACACATCTTCCTTTTCTTGACTTTCATAAATTTTCAGTCCAGAACCCCACGGTTTTCAGAAAATGAGGACCATCTTGGCAAGAATGATCCAGCCCCCTTCACATTCTGCTTCCAGCCACGTGACTGTCACCTCCTCATTCTGCTTCCAGCCACGTGACTGTCATCTCCTCCTCCACCGCTTCCTCTCAGGGCGGCACACAGGCCATTCTCTCTGCCTGGCGTGACCTTCCTCCCACCTTCCCTCTAATCTTTCTTGAGATCTCAGCTCAGTCAGCTCTTTCTCAGGGACTCTGAATGTCCCCCACCTCCCTGGCATTATTTGCCGTTTTAGAGGACCACGTATTTCATCACACCGCCTACCATTATTTCAAGTTTACACCGATGTTTATGTTTCTTCAATTAAATCTGTCTTCCACTCTAAGCAGAAAGCTCTACAAAGACAGTGGCAGCATCTGTCCTCCTTTAATAGTAGACCCCAGGACCTATGACGGGCCACATCATGAATACATGAATAAACAACAAGAGAATGAATGAACATGGTATATACTTCATGCCGAAGCCTAGTGATCATGGTAAAAAATCAATCGGCCTTATTACTTTTGGCCCACATCCTTCAATGTCTTCTTCGCCACTGTCTCTGAGACCCCACGTGACACACTCGAAGCTGCTCTGCGGCCCCGTCCCCACAACTCGGCTCCAGCTACACTAGCCCCCGCTGAGCCTTGATTCTTCCAGGCACGGTCCTACCTCTGTGCCTTTGCACACGCTGTTCCCATTGCTTAGAAACTATTTCCCGTGACGTTGGCATGGCTTACTTCTATACTTCGTTCAGGCCTCAGATCAAATGTCACAATTTTAGACGGGTCTCTGCTGACCACCCAGTCTGACAGAGTCCACACTGTCACGCCTCACCCCTTACTCTGCTGTATTATCCTTCACTGTATTTATAACCACCTGACATTACATTAAATGCTAAATGCAGTCATTCCTTTATGGTATGCTTCTCCTACCTGGAAGGTAAGCCTATGAGGGAAGGGATTTTGTTTTGTCTGAAGCTATATATCCTTAACCCTAAAAGCACTGCATCCCTCAGTAAATGTTTTGTAAATAGACACATCACATGAACATCTACACAGAGAGAGAAAAGCAAAAAAGGAAAAACCAGAGACAGGGTTAAAGTCTGCTCCTTTCTAAACCAAAAACCATAAGCATAACAACTTCTCAGTTGCATTCGGGGGCGTTAACCACATTTTATTTTTCTTATTGAGCTAAATGAGTAAACATTCTCAAACCTCTGACTAATAAAGCAAATGACATGGCAATGAACTATAAACAAATGTGTAGATAATAACGGGCTTGCTTGTCCTTCTCATTCATAAAGTAAACAAAGTAAATACAGCTTTAAAAATAAAGAAAATATTATTCCAAGAGCAATAAACTTTATTCTCTGTACTAAACCTCCATGTGTTTATCCCAGCTTGTGTATTTGACAATTTAAAAAAGTAAATAAAACAGTCAAGTGCTTGCTTACCCATTCTCCTAAAATGCGTGACACGGCTTCATTGGCTCTTGTCATATTCCTACAGGCCAGGATCACATGAGCACCATGGAGGGCAAAAGACTTGGCAGTTTCAAACCCTATGGTTTAAAAGAAAGTCAACGTTAGGAAACACAAATACAAAACACTGAGTCATGTAGCATGGCCTTTATTTAGTACCACACATATTGCCCTAGTGGCTCTCAACTGGAGGAAACTCTGCCCCCTAGGAGGAGACAGATGCAGATGTCTAGAGACATTTTCAGTGGCCTCGTTGGCGGTGGCATGCCTTTGGCATCTTAGGCAAAGGCCAGGGATGCTACAAAATATCCCATAATGCATGGGACAGCACCCCCAGCAAAAAGTCACCTGGCCCAAAATGTCAGCAGTGTTGAGACAGATAAACCTGCCCCAGGAACACAGTGATTTCAAAGGTGAAGGCTCAGCCACAGTAAAACTTACGGCACTGTCGGCCATTTAACCATTGCTTAATAAGCCAGATCCTGTGCTCAATATAAAAAAAAACATAAAAAGACTTAAGACAGGGTCACTTCCCTCAAAGAGTTTACAGTCTATTCAGAGAAAACACACCTGGAAGTAAAACAAACAACATCTGTTAAGCTCTTGACACCATGCTCTGCACTGTGCTAAACGCTCCCGGCACTTCCGCATCCAGCACTCTGCTTCCAGCGCCGGCGATCTAAGTTTCTTAGACCCACCTTCTCACTGAGAACGATTAGAAAAGCCGGACAGAACAACACACATGCACGTGCAGGCACACATGGCTCTTCCAAGGCACCGTGGGGATGCAATGACTGAGAATTCGGGGGCCAAAATCTGGAAAGGTTGAAAGGCCTGTACAGGTGAGCCAGCATTTGGTGCTTCTACACCCATTGAAAATATCCTTCAAAAATAAAGGTGAAAAAAATTTTAAACAAATAAAAGCCAAGAGGCTATATTACCAAAGAAAATACTAAAAGATGTTCTTTGGGCAGAAGGAAAATGACCTGAGGTAGAAATACGGAGGTGTAGAAAGTAGCAAAGAGTAACATAAAGGGTAAATAGATGAAAAAAATCTAAATGATAATAGTAATAGTTTGTGAATTTTAGGATACATTAGTGAGAATTACTATGTTGATGATAATAATACATAACCTAAGAGCTGAGTAAATGAGATTAAATTGTTCTAAGACTCTTGCATCATCATGAAGTGGTAAACTATTAATTTATACTGGACCTTAAGAAGTCATGCAGATTGTAATCTCTACAATTACCACTAAGAGAATAGTAAAATAGCACATATTTAACGAGTTAATAGAAAGGAAAGTCGAATAACAAAAGTTAGAGAAGTAGAAAGCCAATAATAAGGGGGTATATTTAACCCCAAATGTATCTGTAATTACATTAAATATAAATGAACTAAACACTGCATCAAAACAAAATAAATGAATAAAACAAAACAGAAACAGACTCATAGAGAACAAGATGATGGTTGCCAAAGGAAAGAGGGTGGGAGGGATGGGAATAAAAACATGATAATAAAATAGAGTTAATGATGACACGTCACAGAGTGGCTATGATGAATAAATGAGGTTAATTGGAACAGGATCTTATACATAGTATGCAATTGATTTTGCTTAATGTTATTGATATATTTCTTTTGTAAAGCTCTTTATCATATATATTCATATATATACACATACACACATACATAAAGATACAGAGAAAAAGAGAGAACACTAAGCAGAAGAGATTGCTCTAGGCCACTCAGCCAATAAGAGCCAAATTTAAAAGCAGAGTCCAGGTCCCACAGCTCCTGCTCCTGGATGCAACCACTATATCAAAAAAAAAAAAAAAAAAAAAAGGCAATTAAAGACAACGATCATCAGCCTGGATAAAACACAGACACTATGCTCCTTACAAAAGTCTGTGTGTTATGTTTTGTATCCTTAAACATAAAAATAAAAAGTCAAAAGTAAAAGAATAGGAAAGAATATACCATGTAAATATGAATCATATGAAGTAGTATAAGAAAAAATTGAATATTTCATAACGATAATTTCCCATCCACCAGGAATACATGACAATTCTATATTTGTATGTACCTAACTCCCTCCTCACTGTCTCCTACCCTTTCTCTCGATAGAGAGATAGAACAAAAATTGACAGAATTAAGAGGAGAAATAGACAAATTCATAACCAGAGTAGAAGATTTTAATATACCAGTAACATAAAATAAGCAAATAAAAGTATACAAAAGATTTGAACAACACAATTGGTAAACTTGAAATAATCATGCTAGACACTGAATACAATAGCAGAATGTACATTCGAATACTCAAAGAACATTTTTCAAAACTGACCATGTGTGGGGCCAAAAGCAAGTCTCAACAAATTTCAAAAGATTAAAGTAGGAATAAAATGGGAAATTTTATTCCAGTGATCACAGTGTAATAAAATTAGAAACCAACAATAAAATCTTGGAAAAGTCCCCTATCTGGAAACTAAGTAATACATTTTTAACTAATAAGAAATTTGACTCAAAAAATTACAATAAAAATTAGAAAATATTTTAAACTGAAAGATTACAAAAATTCATATCACAACTTATGAAACATAGTTAAATCCATGGATAAAGAATAATCTATGGCCTTAAATATATAATGCTATAACAGAAGACGGGCTCAGTGTCCACTAAGTTAGAAAATGTTAAAAGCAGATAATTAAACCTAAAGAAAGCAGAAGGAAGGTAACAAAAATAAAAGGAGAAACTAAGATTAAAAAAAAAAGACATAAAATACATAGGAATAAAGAAGCCAAATGTCATTTCCTTGAATAGACTAATAAATTGATAAAGGGAGTCTTACAGAGCATGAGGGTGTGGGCTCTAATGTACAAATAAGCATACAAATGACTGATATCAGGGATGAATAAAAGGACATCATTACAGATCCTAAAAACCCTAAAAAGATCTTAGGAAAATATGCTGAACAACTTTATAACAATAAATTTAAGATATAGGTGAAAAAAGAAAAATTCCCAGAAAGACACAACTTAAAAATTGTTGCAAAAAGAAAGAAAAATCCAAAATTCTATATATTTAAAGAAAATTCTCAAGATGAAAACTTTGGATCTATATGTCTCAAACAGTAAAGTCTACCAAACATTTAAGAAAATAAAAACACCAACCTTACATAAACTCTTCCACATAATAGGAAAAGAAGAAAAACAACTATTTTATAAGTCATTAGGGAAATGCAAAAGATACAGTGAGATACTACTACATACCTACTACTATAATAGCTAATTAAACACACACACACACACATATATATATACACACACACACAATGTTGCCAAGGGTGTGGAACAACTCATAATTAGTGACTTGAAAGGAGGAGAGGGAAGGGGAGGGGAGCAGGGGGTGGTCTAATTGCAAAGCTTGACACCAGACCACTGCTCTTAAGCATAAAAATACCTCATCTTGTAAGCTATGTAGAAGACCATACAGAGTCCACTGCGAACACAAAGAAATCAACTCTACTGGAAGAAGGGCAGCAAGGCAGATGACCAGAGATTATTGTTTCCAAAGTAATATTAATATGTATGAAAAATCAAAGTATGTATGAAAAATCAAAGTATCACTCATTATCTTGTTGTGATTGCCATATAAGTCTAGGAAAGTGCATTCATTCATATCACTTCCATATATCTACTCTCCGTGGAGGCCAGTCTATTTATATAAACTGGTTCTCAAGGGAAGCCAGCACAGCATATAGAAAATTCAAACTCAGGAGTTTGACATACTTACGTTCATAGCAGCTCTAACTATTTATAAGCTATGAGACCTAAGGCTATGCCTTTAACCCATAAGAAACTCAGTTATCTTTTCTTAAAATGGAGAATAAGTAGTAAACAAACACTAAGAGCCTAACATAACCATAGTATAGAGAAAACAAATGTTAGTTCCTAGTTCTTTTCAAAATCCTTGGTATAAAGTCCTGTGCCTCCTCTATGCTTTGTATGACCTACCATATATGGCAACAGTCATTATGACTGAAAAATTAAAACTCCTAGATCTGCTCCAAACAGCAACCATAGAGCTGACTGGCTTTAACATCAACCAGAATTTTAAAGAAAATAGCTACAAGATGCACCATTCCATTTGTCTAAATACTGGCTCTGAAATACTCTTGAACTTCATTGTTGGAATAACCGGACTTATTTGTCAGATTATGCTAACTTCTGTATCCCAAAATATTCATTTACCATTATCTAAGGATAATCTCCTATACTTGAATCTGATGTTAAAATAATGCACAAAGGATTTTAAATCTGAACTATTTAACACCTAAATCTGTTTGCTTCCTCTTAGGTATATGTAGTACAAGGTGGTTGAAGCCATATCTTCAAGATAATAATTGAAATTTACTCATTTTGATCCATAATGTCAACTTCACCCTTTAACACCAGTGAGCAAAAGGTACCTACACCATTTGGTAAAAGAGAAAGAAATTAAAAAACAGGTTTTGCAGCCCAACTGTTCCCAAACCGGATGGCAACGGATATGGGATGAAATCTTGCTGACCGATGTGCTACATCAATCAGGCTAATGAAACGCTGACGGCCAAACAGAGGTTACATCAAGTGGCCAAAAACGACCTCACTTGCAATCCCAGGACTTCACACACCCAGACCTTGCTGAACATGACAGACTCTGTGTCCCTACAAAATTCCCAGGCCGCAACAATCATCGGGCATATTTTTCAGCACATTACATCAGAGTATAAAAAGAACATGATGCAAGGGGATGGGGGACATGGTGGGCGTAATGCTTCGTCATTCGTCAGCAACCATGTTTCTAAGGGACTGAGACAGCATCAGTACAATGCGGGCCAGGCAGGGCTTTACTTGCCCCTTTACCAGGTTAGCTGTAAGAGCCTTGGAGTCTGTGCTTTCTTCATCTCCATATCCCGTGGGACTAACATCCGGGAAGGATTCAATAAATATCTGCCAAAGGAACGAATGGTTCTTACAGACTGTTAACAAGCTATAATTCTGGACTATTTTAAAACATCCAAATTGTTTCAAACAATATCGATGACCCTCTAACTTCCTTTCTAATGAACAACTATTAAAATCTTGCAAAGATACTGCTCACTACATGCAAAGATACTGCTCACTACAGTTTTGAATAACACTACCTAGAAATCTCTGGGGGGGGAAAGCATGCCCTTTCTCTATCAAAATTTATTTTCCCAAACAAACCTGTTAAGTCATACTAACTCACTTGACAAAATAATCTATGGCAAAGGACTTTTTATTACTAAAACAAACGCATCTAACATGATAGCAGCCTGTGTGCAGAAGTTTGTGCCCACTTTCCATTAGATAATTCCTGACTGTGGTTGTAGTTAAGCCATCTGTCCCTGTGTCATGTAAAATTACAGTGTGGCTCTTACATCTTCCTTTACCTGTGTGATGCATTACCCACTGCGAGTCCACGTCTCAAAGCTGCAACAGACAACTCTATTTCCTTATCCTTTATGATCACTTTTGGAGCAAAAACAAAGCACAGATATTTCAAAGGCTGATAGTTCAACAGGAAGGACAATAACATTTTTATAGTAAACCATATCTCTACAGTGTAGAGTTTTAAAAAAAAAAAATTTTTTTTTTAAAGTTTAATAATGCTACCTACTGTTTAAAGTCTTGGAAAAGCCCTGAAGAATAGCATCCCTCACTCTCGCAATGCCACAGCTAGAACCGGTTTAATTAACTAAATGTAGTAATGCTGAGCCACTTCTGCACAGTGCCAAAGTTTGTGCAAAATAATGAAGGCGATGGTTTACCAAATTTAATAACCTGATTCATCTTATAAAAAGTTAACTCTGTGACAACGTTTAAATTGAACCAGCTTAACTGCACGGAGGTGGCAAGAGTACATTCAGAAGAATATTTAAAACTATAATAGAAAGAAAACAAAGGAAGATGTTTTAAAACAATGAGCAGAATCCATTGTTACATCTGATCTGATCGGGAAAACTAAGTCCCCTAGAAGATTTACTGTCTCCCTGTCTAGGGGTGGAAACTTCGCATTCAGTTAAAGTACCATTTAAAAAAAAAAAAAAAAAAAAAAAAAAAAAAAAAAAAGGACATACCCCCCCGAATTTTAAAAACGTGCTTATCTTATACTAGTTTTCATTCTCCAGAATAGAGGTTACAAAAACTGGAGATTACAGAATAAATCAAGCCTGCAGACCTATTTTGTTTGGCCCACACATTGTTTCCCTCCCTCCCTCCCTCCCTCTTTTCCTTCCTTCCTAATGTGAATCAGTTGCCAGCATTAAAAAAGAATCAGGGAGTTTACATATCCAAAGGTAGAAGTCCAATTTCTCTTACAATCGGATCGCACCGGGTCCCCAACCACCCTTGCTGCTGCAGGCTAGACGTGGAGTTTGTGCCCTCTTGCTGGCCATGGTCACCACCCAAGCTGCCGGCGTACCTGCCAGGCCATCGCAGGTACACATATGATATGATACTCAGATGCACATTATCTGAAGAAGACTCCTGCTAGAGAACATGGCTCAGGTCTTACCACAAAACTCCCTCAATCAGAATGTTCATATCTGAACTGTCGAATCTTGAAAAACGTTTCACATGAGCCTGCTTGAGATTTTATTTAAGCCGAGTCGACTCTATTGCTGTCAAGCACGGGAAGATCAGGATGCTCGCTACACCTTGGAAGACCTTGCAGTGCACACACAAACACAAGGGTAAGGACTCAGGGATCTGCAGAAATTTGAATTTTTGATGCAAGCTCCTTTACCCACCATTTCCCAACTGTCACTGCACGGTAGCAGGATCTCTGGACAAAGAACTACTCTGGGACCAAAGGACATAAAAATGAACCAGAGAAGCCAAAAAGGCAGGGTGCATGGCAAAACAGACCAAGAACTGGTGAAGCCCCCAAGTGAATGAGGAATAGGGAAGGCGATGGGAGGTGAAACCCTGTTCACCAAGCTAAAACTGTGAGAATCTTTTGCAGATGGCAGGGAGCATGTGAAAGACTTTGGGCAGGGGGCAGAACTATGGATTATTATTATTTTATCCACTTAAGATATCTCTGGTGGTCATGCAGAGGATGGACTGGCTGAAGACACTGAAACCTTGTGACCAGCCAGCAGGCGCTGAGGTACCCCCTTACGCTGAACAGTTAAAGAGAACCATTTGGGAAGCAAAAACCTGCAAAGCCTCATGAGTGCCTGAGTCTAAGTTGGAGGGTGTATCCAGGGTCTCCAAGGATGCCAGCTAGGCCATGGGGGAGGCTGGGAATTGGTTTTCCCAGACAGGAAGTAAAAAAGGAGTGGGAGGTGGGGAGGGTGGAATGGTGGCCACACTCAATGAGGGGTGCTGCTAAGTTGGACGAACAGGACAGAATCACAGATTCCCCAGGCACACAGAACTTCAGGCTGGGAGCCCCTCCCTATACTCACCGACAGCACTCTCACTGAGATAGGAACTGAAAACATGGCCATCTCTTTCCCCACTGTTATGAAGGTTCCTCCTGGTTGAGTTTTTTAATTTTCTCCATATTGTGGATTTACTTGGGCAGTGTCCCCATTTACTGTAAATTATGGTTTTCATTATCATTTTTATTAAGATGCCCAGAGGAGTTGGGGCTTACAATACCCATAATTTCTAATGGGCTGTTATTATTAATTTATAATTGTGAAACACTGGAGACAAATGTTACTTGTAACTGAACACAATTAAAAGGCCACAGAGATGGCGATTCCCCCCACCCTCACCAGGACAGACCGCTAAACCAATCTTTAAGAACCAACCAACAAGTTGCAGAATATTCTAGCACAAGTCATCTCCCTCCCTGGAGATCCACTGTCACATAGATAGCAAGAGGATAAGCTTAATGTCTTTCACCTTACGTGAGATTTGGGGACAATTCAAAGTTGGGGACAATTTTTGTGTTAATAAACCACAAGCTGAAAGGATGCAAGTTTCTCCGACATTCTACTATAAGTACAAAGATGATACTTTCCTAACTGATCAGATTAATGTGAATGAAGCGGTCACATGACATTGACCATGACACTGAAATCTAACTTTCCTAGGGCACTTCAGATGAAGTTCTAAGACATACATTCACCCCTACTGTCAATGCCACAAGTACAGTAATCAGATAACCCATATTGCTCTTTCTGTTGTTACTTTAATTACCTAAATGATCACATTTACCTTTCACATCATTTTAATCACATAATTCTAAGTTCCAAAGAGCTAGGAACTGTTTTCACTAAACGTTAACTGCAGCTGCAGTCTCTTAAAAAATTATAAAACTACACAGGTTTCACCAGAGGAAAATAAGTCATAACCAGCCTCGCTTTTAAATATGTGTTATATATAGCTGGCAACAAGTACCACGGATATAAATTTCACCAAAAAATGATACCAACTCAAGAGATGAGAATATGGAAGCAAGAAATGGTTGGCTCATGTAGATTATCTTTTTGAAATATCACCCGGCTGCGTTTACATGCTTTGGGTAGTTTAATACCGAGGCCATAATGTTTTGTAAACCTATGTAATAAATTCCAAGTGACTGCCTGGGATCTCTCAAGAGGCAAGCCTGACCCCACCGCCTACTGGGGCTGCCACTGAGCTGGCGGAATAAGTTCTCATCCGAGCTGCCAATGACAATGCAGATTCCACAGAGTTAAGAATCACAGTGAGAAAAATGCCCAGAGATTACAATTAACATGGTCCTAGGCAGGCCTAAAGAAGAGAGAGTCTGTAAGGGCAACTCGGTTGAGCAGTGTCTGTGTAAGTAAGAGAGCAGGGAACCAGGCAACCGCATATATTAACGGGAGGGGGGAGAGGAGTGGAATTCAAATGGCTCAACATCCGTGTGGGGTGGGGGCAGCTGGGCTCTCTCTATCGAGTTGTACATTGGGGGCATGCCCTTGACCCAGCTATTGCACATCCAGAAATTCATCCTACGAATATATTTGCCCACAGGAGCAAAAACCTGAGAGGAATATTCGACAAGCATTGTTTGTAACAGCTGAAAACCTGGAATCTACCTGAATGCCCATTGATGAGGTTAAATAAATCACATGACACGCATAGAACACTGTGCTGCAGTTAAAAAGAATAAGGTGAAACGAGATGGAGACACAAGAAAACATCTCCAAGTTGCATTAATTAAGAAAACAATATCAAAGCACAGAATAGCATACACCTGTGATCCCACTGTTGCAATACAAAGCAGGGAAGGCACGTGCTTAATATGCATTAATACTGATTACTTCGGCAAGAGAGCCGTTGGTCAGGGGCAGGAAAGCCTTACTTTGCATTTGAGAACATCTATGCTATTTCAGTTTTTAACACATGCACGTATGCCTGTTACAGAAGGAAACTAAAAATAAACAAGAATGATATCTAGTGGATAATTTACAGGCCTTTATAAATGTTAATACAGACAAGTGGGAACTGAAAGAGAGAAACCCATTCCTAAACCTATTTCAAACAATACATTTTCTGAGCATCCTGATTTTTAGAGAAGACCTTTGAAAGATTTTAAGTTGGAGGACGTGGAGATGTTATTATGTGCTGGGCACTATGCCAGGTGCTTTACGAAACATTATCTAATCTAAGGCACACCTTGCAAAAACGTTATGAAGTGTCACTGTCATTATATCCTATGTGAGAAAACAAACAATACCAGAGGTTAAGGGACTCACGGATCAGAGGGCAAAAAAGAAAGAGGATCCCCAAGTGGTATGGCCTGAGTTCGAAGCAGGTGGACGCCATCCAGTCCACAAAACAGCACACTCACCATGTAGGGTTAAGAGCACAGACTGGGAGTCCCTTCAGGGCAGGATAACCAACTTGGAACACTGCTCACCAGCCCAACAGTCTGCTAACTGTCTCTGTTGAATGTGACTCAGAGAATTTGATATATGTTCTTTGTGATTCTTATGAGGTATGTTTACATTTTTTGCCGTTTGTATAATTTAAACTAAACTTACTAAGCAGTTGTTCTTCTGAAAAAGACAGAAATGGCCCAAACGCATGGACTTCAATGTCAACAGCAGACCAACACCTCTTTCTGCCCATCATGTCAATGCAAAGAATTTAGGGCTCTTCGGCTATTTTATTACATAAATGTACTTAGTTTATGGAATCCATCCCCAAACTGCAACACGTACGCAAACTGTCTTCTCTCTCATTTAATATTTCATCACGAGGCTCAGAATTAACACCATTCTTTGTTTTTGCAAATATTTTCTGTGTAAGCCTTATGAGATGGGAATAAGTAATCCACAAAAATTAAGTTTCTCTCCACATTCTCCAAGGTCAATAACTGAAAAGTACCATCTTCATTTAACCTTGCCTCTATAATTTCAACCAATAAGACATTTATATGGGACAATCTTAACACCATAGCCATTCCAAATTTTGCTTAAATTTTTCTTAAGTTTTTAAAAGGCTTTAGGGCCAAACTTTAGAGACTGCCTTTATTAAAGTCGAAGATAAAGACCCACCCACACCCCAATAAGAAGAAAATCATGCCACATTGGATTTTTTTAAACAAAGTATACATGGCATTTTTATAAACTTGGCCCGGAGCCTTCAGAAGAAAAATTAAAACAGGATGAAATAGAAGAAACAAAAATAAAGGCTTCTCAGTAAAAAATGTTAAAAATCCAGCTTGTTGGACATGGAGACCACTGTGTCTTTTAAAGTCTCTCAACAAGACTCAGCTTCTTTCACTCACTGGCATTAATAAAGGAAAGACTATAATGGCTCTACAATTTCAAACCCAGCACATGCTGTTTGACTCAAGTTGATGGAGAGCAAGCGTTGTAACTAACAAATTCTCTCTCTCTCTCTCTCTCTCTCTCTCTCTCTCTCTCTCACACACACACACACACACACACACACACACACACACACACACACACACACGGTGTCACCTCATAATTCCTCACCACAGCAATATCTACTAAAGAACCAAAGCATTTCTGGGTTTTAGAAGTGGAAAGATTTACCCCGAAGTTAGACCTTTTTTCACTTTGATGGATTAATTTACAGCCACTTCAAGAGGAGAAGAGAACCCAACTCTGATTCTGCAAGCATGCTTGTATTATGTTACTGAGTGGTTCATTGTTTTCACAGCTGGGCCAGGATTTCCTTTCAGGACTGTGGCCTCTGTTAGTTACTCTGTCATCTGCTCAAGATGGGGTTCTTTATGATTTAGAGCAAACAGGGGCAGCCACGAAGGTCCTGCTCCTGTACTTGCCCCCCCAAAGACCCCTTTCTCTTACTTTCTTAATTGTCACTAGAAGCCCCGATCAGCCTGTCTCAATGTTTTTCCACTTCTTTCAATTAAGAAATCGTTAGGAAGGAATTCTTCAAAATAAAAAAAAAAAAAACCTTCATTCCATCGAGTGCTTCTAGGAATGAAAAGCCTGCTCCATCCTGCACCCTCACTGTTGGCAACGTAAATGCCTTTCGAATTCAAGCCTCCGTTAATTTTTTCAACAACCTCGGCACTCACATATTCCTTCGCCTCTTGAAAACGATTAAATTCTTTATGCTCCCAAAGTCACAGGGAGGTACTCAAAACACTAGGCTGGGAAAATCAGGCAGTTTTCTGAGGTTCACTTCTAAAGTGCCCAAACTGACTTTCATTCACCATCACTTACAACCTATTAAGATGCAACTCCTTGGAAGCAGGAGTGAAACTGGGTCTGCGAAGCTAGAGGCGAGGCAGAGAGTTCCATTAACGCTGTGCTCTCCGGCTCCGCCGTACCCTGTCCTAAAATCAGTACTCCGGCAACTCCTTATTCAGTAACGAAATTGGTATCTGGACCTTCCCTGAGATTGGTTAGGAAGCACTAACAACTAAAATGAAAGATCTGTGCAAATGTACAATAAGGAGACAACACGTAAGGGCTTTAAAGCAAATTGAGTTAAATGAGAAAATACCTCATTAAAGAATAAGCCGTACCTTGTAGTCAGTAAGAAAAAAAGTATCCCTGATAATCTATATAACCAGGTCACTCTTTTATATACTATCTTTAATATAATCGCTTTAAGTTTTATGAAGTCTAACTGTGGCTTGGCGACGTGTATTCCTGTTGTCGCTTTGCTTTTTCAAAACAAGCGCTGACACCATCTCAATTCAACCTGAAATGTATTTTTTAAAAAACTGAATAAAATTTTACACAATAATAAAATTTTTAATTAAAAGGAAAGTTTGGGCTTATAACTTGGAAACCTGGGTTCAAAACCAGGCTTTTTATTAGCTTAGGGAAGTCTTCTAAACCCTCTATACCTCAGTTTCTTCATATGTAAACAGAAATAGTAATGCCCCTGCGACATTTCGGTAAATGAGTGGAAGGAAGGAAGGAGGGGAGAAAGGGGTGATGGAGGGAAGGAAGAATCATGGATTACAGGGAAGCTCCTAAAACTCGATTTCATTTAGAGACCTATTTACATCGCTTTTAATAAGATTTAGTTTCATAATCATTAGAGTAATACCCATTTGTGTCATGATAAAGACACATAACACTAATTGTAAAATTATGAGATTTTTGCATAATTAGAAATTGACTTTTCCAAACAAAATGTCACATTTCCATTCACAGTTAACAAAAATCTCACCAATTACACTCCTACCTTATATTTTTTCTATGTAAGGTATTAAACGTCTGTATCATAGACATTTAAAAAATAAGCTCAGTATTTAATTTCTTGTTAGTTTTCGTCCCTATATAATGCATTAATGGAATCTAAACCATCTTTTTCCAATCCAACTGAAGAAATATTTAGTGAGCAACTACAATTCTCTAAAAATTGTAAAAACAACAACATCATCAAGGAAGCCGTAAGTTTCTGCTTCTGGTGAGTTCTCCTGTAATAGCCAAACAGTCCACAACCAGTCCTGGGTGGAAGGCACCAGCGGCACTGACTTTCCCATCCTTCCACAAGCCAGGGTCCGCAGAACAAAGCACAGGCAATCATTCCTAGTCTGAGGCTTTGATATAACACACTCTGTGCTTACAATGCCTAAGGGACCTACAATTTGCAAAAGAAATTCTCCATCACTTTTTTAAGCTACCTGAGAAGATCTGCCTAAACGAAATTAGACTCGCTCAGAAGAAGGCAAGGGGAAGAAGAGTTTAGTTTTTAGGATGATAACAGTTTGTTTTGGAACACCACGGTGAGGGATTGGTGAAACATACCAATTTTAAAATCTTTACCTCTCTGGAAACGTGTGCTCTAACCATCGGCCATGATCAGGCACCTGCTTGGCATGAATGTCAGATGCGCAGACAGCATTCCAGCTGGGGCTAATTTTGCCTGACTCCTGGAGACTCAGCCAGCTGTAAATTTGTGTTTGGCTCTCCTCAAGCAGCTGCTGCCTCTGGGCCAAGAGGGCCCTGTAGGAGCCCCACATAGGTAATATGCTCCATTAGGGATTAGGCTTAACTTCAATTCAAAGAGGACAGAGAGTGCTCAGAGTTGGGGAAGGCATTCAGGCCCTGACAGAGGACTCCAGCTTGCACAGAGTTTAGTTCAAACTGTGCGCCTGGAGGGGTCTCGGCTTCCAGCAGTGGGAGCCTATGCAATTGGGGAAGAGCCGCAGGAGAGTCTAATGGAGATTCTCCTTAACGACATACACTGTCTGGAGCTTCACACGGACACACTACTTTTGCATCACAGTCCCATTTAAACCTCAACACCATGGCCAGATGATGCTATGGTCCCTACTGTGAAGATTAGAAAACTGAGGCTCAGAAAAGCCGAGGTCAAATAGCTAGTGAACTGGGAGGGTACAGACTGGACTCTAGAACCTGGCCCTGTAAACTCCCTTACAGCTTCCTCCTTAGCAAAGTGGATGTTGGCTCCCCCTCACTGCATCTCCTCTTCCTAGCACCGCCCTGTAAGTGTCTCTCTTTGGAGTCAGACAGGCTTGGGTTAGACTCCTGCCCCTGCCTCTTTCTGTCAGCCTTTGAGCCTTAAGAAGAATGTTGAATGTTCTGGGTTGATTCGAGTCCCCTGCTTCGAAATTTCCATGTTGAAGTCCTAAGCCCCAGGACCTCAGAGTGTGACTTTCCTTGGAGAGAGGGCCTTTGCAGAGGTAATCAAGTTATAGTGAGGTCCTTAGGGTGGGCCCCAATACAATACGATTGCTGTCCTTGTAAAAGGGGAAATATGGACACAGCATACATATGGGGACAACACCATGTAAACGTGAAGACAGCCACCTACAAACCAAGGAGAGGGGCCTGGATCACACACTTCCCTGCCAGCCCTCAGAAGAATCCAACCTTGCCAACGCCTCGATTTCAGACTTCTGGCTTCCAGAACTGCAAGACAATAAGTTTCTGTTGTTTAAGCCACCCAGCATGTGGCACTATGTTATGGCAGCTCCAGGAAACTAATATACTTGACTTCTACGAACCTCAGTGTCTTCATCTGCAGAAGGGGAATATTAACATGTACACTTACTGCGCTGTTAGGAAAATCAAATAATAACTATGCAGAGCTTTGGGCAAGTAGCAAGTTTTCAATACGCGAGTTTACAACGGTAGCTAAAATGCTTTTCATGTGGTTTACACCTCAAATTCTCCTTTGGAAATCTAAAGCTCTTAACAGGAGGCTAAATAGAGGAAATGAACCTTAGCTTCTGTAGTAGCTATGCTATTCAAGAATTAATAACTGGTGCCCCAACTCTTTCCAAAATGTACTTAAAGCAATATCCAATACACACCCACATACAACACAGGAATTTAAAATAACATGAAAATCAGCGGTTGCCTGGGATAAGAGGCGGAGAGTAGGGAGGAGACTGACAAATTGCCTGGGGAAAAAAAAGTCAAGAGGAAAATTTCTGTAGAGATGTAAATATTCTATATCTTGATTGGGGTGGTGGTTTACCTGGGCATATACATATGTCAAAAGTCATCCATGTGTATAATTAAAATGTATGAGTTTTATTATATGTGACATACTTCAAAACGATTTTTTTAAGTGAAAATATGTGCCCATATTAAGAAAAAAAAAAACTGACTCACCAGGAATCTGAAGTAAGCTGGTTACTTACTTGAGCATTTAAATGTTAGTTCTAAGCTTCCTGGCAACCAAGGTATAGGAAAGAGCATACTTTACAGTGCCCTTTTTATTAAATGATAAAAAATATATACCAATTATTTAAGACAGGTGAGCTTTGTTTTCTTAAAAACTCTGAAATTTTATCAGAGGAATCCTTATATGAGAAGCATGTGTTGATAGAATAAGCAAGGGGTTGGCAAACATTTTCTGTAAAAGATTAGATATTAAATATTATGAGCTTTGCAGGCCATGTGGCCTCTGTCATAACTACTCAATTCTGCTGTTTTAAAATAACATGAAAGTGACCATAGATAATAAGTAAATGAATAGATGTCACTGAGTTTCAATAAAACTTTATTTACAAAAATAGGCACAGGAAAGTTGGATTTGACCCATGCACTGTCTAGTTTGCCAAGCCCTGGAAAAGACAATGCACTTTTAACAATCAATTCTAAGCTGACCTTAAGTGAAATATGAACAAAACATGGAAGGACATGAAGGTGAATCTAAACTGTAGATTTTCTTTGAAAGAAAATGTTAATAATTAGAACAGCCAAGTCCAGAACCCATGTGTATAACAACCAAAGAAAATTTAATTTCAGACAGTTTAGAAGATTCTATAAAAGCATCTATAAAGAGAATCTCATTAAAACAAATATAAAACAAATTTTTTAAGCATTCAATTTGCATCAAAATCTAATTACACTGTTTGTTTCACCCTGAATTTCATTCAAGTTACTATAACTGCATTGGCTTTTCATTGCAAAGTTGGATATTTAACTATAAACTACATCCTGCCTTTCCCTTTGTGTGTAAAATTGACAAATGTGTTGTTTTTGGATTCCAGAATTCTAGAGAAAGCCAACTTAAATGAATTAAGATGACTAATGTGTTGATTCTGTTTCCAGTCCAACAAAATGTTAATGTAAGGACCCATGTCATATGATGCTATGTGTTTTAGTTCAAATTTAACATCAAATATTGAATAAGGCAGTTTCTGAGTAAATTACCAAGCTAAAAATATTCCTTCGGCATAGCAAGAACTCCATCTTGTTTAAGTAAATGGAAATTTAAACATCTTTGCTCAGATCAGCCTAAATAACAAATTAGAAAAATGCAAATCTCTATTATAGTCAACAGTATTGATTCTGTCTTCCCGTGGAAAATAGCACAATATCGTGCATCAAGGAAAAGCATTCGTTTAAAGTGATTCGCCCATGATCTTCACTTCGAGCGATGGTCTACATGTAACAAACAGTTAAGCAAAATGATGCTTTTCTAGGGCTCCAGGTAAGTGATCACATCCACAGTGAAGTATCACCAAGATACCACAAAACCGTTGTGAAACTGATAACCCAAGCGTCTTTGAACATTCAGCTACTCCAGGGTAACTGGCGTTACTAGTTCTTTTGGAGCATGATAATGTTTTTACAAATGTTTTCATTACATTTACTTAACATTTGGCTGAGGAGTTCCTGTGGCTATAACACACTGCTGCACAGTTTTGTTTTAACTAAACTAACATTAGTTTTTCATCACGTAATATTTGAGTAATTTCTATTTCCACAGAGGCAGTAACTATTACACTTTTAAAAGCTGTTGGAAGTGTTGCAAAGCCTGAATCGACGTCCATAAACATTTACCATGTACCTTCCATGAATAAGACACGAAATGTCAGATCTTGGTTGTTCAGCTAATTCGAATATCAAACCTTTCTAGTTTTCATAAATTAATTACATTAACTGACCACCAAAAAAGGAATTTTGATAATTATCTTCAGTATGAAAATTGGATCTATTAAGAGATTATAAAGAGAAGGAAATCAGTAATTAGAGGGCTGCATCTTAGAAAAAAAAAAGAAATTTAAAATTTTATAAGAAAGAATTTAGAAATCCAGGGTCTAGAAATGGAAACTACATAGAATATATGTATTTTTGCCCCTAGGTTTTAGATTCAACTATGACAGGCTGTCAGTTACTGAATATTTTTTTCATTACCTGCCAGTTCTTTAGGAGATTTCCATTGTTTAGCAAAGGGTAATTCTGAAGTCAATAACACTTTAATAATTACATGCTGATAAATTGCTATCAGAAAAGTGACCATTACAATAAAAATTTAACATCAACATCTCTAAGCATATTTTTTTCTCATTCTATTCAATTCAATGATTTTCTTATGAGAGGACTCTCTATAGCAAGCACATATATGTAACTACTACTAATGATTACAGTTCCTGAAAGTATTAGGATTTCTTAATTCAGTGTCCATGGACTAGCCTTCTCCCCACCCCAAAACTACACATTACACACAAATGCTTGGCTATGAATGCATTTATTTATTTATTTTCCCCTGTGGAAAGGGGCCAGAGGTTTTGTGAAATTCTCAAAGGAGTATAGAATAAAAAAAAGTTAAAATTCAGTGGCCTGGATTTTTTTTCTAAGCAGAAATCCGTGAAAACATTTGTGTGTTCCTCTGAAAGATAAAGATAAAGAAGTCAAGTATTGTGTACTTAACAGTCTCAGAGCAAGTCCATCCATGTAATCCTACCATCCCAATGTCAGAAGGGGGCCTTAATCTGCTCAGCACTTAATTTTCCTCTGTAGTATCCTCAACAAGCAGCCCCAGACTATGCTTAAACACCTCTGTGACCAGCAATACATTTGTTCAAGGAAGCCCGTTCTGTTACTGGAAAGCAGGCAGTTCCCCACTTGGCTCCTAATGGGTGACAAAAACAGGACAAAAGAACAACTACTCCTAAAAATCATTCGTCATAAGAAAGTAATCCCCAGAGGGATAAGAATATTTGGTTCGCTGCTGTGCCCCCAGGTCCTAGAACAGTGCTAGGTACACAATAGACACCCGATAAGTTTTTTAAAAGGACTTGTTGAATGACTGCTATTCGTCTGGCTAGCATCAATAATATAAAGCAATACCTCTTTTACAGCCTGGTTCTTATGGGTTGAATTGTATCACCTTAAAAAATGCACTGAAGTCCTAATTCCCGGAACCTCAGGATGTGACTTTATTTAGAAATAGGGTCTTTACAGAAGTAATTAGTCAAAATTAGATCATTAGTGTGGGCTCTAATCCAACATGATTGTGTCCCTATAAAAAGGGAAAGTTGGGACAGACAGACACACGTGGAAGGAAGACAATGTGAAGAGACTTAAGAAGAA
This sequence comes from Eonycteris spelaea, assembly GCA_003508835.1. NCBI lineage: Eukaryota > Metazoa > Chordata > Mammalia > Chiroptera > Pteropodidae > Eonycteris > Eonycteris spelaea. The sequence continues at coordinate 8,729,904 of PUFA01000026.1, read as the reverse complement.
CACCATGTGAAGACAGAGGAGGAGGCTGGTATTGTGCTCCACTAGCCAAGAAAAATCTGAGCCTTCCAGAAGCTGGAAACGGCAAGGAAGGATCCTTCTCCTATAGGTTTCAGAGGGAGCATGGCCCCGACAACACCTTGATTTTATACTTCCAGCCTCCAAAGCTTGGGAACAATAAATTTCGGCTTAAGCCCCTGAGTTTGTGGTACTTTGTTATGGCAACCTGAGCAAACTTCTACAGCAGTGGATGAGAGCTCCAGAATTCATCACAAACTAGCACTGCTTGATATTCCTGACAGAGAGTTTTTTAACCTTTAAAGGGACCTTTAAGCAATGGACTGTTCTTATCTGGACACCAAGAGAGCTGAGTAATGGTACAAGGGGCGGACTGTATTGGGTACCTGTCGTACGCACTTCAGATCCTCCCAGTCCCATCTGATTCCGGGTACTGCTGCAACCACTAGGTCCGCACAGCTTGCAACCAATTTCACACAAATGCAGCTGGATGGCCTCACCCGGGGCTGCAGTGTGGCTCCCTCCATTCCCACCATGGTTTCTCTGACACTGCAGCATGGGATACCTGCAGAAACCTGCTTGGGACTCATACACACGCAACCCAAAATGCTGAGGCATTTACATCTGTGGGGCCACCCTGGCCTGATACAGGTGGAAAACCATGAATAAACACATTCCCCATTCCATTCAGCAGGCAGGCAGCTCTGAGACGCATTTCATAAAGCTCCTCAGACAGTCCCTTGGTACTGAGCACCAGTGGCCCATGGCACTGATCAGCTCAGTAACACATCCTGGCATTGCCTTTCCCTCCTTCCTTATGGAATCTACCATCGTTCACTTGTGTTCTCTGAAATTCCATCCCATATTATCTACAAATAAGCCTTTGTCTCAGGATCTGCTTTTGGGGTCCCCAAGCTGAGAGAGAAACCTTTTAAAAGTCACTACCTTAGTTTTTAGAAAACTTGAATCATTACAAAAGTTTTTACCCTCCATCCTAATCAGCAGAACGCGGCTTTCTTGCAGAATTCTGTCCATTGGTCCCAGTGCTGTCCCTTGACGTAAGCCAGGTTCTCTCTCTCCTGGATAGCTGTTGCAGGAACTAATTTATGTAGACCCTTTCTTCCACCACTGAATAAGGTGTGCTCCTGGGACATAATTGGATGACTGTGCCAGCCCTTAGCTTGTCTGTGCTCCATCCACAAATGAACACTATATTCTAAACACGGTCTGATCACTGGGCCTGTTCGCTTTTCCTTAGAACAAACCATGAAAGGTGCAACCAACCAAAGGTATGAACATCCGAGGTTGCCTACATCAGAGGCATTATTTTTTGCAAACGTTAAGTGCTGCAGGAAACGGCACGGTGGACCCTTCTCTGAGCAGCTGTAGGTAAAATAGGGATGGCAAACGATGATCACAGTTCAGAAGCCCCGTCTTCCCCCCGTGCTCCCCTTCACGTCGGTGGAGAGGCACATTAAGCACGTTACTCTTGCTCTCCCGCAGCGCGGAGCACATGGTTTTCGCAAGCTTGATTACGGTCGTGGCAGTTGGGTGATTGCTACTTAAGTCAGGCAGATGCCAGATGCTTCTCAGAGTGGGCTCCCCCAAATGTGGTTTTATTTACACACAGGGAGGAAAAAAATTATTTCGAAAAATACTCAATCAAGAGATATGGATTCTTACCATATCTTTATTTCTTGCAAAAGTTCAATTAAACCCAGAAACATGTACTTTTTTCTTAACTGCTCCTCGTTCTGCCAGGTCAAAGGCAGGGAGCCTAACATCCGTGAGGAATGTGTACTTGGCCCCCGCTGGAACGCGCCAGGTTCGGCTTCCTCTCCTCTTTGGTTTTCACGCCCTTATTTTGAGCTAACTTAATCACGCACATCCCTACTGCTCAACTGAGTTCTAATGAAGCACCATAAAAAAATTAAAAAAAAAAAACTACTAAGTTGCATGTTGTAAACGTCCATTGGCAAGTTCGGGTGTTAATATGAGAAGTAAATTTAATGACATTAAAAAGAAGTATTTCATCGAAGACAGAGTAATTAAAAGGCATAGTGTATCATCAGCAAAGCGGGGTTGGCTCCTGCGGTGCGGTGCTATCGGAGGGGGTGGCGTGGCTGTGGGCTGTGCTGTCCAATTCTGCCAGGGCACTGCCATCAGCTCTCCCGGAGACGGTGGTCCAGCCACCACCTTCTGGACAACTGTCATCACTTCAGCCGTTTGTAGAGCTGGTCTGTCTAAAAAGAGTTCCCACTTCCCTTGATCGTGATGCCCTCTCCCTTTCACACTGACCTGCCCTGTGCTTTTCACTTCCTCTTTGTTCATGAGGCTCACTCATGATGGGAAAGGTTTAGGGCTCAGTGGACATGAGTGGGGAAAAAAAGACAAACCTGCTACAGTCTGCCTGTTTTGTGTAAAGTGTGGATACTGTCCATTTGGAGCACACAAAACCATGGCTTTGCATAAATCCCTTTGCTGTCCATTGGCAATTTTGTACAGTACCAAAGGGCAGTCAAATGAAAGTGAAATATTTATTCAACACCCAAAGTGGAATAGAGACTGGGACAATTCTGGATGTGTCTCTCGGCAAGTCGGTTCATGGATTTAAAACTCTAGTGATTTTTCTTCCCTATTTCATACAAAGGTGTATCTTAAACCAGTTCCTTTCTACCTCTTAAGAAAAAAACAGAATTCTCTCTGTGTTGGCATACATATAAAATTGTCGACAATAAAAAATTACAAGACAATGAATTTGCATTTTAAAATATTGATAAATAAAATAAAATTGAAATTAAATAAATTTCAAATGTAGTCTTGGACACAAAACAATAGATAAGGCAACTCATGGTGAACAATACAAGGTGACAGACATCATGTGTAGTGCTTCATTTTATTTCTTTGAATTCTCACGACTCTATGAGGCTAGAGTCATGGTACCTACTTCATAGATGAGGAAACTGACACTCAGGGATTAAGGATAGAGTCCAAGATCCCAGAGTTAGCAAATTGGAAAGTATCAAAGTGTAAAAGAAAAAAAAAAAAGAAGGTAGGTTTCGTTAGCCAAGAAAAGAGTGAGGACTCACAATCTAAGAACTAGGTACTAATAGTAGATACACATTTATGTTGCAGTCTAATTTTCCCAAGGCTTAACCATTTTAACCACACCAGTGGTTTATTGCTGGGGGGTGAGGAAGGCAGCTTTCCCATTCTGATGTGTCTTTCAGGTGAAGGAACCTCCAGCTGTGTTTCTGTCCCTGACCCCTGGCCCCGCCCGCTTCCCCCTCACTTATTCCTGCCCTTGGGACAAGGCAGAACTTAATGTGATTAGGAAATACGCCACTGAGAACAAGTCACACACAGCTTGCCTTTCCCTCCTCTTCCAGACAGCACATCCTCTGCCGCTCTGCTGTGTGGTACACTCTTCAGAGGTAGGCTCTGCCCTCAGGGAAGTCTGGAGGGACCCAGCACTGATCCATTACCCTAATTCTGGTGTTCAGGATTAGAAAGCCCACCAGCCTACACATATAAACCGTATTCTCCAAGACCAACTTAATCAGTCGTTAGGGTGATATTCTAGTCTCCCTGTGCCTTATTATTTGTCTTATTTCTCAATTAGCTCATAACTTGGAAGGGGAAAGTTATTTACTGGCCCCTTTGAGCCCCAGCACCCTCTCTGTGCTAATGGCCCAATCTGTGCTCACAATTCTATTGCTATAAACCGATGTGATTCAGAAGTTACACAATTAAGACCAGTGAGGTCTAAGAGAGACATGACAGTGAACACCAAAATACACACCCAGGAAACAAGATGCTTTTTCACTATATCCTAGGGGTTGAATAAGCCTATTATAAATTGTAATGTATACTACAAGAGAATACTTTTTTCCAGCTATATGTTATTCCTTGTTTCATTGTATCATTATAATTTTTAAAAAGCAAAGGCATATCCTGAAATCCCATGCTTTGTAAAAGATTCCATTATAAGAGTAATCATTATTGAACCTTTTAGCCCAGATGTAATTTCTTACATGTTACAACAAGTTTGGCACGCATTGTGAATTTCAGCCAAGGTTGATAAAGTTCAATAACTTGGCTAACCAACCATGTGTACTACTCATTATAGAAGTAATAAATAGATTCATCAAAATGGACATGAAAAAGCCATAAGAAAATCGGATGCCATTTCCAGGCTGCCTCATAAAAGCACCTCTTGGATTTTAATATAATTTTATATGTAGTTATCACACCTACCCATCATTCAATACCAAGCATATATAAAACAATCATCTACCCCTCTTTGCATGCTGAATAAATTTCAGTTGCAAAGGTGAATTCTCTAGTCTAGAGATCTCAAAAGTCATATCAATGCACATGTACTTATATGTTCAACTCCTAAAAGAATTCACATCAAGTGGGAAGGGAATCAGACAGACATGCCTACAAATGTCATTTTCCCTCACATTATATTTGGGGGTCAGTTGTAGTGGAAATGTTTTTTCAGTAATACTTTCATTCTAATTATTCTTTTAGCCTACTGACAACTGAAAAATTTAGTGGCAAGAAAAGAAAGCCTGGTTTAGATCAAGGTCATGGATGGAAGAAAGAAATCTTAGTGCATAGAATGGAAGAATCTCCTATCATCAAATGTACAGAAGTCAACAAAGCTGGCCTCTAACATTTGAACATAATTAACAAAACTCCCTTTATTAGGATAACAAAACTCGAGCAACTGCATAATTGAAAATCTAATCTCTCTCTACTGCACTTTGTTCTTTGATGCTTCTAAAAGAAACTCAAACACTATCTCAGACGTTCATTGTCAAGGTAGCTAAAGCCTACCCTTCTCAGAAAGAAATTTTCTTGCCTTCAGTCAACCACAGTGAAGCAGGCTAGCATCATGCTCTGAACTAAACATTACAAGTCGGGTTTCACATTTCAGATGCGGATCTGTAAGTGTTAACATTCTGCTGGGCAAATAACTCTTCCCTCGCTGTTGCAGTGGGGGAGTTTTCTCTCCATCCCAGGAGGGGAGCCTGAGGGTAGAGTCTGCACCCTCTGTCTCTCAGCCAGGCCATGTCTTCATTTACAGAGAACAGCGCAGCCAGGTGTGTCTGTACTGCAGCATCTGCCCTGTCACAGCGTTTGGACTTTTCGAGGCACAGACAGCACCTTTTCTCCCTTAGCCGTGCATCCCGTCTGCCCTCCTCCAGCCTCTCTGTGCTATCAGCAGCGGGTGTCACCAAAAACCAATTTATTGTTTCAGCTTAATGCTTTCTTCTGAATTTGCTCTCTTGCATTCATCTGCAGAGTGGGATCACTGTGTGACAATATTATAAACATCCTCCTGCTTTCCTGGTTCTTTTCACATCTACCATGGAGAAAAAAACATGATCAAGCTTTCTAAAACCAAAGTTACCCTCTTAACAAGAAGGAAAATATTCCCTGCTATTAATTACAAACAGTGCCTAAATCATCACAACCTTAGCCAAATAATGTGAATTTTTAACTTAACATGAGCAAAACATTACAACAGTGGAGTGCTTTATTTTATCAAAAAGTTAGCAATGGCCAGATTCTTCCAAGAGCTTAAATACCATGATGACAGATACTGATGTACAGAAAGATTAAAGTAAAATATAAAGCTAAACAGAGAATAAAGACGTGAGCCAGAGATGTGCTTTGAAGAACAGAAGTAACGAAAAAGAAAAATCGCATACCAATTGTCATGGTGAAAAAAAAAGGTTAAGATACTAAGAAAAGAAAGACCTAGAGGACAGGTAAAATTCAGCAGGCATTATAAGAAAAGTGTGCGCAGAAAATGTAGTCTTTGAAACATCCATGCTGTCATTTACTGTAATGCCCAGGATTAAAAATGTGGTTAAATGTCTAAATAAAGACTTCTGATAACTATCCAGAAATGCTATCAATACTAGCAGATAGTTTCCTAACACAGGCTTAAAACGAAAGCCATCCTGCTCGCCATGTTGATGTTGAAATCCAATATCAATATTTACACAGATAGGAAAGTCAACATTAACTATGTTTGCTGTTTCTTATTTGTCACAAGAGTGCATTCTGCCCACTAATACGAAAACACGCACACGCAGAGCTATACACTATAAAGCCATTCTAAAAGGAAACAGTCAAGAACCGTTTAAGAAAGTGCGTATGGCTCCCTAACACCGGTGTAAGACCCACAAAACCTGCTAGGAGGATGGAAGCGTTCTATTGACCGTGCACTTGGAGTCACTTATTTCTACATGTGACGACTCCGTAATGCTTCGCTCCCTTCCCGGCTCTGATCATAAGCTGGTGTCCCTATGATCAGCCTCCTATGAGGCACAGTCCAGAAGCTTCAGCCACTCAACTTTTATATTCATTCAAAGCCATCAGCATTTCTTCTTCAGGGGACTGTTTGAATTTATTTCGCTTTCAGGTTCTTCTCTGCGGACAGTTTAAACAAAACACGTGATATTTTGAGTCTTTTTTAAAAAGTATCCTTTAATAAGTTAAACATTATTAAATTCTTCAATTCAAACAAGACCAAGTTTTATAATAACTAAAATATGAAATCTAGAAGCCACCACTCCTTAAAGACTGAGCATGCCCTGCTATAAAATTGAAAAATTCTGAAAATTAGCTAAGTTTTAATTTTTACATAATAGGTAATAAAAAGTTTGCTTGGACTTTGTAGAGTCAAACGGTCTCCAAAAATGTTACTAACTTTCCCTGCAGCTCAACGGAATGTAAAATCCGAAGTTTCAACTGCGATTCTCCAGCTCACATTCACGTACGGTGCTTTGCAGCTGCCGCCCCGTTTGAGGGGCTGGGAGATGGAATGGAGCAAAGAAGCATTACGGCAATTATGAAGCCTCGCTGGTGTACACTGTCAGATTAATAACCAGCGTTAGCAAAGCTCAGCTCTACCGTCAGCAGCGTGAGGAAAGAAGAGCGAGAGCTCCAGGGCTAAGTCAAAACCCGGGGCAAAGCACAGACGCGAGCGACAGAAAAGCCAGCCTGAATCGGAAAAGAAATCCGTCCACAAGACCAAAAAAAAAAAGAGTGAGTGTGCCACTCAAACTGACCACTAATTTTTTGCACGTACTATCCGAACAGCACATAACTGCTCAGACTGTGAGCATGAACATCAAAAGACGGCATAAGCTTAAAAAAAAAAAATCATAATCCAGCTGCATGCCTATGACCACAAGGCAAGCAATGGAACTGCGTGCGATATAAACGAGCAAATCCACACAGTCCTCTTCCAGTGATGGCGACTTCTCCCTCCCCCTGTGCCTACTGCAGGTTTTGCCTTCCGTTATGGTCACTCAGAAGACGTGTAAGTGCAAATGAAGCTTAAGAAAAGTCGGAGACTAATAGCAAGACAGAAACAAAAAAAAAAAAGCATCAGTTGAGATAGCAAAAGCTCTTAATTTACAAGAACATATTTGGTAATTCTTTGCAGATATCGTCCCAAGAATGGGGGGGTGGGGGGGTAGGGGGCAGGCTTTAGTATCATATGCTTTTAAATACAAATAGAAAAATACAGAAATAATTAGAAACTACTCAGAGGCATACATGCATACAGGGGAATGTACGGTTTTAAAAAAAAATTATACTATAAAGAATATAAATTTAAATGTTTTCTAGAAACAGAAAGATCGAGTTGCTAATATTTTGGTTAGTGTGCAGCTCCATAAGGGCAGGGATCCTGGCTGGCACCTAGAACTCAGTAGTCATTAAATGTTTGCTGACTGCACAAATGACCGAATAAAGGGCGAGGCTGTGGCTATGAGCCAACCAGTCCACTCTCTCCACACAGCCCTCACTGCAGACCTTAAACCGGGGCTCTAAACTCAAGTCTCCGAAAGGACCGGGTACATAATAGCAAGAACGTGGTCAGGTCAAGTACTCTGGCCTGTCTGCAGGGAAACAGCCCGCAGGGGTCAGTGTGACTCAGCGTCAGTGTAATTCCCCTTGGTGGGCACAGGGACCCAATGTTCCCAGTTCTTCTGGATTTCCAAGACTCAGAAATCAAGATTACTTTTAAGTAAAATATCCTGGTTTTAATACAATGGCAAGTACTAAACCAAAACAAAAAATACTATCAGCCATTGTGTGGGACAAACAAACCATCCGGGGGCTAGACCTAGGCTACAGAACCCAGTTTACCTCAGTCCTGATTGGGAAGCTCTCTTCCTGACCAAATGGCAAGAGGAATGAGCAAGCATGAAAATGTCCCCTGCCCTTAACCATTATGACATGGCACCACGTTACCAGCAGCAATACGCTGAAAGTTCAGATGTGTATATACAATCCTGCTTCAAACTCAAACTGGCGGGAATGAGGCATTGAAAGAGCTGCTCCAAATTCAGAACATTGAGGCACGCTAACACCTAAACCAAACTTTTTCCAGACACACTTACCCAGCCCAAAGAACCAATTAGGAAGGGAAGAGGTAGAGTACAGACAGAAGTCTCTGATGCCACCAATGAAAGAGTTCTTGGAGATAATCCGTCACCTTCCATCTTAGGCTGAAGAGTGGTCCCTGAGGCAGGCCCACATCTTAATTCTTGGAACCTATGAATGTCAACTTATAAAAAAGGACTGTGCAGATGTGATTAAGATGAGGGTCTTGAGAAGGGGAATTATCCTGGACTATGCAGGTGGGCCCCAAATGGAAACGCACAGGGCTCCTTCTAAGGGGAGATTTGACTAAACCAGAAGGGGATGGGATGGTGGAAGCAGAAAGCGAGTGATGCGCTTCAAAGGTACAGGAAAGGAACACAAGCCACAAAACACAGATGGCCACTAGAAGCTTTGAAACGGGCAAGGAAATCGATTCTCCCTCCCTTCCCCCACTCCCACACAGCGATTAAAGGAGCCAACCCTGCCAACATCCTGACTTCATGAGGTCCAACGAAACTGATTTTGGACTTCTGACTGCTGAAGTGTAAATGAATAAATTTGTGTTGTCTTAATAAATAAGTGAACGTGTAAGGGACATGTAACGCTAGATGCACATGTGTGCACTGGGGTACGTCTAAGAGTTCCAGGATAATGACACACACACACTCCTGGTTTCCTCTTGCTCCCTGGTCAGGCCAACAGGTAATAAAAGAGAAACACCAAGATACAATTGCTAGACGTGGTAGAAAAAAGGCCCTCATGAACAGAGACCACAGCTCCCAAGTCACCTATTCAGGCTGAAGAAATGGTAACTATTGCCGAAACTCTGCCCCTGCTCCCTGAGACGTTCCCCGGTATGGAGCCGTCACAGCGCTCTCTATCTGGTAACTGTGCACGAACTTGGAACTGAAACTTCCTTTACTAATAGATAAAGTTGTAATTGGCATTTTTTTTTTCATAATGCCAGTTGGGATGCAATGACAACCTCTCAGCTGATGGAAGCTTCTCAAACTGAATTCGGCTGCGGAACGTAGAAGCCATGGCCGCCCTGCTGCACTACACAGCCATGCAGAAAAACTGAAGGCAGCCAGAAGATGTTATACTGAAAGATGCAAAAAGTTTTGAGATTGCCTCCTTACAGCCATTGGTGGCTGCACAGCAGACTCTCTTCATTTGAAAGAGATTGATTTTTTTCATTCTTTTGCTTCGTGTGATCACCAGGAAAAGTTTCCAGAATCAAGAGGTTGCTGGCAATTCTGTTGATGTCATAAAATCAAACAGCCCCCAGTTTACTCTTTCTGTTTACATTTGTATTAGCTCTGCATCGAAAGCAGAGGTAAGGGCCTGAGCGGAGGAAACTGAAGGCAACCAGGAAGAAAATGTACTGTCCAAGAACCGACATTTGCACCTATGAAACCCCAAAACAACTACAACCCGAGGCTGTTTGTGTCTCTGAAAGTTTCTGCTCCTCAATATCTAGCTAGAGTCATAGCCTGTCAACTCTGGATGGAAGAGCATTGTTAAATTTTTTTAGTCATCACCACCAAATTACTGCCCAATGCACAACAAAGTGACTCGATGTCTCGTTACTTTTCTGAACCCTCGAGAAGCTACTTGCTATAACCTCTCAGCATAGCCTAGCAAAAAAAAAGGTAGAGATCCTAGTTTACCCAGGCCATTAAGAAATTAAATGACTCTCTTCCTCTCTCCTCCAACTTCTTCCAAATCGAAAGCCTCCCACTGTTGGATTCTTCTTTCTGACAACTGTTAGGTTATTTTTCCCCAACTGCAAGCAATCACACACACTCTCTCCATTACTGCGTTTGCACATTGTGTTTAGTTGATCCTTACAAAATAGTAAGTGACAGGAAGTATTATTCTCTTGATTTCACAAATGAGGAAAGTCTCCAAACACGTTAAGTGACTTGCCTTGGGTCACGTCAGTTAATGACAACCTGTCTCATAGGCCAGTCCTTTGCCTAACACGTCCCAATAATCTCAAATAAAACTCATTATACATTTTTTCCTTTTTTTTATTTTTCAATTACAGTTGACATTCAATATTATTTTCTACTCCATCTTGACCATTTTAAGTGCTGATAAAATTCTATTCATCAAAGACACATTCTTCAGTATAATCCAGTAAATGGGACAGCAAAGTCGGACATTTATACTTAATATACCAGGCGGCCTTATAAACCATCACAAACTCGAGAATATGTGCTGATGCCAAACTCTCATTAATAAAAATATCTTGATGCATTCATTTAAGGTTTTCCTACCTTGCCCCCCACCACCAAGTTTAATGTATTTTTCTTTCTTGACTGTAACAACCCTGTACTTTTTTTTTAATTGATTCTTTTTTGTGAATGAAGCTACTATCTCATCTCCAACCAAAAAATATCTAAAATGTTTCCACTAATACTAAACACAAGTCAATGCCTAAAACAGCTACTTATAAAAGGTCATTTTGGGACAAACTCACAGATACTATGGCAGCCATTAGAGGATCCAAGAACCAGGAAGCTAGGAAAATATCAAACTCATTTCAGTAACTGGATCTCCTCGCCGCCCATTCCTGAAATGCCTACAGTTTAGTAAGTGCCTGCAACGTTGAGCAGTCAATTCCCTGGGCACTCTGGAGTTCCCATCTTTGCAAAGTAGGAAAACTGTCCACGTTTCATAGACCTGGAACAAGAGTTCAGAGGAGGAAAGTAACCTGCCCCCAGTCACTTAGATGGGACGTGGTTACGCCAGGTTTTGAAACTAGGTCATGTCTGCTTCCTGAAGTCAGTACTCCTTCTCCTGTACCCTGCTGCCTCTCTAGATAGAAACCCGCCACCTTTCAAGCTTCCTCTGACTGTCAGCAGAGCTATTTTCAGCGGTGGTACAATTTCACCACGCAAGAGCCAGGCTCATGAAATGAGATAATGCATAGAAGAGCTCTGAAGAGTTGTTACTGTCATTAATAGAAGATCTGGGGGAAATCTGCAGAACCAAAACAACCAAATGTTGCCTATCGTGTTATCCTGGGACTCGAACACCACCGTAAGCTGGCCCACACTGCGTTTGCTGGGGTGCTCCCTCCTTAATGCAGGTATTAAACAGCAGTACCCATGATTTGAGGTGTAGCTGGTGTGACAGATAAGACATATGCTTGAAAATTTTTAGTGAAGCAGACTGTGGAGTTAGGCCAAATTCCTTCCCATGAATCCTCTTGATCGCAAGATTAAATATGCACTTAAACAGACACTTTGAGATAAATTAACTTCTAAGAGAAAGGAACATTTTGAAAATTAAATTATACTGCATGAATCAAGCAATCAATTAGCAATCAATACATATCCAATAGTTACGCATGTAAAATGAAAAGGCAATTCATAAAAGAGTAAATACAAATGGCCGAATATATGAAGAGCTGATCAATCTTACTAATAGAGACATGAAAATTAAACTGATACTTTTTTAAATCTTAATTGCCAGGGTTGGCAAGGATGTGCGGCAAATGGGCATTCAATTGGTACAGGCTTCCAGGGGTGTGGTCTGACAAAACAAATCAGGATATAAAGTTTAGGAACAAACCCCTTGATTCAGCAATTCTACTTCCAGAAAATAAAACTACAGAACAATCATGAATGGGTAAAAACATTTAATTACAAAATGTTCATCTCCATTCTATAGCTATCAAAAAGATGAAATCAACCCAAATGTTCCAGTAGGAGAATGGTTAGAACGATATAAAATACTATTCAACCACTTAAGATGTAGAATATTTAATAGCAGGGAGAGATGCTCGCGAACCACAGTCAAACAGAAAAATTACGAAAGAAAGGAAAACCGCTTAGACTCATATATGCCAAATGTTATTTCTGGCTGGTGAGTGTTTTTTTTTTTTTTTTTTTACTTATCAGCATTTATTTTCATTTTTACTTATCTGCATTTTCTAAGTTTTCCATAAGGAAATCATGTTTTATAACAATAATGAATAATTTTAAATGACTTCAATAGAAGGCATGTAATGCTAATCCAGCCTAACACCTGGCATAAACACGAATTTGACAAATGCTGGCTCCTGTTCCACTGTAATTCTTCCCCAACACCTAACACCAATGTTACAGCAACACCAAAGGGGAACTGGGTAGAGAAAGTGTCAGTGCACTAACCCGTGACTGCCCAGCAGTTGAGATCATCTCTGCCTAGGTCTTCCCGACAGACACCACGACCAGCACACGGCCTGGCACAGAGCAGGCTTTCATAAACGTGTTAAATTCTCTGATTTCACACAGACTGAATGAGGTGCTTGGGAAGGGCTTGGTCAGGACTGCGTACTATTCCTCGGAACGAGAAGGCAACAAGTAGCATGGAGAGGGCCCCACGCGAGCAGTTCTCTGCTCTAGTGCTGCAGGCACTCCCTGCTCAGGAGCGGTGGGATCTTACGCAAGTTTCCTCACCTTTCTGTGCTTTCATTCTGACACTATTTCAAGAGAGCTGTGAGCACTGAGGTTGTGGTGAGAAATAAGACAATGTGTACGGAACCTTTATAAATTCTAAAGGGCCATCAATAAATTCTAATCTGTGATCGGTGATCAGTAAATTCTGATCTGGAATAATGAAGCACATTTTAAAGGCAGAGATGAAAATGAAAAATGTTTTATTAGTTTTAAATCAGTTTCCAGACAACTACATGAGAAACTTCTTTGATTCTAATTCTGTTCTTATTTATATGATATAATTTGTTCTTATAAACGGCCTAGCTCTATCCACCTTGCTAGTCAACCCAGCCTCCAACCTAGGGAAAAATAGTAAAACACTGGAATGAGTTTCCTCCCCCTGCCCTATCTCATCCACATAAAGTCACCTTCTTCCTTCCCTCTTCTCTTTTTCTCTCTCTCTCTTTCCCTCGAACATGCACACAACCTTAGATCTCCTCTAAAAGACTAGTGAGGAAATCTCAATTTGCTTTCAGGACCACACAATCTGAATATGGCTTCTAAGAAGAAAATCTGGAAAACAAAGCAGCACAGCCCGGTAAACAAATAACTCACAGATTTGAAACAATCAGATTCAAATCATGTCAAACAAGTCTTTAGGCTTGTGTAATGACTAGCACTTCATGAAGTGCAGTGTTCTTAAGCCAAAGGAAGATAATACATTTAAGCTCGGGTAGCTCAGTCAGTAGGGCCTCAGGAAGATAATACATTTAGGCAGGAAACTCAAGCGTTTAGAATTTGTGTTTGATCAATCTACCAGAGCCTAAATTGAAGAGCTCTTTGCAAGAAGGCCTTTCTATTGACCCCCAAATGTTATTCTGGAAAAGGTGCAGGACTCATATGAACAGTTTGTGTATATGCTACAAAGAGTGCAAGAAGGGACATGGGCCACGTCATACTCCATAAGTGACTTTCAACTTTCAGCATGCCTTTTAGTATAAAATCTGTAATAATTCCAAGAATAGCCATCTAGTTTTAACAACTTTTATTTGATAAACAATGAACGCATCAGCAAAGGAATGGCCAAAATATCTTAACTCTGGTGAAACAGTTTTGCAATCTTACAAGTATATTCACAATGCTTTCAGGCCCTTTCATTTTCAAAAGATAAAAAGTAAGCTGCTGAGAAAAAGAATATAAATGAAAGTATGTAATATGGTATAGTGCATTCAGTTTGTCCCCATTTAAAATCTGAAAATATGCCGTGTTTTAAAGCCAAAGTATTTTCTTTTCTGGGCCAAATTTCTGTTTGAGAACTGAAGCAGGCAATTAATGGACTGTCTCAAACTTTAGTTATAAAGCCAAAATAAAAACTACCCTCCTTAAGATCCTGGCTATTTGCTTTATATTAAGTATTTGGTTCAATATAGCCTCATTTAAGAAACATATGCTAAGCCCAAAAGGACACATTTTCTTCTACTATAAGAACATATCATTAATAAATAACCTAATTACAATAAATTATATAATACTGAGTAAGGCTAGGGTGTCAGAGGCAGGGAAACTATTTTCTTAGAAAAAAGTATAAGATTACCAAGGCATTCTAAATGAACCTTATACCGAGGCATTAATATTTAAATATTACAATTTCCACTTAGAAATAAAATCATTATTGATAGGCCAGCATGCTCAAAACCAATAATGGCATGAAAACACATGCCCTTGTGTAATTTGGCAGAACGGACTGCTCCCTGAATACAATGGACCTTATTATTAAATGGATCACTTCATTCTTGGCATTTCATACAAAAAAAAAAAAAAAAAAGGCGGGGAGAGAAAAAGAAACAAATATGACACTAGAAACAGTCTTCAATTTGAACTCTTTCCCCAAGAAGTACTAGAAAAGTAAAAGGCATCATTTAACAAAAATGAAAGCAAGACCAGCTGAGAGGAAGAAAACTAGAGATGCTACTGCTTTTGTGTAACTCTATCAAAGGGCAACAGAGCCCTCTAGTGGAGGAAAAATATCAATAGATAAAGGTTTCTATTTTAGGTTAATTTACAGAAAATACGTAGAATCCTTTCTTTCATTAACAATTACTATGTCACTGTACTACGTCAAAGCAAGAGATGAAATTACGGAAACTGGGTATTAAATACAATAATTTCTAAATTTTCAAACCTTATTAAATACTTGTAATTTCAATTTAGGGTAGAAATCATATTTTT
The DNA here is from genome assembly GCA_003508835.1 of Eonycteris spelaea. NCBI lineage: Eukaryota > Metazoa > Chordata > Mammalia > Chiroptera > Pteropodidae > Eonycteris > Eonycteris spelaea. The sequence goes on along the minus strand of PUFA01000026.1, from coordinate 8,714,815 downwards.
AAATATTCTCTTCACGTTATGATTTTGAACCATTTTGTCATTGAACAATAGCTTATATAACCCTCATCTGTTATGCTGGAATGGTAACAAATAAATTAAAATGTAAACCTACATACAAATATGAAATTCAACTGAGTTCATGAAACCAAAAAGTTTTAGTTGAGATCAAGTGTATATATACATATATTATTTATACATAATTCTATATATATAATTTATTAATATTTTTAATGTTTTCATATATGAAAATTATGAAATGAGGCTCATTAGAATATTGTAATTGGTCTCTTCCTTTAGAAACGTATATAACTTCTCAAATACTCTAATCGTGTATATTCGATGTCTAAGAATATTAAATGTAAAAGGGTTGTTTAATTCATAAGGCACTAATTCTCAATTTCTATGTAATATCGTATAAGGACTTTTTCCAATATTTTCAAAAAATCTCAATAGTTTCTCAGAAAAAAATTTCAAAATCATTTTACTTATATATAGGAATGTTTTAGCATAAGTGTTCACAAATGTTTTTAATTCAAAATGGGAGTTTAAATTCCCAAAAGGTTAGATTATTTCAGAATTTTTTCTTCTACTTAATGAGCATTAGGTTCTTAAAAGACAAATGCCAAGATCCCACTAGTTTAAGTCTTGTTGACAATTGGAAAGGAAATTGTAATCAGGCATTTCAAGATCCCAAGTGTAATGATCTCATATAAATAAGTTTGTGAAAATAACTATAAGTTAGCTTATGGCCTCAGATTTATTGGATCTTTTACAATAACTGAAAACAAGTCAATAGCATGGTTTAGTCTAGAAGGCAAAATTCAGTAACACTAGGTGTGAAGGAAACTAGATCATAATTGTGAAGTGCGGCTTTAAAATGTTATGAATACATTTTTCTAAATGAAGGAAAGTAATTTTCTTGTATTACTGTAGAACTATAGAATTTACACCAGATATGAATGCTTCATGGTGATGATTTGTAGGATAAAAATATGGCACCTAAACTTCACACTCTAATTGGGACACATGATTTAAGAACAAGACCTCGAGCTTTAAAAAATGAGCTCCCTAAGCCAAAACCACCAATTTCAAAATTATACTATAACATTTTGGGATTCCTGCATGAAAATCTGGTACTTTCATTTGTTTCAAGGGGAACAAATTTAGGGGTGACTTTGATAACCTGGCCATGTACTTTTTACATCTCAAAATATACAAATTTTGATATTTAAATGTGTGTGTGTATATAAGTATACACACAAACATGCACATACATATATACACACACACACACACACACACACACATATAAACACACACACATTATTAGAATACCTGTAATAAACCTTAGGGAAGTGATTATATAACACGAATAGTAATAGAAAATTGAAATGTCATTCCTAAAACGCATTTTTCTGGTATATACCAAGGTGGCTAGATTGTACGTGTTCAGGGAGAAAAAAAAAAAGTTTTGTTTTTGTTAATGGATCATCTGGCTCAAAAACCAAAACCAGCCCAAGCTATTCCAGATTTAAAGTTACATTTAATGTAGCCCAACATTACAAAATTTCAAAAGATGAAAGAAACTTTTTATCCTGACTAAACTCTGAAAGGGATTAAAAAATTAAATTTTATCCACTTCTGTTTTAAGATTGAAAGAAGAAAGTTTTATCATCATTACCAATGAACATTAGACTGAAAGTATCTAATTTGCTCATAACTGTTAATAGTTTTAAAATGAAAGTTTGAAAAAACCTGGATTTCACTCCTTAAATAGGACAACGATAAATCAGTCTGCTCACTGAAGTGATCTGCGTTGAGTTCCAACAAAAGTCCCACTAACAAGAAACTGAAAACAGTAGGTACTGCCCCCATTTAGGCATTCAATTAACCCATTAGAAAGATCTTGCCTTTGATGAGCACATGTCAGCCCTCAGATTCAAGAAGGCAGCATTTTATACTGAACTATTTATTTGCAGAGCCAAACTAGCTTCACTGACAGGCTGAATCTAGAAAAGCTATGAAATCTTCCATTATGGAAAATTCCCCAGCTTAAAAAATTCCCTCTCCCAAGACTTCATAATAAGATTTGTATTTAATGATCACCATGTTGAAGCCATTTCCATTCATTTTTACCAAATCAGGGCCAATAAGCCCCTAACTCCAGATAGTCGTGAAAACACCTGCCTCTTCCTGCTCAGTGCTATGTTGACCACCAACAGAAATGAATTCCTCCCTTGCCTCTACTGGTTAGCAGTCAGGACTGTGGGATTCCGGGCCTCTTGGTCCGCTAGTAGAAGCTTTGGGTGAAGAGATGACTTCCCCCTGGATACTGAGATGCTGATCTCCACACAGAGAGGTCCACAAGCTACAGCTTTCAATCTACAAAGGTCTTCGGATTCAGAACGCTGGCTAAACAAAGGTCAAGGAGAGAAGAGTGTTAGTTTCTGAGGAGGCAACATCCTAATGCTTGCAGCTCCCTAAAGAGGGGAACAGAGGTGAGGCAAGGGTGCAGAATATTGGTAGGCCGTCCCCAGTAGTTATACATGATGTGTTGCGATAATATTCCTGTGGCCTGGGGACATCCAATTATCTAAATTTTATCTAATTATGTCCAATTTAGAGAATGTTGGGGTAATCCTACTTTGAAAGGGACTAGATCATCTAATACAGGGACTGGCAAACTTTTTCTGTAAAGAGCCAGATAGGAAATATTTTAGGCTTTGCAGGCCATATGGTCTCTGCTGTAATTACTCAATTCTGCTAGTAACACAGAAACAGTCACAGACAAAATAGAACTAAATGCGCATGGCCATGTTCTAATGAAAGTTTACTTACAAAATCGGGCAGCGGTTTAGATTTAGCTCATGGGCTGTAGTTTGCCAACCACCGATCTAGACAGCTGAATCCAGTCAACAGTGATATCTGGCTATAATCTTTTAAGCATAAAAGACCTCACGAACTCATAATGCTTTATTCTGACATTTCTTCAGAGTCCTCCTTCTACCAAAATTACCCTGATCTTTTTGAGCTGAATTAATCACGAGTCCCTCCAAACTGTCTTAGTAAATCAAATAACGAAAATTCAAAATACAGCATCTACATCACTTACAATCAGGGGAGGAAGACAAGATAAAAATCTGCTTAGAGACAATGTCCTAGTATAACCCCAACGTCATCAAGGAAAGGTGCCCTCTCTCATCACCTGACCATCCCCTTCCACAAAAGCCTCACCAATAGCGATTTCAACAAAGCAGTGCCTTGTGGAGAATTTAAAAATAAATCACTGGAAATATCAGATTTGTACATTCTCTGTAAAGAAAATTAGATTAGCTATGTTTTTAGTCATGGAGTCATCACTCTCAAATACTGCTATGTTTTGTTTCAGCCCAAATTCATAAGGCTAAAGAATGAACAGCTAATACATAGAAAACAGGCTTCCCCGAGTGGCAAAAGGAAAGTGAACACCAACACCATTAAAGCTTTGATAGAAGATGACTTTTGAATGCCCAGAAGTCTTGGAACTGAAGATGCCTGATTCACTCTGCATTCAGCCATTTGATTTTGAAATGGGCAGAAATAGAGTGGTGATAGCAATTTATAAATTGGTATATTTCATAGTGCAGTAGAAGGGAGGACTTTATCTAGAAGCCACAGCCTACTTGGGCAAGGACCCGTTCTAAGGCAGCCACGCAGGATATAAAAGCGAACTTAGTTATGACAAAAAGCTATGTGCCTATCTTCAGGCTCTTTTATTTAAGCCTGATACCACTGCTGCAGAGCAAAAGTTATTTGCAAGGATTTGACTGCCTGGAATGTTCAGTACGATATTATTTCAAAAATTAAGAATAAAAATCTCCAGCACTCAACTAGATTTATGCTTCTGAAGAGTGGAGAGGGAAAATGGGGTGATGTGACAGTGCTCAAGGCAATTACTGAGGGAAGATTCGAGCTGGGGAAATAGCAGGGGGTGTTTGAATAGAAAGAGCTGGTCTCCCTAAGACCTTCCCCAACGCCCCTTTCATCCTGAGCTTTATGATTTGCCACCATATCTGACTGGACCACAGACACCTACTTGCAGTGTCCACAAAATGGATTATGGACATCAAGAAGGAAAAGTCTTCAAGGAGAAGTGGAAGCTGTGAAGAGGCACAGAGTTTGGAGCTTTCCTCAAAGAGGTTCCAGGTCCATTCTGATCAACAATGCATTTATCCTCCATGCTTCAGAATCCCCTCCTCCTTCCTAATCATGATTAAATATCTCACTCAACACAGCTCCTTGTATATTCTGCAACTCTATTAGTACTGGATTACAATGTCATAAGCCTGATGTTGCAAATCCTCAATAGTGCATGAGCTGTATCTAAAGGTCTGTTATCTGATGCCAGAGCAAAGAACAAACTCTTATGCAGAAAATCATTGGTAGTCACATATCTTACTAAGAAAAACCAATCTAGCCAGAAGATTAAGAGAATGAGATCTTTTAGTTAATTTTCTGGTTAACTGAGAGTTAAATAAAAAATGATATTTTACTTAAGTCCTCAAGTCCTTATTTTTTCTTAGTTTTTCTACACTATATTGATCAACACCCTCACATAACAGTAGTCAATGCAATCAATACAACATTGTTTCCTGGATGACTGAGATCTAGCCATTATTTTTAACATCAGTGTCATCAATTTTGAGTATCAACAATGATTATACAGAATGTATCCCAGAACAGAAGTTCAGAAAATTGGAAGTGGGCTGAACATATTCTGAGCCCAGGATGAGGTCCGAGAGCTGATTTTAAATAAACCCCTTTCAATTAAAAAAAAAAAATTCCACTTGCTTCTTTGCCTTCACGGACAAGTACAGTTAAAAGCTCTGCTCTGGGACTGCAGCATGTGAGATGTTATACCTTATACAATAATTAATCCTCTTAAGGATGTGTTTTCACCTCCTGTACTTGAGCTGATGATGCTAGGGAATGTTTCTGGAGGTTCAAGAAGAGGTCACCAAAAATGAAGAAAGAGAAAGAAAAGAGGACGGGCCATGCACAAAAGAGGAGGCAAAGCTTACGGAAGAGAAGGCCACCAAGGGAGGTGCACTGAGGAGCTGGGAGCAGTCGACAGAGCAGAGAGAACTCGCCAGAAGACAGCCACATGCAATTCCATTTTGTGTGTCCATCAATGAATCTGAAGAAGCATATACTTACTCAAAGCAGTTGGTTCTTACAGATTCGGATATTGATGTAAATGGACCAAAACAAAAAAAAAAATAATAAAATCGTATAGCGTTATTGCACAAACATCTGCTTTCCCACTGTTTCTTTAACAGCCCATGATGCTGAAGAAAGAACCACCACTGGAGCCATCTACCTCAAGATGGTCACTATGATTAACCACTAGCAATCAAGAATATTAATTTAGAAAATAAAGCAAAGAGTAATTTTCCAACTTTATAAAGAAAAAAGATCCTGTACCCAAAGGAAAATGATATCCTCAGTGACCAACTAAAACCTGCAGTATCCTTTATTACAAAATCATGATACACTGTTATTCCCCAATATTCCATTACCAATCAATTTTCTAGGTAACTGGAATATGTCCGTACACCACACAGACCAGGTCAGAAACTTGTAGACAGAAGCTGTTGTCTCTGATCCCTAAAACCAAAACACCACGATCTTTTGCGGAGTGTTATGCTTTCATGGAATTCAAGGTCAGTCCCTCGATAGCCTTCCATGATAACACTGGGATTTTAAAAGAGAGCAGGATTTTTAACTAAACAATAGCTGAAAAGGTCATTATATTTTTAAATTAGAGAATCACTATAACAGATTTCATTATAGCGGTCACAAAAAACAATAAAAAATTTTAAGTTAACGGCCTACCTATTCCTGAATTAGCTCCAGTAACCACGACCACCTTGCCAGTGAAATCCCGGCCCTGGAGAATCTCCATGGCTGTGGTGCTGCCATCGTATCTCTGTCTGGTGGTTGGCTTTGTAGGATTATCATCCACAGTAAATGCCAGTCTTGGGTCCAAATAGGTGGTTCTTTTATTTATGTGGCTACAAAGAAAAGGAGAAAGCAGTAAACCTACAGCAGTGAACATAAAGATTTATAAACATTAGATAATGTCATAGTTTAGGCTAGGCAAACCCCATTTTTCATGTACTAAAAAGGCATATTCTTAACCCCAGAAAGAAATGAAGTCCATTTAGTCTATCTGCTGGCCTCAAGAAAGATTATATCCCTGCCTGGAAAGATCATCATCAACTCCTTTCCTTCAGAACTGCCTATAAAATACACTGTAATGTACAGTAAGTATTGCCTTGTATCCTTAGATCTCAAAAGAGAAGGCTCTGAGTTTGTTTTAAATTCATGTCAATGTGGCTATAAAATCTGTCACATTATTTTCAGTAGATTTCAATTAAACCTCTTGGCCCTGTGCAAGGGCCTAAGAAGATTGGTAGAGAAGCAGAAAATTCAAAATGATAAAGAGTCTTAACAGTAAATATGAAACTGGAAAACTGCTAAAATTCTAATGATTTTCATTTTAAGACTACTCATACCTCCTACATGCACTCTAGTTTTGACTGAGAGTTAATCTAAATCTTGTAGAAACAATATTAAAGTATACTGGTACATATGGATTCATAGGTTACTCCCTATGTAACAGAATTTATTGTTTACATTTTAAATGTATTCTTGAGATTTCAGAAAAAGACCTCAAAATATCTTAAAAATTATTAAGAACTCTCTAGAAATAGAGATGAGATTTCATGTGTAATGTGTATATGTGTATATAAAGTTATTTATAGTTTTAAAGCTATATTCCTAATCCTATAGATACTAAGACCCAAGAATAATCTCACTTCATTTTAACCATAACCACGGCAGCCAGCATTTTGACTCACGTCATACAGAGATGACAGGTAAGAGCTGTGCTGGAGCCAGTTCACGCTGGGCTGCCAGAGCCCAGCTCCTCAATGACTTCACCTTGGGAGCTTGGAACAGGCTGTGGTGAAAGTATTTACAGCATGGAAACAAATCTGGGCTTTTTCCCCTAGAGAGCTGTTGTTAACCATTTGCCAGCACAACAGGCTCAGGGAGGCAAGATAACCATCCAAGGGCCAGGTTGCCTCCCATGGGGCGCTGTGAGGATTGAATGAACTAACACTACAGGTATAAGGTGACTAGAATCATGCCTGGCTCACACTATGTACTACACAGGTGGTATCAGAAATTACTCTAAGCACAGTTTTACAGACAAGGATACTCAAAACATTTACAAAGATACCCAATAATAGGACTTTGACAACATCAGTGCCCAATAGGTAATTTGATAAAGTATGGTGTATCTGTACATAATAATCCTCTGTAGCCAATAAAACATCACCTTCTTGAAAAATGTATAAGGATATGAGAAAATGCTCATGAAGACATCATGTGGAAAAAAAAAACAAGCTACTAAACAGTTTACATAGTATATTCCCATCTTTTTAAGAAAAGTGTATATGTAGAAAATAGACCGGAAGAATAAATGCAAAAACTGATAAGATTACAGTTATATACGCTCATATTTTTTTTCAACGAATATTACTTTTATATTAAAACATGTTAAAAAGCAAAATGGCTGAGAATAGTTTCTATGTAGACACTTACTCAACAAAATACACTTGTCCGTTCTCATCAGTTTCTTGTTCCCATCCATACGGCAAATCTGAAACACAGGAAAGACTGACAGGTCTACACATGGCAGCGGTGGGGTGAACTGAAGCCCAGTCCCCCTGGTCAGGAGAGGTGCCATGCCCTTCTAGCCCTGGCCCCCTCAGCCTATCCCACCAGACCAACAGCCGTCACTTTGCCACATTTAGGTCATGTGGCAGTTTCTGAAGACTCATTATCCCAACCGGACTCCACATTCCTGCCTCTTGCTCAAAACTAAAACTCTCTTTTATTCTTGATCATTCTTAAAGATTCCGCTCAGCTCCGGTTTTTGACGAAAACCTTACTGGTTGTTCCAATCAACGTAGATTCTCCCTTGAAAGAATTCACAGAATGTATCTTTACTAACACCATTTGTACACTGACTTGTGATGCCTCTTATACAGTAATATAGAAGTTTCATTTTTCTTCCAGGGTACATATTCTCTCTCCCCCTAACCATCAAGGACAGGGACCTTTTATATAAACTTCTATTCTGTAGGTCATACTTGTTCAAAAGTACCCATAAATCATGGCAATCCTGATGGAATTCCATCGAACACTGGTATATTTAATTCCATGATAGGAACCAATAGTAAGTTTAAGAAGAGTGCAATTACAGAAAAATCTAAAAAAACTCTGAGTCAAAGCCCTCTATTATTTTAATACTTTTTAAAGACCAAAAACATCCTCACCACTCTACCCAAGATTGCATCACCTCCTTCTACAAAATCCCATAAGCTCCTCCAGTCCCTTGATGGTTCCCCATTAAAGAGCCTTTCCAGAATGACAGTGATATTATTCCTATCTAATTCATGCTTTAAATACAGGTTCTTTGTTTTATGACAACAAAATACAAACCTCCTGCTATTCGTTTTCTTTTTCCAGTTTTCGGATGTTCCCATTGAGTCTTCTCCTCAGTGTGACTATTAAAAAAAAAAATCCACAAAACAATAAGTTATACTTCTAAAAATTAATCCATTAAATGTTTTTCTCTCCCAAATAATATTCTTTCTCAAGAGTAGTAAAGTCAGACATTCAGAAAGAAGTAGACCATAATTGTTACTGTTTGCATCAGGTCAAATTCTCCGGGTCAGAAGCAGCAGCAGTCTCTGGAAACTTCCTGAGAGCGGGCCTTCACAAGCTGGCTGTGAAGGAGGAATAGGATGGGGGAGCAGAAAGAAGACCAAAACCTCGGTCCTGGGTAAACTTTAGGAAACTCGCTGAATCACTCAAAATATCCTGGAATAAAACTATCATTTTATTCCCAGACTGACAAACTTCAGTCTGATTCATAATGCTAATATTTAGATATCATTGAGATATATTAGTAATCTTTTTTCAATGTTTCTTCTTTCCACAGATATATAACTTCAAAGTGTTTTTTTAACACTGATTCCTAACTGATCTTGAGAGACAATTAAGACTGCAAAAAGACAGCCCTTTGTCACCTAGCTGTGTGCCTTTGGTCAAGTTACTCAATCTCGGGGCCTTGATTTCCTCATCCGCTAAACAGAAATAATCCTCGCACTGATCTCAGGGGAGGCTTATGAGGATACTCTAAACAAAGGATTGACCACAGTACCTGGCATACGAGAAGCTCTCAAAAGTACTAGCTATTATTTTGATCAAATATACAAACTCAGCTATTTTCTGTGTCAAACTTAGCATTTCATCTCAGAGCATGCAAAATTATAATTAAAATTGTGAGCCAGTAACAGACAAGAGACATCTGTCAACAGCGATAAAGTATCAAGGAAAACATAAAATCACTCAATCAGGGAAAAAGTTGGATGTTGCAAGAGACAATGAGAGGATGAATTTCCTGAAAGTTCACATACCCATGCCAAAATAGAAAATAATACTTAATCACTGATATCTAGATGATAAAGTTTGAATATTCCTTCCCTATCAATTATTTTAAAGAGAATAAATAAACAGCATGAATTTGCTGTGAAATTTTATGAGTCGCACGCAAGGCCTTTTCAGGAACTGCTGGCTTCCAGTATAATTTTGTAAACTCTTAGTGGTGATGCAGGGACAGAGTAGACACTGGACTCAGGAGGCAGAAGACCTGTATTCAGTCAGCCAATCTCCCTGGCCACATGCCCACCTCAAGGAGCTGTTAGGAAGACAAGAGACACCATACCTGTGACAGTGTGATTGGTGAATGATTAAATTATTGCATAAGCATAGGGTATCAGTAGCAAGAACCAACTCCTTCTTATATACTGAATGCTATCAAATCCTACTTGCACAGAGAAGTACTCCCAGTAACAATAACCTGCCCCTCACTGACACAACTCCTGCTTCTTGCAATCTGATGGGAAGAGCGATCAGGTAAACCAAACACTGGCAACAACATAAACTTCCTTGCTCTCTGCTTTGCCTTGCCTCATGCTTCTTCAGGTAAATTTACAGATGTGATCACATCTTCCTTTGCCTAACGTTATAAGTAGTTTGCATCCCACAGGCACGCATCAAATGAGCTTGGAACCCAGCTCTAAAAAGTCTGCCCTCAAGAATCAATCAAGTGACCCCCAGGAGTGGAATGCTGCCACTCGACAGCAGGTGTGGTAAGGAAAGGGCATCCCTGGCCTGCACTCAGATGACCCCTCAGATACTCAGCCCTGCACTTAGCTTATATAGCAGACGATCAAATGTGAACATATGGAATAAGTGCTTTCCAAAGGAGCTAGAAAATTCACTCAGAACATTTTTTTTCCTATCCTGAAAAACATTAAAAAAAATAATAAACACTGTTATGCCATGTTTTTCACTTTGACAGCAAATGCCTAAGGGGTTGCTTACACTCCTGCCACGTAGGGCAGGATGGTTCTTTGCTGTGAGGGCTGTTCTGCGCATGGTCAGATGATTAGCAGTTTTCCTGGTCCCCACACACTAGATGACAATATGCCACTGCCTGTTGTTGTGTCAAAGGAAAGTGGCTCCAGCCATTGCCAACCTTCTCCTGTAGAGGGCATAGTGATCCTGTGAAAGGACCCCAGGGCCCAACTGAGGTGAAGAGAGCTGTAAATTAGTCACAAGGATTCCAGAGCCCTGTGCCCAGGTTTTCTGGCTCTTCTACTCACCGGTCACATGCCCTTGAAGGTGTTCAACCTCCTGTGCCTCAGTTTCCCCATGAGTAAAATGGGGACAATAATAGCACCTACTTCTTGAGGTTAAAGAAGACTGAATGAGTTAATGCGTAAAGAACTAAGAACCATGCCTTTCACAAAGTAGTATTATCTTAAATTAATACTTACATAGAAAAGTTAATTAAAAGGTGTTCTTTTTAATTGTAACCTAAAATGACTTTTTAATGAACACATGTCCCCAAAGTTATTTTATTTCCCCTTATACAGAAGCCCTCTATATTTTCTCTTTTCTTTTAATAAGCTTTTTGTCATTTAAAGATAATTAACAATGATCTTAATTTAAGCAAAGGGATCAAAATTAAATCATACCACATTACATGGATATCACTTTCAAGTATGCACTTCTAAGGTTTTTTTAAAGCATAGTTTAAGTTAACTGGGAGACCCCGAGTTGCCCATGAGGACAACCAGTCCTGTGGACGGGGAAACCATCTCCCCACAGGGCAAAGCTGCCTAGCTCTCTGGCTACCAAGAGGCCTGGGCTTCAGAAGAAAAGGGTTATAGGGGTGGCAGACCCAGGAGGCCCAGGTGATTGCAATGACAGCCCCCAGCACTGAGACCTTAACCTTCTATCCCTAGCTCCTGGGTTTAGGCAGAGGAGCTGCTCTGGACTGTGCCAGGGAGGTGAGGAAGGCCCACCAGCTCTCTCTGGTAACAGGTCTGCCCTCGATGGCAGAAAATCCCCTCCCCAGAGGCCAGCCTGGTGGCCCTGGAGCCATATGATATGTGTGCTCTAAGGCCTATAAGTGGGGGCATGTGGGAAATCACAGGGGAACAAGAGAACTTGCACAAGAGGAGGCTGTAAGGGACCACAAGACTCTGGAGGTCTCATCGGGGCTGCGGCCTCTCCTCTCAGGTATGGCCCTGCTGCAGTGGGAGGAAGACCTTTTGGATACAGGAACTACTAGTAAAAAAGGCAGTTTTCTGAGAGTCCATTAGCAAAGGTTCCCAAACCCAAGAGAAGGACAAGTGACTCTTCCAGAGTTAGGAGGGAAAAGACAAGCCACGATGCTTATAGGTCAGGAGAGATCAAGGACTGCTGGGAACCCAGGGTCAGGGTTTGTCAGATGCATCCTTTGGCCCTGAGAGTCAAAGATTAGAGGGCTGCAGAACTGGAAAGAGTTTGGAAAGAGGTACTCTGCAACTGGGAGCCAGACAAGCCTTGTCACCATAGTCAGTGTAAACAATGTGGCCAGACAGGCCAGTCTGAGACCTAAAACAATAGTAGAGGCTGGGGAGGAGAGGGCTTGGCTTTTCGGAGAACACATATGTGCCACTGCATGCCCTGAGTATGGGCTCCTAAGAAGTTCTCAGAGGACCTGGCTGGTGTGTACAGATCTTATTTCATGAAAGAAAAAGGCTAGACACTAGACACCATGTAGGAAGGAAGGAGGTGGGAAAGGTCAGCAACATAGGGCAAGACACAGGGAAAAGGCAGGGTGAATACATGTAAGGGAGCCTCCAGACCTAACACAGGGCTCCAGGCAAACCTGAAGGGAAGCCAGAGAGCCTCTAGGGTAAGTGGCCAGAACAAGGACAGGCCCCATACAGTGCAGGAAGAGGAGGGTGTGCAAGAAGCAGGTCGTGTGCCTCTTTGCATTGTCAAGGGCTGCTATGCCACCTGCCCACAGAAGCCCACAGTAAACTTTGACTAGAGGAATTAATTTACTCATTCCACAAAGATTTATCTTATGGTACTAAGCATGGGGATGCAGAGGTGAACAAGAAAAGGCCCATGCCTCATGCAGTTTACAACCTAGGGAGGAAGACAGAGAGCAATCAGGGAAGAGTATGCTAAGTAACTACAGATAAGGCTAAGTTCCACGAGGCAGATAACTAGGTGCTGAGAGGAGGGTGCATGGGTGGGATACGAAAGGTCTCTTGAGAAGTGCATTTAAGGCCCAGCTCTACTGGGGTGAAAGGACCCTTCATGCAAAGGAAACAGCAAGTGCCCATCTCAGGAGCTGCCTGGAGCCCTGCAACAGCCTAATGGCTTCCTGCTGCTAGAATCATCCTTTCAATTCTCCAGTGCAGAATATCTTTCTAAAACTAACACAAACCCAAGGTCACCATCTGGCTCTAATCTTCAGTGGATCATGGGTCTGATGACAGAGCCCAGCTTCTCTCATGGCACATGAAAGGCCCCCATAATCTGGGTTTCCTCCCCTGACTCAACCTTCACATTCCTGCTCCACCACACATACTATGCCGGGGGTTCTAATTTTGTTTCCTCTGCCACCTGCTGGGCTGCCTTCCGGCCTGACCTTCCCACTTCTACTTGTACCCTATGGCAAGCTTAGGTGCCAACTTTGATCAGGTCATCTCACTAAGGTCCTTCTTCTAAATAGACCGCTGCCTCACTACACACACTGCACTGGACTACCTCACTGCATGTCACTCACTCTGCCCTATAAGCCTGGGCACTCATTAAGAGTAACAACTTGATCTTATTTATCTCAGTATAACCATCACCCAGCAAAGAGCCTAGCACATAAGATCCCAATGTGTCTTCCATGAATGAACTCAGCAAGCTCTTTCTTATTTTGCTGTTTTCTCTTTATACCAAGCCACCAAAGACAGCAATGGTTCATAACCCGGGAAGATTTTACAACGTACCAATGGGGACGGGGAGGGCAAACCAATTAAATGAGAATCTCTGGAGGTGGAACCAAAAATATTTTTTAAGTTTTCCAAATGTTGAAAATCACACATTTACATCCATGTTTCTCGAAGTAAATAACCTGCCTCACCTCAAAAGCTCTGTGGAGACCTAAAATCTGTATTTAAAACAGTCCCCTCGTTATTCTAATATCAGGCCTAAGGAGAAGCTGTGAAAGCTGCAGAGACAGCTGAAACGCTAAGTTACTGAGCACAGAGTACTTACTGAACCTGCGCTAAGTGCTTTATGTACACTACCTGAACTAAGACTCTCATGCCAACCCATTTTACAGATGAAAAAATGTGACTGAGAGTCCTTTCAATGGCCCAAGGTCAAACAGTAAGTGATAGGAGAAAAGGTCTTCGAGTGTTTCCAAAACTTTCCTGGGAAACCATAATGAAGCTATTTGAGCTATAGATATGTATACATATATAATATACAAATATACATAACTATATTAAGACACTGATTAAAAACCCATACTCCTAGATCCCCTCCATCTCCATTCTCCCGAGGAGGGAGCTGGGCATCTGCATTTTTTTTTTTTTCTGGTTTAGTGGGGAGAAGAGAAGGCCCCGTTGCCATTATTGAACCAAGTAGCGCTGCCTCCTCAGCAGCAGAGGGCGCTCCTGAGCGCTGCCAGGTGACCCTGGTCTGACTCAAGGCCCATAGCCGGGGTCTGGGCCCGCCTCAGGACCCTGGAAGTCTTCCACCCGAAGCTCTTTCCATCACTGCCATTCCGCCCGCCCTCACCGAGCTGGAGCGCGAGTCCGCGCCCCTCCCCCGCAGGTGCGCTCGAGGGCAGCGCAGTGCTCCGGGCACGTCAGACCGTCAGCTTCCAGTTGCGTCCTACTCCAGGTATGTCCCAGGCACAGCGGCCCCCCTGTGGCCCTCTTACTTGGCATAGTAAACCCAGCCGTCCTTGGTGGTTCTCTGCTCCCAGCCCAGAGGCAACTCGTCCTCGCTGTCCGTGTCGTCGAGGCCCGCGTAGCGCAGGGCTGCCATGGCGGCAGAGGAAGCGCTCAGTCACCCACTTGCACGGTCGACCGCTGCCGCGTCTCGGCGCCCAGGAACTCACTCCCTCTTCAACTGAGCACCGCGCGCGTCGGGAACCCAAACGCTCGCGCCTGCGCACTGCCCCGCCCAGAGGCGCTCAGTCGACTCAGTAGCTGTAATCCAGTTTCCGGAGTTTACGCAGCTGCCAGCGTAATAGGGGCGGGGCCTGAGAAGAATAGCGGTGAAAACGCCGAGAAGATGGCACGGCCGCTCGGTTAGAAGTAAAATCCGGTGAGTGCTCCGTGGTTGTGAAGATGGAGCTGAACTTTATCCTCCCAGCCTTAGGGAAGAGGTGTGGGCATCCAGTCAGGGTCCAGGACTCCGCCCGTTGCTGGGCGACCCGTAACACGTCTGCATTATTCTGACCAATCCTGCAGGAGCTCTTGCAAGTGTGCATCCTGGGAAATGCAGTCCAGGCCCGCCCGGAGTAGACAGTGGCGCAAGAAGGAAGGATGCAGATGCTGGTTTTATGAGTTTTAGCCTCTCCTTGTCTTAGGGCATTATGAAAAGTGAACATTACTGTTCAGAAACCTTCCAGGGCTTTCCATCACGCAGGCCGATCCACAAACTTTGTTATGTGTGTAAACACAGCATTGTAAAATTTAGAGAAGTTTAAAAATGCAAACTCCCTCCCCTGGTTACCCAGTCTTGCAGAAGTCTCTTCTAGCCACAACATGGCTCTGTTGATTATAAAGGGCTAACAATTAACAATTATTTACCTGCATACACCTGACTAAACTGACAGAGTACCACATCTTATTCCTTTTTCTATCGCTAGCACTTAGTAAAATGCCTAGACATACAAGTTTATTAAATGAAATGAATAAACGAATGACTGTTATTCCTTAGGTTTGATCCTCTATAAATCAACCTAGCTTGAAACAAATTCTATATTTACAAAGTTGATGCTCTTAAGTCCACTCAGAGCACCTACCAGTATCCTATAATGTCCTGTGACAAACAAACAAACAAACAAACAAACAAACGAAAAAACGAAAAAAAACTGTGTTGCTTTTTGTCTTCTTCAAGTCCTGAAAGTGATATTCTTTGGGATTCCTGCTCTGCATTCTCTTTAGGAAAAAGACTCACTTTTCTTTGAAAAACCAAAAGTCAACTTAATGAAAGCATGTTTTAATTTTAACAGGCCCATGATCCCATTTAAGACCTATTGACACATCACTCTTTCTAAATCTATGTGCATTTAAATAAACTACCATTAATTTGCTGCTCTTCTGCTCACCCCAATTTAATCCTGTGTCCCTGTCACCTAAACTAATTTATTCCTTTGATAGATTTGAATAGGAAATTAGGTCGCAAAGTCTCCTGATGTTGGGGAGAGGATGAATGGGAGTCAAACTAATTAGCCTCAGTTTCTCCAGTCATTATCTCTGCCTCTGTTCAGCTTCTTAAAGACTGACTGCTTAGATCTCTAGCTTGGGTTGCCCTCACCAGAGCCTCTACTGGCACCTGTTGCCTGTGACTTGGCACAAAGGTAGCATTATAGTACGGTATCTTCCCCAAACAAGGTAGTGGTCCCATGGGTAGAATTCTCAACTTTTGGACCAACCCTCTACTTTTTCTACCTCTTTAATAATTCCCTCTATGCTTCCCTTGCCATGGGCTCCAGGGTTTTTCAGCCTCAGCACTGCTGACATTTGGGGCCAGGAAATTCTTTATTATGGGGGACTGTCTTGGGCATTGTAGGCTATCTAGCCACATCTCTGGTCCCTACCAGATCTGCTAGATGCCAGTAGTGTCTCCCTTCCCACAGCCATACAACCAAAAATGTCTCCAGACATTACCAGTTGTGCCCTCAGTTGAGAACCACTGATCTACACTTACAGTCAGGAAATTACTGATTTGTGAATCAAACGCTGAGATTTATTTAAGGCATTGAAGAGCCCATTTTTGGCTAAAGATTTACAAGGTCGTCCTCAGACACTGCTGGTTCTGATCGCCAAGTTTTCTAGCATTGCCTTAGAGCATCTGCCTCTCCAATTCCTACTCCATCCACAGGAGAGAGACATAAACTGACAGAAGTCTGGCCCAGACACCAATAATGGTCCCAAATGGTTTTAATGACCTCATTTTATTCCTCTCTCCCTACGCCTTGTCTGTGGCCTTTATCAGAAGTAAGATATTTAGGGACTTGAGGACTTGGAAGGAATGCTGGATTTTACGATTTATGTCCTTTGGGTTCACTCAAACTAATATTCTTTTTTTTTTTTCTACAGCTGAAAAGAATAACTTTATTAGAAGCGACCATACACTTCCAGATGTGGAAGCGGGCTTGAGCTAAAGAAGAGCAGCTCAAAAGGCTCAAGCACTCAAGGGCCTAAATTGATATTCTTTCAGTCATGCTTATTTGTCTGCAAACAACAGACTCATTCAAAAGTTTATGATCAGGGTGCACATGAGCTAAATTAGAATGCTATGAGGGAGCCCACAGACAGGCCATTATTTTTCTCTTGTAGGTTTCATGGTCTCTTGTTCCCTTCTTCTGGCTCATGAGCTACATTTTTCTGCTTTCTTGCACTGGCTTCCTCTATTTACTCATAGTTTCTGTGCCCTTGGACTTTAGCTTGCACATGTCTTCGACTTGGGTCTTAGAGGATCATTCAGAGGGCAAGCCCTGTTTCATTGGAAGATTACTATAAGTTTGAGGAATCTTAAGTTTTGGAATGAGCCAAGGTCTTCAACATGTAACCCTAAGAAAGGCGAAAGAATGGTTTGTTTTTTTAAAGCCAACTGAATCACACTGATTGCTAGTGAGGTTACCATTTTTTTTCAATGTGTGATAATACAACTGCACACCAGATGGCCCTATCTGCCCACATTTTTAAAGACTAAAGGCCAATTCCTGACAAGGATTTCTGCACTTAAACCATCTTATTTTTTAATTGATCACTTCTGCTATAACTGACAATTTATAAGTATAAGAGATGAGGTTTTTTTTTTTTTTTTTGCTTAAAGCAATTTGGTGTTACTTATGCAGTGGGCACAAGGTCTAGTGTAACAATCCTAGAACTACATTTCTGTAGTTCATTATCATCACCACAATGATTGTCATTTCCCTTTTCATCGCATACACAAATACCTCAACAATTCTGCAAAATAGTACTTTAAGTCACTATTCCTTGAGACTTTAAGCCTCATGTTTTGGTGCCAAACTCAATATGCTAATGAGTTTGGGAAGCTTCCTGGTTCTGATAAATTTCTCATTTGAGGTAACCATTAAGGAAGAATATTGAATAGGATTCTTAAGGGAAAAAAACTCTCTCCTGGTCTTACATAAGAAGGTATATTTATATTTCACTTATTCACTCAAACACACAATGAGTGAAAAAAATATTATGCTATGTCTCTGAGAAAATAAAGAAAAGTGAAACATCCCCTATAATTAGGAACAAGTCAATTAGGATCAGATCAAGAGACACACAAAGAACTATGGCTTGAGGCTTCTAAGAGAAGTTTGAACCAAGACCTTTGGTTATGAAGAGATAAGGGAAAGTTTGTGACCAATGGTTATGATACAGTTCTGTAGTGACCAAACTCAGTTAATGTCGCTTACAAGCTGTGTGTGACAGACCAAAATCACTTAACTTTTCTTATTCTATTATTATCAGCCTAATTTTTAATGATGAGGAAACTGAGGCACAATAAATTCAAGTAATTTGCCCAAAGTCACTCATAGAGCAAGAGCCCTCAGGGCCTGGGATTAAAATCCTAACAAGGGTACTGGTGCCAAACTCATTCTCTTAACCAATTGCCCATGTGCTGCCTTTTTAGAAAAGGGGGTCCCCAGTGCTGGTCCTCAAGTGAATGTCCAGGGGTTTTCATTCCTCCATGGGAAGGTAAGAAAATAAAAGAAGTGATTTTTTATAAAGCTAAATATATTCCACTTACTGTCCTTTAATATTCTATGACATTAAACCTGATCTACTTTTATTTTCTGATGATCTGTTATTTTTCCTTTTTTCAACATGTTTTATTGCAAAAGATGTATTTCAAACATCCAGAAAAGTTAAGAGAAGAGTACAATGAATGCCCATATTACCTCTCCCCGTACACACACCTAGATATGGTTACTGTTAACCTCTGTTCTGTTTGCTTTAAAGAGAGAGAAGTTGATTCCGTTAAGCATTAGGAGAGTGATTTTATTTTAGTATGAAATTCCTCAGGACTAAATAGTACTGTTTATTTTCTCCTGGGCCACAAGGAAGTACTCTCCCCTGGTAAGCTCATCACGTCCATTGCAGTAACTTTGGAAAATCAGAACCTTAAGTTTCAAAATTTCATTTGTTTAATGTATATTTTAAAACCTCAAGCTTCAAGGTAGCTTTAATGTATAATTCCTGAGTTGCCAACATTCGCAAAATTCTATTACAGCCTAACTTCATTCCTGGCTACTTTCTGTCCTGTGGAGAGAAGAGTCACCCTCCAGGGGGCAGTGTGTTCCCACAGGCTCTTAAAATTGTTGTAAGAAGTCCATTTTGCTTCAAGTTTTCTGCTACCTGTATAGAGTATCTTATTTTAGCAGTCAAAGCTTCCAGGATTTCATTCTGATCCATGGCTGTCACAATCTTGCAGATGAATTCTCCCAAAGACCCCAGGCCCTGCAGTCACCCCAGATCCGGCCAGATGTGCACATGTAAATGTACCAGAAAGGCGTGGGGGAAATGATGGAAAGAAAGGAAAAAGACAAGAAGTGATGACCACAAAGCATTCAGCACAGTGCCAGGCACAAAGCTAGTTATTATTATTAAAGCTGGCTGTTTATTAAAGGTGATATCTTTAAACGCTAGCTATTATCATTGTTATTCTTGGTGATTAAAACTTGATTAGGCCTGTAAAAACTTTAAAAATCACCCATGAAGCACAACTCCGATTTTAGATCTGCCCTTAGAGCATATGCATAATTATACAAAGCATTTTATGAGCATTATCACATACACCGCTGTGACAAGCCCATAGGGGTGAGCATTATTAGCCTCACTCTATAGAAGAGAGAAGCAGATCCTCAGGCCTGATCAAACCTTCAGGTGCCTGCAGCCTTGACTGATATCTTGACGTGCCATCATGAGAGACCCTGAACCAGAACCATCCTGCTAAGCCACTCCTGAATTCCTGACCCTCAGAAGCTGTGTGAGATCATAAATATTTATGGTTTTAAGTTTAGGGTGATTTGTTAAGCAGCAATAACTAATTATGATAATTAATAACACCCTCCTTTTGTCTTCACATCAGAATCATATACTTTCCTGTATCATAGCATTTAGTATGTTATTTTGAAATTGCCTGGTTATGTCTTGCCATCTTCTCCTTGTCTGTAAGAACCATCAGATTAAGCACCATGCCCAACTCCACTCATCTCAGAGTCCTTAGCATTAAGTATGAAGTTCAGCATAGACCTTTGCCCATGTAGACATTAGTCAAAGCCCATTAAACATCAATGGATTGGTGGGCATTGTTTTCCCCTTCCACATCTCAACATGAGGTTAATAGCATCAGACCTCAGTTTCCCCATCAGAAAAATGGGGGTAATGTTAATGCTTGCCTCTTGGGGGTGATGTAAAGATTACATGAGATAAGGCACACCATAAAGTCTCATGGTTATTGCTATTATGAGTTATCAATATAGTAATTGTGGGTTCCCTGAACCGCAGTTTTTCATGTACTAGGGCTGATGGTCCCCACTAAATAATAATATGCCTCAAGCACTGGGCTAAGCACTTACTAGGAATTATGTTATTCTACCAGCCACCCTATGAGGTAGGTACAATTATTATCCCCGCTTTACAGACGAGGAAATTGAAGCCCAGAGAGATGAAACCAAATCAGAGAAGTGGCAGTGCTGCACTAGAACTTGGTTTTCTCTGACTCTTCACTATAGCAATATAGGTAGCACAGGCTCCAAAAAAGATATGGCCATGAACTTGTAAATTGTAAAATACGGTTCCCAAACAATCTCTGCTGCACTTCCCAAAGTGCTGTACTCCTAGGGACCCCCCCAGAAGGGTGAAGGGATGAAAAGAGATCGGCGTTTAGAAGAATACTCATGCGTCCCAGGTTTATATATAGCATCACGTTTCATACTTCAGCCACTGATAGCCACCTTTTCCATTATGCTGACGAGCATGCAAGACTAAGGCAATAAAATTACATGGATGTGGTTATTCCCACAGGTAATCCTGGAGCCCACATTCTTAATAAGTGCTTAGCACAGTGCTGGGTATTTCAGACTCCAGAGTTGAGGAAATTTCATGTACAGCATTTGTTTAAAAAATGTTAGTTTACAGGCTCTGGTCAATCATAAAGATAAATATTAAATTTAGGTACCATCTATCCCTAATAGAATTGACATCTTAGGTGAAAGACATGTCATAAAACCTAAAAGAGAAGTGTCTTTAAAGTGAGGTGCACGCCTGTCTCGCCCACCTTTCCTCCTGCCAGCTGGAAAGTTGATGTGATGCATGGAGCTCAAGCAGCTTTGTTGGACCTTGAGATGAAGGTCACACCCAGGGAAGTGAAGAAAGCGGCAAAGAGGCTAGGTCCCTGACACCTTCATGGAACTCTCATGCCTAGTCTGTACTCCCCAATTCCATATTATATGAGAGAAACAAACCTATTCAGCTGGACAATCTGCCACTTGAGCCAAACCTAATCCAAGAAGTTATAGAGCACATGTTTCTTTTGCTTTCCAAGTTCCAAAATGCTCTTTCTAAGTCTTTTGTCCTGCTCTCTGTGTCCTTATATAATTAATTACTAAAACAAAATAAAAAGTACTGCTTTCTGTCATTTTAATGAGCTTTCAAGAGAAAATGGCTGTGAATGTACATTTCCAGTCTACTATCTTTAATCAGAAGTCCACCTTATAATATTTTTGCAAAAATTAAACAGCATAATGGAGAGTTCCCAGAGTAATGCCTAATACAAAGCAGGCATTCAACAATCATTACTTTCTCTCTCATCGTTACTACTATTGTTATTATTTCAAATGCTTTATCTAGTGCTCATATCTAAAGGCCACGCTAAAATGCAAATTGAAAAAGAACCCATGCCATGTATATATTTTGTAGCTCCACTAATCCAAATCAAGACATATTTATTATGTTTTCATAAATCAAGAGGATATTTATAGTAACAGGGGATTTAACCAGCCTGACAGTTCCTCCAGGCAACAAAGCATGTTTTGTTGACCTAGCAGAA
This sequence comes from Eonycteris spelaea, assembly GCA_003508835.1. Lineage (NCBI taxonomy): Eukaryota > Metazoa > Chordata > Mammalia > Chiroptera > Pteropodidae > Eonycteris > Eonycteris spelaea. Next base: position 8,693,041 of record PUFA01000026.1, on the reverse strand, counting down.
ACAAAATGAATCACACCCAAAAAGTCATTCCCCTGATATTTATTTTCTCATGGGCTAGGTACTTGAAACTACAATTGAATTGTTACAATAAAAATCAGAGAGATGGACTAGGTCTTTCTCACTGGTGTGTGTGTGTGTGTGTGTGTGTGTGTGTGAGAGAGAGAGAGAGAGAGAGAGAGAGAGAGAGAGAGAGAGAGAGAGAGCGAGCGTGCACGCGAGCGAGCACATGCACGGGATGGGGAGAGGGAGGAGAAGAGAGAGAGAGTTGGTACAGATGGTGAATGGTGAAGGTGCCATGACTTCTACAATCTGACAGAACTTCACTTGAACCTTGATTTCACCTCCTAGTCCCAGTGGGTGCTTGGGTAAGGATCTTAACCTTTTTTTAGTAGTACTCAGCTTGTACCACGATATCACATTGCCTCTAAAGACATGGTCCCTGACCTTGAGGAATTTATAATGTGCCCAGGGAGACAGGCAGCCCCTTCACCCTGCTTGTCTTACTTATGTCCCCACCCTCCAACCTCCCACCTTCGCCTCCACTTCCATGCTCAGGGGAACATTCGAAACAAATACTCAAACCTACCCCGTATAGCAGCTCACCTGCGTCAAAGTCAGTGCTTGAGCTGCTTCTTTCTCCACAGTGCCAGCCCTGCCTTCTAGACATAGGCGGTGGTGGCCCGCCCGCCTGTGGGAGAGCATCTCAAACAGCCTTCTTCCACACTGTGCTCAAGACATCAAGGTGTCCCTCACATGGGGCTCTATGTCCATCTTGTAGGTGTTGAATGCTGGGTGAAAGTAGTCTTTATTATCAATAAGAAGAGGGCAAGAGACTTGAGAACCTGGGTCTCTGCTTAAGGAAATCCATCACACGGGCTGACAAAAATATTTCTTCAGCATGATTTTAATGAGCCAGGAAACTAAATTTCTCACAATTGGTGCTTGTGGAGAGTGGGAGTGATGATTAAGCAGTTATTTAAAATGTGGTTTGTAAAGGTATAGGATTAATAATAAAGAAAATACTAAGTACATATTCTATATTGCAAATTTTTGAAAATATTTTGATTGATAACTTTTAATTCTATTAGTTTCCTTTGCCATCATGTGTACTTTATTCTAAGCATTTAATAACATACTCCTGAGGTTTGTCACACTGCCCAAGTGCTCCATATGCAAAAGAGATTAAATTTTTTGTAAATTTAGTATAATCAAATTGTTTGTTTCTGACTGTCCTTCCTATGAAAGAACAACCTTATCAAGTTTGCATTCCTTTTCCTAATACTTATTTCTGAAATGAGCTGAGACACAGAGAAGGTGAGCAACTTTTCAAAGATCACACAGTAAGTGATAAAACTTGCCTTTGAAACCAGCCCCCACTCTTAATCACAATGTTAAACTGGCCCTTAAGATGGGGTCTCTGCCTTTAAGGAATTTATAATCTGAGAAAGATAGATTTGTCATACCTGCCTTACTGCATCCTGCACACGACAATTTCACTCCCATCCCAGGAAAGTTTCTCTATTATCACATCACGCAAAAAATAATGGTAAATGGGTTTTCATTAAATTCAGATGGTATATTGGGAATGATTTAATCTATCTAAGACTTTCTTTGGCAGACCCTAGATGAGAAGGTCACCTAAATTGACTCCTCTTATATACAGATTAATTTGGCCCAGAGTTTTCAAGATTTATAGATAGATTAGCTGGGAGATATGTTTCATATGCCCATTAGATTTTGAGGTGATGGGTTTGAGAAATTTTCTCTGGTAGACACCTACAGACATTACTGGTGGGAGGGAGGGAGGACTGGAACTCACCACACCCAATAAATAAGACGTCTCTTTGTTATAGCACCAAGAGCTAAAGCAAGAAGGAAAAAAAGAAATTTGGGGATAACATGAAAATGTATTCTACAAGAGATATTGGCCTCAGGGTCTTTGGGTAGAGAGAGTGGCTTCTGTTGGCAAGTAAAAGGGACTTCTTGGTTAAAAGTTTCCACCGGTGAATTAAGATCGATGCTAGTGCAGACTCTGGGATAGCCATCGACAGCTTTTTCTTTCCTACTTGCTAATATGAGCAGTCAGCCAGCAGCAATGTGCACCACGCCAGGAATTCAAACCACATCATCCAAGTCAATCAAAGCAAGCCATTCTCTTTGTCAGTAATTGGTCAGTGGATAAGTATATGACCCAGTTCCAGACAATTAGATGTTAGGGAAAGACTTCTGGGAGCTTCTGGGAAGATTTTCCTTCCTGGATATAATGAGGTTTGGAAAAGAGAGATTGTGTTCTACTTGGAACTCTGTAGTATAAAGATGTGATGCTGAGACTGAGACAGCCATCTAGGATGCATATTGGAGACATGCTGACAAACTAAAGTTAGCAGGACAGATGAAGAGAAGAGCACCTATATCTTAGATGATACTGTTGAGCTACATTTATCAATCAGCGTCCTTCTGGTTGGGGCCACTTTGTAATGACTACCCTTATAGGGATTCACACTCACTCACTCCTCTGATGGAAACCAAGATGGCCCAGGGAGATGGTCTCTTAATGCATGCAGTCTCCAGATTGGCATCCAATCATCCCACATGCTAGACTTGAAGTTTAGCTGGCTTTGGAAGACCTTGCAAGGGTCAAACACAGCACATTTCAGTAGAATATGGCCAAGTGGAATAAATTTTTAGCTTCTGACACATTGATGCTCCAGATACTTTTTAATTATCTTGAGTATCAGGGTCTGATTTATCATGGCCATCCACAAGTCAAGGGCTGTTTCTCCTATTGCAGCCTTCTTTGTGATCAACATAAATAGCATGTAGCAGGTGAGGAACGATGAATGAGACTAAAGTCTAAACATGACCCATGGCACCCTGTATGACTTGGCTCCTCCCACTTGCTTCTCTCCAAATCAGCGGCTGCTACTCAACCATAGTGCCCTGTAACCATAGTGGTTTAAGGCCATCTAAATGTCTTCATACATGACCCCCGCTCCTCCTGGCTCTAGTTAAGACCTGAGTCTAGTCACTCAAGGCTCAGCGCAAATATAGGTTCTTTTGGAAAACTTCCCAGCTCTCAAACTTTGTTATAGTTCACTTGACACCCTATATATCTCTTTATAGCACTTATCTTGAATAAAAATGTTATTTAGGTGAGTTAATCATTTAATGTCTGTTTCACTCAACAGAATTTTAGTGACTTTAGGCAGAAACCATATTTTAATCATCTGACTTAGCATACTATCTGGCACATAATAGATGCTCAGTAAATACTTGCTGAGCAAATAAGTGGCTACTCCCTAAAGAGAAGTTAAAATGGTGCCAACATTTCATCATATGGGATGCTCTCAGATCCAATTAATGAATCTAGAATTGATCCAATTAATCATACTAGAAGCTGCATATAAAGACAGAGGAAAAATATCTCTTGCAACCAGAATGTCTGTTTAGAGTGTTTCCAGGTTTTTATCTATTCGTTCTGCTGTTCTACTTCAGAGCACTGGCTTCTTTTCTTGCCCTGGTTCCAAGACTGCTGCCACCACTCTAAGGTGAGAAGATAATATCCAGAGACAATAAAAGGGAATGTCCCTTTCTTGTGTCCCTGTTCAAGAAAGAGGGAAATCTTCCAAGATATCTTCACTGGCCAGAACTGTGCCACACGCCCATTCCTGCACTGATCACTTACAAGAGAAATGGCACTCTGATTATTGAGTTAGACTAAAGGAGATTCTCTCTGAGGCCAGGGAAGGGCCCAGTTCCATCTACCCCTGAACATAATCCCAATTGTATTAGCGAGGAAGGAGGTGAGGATATGTGTGCCTGTGTGGTGCTGATGCCAGAATGAGAAGTTTTATAGGCTTCCAAGAATGCCTGCCACCTCCTCCCCCTTCATTGTACATTAACAGGAAGAAAATATTAGAAGAAATATTGGCATCAAAATACAATGTGCAGACAAGGGAGAAAAGTAAATCCAAAGAAAAATTATGATAGGAAACTGTTCAATAATGAATTCAACACCTATAAATACCCTTTATTATCTCTTCCTCATTAACAGTAGTCCTAATTTATCCCACCCGATATCTTTTTGATTGGTCTGACTGAGAGTGAACATCTGCCAATGTAATTAATGTAAGTTGATTACAATGCAGAATTGCAAGTTTTTCCAAAAGTATAGGCTTTCATAAAATCAATATGATTTCAGAGAACTGCTTCAATTGCAGGCAAATGAAATCACAGAAGTACCAGTGAACAACTGAGTTGGATAAAGAATGATGATGGGCACTTTAAAAATATATTTGGATGAAGGAGCTGGAAAAAGACCACTCCACTGTTAAAAATTCATAAAGTTCTTGAATATTGTTTTTGCCAATGAGACCTTCTTTATGTTTCTAATGTTTAGGTCAATTGTGATGAGCAAGGTATATAGTGTTACCACATAATTTTGAGAAAAAAATTACCATCCCCTTTCTCCAAAAATTAACTTTTGATTCATTTTTTATTCTAAGATTCAGCAAAGTTGCTATTATGGCCTACGATGGATAAATATTATGTAAAATAAACTTTTTCTCATAATTTGTAGCTCCAGTTTTCTCTCCATTTATAACACAGTTTTACTTAAGTCCTCACTTTGAGACCAAATGATCTTGGGATAATAAGGCCCTCTAGTATGTTAAAAATAATGATTATGAAGAGTCTTTGGAAAATGGATAATTCTTTATGATATGATGCTAAGTGTAAAACAACAGGATACCAAAGATTATACAAGATCATTGTAACTATGTAAAAAATATTTATCTATTTGGATAAGAACAGAAGGAAAAATAAAAGTTTTTACCTATGGGAGAATTAAGAGTAATTCCCTTCCTCTTCTTTTTCCTCCTCAAACATATTCTTAACAATTTTTTGTTACCTAAACAATAAGCCCCCTAAAAAATTCCAATATGCGTTCGAGCTATTTAGTCTAGAGTCAAAGTAATGCTGTGTTGATTAAGGACATCTCTGACTTAGTGCTCATAGGTTATGAAAGGCAGCCTCTAAGATGCACCCCCTAGTATCCCCCTACTCCTGGTATTCACACTTTTGCGCAATACTTGCCCCTTGAACTCAAATGACCAACTCTCTTCTAATGAATACAATATAGCAGGAGAAATGGGATGTCACTTCCAAGATTAGGACATATAAAGCCTGTGGCTTCCATCTTGGGAGTTTGGCCTCTCTCCCTCTGCTCACTCATGTTGAAGGAAGCCATCTGCCATGTTATAACCTGCCTTACAGAGAGAACTGTGCAGCAAAGATCTAATCTCCCTTGCTGAGAACTACATGAGTGAGCTTGAAAACAGATTCCTCACACACATGCACACACATACATACATACATGCACACACATACACACACCTGAGTTAAGCTCTGAGATGAGTATAGGCCTGACCAAGTCCTGCTTTGCATTGTAGCCTTGTGAAAGACACTGAGCCAAAGAAATCAGCTAAGCCACACCTGAATTACTGACCCACAGACACTGTGACACCATTGATGTTGTTTTAAGCTGTTAATTTTAGGAGTTATCCATTTCATAGCCATCAATCACTAATAATGAAGATTTCATTTAAAACTCAGGAAATTTGTCTTTTTAAAAAATGACAATGTATGTGATTTACTATATCGTACCTGGAGACAGTTTTTTTTGAAGCTCTGAGTTAAGAGTTATAGAACTATTTTTTAGAAATCAGTAAATGTTATTTATATAGTTTTATATAATAGCAATATTGATGACAATCTTTACTCGAAATAAAAAATACACAAAGTGAAGTTTAAAGAACTATAGAATGTCTCAGTTGATTAAAATAAAAAAATAAATACTTCCCATACCAAGCTCTCCCTATACTTACTGAAGAGCTGAGAGTATGATGGAGAAATCTAACAACTTCGGAATCAGAAGCAGGACATGCCAAAGCCATATATCGGTGGCAAAAGGGTTCCATAGATTTTGGGGTGGAAACCTGCCTGTTTGACTGTCTAATGCGAGTCTGGAGATTCATTCATTGAAGTGACCTCGATCTCATGAGCAGAGAGATCCAAGAGAGAGGTCGTGGGCTTGGATTTTTAGTGTGGGCACCTGGAGGAAGAAATTAAGAAGATTGCTGAGAAAAAGAATATTGATGATAGTGTTTTCTGGCTGGTTCTGACCACAGGTTTGGCATGGATTAACTCACATGGTTATTGCTTTTTATTTTAACAAGATGTCAAATGTCCCCCAGGTACAATCATCCCCTAGAATCTGCTCCACGGGATCTTCAAGTTTTTGATTTTTGGATTCAATTGTTAATATGTATTTTCACCCAGGGCTGCAGAAATGACATTTTAAAAATGAAAGCTAATATTTGCTAAATATTTAATATGTACTGTGCACTGGCCAAACCTTTATTATATTATCCAACCTAAACTTTAAAGTAGATACTAATATTAGTGACATGTTACAGTTTAAGGAACTGAGACACAGTAGAGTAAGGTAGATGAGATTGAGTAATCACTCTGGATATCAAGAACTCACAGGATGTGAAAGGCAGCTCTAAGAGGCTGATCCTGATATTCATAAAAGCCTATGGGCGAGGCATTATTATCCCCATTTTAAGACAAGGAAACTGAGGCTTAGAGAAGTTGAGGAAATTGTCTGGGTTGTACACCCAGTAAAGGGTAGAGCCAGTCTGGTTCTAGAACCTTCTCTCCACCCTTTGGGGTTGTTTTGTTTTGTTTTGTTTTGTTTTGGTCTCCCTTATACATGTAGGGGTAAAAAGCTGATGAAGAAAAAAGCTGAATATAATTGTTAATAAGGATTGGGACTTGTTCTAAATTATAGTCACCCATGTTATTCCTGAGTCCCTTTAAACTTCATAAAGGAAGACTGTTAATTAAAACACAAGTCTGCAGAAAGACATTCCTTTGTTAGAAAGAGTTCTAGCAATAAAATTTCTAGAGAGACCCCCCCATTTTTTTCTGAGACAAAGCAATTTTCATACAATATCATTAACAAAAGTCCAAAGTTTATTCCAATTTATTCAAATGTCCCCTAATATCCTTTCTCTGTCCTGTGATCCCATCTAGGACACCACATTATGTTTAGTCCCCATGTCTTCTCAGGTCCTCTAGAATGTGACTTTCCTTGTTTTTGATGGCCTTGACTGTTTTGAGGTGTGCTGATCAGGTATTTTGTGGGATGTCCCTTATTGGGGTTTCTCTGATATCTTTCTCATGATTACTTTGGGGACATGAGTGTTTGAGAAAAAGATCACGGAAACAAAGTGCCATTCTCATCATATCATAGGAAGGGTATATACTATCACCATGACTTATCACTACTGATGTTGACTTCGATCGGCTGTTTATCTCATTTCTCTACCATAGAGTTACTCTCCCCTCTCATCTTTCTATACCTTCCTCTCTGGAAGGACATCACTGTACATAGCCCACAGCTAAGAAGGAGAAATGATGTTCCACCTCTCTGAGGGCAGAGTATATATGGACATCACCTGGAATCACTCTAGATATTTTTAAACAAGCTTGTTCCCCTTACAGCTCCTTGAACATAACAAAGGCCCATTAAATGTTTTTGAAAGAAAGAATAAGGAGACGTTATTAAGGCTACCATTTGCCTCCACTCATTCATTTCTCCTATGCCAATAGATCTGCAGTCTCCCTTCATCCATGGTTTTGCTTTCCTGGGTTTCAGTAACCTTCAGTCGACAGCGTCGAAATATATCAAATGGAAAATTCCAGAAATAAACAATTCATAAGTTTTAAAGTGTGCGCCTTTCTGGGTAGCCACATGAAATTCCGTACCGTCCCGAGCAGCCACATGAAATTCCGGAGCCGTCCTCTCGACAGTGTGATGAGATCTCGCGTCATCTGCGGCTCCGTCCCACGCAGAACGTGCATCGCCACACGTCTCCTGCGTGTCCACGCTGTACACGCTCCCCACTCGCACATTAGTTACTTAGCTGCCATCTTGATTAAGGAGATTGCGGTGCTTATAGTCAAGAAACCCTTATTTTACTTAATAAGGGCTCTAAAGCGCAAGCGGAGTAACTCTGGCAATTTGGATATGCCAAAGAGAAGCCAAAAAGTGCCTCTTTTAAATGAAACGGTGAGTACAGTGCAATAAGATATTTCGAGAGGGAGAGAGAGAGCCCATGTTCACATAACCTTTATTACAGTATATTGTTATAATTATTTTATTATTACTTATTGTTGTCTTCTTACTGTGCCTAATTTATACATTGAATGTTATCATAGGTATGTATATATAGGAAAAAAACACGGTATATATAGATTTGGTACTATCCACAGCTTCCGGCATCCACTGGAGGCTTAGAACGTATTCCCTGAGGATAAGGGAGGACAATTATACATAAGAGACATTTTTCTCTGAACTAGGGACACCTTATGAGACTATAAGACTTCAAAGGCAGAAATCAGGCTTAGTCGTCTTTGTGAGATAGTGTCTGGCAAATTGAGAATGTGGAGTCTGAAAACATTTTTAAATTTGTATGTTTTTTGGTATCTCAACCCAAAGTTGTTCATTATTCAGTTTTGTGGTTTTGAAATTGTACTATAGTTATTTAAGACATTACCATGGGGAAAAACTGGGGGGAAGTTTACATTGCAATCAGGGGGGAAAATGTCTAAAAAGACTCCTTAGGAGAGTGATAATGAAAAGTAGTTGAGAAACACTGTTTCCAGATGATGTTTGCTAGGTCATGAAATAGGGTCACCTGAGAGTTTGAATACATTGCTAAGACAGAGGTGTCTACGGAGTTTCAGAGATCTGGTCCTGTTTGTCCATTTGAGGAATGAGGAAATTGAGACCAAGAAAGATGCAATTTGCCCCAAGCCATTCAGTGAATTTGTGGCCGGCCCAGTACCATAACTGGTAGCTTCTGAGACCAAGACTAGTTCTCCTTCCTATTTACCCTCTGCTTCAAACAAGCATTTATCGAATGACTGTTATATACCTGTTTTCTTGATCATGCTCTCATTTAATTTCTACAACATTCATTAGAAGTACATAAGCACTAGCCCATCCTGCCAAAAAGAAGCAACGAAGCATCACAACTCAAAGCATGTGTCCAGCTTGCAAAGGACAGAAGTGTCTTGTTCTGTAAGCTCCTTGACTTAGCTAGGAATTCGTTAAATGTTTAAGTGATTTTTTGTACAGAGGAAGGTCCCAAAATTTTGAGGTAGGCCTTGGCTTGCTTTAAGAGACATTTTCATAAAAGCATATACTCTGAAATTACATGGAACAGAATTTTAAAATGTGGTTATTCCCTAATGGAAACCTATCACATTGATGTGATAACCAATGGTCTTTGAAAGTTCTAAGTATGCATTTATAAGACCTGCTTAGTAGAATGAGGACAACCATTAAGAATAACCAATAGCCTTTTTTATTTGTCATATTAGGGCTACTATGCTAATAAACTCAAATAGCCACTAAGGAAGTAACTTTTTTGGGGGAGGGGGCAATGTATAAATTATGTAATAGAGTGAACAGTAATATTGGGATGGAGAAAAAAACAGTTTAGTAAATATGTAGTCTTTTAACTGAGTGGTACTTTATGACCAACACACAGCATGTTAAATTAATTAAAAGCAGTGCCCCGGATGTGCCCTAATAATAATCAGAATGGTACAAAAGTAGTCATTTGAGCAGCTTACCTATAAATTTGAGGTTGGCAATCTGTGAGTCGTTTAGTGAAAGGTCAAATCTGTTGGCTGTAGGTCAAATCTGTTGGCTGCCTATTTTTGGAAAAAAATTATTTTACTAGGACATGGCCACACCCATTTGTTGACATATTGCCTCTGGTTGCTTTAGAAACAACTCTTTTGGAAGGACAGAGTAGCCCCTATTGCTTGAGGAAGGGAATATAATCAGACCCTTTGTGACTTGAGGCTTTAAAAAAAGGAAAAGCCACCCAATTCCTAAGTGTGAACCCACTGGGAAAGGAACATGGGTGGGATCTGACGCGAAGGAACTGGACACTAGAACCAGTCTGGCTCGGGGGGCTGGCAGGCCCATTGGTTGGTGATACTGAAGCGGGGCTGAAAAAAAATTGAGCACCTAAAAATGCAACCCTGGGTGTCCTCAGAGAAGCTTATTGCTGAAGGAGTGGGCCTGGCCCCCCTGAAGGAACTCCAGCTGGGGTTTTCTAGAGTTTCTCGGTCTCACTCTCTGCGGCAGCTGATAAGCCCCCTCCCTGGCTGGCTCTGCACAGAATGTGGGCCACACCAACCTCAAAAACCAACAAGAAATGGGAAGAAACATGCCACTCACACCCAAATTCTCCCTCTGCTTGGGGTTGTATCAGTTTAGCAAGTCATCACTTTTCCATTGCAGAGGTGAAGCTAGAAACAGACTATTTTTCCTGTAAAATGAGTAAAGCTCCAGAGAACTCAGCCTTGTGCGGTCAACCACACACAGTCTTGAATGCCACCTCTCCTGAGTCCCTGGGGAGAAAAGGAAGCTCCTTAGCCTAAGAGGAGAGTTAAGTTACAGTTCCAGAGAGGAAACAGTGTACCTGGAGGAGGGGAAAGGGCAAGTTGCTTTCACGGCTTCTAGGCTTTTCTCTGAGGTTCGTTCCAACAGCAACCGACACTCCAACAGTACTAGGTGCCCAACGATTCAATTTGATTCTGACACTGCCCACCCAGAATTCACACATACCCCACAGCTTAAGGGTTCAATCCCACAAGACTGCCTCCACTTCAGACACCAGCCACAAATGGGGTGGCCAGGCTACCCACAGTTCTTTCTGACCAACTACAGATTTGGGGGTTCCCACGACCTCCTTCCAGATTTAGTATTCACGAAACGACTCACAGAATTGGAAACACTTATGTTTACTGGTGTTAAATAAACCAAAGGCCATTAGACTGAGGTGACTCTCATCCTGGGGCAGTCTATAAAAGCAAACCAAAATCTAGCTAGGCCTGTGAAGGCTTCAAGGTTACAAAAATGAAAACACTAAAGACAACTAATCACAAATAGCCAACTAGGCTTTAAGCTATAGCTAATCAATAATTCCCTTACCTTTCTTCTGCTTTTTCTCTATAAAAGAGCTCCTGTGCATGGAGTGCTCCTAAGCATTTCTGGTTTGGTGAGACTGATTTTGAATTCATTTTTGCTCATATAAACTCTTGACATTTTTAATATGCCTCAGTTTATCTTTTAACAGTTTGCTGTTAGAAGGAACCAAAGGAGACCCTGACAGCCTCCAGGAGTAATGAGCAACCAGGAGAAGGTACCAGCGGAGCCCCTTGAGCACGCTGCTTTCTCGCTGCTTCTGGGGGTGCTGGACAAGGTCTTCTTGGGTCCTGGCTCCCAGCTCTGAGCTTTGCATTGTGATCTTGCAGACTTTATTTGAGCATTTCTTTTTCTGGACTGGGTCCAGAAACTGGAGGAGTCAGACTGAGTCTGACTTAAAAACCAGACTTGGTCTAACTTAGAAACAGGACCAGGTCCAGAGTCAGACCAGACTAACTTAGAAACTGGACCACTTAGAAATTGTACCAGGTCCAGTGTGAGACCTCAGATGAATAGAACTGGGTTTCAAAGTTGAACAAACAGGTTAACCTTACCAGAGACAATCTGGAATTACAGCGGCCTCATTGGAGAACTTTTAATGATCTTTTAGATAAGCTTATGCATTTATGAAGATGCCCTAGAGAAAACGAGCCTTAGCTGGGCACTCACTAAAAAGGGTAGAGGAAAAATTAATCTTCCTCCTCTACAGTTTCTGGTGACTAGGACGAGACCTGCTGACATACTGCCCTCAACGTCCCCACTCTGGAGACTGCAAATGGCATCCTGGGAAAATTGGCAGAAGCTGGCAAAAGGTAAGAATTTTAACCAAAGTCAGCTCTTTCAGATTTCTATCTGTGGTGCCTGGTCAAGAAAGGAAGTTAAAAACGTCACTTTCCCCTTTCTTTTCAAATTCAGATTGGCAGGGAAAAAGAACATTGGTTATTGATCCTTTGTTTCCTAGGAACAGCTGTTGCCTTCCTGTTTGCCTCATTTTGTGTCCTGAGAAACTGGCTGGGCAACTGTCCGATTAGAACTGGGAGGCAAAAGTATGCATACCGTTTACAGCTAGGGTCCTACCAACTGCTGCCAGTTCTCAGGGGAATTGTCCGTCTTTCTCCCTTTTGGCTGTCTCTGGGAGTCGCTCTCTGTCTTGGGAGGACAGTATTTTTTGTGCCCCCTTGGAGGACCCCCCCCCATTTGTCCATGGAGTTATTCAGTACTGCCAGGAATGTTGATTGTTTGCCCCAGCTGAAACCTGATAAGGTATTTAACAGGATTTTTTTAAAGAGTAGCTCTATGATCATGTAGGACCAGAAAACTTTTCCCTTATTCTCTTCTAGCTTCTTTGGCTGATCTAATAATTAAATTGACATAAAAAATATTAACAGGATACAAACAAATTTTGTATATAAGAAACCCACTCCCACCCCAAATAAGATGAGATTCCCAAAAAGTCTAGTAATGAGACTTATATACCACGCTTAGCTAAGAAGAGGATAGGGGTCTAGGGCTTCAAAGAGACGGAAGAAATTCAGAAGAAGAAGAAGAGAGAGCAAATGTTTGGTAAACAGATATTTGCCACCATGTAGATAAATCTTTCTGTTATAAAAAGTTATCCCTAGAAATAGTTCTCTTCCTAGTGGTATAGGTCCCCTAAATTCTTTTCAGCAGTGAAGGGGAAGGTAAAAAGTTCTTTCTGAGCCTGTTGGGTTTGTCTTCAACTCAAAATCCACATGCCAACGTGGCACATCCTGGGGTGGTGTAGTCCGTTCCCCCTTGGCCAGCAGTTGGCTAAATTAGAAGCTGATATTTGGATCCTGACAGAAACTTTTTTTTTAAGTCTCTCCCCCTAAACTAAAATAAAAGTGTGTATCCAGAGAGACAGAAAGACATTTCGAAATTTTGTGGGAAGATTTACATTTCAAAAAAACAACGGAAAAAAAATATATATATAGTCATTAGAAGAACAGAAATGCAGTTCTAGAAACAACTCAAAATCCACATATGTCTTTTACCAATTTCAAAACCTCCCCTATACATCTCAAAAGGCTTACAGATACTGTAAAAGATCTGGATTTTGGAAATAAAAATCCTTCTTGGAGAAAGTTGTATCCTTTCTCTGTGCCCATGAGATGTAAATGCTCTATGTAGTCTCTAGGTAGGGACGGCTCTCGAAATGCAAACTTCAAAGAGGTAATTTTTATCAGGAAAAAAAAAAATCTATTTTGAAATTAGGTGAATGAAAAATCTTAAAAGTCTTTTCTACAAATATTAGTAAAATCTTTAGCCATCTGAGAAGATATGCTTGTCTTACTGTATCTGTCAGAAACACAATTTGGATCCAACTGTTCTCATAAACTAGTGAATTTTGCATTATCATACCTGTCTCATGGCTAAAATTTTAAAACAAAAGCTATAAGATTTCTGCATCTGTCAATATGTTTATGTACTTCATGTGTGTGTGTTATAGATGTGTGATATTTTTCTACCTCTGAATGGTATTGCCAAAACTAATTTGTAAAAAGCTCTATTTAATTGGCTTAAAGATAGCATTTATATTAATCAAGTATGCTCTCAGAAATACAGAAACTAACTCGAATTTTTAAGTTCACGTGAAAAGCTAGTTTCAGGTTGTTGGTTTAATTTAAAGAGGCATGTCTTTAGGGTTGTTCACATTAAATATAATACTTGTATTCTAACTATAGTAAATAAGATTATGTTTCTCTGTTGCAGAATTTGTAGGCAGAAAGATAACTTGAGATGATGTTTAGCTATTTAATGTCTCATGAAATTTTCCTGAGCAATCTAAACATAGTTGTTAAAAACAAGTAAATTAAATGTCATTAAAATAAAAGTGTATAAATAAATTTTTCTATAATGATTATAAGCTTTACGATATGCCTGCTTGAAATTAGTTTCCAGAATATTTTGGTAACTTGAAATCGTAAAGTTATAAGGAGGTAAGTTAAGTGATAGATAGTCATTGAATATCTAGATCATATCCAAATAAGATCAAATACTGAAACATTAATTACTAGATGTAGGTTTACCATGTTTAGCCTCCTTTTACAGAGGAACTAAAAATATTTGGGTTGTTAATAAACATGTTTTGTGCCACACTAAAATTTTTACTATGAAGAAGAATATACTTCCAGAAATTGTTAAATGTACTTATAAATTTGTCAGTTCACAGAATGTTAGTGTAAGAGACAGTCCACAATTGTTTACTTCCTGGTTTTCACTAGGAATAAAGGATTTTAAGGGCTAAGAATTCTATTCAATATAATGTAATTAAAACTAAATAATAAGGGTGGCAGGAAACAACTGTGTCTGAAAAGTAGATTAGGGAAGTAGAATGACTGACTTTTCCAGAATGAGAAAAGAAAAAGAAAAAGAAAAAACATAGGACAAAAGCTGAATGGATACAAAATATGTTGTAGAAATTTGTGGAAAAGGAATCCTGGAAAAGAAATTTTACATGTGGCCGGCTGACAAAAATTGGAGTGGATTTATTTAAATTTTTAAAGAATGAGTTTAAATATCAAAAATAAACTGATGGAATTTGGTTCCTCTCTGCTAAAAGGGCATCATTTACTTGCTCTGTTTTTGTTAAGATATTGTAAAAGGTTTTTTCCGTTTTTTGTTTTTTTTGTCGTTTGTTTGTTTGTTTACCTTTTGGGAATTTACTTGGAAAGCATAGATTTAGTGTCTTACCAAAATTACTGTCCTTCATGTCTTTATCAGGTTTTGGTTACTTAAGAAAACCCAGTCTTGAAAGAGCTAAGTTTTGTTCATGACTATATGCAACCTTCTGTATCTTCTTTTAAAATCTTCTCTTGTCACTTTAGTGAAAAAGATAACTATTATTTCATAATGGTCTGAGATTTTATGTAGTCAGGTGTTCAAACCTTTTGACATTTTGACAAATTCCTCAAATCAAATTCTAAATGCAGTCTTTTTGACCTCAAAGTAAATTTGATATTTCCCAAAAGGTCCCTGGGAAATCTCAAAGGATTTTTTTCTCACCTTGCAGAAGGGGATGTTAAACTAATTAGGTTTATTTGGTATGTTAAATTATATGGAAAGTATGGTCAAGTAAGAAGTAATGAGAAACCTTAGCTTGTCATGAATGTACATGTTACTAATACAGGTATTCTAGAAATTGCTTAAAGTTTCTAGAAATTTATCAATACTCTCATTGTCCAATTGTTATTGTAAATTATTGTATGCCATAGAAATAACTGCATTTCCTTATCAAATGAATTCTCATCAGATCCTTACACATGGCTATTTTTTAAGGTCTTTTTGTCAAATATAGTTATTGTACTCAGATGCTTTTGCTTCATCTTTGGACAAGTACTCTAGAATATAGGTTTCTGATAACTTTAAGATCATAAAACTGAACTGGGTGAGAACTTCCAGAATGACAGAAAAAAACTAGATTCAAAGAAAACAAGAATTAATAATATGAGATTGACAGAACTGATGAGAATGATTGTCATTTCTTTTACAAAATTTTCTTTAAAACATTGCTGATTCCTAGACACCCAAGGAAGTCTAGTTACTAAGGTGCTTTTGTTTGAGGTGACTGAGACCTCCAAACAATTGTCTCAAGGACTTTTATTAAGACAAGTGAGAAAGCCAGACTGATGCCCCCTGCCCCCCACACTGTCTTCCCTGGACTATGTAAACTCAATGATACCCAGACACTTGTGAGGCTGGGCAAGTAAGACTTCAAAATAGAGACCTTCAGATAAGGAAGATGGGCCCAAGTAATTAATTTCTTACAATGAATTGTTGACTCTCTTTTTATCCTGGTTTTGAATGGCTGATGTACACACCATCTCTCAGCTTGAACCAGTTCAGTTAGTGCCTAATGTGTGTAAGATGGATCGGTTCCTAAAAGAGAGGGCAGTGGATCCTCTGATTGATTTTATCTGAAATGTTCAGTGTTTTTCTGAAAGATTGAGCATTCTGAGTTGATGTTAAGTCATGTTCATTGCATCATTAGCACAAATTGATTGAAGAAGCCACAGTCTTTAACCCTCCATGCTGAAGATTCAGGTTGTGAAATTGCCATTATTCAGTCAGGTAGGAAGATCACCTGGGTGAGATATCTTGGAAACCACCTGGTTGAGTACTCTTTGTAAACAAGATTCCAGAGGCAAAACAAACTTATCTGTGGACCATAAATGAGCTCATAATCAATCTTCTGGCTTAGGATGTGTGTGAGTGGGAGAAACAGAATGTGAAAGACCCTCCACAGCTTACCTGTCTCTGGTCCAGTCTTGTGATGGCAGTATTAGCCCCATAAGCAAAGATTCCACCACATAGTATAGACTGAGGTCCAGCACAAAGCAAGTCTCCTCATTGGATCCATTAGCCACCCCAATGATTTGGGACCAGTCTGGCTCTACCAGCATCCTCATAAAGTCATCTGTAAACTAAGACACAAAGATGGGCTAATGATGAACAGAGCATGTATTGATATGACCAATTATGTGGATGTTTTCTGTTGATGAACTGAGGCAGAGATAAGCAAACTTGCTATTCTATTATTACTGCAACTATTATTAACAATAATGTTATCCTTCACAATAATGTCATTGACTCCTAGAATTATAGCTACAATTTAGAAACTATGTATTATATGTAGACATTGTGTTGAGAGTTTTACATGTGAGCTTCCATTCAGCCTCAACAATTCTATGAGGATGGTATTATTATTAGGCCCATTTTGTAGGTGAGATAAATAAGGATTAGAGAAGTGGGGTGACTTGTCCAATATCAAAGAGCTAGTTAAGCGTCAGAGTCATAATTGAACCTAGGTCTCCAACTTCAAAGCCAATGCTTTTTGCCGCTCCTTTGGTGGGTGCTGGAGATGCAGAAAAGAGCGACACACAGTGTCTGCCCTCAAACCTGGAAAGTTAGGTGACTCATGTGCAGAAACAATTGGCAAAGTCAAACATCGTTTTTGCCCAATTTTAAATTGGATCATAATTTTATTGTTGAGTTGTAAAGAGTTCTTTATATATTGTAGATACAAATCCCTTATCAGATATATAATTTGAAAATATTTTATGTCACTCCATTGGTTGTCTTCTCAACCAGTGTGTCCTGTGAAGCACAGAAGTTTTAATTTTGATAAAATCCAGCTTATCAACTTTTTTATGTTGCTTAAACCACTGCCAAATCTAAAGTCACAGAGAATAACAGTTATGTTTTCTTCTAAGAGCGTTATTGATTTAGCTCTTACACTTAGATCTTGTTTCCATTTTGAGTTCATTTTGGTACATGGTGTGAGGAAAGCTTCCAAACTGATTCTAATGCATGTAGCTATCCAGTTGTCCCAGCATCATTTATCGAAAAGACTATTTTTTTCCCATTGAATGATATTGTCACCCTTGTCAAAAATCAATTGCCCATAAATATATTAATATATTGCTGGATTCTCACTTCTATTAATCTATGTCTACCTTTCTGTCAGCATCACAACTATCTTGATTAAATCTTCTTTTTTAGTAACTTTTGCAGTTGAGATATGTGAGTTTCACAATTTTGTTCTTTTTTTTTTTTTTTTAGATTGTTTTGGCTATTCTGGTTCCCTGCATTTCCATGTGAATGTTAGGAACAGCTAGTCAATTTCTATATGTCTTGTGTCTTTCTTCTTCTGCCAAGGAGACAGCTTGGATGTTGATCCTGATTGCATTGATTCTCTAAATCAACTTGGGGATTCTGGAAGGGCTCACCCTGTTGTCAGACCCTGTGCTAAGCCCTTTATTGGTATTGCCTCATTAGATCCTCAAAGAACCCTATGATGTAGGTACAGTTAGCATACCCATTTTACAGATAAGCACAGTGAGGCTTTTAGAAAGTCATGTTAGTTTTCTTGAGAAATAGTTCAGAGACAAGATTTTCATGTGGAAAGTTTATTGAGGAGTATCTTCAGGGTCAACACCTGGAAGGCAGGAAGGGGTCTTGTTGGAGAAGGGAGAAGTTGGAGTGGGATGCAGTTACAACAGAGGTGATCTTGGCTGATCCCATGGGAAGACTGAAGCTCGATGGCCCTCAGCAAGGCCCAGAGTGGGACAAGGGGCCAGGTCTTTGTCTCTCATCATCACTGTGGGCTGCCCAGGGGTATGCATGACCTGCAGTGAAGTAGCTCCCTTCAGTCAAGGGCTATTCCTCAGGAGGCCTCATCTGTGAGCAGCCAGGAGCCAACCCTTCTGGCAGCTGGGAGAATGAGTACCTGCAGCCAGCCTATAAGAGGGACTGGTTGAAACACAGCCTCTACTATAAAGCAGTTATCACTCATCCTAAGTCATGCAGATAGATAGTAAATGACAAAGGCTAACATCTGAGCCCCATCAGCCTCACTCCAGACTCTTCACTCTTAACACTCACATTAAATTCACTCATTTGCAGAAATTTAGTCAGTGTTGAAATTATCCGAAACATTCTAGCTTTGGGCCAAATATTTGTAACCCCTCAAAATCCATACATTGAAATCCTAGACCCTAAGGTGATGGTATTAAGAGGTCAAGCCTTTGGGAGCAGATCGAGTCATAAAGAGAGAGGCTTCATGAACGGAGACCCCCAGAGAGTTCTCTAGCTCCTTCCACTATGTGGGGATACACCAAGAACTCACCAGTCTGCAGTCTAGAAGAGTGCTTGCACCAGAACCCTATTCATACTGGCACTTTGATCTTGGACGGCCAGCCTCCAGAATTGTGAGCTATGCATTTCTGCTGTTTATAAGCCACCCGATTTACATGGTATTTTGTTATAGCAACTCGAATAGACTAAGACAAGCCATAATTACGTCTGCAGGTAAACTTACTGCCAGCATCAGACTTATACCTTTTAAAGTATCTTAGCCTAAGGCTCTAGAGAAGAAACCTTACTGGGACCTGAAGGATCTAGAGTTTTAGAAGCAAACTCTGTGAAATGGAGACTAAAGTTTTCCCTTTTTAATTCTGCTTAATGAGAAGTATGGACTCTGTCTTGGCGGTCGGGGATCACAGAGGTCAGACTTCTGATAGCCCTCCCTGACTCCGCAGCTCACCTCACTACCAGAAGAGGAGTCTGTAAATAGTCTCTTCCCCAGCAGCTTAAGCTGTAAAATGCAGTCTTCTAAGCAGTTTAACAAAGACTTATCCCCAGATTGTCAGCAGGGCAAGCATACACATCTGGTACACATCTGGAAAGCTTTATGTTGCTTTCAGGGCACAGCTGAGTCTCCAAAATCAATGCAATTGGACTATTTGCATATATTTTGCCAGAAGTCCATAATGGGTGGACAAATATCTGATAATGGCCACAAACTTTAGACTTCAAATTTAAATGAATTGAAATAGAGGATTCTAAAGATCCTGTAGAGCTTACAGGGCCCCTGAAAATGTATGTGAAGTGGTTTATATACAGGCATACATGCATTTTACGGAGGAAGACTCATACCTTTTTGATGGGCTTTGTAACTGCCACAAAAATATGGGACCATTAGTTTTTTTAAAAAAGCAAATATTCTTTTTTTTTTCTTTTGTCACTCAAGTCCACTTCTTGGTTTCTATCTGATTTTTCTAAAAGAAGTGGGCCTAGGTTGACACTTAATATCAATCAGGAGACTCTGCTGTCACATAAATAACAAAATGGAAAACTTGATCCATCATAATAATATCACACATCTGGCAATTGGATCACACCTCAGTGGCCTAACTTTGTTCTTTTCTGCTCATTGGAGAGTTGGGCATTGTGCTGAGAGCTTTTCCCTTGTTTTAAAATAGCCATTTGGGTTTGAATCCATCCTACAAATATTTCTATAATTATACAAGTTCTATGGGTTATAAAAAATAAAAGGGATCTGTAATCTCAATAGGCCTACAGACCCTTTTAGGCTTAAAATTGAAGAAAGGGATGTGAACATTACTGAGCATTTTCTTTGTGTCAGGTCTTAAAAGCACCCATTATTCTACTTACCTTTCAATGCAATAAGGTAACAATTGTCCAATCCCTCAACTGCCTTTTTTTTTTTTAACCAGACAACTAAAGCTCAGGGAACTTGAAGAACTTACCTTGGTCACCTAGAAAATAAGAGGTGAGATATATTTAACAAATAGCATGGATACTTTGTTCTTGTTTGTACAATAAGGCTCTTCTCCATTCCCTTCTAAAGGAACTCTCTGAATGGTCAAGGAAGACCCTAGGAATTTCTTTTAACTTCAAACATGGGAGCAAGGGGCTGTTTCTATCTCAGGGAGAGAAATATCCGAGGAAGATGAAGGAGAGCAGAGAGGTCTGATACAGGAGTTCTCAGCTTATCCCTTCCCACTGGTCCACTTTTTCTACTTTGAAAGGAAAGGTCATCTCTGACCAGCATGGCAGAATTGTCAGAGATGAAAGTCTGGGAAAAATACTCTACATTCTCTCCTTCTTTTCTAGGAAGGAAACTGAAGCTGAGAGAAAGGGACTGACTATGAATGCCACTTAGAGAATTTAATAATCAAAGTACCCCTTCCCCATCCCCTTCTCAGCCTGTACTCATATGTTGGCACATGCCCAAAGCATCTTTCTGTCCATGCTGCATTTTTAGTCCTAGACTTTCAAGCTAGCACTCTATAATTGCATGATTATTTGTTATGTAAAAGTACACATGCTATGTGTGTGGAAATAAAATTACTACCCTCTGCATATGTTTCCACTTATGAGCTTATACTAGAAGCACCCCAACGGTGTGTGATCTGGATAGGGAGCCCTCAGAACAGGGCTGCCCCAAACTCAGTGTTAGGAAGTAAACCAGTGCCAACTTAGCATTTACTTTGTGCTGAGCACTGTACTTGACACATCCATTCACCTCATTCCACTTAATCTTCAACAATATTTTTTTGAGCGTAAATCCTTTATAAATATATCTAATTTTTAGAGAAGGACACTGAGTATCTGAGAAATTAAGAAATTCGCCTCATCTCACCTGGCCACGAGTCATTGATAGAGCCCGTATATGAACGCAAGTTGACTAATTGCTATTTTTTTTTTCTCTACATCAGGGTACTTCCCAATGTCTGTCATAGCACATGGGAACATAGGATTGAGAATCTGAGAATCTGGCTACAGGGCACCTGAGAATGTTCTGTAGGGGGTCTGGCTTTTATGTTGGCCCCATTGGAGAATCTAGCAGATGCTTTGAGAGGAGATGGGAGTTGGGTGGGGTGGGGAGGGTGTCTTCTCTATGTTTGGGAAAATGTGCTCACAGATTGACACAAAGAACAAGAATAGCTAGCATTCATTGCACACTTATAGACATCTGCTAAGAATCCTATGAACATCATCTTATTCAATTCTCACAATAACCCAGAGAGGCAACTACTATTTTAATTTATACCTACAGATGAGAAATGAGCCTTGTAGAAGTTAACATGCCTCAGATAATTCAGACAAGTTTTCTAGTTAACTTTTTAAGTAAAAGAAGCTTGATTTCTACATGCATGTATCTGACCTTAAAGCCTTAATCACTTTGCTGCATTGGAACTGATGTCAGGAATGATTATTCTCTCTGTACCAACAACTCAATTGCTTAACCACAAAAATCTTTTATTTCTGGGCAATTCAGCCAATAAATTTTATTGCCTAAAGACACAGCTCTTTTATTTAGAGAGCTGCCAACTTGAGATAACTTCTCTCTCTAGTTTGTTGGAGCTTATTCATTTATTCAGGGCTGCTAATTTTAATTAGCTGTTAGAACTTTGACCACTCTAAAGTTCATCTAATTAAAAAATATATATTTTCTTAACATAGAAAATTGCCAACAAATCCTAAACTCTAGATCAAGTGAGTCAGATATACTTGAATAAATGTCCACAGAGCTCATAGAATGTCTGCCTATGCCCTTGGCATTTGTAAAGAGACGTTTATGACCCCAACACAATCTTTGCTGTCATTGGGTTATTGCTGACATATCAATCTTAACCTGACCATCAGCTTTGATTTTTCCACTAGCAAAGAGCAACTTAAACTTCTCACATTTTCTGCATTACTGATCCTACAGAGATCTCATCCCATTTAAGACCCACACACACACACACTTTCTCAGCAAAAAAAATAAATTAAAAATAAATTAAAAAGGCCTTTCAGGGGCTAACACAATATAAACACTCAGTACTTTAAAATACAGGAAAGGAACAGATGCCTTCCATAGTGTACTGGAGGAGGGAAGAGCTTCAAAGATAGCTGGGAGAGTGTAAATTAAATGCAAAAGAGGATTTCCTCTCTCTGAAGTTGCAAAGACATTATTTGCCATGAATGTCTTCCTTTGTCTTTGAATAAGTCCAATTCTTCTCTGGTAGTTTTTGAATTCAGTGAATGAATCTTTTGAATTTTTAAGTTTTCCTTCCATATTTTCTTCACTTAATTTTTTTTGACTGAGCTCTTATTCTTTTGTGGTCTTGTACAGATTGCTAAGCAAAAGTAACTTGGTGGAAAATATTTGAAAGAAATAAAAGGAGGAAAGTATGAGTATGACATTGTTTTGCTTCTGATCTAAATTTCTCTACAAAATTTGTACATGTGAGAATTGCTTTTTGCTCCATTTTTCTGAGGTTGATCCTGCAAGTCACAATCCACTCTCTATGTTATAACTTAGGCTGAAAGTTGATCTCTGGGTACTGGATCCATGTTACTGGCAAAGAAAAAGTTCTCAAGACTTGGTCTCTACTTCACATGATTATTTTTCTCTTTCTTTTCTTTCTTTCCCCTGCCCACCCCTTTTCTCTGAGTTGGTAGACACACTCTAGCTGTTAAAAATGTCTTTATTTTTCCTACAAAGTAGTTGTAATTTAAATAGATGGATATGGTTACTGAAATATTAAGCTCTCAAGTGAGTCAGTGGAGGTAATTCTGTTTGACAACCACCAAAGTATCAAAAGAAGTTGGTTTGCAGAAGTCCACTTACCTCTCTAAAACATTTTTCTCAATTTAAAAGTAATATATGCTCATTTTAGAAAGTGTGTTAAAAAAGTAAAAGAGGGAAGAAAATAAAATTCACCCATAAAATCCTATCACCCAGCTATTATCAATTTAACACACCCTTTCAATCATGTGTGTTCATTAAAGGCTATATGCCTAAAAATCTAGAATACTGCCTGATATGTTGTAAACTTAATAAATACTTGTGATATGTGGACAAGATGGTTTGTGCATTTCATTTGACCAGAGTTTGTTTTGTTTTTGATTACTGTGAAACATCTGTCAGTTATAACTATAGATAGCATGACCCTGTTATATAAGTTACTCCTGTGGTGCTTGATTTCCTGTGGGTGTTTGACCTCACGAGCCTGCTCTCTGGACTTTTTGACATGAATGTAATCGTACATATTAATAGTGCTGGTAGATTAATTAGATAATATAGCCACACATTAATTTTAATTTTAATCTGTAATATGCCACCAGAAGGGAGTGTAGCATGGGGTATTAGAAAGAACGCTGGCCCTGGAGTATTCCAGATATGAATTCTAATCCTGGCTCTGCAACGTTTGTCGTCTTAACAGACTACTTAATCTCGTTGAGCTTTAATTTCCTCATTGCTAAAATTACATAGTAAAAACCCACATCATATGGTTATTCTGAGATAAAAATATGTACCACAATCCCTAGATAAATTTGAGTTATCACACGGCGAGACACAGAAGAACTTTTTTTAAATCGTGCTTATCATGCCATGTAAGTTTTTATAAATGAATAAACCACAATGTTATAAGGTTAAATGGTAGCTTGACTTTTTTAAAAAAATGATAATAAAAGACCACAAATTGTAAAATTGAGAGTGTTCACTCTCAAAGGGAAACTCTAGGGCTGATTTAGATTGCTCATTCTAGCTAAATCCACACCTTGGGAAATAACTGTCATTTTAATCTTCTCTCATTGTTCCTTGAGCACTCTAGAAATTTTTCTTTTCTCAGAGCCACCTGATATTTAATTTTCCATCAGTTTCTTCTAAAAACATGAGTCATTCTTAGAAATCAGTTTGCAGCTGATGATGATAATTTTCATTTTCTGAGCATATCCTATGAGCAACAGACTGTGCAATGCCCTTCTACTCACAATGACTCATGAAATCGTCACAAAAAAAAAACTTAATGAAGTGGGAGTATTATTCCATTTTCTAGATGTTCTCAAATAGTACGTGCCTTTTACAGGTGAGGAAACCCAATTGACCTGTGAATTACTTTTCTCCTGTCAAAGCAAGTTGGTTCCATAATTCCATAACTCTAGTTTTGCCATTACCAGGAAAGGATGGAAAACAGTCATATTCATTAGTTGTCCTGCGGTCAGCTAGTGTTGGGGTTCGAGAGGCTAAAACAGGGGGCAGTCTATTTGCCCAGACCCCACCTCACCTTGGTGCCCAGAAGGCAGAAGCCAGGCCACTGCCCTTTCCTCTCTTGGAGGCCGAGCAGGTGCTCCTCGAAGACAACAATCCGAGTGAAAAAGTGGCCATTGCGCTAGCAGCCCTCCATGCTGTTGAAGGCCACTCCTATAGGCAGGAGGAAGCAGACGCTAAAGGAGGCTAGTGCAGTCTGCTGTGGGCGCCCCAGCATCGGGCCTGCGAACATGCATCCTGCAGGGTCAGCTTCAGCACCCGGCATGAGCGGACAGCGACAAGCGCCTTGGCCAGCCCCACAAGCCCTGCATCCACAACCAGTACTTTAGTGCAGTCTCGCCCATGCCACAGCCCATGCATTGCCGCCTTGACCACCAGCAGCAGCATCAAGGCCAGCAAAATTCTCAGTGCTGCATGTAGAGCCAGAGCCTCTGCCCCATCTAGCCCTGAAGTCCCAGCCTCCTTCTTCAGACCTGGTCCCTGAGGATCCTGCGCTTCAGCCACTCCTTCCAGCAGGGCCCCACTCCTCTGGCCTCAACATACCACCTATCTTGTTGACTCTTTCAGGGTTCCTAGGAATGTGAGTGGGAGAGGAACCAAACAGAGAAAGTTCCAGAAGTGGTTGCTGATAAGTATGCACCTTCATTGAGCTAAAGAGTCTAGTCACCCTTGGAGTCTGTCCTTTTGATGTCATTACCTGAGACCTAACACTCTTTGTTATATCCCCTATTTCATTTAAAATACATTTGTTGTGGTTTGTAATTATATGTTCTTTTGGTTAACTTTTTATTTAATGCTAGTCTCCTTCCGTTTTTGTTCTTCACTATATTTTCAGTTGTTATCACAGCTTAAATTTATGTAACCCAAATGATTATACCAAATGTTACAATAGTGTAACCTGCTGCCCTTGAGGCTTTTTACAAATATCCCTTTCCTAACACCATCCTAGTCTTATTCTTAGCTTAATTGGATATTTAATATTTGTCAAATTGACTATTACCAAACAAATATTTAACTGCTTTTAATCCTAACAATTCCCTGAGGTAGACATGAATATTATGACCCCTCTTATGAGATTGTTTTACTTTTATTGGCTTATTTTACACATTGAGAAAATGATGGGTTCCAGGTCACAAAGCTAGTGAGCCCAAGTACTGGTATTTAAACCCAGGACTGACTGACTCTAAAGTTAGTGGCATTGTAGGTTATCCTGACTCTTCAATTTCCACAATTGTTTTGGAAGGCAGTGTAGCACCATGAAGCAAAGTATCCAAAATTATTCTTACCCTTTGATCAATAATTCCACTTCTGGAAATCTATCTTAACAGGAGAGAAAAATCTAAAGTCAAAAAGAAAAGAAAACCACAAAGACATTAATTACAGCGTTTATAGAAGAAAAACAAAAAGCAAAATTTCCATTTATTTAAATACTCAACATTTATATTTATATGTTCAAGTAAGATTCCAATCATAAAAGGATTCAAAAAATTGCGATTATGTGTGCTCAGTGAATAACACAATGGACTATTGTAAAACCATGAAAAATACATCATGAAAAAGCTAGACAAATGGTTATTTTTATAAGTAAAATAAAATAGAATATAATTTTGCCTAATGATGTAACCTTACAACTTTGTATGGATGGTAGAATTAGACACAGCTCAAAAATTAGATACATGTGCTCAATAAATATTAATTGGATAAATGATGAAAAGGACCCAGATGAATGATAACTTCTAAAACATTTTTTCTACTCTTCCAATTTTTCTGTAGTGAGATGTTTTGGTTTTATAATGGAACAAAACTTTTTTAAAGATATCATATCTAGAGTGTTTGTTCATAAATTCCATTTTCCAGTTTTAACTCATAGTTCTGTCATTTCCACTGTTAGATGAGAAAGTGGGGGCCCAAAAGTTAATTCTTACCTGAAATCATTCACGTAGTAAGTATGAAGTCTGTGTCCTCTGACTCCAAGTCTCTTGACCTTACCTGACCTTGAACTGGGCTGGCATGTTTTTGGGCTTTAAATTGGGAGACAGGAACTTGAATTCTAGTCTCTACCTTATCCTTGGCCTTCTGGATGATTTTGGATAAGTCACTTTTCTCAGGGTCTCTCTTTCTTGGACCCTTGTCCCAGTATTTTATATGATCACTATCTTTCCTGTTCTCTCTTTCAATAGAGAGGGAGCCATGTTAAAAGAATTGATCATCTAACATTGCTCCTCCTGGTTACACCATCTCTCGTCTCCCTGTTTTATTTTCTTCTTTTGCCATTCTCATTATATCATTTTTTCATGTCAACCTTTCAACATTGTTTTATATTTTTAGAAATGATCTTGTTTATTTCTTTGACTTTTATTGTATGTTTTGTCTATCTAGATAGAAGCTCCATGAGGTCATAACATAGCCTATCCTGGCTGATATGCAAACTCAAACTAGTTCAAATGAAAAACATATCTTGTGTAACTTGAAAGGATGATGAAGTAGCTCATAAAAATAGAAACCAGGGCCTTAAGAATGACAAACTCAGCACTATGTGAAAACACACACATATTTGCATACTCATGAGTGCCTCTCCCTCCCTCCCTCCCTCCCTCCCTCCCTCTCTCTCACTCTCTCTCACTCACTCTCTCTCTCTCTCTCAGAGCATGCACACTCCCTCCTTGCCCCTTGCCCCATCATTTGTCACCACTGTTTATCTCTGTTTTATTTCATTCTGTACATTGCATCCATCTGGAAGGGAAGAATCAGGTGGCAACCACTGAAGAGGATTCTGATTGGCTTAGCTTGGGTTATGTTTGCCTCCCTGAACCATTCACACTAGAAGTAGAAGTGTCAGCTGTACTTGCTAGTATGTGTGCAAGAGTTTTTGATTATTTCTGTATGTATATTCAATTTGACATTTCTTTGAAGGAATTTAAATCATTGTCTATTTTGTAGATATCAGTTTAGGTAAAACTAGATAGAAATAATCTGTAAATCTACTTAACTTCCATATGTAATATTTAATACTTGTTTTTAGACTTCAATGGTTAGTCTTGCTCTACCATGTGCTAGATTGTAATATCCTTGAGTGTAAGAACCATAACTTTCTTTCTGTCACTTCGTATTACCTAGTCTGGTGCTTTATAGTTAGGAGGTATCCTATGAATATCTTACATCAGATTGAATTAACTACTTAACTAGCTAAATTTGTGAGCTTCTTCACTCATTAGACATACTTTATTTGGTGAAGATATGAAAGCTTTCACTAATCTGAGAACAGGAAAGACTATATCTTTATTTTTAGTTTAAAAAAATGTTATTCAACAATGCTAGGGAAGAGAAAGAAGCCACTGGGCCTTGCAATAAATCATCTTTCAAATCACTAATTTGAGTCTCTCTTATTGATGTTTCCTTTAACTAATTGATTTTTACTTTTTACCTCATTTAACAGTATAGATGGAAGCACCCATGATAGGCAGAAAAATTGTTCTCAGTATTGTTCTTCACTCAGATGAACTATAGATCCTACCCTTGACTTTTGATTTAAAGAGAAGAAAAATTGATGGAATCCACCAGAGACTGTCTCTGGGCAAGTTACTTGTTATTAGACTATGGTGCATGGTCTAGTACTGTTGGCTTCCACTGGAAGGATTTAGAAATGCAGAAGCTGGGGCCTCAGCCTGGACCTACAGGATCTGTAGTTTAACAAGGTTCCCAGGTGGTTTGTAAGCACAAACAACATTTAAGAAGCACTGCTTTAGAACTCAAAATCAGTTTCCTGGTAAGATTTATAGGGCCTTGACAGTGGACTTTGAATATAATTGGTATCTACAGGAAGCCAGGTGTTTACTGTAATGATAACAATTATGTAGTATAAATGTTGAGGACTTCCTACCATGAACTTGTGGCAAACATTGCTAATTGCTCATGACACTTTTTCCACCAGGCTTCAGGATGCTTCTCCGCTCTTATGGTCCAGGCAGCTTTCATAAAGACAGAAAAGTTGGCTTAAGAATTAGAAGCTAATTATCATTCTTGCTTAAAGACCAATTGTTTGTTAAATAGTGACCAACAGGCAAGATAGACCAAAGGGAAGTTTAGATTAGTGAACCTTGTGGGTGTGACTTTTGGTTGATTGGCTAAATAATAAAGTCAAGGTCATGAGTTTGACCCTGGGCCAGCCAAGTAACTTCTTAATCTACTTCTTGCAGGCCTCTTGTGTCTCCCATCCATCTTTTCTTTGTCTCACTAGCTCATCTTGATTCCCCCCTCACTAATCTTCATCTATTCCTTTGAATTAAGCTTCTTCTCTTGAGCTTTCTGTTTGGGGTGCTTGGGAGAGGATGATCTTATCTAATGCCATCTTCTAGGGATCCAAACTCTGACACTGACTTGTGTAAGGCATGGTTGTCTTTATTCAGCCCCTTTGAAGCAACCTCAGCCCAAATATGCCTTATTAAGATCAGCCATTTTCCCAAATTATTACCCCAGATGCGGGAATTAGGGAAATAGGTTAGGGTCTACTTTCATTGCCTACTGAACAGGCTTGACCTTGTCATAGCTCCTGTATAGTTAGTTGCTATGGGTGTAGGATCCAAGTGAATAGTTGGGTTCTGGTCACAACTCCACTATTTCCTGGCATGAGATTTAGGGCAAGTTGACACATCTCTCTCTCTTCAGTTTATTCTTCTATGAAATAAGACTAGAGCCTAATTCTCAGAGTTATTCTGGAGATTAATAATTGTATGAACTTGAGCACAATACCTGGAATATGATGAGAATAGATTACCATTAGTCTCTACTAATATTATTATCAAAATCTTTTAGGAGATTATAGTTGTGTTGGAGTAGAGAGTTAGCCAGGGTCAACCAAATACAATTGTAGATATGATTTTCTTTTTAAAGTTCCTCTCTGCCCCTGAAACTTTACCTCTTTATCGTCAGGTAAATTTATTTCCTTAGAACATGTAAATTACCAGTTTAATCAAATCCAGGGTGTTTACCCTCAAAATTGTGCTAAGTTTGATATAAACCACCATAGTTGAAATAACTAATTAAATCCAAATACAGCACCATTGATCTATATTCAGGCTTTATTATTGTACAATGAAAAGAACTAAAACTTAAATCCAAGCACATTTAGTTAAAGTTTGTAGAGAAGAATAGTGTTCATAAAACACATTAAACATTTGGAAAAAAAGGCATTTGAAGAACAGAATATACTTAGAATTGTTTGTCTTTAAAAAGATCATTTCCCTCAAGCCTAAACTTTGTAACATCACATTAAGCTATAAAGTTACTTTATACAATTTAATTAAACAAATAATGGGAATAGCACTTGGCAGAATAAAAAATTACATAGATGCGTAACACCAAATTAGTATTATTTAAATCCAATTTTCAACTTCCAAAGATAAATTGCTCCTAATGGACTAAATATATGATTTTTGAAATATATATAACTATATAAAGTATGTAAAAAAAGAAATTAACATATAATGAACACCTTCAATTTCATAAAGGAGAGTAAGGATGCGAAAGCAAGAGAAACATAGACGTTTTTCTTTTTCTCATGCAATCTGCTGCTCTTGTTCTGCGTTAGGGTTACTCATTCGTATTGGAAATTGTAAGGTAATGCTGGGAGTGGAAATTGACCAAACATGCTACCTTATAATTTCCTTCTAGGTCTCAACTTGGAAACTTCACTACCACCCCCACCATCCCTACACAAAAATAAGATATGTGTATGGGGAAGGGGTCTTGAAGAAAAAAGAGTTAATCAGAATCTGAGACATTCATGTTCTGACGTGGCAGATAAGTTATAAGTCCCACCAGGAGATGCAGCAGCTCAAAAATAGGGCAATGAGCGAACAAGGTGCTATGAACAGGATGGAACACATTGAGTTTCAGACTAAAGGTTTTTGAATTATATAGCACCTAGAATTTCTAATTTAGAGAATTCTCATCAATCAAATATATACTAAACTTTCTGGAGAAGGATGCATTTCTGGCTATTGTATTTTTAACACAGACCTGATTTATATAAGCGAGAGGGATTGGGAAAGAGAAGGATTTGATAGTTCATTTGAAGAAGCCATTTTAACAGTGTGCACATAGCTGGATCGTTATTTTATGATCCTCCATACTCTGTGGAGGGCAAAATCACAATGAAATATAGTAGCAAAATTGGCTGACTCTTGTATTCCTATGGACAATTTGACTTATTCTTGGGAACCATCAGCCTTTAAGTCATGACAGATCTTGCTTGGAGGATGTGTTTGAGAAGGGTCTGTTAAGGGATGATAAACTCACATATATACCTCTTGCTACTACGACAGACCTCGTCACTCCATTTGCCCTGAGATGACTGGGAGAACAGGGCACAGTTTTCTCTCTTGCCACCATTAGGTTGTGCACGGTCCCAGTTGAGAAAGGAGAGGGCCACTCCATTGACATCAACAAACTTGCCTTCTGTGACCATGTCATTGATGCCCAGCCAAAAGTCATTGACACCTGGCAGGCTCCTTTTACCATAGTCTCGAAGAGCATTGATTTCATCGGAGTTTCTGGGGACAACCAGGGTCCCTCCCTTTGAAATGCAGTCTTCGTTGGCTTCATGGAAGTGCTTCAAGCTTTCTGAGGCAAGGTAGCATTTCTTGTGAACTTTTGTGCCTCGGAGACAGACTGTAAAAATGTGAAATTTGACCTATTAAAATGCTTTCTGAGTGTAATACATCCAGTACTGAACCTGGCAAATAGCAATACATATTTGTGGAATGAATTATGTGTGGTGATAATGATGACTTAACATTTACTGGAGCATTAATGTTGTATGTGTCAGACAAGATGCCAAGCACTTTGCATAGATGAACTCATAGAACAATCACAACAATCCCATGAAGTGAGATTTTATTACTCCTATCTTTACATATACGGATATTGAAGCTTACAGTTGTTACTGGTAACAACTTAGCATATAAAAATGTAACTCACATAGCATATAAGATCACAGCTATACATACCCAGTCTGTCCCACCCTCAAAAACATGGCCTTTAGCCTCATGTTGCTTCGATATACACATGCTTATTAGTTTGGTGTAGCTCCATGATGTGCTGAATTTTCTTGGGACATTTGGAATTGGAATGGCATTTCATAATTATTAAAAACAAACAAAAGTCTGCATTTGCATGTGGAGAGGCAGTATTTTTCTTATGCAGATAATTTAGCTTTGGTGATATTGTTTAGGTTATCCAGGATAAACCAAACATAAAGATAGTTTTAGGGCAGAGCTTTGGAGAATCAGTCTCTGACATTGACTAGCTGTGCAAACTTTAGAAAAATTACCTAATTTTTCTGTGCCTCAGTTTCCCCAGCTGTAAAATGACAATAATCATAAAGGCCTGTATCATAAATTGTTAGTGGATTAATGTGTTAATGTTTATAAAATATTTATAGTGACTGACTGTGGGTAAAGAGTTCACAAAACTCTTTCCCCTTCTGCATGTGCATTTGACCTTTCTTTAAGATGTAATTCTGTTCCCTTAGAAACCTGATAAAGGGATTATATTACCTATTATTAGATAACATTGCTTATGGTAAAAATGACCTTGAATTGGTAACATACTGCTGGTCTGGGAATTATAAATACTTAATGGAAAGCCATAATTTCAGTCTTCCCTGAAAGCTGTAACTCTTGTAATTTGACAGGTGTCTAGTGGGACCCTTGGAGCTCTGTTTTGGGGGTTGCTATGAGAATATGGATTCCTGAGGGTATGAGGCTTGCAAGCCTGGGCTGTTCCTTAGCTGACCCAGTGTGTCTCTCATCCCTGGGAGCCAAGGAGAGCAGTTCCTGAATAATAGTATGAACAGCTGCAAAGGCTGCTGGGAGCTCTACTCCAAGGAAGAAGTCCAGTTGCTGCCTTCTGTTGGCAAGATGTAGTTCTAACCAATGTCCTTCTCTGTGTATTTGATGTGTGTGTGGCCAGGATGAGTCCTGTGATTCTGTGTTTATTTGAATCACAGCATATCTCCCAATGGCCACTTAGTGAACATTTAATAAATGCTAATTATTTAAGCTAGTTAATACTTGCTTCAATTCTTTTTCATTGTCTATAAGAGAAAAATAATGCACAGACTTTTCAAATGTATCATTGAAATGCCTATTTTTATTTCTATGCCACCCATATGTAGAAGGGAGTGGAAAATCAGGCTGATTTCTTCAAATAATCGTCTCCTCAGCTTTTGGATCCTTTCTCTTGGGCACATCTTTGGTTTATCAATGTCTCTTTCAAAAAAGACACCACCTAGAACTTGATGTGTACTCTAAATGTGGTTCAAATTGCTGGTAAATCACAATTTGTTTTTGTTTTTCTTTGGAGACAAGGTGTCAGTGACACGGAGTCTTACCTGTCTGCAGGGCCTGCATTTCCTTCAGGGCATTGACTTCTCTCCAGAGCTTTTCAACTTGAGTCTTCAGGTCTCCATCCTTTTCTGGGGATATTTTAGAGTGGGTGGGATAGGAAGAACAAAAAGCATGTCATTGAAATAAAGCAAAAGAAAATAAAGCTTTGGAATCCAGAATCTAAGGTAAGGGTGGTTTTGATGAAATTGAGCCCCATGTACATAAAACCTGATGCATGAAAATAAGTTGGCCAGGAGGATTCACAAGGGTTTTTTGGGGGTAATAATGCTAGAAGTTTCTTTTGTGAAATGGGGCTCCCATCTATCACTCCAGTCCCACCCATGGGACTCTCTCTCCATCAGGCTTCAGACTTGCTGACTTTCAGATGCATCCCTCCAGCAGCAAGCCGTCTCATCTCAGAACACTTTCCTTTGGGTTCCTTTTTCCTGAAACACTCTTGCCTATTTCCCTATTAAATTTAAACATCTCCTCTTCTGAGAAAACGTTTCTGATTGTTCTCTCTACGTTATCATCCCACTGGCTAATCTCTTTCTTTAAATCTTTATTTTTCTTCAAAGTACTTTCTCCAATCTATAATTATTTTACGTAATTTATCTGTCTGGTTATCCATGGTAACGCAATGCTTGACACATAATAGATACTCATAATGTTCGTATAATGAATAAAGATTTTGTAAGCTCTTCAAAAGCAGGAATAATAAATTAAAATAAATAATAAAAATAAAAAGTATTAAAAGCCACCATGCACAATGTGCCAGAAGCCTAATTCTTCCAATATTCCTATGAATTAGACACCATCACCATTCCCATTTCATAGAGGAAGAAATAGAGGCACAAAAAGCTGGATTAACCTGTAGAAGTTCACCCAGCTAGTAAGGTACGGAGTCGGAATTTAAATTTCACTGACTCCAATTTGTTCTCTTCCCATCTCTCCTGTCTGTTTCTGCACAGCGATTGCCTTTACCTGTTCTGTCCCTAATACATGGCCTTCGACAGAGAAGATGCTTAAAGTTTGTTATGAACTGTCCCCAGCTGTCTCTTTGTGAGAATGTCATGTAGAGAATCTAGGTTTTGTCCTGGATTTTTTAGGACAGTCTCAAAGCCAAACATTCTAATTCTTCATCCCCTTAAACATATGCTTTGCAAGCCAGGTGTTTCCACATTTGGGTTAGGAAAATGCCTTCATGGGTGTCCAAGGGTGGCTTCCGCCTCTGTTTCACTTGATATTGCATGTCAGTTCTCAAAGCATCTAATAGTTCAGCTCAGAAATACAATAACCCAAGGATTTTCTCAATGGGACCATTCATTCCAGAATAAATATAAGGTTGTATTCATGATGTAAAACCACCTTGCTGTTAGGGGTCAGACTTACAAAGACCTGAAGACTTGCTTCCAAGTTACAAATTGTCAACTCTATAAATGTCATCCCCCATCCCTCTCAGATTCCTGCTTCATTCTATTTAAATAAGTGGCCTCCCCAAGGAAGCCATAAACATTGTGATTAACATCAAGACACATGAATTAATCTTAGGCTCCTGGGATATCATTACAGACGTCATTATCCAAGTGGCTTGGCTTCTGTTTCTGTCTTTTATGACAAATGTGGATGTGTTTGTCTATAATTAATATAGGAAATGACTATTTCACTGTAAAAAAAGTTCATTACTGCAGCACATAATTTTTTGATATTGATGAAGCAAGTGACAGGGAAATCTTGCATTTGAGGCTAAATCACTCAATAGCTATTTTGAGTTTTAAAAAAGACTTCATTTGCTTGTGTTCTCTAAAAGTAGGTATAGTATAGAAATTCAAAAATAATTTCCTGAAGAAATGACCAGTAAACATATGAAGAATACCTCAGCCTCATGAATAATCAAAGAAATGCACATTTTTAAAAAGGTTTTTTTTTTTTTTCATTTTAGATAGGTTGGCATGGCTTAAATGGACAGTTTGATGTTGGGTGGTCAGGGTGTGTGGAAATGGGCAGTTTTGTGCACTGAAGATGGGAGCATAGATTGATGCTATCATTTTGGGAGACAACTGGGCAGTGATTAACATGTAGTCTTGCTTCTAGAAATGTATAATAATATGCTAGCATGGGTCCAATAGATACTCCTTAAGTAGAAACTGTACTTTTAATTTTGGATTTTGATCTTTTCCCAGACTAGTGATATGTGGTACCATACTCTCTCAAGGCGTTGGACAGTGGCTGTGAGCTGCAGCTCCCAGTCAGGCCCCTACACTACACTGTGTTGCCAGTTTGGGGGACTTGTGTTCTGAGCACATTTAAGGTAGGCTAGGCGAAGCTGTAATGTTTGGTAAACTAGGTGTATTAAATGCATTTTTGACTTACAGTATTTTCAGTTTATGATGAATTTGTCAGGATGCAACCCCATTGTAAGTGGAGGAGCATCTGTATATATATACAAAGCAGTTCACTGAGGCACTGGACCAAAAGAGTTGGATTAGAAACCACTTAAAAGTTCACCAAGAGAGAACGGATTAAGTCAGTCATGACCCAGCAACACAGTGGAATATCATGCAGCTATTAAAAAGACTGAGGTATACCTCATGTTGCTATCTATCCAAGATTTAATAGATGAAGTAAATTAATTTGTTTGCCAAGTACCTTGTATAACTAATTCTTGTTTTGTTAAAAAATATTGATTTTAAATGTGCATTTAAGAAGCTCTGGGAATATTATCTCCCAACAGTTAATAGTGAGTAATTCTGTGGAAAGGATTGGGAAAGAGAAAATGGCTTTCACCTTAGGTTTAATAAAGTATTCAAAGGTACTTAAAATCTTTTAAGTGTGTGAGAGGGTGGGGAAAGAACAGTTCTCTAAATCTAGGCTTACTATTTCACTTACTGTAGCATCTGCTTTTTTGGTCTTAATGGCAAAAATTAGCAAAAACTGATTTGGGAGGAGGATATTTAAGATGTGTATCCAGTAAGTTAAAAAAAAAAAGTGTGTGTGTGTGAGAGAGAGAAAGAGAGAGAGAGAGAGAGAGAGATGGAGGGCTGGGTCAGGGGATAGCTCTCTATGACCTGAATTGCAATTACTTTTGAAACAACCATACAGCACCAAACACATTCCCATTCATACCCCTCCCCACATTTCTGTTGGGTAGTCACCACTCCCTCACAGTGGCGAAGAAATGCTGGCAACAAAAATATGCCACATCACCCAGGACCTTCTCTCTCTTCCTTTCCCTGCCTGCATCTTCAGCAGTATACTTTATTTACACATGAGAAATGTTTTAACTTTTCATTAAAAGAGGTAGCAAGGCAGCATAATATTTTACAAGGACAAAAGATTCCACTTAAGAAACCTTGCATCAGACCTAAACTGTATAAACGAATTCCCCTAGAAGAGGGGAGTTTATAATCATCAGAACATGACACACGATAAGCCCCCTTTCTACCTACCAGCCATCTCTGTTGTGTCAAATCAGGACTAACCTTATTGGTATTTTTTGTGTGTTTTGTTACTAATGAATGAAGTGAATAGCGTCATAATATTTACTTTGAAATATCTTGACATGAAAATGACTCAGAGGATGAAATAAAATGTTACCTTGTGTCTTTCTTGATGTTTTTTTCCTTTTGTATTAGGACATAAATAAATTATCATCTTTGTTCTTTGCAACATTTTTCTACCTCTTAATTTAAGCCACCTAAACTTTGAGATTGCTTGTAGTCAGTTTTGCATTAAAATGCCTTCAAACGTTATATGACTTTGCATGTGGAAATATTTTTAAGTTAAAGAGAGGTTCAATTTCCCTATGACATGAAAACGCTTAAATATATAGTATAGACTGTCCTTGTATTGAAAGGGATATAAAAATATAGCTACATGATAACCGGTTACAAAATAGAAGTCACAATTACCAGTAGCTCTATACTTTACTGTACTTTTGATAAGATTATAGTTATTTTATAATTAGCTTTGAATAGAGTTACACAATCTCTGAGTGAAACAGTATATTCTACTAATCAATATGGTCTGCTTGACCCCTCATTCACAATACCAGATGCCCTCTGGTATCCAGGTGACTCTCTCTAAAGAATATTCTACGTATCTAACCTCACTTGATAAAGAATATACAATATAGAATTTTTTATATTACAAGAGTTTTTTATTCTCCCTGTAAAAACAAAACAAAACAAAACAAAAAACAAAAACCAAAACCCTATTACATGATTCTTTTAAATATCAAACTCTCTAGAGAATTAAGAGGTGACTCAGTCTCCTGAAATGCCATATGATGGCATTACACTGCCGTCAGGGACCCTCTCTCCTGGAGGAGTTTGAAAATGAACGTTGGCCAGCCCCCCCCACGCTCAGCAAACCTAGCATTTTGCTGGACTGAGAAGCCCCTTTACCTTTCACTCGGCGTTTGCTGTGCTTCCTGGCTTTGAATTTGGACGTGATGCTGGTGGTCTGCTCCAGAAGCAGGGTGATAACCAGGACATAAATTACAAGTCCACTCTTTGCCATGGCTCTCAGGCAAGCTTGATGGCCACGTTGCCAACTCCTCTGAAGTAGCTATGGGACAAGTAGACTGCACAGCCACATCTTGCTCTTGAATGCCAAGGGCCAGCTTTATAAAAGTGAGCTGGGAAGGTTGGCTGCAATCCCGCTGACGAAATGTTTGAATGACTGCTGGCCACAGCATAAGGTGGCCTCTTGTTCGCATTCCTCGTGCTAGACTTTTCATTTTTAATCTTTCTGCTATATTTCCTAGTTGGCCTGCCTTTTCAGAGTATATCAAAGGTAACTAAAAAACAAAGGATTTTGCCTGCTTTCCTTTAAAAAAAAAATTTTTTTAATCCAGCAAGCTTGATGTCTCTGTGAAGTCTCCCCCACCCCCACCCCCATATATTAGTCTTTCATTTAGAGCTCTGGACTTCATGTAATGTCCTGGGAAATGTATTCAATTTAGTTTTCAGGGGGAAAAAATGACCAAAAAATACCCCACCCCAAAACAGGAAAGTTATTGCATGTGTATGAGTGTGTGTGTGTGTGTGTGTCTATACCCACTTGTGTGTCTACACAGTCCAAGTGGAACTTGGGAATGGTTTGCTTACAGGGAGTAATGGAAATGGCTGAAGTGGGTAGTCTGTGATAAAGTACAAAGCCTCCCCTTAGTAGGGGTTTGTGGATTCATCAAGAATTACATTCTTAAAGTGAAAGGAAAATTAAGATAGTGAATTATTTCCATAAGGATTAATGTAAAATACCAACAATAGTTATCTTATGGGGAATCCCTACCAACTAACACTTTTTTCCTTGAAACTACCCCAGACACTTAAATGGCACTTTCAAGTGAAATATAGAAACAGCAAAGATACAATGTAGACTTGGTGTAATTATTCTTATCTTAACAATGGGCTTTAAGCACTGGAGGCCAAATAGGCTTTTGTATCAAAACCAAGGGACTTCCATACAGGTGTGGCCAAGATGGAGTCAGTTACACTGAGGGGAAAGGCCTCTACAGACTGACTCCATCCACATTGTTATCTGAATGACCAGATGCAGATGGAGGGCAGGGCTGGCAGGTTTCAGAAGGTCTGAAGGGAAGAATCAAGGGGTAAATCATTCCTTCTGAATCTAAGGAAAACCACAGTCTAACCCAACTTCATTTCCTTTCTGCTCACGCCACTTTGTAACCTACCCACATATTGACACCAGAATAAGTCCACTGATGTAGGATAGTCTGACATACTTTATCAATGTAAGTGTGAATTTTTAAAAAAGGAAAAAAGCTGAGCTGGATTCACATTCTACTTTTCCCCATTTATCAGCTGTGTGATCTTGCTCAATCACTGAACTTCTTTACGTCTCTTCTTATTAATGGGCCTAAAAATGCTGACATTATAGGGTTGTTGGAAAAATTAAATGAGATAATGGTTATAAGCACTTAACACAATGTCCAGTGCTTAATAATAATAATAATAATGGTAATATCTGTAATATCCTTACCATTGATTATAACAGTATGTACAATTTATGGAATGCCAGATTTTTTTTTAGTCATCACTGCAAGCCTATGGGATAAGTATTCTCTCAGTTTTATAGATGATTGAGACAGAGCCTCAGAAAAGTTAAGTGGATTTGTTCAGCGTCACTCAGATCCCAAGGGTAGGAGTAGAAATTACAATCTGGTTTTGATTGACCCCAGAACACCCCTCTTTTAAACAGGGCTGTGAAAAATATGCTCTGATTTGAATAAGAAAAATGATCATTATTTTACAATTGATCTTATGATTGATCAAAAATGCTTTTCGCCAGCTTTTCAAATCCTTTGCTCTGAGAAAAGATTCCAAGTTCCAGAATACTGATAGGAAACTAATGATTTCTTTTGGATCGTTGATCTATGCTGTGTTCAAACTAGACTCATAAGAACAAGGTGTCCTTTTTTTTTTCCTTTAAAATAAATCTATATTTTTTAAAGCTCTTTTTCCTTTCCAAGAAAGCCTCTGACACTTTCCTCATTTGTTTCCTTTTAGCCAGATCTTAAAGCCCATGTCTTTTTTTCTTTTTTCTCTTTTTTTTCTTTTAAAATTAATAGACTTTATTTTTAGATTTACAGAATCGTCAAGCAGAAAGTAGAGAGGGCACCTCTATACACCCTCTCCCCATCCAGCCCACCCCACCCCCAATTTCTCCAATTATTATTAACATCTTATAATATTTGTTATAATCGATGAAGGACTATTGATATATTATTATTAACTAAACTCTATAGTTTACATGTGGGTTCACTTTTTCTGTGTAGCTCTATGGGGTTTGTTAAATAAATGTATAATGTCATATATCCACCATTACAGTCGCATACAGAATAGTTTCACTGAAGCCCACACTTTTTGTTCTAATGAAATATCTGAGGATTCACCTCTTCCACACCTTCTGCCTGGTATTCTTCGGACTCTCTCCTGGCTGCTCTAATCTCCTACACTCTCTCCCTAGACAATTTTATTCCTTCTCGTGATTTCAAATTCTGTGTGGGACCTTCTCATACCGACCTCTCGACTTATATCCCCTTTTCAGACTCATTTCCCATTGCCATGTGACACTTTCAGTTGGATGTTTCAAAGACCTTTAAAACTCATGATGGTTTAAGTTGATTCTGGATTCCTCCTTCATTAATGTCCTATAGTTTTTTGTTTTTTAAAAGCTCCATTCCCCTTGAGTCTTTGCTGTTTCAGTTAATGTCTCCATCATCTACTCCAAACCTGGGAGTTTTTTTGAGCCCCAGCGCCTTTCCCCTCTGCCTCTCCTCATGATCTTGTCTACAGCAAGTATTGTGGTTTCTACCTCCACTTACATTGTTCCTTCCTAATGCCATCAGCCCATCCTAAGCTGCCGAGTGCTCTTGTCTTAACCCATCTCAGCCCAGCTCCTGCCCAACTCAAATGAATGCTCCATACGTCAGCAATGTGATTATCATTCTCCTACTTAAAACCCTCCAAATCTTTCCATTGTACTTAAAACGAAGCCCAGACTTTTTACTGTGGTTTCTGAGGCCCTCTTACTTGGCGAGACCTTACCTGGTTATTCCCGGTAACTTTCTCTGGTTGTAGAAAACTTTTACCAACTTTATACCATATTTCATTCTGTCCTTCCACCTCCACTGTGCTTTCCACATGCTTTTTCTCTACTACTTGACCCCACCCCTTCCCCAACTTGTACTCGTGGTGTATGTCCAGATTAATGTCATTTTGTATATGACTGACTCCCTCTCTCTTGTCCTCCCAGGTCTGTCTTCCAAAGGTCACCTTCCCAGACCTACCTTCTCTAGCTGCATAATTTAGAAAGGTCTTGCTCTGTTTTCTCTATCAGTGTACCCTGCTTCCTTTGTAGCCCTTCCTTATCACAATTGGGTACTCATTTAAAAATTTATTTACTCAATTGATTTTCCTGCTGAATGTCAGTCTCTCCAGTTAGGCTCTAAGCTCCTGGAGGGCAGGGGCTGTGTCGGGTTAGCTCAGCTCTGCATGTTGACACAGCCCTTGCGACATAGAATCTGTTCAGTAAGATTTTACTAATGCGTGGCCGGGCAGTTTTACTTTTGCTTCTCTCCCTTCCCACCTCTGCTCTGAGGCTCCAGCAAAAAGCATTTGACTAAGGAAACAATAGCTCAACTCAACTCATGGAAGAGTGAAGTGACTGAAGCTCTCTTGGTGTCACTACACTTGGAGTCCTGCTAAGAAACCATCACTCTCAGCACTGGGGAGGCTCTGAATGTCTTCTAGGTACTTTGCCCTGAGGCCAGACAGGGATGGGAACTTTCCTTTAACTTCTTTTCCTACTGCAGAGATTCAAAGTCCAGTCCATCCTCCTTCAGATAAAACCAATGGAAAGTAAAAGGCTGCAGGACTGGCTACAAGAAGAGGAGGAGGGTTAGGGATCAGAAGGTGGAGTTGGATCTGAGAATATCCTCAAGTATTCTTGTCCCTGTCCAAAATGCCAGTTGACATCAGACATGCCCTCCCCCACTTTGAGTAATTCCCCACCCCCAAAACCTCGACAGGATAAAAATTAGAGTGATCTGAAAAAGATCACATCAAGAGTTACACACACATCAGAGATAATGGAGATGGGTGGCCCCTTCCCCACCTTGTCCTTGGGTAAGGCAGAACTTACCCAGATTTTTTGGAAGCTAAACAGTCCCTTTTTTGTGCAGCAGGGTGATGTCACCAACTCATCTCCTGGGCTGGACCTGGGCTTCTGAAAGGGCTATTTAAGAAGAAGCCCACATTTATAGCCAGGGAATAGAAACTATAAAAATATTGCCTTTAGTCAAAAAGTGTTTTGGTGAGGATTTAAAAACTGTCACCGGGATTTTACTTTCTTTAATAAATTGCTGTTTACAGCACATCCCCTGACCATCCTGTGTAAGCAATGTGTTTATTCTACCGGTTGCTATTTTAAAGTTGCTCTAAGCTGTTTTCCAATGTCGCATTCTAACAAGTCCATCTGGCTTCATTGTTGTTTGTCTGTTAATACTCAGGCTGAATGTGTTTGGAGACTGTGTTCAGCAGTTCAAAGGCAACATTTAGGGGAAATGATAGGACTGAACTTGAATATAGCACAAGCACCATTTCAATGGTTGGAGGAAAGATTGATTATGGTATATGTGCGAATTGCCTCATTTCTACTTAGGGCTATTACTTGTAGCTGTGTCTGGCAACAGTGTCAGGGCATTTGAAGAGAAGCCTGGGACAAGTTTTAGGTTCAGAGACTCTGCTAAAATGTGGCAGTTAAATATAGGTAAAGAACAGAGATTCCAATAGCTTAAGGTTAAAATTTCAGGTCTGTTACTTGTTAGTTGTGTGACAATGGTCAGGCTTCATCATCTCTCTGAAACTGGATGTTCTCATCTGTCTTGCAGAATGGTTGAAAAATTAGAGCATGTGTGTAAAATGCTCAAATCACATCTTGTCACAGTAGGCGAGCAATCAAAGGGAGCTTGGGCTTCCCTCACTACCATTGTGAGGCATCACAGCCGTATAAGGTCCTCAGACTCACCTTTGCCCTGATCCTAACCCCACAGATTTGCTCTCGTTTGTACCCACATTGAACATACTCCTATCATAGAACTTCTAAACATTTTACACTTATTTTATATTTGTCCCTCCACAGTTTTTTACCTTGAGCATGGATCTTGTCCTTTTCTGATTTGCTAGACCGGTACTGTCCAACAGTGGCTAGTGATTGCCATATTGTATAGCACAGTTTTAGTGCCTAACAGAATGACTAATGTTTAATGAACATTTAATAAACGTGTATTACATGAGATGGTTCAACTATGAGGATTTGGTATAACCAGAGTAGTAATTTAGATTTAATGAATGCCATCCTAACTGTTTATTGGATTATTCATCCAAATCCAATAAGAAGGGCATTGTTAACCCTGTTGTATAGCAGATGAGACCTAGCCTTAGAGAGTGAAGTGACTCTACTTAGAATCCCCAGCTTCTAAGTGTGAGTCAAACTTGGGTATCCTGCATCAGAACTCAGTTGAGGTGGGAGGCTCACCTGGTGGTAAAGGAGATTTGGGGCTTTATGGTCTTACATAGGAGGTCAGTGCAAATATTTCTGGTAAAATCATCATGGTGGGATCAGAACAATGGAATCCCAAGTTTAGGGGAGACAAATCTCTCCTTTGAACACTTCTCATCGTGGAGAATTCTCTACCCAGCAAGGCAGCCAGTTCTATTGCTAGAAAGTTCTGCCTTACTCTCCTTCTCTCCCATGTCTTCCCCTTCATATTGTGACCGACTTTCTTTCTTGGCACCTTGTAAGGAAATATTACATCCCCTAGTTTAATTCATGAATTCCCCCCTACCCTGCTGAGTCTGACTTGTCCTGTTTGCACTATTTCCATCGTTGTTCTGATCTCTTTGGGTTTTTCCTCATGTTAGGGACAGCAGCCTCTGCCTGAGTACCCTCTGCTTCTGTTTTAGGGCTGTGGCAGTTACTTCCCTGAGCTGGTTTCTAGTGTGTGATCTCATCTGGAACCAGCTCTCCCCCTCACCCTGCTCCCCACTCCTGGGACCAAGTAGTCTTCTGGTTCCACCCCACCCTGCCTTCTCATAGAGCCTCTCAGACAGTGGCTGCAGCCCCTGCATCCTTGGCTCAAACAGTCTAACCCCTCACTTAAATCCTTACTTCCCACAGCAATATGCAGTAGTGGAAATGGCACAAATGACATCACACAGACCCGAGGTTGAATCGTGGCTCTTTCATTTGCCAGCTGTGTGATTTGAGTAAATTTATTAACCTCTCTGAGCCTCCTCACATTCCTATAAATTGGAACTCATAATGACTATTTGCCAATATTATTGGGAAGATTAAAAA
This sequence comes from Eonycteris spelaea, assembly GCA_003508835.1. NCBI lineage: Eukaryota > Metazoa > Chordata > Mammalia > Chiroptera > Pteropodidae > Eonycteris > Eonycteris spelaea. Next base: position 8,649,324 of record PUFA01000026.1, on the reverse strand, counting down.
GATACCCTAAAAACAAGCAATACAGAAGAGATACTTCATATATGGACTTACTGTTAACAAATTAATCATCATTATCACAGTCATTATTTTAATAATGTCCCAGCTCCTAACTACTTTACCATGAATTTGTTCCTCTCAGGCCCGCTTGGGTTTCCTCTTTGCCCCATCCTCCAAGTACTCAGTGCAGTGAACAGTGCATTTTTTAAGGAAGACAAACATTCCGTTGGTCTTTTTTTTTTTTAGGTGTACTGGCGTTTCAAATTTATTGTAAGTGTTGCCTGTTCCTGCTGCCAAGATAGCCCAAGAATACAAATAAGTCAGTATTCCCCCCCCCTCCACCGAGAGCAAGGGCAGCCCGCAGTGGAAAACCTTCATAATTCCTCTCTGTGGGTCTGTCAAGGTTGGACTTGGTGAAAAGAGTTTTCGACCTTCAGGTGACAACAGTGAGGTCCTTGTTCTTCCTCTGAGTCCAGAGGCTTGCAGACTCTGTCTGCGCTTGGAGCAAGATGACTGCAGGTCGCAGAGTGAACCATGGAGAAAGCCTGCTTTTCTGGGTTTTAACTAATTTTAAACCCATGACCATGTTACTGGCGAAAATTTAGTGACAGAACTAAAGTTATCTTGTGTTCCCTTCATTAGGCTCAAATAAACAGTTGAGCTATTCCTTTGATGGAGATGGCATAAAAAGGGACTGTCACCTTTCCATCAAGTGTTTCCTGAGACAGAAACCCTGAACAGGGAGACTGAAGAAATTGTCCTTCTGGGTAAACCAAGGAAATTGTGTCCATGATATCTGTTTCTCATAAAGAATAGGGAAAGGAACCAAATAGTTTATGTACAAGGTATTACACTCATATTTATTTTGAATCTGAGACTAATAAAGAGGAAGAGAAGCTGCAGATGGGGAAGATGGAAGGACTGACATAAGTTTGATATTGGACAAGTTGGCCTTAAGACGTTCATGGGACACTCAGCTGGATTTGACTAGTTGATGATAGGGAATCATAGTGGGTACTTGAATCAGGTAGGAAAATAAGTCAAACAAGTGAATCAGTAATTTGTTTATAGAGAATCAATAGTATATTATAGTGGGGAACTGAGGATGGATATGTAGCCAGGATACTTATATTGAGAAAAGAGGAGACTCAAACAAATCCAGATATTTAAGGGATGGGTGATGACAAAAAAGGGATTCAATGGTAGAGAAAAACTGGATTTCCTTTTATATTTAATGTTTTACATTCAAAACACTTTTTTGAACCTAAGATTAAAGTTCTTAGGGAAGTGGGAGAAGACAGAACTGGCAAGGATGTCAAAGAAGTAAAATAGGAAAAGACTAAAATTAATATTGGTCTTGGGAGTTAGAAAATGACTTCAAGCAATTTCTATATGTATTAGGCATGGAAGTCAGATGGTAGCGAGGAAAATAGTAAGTAGAGATTAAAAAGTTAAATGTAATAGACTTTTTAAAGAGTGGTTTTAGGTTCTCAGCAAAATTGAGTGGAAGTTAGAGAATTTTCCCACATGCTTCCTCCCCTACATGTATGTCTCTGCTTATATTTTAGGGGCAGAGGGGAAGGGTGTGTGCAGAGGCACAAGGGGACAGGGGAATCTGTCCCTCCACAGTCTTTTGTCCCAGTCTCTGCTATTACCCATTCCCTACAGTTCCATGTCCAGACCCACAGTCTTGCATGTACCTCGCTCTCAATGCAGGAATGTGCTGGCCACCAGGCCACACACATCCATGCCCACAGGTGGATGGTCAGAAGGTGGCTCCCACCACAGGCTCTGTGCTGAAGTGGCTGTGTGGGGTGGTGGTTATGGCTAAAGACTAGAATAAGACTACCTTGGTTTGAATTATGGCTTTATGACTTCTCAGCTGTGTGCAGTTTCTGCAGCGTCTCCTATCCCATAGGAAGAGGTAAAACAGCAGTACCAATCTCCTAGGTAGAGATGAAATTAGTGAGGATACATAATAGCTTGCAACAGTGCCTGTCCAATAGCAAATGCTAACAATGCTTATTAAATAGATGGGAATGTTGAGTGATTCTAACCCTGGGTTGAGGTTTTTGTCTATTAGGGTGGGACTAATTATCTATTTAGTGAGTTGTCCTAGAACCTCTGCTGGGATCCTGGCGTCCTGATTCTTCTCTACTATGATACAGAGAAACCCTGCTCTCTGTATTATGTGGAAGCCTTGGGTAGGTCTGCAGCAGCCATGGGCCTATATACCTGTAAGCCTGCCAACAATCCAAGTTATTACACATTGTTTTAATGGATATGTAATATTTCATATACCTTACTTTACTGAGTTTCTCCCATTTTTAACTAATGTCCAAGTTTTCCTTTATAAATGATAATGAGATGAACATCTTTGTGTGTTAATCTTTTTTTTTCTGTACTCTGGATTATTTTCTCATGTCATACCGTTCTATAAGTGTGTTTAATGCAAAGTAGCACAGTGTAATGCTTAACAACACAGACTAGAGTCTGGATTGCTTAGAATCAAATGTAGGCTTTGTCATCAGCTCTTGAATCATGGACAGTTCTCTCAGTCCTGCCCCTCCATCCCTTCATCTATAAAATAGGAGACAATAGTGGTACTTAAAGTATAAGGGTATTGTGAGGCTTAAATAAATTAATATTTCTGAAGCATTTAAAACATTGTTTAGTCCTTAGTAAGTTAAGCATTAATAAATAATAATATGACTAGAGCAAAGAAGATGAATATTTTCAGGTTCTTGATACATATTGCTAATTATATTTGATGGGAAAGCAAAGAAGGTTTTAGCTTGTCTCCTCCCCAGGAGGAGAGGCTAATGATCAGATTGGTCAGTTTCCGGACACAGTTTGGGCCATGTTGACCACCAGGCAGAGTCTCACTGATTCTTTCCACGTGGAAATGGGCAGATTTCTCTTTGCCTCTTCCAATACGCATTCCTTCTCATCTCTTGCTTCCTCTGTAATATGTAAGATCCACTGAGATGTGGGTCTGGGCTAAGAAAGATACAGAAGCTTCTAAATTGGGGGCAACATTCTGTGTTCCAGCCCAGTACTCTGTGAAATGCTTTGTGGTGGAGTTTGAGACACAAGCTCTGTACTACCCAAGTCGATCCTTGTGTTCACTCATCATTGTCTCTTGGTCATGGAGGAGGGGTGCTGGGTGGGCCAAGGCAGGATTCAGGTATTTCTGTGCTCTCTGACCACAGTATCATCCAATAATGCCCCAAGTGCCATCAAAATACATAACTCGGATATAACTCTATGCCATTTTCCCATGAGGAAAAATTATGAAAGAGGCAGATTACAGTATTATATCTTAGCAGTATGGAGGCCCTTCTGGTTAGGGAACAAGACGGCCAGCTTAATGGAGAATTGTGCTGGTGCCTAGAAAACATTGCTGTTTTTCTCAGAGGCAAAAGCCTTTAGGGTTTTAGAATATGAACCAGCTTTTCTTTTCTTTCAGGAAACCACTAGTACATCCATTTTGAATGTCTGGTAAACAGTGAAGGAGTCAGTGTTTTATAAATGTCTGATTTTCATCTCAGGAGTCTTTTTCAGTTTCTGCTTTCCTCTGATGAGCAAAGAGCATCCAATTTTCACTGGATACTGTTTTTTGATGAAGGGTTCCTTCCAGTGGAAACCAGACAGGAAATATTCCCAGAGCCTGGCTGCTTGGGTGTGGAGGCATGAAGTCCGGGAGGCAGCCTGATGTCTCTGAAAGACCCACATTCACCATGCCCGCTCCCTTCTATAATTTATTTCTGCCCAAGGAGACTAGGCCATCCTCCAAAATATATACCAGATAGCTTAGATCGTTGTTGAAAACCCAATATTTGCCTTAGTATCCCTCATTGGAAATAAAGGAGCAAAGAGTCCTGGGTTGGGTCTATTGATAATAGCTTAGAAGGAGCAAGCAAAATAATTATTTTTAATAACCAAAAATTGCAAGAGGATTACTTGAGAGGTATGAATCTATTGTTAATTAATCTTCTATGCCATCATTAAAATTCTGCTGTAAAAAATATCGCTTGACATGGAAAATGCCTGTGGGGTATGTCTAAAGGAGTGGGGGTGGAAACAGTTATAAAATGGAACTTGTGGGTGGGGGAGTAACAGGTATATGAGTATCCTTACAGATTAGGGGTTGGTCAAAATAGCAATAATGATAATATCAGGTGCTCAGATTGTGTTTTTTTTTTTTTTTTGGTTTCCTAAATCTTCTGCATAAAACACATATCGATGTTTTTAATGTAAACATTTTATTGAAGTATAACACACATACAGAAACATGCCCAAATTCTAAGCATACAACTTCTGATTCTTCATAGAATTGAAGTATGGCTGTGCAACTAGTACCTAGATAAAATAAGTGGAGCATTTTCAGTACCCCAGAAGCTCCTTTTTGCCCTGCCCTACTTCTTTAAAGGGTAAGCCACTACAGTAGCTTTGGAAAATGTCAACTCAGCATGCCTCAGCAGTGTTTCCCAGAATTCCCTTTCCAATGTGTTTTAGATTACAGTGAGGCCCCACCTTTCCTACAAAACACCCACATCGTCAAAGCAGGGCTAGTGAGAGATCAACGAATGTTCTGGCTCATGTTCACAGCTTCTAGCGTGTCCTCCTTCTCTTCCACTTTATTTCCATCTTCCCTTCCCCACAGCCAGTCCTGTGGACTCCAAGTTCCAACCTCAGACATGAAGACCACAGCCTTACAGAGATTGTTTAAGCAGTTTCCACAATTGCATCGGGTCAAACCCCTGTAGTAAACTCTTTATTTTATTTATTTAATTTTTTTAGGTGAGGCAACCCTTGTTTGACCTCACAGATTGCAAGGGCCTTGCCAGCTTACAATCTCTTATTTTTTATTATTTACACCTACAGCACCTGGTCTTCCTAGGTGGTCTCCCATCCAAGTACTAACCAGACTGACCCTGCTTAGCTTCCGAGATCAGACAGGATCGGGCTTGTTCAGGGTGGCATGGCCATAGATAAACTCTTTAATATGTGTATGTGTATTCACACGTGTGTATCTCCTAATGGTTCAACTTCTCTGATTGAACCCTGTCTAATAATAGATTTAAAGTGCGGATGATAGAGGCCAGTCTTCAAGATAGCTCCGAATGGCTAGTCCTCACTTGTTGGTGTTCATGTAATTGAGTAGTCTCCTCTTATGAGCAGGACTGGCCCGTGACACTGATAGGATATTGGGGAAATGGTAGTATGTGACATTCAAGATTAGATCGTAAAAGACATTGCAGCTTTCACTTCTCCCTCTCAGACTTCTTGTTCTTGGAGAAGTCAGCTGCTGTATCATAAAGATATGCAGCCAGCCCTAGGAAGAAGCCCACTCTGAGTCAAAGCCACCCAGCTAACCCACTCTCAAATTACTGATTCACAAAACCTGTGTAAAAGAATAAATCTATATTTATTTTGAGTTGCTAAATTTTGTGGTAATTTGTTACATGGCATTAGACCCACAGAATTCTGAGTCAATAAAATTGTTGTTATTTAAGGCCCCTAAGTTTTGGTGAGGTTTGTTACCTAGTAATAGATATAAAAATCCTTTGTAAATCCTGACAGTCATGGTATGAATTTTAATCAGTTAGGGGTGTGTTCTGCTATAAATAACATCATCTTGAACAAATGGGAGGGTATTTTCCTCACATAATAAGAAATCTAGAGGGAGATAGTCTAGCATGGGCTCAGCGGTTCAACATTTGGTATCAGTTCAGTCATCTTTGCAATTCTATATGCTTTCTCCTCAGTTATAGGGTGGCTGTAATAGCTCCAGGCATTGCATCTTCACAGCATCACTTTGGAACACTGAGCTAGAGGCTTTTGGGGACAGAAAGATGGTCCCCATATGCCTCCTTTTAATCATGGAGGGAAACGTGCCCCTCAGATTCCCTAGCAGATTTCTCCTTAATGTTTCAATGGACGGAATTGGGTTCCAGAAGACCTAGACCTGCATTCCCTGAGGTGACAGGTACATTACCAGATACTTGAACAAGACAGGGGTTCTGTTAGCAAGGAAAAGGGGAAAGTGGATGACTTTTGGGTAGATAACCAATAGGGTCTGCCACGAACTCTTTACCTGCCCAAATCCTATTTACCTTTCAGGTTTCCACCCCATCAGGAAGGATGTCTCTGACTGTGTCAGAACTTTGGGGGTCTGAAGCTTTGGGTATTTTCTTTTTGGAACAGTAATTGCTGTAATTTGGGTAGTTTGTTATTTAATGATGCCTGTATCTCTTGCTAGACTGCACATCTTATGATTCATACTTAAGGATGCAAAGTCTGGCACTGAGACTCCAAGAACTTTATTCTCCTCTCCCACTGCCCCTCTTGTTCTGTTTTTGCTATTTCTGATCAATAGAAATAATTGTAAAACATTGTAAAAAGTAAAATTTCCAGTATTCCTCTGACTTTTATTTGTATATCTGTCCCAGAGATGTTCAATTGACTCGTTGGGCATAACTGTTTAATAAAGCAAGATGTTGTATGTTTAGCAAATGCAGCATTTCACTATAAACGAGAAGTCCCATGGCGGGGGAATTGCATTTACCCTTTACTTTATATAACTGACAAGGCTTGATTAAATATTAATCGAACTCTCCTGGAAACAGGGCTTGAGTTTAGTGATACAATTGTGGCTCATATTCATAACTTAGGATTTATGCTCCTGACTGCTTCCTCTGGAATAGTAATGCCATTTCCCTCAAGGCTTGTCAACTCAAGGAGATTAGATAGGGGTGAGACGATGACATGTGTCAGACCTAGTTTGCTGGGCCATGAATGGGGAAGACTACTGATTAGTTTTGACTGGAATATGGCCCCTGTCTATATCGCTCTTCCAGACCTGTCCATTTGCCAAATATCAGCCCTGACTCTGTGCCCGGAAGTGTCCCAGGTGCAAAGATACAATAGTAAACCACACAGACAAAAACCTCTGGTCTCTACTATTGTGAGGATTATTACATACATTCTCCATGGATGCTCACAATTACCTGTGAGATATAGTTTATTTTTCCCCACGATGAACACATACAGCATTTTTCTTCTGTCCAGAATGTTTATTTCCTTCTAGTTACAAAACCTCTGCTGTGAGAAACACATCCTCTGTAGTTTGGGTGGAGAGGGGCAGCTCTCATTCCAGTGTTCCAGGGGGGTGACCAGGTCAGCCAGAGTCTTCTCTGGGGCTTACCTACCAGAACTATCAGTGAGGCTTGATTTTCCCCCTTCTGAAATTACTAAAGAGATAGTCATCCGACAGCCAAAGATTCACATCCTATCTACTCCACCCTCCCGCTTTCCCCACCTCACCCCCTCCTCACACACACACATGAGGGAGAATGAAACAGTCTTACTGACTTATTTTTAGGTTCTGCATTCAGTTGTGTTAAAGCCAAATATCTCCCTGAACAGACTTGCCTACTTACTGTTTCTGTCTCCCATTTTCTTCCCTTTCTACTTCCTTTTCTCTTCTCTCCACTTTTCAGCAAACTTTTTTTGAATATTCTTTGTTTCCTATGGCTGTGCAACAAATTGCCACACACTTAGCGGTGTGTTTACTATAAACGCAAGTTTATTTTCTCAGTTTTTGTGAGTCAGGAATCTGGACTTAGCTGGTCCACCTCTCAGGGTCTCATGAGACTTTAATCCAGGTATCACCTGGGCTGCATTCTCAGCCAGAGGCCTACTGCGGAAAAATCTTCCCCACTTGTTCAGATTGTTGACAGAAATTGCTTCCTTGTAGCTATATGACTGAGACCCCCTTTTAATGCTGGTCACCAGCCAGCAGCCACTCTTAGCTCCTAGAGGCCACCCTCAGCTCCTAGCCATGTGGCTCACTCCTAGACTCTCAGAACATGGTAACTACTTCTTCCTCAAAGCTGGCAAGGGAGAATCTCTTTCTTTGTTTTTGTTAAGGTAGAGTCTTACACAATGTAACATAATCTAGGGAATGCCATCATCATGTTTGCAATATCCACGGTTAGAAACAAGTCAGAAGTTCTGCCCCCCACTCAAGGGGAAGGGATTTCACAAGGGTGTGACTCATTGGAGGTCACCAATGAGTGTGTCTGCCACAGTACCAGGCACTATCCACCACACTGAGGAATGCAGAAATAAAAAAGATATATGACTCCTGCTTTCTTAGAGCTTGTAATCTCATAAGCTTGGAGCTTATAAATTCTATAAGCCAAAGAAACACTCCCTATTTCCCAGATTTTTGTTGTCTTATCCCCCTTAAGGTCGTTTGAATTCTTGGCAACAGAGAGAATCCCAACTGATACAACTATTTTGTAGGTCTAGGATCACATTAAAGAAATGGACCCCAATCTTTTGGGCACCAGGAACCATTGCTGCTATGAGAATCTAATGCCTGATGATCTGAGGTAGAGCTGAGGTGGTGATGCTAGTGCTGGGCAGCAGCTGCAAATCAGATGCTCTCCACACTCGCCTGCTGCTCTGCACAGCCTGGTTTCTAACAGGCACCAACCAGTATACCCTCCATGGAGAGACCTCTCCAATAAAAGGCTCTTTCCAGGGCCATAGACTTTGGGGTGAATTTTTGGAGTTATTTTCTCTTATCTGGCTCCCCATTACAAACTATCTGACTTAGGCGATGCAGCCCCAGCTATCAACTTTGAAATGAACATAATACCTGTCCATGTAGGGCCATTTTGTATGGTTCATGTGTGACAATGTTTAAGAGGAATAGTCTGTTTAGACCTACAGAAATAGTGTTAATAGTACTTGGAGACCAGCACCAACATCACAGGTATACATTTTCTGTTTCTGTATCACAATTCACAGTTTCTGTACAGGTGTGGTTCACCTGAATCTTTCCAAAGTAACACATCTTGAGTTTAGGACTCTGCCCTTTCTTGTCATTTTTGTTTCTCCAGTACCCGATACACAGAAAGTGCTGAATGAGTCCTTCCAGAATCGTGTGCATTCTTTCAGAAAAGCATTTATGGTAAACAGAATAAGTCCCCTCAAAGATGCCTATGTCCTATTTCCTGAAAACCTGCGAATAGATTAGGTTGCATGGCAGAAGAGAATGCCCAGATATGATCACTTTAAGGATCTGGAGATGGGGGATTATCTTGGATTATCAAGGTGGGCTGAATGTAATCACAAGGATCTTTATGAAGAGGGAGGCAGAAGGGTCAGTGTTAGAGAGAAGGCCATATGATGCTGGGAGCAGAGGGTAGATGATGCCATGGCTGGCTGACCACAAGCTAAGCAATGTGGGCAGCCCCCAGAAGCTGGGCGAGGATTGAATCCTTCTCTAGAGCCTCCAGCAGGAATGCGGCCCAGCCGACACCTTGATTCTGATCCATAAGACTCATTTTTGAACTTCTGACCTCCAGAGCTAAAAGACGATGCATGTGTGTTATTTTCTAAATTTGTGGTAATTTCTTATAGCAGAAACTGGAAACTTACACAGTGCTAGTCTGATGTGGTACTGCGTTATACATGTGGCAGTAGTGCGTGGAGGAATTAGCTCCCATCAGCACACCAGAACCAAACTTTAAGTATTTGGAAATTTTGCAAGCTGATTGTCAAAGTTTTGATAGTATAGAACTGACCATGGTGGGATTATTTACAGAAACCAGCAGCTATGAATTAGAGCTTTAAAAAATTAGTGTCGGGGAGCTGATTTGCCAGTATACCACTGGGGGTGGGCATTTGTGTATTATGGGGAGTGTGTGGGGCAGCTGGGACTAAGTGGAGATATATGTGACAGTAGTTCCAGAGGACACCCTAAGGATGTGGAAGGCAGGAGACATGTCTTGTTTATCTCTAAAACTGTTACTTTCCTACAGTTTGCATGTTGTGGGTTCCCAAAATATTTGTTAAATAAAAGATTTAGATACATTATTTTTTAACAACTGGCCCAGACAGGGATCAGTCCTTTGGTCATGGCCTTATGCATAGTATTGTCCAACTAACCATCCAGGGGCAGCCCAATGTAGCAGAAAACTATGAGATTTGGAGTCTGTCAGTACCTGGATTCGAGACCCTGCCTTATTGCTGATTGCTTATGTGACCGTGAGGAATTAACTTTTGTGAATTAACTTTTCTGATTTCCTCATCTGCAAGATGGAAGTGATGCTTGCATATTATTGTGTGAAGGTCAAATGCAATAATGGACAGGCAGGGAATTCGTAAAGTGTAAAATGCCATATATAACTAGAGCTCATTATCACATAGGAAACTAGGCAAGAACCTCATGATATAAAACCATGGTTTTTAACTTGATGTGTGTGTGTGTTTCAAGGGACAATAAACAAACAAACAAACAAACAAATAAAGAGTTAAAAACATATTTACCATGAGAGAACCCATCTTAGACTTTCTGAATATGAAACTCTAGGAGTGGGCCCCTGGACAGGTGCAATTTTTAAAAGCCCACAGTTAATTCAGACTTACATCTTCCTTTCCTCCATCTCATTTTGTGGAGGAAAGAATATTTGAGGTAAGTTGTCAGAAGAGTTGATGTGGGACCTGTGTAAGTCCCCTCGGCCCCCAGGCCTCAGTCACTATTGGGAATGAGCTGACATACCTAAACGGTGAGTAGGCTTCCTTCTAGCTCTAAAAACAGTCTTATTTACTTCGAGAGCCCAGAAAAATGCCTGGCAACAACATAGGTGCTTGACAGAGGTTTGCCAAATCAGAGGATGAGAGTTGAGTGGAGGGTTAGGATAAATTAGCAGTGTATCTTTGACCACTAGGTGGCTAGAAGATGATGCCAAGATGAAGCTCCGGTGCCCAGTGTCACTGAGTGGGATGGGGCACCTGACTGAGAGCCTTCCCTGAGGATCCTTGAATGTCCTTCTGGTCTAAGGCTTGTCGTGGAGAGCAGGGACAGAGCCAGGAGGCCTCTTTCACAAAAGGCCTCATGTTTAGATGAATTTATTTCCATCATCAGAGAGAGAATTGAAAAAAGGTTCATGTACTCTAGATCTGTATATTTTTGTAAATTTAGCATTTCTTAAGTTCTTTAAATATATGAACAGTCTTAGAAACAAAAGTGGCAAGCCCTCCTTCCTCTTTTTCTGCCTCCTCACCTGCCCTTCCCCCAATATATACACACACCTGAAAGGTCTCACACTCCTGACATACAGAAATGAAGTCCTATATATGTATGATGTGTGTGTGTGTAATACATATGTGTGTATGATACATATGCACACACATGTACATTATCTATTACATATAGCCATTTCATGATTATTTACTCTTATGTTCCTTAGGATGAAGGGAAGTGTAAGAATTGCTGGGATAAAGATTTTCTTCTTTTAATGATAGTGCCTTTCTGGTAGTAGCTGCTTGTGACCTTCTGGGGGGCAGATTCTAATACACAGTTCCCATGGAGGCTCTTATCAGAGAATTCTGGGGGCACACTCTGGGGAACCCTGGTCTAGGATTATCTAATCCAATTGTTTTTTTTTTCCCATTACTATCTTCAATGTATTAGTATATTTCTAAATTGAGATATAATTCACATCATAAAATTTGTCATTTTAAAGCATATAATTCAGGTTTTTAGTACATCCACAAGGCTGGATATACTATTGATCACTATCAATTCCAGAACATTCTCATCACCCTGAGAGGAAACTCCACACCCATTGAGCAGGCATGCCCCATTCCCTCCTGCCCCTAATATCGGATCCACTTTCTGTCTTTACAGCTTTTTCTATTCTGGACATTGTCTATCAATGGAATTATATAATACATGGCCTTTTGTGTTTGGCTGCTTTAAATGAGCGTAATGTTTTCAACAGTCATGAGTCCAGCTGCTCCTGCACTTCAAGATGTATAAGAATCCACAAGAGGCCTTATTAAAACACAGTTTTCCTGACTCTTCTTCTAAAATTTCAGGTTCAGTTGGTCTGTGATGGGAACCAAGAATCTCCCCGTTTGAAAAGGTAGATTCTCTGGGTGATTCTGGTGCAGGCGGCCCCGGAGACTGCATTTTGGGAACCCCACCCCCACCTAGACCAGGGGCTCTCATTCTGCATGTGAGATCAGGAGGGAACAGCAATGTCACACAGGGGATAAAGCTTGGTCTGGGGCTTTGACACTCAAGGTTCAGGTTTCTCTGTCTCACTCACCAGACCCAGTACAGCAGGTTCAGCCCACAGACACACCTTAGTTCTTTAGAATAATTGCCAGCGGGATTCTTTGGCATCTATCTGTCTAGGGCTCATATACCACCACCCTACCCCCCTATAAAGTTCTGAAATGACCAGAGAGGACTGGGCATGTCAACTTTTGTGAAAGGTTCCAGAAGATCTAGATCCCATTGACGTAATCGAGCCCATGGCCTAATGGTTAAGCCATGGGTCTTCTGAGCCAGGAGTTGTGGGTTTGGGTCCTACTAAGTAAAAGAGTTTCAAATTAGCCAATCAAAACACAGGATGGGTGCCCAGTTACGTTTGAATATCAGAAAAACAAGAAATAATTTTTAGTATGTCTCCTACAATATTTAGGACATACTTATACTAAAAATTTATCGTTTGTCTGAAATTCAAGTTTCACTGGGCATCCTGTATTTTATCTGGCAACCCACCAGCTCAGGGCCTCTTTTGTTTTCTGTGAGGCAGCACGGCTTAGTGGTTGATGGCATTTGGTTGAGTGCATGGATTCTGGAAGCAGACGGCTGGGGTCTGAATCCTGGCATCACACAGCTGGCCATGGAACCAAGGCGTGTTATGTAACTTCTCCTCGCCTCAGTTTCTTCATCTGTAAAATGAGAGCATATAGTAAGAGGATTAAATGAAATAATCCATGCAGGGTGTTTACTGGGGTGCCTGCCTTGTGGTAAGTGATAAGTAAATATTACTGGGGATGGTATTGGGAATCCCTAATGCGCTTCCCACCACCACAATTAAACATTCGATGTGCATGGCTGCGGTTTCCTTTCCAGCACTCCCCCACACTACTAAAACATAGTCCTTTCAAACTGCTGAGACCATTTGGTGGGGCCATTTGGGGAATTCTATCTCAATTTTGGGACTGCAGGTGCTTGGCAGCTCGAATGGGCTGCAGAAGTGGCTGACAGATGGTTTGCCTTTCCATCTGAGTTTCCTGGTGTGGAGGAAACGAACGCTCTGTCGATGATTCATTGTTGAAGTTGGCTTCAGCCAGCATTTAAATAGAAACGGCTGGCTGTAGAAAATATTGTCACCACCCAGAAGTGAGATCTGTTTCAAAACTGTTGTGAGCAAAGTGGATTTCTTACAGAGGAAACCTGGGTGTTAAATTATGTGCACTGCCACGTCTTCTTGGCCAGGCACCCCTGTGAAGTCAGACGCCCTGGCCTCCCTCCGCCCCTCACCCCTCACCTCCTGCTCTGGGCTTCCAGCTGTTAAACAGATCAAAGCCTCTACAAGCCTCGTTTTCTTGAGGGCAGGTTGCCCTAGAGTCTGGTACTGGTACCACTGGGGCACATATGTTAATGAACCCTGGGTTGCCTGTTCCCTTTTTAGTTTTCTTTAAATCCTGATCGTGGTTTCCAAGAGACGGTTTTAATTTGGTGTTGGTATGTCTTTTAAAATCTTTCTAAAACCTGCTAATCTCTTTTTTATTAACAAGAAACTGGCCTAAAGTTCCTCTGAATTTGCAAAATACTCTGCTCTTGTATCTATTGTGGTTATGTTGTCTCTGTGTTTTTATATATCAAATATTTGACTGTTGTGTCCCAATTAAAAACTTAGTTTTTCGAAATGCCTATATTTTGGCAGGCACACTCTGTCTCTTGCACTATCTCTTCTTCCTGATGTGCAATAATAATCCTGCCTTTGAGAAATAAACGTTCTGTAAAGGTGGGCACAACTAGGAGGATGAACTATCCCAGTAACAACCCTACCAAGTTATTCAAGCCCTAGTTCAAAAGCCCTCTTTCTGTCAGGTAGCATCCTTCAGTTGCGTGCAATAGAGATCAGGCCTGGCTAACTTAAGCTATATGTATGGGTTGCTCACAGAATCCAAGACAAGACTGCAGTTCAAGGCTTGGGAAAAAGTAGAAACATAGGCAACTTTTGGGATCTGGGTACCACCATTAGGATGAAATGTCTCCACTTCCCTTGCCATGTTTGCATCACCCCTCTTAAGCTTCAGATTAGTAGGAGAACATCCATTTTGGCTTCTGTGGGTCATGAGTCCTATTTGGCCTGAGGAAGGTAGAGCACTTTTATTCACAGGATCCCCAATCCAACATACCATGCATGGGGTCATTCTCTGAAGGAAAATCAGGTGCGATTGACAAAACACCTAACAGTTTTAAGTGCTTATTATATGTTAGGCATTCATTTAAATATTTTTACATTTATTGACTCATTTAATATTTAGCATTACCAATAACGTTTTAAAGTTATCCCTCTTTACAGAGGCAGTAACAAAGGCCGGAGATGAAATAACTTGTTCAAGGTCACACAGCTGGTAACTGTAAGAGTCAGGATTCAAACTCAGCCCATCCATCTTTGGAGTCCTGCTTTGACCACTGAACTGTAAGTAGGGTATAGTCAATTCTTGACAAGCAACACCTTGAGTGTCCACCCCACTTCCATTCCATAGAGACAGATTTATGCTTTGCCCAAATGACGCCTCTCCCAATTTTGCACCATAGAGCCCCATGCGTCTCTCCTTTTTAGGCTGTTAGCTTTTTTCAGATGATTGGTGTCCCAGTTTCACTGTCTTACAAACAGTGGGCTCTTTGCCAGCAGTGATCAGGCCATATTTATCTCTGAATCCTTTATAGCACATAAAACAGGGCCATGCACAGAGTCAAAGCTTAGTAAATATTTGTAGAATTGAATTTAATCTCTTTTAATAATATTTACCATAGCAGAGATAGATGGATGATAGACAGACAGACAGATAGATAGTTAAGTAGGTAGGTATGTAGGCAGATAGACAAACCAATTGATTCTGAGTGAGAATGGAAGCTTTGATATAGCCTTAATTCATTTAGTTAATAATTAAATACTCTGTCAGTTTGATGATGCACTGGCTTCCTGACTTGCTGGTTGATTAATCTCAAAGGGCTGTTGGGATATCCAGATCTGCCTCTAAACAAAGACAATAGTCATACCAGTTCTTAGCATCAGCAGTCAACCTGGGCATTAGCCTGGACTTCATAAATAGGTATTTATGCTTGTTTTTGCAAAGAATGAAGAGATCACATGTATTGTGATTATGTGCGTTGATCTGATTCCCTTTCACAGCACAGCTTTAACTCATCAGGGCTGATGGGCTCCCTCCGGCCGGCTTTGGATAGAATTCTCCAGTCAGGAAAACATCAATAATCCCTTCTTACTCCCTGGGCAGGCTTTTAAAAAAAGTGAGTGTTGCCACCCCAGAAGTCATTTTAATTGACACTAGCTTAGCTTTTAAATAACTTTTCTAAATTGTTAAGTGGTAATGTGTGTTTTCAGTGACTTGGGCATTAGAGAGTGCTTAACTTGATTTCTCTGGTAGATTCTGGAATCTCAGTTGCTATATATATTTTTAGGCATTTTATTTAACTTCTATGAGCTTCATTTTGTCATCAGTTAAATGGGGATAGCTTATAGGGTTGTTATGAGTTTTTGGCAAGTTAATACACACTCACAAAAATGCAATTTTTCATTTGGGTTTCCCAAAGTAGCCCCAAAGATAAGGAATTGGATTCAGGTAGTTCATTTGGAAGGTCATGCTGAGAAGCAGAAAGGGTGTGTGTGTGTGTTGTGGTGTGTGTGTGTGTGTGTGTGTGTGTGGTGTGTGTGTGTGTGTGTGTGTGTGTGTGTGTGTGTGTGTGTGTGTGTGTGTGTGTGTGTGTAGGTGTGTGTGTAGAGGGGAGAATGTGATAAGGAAGGAAGAAAAAAAGAAGGAAAGAAGCCAATAAGGACATGCTTGATGAGTTAGCACTGTGGGCAATTTAGGTTTGACCTCACCAAGGGACCCTTGTAAGACTGTATGGAGCATGCCTCAGAGTCATGATACCAGATAAAAGGGAACCTGAGTATTTATCCACTGGCTCCCATCCTCCATGGTTGAGGCTGCTCCTGGGGGTATTACCCCCACTACTCACCACTGTAATTCTGGGGTACCTTCATGTACAGTGCTGGAGTAAGCCTACAGGCACAGAAGAAGAAAAACAAACACAGGTGATTGAAGTGGGAAGCTGTCAGCATACCAACAACTACCTACAGGTATAGGCAAACTCTGGCAAACCAAGACAGTATTAGTGGGGCATCAGTGGTGACTGCTACCAGGGCTGAAAACAGTATCTGGTGCTCTCTGAGCACTCAGCATACTGTAGGCATAGTGAAAACAGTTTTAACTCTCCATCATTCCTTCCTATGGGGGATCTATCCTTCTGTCATTTCATGTGGTTCTCTAGGGTTGTCAATTAGGTTGCCAGTTCCTACCAGGACCAGTCACAGGGATGGTCACATGATCTAGGCTAGCCGGTCATAATAGGCATCCCTCTGCTTCAATGATTGGTTTAGAACGGACATGTGACCCAAGCTGGGCTAATCAGAACTTTCCTGAGAGCACCTTGATTTACACCAGAGCTGGTGGAGAGAAAGTTCTTTTTCCTTTGGGGGTAGGAGGAAGTGGAGAGAGAACAGGAGTGACCACCTGGCCAGGAAGATATTAATTTTGGACTGTAGGTCCCCAACTTTCCCAGCTGCTGGGAAGAAGAAATCTTTCTGCCAAATGGAGTCTTGGGTTCTAAACAGGATTCCTTTACTTTCTAACTGGGTAACCATGGGCAGGCCACCTAATATCTCTGAAATTTAGGATCCTTATCTGTAAGTCGGGATAATATCTACCTTTCAAGATATTGGTTTGGTTCAGCAAGGGCATGTGTAAAATTCCTGTCAAAGAGCAAATTCTCAGTAAATGTTAGTTTCGTTTTTGTGGTTTACCTTGATTCAGTTTCACTCTATGGAAATCTCAGAACTCTAAGCTAGGACATTTTTTTAAAAAAATGATTTCAGTCTTTATGAGTGTTTGTAAGCATACCACGTGGGCCATTGTCCTATTGTAACCACAGAACCAACTTGAACTGGCCCTGTTCTAACAAAACCCAGAACCAAACTTTAAACTTTGCATATACCACTTACTAGCAACACTTGTGGACCCTTACCTGCTCCCCACCACCCCATAGAACCGAAGGACCAGGATGTAACCAGAACCTGAATGCCAAAAATCTTTCAGAGGTGAGCGGTCCAATACCCAGGAAGATCCAGTGCTGAAACCCCTTACATCTTGCCCGACCCCGGGATCTGGGAGACGGATGTGAGCTTTGCCTCCTGTCTCCTTGCCTGTTGAATTTGCAGTAAAACTTTTTTCTTTTCTCAGAAGCCAGTGCCATCAAATTGGCTCATAGGTGTATCAGGCAGCAAGCCTGTGCCTGGTAGCATTGTGTTAGTTTTGACTCTCAGCCCTGATAGGTAGTATTTATTTTCTGGGGGCCTCCAATACACAGGCATCCAGCTCCCCGGGAAAAGCCTGCATCACCAACACCTCTTTTTTCACCACTCCTGAAAAAAAGAGGTGTTCCTTTCCTTTCACTCATGCCATTTAGTCACCTTAACTCATAACCAAATAGACTATGAATGGATTTTGGGGTATTAGCCAAAAAACTATTATTCCATTATTGACCACCTATCTGTTCTGCCTCCCAAAACTAGACTCACTAAAATGGTGAAGTCGGTTTGCAGGAAGATTTCCCACAGTCTTCTCTTACTTGGGAACATTCTCCACTAGCTCCTTGATTAATTCCTTGGCTTTATTACAAAATCTAGAAACCCAGAAGGGACATTCATAGATTCCTACAACCCAGTCTTCTTAATCTTTTGCCTCTTCTCTTGATACATGTGACAGCTCAATGGACCATTCCATGAACCTACCTTGTGCTTCCTCACTGATGTGCCTAAAGACAGTTATTTCTCCTAGACAGCTCTCCTCACTCACACCTCATGGATGGTTTTCGTCAATTATACCACTCTTTACTGTTCCAAACATACAAACTCTCAGTTCCAAGGCAGGCTCTACAGATAAACTGCTATTTGCACAAGAAATAAAGATTATTGTTATCACATCATTAAATTGTAAGTCCCTTGATGGTAGAGGCCATGTATTTCTTATTTTTCTTGCTAAGACACTAAAAATGCTATGTCAGGAACACACTAGGTATTTGATCACTGTTTGTTGAATGAATGAAAAAAAAAACAACTTGTTTTGAAAGCAGTCACCATCTGGTTTCCAGACTAGAAATTGTGGGCCATGGTTCCAATCTGGTTACACACACATTGTTACATTTGATCTTCATAACAATTCTAGGAAATAGACAAAATGATCATCTCCATTTTCGTAAGGAAAAGCTCAGATGCCAAGCAATTGGCCTAAATTTGATCGCTGATTTGCAAGATTCCAAGGCTTATGCTCTTAATCACTGCACATGTCTTGGAAACATATGCACATGTGGCATGTGAGGTTTTAGTTGCTCCTGAGTCACTCCTTTATTTGGATATATGGGTGCCAATCGGAATAACTCATGGGACATATTTCCCAACATCTTTGCTTGGCTGGTAATAGGAACTCTGCTCATTCTGCTCCTGGCGGAGAATGCAAAAAACACTTATATCTTAGACAGTCCAGGCTGCTCTAACAAAGTATCATAGACTGAGTGGCTTATAAACAACAGAAATTTATTTTTCATAGTCTGGAGTCTAGAAGTCCAAGACCTGAGTATCAGCATGATTGAATTCTCAAGGAGGCCTTCTTCTGGGTTGTATAAACTTATTGTATCCTCACACAACAGAGAAAGAGAGGATGTAAACTTCCTCATGGCTCTTATACAGGCACCAGTCCTATTAGACCTCATCTAGTCCAGATTTCTTCTCAAAGGCCCACCTCCTAATACAGTCACACGGTGGGTGGTGGGGTTTCAACTTATGAATGCAGTGGGACACACAAACATTCAGCCCATAACAACTTATTTTTTCTCCCACAAATAAATTTGGAAGAAAATATTGAGACCTATGTATTCTCTGTTGTTAAAAAAAAACGTAGGACAGCTACTGAGTACTTCCTAAGTTTCCCATTCTTTCCAGCACTGGCAAATGCGAATAAGAAAGGAAGCTCATATTTATTGAGTGCTTACTATGTACCAGGCTCCATGCTGTGTGCTGTGTGCTTTAGGGACTTTACTCTCATGAACAACATCACTCATCTTAAAAGACTTCACTCAAGTATCACTTTCTCCATGTATGCTGTCTTCACCATCCCTTTCCATCACAGTTGACCCTTTTCCACTATGCCCTCTGCCCTCTAACATGACTGCCTTCTTGCAGTCATGTTGCATATCTTGGTGTCCAGTTCTTTCTTTCCTCTAGACCTCTCTACCCAGAATAGAAGCCACTCTCACAAATGCTACTGAGCATTTGAAATGTACCTAGTCCAAATCGAGATGCACTCTAGATTTTGAAGTCTTAGTATGAAACATAGAATGTAAAATATCTCATTAATCACCTTTACGTTAACTCTACGTTGAAATAACATTTTGTGTATATTGTGTTATATAAAATATTATTAGAATTAAATTTCCTTATTTCTTATTATTTTTTAATGTGACTACAAGAACATTTAACTTTGTATGTGGCTCATATGTATTTTCATTGGATAGCATAGTTCTCAACGGTAAATTTCTTGAGGAAAGGTCTTATTTTCTTTTTCTTTTTAGAACCCTGAACAAGGTCCTGCACCCAGTAAATATGCATTACAAACTTGTTGAATAAACATGTGGTTGTATGTAACATTGAGCCCCCATGTCTTTTGGCCCCAAATGAAGAATAGACCTGAAATCTGGCAGGAAGACCCTAATGAAGTAGGTTATCATGGTGAGATGGAGAGGCATTTTGGGTGTCTCTTCTGAGCAGAAACTGTACTCTTCAAGTCAAGAGACAAAACAAAAGCAGAAAAGAAGAAGTGGTGAGAGTTAATTGAACAGCTGGAGTCAGGGTGTGTAAATAAACTAGAGTATAGTTTCTGGAAATCCTCAAAAGCTTCCCCCTTTAACTTCAGAATAAAAAGTAAATTCCCTGGAAGAGTTATAGTAGAAGCTGTGGGCACTTGCTGCATATCTCCTCACTGCTTCCATACACACCGTAACCAAGATATGGAAGCAACCTAATGTTCATCAGTAGATAATTGGATAAAGAGGGTATAGTGCATATGTACTCGGTAACATACTGGAATATTACTTGGCCATAAAAAAGCATGGAACCTTACTATTTGTGACAACATGGATGGACCTAGAGGACATTATAAAGTTAAATAAGTCAGGCAGAGAAAGACAAATACCATATGATTCCACTTATACGTGGAATCCAATGGCTCCTTGTGGCTGTCTGCGGAGGGCATTGTCTGACTGCAGCAATGTGTTTGATTCACACAAGAAGGAGAGGCAGGAGTGTCAGGGAATCGACTCACTTGTTGGGAGTAGCCCTTAACTAGTGATGCATGGGAATTGATGAATAAATACAACTTCCTCATCTTTCAGGAGCAACAAATGTGCCGCCTGTCTGTGGTCTTCCACAGTGGTAACCTGCTCATCAACACACCCTGAATTGTCTCCTTCCTTTTCCTGTTTTACATTTTCCTTCCCCCATCTGTGCTTCTTGGGGTCATTTCCCCATACTGCTAACATTCAAATCCGTGTTTCAATGTCTGATTCTGGAGGACCCAAACTGGGGCGGAGGGTCACAGTACTTGTTATCTAACTCCAGACCACATTTAGTCTCCTCTCATATCCTTCTATCAAACCCTGCATTTACTCTTAGTAATTGCCTCCACACCCCAAGTTGTAATGTCACACCATTGCACATTCTTCTTCCTTTCCATGGAAATCTAAAATTATCAAGTTGGCATTCAAAGTCCACTGAACCCAGTGCTTCTTCCATCATGTATGTCTCCTGCTCTATTCCTTCTCCTCAGAACATGCATTTCAGCTACACTGTTCCACTCTCCATTCCACACGTGTTTCACTATGCTGTAAATGGCTTTTGAAAGGTGTACCTCCATTACTAACCACACCCACACTGCTGAAAAAAAATTTCCAACTGCTGGGCTTCTTCTTTCTCATTCTCAATTATAAGTAGATTTTCGTTTAGACTCCAGTTTTTGTTGCTGGCTATGAGGCCATGAGGGTTACATGGAGTGCTTGAGCATTAAATGGAAACATGAGAAAATCCTTTGTGCAGTGACTCTGTAAGAATTTCACTGCAATGTAACTAACTTTTCTACTTTATAAATTCAGGTTTATATATACGGCATTTTAGTAACATGGGACTAGCTCTATTTTTTTTTTCTTTTGACAGTAAAGTTCCCTAATCAAATTCCTCTTTGTGAACTCTTAGCCCTTAAAGGTTTACTTTTATAAATCCCGTTGATAAACTTGAGGATATTAGATCACAAAAATGAAAATGGTCGAGATGCATGAGTTTTAAGATCAGTACTTTGTGGAACACTTCAACTGAGGCCAGAAAAAAAAAAAGTTTCTTGATATGCATATTATTTGCTGCAAAGCAAAACAAATTTACAAACATATCCTTGAAATCAAAGGAAAGAATCCCTGAAGAGTTTTTGGTGTCCAACAAATGGTCATTTGAAATGCATTGTATTTAACCTTATGTAAGCCAAGAGCGTATGACAGGGCAGTAAGAGCAGCAGTTCTAGTTTGGTTCAAAGATCCTGGCTCAATCAGTTAATAGCTGTGTGATCATAGGCAAGTGACAAAGCTCCCTGTGCTTTATTCAATCTTATCACCTATAAATGGATGTAATGATAAACACTACCTTTCAGGGCTGTTTGGAAGGTAAGCAAGTTAATACATATATAGCTTTTTTTTAACAGCAAATGGTAGATACCTTGTAAATGTCATTATAATTATTGTTTTTGTTACCATTATTAATATATAATGTATTTAGTCGTTCTTTTATTTAGTGGTTTCACTTTCTTGCTTGAGGTTACACGAATGTCTTTTTAAAGGCTTGTCTAATCTCAAACCCTGTTTTTCCATGTAGTCTTCAGTTTCTCATCTAAAGAGTCTTCTATCACATGTTTTTTTTAAAAATATTTTTCTTTTTCAGTCACCCATTCCTTACATTTCAATAGGGGGGCTGCTTTTCCAACAACTATTTATGTGGAGTAACTGATGCCAGGCGAGGTTATGCTATGCTGAATACTTTATTTATATATTTTATGTAAACATAATTTGCTTTGTAGGCACAATATAACAAAAGCTCTAAAGCCACAAATACATTAGACAATGTTTCAGTTCACTCCAATCAAGCTTAAATTACAGAGAAGCCTTCACAGTTCCTTTAAGGCAACCTGAGACGTTCTTTACACTTCCTTCCAAAAAACAGTCGTGTGATGGGAAAGGAGATACATAAGATGAGAGGGCATTAATTGGTTAATTTTGATGTTTTTTTCTCTTCATGGCATAAATTGATTTTATTGGTCAAACTCTAGTTTTTTCTTCTCATTCTGTATTCTGAGAAAACGAAAATTGTTTTCCACAATTAACTGGCATTATTTGTGATTATTGTAGTAACCTTGCTTGTTGAAAAAAAAAAAAACAGATTTGGGGAGGAGTGGCTTTTTGTGTCTCCTCTGGACATAGTGAAGGCCATCTGGATTCTCAATGCAGAATTCCCACTCACCTGGCAGAGGAGAGCCCTGATGTGGCCAGTGGCTCTTTGCTCCTCCAGCCCCAGAACATGCCATTTCTGTTCAGCTTACCAGTAGTATCACTTGGGGAGTGGTTCTTAGGACACCATTGTCAGTTTGGTTATGGGAGAAACATGACCAATAATTCTTCATTTGGCAAAAGTGTTGGTGGAATGAAACCTCTACATCGTCTCTCTAAGTGGCCCAGACCTGGAATACTGGTGGGTCCTAAAGTAGGAAGAGAAGATGTTGGTGTCTTCTCTGAGATCCTCTCATCCCTCTGCGCCTCAGATGGCAGCACCCTTGCTCACCTTCATTATTTTACACATAGCATTCACAATGAGGAGAAACTCCTTTCAGATAAATATTTGGCATAAATAAGTCATCATCACAAGCTTGGGATAAAAAAAAAAAAGAACATGACTAATGAGGTGACGTTTGTTACAAAACGACTTTGGAAATAAAATAGGTAATTGATGAAATGCATTCGCTCCCATCATTTTGGGGGAAGAGTTGGGTCTTCCCTGAGGCTCACTGGTGGAGAGACTGGGCAATGTGGGAACCTTTCAATGTCTTCGAGAATGGAAATGAGCTGGGGTGTAGATTGCGTGAGTTTCTTGTGTCCCCAGCTTGGTTTATGAGTGATGGAGTCAACCCCTGGGCAAAAGGACTGGGAGGAGGAAAGGAGCCCCTCCTCATGGAGACATTGAGCCTCTTTCTCTTCCTGCAGGAGAACTCCTTGCCTCAAGCTACACCATGTGGGGTGGGGTTGGGGGTGAGGTTTCTTAGAAGTTTAGGAGTTGGAAAATCAGACAAGTAGTTGGGTCCCCAGTTCCCCATCTGCACAGTCTGCACCATAATTTTACATTTCTGAGGAGAGGAACTGTACATTTGGCATCTGATACTGAACATCGACCTTGGTGTGGCTAGAATTTGTTACATGTTGGAACATGCTTTGGCAAGTGAAAAGATACTCGCTGATTTTTTTTTTTCCAAATATGGTCTATCAAGGAGGTCTTCCATGGGGGATCCATAATAAAGGTGGCTGCTCACTACTAGGA
The DNA here is from genome assembly GCA_003508835.1 of Eonycteris spelaea. Classification (NCBI taxonomy): domain Eukaryota; kingdom Metazoa; phylum Chordata; class Mammalia; order Chiroptera; family Pteropodidae; genus Eonycteris; species Eonycteris spelaea. The sequence goes on along the minus strand of PUFA01000026.1, from coordinate 8,625,517 downwards.
AATGAATATAGCAAAATTGGGAATGCCAATGGCCAGTGTGCAAACACAGGCAAGTCTCAGTAATGAGTTCTGAGATAGTCTCACATGAGATGAGTTTTCTTAAAATTAAAATTAAATATATATGCCAGGTGGGCTGTGGCAGGGAGAGCATTTTGCTCGTGAGATACTGTTTCAGAGGAGAAATCTCTGTGGCTGGTCCTCAAACTCATGCTGTTGACCCATCTTCTACCCTGAAACCTTCACATCCATTTCCCTGTGTTTATGGATAATAACCAGTGAAGAGATCAAGCATCAGAGGGCGAGAGGAGAGTAGTTCGACCTTTTGACTGTGAAACAACTGGATGAATGTAAGGAAGTTGCTTCTTAAAGGGGGAGAGGAAAGTTACAGTTTGGAGAGATACTAAATTTATGGGCTCATAAAAACATCTCCTGGCCTACCCTCTTTCTACCCAGCCAGATTGGCAGTGTTATCAGAACATGAGTGGCTGGCAGCAAAAAGTATCATTGGCCTGAAGAATTCTAGGATCTGGATAGTGCTTGTGATAACACCTTTCAATCCAAACCTGTCTTTGCCAATGTCTGTCTCTTTAGGCACTGGCCTGTGGGCTTGTATTAATTTGCAAGGCTGTTCTAGCAACTGTCAAGGACCCAAATATAGATGTTTTGGCAACAGGGGAGAGGGGAGAGTGTAATACACACACTGGGGGAGGGACCAATAACTGCAATGGAATGGGATTGGCACTTAATTTCAAAAAAACAACCAGTGATCAACAGCTTTTTAGCTCAGCTGACTGCAGACAAACACGACACGCACTGGACTACAGCATTGTTCACTGGGGCAACAGAAGAACTTCCTCGCTGGCTCCTCTTCTAAATGACCTCCTTCATTCTTCTGCTGGGTTCTGGTTACTGGATAAAGGGATCCGCTCCCTTGTTCTCGCTGTCACCTCGTGGTCCTCCTCCTTCTCCTGCCTCACTGGTCTCTGTGCTGTCATTGGCCATCTGTAATTCAACAGAGGACTTATGAGAAGGCATTGCAACCTTACCCCCACCTTCTCTGAGCATCTGATGATACCATTTAGAAGGACTTCTTTAAGGGCCAAGAGCTAGGGTTGCTTGCTTCCCTGGGTAGGTAGTGTGTGTGGTATTAGCTGTCTTATGTTACGCCCCTTAAGAAGCAGACACTGAGATCAGGAATTTGAGTGTAAGTACTTGGAATTCGGGGGTTGAGTCCTTTGAGCCTAGCCTTCCATTCAGGTTGGCTGTAGCCTCCACCCATCAAAGAGAAGCTCCAAATACCACAGATCTGAGTTGGCCCTTCTCCATCACCTTTTTGTTTCTTCAGGTCTCAGGGTAAAAGTCCTCCTGAGATTCAGGAACAAGGACAATGGCATGCCAAGGCAGGGTTTGAGCTGTCTCCATGAAAGGTGAACTTTTCAGCTCCTGCTCTGATGAGAAATGCTCCCTCTCCCTGACCCCATGGTCAAACAGGCCTTCCTACCAGCCTGTGGGACCAGCAGACTTCATTTGTGATGGAGACAGGTGGGAAGCCAGTGCTAGAATATAGTCCAGGATGTCTCTAGACATGTCTGCCTTATACTGATGGAACTGAAACAGACTTGGTCACGTGTTTAAAGAACATAACATAGGTGCACAGAAGACCCAGGATCCGGGCCATTTTTTTTCTCCGTAACCTGGTCCCTCGTTTGCCTTCAAACATTTGCTGGCACAGTCCTGGAACTTAGTAAGCATTTAATAAACATCCTCCATATTGTTATCCATCAATTACACATTGTAAAATGTCCTCATTAAACTGTTCTTCACTGAGTGAAATGGCCATCACATACACCTGAACTACATTATGGTTATAAAAACCAAGTAAACATTTTTTAAAATACACACTTCAGACTAAGACATCTAAGAAATTATAGTTCTTCCTCTTTTAAAAAGACTGATGCAGTTCTAAGACTAAACATATGAGAAAACAAAAAAAACTTCCTAAGCATTTTCTTTGTTAACTCTTTTTTTAGAACTTAGTGTGTATGAGAAATATTGTATGCATATCATTCTAATTGACTTGTGAAAATTTGTCAATCTCCAATTTTCAGAAAGGGGGCCGAAGCTGGAGTGGCAAAGTAATTGCCCAGGTCACATGCAGGGGCTCAGAGCTGGGCTTTGACCCATGCGGTCTGGGGACAGTCTGTGTGTTGACTGCCACGTTACATGGCCCCCTTCAAGTGGCCCTCGCCAGAGCATTTGTGGTGTCAGTTTGACATGCTTCACTCTGGCGAGATCCCTGGGCAGAAGGCTTTTATCCTGATAAAAGAAAACAAAATCAGTGGAATCATCAGGAGGCATCTTGGAAACAGTGAACATGAATCTGTTGAGTATGTGAATGTGAATTTATTAGAATTTACCAGGAATTCCTCCTACTTGTAGCAGCCAAGAGAGAGGATTTAGAATATAGAGAGGCTGTTTCTGTCCTTTTCTGACTGCTCTCAGATTGCTCTTGAAATGCTCTCACTGAAGCATTTTCCTTTCTTTCTCCTCATGTATTCCAGTTTATAACCAATCCTCATTTACACAACCGTTTGTTTACCGCTGGCCTCCTCTGCCAGCCAACGAGCTGCCTGTATTTCCCTCTGCCCCACCTGTGCCTTCACCCAATAAGACCCTCTTGTGTTGAATTGACCAGATTCCTCTGCTTTTTGACTCACCAGTGGAGTTGGGGTCTTCTCTACATCCAGAATTAATTTGCCAATATTCCCTCGGTCGTGAATCCGCTGCATGGCCTCCTTGACCTGAGAGACAGGGAGAAAAATAGGAGCGCAGGTTAGGTGACACATGGCCAAGAAAGGCCTGGGAAAGCCAAACCACCAGATTCCCACTAGGGGGCGCTGTGGTTTAAGTTTAGTGGCTAAACCTGAGATGGTTTTTGGACATTGAGTGCAAAAAAATTCTGGTTGTGTTATACAGTCTGATCTGTACAAGCAACTTGCTCTCCTGGGTCTAAAAAAGGAGGATGATAGCTCCAGAAATAAGTAAAATAAAATTTCTTTTTAAAAAGGGTGGTGTCACGGGGAGTATTGTGGAGTTCAAAGAGTTACATGCTGCAGAACGACAAGGTGCATCTGCCAGAGTAAATGTTGACCAATAAAATAATTTCTGAGGGTTTATTTTGCCCCCCTGCTTACCTGAATGTTCTCTATCATTCTGACTCCTAATTTGGCTAAAATGACTCATTACCCAGGCTTGAACTACATTTAAGAAAATTACCATCATTCCTGGTATTGGGTGGAAATGTTGTCTCCACCTAAGGAAATATTTTCCCAGAAAAGAAGACTTCTCCCCCCCCGTCTCCCCCCCCCCCCAATAATAGGGGCCAACAGATGTCTCCTGGAACCTTTTATAAAAGCAAGGGCGTGACATAATCTGATACATGCTTTGAGCATTTCAGTCTGCTGCTGTGTGGAAAAGAACTGTAGGGGGCGCTGTGAGGACTAAACGAAATGGGGAAAGGAAAAAAGAGAGGCCAGTGTTTGGCCTCCTACGTCCTCCACGTCTCTTAGTGATTTCTAAATGGAAATGAAAAATCTTTTGATTAAAAAAGGAGTGTCGGTAGACCTAGACTAAATATTTTTCCTAAAGTCTCAGATTTTTAAATATTTTTGTTCATTCAGTCCACAATACTCATTAGATGTTACTTATAGGCTAAATGCCATGGTTTAAAAAAAAAAAAAAAAGATAAAAACTAAGCTAGGGTGTCTGCCTTTGAGGAGCTTAGTCTGGAGCTGATGAAGCAGTGTTTGCTTATACAAAAACCAAAGCCGTTTTCTCATTTGGATAAAAACTTGACAGAACCATTAAAATGTGTATATTCTAATTGCTCTTCTCAGACTTTATCCTAAAGACATAATTCAAATTATGGGGGGTTGGAACTTGCCTCACAAAAGAAACTCAATTACAGTATTGCTTTTAATGGCAAAACACCGAAGTGACGTACATGTCACAGAATAAGGGAGCAGTTAAGTAAACCATGGTTTTTACATTCATCTACTGAGTGGAAAAGTTATGTAGCTGTTAAAGTGCTAATTATAAAGAACGTAAAGCAGGATCGCATGCCTTAATACTATCTTTAGATGAGGAAATCAAGATGCATGTCCCCTAAAAACAGGACATCCTAAAATTACTAGAAAGGGATTCAATACATGGTAAAACGTCATTGTAGGGAAACGATCCATTTAACTCCAGTGTGCAAAACATTGTTATTTGATAAATGTGATCAAATCCACATTTCATATAAATTAAAATATCTTTAAATGAAGTCATTGGATAACCTAGCATTGGTTAGAATCAACCTCTTTTATAGGCTGTAGTCATATGATTGCTAAATTTCCTGACCCTGACATATAATCCAGTAGATTTCTTCTATTTCTGTGGTAAACGTTGCTTTTCAAAGTGCTTTCATATTTGGTCAGAACATTTATGGCTACTATACTGAAAATCTTGAAATATCATGGCAGACAGCTTCTAAAAAGGCTCCCAACTATCCTTGCTCCTTGGCACTCACGCCCATGTGCAACTCCCTCCCTGTAAACATGGGCTAGACCTAGTGACTTGCTTCTAACCAGCAGAACACAGCGAAAATGATGAGATGTCACTTATGAGACTAGGTTATAAAAGATGGTGACTTTTATCTTGCAGTCACTCTCTTTCTCTGACTCTTCTTGCCTTCTCGCTGTGCTGACACAAGCCGTCATGTTCTAAGCTGCCCTATGGAGAGGCCCACATGGCAAGGAATTGAGGGAGGACCCTGGCCAACACCCTTTGTCATAAAGGACTTGAGGAACTAGATCCTGCCAGCAACCAATCAAGCAGATCCTTCCCTAGTTGCACCTTGACATGAGACCACAGCCCTGCCTGACACCTCAATTATAGTAGCTTTGGGTGACATCCTGAACCAAAGAACCCAGCTAAGCTCATCCAGGTTCCTCACCCACAGAGACTGTGAGATCCTAAATATTGTTTTAAGGCAATAAGTTTTGAGAGTAGATTGTTATGCAGTAATAAATTAACTAATACATTTTTACCTTGCATACATAATTCTTACCTTGCAACATATATGTTACACCCATTTTACAGATAAGTACCTTGATGATCAAACATATGAACAATCTATTGAAAGATTCTATGGCTATCAACAATAGAATTGTGGTTTAAACTCAGGTTGTCAGACTTCAAAACCGATGTTTTTCCCAATTCCACCCAGATCACGTTGCTTCCTTTGATTCTCAAAGTCAGAGGAAGGTGGTAGGTGACAACTCACTTAATGGTTTCCCAGAATTCAGCTTTTTATTACCTTGGAAAGTCATTAAACACCTGGAAACTCCTTGGAGATTAGGAACAAATTTTAAGCTCTTTCTCTAATAAGATAGAGCCCAGGGAAACAGAAAAGCTATTTCCTTACCAGTTAAAACTTATTGTGATGCTAGAAAAAATGTCCCCTGCAGGGCTGGCTCTAATCTGCATATTTTTAAGACATTTCTTTTTGAAATGAATCTGCTCCTTGAAGTTTGGTGGGGGATGGAGAAAGGGTTAGGAGTCTTTCCAAGAGATGACTGATGCAGTCTGACCCCAAGTCCTGCTGTTGACTTTATATCCTCAGAGCTGCTCTTAGAGACGTGAAGGAATCCTTTTGACGATCACTTAGAAGGAAAGAAACTACCATTTTTTAATCAATTCTTTATCAGGCACAGTGTGAGGCATTTTACATATGTTGCTTCATTTTAACGCACGCCAAGCCTTTGAGGTGAGTTTTGGCATTACAGTTTCACAGATGAGAACCCCAAAGGTAAAAATCTGAGGAGTTTGTCCCCAGGTCATCGTCTGAACGGTGGTTAGAATGACATGGGAACTGAGAGCAGAGAGCAGCCTCTGCTTTTCAGGACCCTGGACAAACTCTAGGACAAGGCTCTGCGGTCTGTACCCCAGAACTGCCCTCAAATAACGCCAGCATGGGACAAAGTCTGCAAAAAAATAAATAAATAAATTTATTCCCAAGTTACCAGTTCACAAACTGAGGTGCTCCAGTAGGTGATAGCATCCAGAAGATGGTGGTGACTGGCCCCGGAAGCCTGCTTGTCTCTCTCAGGGCTACTGGAGAGATTTTTCTAAGGCACACGTCTGCTTAAAACCTTCTCCCAACCAAAAGCCTAGCAGATCTGCTTTGTCTGGTGCAGTAGCCACTAGGCACATGTGCGCTGAGCAGTTGAAATGTAGCTAGCACAAGCTGTGAAATATCCACCTGATTTCAAAGACTTGGTAATCAGAAAAGAGAAAGCAAACTATGTCATTAAGAACTGTTGGCACTGAGTACATGTTGAAATAATAACATTTAAAATATTCTGGGTTAAGTGAAATTTATTGCTAAAGTTAATTTTACCTGTGTTTTACTTTTCTGAATGTGGCTACTATAAAATTGAAACCTTTGCATGTGGCTCACTTTATAATTCTGCTGAACAGCACTGGACTCAATTGTTAGGAGCTGATGTCTCTTGCCCTTCCTGGCTTCACTGCTTCCCCTTCCGCTCCCCCACCTCTCCTCCTGCCACTGGAGGCATATCTGAAGTTCACTGAGCCTTTCAACATTGCACCTCTGTAGAGACTTCCTGGAGTGCCCTGGTCCTGGGGCTAACTCAGATTGTCTTGTGGCTGTCAGTTTTGGTGCAAACTCTTCGAGGGAGCTGCTCTGCTCCCCTCGCTCCTGACCTGCAGTCTGGGCCAAGTCTCCTTTGGGCTCCCCTTAGCTCCTGGGGCCAGGTGGTGATGTTACTCTTACCCTCCAGCTTAGAACTCACAACGGCCTCTCTCCTCTACGTTGCAGTCTCTGAACCAGTGCCCTGCCACGGATGTAACTAAAATTTTCTCTAATTCGTCACATTAAGAAATGTTAAAAAAAAAAAAAAGTTACAAAAACTGATGAAAGTAATTTTAATAATATATTTCTTAAACAAATCTATCATATATGCTCAGTATGATAAAGTATTAATGAGATATTTTATATTCCTTTTTGTACTAAGTATTTGGAATCTTGGGTGTATTTTACACTAACAGCATGTCTCAATTCCAAGTGGCCACACTTCAGGAGCCTAGTGGTTGTGTATGGCTCACGTCTACCATTTTGGAGAGTGCAGCTCTAGATGGGCAGGACAGTGGCACCAACCTCAGGGATCCCTAGTGCGAAGGAGTGTCTGGCATATAAGAGATTGCAGAATGAATGAATGCGCAAGTGGATGTGTGAAGAGAGCGAGATGCCATGTGGCTGAGCTGTATCCAGAGGTTTCGATCCTGTCTATCCCACGTCCCAGAGCTATCCCTTGGTGGCCTGCTCAGTGCTGCCTGGGTGGCCCAGTAGAGTCCGTACAAAGTCAGGGCCATGGTCCCCCACACCCTGTCTGAGACACCAGTGCCAACTGCATGACTGGCCAGCTCTGGTCTTAGCAGCTGTATTTTCTAGAGCTACAGATTCAGCACATATGCAGGCCCCTTTACTGGACTTGGTTCCCTTCCAGACAGTAAGAGGAAATTTATCATGTCATTTAAACATCTCAAGATGCCAAGATTCTGAGTACAGAGGCCATCTGAACCTTTTCTGGCACTTCTTGTCCCTGGGAGGCAACCTGAACACCATCTCAAGTGGACAATGGCAGGAAGCAGTAAGGATATCATTGAGTTCTGGACTCTACTTTGACTCAGTGATGTCATTCCAGCAAGTCTCTTCATCTTTTTTCCCTCACCATCTTAATATGTTAAGTGATAACGGCTATTCCACTCATTCATTCAGTAAGTCACTTGTTCAACAGGGCCACAGTCCTGTTCCAGGAGCTGTGTGTAGAGTAATGGGTGAAACAGATATGTGTTCTCTGTCCTAAGGGGATCACAGTCTCACTTATTAAATAGGTTAATCATAATAAGAAGAATTTTACTATATTAAAAATGTGTTCCTAATTCATTTATTTAGCCCAATGGATCAAAACATCAGTGTTGGTCCTGTACCATGGGTCATGCTTGAACAAAATCCATTGGCAGTCAAGATGGCATTCAAGCATGACCCACGGGGAAAATATAATTGGCTTGGGCCATGTTTGCGGAGGAACAGTAGTTATGATCCTTCTTATTTCTGTCTGCAATGGACCTGGAAGAGGTGTGGTTTCTAGAAGCCCAGGAAAACAACGATGAACAAAGACCTATAACATCCCCTGCCCTCATGAAGTTTATGGTCCTATAGGAGAGACAGACTTAATCAATCAAGAATGTCTCATATAAAAGTAAGGTTGCCCCCTGATAATTTTAAGATGGTGTTATGAGAACGTGGATAGGAATCTGACCTGGTTGGGAATTAGGGAGGGCTTCTCTTAAGAACTGATCATTAAGCTGGGATTTCAAGGATGAGTAGGATGTAACTAAAACAACAAGAGAGAGAGGACCATCCCAAGCACAAGGAACAGAATACAAAAGGAGAGATTGAAAAGAGGCCAGTTGGCGGGAGGACAAAAAACAAATGTGAATATGGAGCAGGATGCTGGGAAAGTTGGCTGGGACCTTTGGTACTATATTCCAAAGAGCTTCCAAAGATGCAGTTGCCCACACTGGAGCGTACAAATCTAGAATATCCTCCAGTCACCTTCTAACTGAAGGGTTGGTTCCTTCACGTCTGGGTAATGAGAGTTAACAATGCTTACCCTTTGTTTGGAGTCTCATTTAATGTTTCATAATATTCAATTTCCTTTTGAATTGGCATGCAAGACACCAAGTCATTAGGGTACAAATGACACCACTTAATAATCAAAGCATTTGGCTTGTTCCATGAATAGTAATGAGCCTAGCCACCTAAAATAGGAATAAAATAAAGATGGATGATTCAATGCATCACTGTGCCTATTAGATGATAAATTAAATGATTTGAAAATAAGAAATGAGTAATACTATAATTAAGAAGCACATCCACCAAAGTCATCTATGGAAGATTACTGATATTAGCAATAGCCATCTTTTGGACTGTGTAAAATCCAAATTGGGTGTGGAAAAGTAACACATTCATTGCAAGCAGACCTGGAATCTGGAATTTCTGTGTTCTGTCAAGTAGCTTCAGGAATCTAAAGTGAGTGAGCCCCCGAGGCTTTGACCTAGATGGAAGAGTAATCAGAAAAGTAAAATGGCAGGGGCCACGGACTTACCCAATGGGAAGGCAAGAAAAGATGTAAACACTCAAGTTCTTTTTGGACCAGTTGCATATGGGGGTTTTGCAATAATTCAGGGCATGGAGTAAGATGAGGCAATGGAGTAAGATGGCCAGGATGCAAAATTCAAGGTTGGGCAAGGCTGGGTCAGCACCTGAGAGTGAGCACCTCCTTAAATATTGCACCCTTGTCACCCTTATTGCTCAACCTTAGTCCTGACCTGTAAAAGGATGTCTATTGTTTTTAGAGGAAGGGAAACATTAAGTAGCTATCATAAGTACCTGCTTGGCCACAGGACAGCCAATGGGGATGCTCCAAGAGGATTTTTTAAGGGGCTATTAGTAGAAACACTGGCCCAGAAGAGGTAAAGAACATTCTGAGTGAGGAAGAAGAGAAGAAAAAAAGCAAGACAGGAAAATCTGGATGGAGTAACTGACTGGTCCTTTTTCCCTGTGTATTTGGATGACACAGAGTCTTTTGATCAAATCTATATATATCATGGTCATGAGGGGTTCAAATGAATTAAACATTGAACCAAAAGCCAGAATGTTCTGCAGAAATCTGCAATCCATAATCAAGCCAAACTATATATTTTTATCCTACTGCATTTTGAATTAAAACAAAAGATGAAAAAAGAAAAAAGTGAATCATCTCCAATATTTGAATGTTCTTCAGTGTTGTATTTGAATGGTTAAATAGAATTAAGTGGACATTCAATGAATGTTTATTCCAATATGTGAGTTGAGGCCTCAGGAGGAGGGTAAAAGGTGCATAATGTGATTTCTGTTCCTTGCAGAGAAATATCTGTTGTACAATCTGTAAGAGAGACATTTGAATTGTGAGGGGTTCAAAAGAAGAAGTTATTTGGATGGGAGAAGGATGGAAACTAGGGAAAACTATGGAGAGGCAGCAAATTTTAATCTAAGACATGAAGGTCAAGTATAAGTTTGTCACTCAGCCAAATAGAAGGACAAATAAATAATCTAAAAAAATAGTACTCTACTCAGACAATGAGTCACTGATGGCCACAGGGCCCTGAGGGGGGTGATGATGAGTTACTCTTTGAAAGCCCTCCTGAGTTGCTTAAGCTGTTTGAGTGTGCTAGACAGGGAGGAAAATACCTGAGCTCCTGCTGCTCCCGAAATTCCACACAACATGGCAGAGCTTACCAAATATAATTCCGACTGGTTCTTGCTTCCAATCTTTTACCAAATCCTTCACCTGGGGAGAGATACTCTGTATTTCTTCTGCTTGGAAGATTCTAGTTCCTTATTAATGGTGTAACTACCTTGCCTCCAGATACGACTGGTTTTATTTATTCACAGATTAAGAATTCTACCCTTCTGTGCTCCCTAAAGGTTTCCCCTGGAATCGCCAAACATGAGGGTTTGTGGAAAAGAGAGCCATAAGGAGCCCAAAAACCCTTCAAAGTCTTGAAAGTCCTCAGATGGGTAGCTGTCTTCTCAAAAGGATGACAGCCAGAGTGGCTGACATATAGGGAAGTACAGTTTAGAAGGCAGAGGTGATCTTTCTTTAGGCTTGGGGAGAAAGGGCTTGTTTGCAGGTGTCTGAGGCATTATTAGTGCCTAAAGGAACTGAGGTATGTTGACTATGTCATTGAGACATTGCTGTAATTTAGCCATGTGCCAGGGTGTCTAGGGTGCAGAATTAGAGATATGTTTGGGACAAAAAATCTGGAACCTGTGGAATGGTCTAAAGCAAGGAGCAGAAATAAAAGAGCGATTGTGTTTGTATGGGGGTTGTTTGCCTGCACAGTGCTCCTATAGAAAGCTAGTTATCTACCACTTTGACTGAAGTGGAATTTCTTGGGGATCCTCCCACTTAGGGGGAAGGGTATGAGAGGGCCTAGGACCATGGTCATATGAGAGTCACCACCATCCTTAAGTTGTATTAGGAGAAGTTGAGAGTCTCAAGGAAAAAGCTGAACCTAAAAATCAGGCCAATTTAAAGGATGAAGGAGGGGTAGTGGGGGATATTGTTCATTATCATCACAGCAGCTGACACATGACGAATGCTTAGCAGGCGCTGTCACAGGGCAAAATACTTTATATGCATGATCTCATTGCGTTGCACCAACCCTGTGAGGTAAGTGGGAGTTTGTCAGACTGTCAGTCAAAAGTACATAAAAATATTCTCCCTTTCTTTTCTTTTCGAGTCCTTGTGGCTCGTAGAGGAGAGCTGGGATGAAACAGGTTTAGTGTGGTGAGATGACTTGCTCAAGGTTAAACAGTGAAACATGCGGAAGCCAGGCTTCACACCATGCTCTGTGTGACTCTAGGGCTGAGTGCACTGTTGCCAGGTGTTCGAGAGTGGGAAGGAGCAGGAGAGAGGAAGGCAGGCTGTGGGGCTTTGGGCGCTTGCATCCTAGACGCAGTGACACATGATTTCCTCTGTGCTTTCATATGCACCTTGCTCCTTCCTTGGTTATGACACTTACTCCATTCTGTCCTGAAGAGTTTCTCAACTTAGAAACTAATGACATTTTGGGTCACATAATTCTTGGTTGTGAGGGCCTGTCCTGTGTGTATAGGACGGTTAGCAGTATCTCTGGCCTTTACTCACTAGATGCCAATTACATAGTGTGACAAACAGAAATGCTTCCAGACATTGCCAAATTTTTCCTAGGGGCAAAATTGCCTCCACTTGAGACCAATGGTTTGATGGGAACAAATTTCCGTCTCCATCTGTGGGCTTTTCAAGAGCAGGTACCTGCCTCATCTCAGTACTCACATGGTGCCTTGAATAGGGACTTGCCCACAGGAGGTTGGGCTCTGTTCTATTCCCGGGACTGAGTACATGGTATGTCACATGGTAGGTCCTCAGCAACAGAACACAATGTGGTCTCTGACCTCAAAACACTCACTGGTTAGATTAAGCTTTCTCAGCTGCCTGCATCAAAATCATAAAGCACGGCTTTTAAAAAGGGACATGTCAGCCTCACCCTACCCCTATTTGTCGAGACAGTGACACAAGAGCTCTGAAGATGTAGACCCTTGAACTTAACTGGTGCTTCATTTAACAAAGTGCTGGCTGCCCACCATGAAATAGGCACTGGGGTGGCTGACTCACAGCGAGGAACAGGAAAGACGAGCCCTCTGCTTGGCTGATGCAGATTCCCTGAGAGGCTAGGCTGGTATTCCACGTTTTAATACCTGGAGAGGTTCACTTTATCACTTGGCTTAAATATTATTGCATGTTGGAAAGTGGTAGAGAGTCCCTCCAAATTTAGGGCAACTGAGAAAAAATCAGATCTCAGCTTTGCGTTCGCATACACCTGTGCAGAAATCAAGCAACTTAATTTCTTCTCAGTGCATCAAGAACTCTGCAAGATATTGCTTGACTATTAGATAAACCCATTCAGTGTGTCTCTGTGGCCCCTCTAATGACCCAGCAGCTGAGTTTCATCTGTTTATGGTTCAAGGGGATGACTTCTGTGGTGGTGGGGTCGTAGGATGTGTATGCATAAGTTAGAATCTATGGGTTACGTGGGCAACCCATGAACCATGGTGTAATGAGCCAGATCTTATTGTGATCTGAGCAGAAAAATCAGAAATCAGTTGTAGGCTGGAAAAGTGGTGGGAAGGGCCTGTTTTATTTTGAGGAAGGAAACAGTGGAATCTAGTGTGACCCAATGGCTAGTATACCCTTGAATTAAGAAACAAATTAGTGTTCTGTCAAGTGAAAACAAAAGTCCAGAAATAAAACTGTATTTGACTCTAACTATAACCATGTAAATAGTTATTTGCAGGTGGACAAGAACCTGGAAATAATACCTCGAAAAAATCACACGTAGTATACATCTGAACTAATGATTCTTTTCATTTAAAAAATTATAAACACATCGTAATGTTTGGGTAGTGTATTTGTTTTCTAGGGCCACTGAAACAAGTTATTTCAGACTGGGTGGCTTAAAAGAACAGGAATTTCTTACCCAGTTCTAGAGGATAGAAGTCCAAAGTCGAGGCGTCAGCTCTGAGGGAGAATCTTTTCCATGTTTCTCTCCCAGTTTCTGGTGGTCGCCAGCAACCCTCGTGTATTTTGTTTTATCTCCTCCCACATGCTGTTTCCACCCTTGGTCACTGCCTAGCACAAGGCCCCATCACCTCCCTGGATGATTCCTCCAGCCTCCTATTTGGTCTTTAAGTCTCCAGTCTTTTCACACATCAGTCTGCCCTCTTTCTGCTTCTGGAGCCATTATAACTGAGTGATACAGTTGTATAGCTTTCATGTTGCAAGAGACTGTAACGTTTGAGACTGTGCTGTAAATTTAGTGATGATAATGATAATAATAGTGATCCAATGGCCAACACTGACCGTTTAGCACATGAGCTGGGCATGTACCAAGTGTCAAGTATTTTTAAAAGAACGGTCTATTGTTCCTTACACTCCTACGATGGCTATGTCATACTCATTCTCTTTTTACACGTATAGAACATGAGGAACAGAGAGATTAATGAACCTAGCCAGTAGATTTCTAGAAGAGTTGGGGTTCTAACCTTGACTGTTTATGAAATATTGACAGGTGAAATGATATTATGTGGGGATTTGCCTTAAAATGCTCTAGAAAAATAGTGGGGGAGGGTAGGTAACAAAAGAAACAAAACTGGTCAGATGCGAATCACTGTAGAAGCTGGGTTGATGGGTACAAGGCTGGGGGGCAGGCGGGCAGAGGGAACATCAGTATTCTATTATTGCTACTTTTGAATATGTTTGGAATTTTCCAAAAAGTTTATAAAATGTGAACCTTGAGCTTTGTTCCCCAAACAGCCATAACAACAATTTTAGCACCCAAATACCTAACTGTTACATCATTGCTGGGACCCTAGCATATGTTTGATGATAATGTTACAAAGGAGGGGTTTGGAGTCCTTAGAATCTTGGTGCTAGGGAAGTTCAAGGTGTTATTCTCATCTCCTCAGATAGAAAAATGTATTTTTTTTAGACCAAAAAAAAAAAAAAAAAACCAGCTTTGCAAAGGTAACAACTTTTAGTATTGAACACCTACCATGTACCAGGCAGCTTTCAGGGAGATGCACGAACGCGGCCCTGCTAAGGTAGGGAGGCCACTGAAACAGTCAATAATTCCAACAGAGTGTGGGAAGAGCTATATTCTAGGTAAGAAAGACGAGGCGTGTGAACCCAGGGGGAGGAAATGACTCAATTTAGAGGAAAATGGCATTTGTGCTGGGTTTTTAAGAGTAAGGGTGGCATTTTCCAGGAAGAGAAAATGCATGTACTGAAGACGAGAACAGAGTCCTAAACGTGAATGAATGGCTCATCCCGGGAACTAAGAAGAGGGAGGGAGGGAGGAGGCACCGTGCGCCCTCGGGGGGGACTGTGTGCCTAGCTTTGTGAGCGGGGCTTTCTCCTATGAGGATTAGGGAGGTAGGAGAGGTCTTCGCTTGGACATAATCAGTCCTGGGTTTCAGGAAGATGGATGAGGTAGTAATGGAGGAGGAGAGACCGGGAGACCAATGATAATTGGGAATTAGGGACACTGGTGAGTGGAACTGAGAAGATTCAAAGGTGGGACATAGATGTATGCTGTAAAATCCCACCTCTCCTTTAAGATCATTTCAGGCTGTTTGGAAACCATATGATTCTTGAAAGAGTGGAAAGATTCTCTCAAATGGCGTGTTTTGAAAGATTCTCCATTAAGCAGAGATGAGAGCTGAGGTAATTTGATTTATCTTCATCCATTTTAATTAGCACTGGAAACAGATGACCTGGCTAGCCCCGGAACCTTTCTTATGAGGGTGTCTGTGTGACTCTAAAGTCTAATTTTTTAATTATCTCTGCCCATTTGCTGAGACACAGAGGGGAATCATGGGACTAACCTTTTCTTTTCTGCATCTTTCTTGCTTGTCTGTCAGCTGAGTTTTTTCCTCTAAGTGCCAAGGCTAATATCTACTGTCTTGAGGTTGTGTTGCCATGGCAACAAGACAAAAAAAAGACTCATATGGGGGCGGGGAAAGTAAGTGGATGAAGGAGATGTTGTCTTCTAGCAACTTCTCATTCCTGCTCAGGGGCTTATTGCCTCAGCTGACTGGCAGCGAATAGGATGCAGAATGGCCGGGCCACCCTTGTTCCAAAGTGGGCTCCCCGGGTGGGCACACTGAACTGATGTCTGAGGGGCAGCCTTGGATAATAGTCAGACGCCCTGGAGTCATGAAGAAGAGTGAATCTGGGAAGGTCCCCATAACAGACAAAGAGTTTGGTAGAGGTTGGTAAGGTGGGTGGCAATTCACTAATACAACACAACACTGATGTCATATCCACAAGTAGTGTAAAGGATGTTCTCAGAGCCTTTAAAAAATGTTGCAAAATCTTTAAAATTCTCTAACCTAATAATTCTACTTTGGGGAACATATGTCCTAATGAAAAAACTTATATTATCTGAAGTAATAAGAACACAAGCTCTATATCCAAAATGTTTGTTACAGCTATAATAATAAAAATGAAAAGTAATATAGATGTCTAGGAACAGGGAACTGTTGAGTAAACTGATAATCTCATCTGTTGCAGTGTTATGTGGCTATGATAGCTTGAAATGCTTATGAGTCTATAAGAGAAAAAAACGAGTCTGCAAAATTTTTTACATGGTGTGATTGTAATTTTCACAAAATGTCAAACCCCCAAATAAAGCAAAACACAGACCCCGAAAATGCAAAGAGAAAATATGGGAAGAAAAAACTAACAAAATGTACAGAAGAGCTATTGCTGGGTGATGGGAATATAGATTTTTTTCTTCTTTTTTTTTTTTCCTTTGAAGGGGAATATTCTTCAATGTGTCTATTGAGCATGTGTCATTTTCCCTATTGGAAGATTTCCTAATTTAAAAGTGGATGCTGCAGTGGGGAATTGGCCGTTTCCAAGTGAACGAGTTGATGGCCTCATCAAGTACAGATTCCACAAGCCACTTATTCCATTTTGTTTATTTTGGCGGGGCGGGGGGGGGTGGGGCTATTCTATGTGTCAGAGCAATTCTAGGCATTGTGGGAGTTGCAAAACCAAATGATTTGGCATCTTTGGTGGACTAGGTCTGTTAGCTTTAGAATGGTTTTGAACTGGTGTTCCGTGCCTTCTCACTCTGAATGGACTTTAGCTCAACCCAGATACTCTGTTGACAATACCCAGCACACAGCCCTGTGTGCCACAAGGAGTCTGTATTTGCCTGTCGTTCATTCTCTGGTACTTGTAGGTATTCCTATGGGGGCCGGTTTTAAAGAAATTTATCCCATGGATGAAGAAAGCATGGAAGTATGTTCAGTTATTCATCTGTGTTGTGTGCATGTTGGAATGATGAAGGCCCCGCCCCCCTGCAGGTCCCATCTGCATGGATTGTTTTCCTTTCCCACTGCTCATCTGTCTGCAGAGTCTTGGCACAAAGAAGAGGCAGGGATACGTGCCTCTCAGCCACCCACAGCTGTTTAAGAAACTGAAATAGATCCAGAATAATAATGTGGACGAAAATAGCGGTTTGAGCTCTGAGTACTGTAGGCAATATAATAGTAAAAGTAATAATGATAAAGGTTATGTTTATGGAATAATTACAACATGTCAGCAGTAACCAGCTAACTGGTTAACCACCATCACCTTCTTTAATCTTCACAACTTTGTCCATGAGGTACATTATTACTACTTTACAGATGAGGAAATTGAGGATCCTAGAACTTAATGGGCTCAAGGTCACATGGCTAAAAAGGTGGAAGAACTAAGACTTAAAGCGGGAACCTGGGCACTTAAAATCTCTTCTATCACAGGCATGTAGTTACTTAGTGCTCCTCACAAACCTGAAAACTATGGGGCATCATTGAATCTTTTAAGGATGAGAAACCTAAAGCTAAGAGAGCCTGAGTAACTCCTGATGTTAGACAGCTAGAAGGCACCCAGCTGGGATTCAAACTCAGCTAGTGTCCATGTAACTTTAGAACCTGCTTCCTTTCTCCTTCCACAGCACAGTGGCCCTGTCACCTAAGTGTGGCAAAGAATGTCATGTAAATATTTCATTTCTGACACTTAACACTGGACCCAGTACAGAGCAGGTGCTTAAAAAGATTCACGGAAAGGATAAGTAAGTGATATATAGATGCTCAGAATCTCTACGCAAGGCTGTGAGAGAGTTCAAGGTCCGTCCATCCATTTCAAATAATAATCACCCAAACAAAATAACCAACCAACCAAACAAAAAACATCTTTGAATCACTATGGAAGGAGTGTTGTTCACTATGTATCAGAGTGTCCATTGTAGCTTGTGATCGAAGAGGTAAAAACATTTTGTGCTCTGAGTAATTGGTTTTGCTCTTCTAGAAACTAGGTGCTGCTCCATGGGCTGCCTTGCTGGGAAGTGTCTTTGAATAGCACACGGGAGCTAGTCATGAGGAGAAAGTGTGGTGGAAGGCTGTTGTGGGGAGATGAAGAAAGTACTGTTGCAATCCCAAGAAGATGGCCCCTAACTCTGCCAGGGGAGTGTACGATTTATTATAGCCATTCCCTTTCAGGATGGAAATTGGAGTCCCTTTAATACTCCAGGATAATGTACACTTTCCAGAGGGATCCAGTGCAATAAATCCTGGGAATAGCTTTGTCAGTGGGAGTCCTGGAGCCATTGGAAGGCCTGGCTTATGAGGTCACTTGACTTGCTCTACTGCCCTTCTGCCCTGTCCCCTGCCACAGAAGACTATAACTGAATGTAGCATGTTTGAGCTTGTGCTGGGCTCTGGGGCAGAGCTAGTTTGCTGGAGACATAGTGGGTGCTGGAGCTCCAAATCCAGCCTCATCACTTCCAAACTGGGTGACCTTTAATTGGTCACTCAACCTCTCAGAGCCTGTTTCTCATCTTAAAATGGCATAATAATGCCTACCACATGGAATGATTGTAAGAATAAAATGAGATAGTGGGGTCAAGCCACAAGCACAGAGCCAGGCATATAACAGGAACTCAATAAGTAATAAGGGTTCTCTTCCTCTTTACCCAATTGGAGTAGGATGTTCAATGTCATAGCCAGAGTGAAAGTGAACTTTCACAGTAGGGACATGACTGAGGCTTTCTGAGGGCTGAACAAGGACCTTATGAAAGACTTGGTGGATAAGCTATTTTTTTCCTTTTTCTTTTTTTCCTTGAGTGCTTACATGGATGGGTTTGGGGTGGAAGATGTATATCAAGAGAGATAAGGCAAGAGGAGCAGAGCTTCAAGTGCCACAAAGAGCATTCCAGGGCTCAGGGGTAGAAGAAAGTGAGCTTCGCTCCGTATGCTGGGGGATGAGGCACCTGCAGGGATGCCTGACCACAATGCCTCAGTGGTGGAGTAGAGTGCCCATAGGGACAAACCCTAACTCAGTTACTTACCAATTGTATGAGCTTGGGCTTGGCATATAACCACTGCCCCAAACTTATCTGCAAAATGGTGATAATAATTATCAGCAACTACAGCTAGGGGCTGGCATGAGATGGCATGCGAAAGTGCCTTGCATAATCCCAAACCGACTGTAAGTGGTGGTTAAATCCAGTGGCATACTGGAGATAGCTCCTACGGGTTGACACAAGGTGATCACATGCATTTCTTCCCAATTCCTTGTTCAGTAATGTCATGTGGATTGCCTGAAATCAGCCATGGTAGGGATGTTTATACCATGGAAGTTGACAACTGGCTACAAATCAGCACATAACAGCACACCACTGCTTGAATCTAAATCTCTTTAATTTAGACAAATGGGAGAAGGAGATCCCAAAGACAGGGAATCGACTGCTAATGCAACCAGACAGCCTCGGGGCCTTTCTGCTCCCAGAGGGTCCTGCAAACACACCCATACTGTGGGGCTGGGTCTCACCTTCCCAAGATTCTCAGCTGCATCCATTTACCTCCTACATACCAGTATCATGTTTAGTAACATGTTTAAAAGAAAACTGTGCTACTTCCATAAATGAAGAAAAGTCAGTATTATTCGCCATGAAAAACTAAACATTGTAATGAAAAGAAAAAAGAAAATTTTATTACAGTATAGCTTGATACCATTGCCTGCTTGAAGACTTGAACCTGAGGCCTGCTCCCTTTTTGTTAAAAAGGGGGAGTAACAAGTATTCTAGAGGCGTTAAATCACATTCACACCCCTGAGACTTTACTCTTGGCATAGTTGGGAATATTGAGAGAGAAATGCAAAGAAAATACCTTTCCCACTAGGTGATTCAATGCGAGGCTGTTCTCTGTTCATGCCCTACCCATTGTCACCACACATGAGTGTAGAGCTCACTTCAGGAAAAACGATACTAGATGATGCTAAAAGGTTTGAGGGCAGAGAGAAAACCATTATTATTTTGAAATTAAGCATGATGTATCATTGAATGCAAAATTCATATTAACTCTCAAAGCCGAAGTCAGCAGTGTGTTGGGCTTGGCTTGTGCTAGCTCATGAGAATCAATGGTTAAATTTTCAGCAATCTATCAAGTCACTTGAGAGCACATGGTAGATTGAAATTGGCCATGGTGGGAATCTCTACAGCATATAAATTGGCAAATGCTACAGATGAGAGCTTCTCACACCCCAAGATATGGTTGTTAAAACATTCACTAAGCTTTCCATGCCAGTTTAAACGTGTTTAAACATCTTTAGGCTGTAGCCTTAGACTTCTGGGGATTTCCATTCTCTTTTTCCTGCCTTGGAGAAATTGTGTGGAAAAATTGAGTTGCATCAAGTAATATCCTTAAGTCTGATGATCTCATTTTCATTATTGGCATCTTAAAGAAGAGTAATAGATACCACTGCTGAGAAATTTGCTATAATTGATTATTGTATATAAAGCACACTGACAATCCTTCTTTCCAACCCATACATACCCTTTAATGAGCTATTTTAGTGCTGACTCTGCTAAATGTTTGGAATTTATAATACCCTGGAAACTCATCAATTTCTGAGTGTGTAATGACTATTAGGAAACAATAAACAAGCAAAAAACAAGATATAAGACAACAAATCGAGGGCAGGAATTTTTCACCCTTTATATTCTCTCATATTACCACTGTCCATTTTATTCCAAGCCTTTTGGTCCAGAATCTCAAACCCTTTGGTTAGTAATTAGGCAGAAAACATGAGAGGGATCACACTTAGGTCACCTGATGTAGGTGAAACCATGGGTCTTTGGAATTAAGTTTCTGGGTAGCTGTATCTGGCACATAAGTGTTAACATTGATGGGATGCTAAATGTGTAACAACATATTTGTTTTGAATCTCTAGGTATGTGTTTGTGGGGAGAGGGGCACTGATCTGTAGCACTTGCTGATTTCTTGGTGTAACTACTCTTACCAAAGCTGATTTAAAGCTACAACGTAATGTCAGTCACAAAGGCTCTCAGGAGCTGGCTCCAGCAGATCACTGAGTATTGCTCAGAGAAATCTCCAGATCTCCCAACATTTCAGAGAACTGGGACATGCCTAGTCCTACAGAGAGGAACAGACAGGTACTTCCTAGAGTTAACTTAGAGAGGTGGTGACAAATTCCAGCCAGCAATGAGGGGGTTACCCCACTGTCCTCTGTGAGTGGAGCGCAGAGGAACCGTAAGGGGCAGCAAAGCTCTCAGGGGAGGAAGCAGCTCGCAGTAGGCAGCCCAGCTCTGAGCAGTCCAGGCGGCTGCAGGTGCAGGGGCCTGAAGCCTCACTTCAAGAGTGGGAAAAGGATCCAGGGATGCACCTGAGCCAACTCACCTCTCTCCCATCCCCATATTCACATTTCCACTTCACTCTTTTTTTCCCCTTAGCATCCTAACATAAAGTGAAAAACATTTACTTATTCATTATGTTTACTGCTTATTCTTTCCTCCCCCACTTACCCACCCCCACACAGTAGAATGTAAGTTCTAGAGATTTTCTCTTTTTTGTAAGTTTAGTGTACAGATGTAGCTCAAGTGTCTAAAATAGAGCTTGGCAAATAGGTAGACTTCAGTAAGTATCTGTTGAAACAGGATCCAGTAGTCAATGGAGAGAGAAACACACGTTAGGAGCTTACAGCAGAGGTTCCCAGCTTGCAGTAGGAATAAGGGTCACTCAGGAAGCATTAAAAAAAAAGAAGAAGAAGATCCTGGACCCATTTCCAAATACTTCTACATCAATAGATCAGAGGTGGGGCTCAGGAATTGGCTCCACGGGGTCCACCCTTAAAGAAACCCAGCCAGAGGAAGTAAGCAACAGTGGCTACTGCTCATAGGAGGACAGGTTCTGCCATTCATGCTCTTAGAGTCACCCTTCCCAGGTGGTGGCAGGAAGCTGAGTGGACCTGCCAAGGGGTGCCTGGTTGGGGAGACATGAGCCAAGCTATGGTCTCCTCTCTGCATGGGTTAAGACTCACTTCCATTATCAGTGGCTTTTCCAGGGCCTGAAACCAGTGTCAAATAGACTTGGTGGTGAAATAAATAACCATCTTATCTGTTCAGAGCAATGCTGTTTTTTGTTTTGTTTTGTTTTTGTTTTGTTGTTGTTGTTGTTGTTGTTGTTGTTTTGTTTTTTTTTTTAAGAATTGCACATTTTCCCAGTTTCTAAACTTTCAATGGCTTAGCATTTTCCTTCAGAAGACTAAACTTTTATCTCAAGTCTTTGGGCATGTTCCCTTAGGTAATTGTCAACTCTCCTTAAAACTCTGGCTTTATAGCCTCTTCTGTTGGTTTAAAGTTCAGCTTGTCTCCTCTCTTCAGAGACCAACTAGAGAGCCAATGTGCCTTGTCAAACAGGTCTTTGTCCTGGTCTCAGGACTTCGCTCCTTCTCTTTGCTGTTGCATTTACATAAAGGTGGGAGGCAGATGCAATGTGGCAGAAAGAGCTGCCCGTATAGTGATTTGTGAAGATTCCGTTTCCTCTTACTGAACTTAGTAATCCTAGGCAAGTTATAGACACTCTGAGCCTCGTTTCTTCAGCTATAAATTGGGATCCATATTGCTCCAAGAGGTTTTAGTGAGGAAGAAATATGGCCACAGAAGCATTTTAACCTTAAGTCTCAATATATTAAGATAACCAGGAATGTCCACGGGTTTAGAATCTCCCACTGTCCTCATCAGGTCTTTCCCCAGTCAGCCTATGGAATTTATAAGAAAAGTTATCAGTGGTTTGATCTCCCTACAACCTTATCGTGCTTCCCACTTTCTTCCTAATCGCTTTCACCTCACCCAGGCATATGTCACTGACTCTTGGAAGAGAAAAATCAGGGGTGTCAAGAAGAGAGAGAGCAGGATGCTCTGAAGAATAAAATAAAAATTTATTAGGCTTCTACTATATTTTAGACAGGGCCAGGCGCTTTAGATACATTATTGCATCAGAATTCTCAACAGCCCTGTAACCTGGTGTTATTACTCCAATTTGATGGATGGAAAAACTGAAGCTCAGAGGCGTTAGATGTCTTGTCCGTGGTCACACAGGAAGTTTATGTCAGAGATGGGCTTCAAATTCCCATCAGCTTAACTTTACAGCCAGTACTGGTTTTGCTGAGAGCAACTCTGTTTTCAGCAATGGCTGGAGACACAATCCAGGAAGTCTGAATCTCTTTCCCACATTTCTCACTTCCCTTTCTGATCTTCATTTTCTCTCTCTCTCTCTCTCACTATCTCTGTCTGTCTGTCTCTCTCTGAGATTTGGAGTAAGGGTAGGATTTTCTCAT
Organism: Eonycteris spelaea; assembly: GCA_003508835.1. Taxonomy (NCBI): domain Eukaryota; kingdom Metazoa; phylum Chordata; class Mammalia; order Chiroptera; family Pteropodidae; genus Eonycteris; species Eonycteris spelaea. The sequence goes on along the minus strand of PUFA01000026.1, from coordinate 8,602,619 downwards.
AATCATCATTGAATGTACAGTGGAAGGACTATGGGGTACCAGTCCCTGATGATAGGAAGGTGTTAAAATAAATCCTGGTGCCCCAAAGAGGCTGTACCTCTGATTTCCCAAAGAGCTGTAATTCTGTAGAATATCAATTCTCTTACCTGCACCAGCAATTTATTTCATTATCTATAATAAGCAGTAATGACATTTTTTAATTGCACTCCATAAAAATCTCAATTATCATGTTAGAATCAGATTAGATGAGATGAAGAGACAAATTTATACAACTGAAAAAAATTTTACTCTTCAAATGAATCTTCTATTATTTTTTCAGAGATGCCACATACTCTGTGAATCATTCTACTCATTCACATGAAAGTCAGAACTAAGTGGAATAAACTAGATTAGGTGAGATGAAGTATGAGAGAGAAAAGACCTGCATGAAGAACCATTCTCTGGGCCATGAAAGAACTCAACATCATGAGGCATTCTTACCTCTATTAAAACAAAAAAAATAGATCAGAGTCCCCTTTAGAGGTAAAAAAAGGTAGGTCCCTTACACTGCCATGAAATTCTTTCCAGGCCTGCAGAGTTTGTCCACAAAACCTGGCCCTGCCTCTTACTCAGCCTTACAACACCATCATCTGATGCAGGACCTGCCATAAATTGACACCTGCTTGGTTTGGAAACTCTAAGATACCACATAATTAAGTACTTTTGCATTTTAGGGTCAAACAATAAACCCATCCTGGCTCCCTCTGTTATGTTTGCTGTGATTTTTAGTTTTCCATGATGGTTACTATTTAGTGTTTCGCAGTTTTTAAAGCACTGTTCCACATTAGCTTCCTCTTGCTGCTGTAATCAATTACCACAAACTTAGTGGCTTAAAACAACATGGTTTTATTATAGTTCTGGATGTCAGAGTCCAGTGGTTTCACTGGGATATCAGGATGTCAGCAGCACTGTGTTCCTTTTGGATGTTCTAGAGAAGAATCTGTTTTATTGGATTCCCCTTGTATCCTTGGCTAGTGGCCTCTCCCTCCATCTTCAAAGCTAGAAGCATTTTCAAATCCCTGTCTCTGACTCTGACCTTCCTGCTCCCTCATCTAAGGACTCCTGATTACATTGGGACCACCTGGATCATCTAGGAAACTCCCTATCTCCTTATCTTGAGATCCTTAATCACATCAGTGAAGTCCCTTTTGTCTGTAAAATAACACATTCAGAGGTTCCAGGGATTACAGCATAGACATGTTTGAGGGGCTACTATTCTATCCATAACCACCATTCATCTGGTTTTTCAGGCCAAAAATTGGAGGGATTTTGTTTTTGTTTTTGTTTTGTTTTGATTCCCTTTTCCCTCCATTTTTATATTCAATCCACCAATAAGTCTGGTTGGCTCAACAGTCAAAATATATCCTGATCTGACCATGTTTAAACTCTTTTTGACCACTGTAATCCAGGTTACCATCATGTTTTGTCTGAATGACTTCACCAGCCTCCTAATTACTCTCCCTACCTCTACTCTTCCCTCAGAATAATCTATTCTCCATAAAGAAACCAGAAAGGCTTTTAAAAACATCAAACCATATTAACCTATTGCTCAAAAGCACTCAATGGCTTTCTTTCTAACATAGTTAGAAAATTCCCAGGGTTTTTACCACGCTTCCTCCACCCCAACCACAGGCTATGTACCATCTGCCTGCTTCTCTGACTTCATCTACTGTTTCTTCCCTGTCTTAGTCCTTTTGAGCTGCCATAACTAATACCATAGACTGGGCAGCATATAAATAACAGAAATTTATTTCTCATGATTCTGGAGGTTGGTGAGATCATGGTACTGACAGATTTGGTGTCTAGTGAGAGCATGTTTTTTGGTTCAGATCCTTTTCAATGTGTCCTCACATGATGGAAGGGGTAAGAAAGCTTCTCAGGACCTCTTATATAAAGGCCTGCCCTCATGACCTAAATCACCTCCCAAAGCCACCCTCCACCCACCCCACCCCACCCCTGCCACTGCCATTACCTGGGAGTTAGGTTTCAACATATGAATGGGGGAGGCACAAATCCTCAGACCATACCACTCCTCACTCACTCTCTTGCTCCAGCTGTTTTTGCTTTATTGCTATTTTTTCAAATGTTCCCAGCCATTCCCATCTCAAGGCCTTCTCACTTGCTATCCCCCTCCTTCCTCCAGTTCTGCTTAAGATGACTTTCTTAGTCCTTCAGGCTTCTGTTCACAAATCACTTCCTCAGACTCTCCCTGTCTCCCCTATCTGAAATAGTGCCCTCCTCATGCCCCCTCTCATGCCATCCCTTTAGCTTACTTAATTTTTCTTCCTAGAATGTGTCATTAACTGATTTTTTTTTTTTTTTGGTTATTTTCTTGTTTATTATTTTATCCCAACATGAGTTTAAGCTCTATGAGAGTAGTGCTGCCAAATCCCCCACATCCTAAATAGTGAATGTTACATGTAGATGTTTGACATTTGAAGGAGTAAATGTATTTCTAATTTAATCACTCCTCACAACACCCTGTAAGGTAAGTATGGTTTTTACTGTTGGGCAGATGTGAGTTCGATTCTGGCTTTATCACTTATTAGCTGAAGGACCTTAGGCAAATTACTCAACCATTCTGAGCTAGTTGAAAATAAAAATAAAGATATGTTGCAGGTTTTACTATAAGTAAAAATGAGATAAAGAAATGAAATGGCAAGATGTGATACCTGAATATTCTATCACATTAATTTTCTTCTTTTGGTCATTGTAATGATCAAGAACTTAGGGGCTTGTGGTAGAAACACTTGTGCTACCATATCTGGTTCTCCTCTTTTTCCTGGACACTCAAGAAAACTACATTTCCCAGCCTCCTGGCATTTAGGTGGAACCATGTGATGACTTTTAGCCAATGAGATTGGTGTGGGAGAATATTCTCCAAGTCTTTGGAATCCCACTGCATTGTTCCTCTGTGTAGAGTTCTAGCATGCTTGAGTCTTAACCTTCATTCTCTTCTGTGCTATCTCTATACTCTTGGTTAAGAAAGACTGTCTCCCCCCCCTTTGGATGTCTGTGGATTCGTGGGCCAACAAAAATGCAGGTCCGTGGGCAGAGAAGAAAGAGAGAAGCCTGAGGTTGCTAGGGCCTACAAAAATAATGGCTGGTGATATCTCAGGGATTGCCATTGGTGGGCGGCAGCCTTCTTTCCCCAGCACTTTCAATTTCCGTAGGTTCTAAATGGTGAAGCACTGTCCTGCTCTTCCTCCAAATTTAAACTATTGCACTGCTGGGATTCGATAATCTGATGGCAGAGACATAGTCATATGTTTGTAAAGAAGTTAGTTTTTCAAACTGTGTTCCATGGAACATTCATGCCTCAGGAAGTTTTATTAAGTGAGCTACAAAGAAAAGTGTTTTCATGGTCCAATAAGTAGGACAGTGCAATATACTCTACTGATAAGAAGTCTTGCAGGAAAGAAATCTGTTGAACTTTGCCTAACCTAGCATTTCTTAAATGTAGTTTATTTCAAGCTTATACATTTCCTGCATTTCCTTTCCCGCCTTACAAAAGAATAAGAATCCAAAAACTACCTTCCACTAAATGCCCAGGTATACGGGAATAAATAAAAATGCAAGGCAAAATAATATATGATGTCTCCCGTCATGGAAAAACAGGCAGAGTAAAAATAGTACAGTCAAGATACATTTTTTCCCCCATTAGATCAGCATGTTCTTCTCAAAAATAGCAAGTCAAAGTCCATGTAGCTGCTTAGGTGTAGAATTTGGATTTTCTCCTTAATATTTTGAACTTAACTATATCATTACTAATCCTACCATGTGCCAGCATTCACTAAGACCAATACATTTCTTTGAGTTATGCCATTTTCATATCTCCTCAGAGGTTTATCTAGACTTTATGATTTCCCCTGTGATTGCACTACACAACATTCTGCATTTACATGCGTAAGTTTTTTCCCTCTATGACGTCGCTTTCCAAAAGCATGATTAAAAGTGCTACTTTGCACACATTTTCTGAAGTTGGGATATGTCTCAGATAATTGGTGAATTTTCCACACCAGCAAATATAGTGTTTGATCCCGGGACCCTTCTCTCTCCCTTTTCTCATCTACCTTTTAACATCTCACGGGCCTTATTCTTCCATGGCATGCACATTGGAAAATTAAAAGTTAATTCTGTGTAGGCTGTTGTTTGTTTCCTAGAGGAAAAATATGAGGTCTTGGCCAAGTTATTTCCTCTCTCTAACCCTCAGGTTCCTTACCTATTGAAAAAAAAGGAGCTATTAAAACAGTTAACACCCAGGATCTTTCACTTCCAACATTCTGTCATTATGTGTTTGCTGATGTCATTTTGTATGAAGCTAAGCTGCTTAATGCCCACTCACCTCCTTCAATAGAAAAATGTTCTGACAGGCAATAATTCTGATCCGGAAGGCAATCTAATAAATGGATTAAGCTGTTGGCCTCTGAAGTAAAATGACCTTGATTTGGATTTCAATTCACTAACTGATTGGCTATGTGCTCCTGAGCAAGTGGCCATTTTTTTTAGTCTCATTTGTAAAATCGGGATAATATATTACCTACCTCTAGATTTTTAAGGTTTAAAGGAGACTGAATTTAAGATACTTAGTACAGTGCTTGGGACATCGTAAGCACTCAATAAATTATGTTGCATATTATATCTTAGGTTGGGTCAAGGCCAAGCCAGAGAGAAAAAGTGTCAGGAGATTGGCTCCATCCTCTTTTCTACCTGCTTTCTAGAAGGATGAACACATTGTATAGGAGAAGAGTGCTCATGTGCTTGCTCCCTTGGATAACTCTGCAATATCTGAGCAAGACAAGAGGATGTGCACATCTCCTGAGAGAAAGAATGAAGGGTTTTCTTAATAGTCAAGGCTTTTCAGTGCTCTAGGATTGACATCATCCAGACACCAAAAGGTGACCCATGCTTTGCACAGGGATTTATTGGGTGTCAGAAAATTCACCCCGAAATGTAAGTGAGACAGGAGCTCTGGGACCCATCTGGATCATTGGATCAGGATTAAGGGGGTGTTGTTGAGTATGATTCGGCAAGTGTCATCTATATGACACACTCTTCAGGAACCTCTCTCACCTGCCATGTCAGACAGAGAGTCATTCAAAGGACTGGGTCAGACTGAACTGCTGTTGGTCCTCTTCACTGTAGTGGATGGGGTAGAAGGAGGTGGCCCTTGTGTGGGAACAGTTGAGAAGTGCCCCCCAAAGAACACCAGTAGTTGTAACAGTGGAGAAATGGCTGCCACCCAGGCTTTGCATGGCCAGGAAACACAGAGAATATGGGCTGGGGGTGGAATTTGGTGGTTGATTCTAAAATGATAAGGAATATGGACCTGGGGTGGGGAGATGTTGATGGCTTATTCCAAGGAGGATAAGAGATATGGGTTGGGGGAGGAGGCCACATTGGCGGTTCATTCCAGAAAGGATAAGGAGCATGGGCTATGGATGGGAGTTGGAGGTTCATTTGGAAATACAATGCCTTTTCTGGAAGGGCATGCAGGAAGCAGAGTGAATTGTGCTGCATAGGATGGTAGCTTGGAAGACAGGTTTTGGAATCTTTCTGATACTTCAGATCTCAGTTCTATCACTTACCAGCTGGGTCTCCTCAGACAATTTGCTTAACTTCCAAGTGTTTCCTCAACTATAAAGTGGGGGTAATTACAGCACCTACATCATGTCATCTTGTGAGTATGAAAGCACTTAGTAAGGGTGAGCGTGGCCTTTGATTCATTCTGTTGGGGGCTCTCTGTCTCACCACAGAGTTCTTATCTGACTCCCTATCTGCCACCTTCTCCATTCTGCAAATGTCAGTGGTTTGAGATATGCTGACTACTTGGGGATACGGGGCTCTTTTTTTTTTTTTTTTCCATTTGGAATTGACTTTTATATTTTAAATGTTCCCTGGAATATATCCATGATTTGCTAGAGCTAAGAATTGCTCCTTAGGCTTTATTTATGAAGTATTAAACACTGAAAGAAATTCAGCATGTCTTGAAGCTCCATAGGGAATAATATAAATGTATGTTTAAAACACACACACAGAGCTCATATAACTCCTGTTTCTACCGATGTAGAAAAATGTTGCTGATCTTTTTCTCATTAATGATCCCTGCCTGGGAGAGAGTACCCATTGTTCAGGCAGCACTGGACCAAGAGACTAATTATTGAAGGAGAGGAAGGAGGATTTCTTTAGACAAAGAAGAATGTCTATTCCATCCATCTAGAGAATTCAGAACTCAAATAAAGAGTATTCAAAGTACATCAGTATCATGCAGTCTGAAAATACCAGAGCATTGTGGTACAGGAAACTGGAAGGTTTAAATGCTTATTTAAAAAAAAAAATCTATTTTTCTGACTCCTCTATCAATATAACACATTTTACGCAATTATTTTTATAATAGATTTTAGTGAGTAATACAAAACAAATCATTTAAGAGGGGCTTCTTGTCAAATCTTATTTCCTGGATCATAACTATATCTTTACATGTCACTATCATGGGGAGAGTACAAATGCTTTAGGGGAAAATATTAGCTGTAACATCCAAACAGAGGTTTTCAAGATAATAATTAGGATATGACTTTCGTCTCACATATAAATAGTGTTATAAAAAGTCTCAACACTTGATGATGAAGTTTTAAAAGCCGAGAGACAATCTCGCTCCATCCCTGAGTTCTCCCCATCCTTGCCGGAAAAATAGAGAGAAATAATAGGAACAATAATGGGATTATTGAAGTTACTGAGCTTTTATAAGTGCCAGACTCTGTGCTACGTGATTATATAACTTTTCTCACTTAGAGTTGTCCACACACTCTTTCTTCTGGAAGGAGTCTGGTGGCAGGAGAGGTAATGGTTTGCTGGGTAACTCAAGGTAGCAAATAGTCAGAGGCAGCCCTTGCTGTCCTCAAGTCTTCACAAAAAAAGGCCAGCTCTGGGGTCTTTGATTGGACTCAATTCCATGAAAACAGCCTGGTCAATAAGCCCTGCTGTGAAAATGTTCCTCTTGAGCCAAGCAGATACCAAAGAAGCTAACTTGCTTCATTATTCTGATTACGTGAAGAAGACTCATCTCATGGTAAGGAGAGAGGATTGAAATAGATGTCAAAGGACTTTTGATTTCCATGCAAAAAGGGTGCCAGTACCATATAGATCAGGAATGCTAATTACAAGAATTTGAGAATAATTTTGAAAACTTGATGGCTGTGGCAATTTTATTCTCTAAATTGCAAATCAGAACTGATGTGAATTAATGAGTGTGTCTAGAGCACAGATTCGTGGCTGAAGGTGCAGACTGCAGAGATGGACTGAGTGGTTTTGGGTTCTACCCCAAACTAGTTGTTCAACCTTTATCAAGTTATTTACCTTTACCGAGCCTTTCTTTCTTCATCTGTAAAAGAAGACAATAGCAGTACTCACTATATGCAAAGCCCTTCTAATTGTGCGATGGGTACTAAGTTTTCAATAGATAATGGTTGTTGTTATACTATATATTGCTAACCAGATAGGTAGAATATAAATACGTAAATGTGTAACAGTCCTCAAAATCCTGGGAAGTGGTTGGTTGATCTATACCTTCAAGGGCAGCCACATGATGGGGTGACTGAGATGCCAGAGTCTCTTTCCAGGGCACATGTGGAGAGAGAAGTGCCCCCACAAAGAGAGATTACATGACTGTGTCTCTGGGAAGAGATCTAGGTCAGTCATTTGCAGTCAGAAAAGCCCATGGGCATAGGGTGGGGCTGGAGAGGGCTGTGCATCCAACTTTATTTTTTATTCTGAGACACTTAAAAAAAATCTGACCACAATTCTATGAACTTTATTAACTACAACATCTTTGAGTGTTCTATTTTTCCATTATTTTTAAATGATGGCTCATTAGCAGGAAAGGATCAATGAACATATACCATTGATCATCAAAGGACCAAATAAAGCATCTAGTCAATTTCATGGTCAAGGACTTTCAAAGCAAGAAGAGGGGAGGGGTGGAAGAGAGATGATGCTTCCGGCTTTTTATGCTGTTGTAAAGATTTCTCAAACGGCACCACCTCCTTGTGATCCGGCAAGACTCCCCAAGCCCACAATCTACTTTACTCTCAATTTCCTTTCATCTCCCCTCTAGACTTTTATGTCATTCGTAATGCTGGGGAAAAGCAAAATTGATTTAAGAAGGGAAACTGTGACAAGTGGTTCTGGGTTAGTCTTTTCTCCTGCTGAGTTCATTTTATTAACGAAACAAAGAAAACACTGGGATCTGGGAAGCTGATATCATCTCTCTTTTTTTTTTTTTGTATCAGCTCTGGGCAGAGAAAAGCAGCATTTACTGAATTGTGTTCTACGTGTATAGACACCTTTAATTCCTCTCACAAACCATTTACATTTCATTTGATTACGTTACAATTTTATAAATCGGTGAAGTTTAAGCAACTTGATTAAGTTCAGACTGTATTTGGTAATTACGGAATCAAATTCACACCTGTCAGACTCAAATAACCACAAGGGCAGACAATGCTGTAACCAGGGCCAGAACCAGGGCAAGGCAGCATTTAGGGAGGCACTCACTCTCAAGGTTGTACATGAATCTGAGAATGAAGACCTCCTTACATTTTGCACCCTGAATACCTCGTGCCTCATCCTAGTCCATCCACCCTGCTGTCAGCATTGGTTGGTGTGGTGGGGGAGCTACTATGAGGACCTCCTGTGAACTAGACACTATGCCAGGAACTCCATGTAAAGAACCACCTACCCTCTCAAACACCTGAGAGAGGATACATTTACCTTCAGTGTGCACATGATTAGGTCACTTAATGTACCAGAATTCCTCTAAGGGAAAGGGCCATATGCTTGGAAAGAAATCCTTTGATAAAACAAAAAAGGGACAGAGAATAAGCTGACCTTTTCCCTGCCTCAGGGCTTAAATGTTTGCTGATATCAAGTCTTAAGAGAAAGAAAATTACTTTGCCAGACAGAGGGAAGAGAAGTTGAAGGTCTCAGGAGGTGGGGTTGAGGGGAGTTGGAGAGAAGAGGGAAAGAGTGGAGGCCTAAAGGAGGCTGAGAGTTCATGCATGCCTTGAGTGATCCCCACCCCTGCCCTGATGTGCCCCTGAGTCTCAAGCAACTTTTGCTAAAGCTCAATATGCTTGATGTGTGTGATGGTAGTGGTGGGTGGAGGGGGCTGGGGGTGGTGGGGCATATCAGGTACTCAGTGAAGGTGCTAGGTTGATGAAGGGGTTCTTCAGGTGAAACAGACTCTGCCCATTGTCCAGGACCACCAGATAAGAAGCTCCAAGGAAATAGCAAATATAGAAAAAAAAGAGTTTCAGACTTTTGCAGGCCACAGGATTGGCTGGAAGTCTGAGACAGCATGGCTCTTTAAAGGGAAAGGGCCCCAGCAGACATCTGTATTACGTACGAATGGAGAATGAGGTTCAGAAAAGTTGATTCAACTGCTCAGTGTCCCACAGCTGGTAAGATACAGTGGGATCCAACCATTTCTGGTGGCTCTAGTTTCAGAGCTGCATACACGGACGTCCTCATCTGGGCCGGGGGAAGAGACAGTGGGAAGGTGGGTGCCAAACCAGGATGGAAATCAGGACAATGGAGAGATGTCTCGCTTGACAAATGAGTCTCGTGCATGCCAGCGTCTGACCTCTCAGCTTAAAGCACCTGTCCTGGCACAGTTTTCTCAGGAGCTATTTTTTTCAGTAAAGGCAGTTTGTTTTCAGAAGCTGCATCTACCAACTTGGGTGGAAACTTTCAAAAGACGGGCTGTGGGGAATGCCTTTGTCCATCCCCCCATTTTATAGACTGAGACACCCAGGCCCAGTGGGAAAAGCCCAGTGACCAGGCTGGGAGGTTGGGTTCTGAAAAATACCAAAAGGATTCTATGAAAGCCTAACAGAGAGCTGAAAATGTGAGAAAATCAACTTGATTTTGTTGAAATCAGTCCTCCCAGGGACAAGGATCTGAAGACCTGATATTCTGAGCCCCTGAGGTTGTTCTTTTTAATGGATGTTGTTGGCAAACTCACAGCTTCCCCTTCTCCACAGAACTGCCCTCCAGAAGCTGAGTTCTTGGGGTCTTCAGTCTCCACAGCCTGCCACTGAGGGAGGGCATCATGAGGTGGGGGGACTTTTCAGAGACCACCACTGTGGCAAGATAGTGCCACCAGGTCTCGTGTCATGGTTCTCAAGATTTAATGCATATAGAAATCAACCAAGATCCTGAATTAGTAGGTCTGGACTGGGGCCCAGAATCTGTGTTACAAACCTCCTAGGAATTCCACCCAGAAGGTTCACAGACCACGCTCTGAGGGCATTGATTCGGTGAAGGTGCATGGGTTGGGAAGCCAGACAAACCTAGACAGGAATCGTCCTGGCTTTGCCTTGTGGTAGCTATGTGGGTGTGGAAAAGGGACCTCTTCCACTTTTTTCCCTCTTTCTTCTTCTTCTTCAATTGGAAATCCGAAATTTATTAAAAGAATTTATACAAAAAAAAAAAAAAGTGCTGATTATCCTTAAGCATCTCCATCCATCAAACGAGAAGTGTTTTAGGGTACGAACATTTAACGAGAATTTCTAAAACCTGCCTAACACAGTGCCTGGCACATAGTAGGAGCTTCACAAATGTTAATACCTTTCTCCCTCTTTGTCCGTATTTGAAAGGTGGCTTTCTTTCCTGTTTCTCCCCTGTGTAATTCCTGTCCTTCCCAGCACATGCCAAATTACCTCTCTCTTCATTGCATTCGCAGCTGTGACAAGCCACCAGCAGCTGCCTATCTTTTCATCATAAGAAATTAATCTCCTTTCATTCTGAGACCAAGGAAAGAAAAGAACGTTCCTTTGCAGCAATTAATAAGCAATGTATTTGTAACAATGACTTAGGCTCCTTTTGTCTGTTCACTTGAAACGTGTCTGGCTCAGCTGCTTTGATGGAACTGGCCTTGGTAATTACTATAATTCTGAGTCTCTGAGTAGCTCGGCTTGAATACTGTGCCTTTTAATTCCAAGCCATAAGAGCCACCTGTATTTTACACATACAGAGACACACACACAGTTGTTCTTCATTTATCAAATACAGTGTTGCACGTGCTTGAAGTTTCCAGATAGTAATGACTTGTCTCAATAGGTGCTAATGTGAAAAAAAGTTTTTCTAAAGAGAACATGATTCCCTGATTGTTATTTATGCAGGTAGGATTTGAGGTGACTTAGAAAAAATACAAATGCCCGAAAGTCTCAAATAAAGTGACCAAATTAGGACAAAGGGAAAAATAGTAATAAGGACATAAAATTAAGTCAAGGGTAAGATTAGCAGGTAAAATACATAAGATACATAAGAAGGCCTGTACAGGTTTACAGGTGAGTGCACATTTGGCTCCCACAGACATTGCAGAAAGAAGTGCAATTCATTATGGGATTCATGGTCCCCAGACAGAGCAACCAGTTTCTTAAAAGAAAACAGTTCTCTCCCGCAGGATGTCTTTCTCCCATGGGTCCTCATAAAGGGGAATCTCTGAAGTGGATAAAGTTCAAGTATCCCTATGAGATACACAACAGAATGTCTCTTATTGCAGTATGTCTTGGTGCGAGGTAATACACAGTTCAGTTAAAGCAATTCTGTGAGGCACTGGAGCAAAAGGGTCTTGATTTACAGTATTCTCGGGCTCTTACTGCTGGAATCCTGTCACTCCTCACTTCCCTCCCAAGTTCCACAACATGCATATCATCTGTCGGGATATTTTCTTTCTCTAGGGTAAGATTTGGCCTCAGAATGTTTCCCAGCACAGATTTCTAGATAGCCACTGGCAACCCACATAGATTGGTATATGAGCTAAAATTTATTTGCCTCTGTTGATCTAGAAAAATGGATATTAGTGTTTAGATATTCAGTCTGCTGGAGTATCTAATACATACATTTAGATGTTCAGTCTTAGGAGATAAAATATAAGGCCATCATTATAGTCCCAGGTAACATCTTAACTATAACTCAGTGGGGATTTTCAGTCTAATGAGGTATTCTGATGTTTTGCTCCTGCTGTAAATGATGGCTGTATTTTGGTAACTTTGGACAGCTATTTTGGAGATCTACTCGGCTTTTCCTCCCACTTGCTGGGCTGTTGGCTGTCACTCTGGCAGTCATCGCTGGACCTGCCTCCATCAGTTTCCTCCACCCTTTAAAACTTCATACCCCACACCAGCTCAGAGAAGCAGCCAAGATTTGCAGTGGTTAGAATTATGTGAAAAGTAAAAGTCCCCGGGAGTCAGACTACATGTTGCCTGATCAGGCATGTGCTTTTGACGCCTCTGCGCAGTCCCAACTGTGATACTTTGCCCTTCCTTGTAGAATTGTGTCTGAACATGGTTTGCTTTTTAGATAAATAAGATATACTGAGCCTGTCTTAATAGTTCTAGGTACTTCTTGCTTTCTGAACTCCTGCTCCGCAAATCCAGGCACCAAGGAGATTTAGATAGTAAGAGGTATTTTATAAGTTCTTTCTCTTTTTCTGTCAGTCATCTTTTCACATATAGACTCACTTTAATGCATGCATCACTTGAAGATATGGGGTCTGAGAAGGCAGTTTAAACTTACTCAAGAACACTCTTCACCATATTCCCACCCTGTGAAGCAAGGGGTAGGGGTGTTCTTCAGTTCCACATATCCCCACCTATAATTTTAAATAGGCTGCCTGGCAACGCTATTGCTGAATACTTCCCATTCCAATTCCAGACTCTATTTCTGTTAATTGAAGAATGTTTTGTTTCAACTAATCAGCCCAGCATCTCTTCTAATCAAAACAGCATTCTGGTCTAGGCACAACACCAATCAATGGAGAGCCCGACTGGGTTTGTAAATCAGGAAGCACAGGAGCTTTCTGTTTCCCTCTGGACATCAGGGTTGCAGGCAAAGCATCCCAAACACACACACACACACACACACACACACACACACACACACACACACACACTTAGTAGCTCTCAGGGGACTTTTAGCTCTTCATTAGTGGCTGTTTGGTTTCAATGCCCTTCTTCTTCCCCACTGGCACAGCCAGTACTGTGAAGGGTGATATGAATCACTTAGCATTGTTTATATAGCCAAGGTTCTCTTGAATAAACAAGAAGCTAGGTAGGAAGGAATGATGGATAACATCGACTTCCAAGGAACTTATTTTAACTAATAGCCATGCTAAACTCTTGAGATAGAGAGGGAGAAAGAGAGAGGGAGGGAGGGAGGGGGAGAGAGAGAGAGAGAGAGAGAGAGAGAGAGAGAGAGAGAGAAGAGAGAAGAGAGAAGAGAGAAGAGTAAAAAGAAACAGATACCTTATTAGAATAGTAACATTTTGAAGCTATAATATGGGAGGGGTATCAATGTCAGAAAGAGAAAGGTGTGTTAGGTTTATAGATGATCCTTTCGTTGAGTGTGAAACATAATAGGATTCTTTGACTACTCACAGTAGCAGGTATGCTACTTCGGGATGAAGCCATGACCCTGTAGGGTGTCAGGGAGGGGAATGACCCAGGAGACTGAGGAGGACAGAAGACAAGGGACATCTAGAAGAAGCTCATACCAAGAAGATTATGGCCTGAAAGTTTAAGAAACGCTGTTCATTGTCTATGGGAGGCATGCTCAGGATTGGCTTGGGAGGGCTGATGCATTTCCTTCCCATTTTGAGCCTATATTTTCAAGGATGGAGCTGGATATTGAAAAAGAATTGGAAGAGGAGGTCTTCTCATCCTCCCTACAGTTCAGGTCACCCAAGTGCACCATGGGTAGCATCTACACTCTCCCAGGCATTTGGACCTGGCATCCTAGTGTTGGCTACAAGGAGATCAGGGGTCAAGAGGACAGGAGACAAAGAGATATGTAGCCAAGGAAGCAGTCTAACTAAAGGATGATGGTGGGTGGAATTACAGCAGTGGATGTGGGAGTAAAGAGATAGGACTAGATTCAAGAGAAATTTAGAGGAAAGAACAAACAAAATGTATATTTGAATACATGTCTGTGGAGGAGAGATTTCTACCATCACCGCCTGTGGGGACGGTTGTACCTCTTAATTGGGCCGTAATGAGAATATTTTCAAATGTCTGAATCATAAACTAGCTTATTGGGCTCACTGTATCATCTTTCCTGACCTCTGAGATAACACAGAATAAACAGCTTACTGTGCCAACTGGTATGAGGGCAGTGAGAGAACCTTCTAGTTTCTTGAGCCAGTTAGAAAATTCCTTAATGCCTTTGCTTTTCATTCCCATAGCTCCTCATTCATATACTACTGAACCATGGAATTCTTCAAAGTGTTTCTTTTTGATAAAAAAAGATTCAGGCTTATGTCTCTGCTCTATATTTCCCTGACTAGTTGGGCATCAAATAATTGATTGTTTCCTAGGATGACAGAAAGAGGCTGCTTAGATCTAAGGGGTCTTATATATTCAATACTTTGGTGTCTGGCTTCAGTTGATTTCTGTTCCTGGGGCTCTCCCATGTGTGAAGATGGGGAAGTTTGGGAATCCTTCCAACCCATGTTTCTCTCACTCAAAGGAAGAACAATTCATACATCCTCCTCATTACTCCTCGCTATATGGTAATAATCTCTCCTACATTCTGAAAAATTTATTAAAACCAAAAAAGCAAAGTAGCATAGTGGAGGGACCCTTAGGTTAGACAAAAGAATCCAAATCTCTCTCCACCCTATACCAATACTTTCTGAGCCTTCATTTTCCTATCTGTAGACTATTAATGGAAACTAAAACAAGGCAAACCAAAGAAAATGTCATTAGTGCTCTGAATTGGATTGAAAAGTGCCTTCTTAATTGCAATGATTTCAAGTTGAACAGGATCTTTGGAATTGCACTGGGAAGAATTTAATTATCTCTGTCAAATTTGCTGTGGGAACTGAGTCCCTTAAGCAATTTTCATTATCCAGTATTAAAGGTGATGTGGTTAAAGGAAATACTTTGATAAAAGATAACATCATTGAAATTATAAAACACAGATTTGACTTTCCACATAATACAGTAGCCCCCATGGTTTCACTTTCTGGGGTTCTGGTTACTGTGTTCAACAATGGTCTAAAATATTAAATGGAAAATACCAGAAATAAATGATTCATAAGTTTTAAATTTTGTGCCATTCTGGGTAGTGCGATGAAATTCTCGCAGTCCCACCTAGGATGTGAATCATTGCTTAATTTGGTATATCCACACTGTATATGCTACCCACCTATTAGTCACTTAATAGACATCTTGATGATCATATCGACTGTCATGGCATCGCAGTGTTTGTGTTCAAGTAACCCTTATTTTACTTAATAATGACCCCCAAAGTGTAAGAGTTGTGATGGTGGCAATTCAGCTATGCCAAAGAGAAGCCATAAAGTGCTTTCTTTAAGTGAAAAGGTGAGTAAAAGACAATAAATTATTTCGAGAGGGAGGGATGAAAAGAGGGAGGGAGAGAGAGACAGACAGGCAGGCAGGCAGACAGACCACATTCACATAACTTATTATTACAGTATATTGTTATAATTGTTCTATTTTATTATTATTGTTCTCAATCTCCTACTGTGCCCGATTTATAAATTAAACTCTATTATAAGTCCATATGTATGTATAAGTAAAAGCATAGTATGCACAGAGTTCAGTACTATCGTGGTTTCAGGCATCCACCGGGAGTCTTGTAATGTATCCCTCAAGGATAAGGCAGGACTCCCTCTATATCTTAGAGCTCAAGGTGGCTTAACTTTCCCCTTTTCATCTCTTCCAGTTTTTCTCCCCTTCTGAGAAATTCCCCCTTCCATCTTTTGTCTTAATGCTTACCGGGAAGGAGAGCCTAGATTTCCTTTAAATCCTTCCTTTATTTTTCTCTCATCGCCCTTCCAAATTGTCCCTCAGTTAGTGAAAGTGAGGCTTCCAGGCTACAATGAGAATCTACATTAGGCCAAGGAGACAAATTACTCAAAAACATCTCTTATTTAAATCCTTCAAGTGCTGGTATATGTATAATAAATTTTGATTCACTGAAGTAATACACAAGAGATGACTTTTTATCAAAGCCATGTCTTTTGGAACTCCTGGCGGAGGGCAGGGCTGTTACTTTGAAAATGACTAATGTCGCCATAAGTGCACTTATTACCAATCAGAAGGCACTCTTTGCACAAAATGCCAACAACAAAGTGGAGAAATGACAGAGATCATTTTGAAGATGTGTCTGCCTTTTTTAAAAAAAGACAACATTCAATATATCATGAGAAAGATACCTTTAGGAATAGGTTTAAAAAACCTCTGCTATAGATTCGTTTGAAAACATTCTTTCTCTCTTTGACATTTCTACATGTGATAACAATAAAAAATACCAATGTGCAAAACACCCTCATATATATTTTTAATCCTCAGAACTACCTTATGTGGTTCACAGTAAAAGTCTGAGGAGGAGACAAGATCCTTCTGAGTTTCATAGTCATACAGCTACTAAGTGGCACAGGTAGGACTTGAACTCTGATCTTCTGAACCTGAGACTGTGCATTTGCTTCTGTACTCGTCATGAAGATCCTATCACAGGGGATGTTCTTAAGGAGGCAGCATTTCCAAGGATGCTTCCTTGCTCATGCACAGTGAATCTCTCTATTGGTGAGTTCACCCAAACTGACTCAGGGATGTAGCAGATGCTATCACTGTCCTCACTGATCTCATAGTGCCCCTCGCCCCTTTCTTTGTCTGAAGATGTTCTGCCAATGCTGTCCACGCAGAGGGCCAGGAGTGCCAGAGAATTAATGCTTCCTGCTCTTAGAACAGCTTTCAACAAATGACTGTTGGCAGCTGATGCTTAAATATTCCTGTTCCCTGGTCCCTCGGGAAGATTACTGTGGTGAGCATTTTATAGGGCTGTTCATAGTTCCTCCATGGGGTTAACCTCCAATTACCCACAGGTGTAGCTGGCTTGCTAATGCAGGGACCGCCTTCCCTTTCCCATCTCACTTTCCCACCTCTCCCAACAGGGTGTTCTGGATCCCAATAAATATCTTGCACTTGAATCCCTGTCTCTGGGTCTGCTGCTAGCTTGTGAGGCCATCCATCTGGCCCCATCTCATCTTTTCCACCCCTATTTGCCATTAGTTCTCCATCCATTCATCCATTCCCATGGGCTTGGTCTTGAAATTTATATAATGAGGGAACACCAACAACATATCCTCCTGCCTTTAAGCCTTGCTGTGCTGTTTGGACCCATCCTCTGTGCTATCATGGTCTGTACTTCCTTCAAGGCTTCGTTCAAGTCCAGCTCTTCTGCGAGGCCTTCCCCGATGGCTCCCACATGTGTCCCTCCCATCTACTCACTAGGCCTTTTGCAACATTTCTCCACATTAAATAGTGTTCTTCTTTGTCATATATTTTCTTATCCCTAATTCTTCTTTCACACATGCTGTTTGTTTGCCCTCACCCCCCACAAATAGACTTTAAGTTCTTACGTATTAGAATCATGCTCACAGCCAGCGGTGTGCTGGTAAATATTTAACAACTGATTCTTGGGGCGGGGGTGGGGGAAGTAGACAATGCCGAGTGTATTCCTAAGAAGTGATATTGCATGCAGAATTTCCAAACCACTGGTATTCATATTTGTGAAATATACTGGAGAAGCCCATGTTTAGCTTCATCTGGAAATCTTTGAAATGTCTCTTTAGGAGAAAAAAGCACCTGCTGTTTCCCTACTTTTCACGTTCCCTTCCCTTGAAGCAACAATGTTACTCATGCCCAGGGAATTGAGTGGAATTTTGGGGGTCCTCGTTTTCTTTATGGGAAGAACTTAAACGTTTGCAGAGACTATTCCAGCTATAATAGAATTCACCTTATTGGTCATTCATGTTTTCCAAAAGAGATGAGAAGAATATCCTAAGACAGCCCTCTCTAGCAATTTGGCTGCTGACATGTTCATGATAAATGGGTTCTAGCTATATTCTTCCAAGAGCCTGATGTGTTCTCATAGGAGCCGCTCTCAGAAGGAGGGATGGGAGGGTGATCTGGCAGGACTGGGTTGATAGACAGAGGCAGTATGCAAGTGTGAAAAGATTCAGTGTGCCAGCAATGTAGGTTCAAATCCCAGCTTCACCACTGAGTAAATGTCTAATCTTGAACAAGTTACTAAATCTCTCTCAGCTTCCATCTCCTTACCTGCCATAGTAGTTTTGGTTGTGAGTGGACTGCATGGGGAATACAGGTAGAGTGCCTAGCACTTATCTTTACAATCTTTACTGCAGAGAAGCAGGGAAAGAAATGCAGAAGGAACTAAGGATTGGAGGAAATATACGATTTATTGAAAAAGAGCTGTTATCAATTTTTTAAATTAACTAAAAATTAAATCAAGAAAAAAAAACCTTTAAAAATAAATGACTGCCTTATTTTCCATGTCTTACTGTGTGACTGTGAGTAAATTATTTTACTCCTCTATGTCTCATTTTCCTTCTTGTGGAATAGGGATAAATAATACTATCTACGTCATGTGGTTATTGTGAGGATTAAATGAGATATGGTGCATATAAAGTGCTTAGGAAACTGTCCAGTTTGTAGTTATTGCTCCGTGAGTGTTAATGATGATGATGATGATGATGATGATATATTGTTGTTATTTATCATCATTCTTTGCCGCTTCCTCCTGTTCCTTCTTGCTTCTCTCAATGCTACTCTCCTTTGCTTGTTTTAAACCACTGAAGAATCATAGCTGTCAGAAAATGGCCACCTATCCTTCTGCAAGTGTTCTCCGCTTTTTCTGAACTCTAACAGCTTCTATTGTCTATTATTCACCTGATAATCGTGGAGAGCCTTACGATGGCTCTTCTATTGTCTGAGCTGACACTCCGATCTTTCATTGCTACTTTATGCTTTAATTACCAGCCTCTCTACACAGACACTAAACAATGATTGCATGCCCTCTCTTTAATCACTGATAGTGAGACACATGCTGCAGGCTTTTGATTTTCATACAATGCAGCTGCCCAGCTCAGGGGTAAATAGCACTTGTCACTACTCAGTATTCCTCCTTGAGCAAGAGAAGAGGAGAACTAATATTTATGAGGTTTCAGTAAGTTAACTTCAGTAAATTAAATGCTGGTAATATAAAACACATTGTCTGCCCCTGCCTTTGGGAAGGGTTTGGTGGGGGAGTTATGGACCATAAAAAGACAATATGTATCTCAGCATTAGAAGTACAGGGTGCTGGGGGTGTGATCCATTGGAGGGACTTCACCTGGGGAGTGGATATCCAAGAAACGGGAGCTAAACAGAGGCCTAAAGATGTATGCGGAAATGGTCCTGAGACCTGGGGCTGCCGAGGGAGGGTCTCCCTGAATATCGATTTTTAAAATACAATCTCGTAGTAAACATTCTGGTATTTTCTGAAACTGTTTCTCTCAGTTATATTGTACCAGGTGGTCAAGCAGGCACTTAGCCAGGGTTTCTCCATATAGGAAACTAGCAGAAGTGAGCTCTATACCTGGTAGAACCTGCCCTCCCAATAATCCTATTGTCAGCCAACCCCAAACACTGGGGGCCAAGGAATATGTCCCAGGGGTCTGGATCTGACAGTTGATTGTGCACATCTGTTCCCAACTGTGCATTCAGCGATGTTGTGTTGGCAGCTTGACCCTGGTCACAGAAATTGGCAATTACGACATATCACGGTTTTCATTTCCCAGGCTGGTGGTTAAAACATTTATCAGCATACCACTGTGTGTAGCTCCATTTGGGAGTTTTCTGTGCTGCCGCTAGCAAGGTGTAACCACTTTTCAGGTCTCCATATCTTTTTTCACTAAAGAAACTTTATTTCTACTGTATTGGACACCTCTTACATGCCACTTAAATCTTCTGAGTCCCCTTCATATTCTAGCTCCTCCTGCTGGGACCACATAGGCATTGACCAGCTTCATGCAGATGCAACATGACAGGGCCTTGGGCCCTGCCTGCACCTGTGCTTCACCCTGAGGTGGCCCTGATGTGACAGTGGGGAGCCCACTCACATGCATGCACAGCCCATGTGTACTGGGGAGTTGGTACCTGTGGGGCCACCTTGACTAATGGAGAATGACAGTCGCTGACATTCTTAGTTTCCCAGGAAGACAGTTCTGAGCTGCATTTCCTAAATCTCTAATAATTGAACATTCTACCTACATTTTCTCATGCAGTCCACCCACAACCAATCTAAATTTAGCAGGGAAGGATACGAAGGCTCAGAGAGATTCACCCATTTGTTCAAGATCATGCTTGGTGGAGGAGATGGGATTTGAACTCAAATCACTAGGACTCTGAACCTTTCCACTCTTGCATACTACCTTTGCCTGTCCACTCAGTCCCGACAGATTATCCTCCCTGCCTCCTGCAAGTGGTACCTGCTAGAATACCCCAGGCTCTTGGAAGAATACAGTTGGAAAACTTTTACAACATGTCCTTTCTTCACTTCCTAAATGCTATTTCCTTCACTTTTCCTCCCTGGATCATGTCTCAAATAAATTCTTGCATACAAGCCTGTATCCCAGGCTCTGCATTGAGAATGTCCCAGCCTAAGATATCCTCTGAGTCTGTTGACATCTGCCCATCAATCACATGACTGGTCTGGGGTGAGTCTCACAGTGCTAACTAGGAAGTAGTCCAGTGATGGAGAACCACCAGGTCAAATGCTACCTCCTCTTGAAGACTTGCCTGTTCCCCAGACCTGGTCATGCTTTGTTCCCAAGGGAACCACTTTGTACTGGAATTGATGAATTTCCACATCAGACCTTTCCCCTCCAGAATGCACACTAAAACAACGTTGTTTTCCTTGCCTTACAACATCCGCTAGCACAGAGTGGGTGTCAATGATCTTTTTGAAGAGTGAGTGAAGGAAGCACTTTATAGAACTGTTTAGCAAATCTGAGACCCATTCATTCATCATTTTGGGGGTAGATGTGGTGAGGGAAAACTTGAACAACAACAACAAATTAACCCTGTAGTAAATATAAGCCTGAACCTCCTAGATCCAGCAAAATGTTTGGAATGTCGGTGAGAGAAGCAGTAGCCACTGCTATTGATGATTTTTAATGACTATTTTTAAAAGACTTGTTTCTCAACACTGCAGATCTGTGATAAGCTTACAAATACTTTAAGGGAGCTGCAAACATAGGTGATGAAAGTTACAGACAGTGAGTCATGTTTGCAAAGCATTGAGGGAAGATCCTGTAACACAACAAACCTAAATTGCATCTAATGATATAAACAGAGAATAATGATGCAGGGAAGCCTGCCAACCTAGAAAATAGAACAAAGGAAGTCAACCTTTGAAATCACAGGACAACAGAGGACACTGAAAAATGGTAGCCAAGTGGAAACTAGAAGCAGAAAAACAATATAAACATCGATCTGCACAGAAAAATGATCTCGGTAGGGGTCACAGGGACTACTCCATATTTGCTCTCAGAAGCTTCCTCCAGGGAAAAGCTGAGGAAACCTCCTTGTCAAATTTTTACATGTATAAAATAAGGTTAGAATCTTGGCGATGAGTAAAAGGATAGTGAGAATAACTGCAGGCATCTCATCTCAGCGATTGCTTTTTCTTTCCTGATTCTGGTTCAAATTCTTCTTTAAAGATAATGAAGCCATGCCAACACATTGCATATTGTCTTTCTTTAGCCATAGAAAAATTATTTCAAGATCTAGAGCACCTAAACATTCAATTGTCTTTATAAACTGCCAATAGGAAGTGTAGAAACTAAAGCCCAGTACCTTGGCAGGTGGAGGATGGTGTGTAAGAGGCTTTCATAACCACATAACCCTTCAAGCAGAGTTGAATTCCTCTTTGCCAGCAGCATATCTAGTGAACATCTCCCACTTGAGCTTGCAATACTCTATGTTAATCACCTGTTTTCATGTCTACTTTACCACCAGTTGGTATTTTCCTTGAGAGTGCTTTGCTTTTCTGTCTCTCCAAGGCCTAGCTCTGGGCTTGGTAAATAGTAGGTGCTCAATAAATGCAAGTTGGTTTCTGAATGTATGGAAAACTATTTCATGCCACCTCATGGAAATTGAAAAAATTTTTTTTCTTAAATTAAAGAGTCAAGAAAAAAATCCATATGTAGCCCAAACAATATTGAAAGCATACTTCTTTACCTAAAATTCTTGTATTAGTTAGAAAGAAAAGGATTCATATAAGTCTTTCTAGGGAATTTAGGAAGTATTATGGACTGAATATTTGTTTCCCCCTGACCCCAAATTCCTATGTTGAAGCCCTGACTCCTAATGGTTTAAATCAAACAACTCCTCCATTTTGCTGTGACCCATGTCCCTCCTTAAACATGCATCATAGCATACTTGTGATGTGCTCACTCACACAGGCTAACAGATCTGGGGCACTTAAAATTATAACCATGGTGAAAAAATATATGTATAGAAATAAAGACAGAAATGGGTACATTAATACAGTGACAGTAGTTTTGTTTAGGGTGGCACAATTATGGGTGACCTTTTATCTTTTTTTCAATTTTCTAAGTGTTTATATTGTGCTTACATGATATTTATACAATTTTTTAGTCGCAAGAAAAAATGCTGAGTATAAAGGCAAAACAAACACATAAACAAAGTACATACACAAACACACATAGACATACAAACACACATATACAAACAGAAAAACATATAAAAGCTCCAGAATAAGAAATCTGGCTTGGATTCCTGGATGTACCACCTGGTATACATGACCTCAGTCCCTCTTTTTAAATATCTGTACAATGGGCACAAGGCTACCTGTCCTGATTATTTCTGTGGGTTTACTATGATGCTTGATTCCCACAAGGCAAGTAAAATGCTGTGCAAACAGAGGATGTGTAGTGGAGTGTGCCCTCTGTGAATTGTCAGCTCTATAGTTCCCAGCACAACCTTGCATCCAGTGGCTTGGATGGTAAAGGTGATCATTTGGAGTATGTCCAGTTGCCAAGCAATAAAGATGCAGTGAAAGGAGAACTCAACTAGTACATAATTGGCAGACACTGGGGAAAGACTGAGAGGGAGGTGGTGAAACTCAAGTACTGGCCTTGGAGTCAAGGGAATTTGTGCTACAACTTGGAGGCTTGTGTCTCAGAGGAGGTATCAGGGTGAGGTGTGTATCACATTGACCCCGTCCTCACACAATGGGTGTCTGTTGAGAGCAAACTCACTAAATAAGGTGTGTGGATGCTAGGGAAGCTTTGAAAATGATGCGTGTTTGGGAAGAGAAATGGAAAGGAAGAAACAAACCAAAGTTGTACTAAGAATCCATTCTGAGGCGTTTCTGTACAGCACGCCATTTATTGCTTATACATGGCCTGCAACGGGCTTTAAAACTGGCAGGAAGAGTAAGGGTTACCAGCCCCATTTTATAGATGCAGAACTAAGTCTTGAGATGCAAAGTCACCTGTCTGCAATCATCTAAGTTAGGGAATGATGAACCATGGTCTTGGAAACCAGTCTTCTTCCCTGAACCAGGATGCCTGCCATCAGGAAGATGAGGCAAGCACAGTGAAGGCCCTGGGACAGCCATCTCTGCTCCTGGAGAAGGTCGAGGCCTTGGTTATGAGCACGGCTTCAAGAGAGAGCCAACCTAAGAGTCCAGTTTGGCTCCCCTGCTTCTTGGCTGTGTGACCTTGTCCAGGCCCCTTAACCCTCTCTTTGAGCCTCAGTCTCCTCATCTGTAAAATTGGAGAAATAGTTCCCTACAGGATTGCTGCCAGTCTAGATGAGCCAGTCCATGTGAAGTGCTCAGGACAGTGCCTGGCTCAGTGTGAACACCAAACTCTAGTCAGTATTGTTCCTTTGTCACTTGTCCAGGGCTCCACACGCTGCTGCTCATTTAGAGTTTATTAAATGACTAACTGGAGCATGGCACTTTCCTGGCATCACCTCCCCAAACAAGCTAACAGTTTAGTAATCAGACGGGATAGTGGTTAGTAAGCAACTAGATGGATGGAGGGTGGGAGCATCCAAACACCAGCATGTGTTTATCATTTGTGCTGCTCAGAGCTTCTGTTACATAAAGCAGCTCCCACAAATGTCTTTGGAACTGAATAAAAGCATACGGCAGGAGCACTAGTGAGCCTGTTGCATCCTGGCAGTGGCAGATCAGGGGAGAAAACAGCCCTGGAGGTTTAACTGCAAGGGGATAGAAACACAGAGCCCCAGCCATCCCACCCCATCCAAGACGGCAACAGAGGCCAACTTTACCGTGTGGCAGGACATGCACATCCTGAGAGCTTCCCCTTATGGCCTCATCACATTTTCACAACAGTCCCATAGAGTAGGCATGGCTATTATCCCCATTAAAGACGAAGTGAAGACTAGAGAAGTAAAGTAACCCTTCTGAGGACTCACAGCTATTACCAGAGGAAGGAGGGCTTGAACTCTTCTGGAACCTGCCCTTTTAACCCTTATGCTAAATTTTGTCTCTTCAGCCCTTCACAAAGAATTTTCCTGTTTTGATCTTATCTGACTCCCCATTGTTATGGATTGAACTGTGTCCTCCTCTTCCCCATCCCCTGCCACCAGCAAATCCTTATGTTGAAGTCCTAACCCCCAAACCTAGAATGAGGCTTTATGTAGAAGAAGAGTCATTGCAGATGTAATTAGTTAAGATGAGGTCACACTCGAGTAGGGTGATCCCTAATCCAATATGACTGTGTCCTTACAAGAAGGGAGATTTGACAAGACATGTACACTGAGAGAACTCCATGTAAACATGAAGGCAGAGGCTAGGGTGATGCTTCTACAACTCAAGAAACATCAAAGATTGTCAGCAAGCCACCAGAAGCTGGGGGAGAGGCCTGGGACAGATCCTTCTCTGCCACTCTCAGAAGGAACCAACCCTGCCACCTCTTTGATCTCTCAGACTTCTGGCTTCCAGAACTGAGAGACAATAAACTATTGTTTGAAATCTTTCATTTGGGGTACTTCATTAACAGCAGCCCTAAGAAACTAATCACTACTCTCTGGGTCGTAGAGTACGTTGTTTCAACTTCATAGGTGAGGAAAAGGAGGCTCAGAGGAAGGAAATGTTAAGAAATGTTATTTTTAACCAATACATTGGTTAAAAATCCAATGTATTGGTCTCCTGTTCAAATGCCGGTGGCATCTGACTGGAGCTGCTCCTGTATATCATAATATGCCTCCTATTGGCAGAGTGGTTTACAGTTTATACTATGGACTTGATTGTACAATAACCATAAGGTCCTCTGCGATAACATGAAATGTGAGTAGCCCCATTTTCAGTGGAGGAAAGTGATGGATTTCAGAAGGTAGAAGTGGAGACGACATCCATAGCATGTTTGCCTGCCAGGGTATATGCCTTTTTTCATGCATTCTCTGATTTAAATGTATGTTTGAGTATTCAAATGATCTTGGTCTGCAGCACAGTTATCCCTCTAATCTATTCCAATGGATAGGTCAGAATCTGTCATTAACACATCAGTAGAGATACCTTGGAAAGTACTGGAAAACAGTCCTTTGGTGCCACCTCACCAGTAAAACATAGAAAGTGATTTCTCCAACAAGTTGGAAGGCAAGCAGAAGCAAACAGACATTTCCAGCCTTTGGAAGCAGCGGCATGTTGCCTGGGTCTTTTAAAAACACATCCAAGACCAGCCTGCACTGATTCTGTCTCTGGCTCACAAGGAAATCCAGTTTAGGACGTATTTTCAGCCAGACGACAGGCGTGAAGATGAAAACGATCATTTTCTTCGTAACAGAAATATATTCAGAGCTGAGCTTCTAGACTTCTAACAAGGAGCGCTGAGCTGTGAATAAACCTAATCCTGCAACACACTGTGGTTTCTTGTGGAGATGAAATTATCTGGTTAGGGCCTGGATGGCAGATGCTACAGCTGACTAATGAAAATGCCTGCCTTAAGGCTCAGGGAAATTTTTGCATGGCACTTTTGTGTTCTCCCTGCTTGCTGAGGCTCTGACCCCAAAGACCTCAGTTTTTTGAGGGGAATGCATTTGCAATGCACTCTAAGAATAATATCTAGTGGGCACTTACT
Source organism: Eonycteris spelaea (assembly GCA_003508835.1). Lineage (NCBI taxonomy): Eukaryota > Metazoa > Chordata > Mammalia > Chiroptera > Pteropodidae > Eonycteris > Eonycteris spelaea. The sequence continues at coordinate 8,576,575 of PUFA01000026.1, read as the reverse complement.
GTCTGTCAAGCTAGTGACCATGCATTAGGTCAAGCACCTTTTGTACCTTAGGGCATTTAATTTCTCCACTTAGGAACTGATGGAAGGCACCATTATTTTTTCATTTCACAGTTAGCTGTCCAGGAATGTGGGACCTGAAATTAGGAGTTTGTAACCCAGGGTCGGGTCATGGCCAGATAAAGGGATGTTTCTGCAGAGGAGCCAATACAGTCTCCGAGTCTTGAAAGGTGAGCCGGAATTTTTCAGGAGGACAAATATGAGGGAAGGCTAATATGTGGAGATAACGCATGCATAAAGGCAAGGAAGCAATAGGGACTCAGGTTTCTGAAGAATCACCAGTGGTCCGGGGAGTCTAGAGTACTGGGTATAGTGGAGCAACTGGTGAGAGTTTTAACCTTACCCTGTTTCTTCTCCCTCCCTATCAAGCAAGGCCTTCCTTCCCCCTCCCCATCACTCTGTTGTCAGCGGGGTGCACCATTTTTTTCTGGGCTTAGATGTGCCAACTCCCTCTCTCACCCCAGCTTCCAAGCCTTTGCCCAGGCCATGGCACGTGCCCAGGTAACACCCCCTCCAGCCCTCATCCTTAGGCTGTACTTCCTGCTTATGTAATTGCCTGGCTATTCACTTCTGCCACTCCGGGTGCTCTTTGAGCTCAGACCCAGGATTTCTCACTTGCAAGTTTGATATCTTCAGAGATCAGCCTCTGCAAATAATTGTTGAATGGGTGATGTATTAATTTTTAAATTGCTGGTGCAACAAATTGCCACAAACTTAGTAGCTTAACACAAAGCAAATTTATTCTTGCAGTTCTGCAGGTCAGAAGCTTGTAATGGGTCTCTGGGTTAAAATCAAGGTGTCAACAGGGCTAGTTCCTTCCGGAGGCTGGAGAATCTGTTCCCTTGCCCTCTCCAGCTTCTAGAGGCCACCTGCATTCCTTGGCTTATGGCTCTGCATCATACCCTGCCTCCTACATCAAGTCACTTTCTCTAATTCTGGCTCTCTCGCCTTGCTCTTATAAGTACCCTTGTGATTACATCAGGCCTACTCAGATAATCCAGGATAATCCTTTCATCTCATAGTCCTAATTTAATTGCATTTGCAAGGTCTCTTTTCCCATGTAGATTGTATATTCAAAGATTTCAAGAATTAGGACATGGACATCTTGAGGGCCAGTATTCAGTCTATCACAGATGAATAAGCTGACCCAGAGCTGAGCCTTGATTTATTTGATCTGTTGCATAGATCAGAGCAGGGTTGAGGGCAGGTGCACAGAACTTGAGAGCATAATGGCTAATATGTTTGACCTGCAGAAAAGGCAGTGACCTGGGCATGCTGGGAGAACGTGTGTGGAAGTTGGGAATGTGTGCATGGGCTGCGGTGAGGGGTAATTATGTTGAATTGAAAAATCTAGGATTCCACGTGAGAGAAGAGGAGATAGGCAGTAAAGTTAAAAGAAGGTTAGGGACAAAAAGCAAATAAAGCAGTTGCTTCTGAGCTCAGTTTCCTCATCTGAAAACTGGGAGAATGGACCAGGATGCACAATACCTTTACAAGGCCATGCAGCTAGGATATTAGTAAGGAAAGAGGCAGAGATCTAGACCTCCCAAGCTGTACCTCACCCCCTGCCCCCATTTCTCAAGTGTTCTTATCCCAGCTCCCCCATCTATTCTCTCTTTCTGTGCTCAACAGTGTTATTGAGATATAATTGCATACCACAATCCACTCATTTAAAGTGTACAATGCAATGATTTTTACTATATTCACAATTGTGCAACAGTCACTACCATTAATTTTAGAACAGTCTTATCCCTCCAAAAAGAAACACCTAGCAATTAGCAGTCCCTTCCAATTCTCCCGCCAGCCTCCCAGCCCTAGACAACCACTAATCTGCTTTCTAATCAGCCCTTCTCCAGACCCTGCTCCTCCTGGCTACCTTCTAGGCCAGCAATCCCCAACCTTTTTGGCACTAGGGACTGGTGCTCCTATGAGAATCTAATGCCCGATGATCTGAGGTGGAGCTGAGTCAGTGATGCTAACTCTGGGGAGTGGTTGCAAACACAGATGAAGCTTTGCTCGCTCGCCCAACACTCACCTCCTGAGACCAGTTCCTAACAGGCCATAGACCAATACTAGTCCATAGCCCTGGAGTTGGGGACCCTCATTCTAGGCCTTTGTTCCAAATGGAAGGCTTATGCTGGCCGTTAGTCTATCCTTCCCATGTGTTCCTTTCCTGATCCTCTGCATTCAGACATTTAACCCTCATCATTCTACTAAAAGGGCTTTCTGAAAGGTCAACAATGATCCCCAGGCTAAACCAAAAAGCTGTTGTTCTCAATGCTTTCTGACTTGTCAGCAGCAGCAGACACTGAGACCTATCAGCTGGTGGTCCCTTCACCACTGCCCTGTCTGTGGATGCCTCATCTTTCGCCTGTTCTGTGAAGGGCAGGAGATACTAGGGTACTGGCATAAACCCTCTTCCTTCTACAGTAAAGAAGAGTCAGACTGCCCTGGTCTGAATGCCAGCTTTGCCATGTACCCGCTGGGGGACTTAGGGCAACTTACTTCATCTCACTGTAAGTCCATTTCCTTATTTGTATTACAGCACTCACTCCATGGGATTCATGAGCTAATATTAATAAATGCTTGGAAAAGACATGGCACATGCTATGCTAGAGCGTTTTGGCTAATATAATTGTTTTGCTTATTCTTTTATTCAATGAGTTTATTCATTGTCATTTTTTCAACAACTTCTACACATTAGATTTCCCTGGGGTTCAAATTTCCATTAAATTCAACTATAAGTGGGGACTCTGGGCAGGTACAACTTCCTCAAAGCCTCGACTCTGAGACCTATAAGATGAGGATAATACTAGCCGGTCTTACGGTTGTTGGAATGAGAAACAGTTAATGCAATGACCGGCACATAGCAAATCCTCTAGAAGTAGCAATAGTAGTAGTCATTGTCCAGCCCTCTTCTCTCACCTCAATGTGATTGAGTTCGAATGGCCTATGGACATCTCCACCTGCATTTCTACCATAACCTTAAACCAAACTCACATCTCAGCTCATCATTTTTTCACAGCAGCTTCTCTCACTGCTAACTAAAATGATATTGCTGGCACCCCCATCCCTGAGCTCCCAGGTTAAAAGACTATTGGTTGTCTATGATTCTTGCTTCTCCTTTGTCCTTTCTAATTTACATCTTTTCCAATGACTTGGGTCCACTCATTCTCGCCCATTGTACTGTCCCTACTTCAGTCAAGGGCTTACCTACTCAAGTCAAAAATCTGTGATGGGCTCCTGGCCAGACCAGCCACCCCCAGTCCATTCTCCAAACTAATGTGTACATAATACAACACACATTGCCTGCTTGTGGGGGCGGGGGGGGGGCACGTTGCTGTTTTTCAAATACTCTCCCTATCCCAAACTGTGCTTCAGGAGGAGCCTCTAAATTTTTAAAGAAGGTCCTTGACAGCCAGTTGTCATGTCGTGATTAAATGGGACTCTCCATGGTTTCTCCATGAGTCTTTGCCTCTGAGTTTGGGTTTGGGTATCTGTTTCCAACACTTGGCTTTAACCTCTCCTAACTTCCCAGAATGCTCCTGGAGTTAAAGCCTGGAGCTTCTTTAAAATGACAATCACCCACACCCACTCATGTCTCTTGGGTCATTCCACCCTCCCTGTCGCTGTTCAACATTAATCTTCTTTGATCCAGTCACTCTCTTATTCTGGGACAGATAAGGGTCCCTTTCAAGCTCACATTATTTTTCCTTCATTTATCCTTTTAGACATACCTATCTCTATATAGGTTTTATGATGGCGTAGAAGAAAGACATACATATAATTAAACCACAGTTATTAACATGAAGGCAAATGCAGTGGACACATAATGAGGGAGTAGAGGCACTTAAATAATGGACTGAATTTGGGCAGTGAACTTCACTGTAGCCAAGGCAAAGAGAGCTATACAAGGAAGGGCATAATTAATATAATTTACTAAAAGATAATCATGCCAGATTGCTAGGTAGGCAGTTTTCCTACCTTTGAATGGAAGGATGACATCATCTCATAAACCAGCTTCAACAGAATATCTGCAATGATGGGAACACCCTCCTGTCTCTGCGCTATCCAATATGATAGCTATGAGTTGCATGTGGCTATTGACTATTTGAAATGTGGCTAGTGCTACTAAGGAAATGAATTTTCAATTGGACTTAATTTCAATTTAAATAGCCACGTGTGACTGGCTAGTGGTACCATATTAGAAAGTGTAATTACAGACATTTATGTAAATAATGTTGTAAACTACTACAGACAATGCCTGTAACCGAAGATTTTAAAATTACCAAGATCTCCATGCAGCTCTCTATCGGTTTGCTAGGGCTGGTGTAACAAAACACCACAGACTGGGTGGCTTAAACGACAGAAAGTTATTTTTCCACATTTCTGGTAGCGAGAAGTTCAAGATCAAGTGTTGGCAGGGTTGGTTTCATTCTGTGGCCTCTCTCCTGGGCTTGCAGATGGCAACTGCCTCTTACCTGGTCTTTCCTCTGTGCACACATCCCTGGTAAGTCTCTGTGTGTCCTCATCTTTTTTTTATAAGAACACCAGTCATATGAGTTTAAGACCTACCCCAAGGCCTCATTTTAACTGAATTGCCTCTCTACAGGGCTCATCTCCACATACAAGCATATTCTGACTGGGGGTTAGGACTTCAACATACAAATTTGAAGGGGACACCGTTCAGCTTATAACCGAGCCCTCTGTGTACTATTAAATGGCAGGTGGGAAAATATATTTTTAAGCAGGGGTCACAACTCTATACTCCAGGCGTGAATCCATCTAGTGTAATACTTGGGACCAGATGGGCTTTTGGAATTGCAAGGATCAAGTGGCTTATGTTCTTTAAGCCATGCTCTCTAACAGCTGTCTCCTCACTCAGAACGTTGACTCCACCTGCTCTGCCTGGCAGTGAAGGCCTCCAAGATTTGACTCCATAGGCCAAACCACCTTTACTTTCTCTCCTCTTCAGTCAGTAACCTCTGCTTTGTTTACCTTAGATCTCTCAACCCCACCTACTCCATATTCATTCCTACTTCTGTGATTTCATTCACACTGTCCCACCTGCTTGTAATGCATTGCTTTTTAACCTCAACGTCATCTGAAGAATTTATATCCTTCCAGTTCCAACCAAGCCCCACTTCATTCTTCAAAACATCTCTGAACATTTATTCTTCCATAACATCATTTTCTCTCATTGTCAAATCCAGTTGCACTTGAAACCAACACCCCATGATTAAACTCTAAGTTTTTCTCTAATGGTTTTATAGGTCTTAGAGTTGTCTCAGAAACTAAATCAAAATCAAGGGTCAGGGACCACGTGATCTTTCACTTCTATAGACTTGACATCCTAAAATAGGAGCAGCACACAGTAGGAGCTCAGTAATATCATTGCTGCTTGGTTGACAAATGCAAGTATTTTTCATCCCTTTCCCATCTCTGAGCTGTTTAGAGAGGTTCACTTTTTCCCAACTTAATGCACAGTTGTACATTTAATATCTGGAGGTAAAACTGAGGCTTCAGCCTATCTACTCTGTTTTGTGTATTAAATTTACAATAAAGTCAAAGACAGATGGCTAAAAAGGAACCCTAATCATCTCTGGTATTATTAAATCTTTCAGTTTAAGGGCTGAGAGAACCCAAGAAAATTTTCTTTTAATCCCTATAGGTTTTATATTCCAGAGATGAAGTTATAGCGCTGGCATGAAAAAGCAATTTCATGAAATCATTTACCAAGGAGGAGGGGGAAAATCATTATAGTTCTCCTTCTGAGATTCAAGTAATAAGCATGCTCTACTCTTCAAACCCAGAAGAGCTGCGTGGGCTTGATAAACAGCCAAGTTTGGTCTAACTGGAGCGCTAAACAGATGTCTGTAAATATTGCAGAAAAGAACCCTCGGAAAGTTGGTGGGTGTCACTGATGAGTGGCTACGGATGCTTTTGTTGGCAAACAGGCAGCAGATGCCTATCTCCCCTCCGTGGATGACTACCCCACTATGGGGACCTATAATTCCTTAATTTTTTCTGGTGACTGTCTTAACCAATATGGCTTCTTTTAAGGCGGTGGTTCTCAACTAAGGGCAATTTTACCCCTCCCTCCTGTCCCACCTAGGGAACAATTGACAATATCTGAAGTTTTTATTGCCACAGCTGGTGGTGGGAGTGCTACTGGCATCTCGTGAGTTGAGGCTAGAGATGCTGCTAAACATGCGGCAGTGCACAGGGCGGTCCTCCTGATGGCAAAGGATCATTCAGCCAAAACATCAACTGTGCTAAGTCCCCTTCCAGTAATCCTATGTTAGTATAGCTTGTTCATCATTTATTCATTCAAAAATATTTAGTGTTAAACATGGGAAATATCCAAGTAGCTGTATTTCTGTACCTGGATTCGTTAATTCACTAATATACTACTAGTTTATTGATTATCTACTCCATTCCAGACACTCGAGTCTAGAACAGCGCGGTCAGGGGCTTTCCTCATCCATGGTTTACATTCTAGTGAAAGGAATACAAGAGTCTAAACAAGTTGGCAACTGAATGAACAAGATAATTTTAATGAGTAAAAATACAATGGAGGAAATCAAAAAAGTGAAGGGAGAGAGGATGACCTGGGCAAAAGTGGCTGTGTGGGTCACTACTTCAGGAGTAGAGTTTGGGAAGTAGAGTTAAGCTGAGTCATAATGATGTGAAGGAAGTAGCTCTAAAAATCTGGTGGAGGAATGTTCAAAAGAAAGGAAGCAACAGGTTCGAAAGCCCAAGACAGGGAAGGCTTAGGTGGGTTCAAGGATCAGAGGCATGCATGCCTCTAATGCTTAGATAAAGGAGGCAAGGTGGACAGAATGAGGCTGATGAGAGGGGCAGGAGTTAGGACTGGGCAGGGCTGAACAGGCCTGGAAAAGGAATTTAGGTAGTATTCCCAGTTCCATGGCATGTCACAGAGGATTTTAAGCAAGGTGGACATCATCTAGGTTAGGTAATGATAAGTTCACAGGCAATTGGATCAAGAATGCCCTGTGAAGGGCAAGTTAGAAGTGAGGGGCTGGTCAAGAGCTCCTTACAGGAAGCTGTTCAGCTTAGGCTACAGTGCCATGAGAGGAGATAGAAGAAAGTGGGTGAATTTTAAAACACTTGGTAGAAAATCCTGACTTGCTCGTATATGATCCATTACTCAGTCAAGCACTGCTGCACCCTTAGCTTTCTCATTTCCAGTCAGTGAGGGTCCTGAGAACCTTTGCTCTGCAGGTCCTCAGTCTCCTCGGTCCTCGAGTCAGTCCTGACTTAGCTCCAGAATATGTGGAGCCCCACTTTCCCCTAGCCGCCTGACTCACATCAGCTGTGCCTGGTCAGATCCCCTCTGATGAAAGCTGAGCTTAGTTCAGTGCCCCTTCCCGTTCCTTAATTGGACTTTCACAGCTGAAGTCTGGGACCCTGTCTACCAATTTCTGCTTCTTCCCTTGAGGATAATACCCTTAGGAATATAATGTGGTACCTGCTGACCCTGACCCTTTAGCAGTTTCCCATGGAACTTAAAGTAAAACTCACATTTCCATCTGTCCCCAGCTAATGTATTCAGCTTTCCTTGTACCAGTTCCTCTTTTGCTTACAACTGTCCAGGGAAACTGGCCACATTTTCATTCTTTGAGTCCACCAAGATCTTTCTTTCCTTATCTCTTTGCTTTTGAGGGTCACTCTCCCTTGCATGCTCTTCTCCAGTTGTTTTTTGTTTGTTTGTTTGTTTTTGTTTTTGTTTTTGCCTCTTTCATATCCCAGCTCAACTGACACCTAATCTTCCTTCTCTGAAGTCACTCTACAGCATGCATTCTCAGTGGGAGTGACCCTACCCCCAAAGGGGTAAAAATTGATTCTTAGAGGTGAAAAAATCTTACTCTTTTGATGTATAAAACACAACATATATACAGGACATAAATAGATAGATGATAGGTATAGACAAATATAGATAGATGGTATACCTATGGTATTAAATTTTCATGGGGGTATTTGGGGGGTAGAAAGGTCTAAAGGTCTAAAAAGTCTCTTTATATGGGGGTAATAATGAAAAACAGGTTGAAAAACACTGCTCCACAGAAATTTTCTCCCCCTCGACTTACTTGCCAACACATACCCTAATTTAACTCCTTCTGTGAACTTATTACAATTGGTGAATACCTGCTTATTTTTGTTCACTTTAGTATTTTCTGCCCCTCCCCACCTCTCTGAATATAAATTCCATGAAACCCATGGAATTTGGTCATCTGTTTACCACTATCCTCAGCATCTGCACAGTGCTAGGCACACAGTAGTGAATGAACACATATTTGGTGATTCAGTTACCATTGTGACCAATGACTGATTTCAAGTACTAAAATAAGAAACTACTGGGCCAATGGATCACTCTTGGATTTCAGCCTTTGCCTAAACCTCTTTTGGGCACCGAGTTTAAGTATAAGCCCTCTTTTTCCCCCATGGACAAGTTAATCGCTTGTCCCTGGTTTTGACTATTGTCAGTTTTCTCTCCTCCCTGACCACTGAGAACCCATTAACCATGTAGTCTAGCTGTACTCTATTGCACTGAGACACTGCAGTGAATACCATACAAATGGCTGACTCATTAAATGAAAAACATTTTCTAAAAATATATAGGCTAACCATCTTGGAAATTACACAGCAGAAGGAATGAATGATTATCTGATTTGATTTAGCAATGAATTGAATCACAGCGAGCATCTGCAATAGAAAAAAGACAGGAAGAAAGCAAACCAAAATGTTAACAATGTTATCTATCTCTAGAATATAGACTTGCATTTATTTTCTCCTTATGCTTTTGGTTGATGTAGGAGTTTCCTACAATAAGCGTTTATTTCTTTTATCATAAGAAACGAAGTTTTGGTAGTTGGGTTTTTTAAGACCATTCATGATACTGCAGTATCAGAGAGGTAGGTATAGTCTATAGATCCAGGACCAATCCTATTTGGTTACACAATGAATCCCATAAAGCTTTTTAGAAGGATTTCTGTGCTTAGGAAAACCATAGGTTTTTGGCCAACCTAGTCCATTAGGCAAATAGCACAGCTTTCTTGCCAGGTGGACCACTCACTGTCTGGACTACAGACCTTTGTGTGTGTTAAGTTTTTCAAAGGTGTCCATGACTCCTAAAAGTACAGAAAAGTATTCATGCTATAAGGTACTCACTCATGCAAAATGCAAAAACAAACAAACAACAAAAAAAAATGACACATTCCCATATTTAAAAATATTCCTCAGGGGTTTCACGGCTCCCTGAAGCCATGGTTATTAAAAAATCCTGACTTAGGAAGACTTCTTAGTGAAATGCCTCTTGAAACTTAGGCCGCATCTCTTTATTTTCATTCACAGATAGCTATCAAGACTGGTTTCCCAAATGTCCCAAACTTCCCTTGGCTGAAGGATTTTCTAGACCTTGCCTCCTCCTCCAGCACATCCCACCTGGACCAGAACAACCACTTCATGCTTCAGTATCCTCAAACATTCAGGGTTCTTAATTTTTTCATGATCAAGGAATGGTTTCAAGTAGAACTTTTGACAGATCAATTAATGAAAACACTCAGTCCAAGTGTACATCCAGCAATGCATCATTAATTACAATGCCCATTGTGACTACTAACAACACACTGCAGGGACCCCAAGCATCTGGGCTTAGCACACAAGTCATTTCAACTCTGAGCCATGGTTTGCCCTGACCTTGATCTCTTATATACCCACAAGGTGACAAGATAATGATACTGCAACAATTACATGCTGTCTTAAAACCAAGGCAAATCGTATACATCCATTAAAATTTGGTGGCCTATTTGGTAAGGGTTCATGGTATAAATGGTATGGTGAGGCTGTTAGGGAACTTAATGTATTTCTTACATCCAAAGAGCTGATGACAATGACTTTTAGAACCCGCATTGAAAACAAAGAAACCTGGAGAAAAATCGTTTAGTCAAAGATTGTATCTGGCAGCCCAAACCTGACTGCACTAAAAAGAAGAGATGATTGCTGGGGGAAATCACCATTCTTACCTCCTCCAAGGCCCATAGTGAGTCCACGACGGGCTTGATCTTCTTCTGGTTGTAGAGCTCAAGGAGCTTGTCCACCACTCCTCGAATGAGCCCTGCACGGCCCTGTTTGAAGAGCAGATTTAAAAGGGAAAATCCTGCGATGACTTTGTTCTCTTCATACAGCTTGATGGGGTTCACCTTCTCAACCTGCCACCACTGGAAGGAAAGAAGGTGCCAGGTTACAAGGATCAGTGCCAGGCCATGTTCTCAGCATCGTGGGAGAGAGATTGGGGCTGCAATTGGCCAAATTTCTAGCTGGCCAAGATATAGCCCTGGTGGTGTGATTTTTTAAGCATCTATTTGCTAGCACTGCTGCAAGTGCATGGGAAAGCAAACCAAGTATGCGTGTGAAGAGCTCGGGATCAAGCGGGGAGAGAACACCCCTTACAGAACCACTGGGCCACATGGAATTGGGACACTGAGGCATAAGGTGAGGATCACAAGCTCTAGAGTTGAATCCTGGCTCTACAACTTGCTCCCTGCTATTCTCCATGCTTCCTCATACTCAGCTGCAGTGACAAGATATCATCTTGGACATTTTCCTGGGAGAATTTAGTGTAAAGCACTTGGCTTTGTGAACAGTGGTGGTGGTGGTGATAGGGCTGGTGAAGGGAGCCGGGTGGCAGAGAATTTTACGAAAGTGTGGTAAGGTCACAGTGGGGGTGATGACTCTAACTGTAGAAGTAGCTTTCCTAGTAGGGAATAATGACAAGGCTGGAGAGGTGGGTAGAAATGCAACAGATAAAGAGTAAGAAAGTGTCACACAGGAGGAAGGAACAGCATGACAGAGTGATGAAGCCATAGTGTTCGGATTTAGTCAGTTTTACGCCCCAGGGGACATTTGGTAATGTTTAGGGGTATTTTTATTGTAGGGAGGGATCTACTGGCCTCTAATGTGTAGAAGCCAGGGATGCTGCTAAACATCCTACAGGGCACAGAACAATGAACTGTCCAGCCCAAAATGTCAATATGACTAAAGTGAAAAACCTTGAACTAAAGTCTTCCACGGGAGACACACAACTGGCAACTGTGGCTGCCTCTTTTCCAGTCTCCATGTTTCCTCACATCAGACATAAAAATAAGCAAATAATCCATTAGTAAACTACAGAAATGGTTATCCAACTGCTTAGTGCTAGGTAGAATTTAGAAATTCAAACTTCTAGTTTCTGGAGGTTCTGAGAGGTGAAATGGTTATATCAGTTTAATAGAGAAGGCAAAAAGGAATATGATGGGCACTTATGAATACCAGAATATTTGTGTTATTGCTCTGTTTATTTACATCCATCCTGCCTCTTTCTAGGACTAGAGAGATTCAAGAGTAAAGATCTTGAATTTTTAACTTTTTTTCAAGAGGGAAAATCATATTGTTAGGAAAATAAGTATGAGAAAGACAGGCCAAACCAGGATAAGGTTCATATACAAAATTTGTACCAATGTACATTTCCCAAGGCCTGGGGGTCATTGCCAGGAGAGCCAAGTATTTGGTCCGGCTACTTGCCCCAAAAGCAAAGGTAGAGGAGTGATTAATAACTTGATTAAAAATGTATCTGCAGTCCCTCAACAAATATTTGTGAAATGAAGGCTTGCTGAATCTACAATTGCTGCACAGTTCTGGTTAAGTGAGTCCTAGTTTCGAATGCTTAGTTTTAATCCCAGTTCTGCCCCTTACTAGCTGTATGACTTAGGCAAGTCACTTAACCTCTCTGGACGCTGTTTCCCAACTGTGCCTCATGGGGTCATTGTGAGGAATAAATGTGTTAATACATACGAAATGTTTAGCTCAGTGTCTGATACATACTAGGTCCTCTGTAAATATAAACTGTTTCACTGTCATATTAAGTTGGAAGGGAGGGTTTTGATTTAGTGAATAGCACTTGAGTGACTAGAGCCAGGCTGTTCTCTAATGTTAACTTCACCTATTATAATCAGTGTCATGCTCTAAAAGCAAGCTGCACGTTTGACAAAGAGTGTGCACAAGCTCCGTGGGAGTTTTCAGGTGGAATATCATTAAAGTAGCTGAGTGAGAAATGTCTGTATGATTCCAAAGATGCCTTTAAATCTAAGCCTTTCATGAATGTACAAAAACAATTCCTTTCTAGAAACTTCCAGAACCAAGCTATCATTCCCCTTCTTGGCATATCCCATCTTCGTTTATTACTAACTGACCAACCAGTATCACACCAGGTCTCTGAAAGGGAACAATCTCTCATTCTTGACTTCCAACTGTAAAGCATTCTGGTAATCGTCATCCCTCTTTCAAGCGGGAGAATCTCAACCTCCACTCTGGCTGTGTTTCTGCGAGCGCCTTCACCAAACCTGGGCACCCTGCAATTATTTCATTAACACTGTGTGTTGTGATCGTGCATTTAGGAAAGAAAGGAAAACACTTTTTTATAATTGTATGTAATTTGTGACCAATTTGGTTACCCACAGCAGGCTGTCGGCATCACATTAATTACAGCCACGGCAACAAAGCAGCTGTCAGCAACACAAAGACCATCTTCAGGGGACATGCTCCAGACAGCATCCTTCATTAGACTCCATTCTTGCTCCCTGTTTTTCTGTAGTTGAAATGATCTTTGACCTGAACTGTAAAGTTCAAATGCAAACAGAGTTCCTTTAATTCTAATCTCATGGGGCAGGAAGTACTAATCATTCCAGATTCAGAGAACGTTTGGAAATGAAGCCTTTGTCAGCCAGTGTTGACACTTAGGAAGCATGTTGAGTGAATTCTAGAATGAATTCTAAACCTCTTACCACAGCTTGTCCTGAACACCCTATCAAAATGCCTTTACCCCATCCTCCCCTTTTCTATTCCAGCACCCTATTTTTTTTCCTTCAGAATTATAATGACTATTTATGATCATGTTATTAATATGTTTTACATGTTTCAGTTGTCGCCCTCATTAGAGTGTAACAGTCACAAGGGCCTAAGATGCACCTGTCTCTTTCACTGTGATACCTGGGGTCTGACACAGAGCCACAAAAAATAGACTCAGAAGATGCTTGCAAAGCGAGTGAACCATCAGTGCTGCACTGGCTGCTTAGGAGGTTGGGAGGAGAGAAGACAAAAGCAAGCTCTTATGAGAAGAAGCAATCTCCTGTTGTTGGGGGAAGAGGGTCAAATTGAAGTTCAAGCCAAATTAGTTTAATTCTAGCAAGTGTAGCCCTGGGTGGGAATAGGTGGATCCAAGTAGATTCACGATGGGGTGAATGCCCAGGGATGTGGCTTTTCCTTTGCAGACAAAATAACCACTGTGTTCAGAGCATGATTATCTAAGACAGTGGTTCACAAATTTTCCCAAGTCTAAAAATCAGTCCAGGAGTTTGCTAAAATTATAGGGTTCCATTGGTATCTCCAACTCAAAAGGATAAGAGACAGAGAAATCTCAAGTAGCTGCAGAAACCTGGTGAGTAAGTGGCCATACTAAAAGGCAGGCCTCTTGCTGGAGCAAATAAAGTGCACTAATGCTAAGTTTCTTTTCGACCAATGATTAAAAGCACTTATGCAATCTCTGCTGGAATCAAAATAAAACTTTATGGAGTTTCACTCACACTCCCACCTCTCTGCCTCAATTAGACAAAATCAGCCCAAGTCACAGTCCTGCCCACGCAAAGTGAGCAGAGTGGGAATGCAGGCTTCCCTGAAGATAAATGATGAAGACAAGGGACAAACAAGGTTTAGGTTATTAGGTCAATGTCCTTAAGATGGAAGAGCGCACGACATGCAAATCACCACACCACCATAGTACATTAGATGTGCATGGATACTTACTGATTTTGCAAAGCTAAAGAAGCTCTTGGTCTCTCCAGTCACCATGTTGGATGAACCTGAAAATGAAAGATTCCCAATCAAGCAACTGCTAATGAAAATCAACATCTCATATTACGCATGGAAGAACGGCAGTTGTTTGGTCTAGAACTGTCAAGAGTTTGAGTGAGCCTGGGAAAATGACGATAATGGAGGGGATGAGTGATGTCAGGTTGACTTAATTTTAACTAAATATCACTAAATCAAAGAGGAAGCAACATTTCTCAAGGAGACCATTTCTTTGGAAAACTGGGCATGTGGCAAAAATGTGTTATAATCCAACATCCTAATAAAATGAAATATCTTGGTTCTGTCCTTCGTGACTGAGAAATGGGCTCCAATGTGAGCCACCCTTATGGTTTGAATTTGATTCCTGAGCAGGTCAGGGTCTTGGGGCTCTAACCTGGCCGGGCATGTAAGTGGTAGGGAGAGGCTGTCCTGAGCTAGAGTTTAGATGGATGGAAAAATGGGGTACAGAGGAGCATATGAGGGTGCAACAGGTTCAGAAGCCATGGAAACAGTGTGAGCAGTGTGTTGGCTCTAAAGAGGTCTGGGCAGAAAAGTACAAAACACTTGAGACGAAATGGTGTTGAGAAAGTGCGCTTTCTTAATTGGAATATGTGCTATTTAGAAGGAAAATGGGAGATGAAGTTGGGAAAGGTTCCTTAAGGTTCTCTTACAGAAAGAAAACACTCCTTTGTGGTATTCCCAGGGGCAGTGAACAAGAGTTCTTAACAGTTCAGATGTCACAAAGTGGCCTTTTCAAGATGTTTCCTTCCCTGTCCCCCTTCCAAAATTGAGAGAACTGTTATTTAATGACAAAAAAAAAAAAGTGTATTTTAAACTTAATTATTTGGCTTGGGTAAACTAGTCGGCAGTTAGTTAATTAGTTAATCACTGCTTCTGATTTTGTTGTGACTACGACCAAGCATCATGGCACTTGGCTTCTACTACTTAGTAATCAAGTAATCAGTGTAATAAATTAGACACTTATGATATGATCAAGATGTATTCCACCAAAATGAAATGGAACTGGGGCAAAATTAGAATCAGTAAATAAGTAAGGATGAATAAACTGTCCATCGGCATCTGACTCACATAGTCACAACCAATATACCCACATTTCATGTCGCTGTTCAGAGCTTCTCTTATCAATAGTAATAATTTAAAAATTATGTGTCTACCTTTAAAGACTTTCAAATATACTGAAACAGAATTTCAAATATACTGAAATGGACTATCAAAAATCCTGAAATCCTCCAGCAATGGAAAGCCTATTCCCTCCCTTGCTTTCATAATGACCTAACGATGACAAAAAGATGCTTGAATATTTACACTGCTTGAATCTCTCTTTGATAAGTTTCTCAGCTAATAGCAGAGAAATAAGTATTTTTTTTTAGTTATACAGAGCTAAAGTTCAATTTTCTATTGCACCTATGGAGCACAAAGGTTCCAAAAATCTCAAATGTTTGATAACTCCAGGATTATTCTGCTTTAGAGTGTGGCTTCAGATATGCTTTATTGACTTTCTAGCGACTAATAGTTAAATTAGTTTACATGCCTATGAAAGAAGAAGAGGGAAAGGAGGCTCTGGGTCTCATTCTGCTGGAGAAAGCCTGCTCCCAGACGTCTTTCATAAACCTCACCAAACTCAAGATGCAGAAGTAGACATGTGCTCCATCCATCCGGGGCTTCTGTTTTGATTGGGACAGACAGGAGTAGTTTAGAGGAAGGAGAGTCTGAACTTTGTGATTTCATCTCCAAAACTGAAGAGCCTCCCTTAAAACGCCAATATCTTAGCCACTCCTTTCTATCCTACTGTTGATATTTCATTCCTTTATTTTTTTTTTTTGAAGTTCCTTTGAAGCCATTAGTATTTTCCATCTGTGCCACTTTCCATGGACCAAGTCTCCTCTAAGTGACTACATTGGCTTGGCTTTATCCTTTTTGGAATGAGAAGTATTCATGAAAATATCAGGACAGTAGGCATATATGTTACTTTTATCATTGAAAACAACTAATGGCAATATCAATATTATAAACATTAAGAAATTAACCCCCCTGATCTCATTACTCTAACATCGCAACACACTTCATTTTTCAGAGCCTATGTCTGTCAGCAGGTGCGGTACTTCTTGTCAGTACCAGGTCCCCTGCTACTATTTATCACTCACCATATAAAATGTAGGTTCCCAGTGGTTTGAGAAGGCTGAGGCCTTTTCCAGTGTTGTCCCCACAGAGGCAATCCAAAACAATGTCCACTCCCTCAGCAGAGATTCTAAATTATGAGAGACAAAAGACAATACTGTAACCTGTCAGGGACCAAACTGTCGATCCCTTTCCCTTCCTGTGTGTCATACAGTTGACTCCCAAAATCAGGAAGAGCGAGTGCTGTCAGAGGAGAAACAAACAGGACAGAAGCCCAGGAGGTGGACTTTTACTCCTGGGTTCAACTATAAGAATTTCACAAAGTTGGAGGCAGCTAAGAACCTGGCCAGTGGCTGATATTGAGAACCAGCCTGGACTAGGAGAGCAAGCATGGACGTTAAAGACAGTCTGGGTTTGCATCTAGCTGCCTCACTCAGCTTCTCTGAGCCTTAGCTTTCGCCTTTGTAAAGCAGAACTAGCATTTTTTTTTTCAAAATAATCGATTGAGGTGACAAATGGGGTGTTCAGCCCATTGCCAGCCACACAAGTCACCCCATAAGTCAGTCAGTCAGCAATTCATATTTGTAGAGCTTGAGTTATGTGCCAAGCTCTGTGCAAGGTGCTGGAGACAGAATGGTGAACCAAACCAACATGTTTCTGTCTTCGTAGGGCTTCCAGTCTTGTAGGGATTGGCTTTCTTCCCTCTCTACCTCCTTCCCTGGTAAAGCTATAAAAAGGCATGTTAATTTAACTTGCAAACTTCTATTCATCTAATCTCCAGGTCCAATCTAAAACATAGTCTTAGAGTGAAAAGGATTAAATAGAGAGGCTCTTCCTACAGCAATGGACGGTTCCAGACTAGAGAGGCAGTACTCTGTTAGGAAGAAGATCCCTTCTTCTATTCATTTATTTATATATTCAGACTCACTCACTCACTCATGCATTCAAAAACATCTACTAATGTGGAGGAGGGAACTGTAGAACAGGAAGGCTCCAAAGATTGTAGAGAAGATATTCATGCCCACAGAGCTCCCGACTGTGGCTAGGTCCTGCTCTGCTCAGAGAAGCATTTTCTCGAATTTGTGAGTTAGCAGGATTATTTTCTCTTAGCACATAGCTCAGTTTTCCTATCCCCGACCTCATCCCGCAACAAAGTTCAGGCTCTGCCGTGCTTGTCAACAGCTGTGTCCATAGTGTCATTAAACAGGTAATTTCACGTGCATCTCTTGGGTTCAGACACTTAGTCGACAGCCCCATGCCAGCTAAGTCTTCACGTGAGTATCCATGTCAAAACCCTCAAGTCAAGTCCAACATCCAACCCATTACGAAGGCTCATCCAACATTATCAGCTTAGCTTCCCTCATAGAGCTCTTATCTGCACAGGCATGTCTTTTCAAGTCCCACCTCTAAGTTCAGAACTAGGGAATTAGGCCAATGGATCTCAAACCTAAGTGCATCAGCATCTCTTGGAAGGCTCATTAAAACACAGATTACAACTTGCCCTCCCCATCTCCCCCTGACTTCTGGTTCAGTCAGTCTGGGATGGGGCCCAGGTTTAGCATTTCTAACAAGTTCCCAGGAGATGCTGATGGTGCTGATTCCATCTCCAAACTTTGAGAACTACTGGTCCAAGCCAGTTACTCAGGAATCAAGCCCACATTTTTTTATTAGTAATTAATTTATTCATTAATTATTAGCATCAGCACTTGGCACGGGAGGATAGAGTTGTGAGCCCAAATAGATTTGGTTTCTCCTCTTTTGGAGCTTACATTAGGCAGGCATTAACCAATAATTACACAAGTAAAAATTAAATTGAAAGTGTATGGAGTCTAGTGCCACAAAGGTATTGTGAGACCATTGAAATCAAGGATTTGCCCAGTTGGGGATGCCGGAGAAGGCATCCTCAGAAAAGTGATTAGTGGGGGGGGGGGGGGGTGAAAGAGTTAGCTAGGTAAAGAATGCAGGAAGAGGGAATAGCATGTGCTAAAGCCCCAGGGTGGGGGAGCCTGGTGAGCAGGAAGGCTGGGGAACTGCCAGTTGCGAGGGCTGGAGGAGAAAAGATGAGAGGGAGCTCGCTGTAAGATGAGGCTGGAGAGGCAGGTGGGAATCAACACATACAGACCCTGTTGGTGGGCTCTACGCTGGTGCCTCACCCCTGGTGATCAGGTCTCCGCCCTACATCGTGGGCTGATAACTGTGCTCCTATTGTCCTCACTTCTACCAGGTCCATTTTCTGCCAAGTTTGCTCATTCCTCTGGAAGCTGGACCCTGCTCTGTTCTATTAGCCCTCCTAGGCCATCAAGTCCTCCCTGTGAATTCTATTTACCCCAAATCTCTCTCCTGCCTGTAGAATGCCCACCGGTGCTCAGCAGCAGCATCTCAAATGTAGGGCAGTGCACACCTTCCAGGGCACACCTGGTGGGCCTGCCCAGCCCAGAATCCTCACTTCTTGCCAGCTGCTCCTCACATCCATATTCTACTTGTGGGTCCACATTTTCTCCCACCACCTGCCAATCACATCTCCTTGTATTAGCTGTCCCAACTGGGCCTGTTGCTGTATCCTCTGCAGAAATGCAGGGCAGGCCCACAGCAAGGAGTGACCTTTAAGCTCCTGCTCACGTCCCCATCCTCAATTCCCACTAATTGTTCAAGGCCTCCTGACTTTCTGGCTATTCCTAAAACCCCTACTTCAGGGCTTTTACACATGCCATAACCTCTGCTTGAACAGTCGTTCGCCAGCTCTACTTAGAGCTGGCTCCTCCTTACACTTCAGGTCTCATCCACATGTGACCCTCCCAGAGAAGCTGTAACTAACTACCCCACCTGAAATAGCAGCTTCCCCTCCAAATTATCTCCTTTTTAGCTCCCTTTAGGATTTAGTGTCTATACTAGAGCTATTTCTTAGTATCTATCATGGACTGTAATTATTCTTATTTTTTACTTAGTCACTGACTGTCTCTTCCACTAAATATATAAACCCCATGACACAGGGACCATGTAAGTGCTGCTAATTGTTGCATCCTCAGCCCTTCTCAACCTGCTGGACATAACAGTGATTCTCAAGAAATGCTAACCAATTGTATGAACAAATGACTAAATGGATAAGTAAATGAGTAAATGAAACAAATGAAGAAAACATTTTAGACTGGTATTCCATATCTCTCTACTTGAGCTTCCTTCAAAGGAAGTTTACATTATCTAATTCTACTCCATCCCAGGCATTTCATAATTAATCTTCATGACCAGTCTATGAGGCAGGCATTTTAACTCCACTTTTTTGATGAAGAAATGAAGGCTCACAGATGTAGTGCCTTGTCCAAGCTTGTGTAACTAGCACAGCTAGAATTTAAATGCTGGCCTCATTTAACAGCAACACTGAGGCCTTTTTACCACTCTGAATTTAAGATTTAATAAATGTTCAGTATAATTATGGAAGTACTGCTTTAGCAAGCAACTCGGTGAAGCAGTCAATTTAATTTACTCTTTGAAGAATTCAGGCTTAAATTTTATCTTTTAAAATAGAGTTAGGCCATGTTTCTTCCATACAGGTAGGCCATGAGATTTCTATTTTCAAGCCGCTTTTTAAATCCTAGATGATAGGAGATGCCCAAGGTCAGGGTGTGTAAGCTTGCCCTAAATTTCCAGAAACTAGACATTCACTGAATGCTTACTAGATGCAAGCTCAAGTTTATCCCTGCCATCCAGGAGCTCCTGAGCACTAAGACACAGATTATAAACAAATGAAGCAAACACAGAGTCACCACAGATCCAACAGAGCTATTCAGGGGGCTGGGCGAGCTGATCCTTTGCCGAGTGCTGACAGATGACCAGAAACTGGCCAGGTAATGAAGGGAAGGCATTCTGCAGGAAGAAGTGCAACAGCCCGACCCAAGGTAATCACGAAGGAGGCTTTGGCACACCAACCATAGCAATGAGAGACCCTGGCCACTGTCTCCTTCCAGAAGGATCCCAAAACTGGCTGCCACAATTGACAACTGGGGGTAGCAGACAGGAGTCGGGATGGCACAGAGGCAGCATAGCACTTGGGTTAGGAATGTGAATTTCT
Organism: Eonycteris spelaea; assembly: GCA_003508835.1. Lineage (NCBI taxonomy): Eukaryota > Metazoa > Chordata > Mammalia > Chiroptera > Pteropodidae > Eonycteris > Eonycteris spelaea. Next base: position 8,556,408 of record PUFA01000026.1, on the reverse strand, counting down.
TCTCGTGTTAAGCATTTAGTTCAGCCACTTATTGTTTTATGACCTCAAGTGAGTTACTTAGCCCCCCTGTGCCTCAGTTTCCCCATCCCTAGAGGGGATGATAGTGATAACACCTGCCCCTGGTGTTCTTTGGGAAGCTTGTATGAATCGATGCATGCGGAGCACAGGACCTGACTCACGCTCTGGGTCCATGGTAGCTTTTATTGTCATTTTTTCAGAATGGTTCATCTTAAAGAGAATTCTTTTGATTTGGGAAAATGGCATGAAAGGAAGATTGTGCAAAATCTCTGCAACCCAACCGCTTACCCAAGCAACCTTCAAGGTGGGTGGAGCCACCAGCCCAGAGACCATTAGAGCAGAAGCTTCATGCCCTTAACTCTGCTAGCAGAGTATGTCTCACATTCAAAGCACCTACTATGGGCCAGAAACAGTGCTGAGCACTTCCTAAGTCTCATTTCATGACAACTCATGTCATCCCTGTGACTCAGGTCCATCATTATCCCCATTTGATGGATGAGGAAACCGGGGCCCAATGAGGCCAGGCGACTTACCCCAGGGCCCACTGCAGGCAAATGAGGACAATGGTTTGATCCATCACATCTGGAAACCCAGAGGCAGCGTGGAGTTTTGCAGGGTGAGCTTTGGCCAGCCCCAGGGTGACTACCACTCCCACTTCTAGGCCTTGCAGGCTCCCGGTGGGGCTCAGCAAAGTGAGGGGCTGCTCCCTGGGCTTCACACTGGAAGGAGCCATTGCCAGTCTCCTGCATATTCAGGCCACCTGCTCTTCCCCACACCAATCTAGGCATTTCTATATCTGAATCAGGGAAGACAGGGTTTGCACATGCGCAGAGTCAAATAAGCCACAAATTTACCACACCCTGCTGTCATTGCATCTTTTTTGCAGGTCAGTGGAATGGTGGAGGTGAGATGGATTCTGAGGGAGAGAAGCTGGGTACAGGCAGATGTCATTCCTTGGGCCCTATGGGTGAGGATGCTTTGCTATTTCAGTCAAACATTTAAGCAGATGTTGCTCCTTTTGAGGTGAGCAATCTTCCTTCAGGTAACGACTTCAAAATTGAAGAGCACTATCCCTCATTCAGTCATTACAAGTAAATCAATGAATGGAACTGGACTCAGCGGGTTTATTTAGAATGCCGCTGGCCTGCAAGTAGCCCAGGGATGGGTCCTCCCTCGGCCGTACACTGAAAAGCAGCCTAGCAGCTCTTCTTAAGTGGAATCATCATGAGAAGCACAAGCAGAGCAAGGTAGCTTCTCAGAGGCACAGGGCCATCCTCATTTCTTAGGTCCCCAATTTCTGGGGGTGTCTGCCTTGCCCGTACAAGTATAATCATAATTACATAAATGTGGAGAGGGTGAGGGTAGAGGGCCGAATACCATGATTGCCATGTTTACTTTCTCCTGTCATAAATCTCTGCAGATTTGAAACAAACACCAATAGCCCCAGCTCAGGGATTCTCAGGTCCAGATTCAGCAGCAAGATAATTTTGGAATTGCTGATCTGAGACTTACCTATCTGTCCTTTCTTGGTCCCTAACTCCTTACCAACCCATTTATTGTGAATGCCACCTCTTTGCTTCCCACCCACATGGATCAGTGAAGAATTTCTCTTGTGTAGTGGCAGGTCCCACTGAGCCATTACTGGGTGAGAAACCCTTCCACTTTGCTAAGGAATTAATTCCCCTTGATGGTAACTTTCATTTCCCTTTGCATCCTTGCCTCTCCACTCAGTTCTCCTCTTTCTAATTTCCCTTTTCTCTGAACTCACCTATGCCACAGCTTTAACCATCAAGCTTGTGATGGAGGGATAAGGCTATTTTATGGCCCAGCACAGTGCCTGGCACACAGTGTGCTTCTTAGTAAATATTTACTATTAATGGCTCCCGCATGTACTGAGCAGCAGCACCACCTCTAGGAGTCCTTTCTTCATCACGTTCTCTTTGTTCTTTCCAGCTGATTAGACTCATTAATTTCCACTAAGTCTCGGTTTCTTTATCTGTCAGTGAGGAATTTTCACCTTGCAGGATTGTTTGAGGAACACATAAAATGGTATAATTGAAACACTCAGCAGAGTCAGAGGAGACCAACAAAGCCTGGTGCTATTATCCATCTTGCTCTGGGCTCATCCGCCTTGCCTGGGACTCCCCACTTCTCCTTCTACCGCCCGAAATCAGTTCTATCTTTTGAGCACTCCTTTAGGGTCTGTCCTTTCTCATGCTCTCTCTGATTTTCCTCTCCTCTTTATTTTTGTAGCCCTTATAGTCAGATGCCCACAATTCAAGGCTTCTAACTCTTCTACTTGGTTTCAAGTAGTTATTGCTCTCCTCCTAAAGGAGAAAATGATGTAAAGATAGGTCTGTATGATAAATTATTTCCCCCTATTGTCTTTACAATGCCTGGCTCAAGGCTGAGAATGTGTTCAAAACCAGCTTACTGATTGGTTTATAAAAGAGTTTTCATCTCAAGGAATTTTTTCTAATTTATCACACACCGAATAGTGTAACAAATAATATCCGTGGTCAAAAAATAAACAGAAATCACTCTACATTCTACTCCTATTGCATGTTAACAGTCGGATTTTTTCCCTGTTCCATTCATTTTATGTCCTTATGAGCCAACAATTTATACAAAGCTGTGATCACAGTGTAGATAGAATTTGGCATTCTGCTTTGTTCACTCAATGCTACCATGGGTATTTTTTTTATTTTGTGACAGAGTCTTCATAATTATCTTTTTTTTTTTTAGGGGCTGCATAATACTCAAGCGTGTGGGCGTAGTGTAATCTACCGAACCGTTTCCCTTCTGTTGATAATGGAGGCTGGTTCTGCATTTTCACTATTACAGACAATGCAATAATTCACCCAGTGACATATGCTGAGCACTGACAGTGAATCAGAAGCAGAGCTTGGCTCTGCAGTAGGCAACTGTGGACCTGTTGCTTTTCTCATCTTTTCCTGAGGGTGGGATTAGTGGGACAGAGGGCATAAATATTCTTGCAGATGCCCAGTCATTTTTCAGTCTAATTCCAGAGTCTCTACTTAGAAACATAAGGAACTGTTGGAAGTCACATTTGAAAGAAGGTGGTGGTGAGGTAGGTCTCGGAGGCTGCTGCCTTCTGCTCTTCTGACATTTCCGTGCTTGACTGTGAATAAAGTCAGCTGTCCTGGATTTATAGTATATGTATAATACATCTCTTAATCTCCTAATAAATTTGGCCTTTAATCTAAAAAAAAAAAATCAGTAGAAATCATAGGAGCTACAGGTAGCAGGTTAAGAGCAGAGAGGGGGCAGGGGATGGAGCTGCTGCATGGGAAATGGGGAAGACAGGAGCTCCCTGGTCATGGATGGTCACTTTTCAGTAGAGCCACCCCTCCTGACCTCTTCTCTCATACTTCCCACAGCCTACCGCCTCCAGCCATGCTCGTCTCCTTTCAGATGGACTTTATCAAAGCCCTTTTTGACTTTGGGCCCTAACACATGCTACTCCCCTTGGTCAGAAACGCTCTTTCTTTGACCAAATTCTCATCTTTCAATTCTCAGCCCAAATTTCCCTCTTTAATGATGTGTCTGATCTTCCAACTGCAATATGTTCTCTAGCACCTTGTATTTCTCCACCAGAGCATATAGCAAAAGTGTAAGTCAACAAATTTTTTCAAGTATTTATTTTGTCCCCTCTTCCCCAACTAGACTCAAATGCCATGAAAACACTGACTCTCAAGGTGGTTTTGCTCGCTCACCCCCTGGCACTCGTACTCGTAGCCCATCACAGATGTTCAATATTTATTAAGCACATTGATGTATGAATAAAGGAAAGGATGCTTACAAAAATATTAAGAGGATGAAAGAAAAGATTGCTGAAGGGATAATGGTAGTTCATTTTCCAGACCACAGTTTGAGTGATGCTAGTTAAAAGAAGGAAATACTACCTGAGAATTATAAAAATATGCAAAGGTAGATTCCAGAAGTCTTTAAAATACGCCTGCATTCTCTAGACATCTGAGAACCAGGTAGCGAACTTCCAATATCTAGCCCACTGGAAACATTGGGACAACTTTAAATTATATGTCAGTCTCTACATTCAAAATTTTAAAACAATTCTGAAAATTCAGACTATCAGAAGACTCTGAGAGACTTACCAAGAGACTTCCCAAGTTTCACTTAATTTGGTCTAAATCTGTCATCTCAAACAACCAGATCTCCTATTCTCTAGTCCTTCAATTTTCTGTCTTAATGTGTAATTTGGAGAAAATCATGGTGCTATTATTATGATGCTAGCTGAACAACTTAATTCCTTTGTACCTTACCATTGCTGAAGAATGAAAATACAGAAACAAAACATTAGCCCTGGGATATGCCTGAATCCCCTCAGGAACTGCGAATGGAGTAGAGCCTGAGAATTAGACGTGAGCTCTGGGCAGCAGCAGGGGTGAGATACACAAATCACCTGAGAGTGTGATGGCAGGCATCTAGGTTTACCATCTGATTCTCTGTATTGACATGCACATGGCATAATCAATAGCTTCAGGACCATAGGTGGAACATGGGTCAGGCAATAAGCCAACATCTCCCTGGGTGACTGCAATAGCCAGCAGGCGGATCTCCCTGCCTCCAGCCTCCCGACTCCCAGTCATTCTCTGCACACCACCAGTGACTGTTCAAAACCCAAATATGACCATGCTATCACTTTGGTCCTTTGGTGGCTCTCAGTCATACCCAGGTGAGAGTCCACATTTCCTTAGGCAGTTATGCGAATGAATGAAAAAACAAACTTCTCTGTGTTAAGGCAATGTTATAGTAGCTAGCATAACAGCTTTGCAATTTATCAATTAGCTTTGAAGTTACTTAACTGCTTTATTCCTAGGTTTTATTCTCTTTTAAAAAAGGGAGATAATAATGGGGTTGTTGAGAGGATTAAATGAGCTAATAAATGTGAAGTATTAGCACAGAGCTAGTCATACTAATCCTCCAATATATGTTTAATATTATGACTATCATTAGTAGTAGTCCTCCTCTGGATGAATGCAACTGTTCTTAGAGAGAAGAGCAAAGGCTCACCTGGCGCTCTTTTGAGCATCACCTTACCTTTTCACTTCTTGCACATAGTCTGCATTTCTGTCAAAGAGGTGGGTCACGGAGTCTTTAATAGCTTCATGCTTGAAAGTAGAAGCTGTTCCAAAGACAGTCACACTGGGGATAGTGGAACAGAGCTGAGCTACAGCTTGACCCTGGAAGTGAAATACAAATACAACAGACAAGTCACACAGGAGAGCTGCCACCTAACCACTAGTCTTGCTGTGGAGTAGGATTTCTCAACCTTGCCACTGTTGACCATTTTTAGGGTGGATTAGTCTTTGTTGTAGGAAGCTGAACTGTGCATTACAGGATGGTTAGCAGCCTTCCGGGCCACCACCTAGGAGGAGCCAGTAGCATCCCTCTCCCTGTTTGTCAACCAAAAATGTTTCTAGACATTTTAAAACATCCCCTGGGGGATAAAATCTCCCTTGATTGAGAACCACTGGAGTAGAAGAAAGTCAGTGTGAGCTAGCAACACCCCAGCACCAAGACTTAACAACTGTTATTGAACGATACTGAGCCTTGGGTTTCTCATCTATATATTAACAATAATGGTACTTACTCCATAGGGATTTGGGGGATGTCTGGATTCTCCAGAAGCAGACCCTGAGGCAAGGATTTGAGTGTAAGTACTTTATCTGGTGTATGATTGCAAAAAATACCAGGGTATCGAGACAAATAGAAGACAGCCAACAAAGAGTATATTATCAAGTCACTATCCACTGTGGGCAACTTGAACTTAGTCCCTCTGAAGAACTCTGTGAGCAAGTGTAGAATAAACTTCAGAGTCATCCCAACAAAGTGGTGAGGAAGCTGGAATATTTATCTACCAAATTTCCATCTGACACCAGTTGAGGGTTGTTTCTACAACAGTAACTCTTACACATGTCCTCTTGGGCCAAGCATGTTGCCACAGTGAGACAGAAGCTCTAATCAAGAAAACTTCAGCGTGTCTAGTTGAGAGCAGAAAAGATGATATGGCCAACAGCATTTGCTACAGGGGTGTTAAGTGAGGCAATATGTAACACAGGTAAAGCACCCAGCCCTAAAGTTGACATTTAATAGGTATTTGATAAATTTTAATCATCCCTACCTCTTAGTGACTTATTATATCCAGGGTTGAGATGTTGAGGCATATTTTAAAAAGGCCAGTGTATGAGGTTTAAGTATGAAATGATCCAGGAGAAATCACAAATGCAGTTAGGAATGGATGGTTTTCCATACCCCTTTTCAATATGGTAAAAATTTAACTCATTGGACAAAATACTGTAACCATGTGCATTGAAGACCTTCCAATAAAACTCGACTTGCTGGTAAATAAGATGCATTCTGTCTCTTTCCAGTGTTCCAACTGGCATCTTTAGGAGGCATAAATTATTGAGGGAAATTATTCCACCAAAGTCATCTGTGATATTAATTTCTGCCTATCACTTTATTTACATATCTTCATATTGGTGGACTAAATTAGGTTGGCAAGTCAATTTGTGAAAATTTAATCCTTCTACCATTTGCAATTAAAGGCAACTCTGAGAGAATCAGAATGTCAGAGTTGGGACATCATCCAATTACCCTCTCCCATCACTGTTTTATGGATGAGGGAAGGGGACTCAGGAAGGTTAAGGGGACCCAGTTCTTCAGAGGCAGATCTGAGATTTAAAGCAAGGTCTCCTGATTTCCAGTTATTGCCATTTTCTATTAGACCATGCTGTCAGCTTATTTTGACATTTAAGCTAAGCAGACTTTTAAGTTGCTACCTTAAATAGACACAATACTGACACACTCAATTACTTGGAGGTCATTTCAGAACGTGGGTGAATGTAAGACTCCAGACAGGCTCCCTGTTTTGTGTTCTAAGAATAGCTTTGATATTTGGTTAAGTTTTTTTATCTCCTGATTTTAGAGAATAATGAGGGGACTATCCTAACTAGGGAATGTAAACATCAGCAACCAATGTAACAATGCTCTGAATTTCGACAGGACTTGATCTAACCTTGTTACTGCTGGCATGGGAGATTAGAACTAGTTCCACCATCTGTGTAGTCTGCCCTGCCTTCTGTCCTTAAGCAAATACGACATTTATCCACTCAAGTAATTTTCAAATTTCTCTTATGTACTAGTCACACTGTGCTATAGATGCTGGAGTGTCAGAAATGATTGACACACCTTAATCTCCATCTCTAGTCCCAAGCCCCTTACTGCGTCTCAGACTTGCGTATTGAACTACCATTTTGGTACCCATCTCCACCTGGCTATTCAAAAATAACACATCAAACTCACCTGACCTAAAACATAATTCAGGGCCCTCTCCAAATGAGTTACTCTCTGTATTAAGTTAAGACTGGTGTAACAAAGTAACCACAATCTGGGGTGATTAACAGCAGAAATTATTGTTTCGCAGATCTGGAGGCTAGACGTCTGAAATCAAGGTGCTGGCAGGGTTGGTTCCTGCTAATGGCTGTGAGGGACAGATTTGATCCAGGCCTGTCTCCCTGGCTTGCAGACGGCCGTCTTCTCCCTGTGTCTTCACACGGTCTTCCCTCTATGTGTGACTGTGTCCAAATTTCTTCTCATAAATAAAACACAAGTCGTATTGGATGAGGTTCCCCCCAATGATTTCATTTTAACTTGATTACCTCTGGAAAGACTTGACCTCCAATTGAGAGCACACTCTGAGGCGTTGGGGGCAGGAATGTATCATATAAATTGGGGGGACATAAGTCAACCCGTAACACTCCTCTCACTGCATTTCCTGCTTCAGTGGGTGGAATCTCACCATTCGCCCTTCCCTAGAGCCAGGAATCTGGGGTAATCCCGGACTCCTCGTCTCCCTCACCCCCACATCCAAGGAGTTGTCAGCAAGTGTGTTATTTCTACTCAGGCTCTCTTGTGACTGTCATTTCTTAGTCCAGGGTGTCATACTTCTATTTTTTTTTTTTTTAGGCGAGGCAACCCTTGGTTGACCTCACAGATTGCAAGGACCTTGTGAGTTTACAATCCCCTATTTTTTTATTTTTTATGCATTGAGCATCTGGTTTTCCTAGGTGGTCTCCCATCCAAGGACTAACCAGGCCCGACTCTGCTTAGTTTCCAAATCAGATGGGATCGGGCTTGTTCAGGGTGGCAGGCCATAGACTGTCATAATTTCCCCAGATTATGACAATACTCTTCTAGCCAGCCTGGCTATTTCCAAATGTATTTTACACTGTGGGCAGAGTGGTTTTTCTAAAACAACACTGAGCATTTCATTATTTGTTTCAAAGCTTCCCAGTGCCTATTATGACTTTCGGAATGAAAAGAATACCTTTTACTTTATCGCACAAGGACAGCCCTCCCGATCTGACCCAGTTAACTTCATTAGCATAGTTTCCCTCCGCTTTTCCAATATTCACCCCTAACAATATACAGAACTTGAGCCATCACCGATTGACATTCGCCATGAGTAGCCCTCTGCAGCCCTCATCCCATGATGTTCCCAGAATGAGCCTTTAACCTTATGTTACTGAGGAAGGAGCTGAGGTTTACAGAGATTAGGTACTTGGTCCACTAGGGCATGATGTGTCAGACCTTGATCTGTTGTACTCACCAGCTGAGCAACCTTGAGTAACATATCAGTTCCTTTAGTCCCTTGTCTTAATATGCAAATTGTAATCCAACATATATACTAAGATTTTTGTGGGATTTTATAATATAATGTACTCAGGGGCTTAGAACAGTGAATGGCAATCGATATTTGCTATCGCTACTACTGTGGCTACTATTACTGTTTTTCTTGGTGTTTTTACTCTATCAGTGGTAGAAGCATATCTGCTATCCCACCACCAGCTCCTAAATGTATCATGCTATTTTAGCTTCAGCGCTAATTTTCTCATATGCTTTTCCCTTGCCTATCATGCCGGTCCTTCCACTTCCTCGGATCATAGCCCCTCCCCCTAAGGCATCTTGTCTTCTACGAATCCTTCCCAGCATCCCAGGCAGAGTCCCTCACCTCTTTGTGTGCCACCATAGACCTGTGGTTCTTTCTTCCAGGACAGCAGCCACCACAGCCTCTGTAGCTACTCACTGACCCATCTGTGAGCTCCACGAGGTCAGAGATTGTATCTCGTTTGGCTCTGCACCCCAACGCTCAGGGCAGAGCCTGGCACAAGCAGGTGTTCACTAAAACTTGTTGAATAGATACAGAAGAAACTAGAGGAGTTTGATGTAATGGGGAAGCACCCTCATCATTTTGCAGATTTTTAGTATTGCAGAGTGGGAATAAAGCATAGATTTAATTAATATATCTAGTCTCTGACCCAAGCAGAACTTTATCATTTCCATTTTAAAGAGAAATAGAAATGTAGTAGTAAAATGAAATGCTATAAGTAACTGGATTACTTACATATTTTTATATTATCATTTAAAATATAATGTATTATATATGTTATATATTACATATATATTACATATACTGTATTGTACATGTAATATATAATACATTAATATATCAAAGTTATATAACATAATTATTAATATATACATATACATGCATAATTAATAATAATGAGTACATAACATTCCATTTATAATATGTATAATTAGTATACTAACACAGCAGTCCCCCTTATCTGAGGTTTCGCTTTCCACGGTTTCTGTTACCAGCAGTCAACTGCAGTTCTAAGATATTAAGTGGAAAATTCCAGAAATAACAATTTGTGTTTAAAATTGTGCACCATTCAGAGTACCACGAAGAAAGGCCCCACCATCCCACGCTATCCCACCCAGGACACAGACCATGCCTTTGTCCAGCATCTCCACACTGTACCCGGTCCCTCTCTGTCAGTCACTTAGTCACCGTCTTGGTTGTCAGATTGACTGTCACAGTGTCACAGTGCTTGTGTTCAAGTAACTTGTATTTTGTTATAATTGTTGTATTTTATTATTAGTTATTGTTGTTAATCTCTTTAACTTATAAATTAAGCTTTATCTTAGGTATGTATATCTACAAAAAATATATGTAGGGTTTGATACTATCTGCGGTTTCAGGCATCCGGTGGGGGTCTTGAAATGTATGCTCTGTGGATAAGGAAGGGGAGTATTGTAATATAATAAGTAATATAATTATATATGCATACATAATATATAATTACTATAATTAGTACAATATATAAGTGTTATATCATAATTTATATTATTATGCAAATAATAATGGGTGGGAAATACAAATTCAGTGCACATCTATTTTCAGCCTTCCCCCCACCCCCGCACCTTTTAGCTCTGTATTAATTCAATCAGGCAATGAGAGGCCCTTGCAAGATCCTCAATGATTTTCTGAAGTAGATAATGCTCAACATTTTCTGAAGTAAATAATGCTCAACAACCAGATAGGTGTTCTCGCTCACATTTTTTTAAAATCTTACTCTCCCTTCTCCAACTCCCAAGGTGAGTGCAGGATTAGCACCTAATTTATCCTTGTTTCTCACACATGCCTAGCAAATGACATGGACTCAATAAACATTTGGGGAAGACGAAATGAATTTTCAATAAAAAGGATTTTACAATTTACCTGCAGACCCAGAACATGAAATGAACAAGACAATCCATTCTCCCAGCAACAACAGTAAATGAAGATATGCATGCACTTGTTTTTAATTGATTTTCCTTTCCCTCTTTAGAATGTAAGAATTCTGCAGCAAGCCTCTGCTTCTCTCCTCTATGACTAACAATACAGCAATAACAGCAGCTGCGTTCCTTTAGTCTCACCATGTGCCAGGTAATGTGCTAAAGGGCTTCATTAATCTTTAAACCACTCGTAGAATATTTGTGTTTCCCTTTTATACCTGAAAATACGGATTCAGAGAGGGAAAGGAATTTGTCCAAGGTTATATGGCTCTAAAATGATAAATCTGGGTGTCCAACTTAGCTGCAAGGCTACTCTACTGTTAGTTTTCTTATCTATCTGGCAAAGCACTCAAGTTGCTGACATGAACTGAAAAGTCTCAGAGAAAAACCATGGACCCTTGGCATCAACCTGAAAGGTTTCATTGATCCACTCTTTGGGTAGCTTTGTCTCAGATTCATACAGGTGGACATATTTCAACTAGCTCAGTCCTAATTCCAGGGCTATTGTCCCCTCAAGCAGACCACAGACAATGGGAAATCTAGGGACAGTAGATACAAAAAAAGTTCCTTTGCATGCCTGAAATCTCTTATCAACAGCCTGGCAGTTCAAAACAAGATCCTATTACAGAAAAGCTAGGCACAGTAGACAAATGACTAGAAGACCAAATACATCTACATAGAAGGCTCAGTACACTGGTATATGTTAAGTACTCAATAAATACCAGTTGTTAGCTACAAATGTCCTGAACTTAGGACTGAGCCTGGTTGAAATTCTGGTCAGCCACTAAATCTAAATAGATCATCTCCTTGGTACATCGAGATTCAGGATTCAGCATCAGAGATTCAACTAAGAGACACAGAAGGGTTGGTCTATAAGGGCATCTATAATGCAGATACTACCTATCTTCCCAGCCTGGCTTCTCATCATATACCAGGACTCTAGCTTTGACTAGACAGAGAACAGTCTTCCCTAAGGGCCACCCCCTGTCTCACCACAGGACCTTTGCACATGCAGTCTCCATGGCCCGGAATCTCCTATCTTTTCTCCTGGCTAATTCCTACTCATTCTTTGAATCTCAACCTCTCTATTACTTCACTGAATCATTCATTCTATCATGACAGGGCTATTTAATGAATGTCTCTAATAGAATGGACACCAGGAAGGGTATTTAAAATACAAAGGTGAATAAAGTCATATATGGTCTCTGTTATCTTGGAGCTTGCATTCTAATAGAGGCAACAGGTATTAATAAAATAAATATACTATTAAAAGTACAATTATACACCTATACCATTAGGGTGAAACCCCAATTGCAACCACTGAACCACTGGAATAAGGCCATGTTGGTGCACTGTATTCTCACAAATGTTCAGAAAACGAGAGGCACTAAAGTTATATGGACGTGTGGCAGGAGAGACCAGATCAAACTCGGATCTTGGTATTAATCTCTACGGTTTCTCTAGCTCTACAATTTGTAGGTCACACTGACTGACTGGTTCTTTAGCTAGGCTAAAGAAAGTCTGGTTGAAGAAGCCCTCAAAGAGTGAAAGTTTATTCATTTCCCTAAGTCTGGTGAAAAATGAAACCCTCTATTGGTAAGTTGACCATTTCCGAGATCACTTTTTGAAAAGAATTACGTGTGTCTCTTCCAAATGTTGTTTTCACTTTTAAGCAGCTCATGGAAACCACAGACCATTCATGTGGTCAAAGAATGGAAGAGAATGAGCAGAATGAGCTTGTGAACGTACCCAGAAGATGCCTAGAGGAAATAGTGGGGCGAGCTTTTTTTCTTCCAAAGAATTTCAGTTTACTTTTTCATCTTCATTAATGCACTGAGGCACTTGGACTAGAAAAGACAACTAAATGTTATGAAATCTAGTACCTTGGCTGCCACCTGAGCCATGCTTATGCTTTTCTTACAACAATATAAACTCCTATGTTGGGATTTAGACACAGGGTTAAAAACATTTTCTTTTTTAGTTCAGTGCTGTCATTTGCCTGTCAACAATTCAGCTGAGTCAATTGTTGTAAGGAGAGGAAATTCAAATCCCACCGTGTGGGCTGATCCATGTGACCCGCCATCAAAGGCAGCAAAGAATATTCTATATTCACGCCTAGTGCACATTGAGACTCAGTCAGCTTTTCTTTGTCTTTATCTTGTCACTGCAAAACTGTTGAACTACACTTGACACTCCCTGTAACACATATGTGCTGAGAATGTCAATGGCAAGAAGCTTCAGGGGCATATGGCTAAGGAGAGAGAAAAGGAGGGGAAAAAGTCGAGAGTGGAACAGGCATTTTTCAACTGCTTAAGATTTAAGGATGGAAAAGTTTTTGTTTGTTTGTTTGTTTAATCCAAAAAAGCAGTACACACATTCTTTGGGAAAACTAAATAGACAATATCTCTTTTTTTTTCTCATTTATTTTTCTGTAGATCAGTGCCTCTCAACATGGAGTGTCAGAACAAGCAGCATCAATATCACCTGGAGATTTGTTACAAAAGCAGATTCTCTGGCTCCACCCCAGACCTATGAACTGGACTCAGAAATTCTGGGCGTGCAGCCTGATAACCTGACTTTTAACAAGCCTTCCAGGAGATTCTAATGCACCTGAGGTTCTACATCAAGAGAGAACCACTAGTGAAGATCATTTTTAATGAACTCACTTCACTCCATGTGGTTTAGATGCTAAGGTCCTCATGATGCTCATACTATCTTAATATCAGATATTTTATTTAAAACCGGGTGGAGCCTGATTATTAGTGTATTTTATAAGTTCCCTGGGTAATTCTAATGTGCATCCAGTGATGAGATCCAGCTCTCTATAAAATGTTTCCCCTTCTCATTTGATCAGTTATGCCTCTTTTCCTAATTGAAGTTGACATCAACATATGAGTTCAGTAACTGAGATCGTCTAGATCAGGACATGACTAACCTAGCCTCCTGCGAGTAAGAGATGCAAGAGGAAATAACCCCCATCTCCATTTGCAAGGTCTGAAGCTCCAGTGCTTGGAGAAGTTCGGCCTCCCTGCTCCCTGGGCCTCAGCTGCGCTGCTGAATCCCCAGGTTTTCCCAGCCATTTGCAGTTCTGCAGTTGACTGCAGGGGTGAATATTGAAACCTCTTCCTTTGCTCAGACTATGTTGAGCTCATTTCACAGTCACTCAGTAAAGAAGCAGTAGTAGATGCAAGCAGTGAAGAGTGTAGGTTTATTTATTCAACTTCATCTGCAGAGAGCTTCCTGCGTGCCAGGTAGGGCTCTCTACATGTTCTAAAAACCCTGTTCATTAGACCTGCATCCTGACCCCATGAGGTAGGTACTATTTCATCCTAACTTTTCAGATGAAAGAACTGAGGCACAGAACAGTTGTGTAACCACAAAGTCACACAGTAAGTAAATAGCAGAGACGAGGTTTGAACCTGTGTTATCTGGCTTCAGCATCCACAGTCTTAATCATTGCCCTGTCCTACAGGACAGTAGAGCATCTAGAGGCTATACGGAGAGAAGGAAGGGCTCATACTTGTTAGTTACTCTTTGTCAAGTGCCACGCCAGGCACTTTGCACACATCTAATTTTACTCTCTCAGCATCATATTCCCATTAGGCTCAGACTCAGAAATGGAGTCTCAGAAAGATCAGTGACTTTATTCAAGGTTATCCTGCTAACAATTAGAAACTGAGACTCAGAAAGGCTAAGTACGAGCAACTGGAAATGATGGGATTAAACTAGGCCTCCTGGTCGCCAAGCCCAACTACTTTGTCATTGGCTACCAGAACAATTCAATAGAAATAAGACGCCTCAGAGGCTGCAGAGCAAGGGAAAGCTCCTGGATCCCATCCTGATTCATTATCGGAGCTGCCACATAACCTGGTCAAGCCTTAGATTCCTCTTCTTTAATTCAGGGATGACAGTGTCTAGTCCATGAGGCCAACTGTGGGTCCAAGGTAACATACAGGATGTGACTCACCAGGGATGACCCAGAGCAAATGCTCAACAAGCCATTTCTTCCCTAACACTGTCCAAAGCCACCTCTTCTGGGAGGCCTTCCAGGAGATACCCAGAAGAGTCGATACCTCCTGCTTTGCCCCCAAACTCACACACATCACTGTGCAACCATCTTTCACTCTAAGCTGTGATTCTTCTTCTCTCCCTTCCTCCCCTTCCTATCTCCTCTCTCTTTCTCCTCTTCCACCACACCACACCTGACTAATCATCCCATACAAATATAAAACAGCATCCTTCACCTGCCCCAGGGGTTGAATGTTTTCTGCAATGTGCAACTTGCCTAACTATATGTGGTAACTCTACTTACCAGCCCTCGTGGGGATCAGACTGCACCTTTGTCTCCCAGTACTAGTTTCTAACTGATGGAGACCATGGATGACCACAAGACAACTCATAGCCCACAGAGTCCCATGTTGCCCAAGAGTTTGGCTCTAGCAACCATGTGGCTGGAATCCTGGCCAGGGAGATAGTCCAGCCCACCAGATGGCAAAGTTCCCTTATCAGGGCTCCAAATCATGGTAGGTCAGAGCCACTTTCAGGCTGGCTGCCTTCCACGTAGTGCATCTGGATAAATTTTCCTGGTTGATTAACATTTGCATAGTGGGGGGGGTGCTGGAACTCACATTTCCAGTCAAATTTAATAATTTTGTACCCACAGTTTAGAGCTGTGGTTTTGATACAATACATTGTATTTCAACCAAAAACTTGTTAGGTAAGGTGGTCATATAATTTATCCTCTGAATTAGGATAATCTTTGAGAGTGAAGGGGGATGCTACTATTAATTTTGCCTGTTCAACAGACATAAACTGGAAGCTCCCTAGGCAACATGGATCACCCTACTTAAAAGGGTATGACCACCCTAATATTAAATCAAGGAAAGGAACTAATAAGGTGGCCAGGGAAGGAGAGCAAAGGTGTGGGCATCTGTGAGATTTGGGTTTTGATCCCTGGATCTCCCACTCATCACCTGAAGGGCTGTGGCCCAATTATTCTGACAGACCTGTCTCTAAAGTTATGATAATATCACTTACCTCACTGGATTGTCATGAGAGTTAAACAGACATGCATAGAGAAAGCTCTGCACAGGATCAAGCACAAAGTGAGGGCTTAGGAAGTATAAGCTTGCTGCCCTACTCCTGTCTTTGCCCATCTACAATATCATCTGCACTCTGAACACAGGCATTTGTGAAAACAACGTGCAACAGCAGGGAATTAGTGCCCTTGCTTGGGCATGGTTTTCTCCACTCAGCAGTTGGTCTTCCTTCCTTTTTCTGAGTGTTACTCTTCGTTGAAGGTGCCTCATTAACCAGGCCTCTCAACAGGAGCCTGACCTTGGTTTCAGCACCCTTCTGACATGATCAACAACTTCTCTGAAAGCAACTGCCCTGGGTGTAAAATACCCAAGCTCTTAAATCGCTGCTCTTCCCTGCCAGCTGTGGGAGATCAGACATCGGGACTCTTTCTGCAACTTCACATCCTTCAACTGAGGTTCTGAAGTGGAGGTGCAGAGCTGGAAGGCTTGGTATCAAATGCTTCCGGATGAGAGTTCATTTATTATCCAGTGCTATAGGGAACAGAAGTGCAGTGGCCTGCTCTCCAGATGGGAATTCCCACAGAGATGTTTAGCCTGATCTGCGACCTTTTCTACCTCTTCACCCTCACACCTGCTCTTTTGAAAGAGCAGCTTATGTCCCAAAGCTTTGCCCTGATGTTTCATATTAACAACGTTCAGTGTTAATTGACTTTCTTTGTCAATGCAACATATGCTAAATATTTTCACTCAAGCCATTTCCCTTACTTAAAGAACGATACCACCAGGTCCAACTTTGTCTTTAATCACTTCTTTATCATAGCCGCAGATACACAGGTTTTCATAAACTGTGGGAAAGAATGAATAACTAATAATCTCTTGGCAGTTTTTCCTTCTTTAATACATCTCAGTAAGGATACAACCTATTGCTTTCATGGTATCCTTTATACTGTCCCACAAATTTTACGTGTTTATTTATTGTTCCAGTCAGTGAAAATTTATGTGCCACGCACATAAATCAATGCATGTATGTATGTCATGGTGCCCTGTGCACACTTTGTTCTGGGAATAGTAAGTGGCAGGTTATGGACCCGGATGCCCTGTGGAGTGCACCTGACTACACTTACCAGCCAGCTGGAACTGGCAAGTCACGTGAGCGTTCAGAACGCTCGTCTTCACACATGCGTGGGTGACAGTGCTCTCCTGAAGGTAGCTGTGAGGAGTGAAGGAGGAGACCCCATAAAGGGCGGGACATCCTGCCTGACACCAGCTCACATGGTAGTTGAGGACTTTGACTCCTCTTCCATCTGTCCTACAAGATCTCCGACCAGGCAATCACACACAGTGGGATAAGAAGGGAGAAAGGTGAGGAGCATGGAGAGAATCGATTTGGAGGCTTAGGACCTCCACATGTCCTTGGGTCACCTACTCCATCTCCTACCTGACGTGGGAAGCCTGACCCAGCTCCCTCCTGTATGTTTCCAGGAGAAAACAAATGAGATGGAGATGGAGAATTATCTCCCGAGTCAGCTCGTTCTATGTGGGGGCAACTCTAGTTATTCTGAAGGTCTTATTTATATTGTGCTATGGGTAGCCTCCCTGTAGCTTTTGCCCCTAAGAGTCATGGCACACAAAACAGTAGACTTGTACATCTTATAACCCTTATCATTGCTCTGTTGATATGTCCAACATTGCTCCCACATCTCGAATCTTCTTTTTTCCAGCCCGATCACGTTCAGTCCCTTCAACTCTTCTCTTTACCAAATGAAAATACATCCAGAGGACAGTGGCCTATAGGATAAAAATCCTCTTAAATGTGGCATGGTGGAATTATCTCCCACCACTTAAGTGTTAGCAGTGCTAGACATTTCTGTGTTCACAGCCTGCTCCTGTATAACTTTGGTTAGCACACTTAAACAAATCAAAAGGTCCAAATAACACTAAAAACGTGGGGAGGATGACGTTGCCATTCATAACCGCAGCATGGCAGCATCTCACGGTGTGCAAAGCCACAACAGTCACCCTACCGTTCCTTCGGTTTTGCCACTGGATTTTAGAGCTGCTTAGTGGCCTGACTAGGCTCTTTGTACATATAAGACAAATCTCGTGCATGGCCCAGGGAATAGGCAATCTCCCTTCGGCAACAGCTGCAGAGTAAGCTTTTCCTTTTACTCACAGCGAGTTATGTCACGTGCTGGGCTGCATTTTAGAGCTCTCACATGTCCATCCTCTTATGGACAGGCAGGAGGTGTGTCCTCGGTTGTAGCAAAAGTCAGCTGTACACATGGTTCAATTATTGCCCAGGTTTGAGGTGCATTTCTGGTACAATATTAGAGCAACACAATTTGAGGACCACAAATTTATATGTCAGAAGCATGGGGGACAGAGAGGGAGTGGTAGATGGTTTGTCTTTTGTCTCCCTTCCTCCCTCCAACACCCACTGCTTTGGGCCACTAAATATTTATAGGTCACAGTCAAAAGAGCTACAGGTAAACCATTCAGAGTTCCAGAGTTTTCTGTCCGCTTCCTTATTCCTAAAAAGCTCTCGGCAAGACTGAAGCCATTATTTCCCCAAGCACAAAACAGACTCTGAACATTTTAGTAAGTTCTTCTGATAGATGAGAGAATAAAATATCACATTTTGCAGTGGAAAATTTTATTCTGATCTCTACTAACCTCTTTTTAAAAAGTATTATTATGAAAGTGACACGTTTTCATGCCAATTGAAAAAAATGAAATTTGGAAAATATAGACAACTATAAAAATATCAACTACAATGCCATATCTTAGAGGTAAATACTCTACATAATTTGGCTTATTTGTTCCAGTACTTTTCCAATATATATATATCAATATTTGGTTGTCCACAGAGTTAGTGTAACACTGTGTACCCTGATTATTTTTTTCTGAGCTTATATTGTGAGCATGTGGATTATATTGTGAACATTTTTGTAGATCATGACAAATTCTTTAATATCATTTTGACTGACGGGGGAATATTCTATTGTGTGGATATACTATAATTCCTTTTAACAAATCCATGTCTTATAGGAAATCAGAATGCCATATTTTTATAAGCTATATTTTAGTGAACATTTTTATATAGAGATCTTTGTAAGTTTCAAAAGGCAGAGTCAAATCTGCTTTATCTGCATATTTTGTGTCTAGCACATTGTAGGAGAAACCAAAGATGTTCAGTGTTTGCATACAGGCTGGCTGCCTGTTTCACTAACCCTCTGATTATTTCTTTAAAAGATATCGCCAGCAGATAGATAACATTGCATCTTGTATTTTGCATGACAACCCTAACAACATGAAATTACAAAGTCAAATGTCTTCATATAGTTCTACAGAGAAGATTTGGGAGGCGAAGCAGGAATTCCAGATTCTGTGGTTCACACAGGCATAAAGTAGAGCCTGCCGAGGGCCATATCTGCTTTAAAGACTAATTTTGTATTGGGAAATCAAACATGGTCAATACCTTAATGGCTAACAAGCTATTTTAAGTAATGAAACTATCTATATGTCACTCACACTTTGATGATAAAAAACTCATGTATTAATTTCACAGAGTTAATAAATGTATCCATCTCTATGTAATTAAGAACCTCATTATCATTACACAGATGGTATCTGCCTGGAACAGGTGAAGTTCATCAATTTAATAAAATCCAACAGTTGCCAAGCATCCACTCCATCCTGGACCCTGTGCTATGTGCTGGAAGCACCATATGTCTAAGACCTACTCGGACCTCAAGAATATCTGTCTAGACAAGAAGTACACTAGTGGACAACCACAGTACACTCGTGCCTGCCTGGCATATGGAGGTAATTAATACATATCTATTGGATGTATGGGTGGATGGATGGGTAGATGGGGTCTGACGAAGGTGGAGGAATAAAGAGAGCTAGCTAGAAAGGTCTGTCAGGTTGAAAGGTGTGGTCGCAAGGGGAAGGTGTACAGACAGGCACGGCTGGAGACAAAAACATGGGTGGGGAAGCGGCGATGGGGAGAGATGCTTGCATTAGTCTTTGGTTGATCATGAATGACTTGCTCAGAGGGTTTGGGTTTCCCCAAAAGCAGACCCTAAAATATAGATTTGTGTGCATATCGTTTATTGGAGAATTGACCCCAGGAAGTGAGATGAAGAAATGGGGCAGTGAGGCAGGGAAGGAAGAAAGCCTGTGTAAGAGAGACCATGTAGCACAGGCCCCATAATTCTCTCATCCAGTGAGGAAGCTCAGGTAGTTTATCTCCTGACTCCTATCACTCACAGTTGAGGGATGCTTCTTGGGGCATTAAGTCCCGGACACTTCCAGCCTGCCCCAACCACGGCCGAGATGAAGAAAATGACCTCAGGCCAAGAGCTGCAGGAATCTGTTGGATTAAACTTGACTGTCTGCACTGACCTCAGGGGTGAGGGTATGGGTGGGCATCCAGGTGTCTGTTACAGAACCTAGTAGGGGTAACAGGCTAGAACTCAGCAAGCCAACTCTGTGATTAGACAAGAATAATAATCTCCTTCTAAATAATACCATCAGCACTTCCTGCCTGGGTATTTGCTCTTTCCTAAAGCCTGCAATGTGTCCCTTTCTTGCTTTTTCATATAATTGTCTCCTTGTCTCTGCTTAAATGTCACCCTCTCAGTGAGGTCATCTTTGATGATTCAATTTACAATTCATCTCTCTTCCTGTTTATTCTCTGTGATAGTATCTTGATTATATATATATATACATATATATATATATACACACATCCTTGATCTTTTATAATATTTACACATACATATTTATACACATTTATAAAAGATACACAGATATACATGTGCATTATTTATATATACGAAAATAAGTATAATATATATATATATATTGTTTGATATTTGGCTATATGCCTATCTATCTCACTTATTTATCTTTGCATTCTAGACATGTAGCATGCTGCCTGGCACATAGTAAGCACTCAGTAAGGTCTGTCAGGTGAATAAATAGGTCCACCACTCACCTCATACACTTTCTGGCATAGGAAGACTGGTGTCCTCCATCGTTCTCTTCTCTAGCCCCAGGCTTCAAGGTCCCTATCGTCTCTCCAGCTGCAGGTGGTGTGGCTGGGGAAGATCGCTGACAGGTGGGAGTAGGACTGGCCTTTGCTCAGCCCCGGGAAGGGGAGTTCTTGTCTTGGCCTTGAACACCATGGGGATGAGCTCTAAAGAACAGGGCTCTCTTCAGTTGCTTTTCTTGCTTAAAATATTTGCCTTCCTAAATGCATTCCTGACTGGATATGTCTTCTATTTGCTTCAAATCCAGGTTTTCGGCCTCACTAGTATAATTAATTCCCTGGAAGGTTTAGATGTGGGAGAACTTGGGGGCCCTGGGAAGTAATGATTGCCAGATAAAATTTGTACTTGCTAAATCTGGCAAGCCTACTGGAATTTATCTCCTGGCATGCTTCTGTAGGAGCTCTGGGAAAAGGGCAAGTAATGTGCCCACCCTCTAAGTCGCAGGGAGCTAGGTGCATACCTACCACCTTGCTCTATCTACTACAAGCTGTCCTCTTGCCCTCCCACTGCCCACCTGGCTTCTCAGAGGACAACGTGACCCTATATGCCATTGAAAAAGACAGCTTGTGGCAAGGTCCTTTTGATGCTCCAAAAATAGGCAAGTAGGCAGACGCAGCGAGCAGATGGGTAAAGCTGTACCTGCTGTCTTCTCCCTCATTTCCTGACCTGCG
Source organism: Eonycteris spelaea (assembly GCA_003508835.1). NCBI lineage: Eukaryota > Metazoa > Chordata > Mammalia > Chiroptera > Pteropodidae > Eonycteris > Eonycteris spelaea. The sequence continues at coordinate 8,534,952 of PUFA01000026.1, read as the reverse complement.
TTAGTGGTTTACAGTACAAGTTTTGAGAAAGAGCTATCTGAGTGTGAATTCTACCTCCATCTTCTTTGCCAACCATATGGCCTTGGATAACTGACTTCACTTTAGTAAGCCTCAATTTTCTAAATCTCAAAATGGGTTGATGATAATAGTATATACCTCATAGGGTTTTGTGAGTGAGTATAAAGTGAAATAAGGAGTGCAAGTAGTTGGCAGCTTACTTATAAAAAATAGCAAAAATGCATTTCCATGCTTAATTTTACATATATAATACATATATACCATATATATAAAATTGACAAAATTTGAAAAATTGAAATTTGACAATTAAAAAATTTTTTTAATAGCTACTAAGTATTATCTTGAATCTGAATTATCCATTCAGAGTTAAGAATAAAATTCAATTAGTAGATCTGGGAGCTAGAGAGGAGAAGAAGAGTCTGGTGAAGCCAACATTACATGATTTATTCTTGCCTACCTGTCACACTCATCACTACCTACTCAATACCTGCAGCTCCATGCTTTCCTGGGGCTTTTGTCCCATGTTTTTTGGCAACCTGGAAAACTATTTATCTTACGAATTCTGCTGACATATCAATCCTCCTCCATAAAGAATGAATCTATCTTTCTCCCAAAGTACTTCTAGCTCCTATTATTGCACACTCCACACCCTACTTCACAGCTAGTGGCTTATCAGTCTCCCCCAGAGAACACAAGAGTCCTCCCAAAGACAGGACTGTGTCTCACCATCCTCATCTTCACAGGGCACTGTCCAGCGCCAAGCACTGAGTGAGCACCAATTCTATATGGCTCTATTCAACTGACCGTTGGGTTCATCTGGCCACAGAAAGTTTTCAAATTTTTCCCTTAGAAAGGAGCAGCCAGCTTGATTTTGAAAGCCTTTGATGGCTTCCCCTGATGGATATAATCTTGGGTGCCACACTGACTTTCAGAAAAAGTGGAGTCTAGACTTGTCCTTGCGTTAGTTGAGACTCCTATTTTGACACCACATCCAACCCCATGCTGAGCTTAGGACAGAGCAAACAGCCTCCAGGCTCTGCCAATCACCCAGGAAGTCCTCCACCTTCCTCTCCTTGTCAGAACAATGGAGCCCCAGCCCTAAAATGCAGGAAATCCAGGAGACAGACTGGCAGCTTGACGGAACTTTCTGTCAGCTCTCTGACATACAGGGCATTCCTGTACCCCTGACAGTCTGAATGTGGCCCAGACATTTATGAAAGAGAACAGGAGGCAGTAGTTTACCCCTCCACTGCCCCAAAGCTGCAGTCAGTAGGTAGATGATCTGTCATATCCAATGGGTCAGAAAGGAGACAATCTGTCATATCCAATGGGTCAGAAAGGAAGAAATGCAAATGGGCATTTGCATTTCAGAATTATATAAGAGCATTTAGAAATACTCATGAAAAACATGTTATTGTTGTATACAAGGCCCTTTGATTTAATGGTTAACTTTTAAATCCATGTAGCTTGCTTCTGGTTTGAGACTGAAATTATTAAAATCCCAATTTAACCTGAAGATGGACAGCAATTTTACACACACACACACACACACACACACACACACACACACTCACTCACTACATACATACATACATACATACATACATACATAAACAAAGAGGGGAGGAAGAGCAAAAACAAGCATACTTATGTGATTTGAATATATGCTTCCTTAAAACCATGCTGGATAGTCTAACAACATTCTCAATAATAGAATTAAAAATAGCTAAGTGGACATTATGTGCCAGACCCTGTGCTGTCTACTTGATATACATTATTAGTTTTCTCATTTTACAAATGAGAATGAGGGTCAGGTATTGAGCCCACATCTGTCATACCCAGACCAACCCTAACTATTACACTAGATTACTATGTGAATCAACAGCCTGTATGTTTATTTTCTCCTGGCATGCAAAACTGAATGCCTGCTCCAAGCTGAGAAATGCAGGCATGATTGCCAGATTTTATGGACGCAAAATAAAAAATAAAACCAAGAAGGATAAATGGCAGCCTTAGTCTCCAAATAGTTCTTACGGTTTTCTTGTGATTTTACACTAAACTATGTTCATGGCACTCTAAAACTACTGACTTCATGCTCCAGCAACAAGTCAACTCTTCTACCAGCTGGGTGAACAGCCAGAGAGGCTGAGCATCCAAGAAGGTCAAAAGTGGAAGAGTTAACAGGTTTGGTATTGAGAGACTTTGAAATAACCATTCATTCTAGTGTGACACAGACGGGTGACATTTTATGAGGACATTCCTGTTCACCCTCCATCCCACACAATAAGCTGGGTTGCACTCTGCTTTGATTAGCAAACACTAAAACATGGACAAAGTAATTATTACTATTATCTCCGAGATAGGGCACGATTTGAACATAAGCACAGGCACCATTTCCTGCATGCTCACTCAGAGCTGGCATTGTGCTAAGGATCCTATTATCTTGTTAACTGCACAACCTTAGGAGGATGGTGCTATTATGCCAATTGTATACTCGAGGAAATCGAGACTTAGAATAAGCAACTTGGTTAAGATCACCCAGTAAGTTGCTATAGCTGGGATGCAAAAGCAGGTCAGTCTGACTTCCAAGACTCTAACTTTCTGTGCCATAATAAGTATAAACTAGCATGTGCTACTACAGAGAATGGAAATGAACACAAATATATGCCTTAGACTACATTTAAAGTGTGTCACATTGCAAAGCTCCACCACACAGTGACAGTTATATCTAACTCCTAGTGAACTTCAGGCTCGTTCTAAGTTCTCTGCATCAGTGGTTCTCAAACTTGAGCGTGCACTAGAGTCACCTGGTGGGCTTGTTAAAACACAGGTCATCAGCCCCGCCCCAGAGTTTCTGATTTTGCTGAAATTCTGGGGTGGGGCCCAAGACCATGCATTTCTAACAAGGTCCCAGGTGATGCTGATGGCCCGGGGACTGCAATTTGGAAACCGCTGCTCTATGTGAATTAACTCACTGAACACTCACATCAACACTTTAATCCTCATTATACAGATGAGGAAACTGAGGTCCTGGGAGATAAAGTAACTTGCCCAAATAATGAGAAATACCCCTTTAATCTTTTATTTGAGCTTCTCCTCTTTAAGCCCAGAAGAACTTTACTTCTCCTTGACACTGCTGTCAAATCCCACCACAGGAGATTAAAGCCCGGGGCCCAGTTGATCCAGCTCTGGGCCATATTGTGAAGTTGTTCTGCTGTTTTGACTGGCTTATGTTGTGGGTTTATTCATACCATGAGGAACTGAAATGGTTTTGGAAACAACGAGTATTCACCAGCTCCCTTGACTATCCGCTTACTCAATCCATCAGCATTTATTAGCCTCTTCTGGGCACTCAGCAGAGTTCTAGACAACAGGAAGGAGTCTCAGAAAGGAGAAGATAAGCTTCCTGAACTAACTGAGCATGAGGCTGTGAACCAAGATCTAAATGAGGGCCATCATTGGGGAATTCAACAAATAGACTGAGAAGGCAAGCAGAGCTGCACGGATTACAGAAATGACGCTTGATAATCATAATGGTCATCATAATAACTCTCATAGGCCAAGTTCCCTGGAAAAGGACTCTCATGGAAAATCTGCAGGTAGGGCTTTTACTAGGGTACTCTTGGGAACATCATCTGCAAAGGATGGAGGGAAGGAGGATTGAGCAGAGGGAGGAGTAGAGCTATAGTTGTTGCAAGAGAAGCTTTAGCCAGTTCCACAAGGAGCTTCAGAACAGGGCTGGCCCTTCAGAGTTGTCTCCACTGAGGCAAAGGAACTGGGCTTTTGTAATCCTGCATCCCACAGTGCTTAGATGTCAGCTGCCCCTGCAAGGGACATAAACTTTGAGCAAGGCAGCTCTCCTCCCCTGAGGGCAATTACCGGGGAGGGATACAGCTATGCATCATCGGTAGTTAACAATCCTGGCAGCTATGAGACATGAGTACCTCAGTCCTGAAGGGTGTTCTGGATGGCACATCACAGCATCCACTACATTAGGAGGTAGGGCTGGGGTCCAGGCGTTGGGCCTAGTGGCCCCCAGAGTGGGATGCGGATTGGGGGGCGGGGCGGTGAGTGGAAGAGACAGCAGCTAGCCCCCGGTGGGGATGTGTGGAGGTTTTCAAGAAGGAAGGAGCCTCCTCCATTTTGGGAACTTTGCAGTCATCAACAAAGGACTGAGGGTGTCAAGCGGAAGTGACCTCAGTGATTAAAATGAGTGAATTCAGATATATATAACTCAACCTTGTTAGAGAGCTTTTTAAAAACTAAAAAGTTGATCCAGTGCACGAGGGCTAACTGTTCAGAGACTTAATGAGTGCTTACACAGGACTCAGCAGTGAGCAAGATGTGTTTATCTCTTGGTTTTGAAGAGCCTAATAAATTGTTATTACAGTTGCTTTATTGACTTTGAAAAGTCTTGAAGTTTGAGAGGGACGTCTGTAAAATTAATATAACATGAGCACGGCCAGAACAGAGAACCCTGTTACCATGGGTCTATCCAGTCAAAATGGTCAGCCCAGGGGCCCCGTGAAGCCCAGTGGTGGCCCCAGAGGAGGAGGGCGATAGATTCAGCGGCACGGGAACCAGCTGAAAAACACTAACACAGCCCTTCGGCAGCAAGCACAGAGGGTGACCACCCCTGTTAAACCTGGCAAGGACTGCGAAAAGACTGCACAAGTCCCGCCAAAGGATCTAATAATCAAAACTTCTGATGCGCCCTCCACAGAAGGAAGGGAGTTTGAAGGTTATTGTCTGAAACGGGAGTTAGACGGGAATCGTCAAAATGGGCTAGGAAAAGCCATCTCCTATTCAGAAGCAAATTGCTTCATCTGATAGGGATATTTTAGCTAGAGCAAACGATGCAACAGGCAGGAGCAGTGCCCACCTAACGCCCTTACTCGAAGCTAGCCTAAAGAAGGACGATGTACAAGCAGTGGTGATTGTTCCCACTCGAGAACGCGCTTTACAGGTCAGTCAAATTTGCATCCAGGTCAGCGAACACAGACCTCGATGGAGACCCTGTGTTGGAAAAGAGACCCGGAAGTCTGGGATTCACTGTTTGCTGGCACACTCTCTCATCTAGTACCTTTGAAGGAGGCCTGCCAGAGGGGGCAAGGAAACTTCAAAATCCTATAATTCAAGGTGGTATTTTTGAGAAGCTTTCTCTGACTTTGCTTCCCCCCTTTTTAAAAGTTTAAGGAACCTTTCAAACTTGGCAAAAAGGGGCAAAATTTTAATCTGCTTTTCAGGGTGGGAATTTGAATGGCAGTATCTGAGCAGTATATGTATAAAGCATGGATTTGCATTTCGGAGTATTAGCCAGGACAGACTTCAGTAATGTTAGCAGTTCTGGGGCTTAATTTGTGTGGATCACTTCCTGTGTAACTGTGTTGCCCTCTGCCCACCTTGATATATAAACTTGCAGGAATAGGCAACCACTGACAGCCTTAACTTCCATGCTGCAGAAAGTTGCTCGCTGTCCTCAGTGACAAGAATTAGTTGCCCTTTTGCACTGTAAATTGCTGGCAAAGGCTTTACAGTCAATAGTGTTATTTAAATGCGCCTTTCCCACCATGCTTGATGTTTCACCTGATCCTCAGACAAAAGGGGTGAGATGAACAAAAACCAGTAAACGATTTTTTAAAAAATGTTTTGCATTCCTTTTTAACCCAGTGTGCTAAATCAATCAGAAGGCATCTATGATTTTAAAAAAAAAATTTTTAAGTATTTTTATTTCCATATGCCACTGCTAGCCCTGAAATATTACAAGATAAGTCCTGCATATGCTTTCACGCTCAACTCATCAGATAAAGAAATCAGTTATTCAAAGTTTTTTTGGCTCTGTCTAGTTCCAAGCAAAAACTATTTGTGACTCACTCAAAATTTCTTGAGGATCTAAATCCTGCAGGTGCCTCCTGATCAGACATACCCCCACCTCCTTAAACATTGTAGTAGGAGCTGCACAGTACAAACCCCAAAAAAGAATAAGCACATTTATTTGGTATTCAAGCCACATAGGTTCCTCTATCCAGCCATTGTTGGCTACCCAATACAAGCGCTAATTAAGGAAGTGATCTTTTCCAGGGAAGGATGGGGAAGGAATTTAAAAGCCATCAACTTTTGACCAAAAAAATCTTTCCCTTGTACTGATGCAGCTCTCTTCCTCCCTCACATCTGGCAAGATGAAAGGAACATTCTATAGAAGAAAAGCAAGAAAGGCTAATAAACACAATGTTGTATCTCACCAGAAGATCTGGGTGACTAAACAGCACCGTCCTCTTTGCCATCCTCAGACTGTGTCTGCTTGGTGCCACATGCTCGTGGGTCCCTCTTAAAGCACAGACTTTAAAGGAAGAGAGTAGTGGCACTTAAACTGCGTGGGCCCCACTATTGGACAGCCTTGTACAGGCAGCTGCCCAGTTTTGTGCTTGACTCTTGAATAGGAATGGCTGAATGGAAAGATGCTCTAAGGACTAGGGCAAAGCCTAGTGTCTGTTTCTCTTTTTAATCCCCCTCACAATAAGGAGTATTGGTACTACTGGAAGTTGTTTTCGTGTTCTTCCAGTATCAGGTGTTTTCTAAGTAACGGTAATACCTTTCTCGTGGTTCATCTCACGAAAACTATTCCCTATTTTTACTATTTAAATAACGTCCAGCTTGTGGTTGAGCTCATGGTTGCAGAGCTGTGTAATGGGTTATGGCCTGTGACACACCTTGCTGCCTCTGTGCCTGTTTTGTCTTTCTCTTTCCATACATTCCGATGGAGAAACGTTCTTGCTTTTCTCTTCAGAATGGAACAAATATATCCCAAAGTGATCTTCCAAGGGAAGAAGTAAGGGAGAAGGAAACCTAAATATGTCTATAACTATTTTCAAGTTGGCCCTGAATCATAATATGGGTTGGCCCCAAAGGCTGGAGAAAGGGGAGAGGCAACTGGTTATCAATATTTATTTTGGAATGAGGGAGAAGCACCTTTCCTTTCCTGTGTGTTTTATGTTTGATAATATCATGCTTGGGTTAGACTCAGACAACTTGGCACAAAGTTTTGAGAGTAAAGGGTTGGAATCAAAACATCTTATTCTGATCACTTGGTTTATTTTTTCTTCTTCTTCTTTTTTAATAGGGTGGGAGGGAGATTACTGTACCCCAAAAAGGAGGGTAAGAATTTGGAAGCACTTTGGAAATTCATAACCTCATCAGAAACTGCTTTAGCCATGCTCCTGACCTTATAGACGAGTAACAGAACGGTGAAATAAATTCTAGGGAATTAAGCCATGTTATTTTAATGTGCTACTTTTTTCAGGTTCTGTGTGTCTTAAAAATTGTTATTGTGGAGTCAATTTCTGGCAAAATCCCTTTGTCAGGCAAAATATTGGCCTTGTGAGAACTGAAGTTAGTCAACTTTTAGGTGAACTTAAATGGACTTTGGTGAGCTTGTAGTTTTACTTTATATCTTTAAAGATCATTTTTTAAAACTGACAAAGAAAATCCACCTTCCTGATCTAAAAACTCATCTTTGGGTAAAGAGTTAAGTGTCCAAAGGTTATAACAGTTCGTGAGGTCAGAGGGAGCTAGCCTGGCACCTGGACTCTGCCCATCTACAGCTGACAGATTCCAACAGAAGTGTATTTAAATTATCCAGGAGACAATATTGGGCAGGGCAAGGGAGGGTAAGGTAGAGTTTTAAGGCTACTACATTTTAACCAATGGTTGTGGGGGAGGGGTGCCTGGAGAAAATAAAGTCACTTTCCTTTTTTGAAACAAAACTAACACTTGAAAAAAATGATTTTTTTATTCAGTAAAAATGAGATAGAATTTCAATGCCCCTAGCCACAAGGGCCCAGTTTCACTGAGAAGTGTACAACAGGGACTCAAAATTTTGAAAACATTTAAGGAAAGGGAAAATTGGCTTTCTGCTGATTGGTAAATATTCCAGAGGGGCTCTGTGTGGCTCTGTTTTTGTTGGGACACATTATGTTGTATGCACACGTATAGACCAGAGTCTCTGCTGAGTTTATAAAGTTTAGAAAAGATGGTTGATAAAATCTTGATTTTTATTAATTTATCTTAATAAAAACCCATTGGAACTCTTAAAACAAAACAAAACAAAACATTAATTGCATGCTTATTATGTTCAGGCATTGTTTAAATGTTTTACAAATATCGATTCACTCAAGCCTCCAAATTCTATGGGTAAGTATAGTAACCATAGTACACATGAGGAAACTAAAGCACAGCTAAATAATAAGTCATGGAGATTAGGATTCAAATCCAAGAAGTCTGCTCCGAAGACTGAATGCTTAACAACTGTATTAACTGTTCTCTGACTGTCTAAGAATTTAAAGAAGGGGATCATGATAGGGGCAAAGGGTTAAAGGAGGGGTACTAATGAAGAGTGATAGGTCCGGAAGTTTTCATCTAGGAGATAGAGACCGACAGCATCACAAGGGATACTGTTGAATTTATCATGGAGTGAGCTGCAGGACGGGCACCATCAGTGGCCTGGGGGCTGGGGTACCCAGGGCCATGGCTCATGGCCTGGTGGGTGCCCGTGAGAACAGACAGGCTGTTTCTTGCTATGCATCCCATCTTTCCTGGCTGAACTGATATTTCTTCTTAATAAGAGCAATAATATTCCAAAAAGGAACTGCAGTCTTGAGGGTGTGCTGCTGGGGAAGTGGATGGGTCCCTGGGGTCATATCAACTCAGCAAAGAATAGTCCTTGTGTTTAGATTGCTTGGTGTACATCTAAGGGCTGGAACCATAGAGCTAAATCTTCCTTAAAGTCTAATTATATCTTATGTGTTTGAGGAAAGTGATGTTTGGAAAGGGGCTTGTGTGACTACCCCACTAATACATGAGGACATTGAACAGCCGGCTGTCAGGAAGGTACACAGAGGGAGCTGAGATTGGCTTCATCTGCTCCCTGCTCCACATCTCAACAGCCAGCCACCAGCTACTATTTGCTGCTCTTGATTCTGGTGATGAATGCCAGAGTACCACTGAATAATATTTTCTAATCAGATAATAATTACAGTGTGATGATAATAATAGTAATAATAGCAGCTGACATATGAGTTTTCTTTGTGCCAGATAGCATTCTAAGCCCATTACAGAACCCTCTTTTAAAGCACCATATAAAAATTATGAGCTAGGTGTTATACCCATTTTTACAGATGAAGAAACAAGGTACAAGGAAGTTAAAGTACCTGTTCAAGGTCTCTCACCTGAAAACCAGAGAACAAAATGAAAACTACCTCTAAGCTCCAGAATCTGGCCCTTAAGTTCCATACTGTCTCCATAACTTAAATGCTACCTTTTTGGCCCCTTTCTTTTTCCTTTCTCAAGTCAGCCATGTCAATGGAAGGTCCTCCCCTCGTCCTGAGGCTCCCTCAGCTCCTGGGCAATCCCTAGTTGTCCTCAGTATGTGAAGAAGAAAAGCCACCGACAAAATCCATGGTGTGAAATCCATTCCAGCTCACTCTGAGCAAGAACAAGACTTCTTTCAGCACTGCCTACTGGTCAGCACAGCCCTGTATTTAAAAACATGGCTCTGTATTCAGAGAATTCACATACCAGCTCTTTCTCTTCATAGCTGTGTGACCTGGAGCAAGTTACTTAACCTCTCTGTGTCTCAGTTCCCTCCATTAAAGTGTGGATGTAATAGTATCTACCTCATAGACAGTATGTGAAATTACTAGGCTCAATCTATTTTAGCTCTACCCCCTTGTGGACTGATATATTTATTCAACTAATATTAAATGAATGAATCCTATCTCAGAGGCCATATTGAACCTTTATAATGTTTATGATAAAGATTGTTTTTATGGCCCAGTCATGACCTCTAAAGAAGTTAAAAGGAACTAGAATAAAGATCGAGAAAGGCTTTTGCAGGCATAGACATAGCTTGGAAGAAGTGTTTTTAGATATAGTTTCTTCAACCTAAGGCATATTGCTGACTTGCGAGGACTCCAGGCACTGGCTGCCAGCAGCAGAGGTTTCCAGAAGCAGGGAGGCGGGGCCTTGCTACATGACGTGTCTCTGAAGCATCTTTGACATTTAGGAAGGTGAGAACCAGTTTCTCGAGTCAACAGTTAGAGAACAAGGATCTTAACAATTCCAGTGATCCCCAGGCCATAGCCCTTCCTGTTGATGCCAAGATATAGTTAACCCTTATCCCTTTGATTATTCATGAAGGATAAGATAGAGCCACTTTTCTCTTTAAATTTTCAGAGGTTCCGTTTCCTACAGTTATAGGCCCTGGGGATGACAAACTCTTGCTATAGTGAAATCCCTCTTATCTAGGGGCTCAGGGTGGGACAAGCAGAATAAATGAGGGAGGTGCCGAGTTTTCAGAGGCTACTGCTGTGGTGTAGTGTCAAGGATACTGGATCAGGAGTCCCTGGCACTGGATATTTGGGTTCGAATATAACCTCCCTACTAATGAACTCTGCAGTCTTGAAAACAGCCCTGAATCTCTTAACCTGGAAATTATAATAGCTAAATTTTACTGGATATTTATCATGTGCCAAGTATGCTCCAAGTTCACAAGTACCACCTAAGGCTGGCACTAATATCACCTACTTACAGATGAGGAAATTAAGTCTTAGAGAGGTTGGGAAGCTGGAGCTAGGATTAAACTCATGGAGTCTCACTCTAGAATTCAGAGTCTAATCTCTTCACTGTCTCTTATTATCCAATGGGGGGAGGGTTATTTAAGGATGAAATGTTTTCAAAGACTCTGGTACATAGCTAGTATTCCATACAGGTTGATGTTGGTCTTTGTTTTCTTCCTACTCTGAGATCTCATGCTTGCTCCTGCCAGCTGGGGATACAGACTGAAGGATACAGACTGAGAGTAGCTGGACCATGGGATGATGGAGGGGGTGCTGTCTGGGACAGCCACAGGGGCCATGAAGAGGGGTCCTTGTTCAACTAATAGTGCACACTGAGTACAGACAGAATCTGGGAAGAGTATTCAGAATGTGGAGGGTACGAGCAAGGACCCAATGACTGCTTAATAGATGAAAATGTGTAAGATCACTAAGAATAATTTTTTTCCTGGTATTAATGCAATGACAGGACCTTCCTTAGCTCAGCAAATAACTTTTCTAGAGCATAGAAAAATGGCCTGCAACAGCTGTTTGATTCATAAATGTTTACTGCATTAATTATGTGGCAAGAAACAAGCACAAAAAGAATAAGACACAGTTGCTCTGATGGAGGGGCTTATAGGTTAGGGGAGAGAAAAAGATGAGTAAATCACAATTAATAATAATAATGTTAATAGCTAACATTTTATACCTTCTATGTTAAGTGCCTCCTAAGTATCAGCTCATTTAATGTGCGTAGAAACCCTCTGAGGAATAAATGTATTGTTACTCTCCCCGTTATGTGAATGAGGAAACTTAGAAGTTGAGTAGCTTTGGATACATCATTGGCTGTCAGACTCTAGGGCCCTTGCCTTAGCCATCACCCTTAGGAGGGAGAGGGAGGAGGAAGGTGCAGCCTGGAGAGGCGGAAACGCCAGACGCCCTATGCATGGAGTAAAGGGAATGCTCCCGGCTTTAACAGGTAACCCCTGGAATGTCAGTACTTAAGATAATAGGATTTCTTTCTTCTCCTTTCTTACATAAAGTCTGAATGGCAGTAAGGCAGGACAGGACAAGGAATGAAAGTACAGTTATTCAGGTTTCTAGGTTCTAGGAGGGTGTAGGCTCTGCTGTCTTTAACATGTGCTCCCCAGGTTAACCTTGACACCTGCCAGGAAACTAGAGAAGAAAGAGAGCATGGAGGATCTCATAAGAAGAGCAGTCCTGGAAATGATACCTATCACATGGCCTCTGCCCTTGCTCCATTAGCTCAAGCTCAGGTGCATGACCCTAGCTAGATATAGGAGAAAGGGTAGGGAAAGTGGCTTAAAAATGTGATCCCTCGCTGGGCAGTCACCTACCAGCAGCAACCATCTATGGAAAGAGAACATAGGGCTTGGAGGCAGCCATCTTGGCCACAACACTATAGAAACTGCAAGCCCTTCTGTATTACTGAAATAAAAGGAAATGGAGAAGGAGGGAGGAGGGAGAGAGGGGAGAGAGAGAAGAGAGAGAGAGAGAGAGAGAGACAGTCCAGATGATGAGCTTTTGTGCCAAGAAGCTAAGGAAAACTTTTTCTTGACAATGGGAGTCTCTGTCAATTATAAGCAAGAGCAGATTGGTGTGTTGGGAAAACCACTGTGGCTGTGAGTAAAGATCTGATTCAAGAGAGAGGAATTGCAGCTCTCACAGTTTAGCCAGCTCAATGAGTGCTGCAATAATCTGGGGGAGAAAACGCTGAGGCCAGAGGTGAAACAGCCGTCGATGGGCCAGGGAGAGACAGGAAGATATAAGAAATGTCCTACTATCTGGATTTCTTTATACGAAAAGCTTTCTGACCCCTGTCTCTACTTTTCATGAATGCCCACCCCAGATCCATTTCTCATGAATACCCACCCCCGCCACCTCCACTTCTCGCCATTGCCTCACCCTCTACCCCCTTTTCCACTCTGGTTCAATTTACCTGGAGTGCAAACACTTCCACAGAAAAGTTCTCCCTGATTATATCCTTCACTTCTATCCCAGGTCAGGTCCCTTATATAAGCACTCTTATTAGCTTGTATCTCCCTTTCATAGCGCTTGGCCTTTATTATTGTGATTATTTGGTTCATATGCCCACCTTTGATTTACAGGACTTCTCATTGGAAGAAGAAAATCTGGCATATTCTCTACTGAATACCTAGTGCCTAACTCAAACCGAGCAAGCCCTCACTACATATGTGTTAGATCAGTGAATGAATGAAGGAGTGAGTCATAGGATTTGGAGACTTGTAGCATGTTGGAGAAGAGCTAGCCATGATTCTGAGGCTGCTGGGTAGACGAGTAGTACCTTTCATGATTAACGATGGTTTTTATTTTTCACAAAGTATTCTCTCATAGTGATTTTGCAGATGTCGTTCTTTTCTGCTGAAAGTAAATGACTATCCAATATATCCAAATCCTCCAACACACTGAGGATTCCTACTCACCGCAGGCTCTCACATTAGTGTTAAAACTATATGTGGTTAATCAGCCTCTCAGGGAGGACCATCAGCACACAGGCCCATAAATGAGGTTGGGAGCCTCAGGATGCCCCCTTTATAGATTTCACCCCTCCCTTCTGTTGGTTTCTCCTTTGAAGTGATTTGTATGACACTGGGAAATGCCCCATCCATAATGAATAGAATTTAATAATTGAGTGGTAGCAATTTAACTCTGTCTGAAAGTGAAGTTCTGCTTTCCTTTCCAAGATCTGTGGCACAAGTCAGGCTGCTACTCGCTCTGTTCAGATGAGATTATAAAAAGGAAAAAAGACTAAAAACTGGAAAGCATCAAATGTCAGACATAGGTGCAAATAACCACATAGTAAGCGTAATGTTACTCTTCAAAAACCAAGCACATCTCCATTCAGGACACTGAAAGTCACAGCAGCTTGTTAAATGGAATTGGCAGAACAACCCCTCATCTTGAAGTTCCTGACATGAGCCACACCCAGTTGCTTATTTCTTACTTTCCCTTTAAGATGTTGTAAACCCATTTTCAACTAGGTTTGAAAGATTTGATTAGAGGTATTACTCTTTCAGATTTTTGTTGTGCTATTGTCAGAGAAAAACAACATCTTCAAAGATATGTAGACACATGGGCAATTCCATTGAGAAAGAAACTTGCTTTGAATCAAAATTATTTTCCTATGCTATATTAATGTTTCTTTCAAAATTACTGTTTAGGCTGGCATTTCTCACATTCCATCTGCGATTTCCCCATCCCAGCCTTCGATAAAAATCAGATGGAAGTCTTGGTGCTATTAGAACTGCACACAGAATAATTGAGTTAACTCAATTTAGGAAATTTTATTCTAATTAGATTTAATCTTCTTTTTACCTCTTCAACATCAAGTTAGGAAACATTATTTGGCCACAGTCTTTTGGCTCTTTTGGGCAGAAGTTGAATAAATATTTGTTAAACAGATGAATAAATGAAGGTTTTGGGCTCTCCCAACATTCTAGGTTGTGGAATAGAAAGAAAAATCAGCCAGATTAGGGTATAAATTCTAGTTCTGCTACTTGCTACTTCGCTTTCTTCAGGCCTCTGTGGGCTCTCCACAGTGAAAAATGGGGCAGCCCAACAAAATGGCTGTATTAGCTCCCTGTTACTACTGTAACAAATTACCACAAACTGAATGGTTCAAAAAAAAAAAAAAAAACAATACCCTACAGATTTATATTACAGTTCTAGAGGTCAGAAGTCCAAAGTGGGTCTCACTCAGCAAAAATCAAGGTGTTAGCAGGGCTGTGTTCCTTCTGGAAGCTCCAGGTGAAGAATCCATTTCTCTGCCTCTTCCAGCATCTAAAGGCCGCCTGCATTCATTGTCATCCAGCAGCGCAGCATGTTTAAATCTCTCTCTGACTTTTCTGCCTCCCTCTTCCATCTGAGGACTCTTGTGATTACATTGGGCTCATCTGGATAAGACAAGCTAATCTCTCCATTTTAAGGTCCTTACCTTAATCATATTTGCAAAATTCCTTTTGCTATGTAAGGAGTCATGCCTACAGGTGCCAGAGATTATGACTGGACCTCTGTGGAGGTCATTATCTTGCCTGACAGAGCACCCTGCAGCCAATGGCTGCACTTATCAGATTTGCCCAACAGTGGTGGGAAGCACATCCATTCCTCTCCAGGGTAACAAAGATAATACATGAAAGTGCCCCCAGGAGCTCCCCCACCACAGAGCAGTGGCTGGTTGTCTTCTTGAAGGAATCCAGTTCTGCCTGAGGGTGACTCACTGGCCTTTCCACTGTTTGGTGGAACGGTCTGGGTTTTCCTTAGATTTTGTGAGACAGTGTCAATTCCACCCAGCCTGATTGAGTACTCACATACATGGATGTGCATTTGGCCCATGTCTTTCCTCTAATGGTAACCTTGAATTCAGTGCTGCACACCACCTATCAAATCTTGGTTGGGAGACACACTCACCTGAGAGATGCTAACCACACTTTAAACTGGCTTCAGATTAAGCCAAACTATATCCCTCTGGCCCCAGAATATTTGCTTTCACTATACTTTGCTTTACTTTAGCACTGTTAATACCTTAGGGTACACCATAAGAAAAGCATCAAGGTAATATTTGCATTTACCGTAACAGTTTTGTTGAGTATGTTCATACATTTCTTATGAGAAACCACAGAGAAATATTCCCCTGGGCTCAAAACCTAGTACTGTTATGGTTTTCCCTAATAGCAACTGTTTTATTTCCATCGAATGAACACTAGCTCCCATGGCTGGTCATTTTGACTTATTTGGAAAATAAGGAAGCTAAGCCAAGATTGTTGTCCATCCTCAACAAAGCTTTAGAACATCATAGCCTGCGTTATATATGCCAACTTATTTTCCTATCCTCATTTTTCCTCCCCAGATCCTTCATCTGTTTCACATTTTAGTTCTTCCTGTAATATCTGTAAGCCCAGAATAAGACATGGTAAAAACTTTTTTATTTTTGAAGACCTTTTTTTCTCATTTGTGAGACACATGCTCCTGACACATTCTCCTTTGTTCCAGGAACAAACAAATGAAAAAAAAAATGCATGAAAGGAAACATCATCAGTGTCAAATGACTCGCAGCAGAACTGAGTTTAGCACCATCATAAAGATGGGAGCTTATGTTGATAATATGAAAACAAGTCTCTAATGCTTTGGATGCTGAATAAGCTGAGATTATAAATGCCAGAATTCTAAATGGCTTCCTTGCCATTAGCAGATTACCTGGCACTGGAATCCATTTCTTCTCCAAGGGATATTTAGCTTTTATTATATCTTTACTCGTGATCAAAAGACATCAGCAAATTTTGCTAAAGTGATTGAAGATATTCCTATTTAGGCATTCCTAAAGCTCAGCTCTTTGCCTCCCTGTTTTTTGTATGTGAGCTTGTCTTCTCAGAAGGAAAAACAGAAATGTGCTTTATATTATGTAAGGTTTTGAGAAATGTTGAAAACCAATGTTTTTAAAAATCAATGTTAGCATAACCTCCAGTGAAAGTATATTCAAGTTAGACCCAACCATAAGAGTTCATCTCTGAGTTCATCAAATCACAGAATCAGCAACACTGAGAACTTCTCAATAATCAGACTGTATATCAGGACCTTCTCTTGCTTATATCTAACCCTAGAGTCCAGAATATAGTATGTTTTCAATAAACACTTGAATTAATGAATAACACCTCTCAGTCTCAGAAAGGCTAGAGTTATACTCCCACCCCAGTAGACCATGACTGCTACATAGTGCTTGCCATGTGGCAGGCATGTAATATGTACTGAGTGACTGGCTCTGAGATACATCCAAACCCTGAAAGAAATTTCTCCCACCCCTGAACTCTAGAGCACCAACTTTCAATTCCATTATTTTCCCCTCATCAAAAACACACCTGACAGATGACATTTGCATGTGCAACCACCTCATGAGTATACTTAGGTTTATGTGTAATTCCCATTGTGCTAGTACAATCTCCATCTACCTCTCTCCCACTCAAGAAAGTAAATCAGAATACGAATGAATAAGGATGTCATTAATATGGGAACAATCTAGAATCCATGACAATTTATTGAAAATGTAGCTCATCCACCATTTTGACATTTCAAATAACAGTGGTACAGGACTGTGAGGCATCTTACAGTGATTGACACCAAGAATGACAATGCTTCGGGACATAAATTGTCTCTGAGATCCACTAAATCCTAACATATCACCTTGGAGACCTTCCTAAACTCCAGAGGAACCATCCCTGAGGCTCACTCTATCCCCAACACAATCATCTCTATGAGCTCCTCTGTCCACGTGAGTTTCACCAGAACCACACAGATCATCCCTCCTAATGGACATAGCTCTCACATAGGAATCTCACTGTCACTTGAGCATCCCTCCACTTTTACCATAATGATATCGAGGAAGAGGACTCACAAGCAGCCAACTTACCACACCACCACCAGCCGAGTGCACGAGCACAGACATCCCTTCTCTAAGGTTGGCAACTTCAAAGAGCATCATGTAGGCTGTGATGAAGTTCATGGGGAATGCAGCAGCCTCAGAGAAGCTCATGTCATCTGGGATCTTGTAGACAAACTCCACAGGCGTGCAGACCACCTCTGCCCAGGCATTGTAATTGACAAATGCCATGACACGGTCCCCAATCTGGATGGATATAGAGAAGCAATGGGTTAGTTGAGGTTTTATAACCTTTTTTGAGAGATTTCTCAAATAATAATCTAATGAAAACTATAGATTCCTTCTCAGGAAAAAAAAAAAAAAACCTTCAAATATGCACACCCTCACCTGCCTCCCAATTTTAAGGCATTTGTGGATGCTCTGAAGCCCATCTATGAAAACTTTCCAAGGGCTATGGAAGCCATGTTCTCTACTTCTCTTTCTGAGCATAAGTACAGTGTACATCACATCACACACTACGGAATGTTAGTGTTGGCAGGTCATTTTACTGACTTAAGCTCTTATCTAATCTCTCTGTTTTGGAGCTGGGGAAAACTGAGCCACAAGGTAGGTTAAAGGAACAAGGCTAGGAGTAAAACTGCTTGTTTGGTCTCTGCCACCCATATGGATTCCCTGACAGCTAGTTCATTGTGGTATTTGCATCAGAGTTTAGCACTGGATTACCAGTCACAGTGGATGTGAACCTGGTGCATCAGAAGAACCATATAAATCTAAGTGCAGGAGACTAAACAAGAGCAACCAGCTGAGAGTGAAATAGGAGCATGCCACCAGGTGTGTGTCAGGGACAGCTAACATTTATTGCATGAGTACTATATGGCAGACATTGTCCTAAGGGTATCACATGTTTCAATTCATGTAATCTTTACAACACTCTGGTTAAGGCATGGCTAAATAGTGTGTTCTTTTTTATAGTTTACATCAGACATTATGCAAAAATATAAAAATAATAAATAAAAAGAGCAGCCATCCCTTTAGAGTGGTTATGATAGTATACTAAGTTTTTTTTTTTAATAGTATGTCATGACTAAAGGAAATACAAATAGGTGAACTAATATAACAGCTTGTAGGAGCTGCCAAGTGCTAATTAAAGTGAACCATTCTGCTATTTGATTATGTCAGTGGCTTGTACTGTACTTTCAAATATAATATTCAAATTGCTATAGTTATAGTGAATTCTTAATAAATTAACAGCTTTCATATATGTATGTGTTTTAGTTTATATATATATATTAAATTGATTCCCTTCTTTAATTTCTTTGTACCTTAGCATTTCTCTTCTACCCCTACTCAACAAACAACAAAAGCCTCCTATAAGAGGGGCTCTGTAAGAGTCCCATTACAGATAATGATCATAGATTTTACAGACATTTAAATTGACACAAAGATTAAAGCACCTGCCCAATGTCATGTAGCTAGAGAGCAGCTAGGCCAGGATGTGAAGCTAGGTAGGCTGACTCCAGATACCAATAATTAATTCATTACGCCTGTAATAAGTGCTATAAGGAAGACATAAAGTTATTAAGGGTATACAACAGGGGAACCTACCAAGTCTGGGAATTTAGTTTAATTCTTTAAGTCTCAGTTTTCTCAGCTCTAAAATGGGTATAATATTAGGAAAGGGTCCTTACGAAGATTAAATAACATAATATGCATGCAATGCACTTGGCACAGTGCATGTAAAATGAGGAAAGAACAAACAAGTTATCTCCTAAAAAGCACAGATTGGTTCCTGATCTCGTGGAATCCACAGTTTAATGATCAAAAGCTAAATACAGACTCATATTTCACAAAGCAGAATGGATAGTTGTCTAATGAAAAAAACTGATGGAAAGGAGAGGCTGTCCCACTGGTAGTGAGTGTCTTAATCCCTGGGAGGGTTGAAGACCAAATGATGAATGCTGGGACTATTGTCTTAAATGCAATGGCTTAGACCAGAGGCCTAACACTGTCATCTTCTTTTGCATAGAATCTTGAAAACCCAAAGATACAGACTCAGTACCCCAGAATAGCCAGTGGCCTCCAGTATAAACACAGAGTGCAGTGAAGAGAGTATTACAGCCACCTTGACGGACAGTGATGGTCAGTGCCATCACAGTAAGGCTGACTGCTCCATGCTACTCATTCAATTTTGCTTCATCTTTTCCATTTCATTATAAAAATGGAAAAAGTAGCTAAGCCATCCTTATCAGCCCCAGTCTCAGAGTCCAGAGATAGGTACTTAAAAAATAATCCAATTTACTTCATTATTTGATTCTATTATGAAAAAAAAATTACTGATGGAAACTGAGTCCAATTATTCCTTTATGGCTCTGCCTCTGGTAACAATTTGTCAAGTCTCTGTTGCAATAAATCAACCAAGAGAGTTGTTCAGCATGCTGCTGCATGGAATTCCATCTCCAACGTGATCAAAAACCTTAAGTCAAAATTATAGAGGGAATATTAGTATTGGTTTTCTCCAAAATCACACCCTGACTGGAAATTTGTAGGTGGTTTCTTTTATTTGTGCATCTGAAAGTTGCCAGAGGGAGGTGGGAGGTGAAAGGTAGGTTTGACAATAAGCAAACCAGAGCAAACTAGCAAAAGAAAGATCACATATAAGGTAAAATTAAAATATATATAATCAAGCATAGTAAGTTCTCCCTTTAAAGCAAAGCCAACAACAACCCTACCTACTGTTAATATTCTAAAATAATAGGTTATTTATCTGTGCTCAGGATTAATAGAATTTGCAGTATGATCTTGTCGTTTGGGATGGTGTGGAGGAGTGAAGAGCAGATAATGTTTCTTATATGCAGCACTTTCAGAGAGAGAGAGAGAGAGAGAGAGAGAGAGAGAGAGAGAGCGAGCGAGCGAGCTGCCTCTGGTTATATTGCTTACCCGGGGACAGAAAATGTGAACTCATATGAAAGGAAAAAAAAGTACACTTATTTCTTTCTCAGACTTTTTCTGCTCTATTATCTGTAAACCATTGACAGAAAGACTGATGGGTAGGATGAGACTTCCAGACATTCACCATAACGAATTTGGAGCATATTGATATTTTCAGAGTCTGAGGCTCAGATATACTGAGACTAAGCAGCAAGCTCAAATTCAACTCCAAGGGCATTTTGGCATTGCATGTTATAGGATTTTCCCTCCTGTGTTTAGTACTGCATTTGCAGATTGGGAGCAGGAGTCAAGATCATAGGATTTTAAAAAGAGAGAAAAGGCTCTAATAACTTGAATCCAGGTTCAACTACTACTTACCACATTTTGGACATCACAGAAAATTACTAAACCCTTCTGCACCTCATCTCTAAGGAGACAATAATCTTTACCACAGAATTGTGGTGAGGCTGAACAAAGATAACTTGCCCATGTTTCTGGTTATAGTGGATTCTCAAATATTAGATCCAAATGTCTCCCTGGGGAAGTACTTGTAAGCGAGAGCTCTTTTACTTGATATCCATTGGTTTTTCTGACTCCAAACTACTGTAATTTTGTGCAATTGATTTGACCACAGTTTTTTTTCAGTTTTTATAGAATGGATTCTATTTTATTTGTATTTTATTGGTAGGAAGAGTCGTACATCTTTTCACCAATTAATTTTTTTTATTATTTTGGACAATTTCAAACATGTAAAAAAGTAGTCAGAATGACATAATAACCCTTCTTATATATCCATTGCCCTATGCCCAAGTTCAGCTACCAATGGCTAGTTTTGTCCCACTGTCAGATACCTCTACCCTTAGGCTTTAAAGTCTTCATTCGAAATGCCACTTGGCCAATGTCTGAAGTAATGGTTTATAAGTGATCACTTAGATGCATCAGTTAAGTAGATATTTAAAAGAATCAAATTATAAGACACGGAGGCTATTTCTCCCCAACTTTTGTGTTTTGTAATTGATTTTTGAGTCTCAGGTGATGGGAAAATGAAAGCCTTGTTGAGAGAAGGAAGTATGCACAATTCATTAACCCAAGGCCAAACACTTTTATTTAATAGCTGTATAATATGAACAAAGGAGAGGACAAGATTTCCTCTGGTCACCAGACTGTTGCCAAGAGCCTCAAGACAGTGCGTGAGAAAGGCATGAAACATTTGAAAAATCCTATCATATACAAACATTTCTAATAAAACCAAACAGTAAGACCTCAATAACAATACGTCATAGATCATTTCAAGCATTTTCACTAACTTTCATTATGTCCATGGATTCCAGTCAAAACATTACCTCGTATCCTTTCACGCTGTCCCCCAGAGCTTCAACAATCCCGGAACATTCGAAACCTGGTACCAGGGGAGTCTTGGGAGGGTTGTCGATATTCCCTTGTCGCACCATCAAGTCAATGAAGTTTAAACCACTGTGGACAGCAAATATGAAAAGAGAGAATTAGAAATGAGATCCAAAAGAAAGCACTGGCCTGGCTTTTTCTCTTCCCTACCCCTCCCTTTCAGGCTCCACCCGCCCCTCGCCCCCTTCCTCTCTCCTTTTTTTTTTCTTCTTTTTTTCTCTGGAAAAGTATGCCCAATAGTAATGGCACTTAGCTCAATGTCACCAATAAAGCAAGACTCAATTATCTCTATTGACGAGCAATGGTTTCCTGGCAGTTAAAATAGCAGTTGCAGAGTTTACATTCTAATTCGAAAGATAGCCCCTTTGCCCTCTCTCAGAACCTTACTTTGACTTTAAAAACATATATTGACTAGCCTGATCATTAGCCATTCTAGCACTTAGTTGTGGGTAAAAAATACACTAGGAAGAAATTATAAGAAGATAGATGAAAAACAGCCAGACACAATGGCCATTAGCCAATCTATGAGAGAGAGAAAAGACGTAATTTAAAAGGTCTCGAAACAATCATCACACCTAAATCATCGCACAAAGTTACACCAGCTCTGTGCCATCAACAGCCCCCATATGGTGAATATGAGGCATCAAGAGAAAACATTATGTCCAGCTGGAGAAGGGTGACTTGAAGAAAAGAGATTAAAGCCATGAACCAATGGTTATGGGAATGATGAGGATTTGTTTCAGAATGTTTAATTATCTCTGGATGAGAGAAGTTATTAGGTATTTTCTACTAACACATTGCTTTTGAAATAAGAAAATTACTACATATATCAAAGTCATTGCCTTAGAAAATGATATACTTGCTTCTAATGATGCTCCCAATACTCCAAACTGTGTGTTTTTAAAGAGCTACAATTGATAATTGCATTTTAACACCCAATTACTAATCAAATGAGAAAACACATCCCATTGAACGTGTATTTTTTTTCCACCAGGTGTGGTTCTAATATCCTTCCTGTTTTCATAAGCCACGATCCAATAAAGACTCAGTTATGGAAACCAAAGTCCTCGTTCTGACCCAAAGCCTACTAGCATCTGACCACAGCTTAAGTAAAGCTTACCCATTTCTTCCTTGGCATCTTTGAAGCCAAAGGAAGCAGCTAATTATACCTGGTCTCAACTCATCAGTCTCATCCATACAGAATTTATTTTGGTGAAGAGCATAACTTCCTTGAAAAATAGTTTCAAAAATCACCATCTTATCAAGGTTTTCTTGACTACAAATCAGACAGGTTTTACATATTGCCCCATTAGAGTACCTCTAATGTATGCCCTCCTTGAAGGCAGCTGTGTGCTTTATACTTCTTTGCCTCCAGAGTGCCTGGCACAGTAACATAGTAAGTACTCAAGTAACATCTGCTGAATGAAGAAATATGAATACTCAAAAATATGTGATGCCAGTTTGTATACTAACTCCTTTTAAAAAGTGGTCAAGGGATGCTCAGAGTAATGCACACATTTCTGAAATGTATGTGTAGATTTTCAAAGATCCAACTTTGGAGATTAATAGTTATTAGGTCATTCATTAACCAAAATGTTCTCCAATAACATGGACAGGTTGTAAAGAGCTTGGGAAGACCCAGGCATGACTACCAATTCCATCACTTCTACCTGTGTAACTTTGGATAAGTTACTTAACTTCTCCAAGTCTCAATCTCCTCATCTGTAAAATGGATGTTATCATAGTAATTATCTCACAGAATTCTAGAAGGAATTAATATTGCTACATACATAGTAAGTATTCAATAAATGTTAGCTAGCCTTTAAATTCGCAACTTCTGTTAAGAAGGCAGAAGTATGTGATACATTTTGGGAAGACTCCCATTAAAGAAGGACAAAAAATAGTTTCAGAACTGAAATGGGAAAACTTCAGCTATGTGGAAGTTTCATTTCTGTGAAATAGGCCATTTTCCAACACAACAAAATAAATAAAACATCACTGTATAACAATAAAAGGAATTTCTATGTTCCAAATCAAACACAGCATCTCCTCTCACACACATTTTAGCTTGCTGTGTTTTCTTTTGTGTGAAAACCTATGATTTCCCAAGACTGTGATGGAGAAATGCCAGAAGAAATTACTTGACATTTCTGTAAACATGCCAGCCCCGGGTGAAGGCTTCATCTCCATCATTCATTACGCTGCTCAGTAGGGCTGCATCCAGTCTCCATCCAGCATAGAATGGGCACAGTGATGGTAAACTGAGATCTGCTACCCAATTCCAGTGAGAAGGGATAAGACTCACTTTACAAAAACCTGTATCATCCCATTTCCTCAGTAAAGCATGCAGTGATTTTCGTCAGGGTTATGGAAAATACCACACATCTTCAGGAAAGAAATGTGAAGCAGATATATCCTGGGGGACGGGGAACAGGTCAGTGTTTATCTCAGCACAAAGAAGAGGCGAATGATTGTTAATGGGGCACATTTTTGTGTTATACCAAACCTGTTTCATGGTGCCTGCCCACACACCTCCTCTTGATATGGTTATAGTTAGCATTTACTGAGAATTCAGTTTGTAGCAGGAACTATGCTTACTGCTTTGCCTTTGTTATTTAAAATTCAATGATACTCCTATGAGGTATAACTACATAGCTATTTTTCAGATGAGGAAACTGAGACTCAGCAAGATTAAGTAACTTGCTTAAGTTCACATCTTTAGAAACCGTCAAAGTCAGGATTTGAATTCAAGCAAATTCTAGAACCCAAGCCATTACACACAGCACATACTACTTCTTTATGGGAAATTAACTCACCATCCTTGCTGAAGAGGCATGTGTCCAAGGTACCATGTTTATAACTCCTTCTCTCTTTGATGGCCAGTAGACCCAGTTTTGGAGGGGTGACTATTCATAATTTAAGCAAAAAACTCTTCCTTTTTCATGAATTAAATGAGCTGGTCTAAGAACTGGATGTTTTCTCAAAAACTGTGTACTGGGAAATATGCAGCTAATGAACAACTTAGTATGCGAAAGGATGTCAAAAGATAGAACTGAGATTGAGGGACCTAGTTGACCTGTGCTTTGGGGAAGCATAAGTGAAAAAGCCAGTCGGTAGGGGAATCACAAAAGAAAAACCACAAAGAGCAGTAGAGTCAACCCAACAGCCTGAACCACGGTTAGGTCTTACAAGTTTCACTGCTGAATTACCAATAATGGGAGGGTCCGGTCTCCACACTTGGTGAGGCCCAGTACCAGTGCCTCCTGCTCTCTCCAAGAGTTTTGTTTTTGTTACTTCACACGTTTTTATAATAGGACCTCTTGGTTTGGGCTATGTGTGTGGTGTCTGTTGCAGAAAACCAAAAGATACAAACTAAAATAAATACCATAATTAATAACCCTACAGCACACCTAGACTGACATTATTGACCTCATTGTTTTTTCAGACAAAACAAATAACGTTGTTTAGAGACAATAAATTATTTGCCCAAGACCCCACAAGCAGTGAATGGTTTAAGCCATGGACTTAAACTTGGGTCTAACACTTTTCTTTTCCATCACGACAAGGAAAAAGCAGGGGCATATCAAGCTATACATCTTCAAAATTATAGTTTCCTATATTCTCTAAGGTAATTTGATTTTCACCTAGAAATTTTTGGAGGGTGGCAAATGACTACCTGATGACTCAGACCGACATAGCAGGTGATATTAAGATGTCTCTCTTAGCCAATTTTTATATGGTTCTTAAACATTTGTGATCTTTGAAAAAAATAGTGCTGGAAAGTGCTTCACATAATGTTTTTCTAGGTAATTCTATTTTTTTTCTCCAGGATTGGTATAATTTTACTAAATAAGCCTTATTTTTTCCTCCCATACTAAATTATTAGTCAAAAGCTAGTCTTAAAGGGTTATTACTGAGACATAACCTTCTGAGAAAAATGGAGGCAGAGGTTTGAGAATGGAACTCTGAAAAACTCAAATCATAGGATGAGGGATATAATAGAAGATACAAGGAAATTTGGGGACAATTGATTTGAATAATAACTCTTACATTTGCATAGCATAATGCAGTTTATGGTGTGCTTTCATATACATCCCATTAAACTTTGTAACAATTCCAGAAAGACAAGAAGTGCAGATATTATTATTCCTGTTAAATAGATGTGAACTTTGAGATTCAGATAAGGGAATTGATTTGTCAAAGACAACACAATTAGTACCTGGCAGAACTGAGACTTGAATTAATGTCTTCAAACTCCTTGCTTATTGTATAGCCCATGACATTATGAAATCTCAAATGCAGTAAATCAAATGTTATTAAAAATCAATGCTTTCAAGAGTCAGGAACAAGAAGACTAAAAGGAAATGGTGAAAGGAAACAGATGCAGGGTGCAGGGTCCAGGTCCTATGCTGCCATCAGTAAACTGTGGGGACTTGGCAGAGTCTCTGAAGCACTCCCAGCTCTCAAACTCTGCTCACTTGATGGTCCTTTGTCCTGTGAGCTCTGCTTAAAAGATTATCAAAATCAAAGCTTAGGTAGGGAGGGACAGATGCTTGGTGTTCTTGATAAAAGACACTGATTTGGGATACTTATATTCTATCTAGAAGCTAAAGTAAGGCAAGCTAGGCTTGGCCACTATATTTTATTTTCTGTTATCTATTAAGTGATGGATGTCAATCCTGTGAAGTCTCATGAGATATTTAGCTGTTTTCATTTTGTGTTCCACTAGTATTCTAGTAGTCAGTCTGCTAGAGTATACAAGAGTCATCATCTCCTATGATGATGATGCTACATATTAGGTATTATGTATGGACCATTTTAATCTCCATTTTGTGCAAGAGGAAGGTGAGGCTTAGAGAAGATAAAACACCTTTTGCAAATAGGTACCAGAACTGGGATATGAGCCCTTTTCATATGACTTCCAAGCTTGCATTTTTGACTGCTAGGCTGTCATTCTGTTATCTTTCAATCATGGTAGGCTTCTACCATGTTGTGGTTTGGGGGTCTATTAATTTCTTTTGGATATACTAATAATATTAAAGAAGACACAAATGATTTCTTAAAGGACACTACTAAGTGGATGACAGAACTAGCCCAGCTGTAGTTTATTAATGTTCTAAATTGAGGTAAAACTGACCCAAAGAAAAGCAAAGAAGAGATGATAAACATGATAAGAGTCTCTTGTCTTTTATTCTTCAGGTGAAAGGAGAGCAGGGGTTGTTTATATGAAAGGGGATGTTTCATTTTAGATCTCTTGCTATCTTGTTCCTTCCTCAGGTTGTCAGCCTCTTCAGCACTGACCATGGGCATCCAAACTGTTGTCAGACCATTGCACAAAGAACAGTGCGAGGAAAATTACCCTCTTCCAGCAGCCTTCTTCTTTGTTGATGCAGATAAATACAGCTTCATCATATATTTTGATCTCACACTCAACAGTAGTTCCAAGGCTTGCTGTCCCATCACTGGTTCAATTAAGAGATAAATGGCCAAAAAAAAAATAACCTTCAGAAACCCATTACTTACCAAAGGGATATTGTTAAGCACGTTCTTAGTTACAATGTTTTTTTGCTTCTTCATGAAGACAGAGGAATCTTACAGGCCCGGTACAGTGTATAAACTGATTATATTTCTTTCTTGACATTGGTTATTAGGAAGTTTTGAGCCAAATTTGTACCACCTCACTCTCAAAACTGTAGGGCTTTAGTCATTCATTCTCTGTGTTATCCTAACACTTATCTTCCTCTTAATTTTCTGAATGCCCTGGAGTTTCCATTTTTTTAAATCTTAAATTCTATTACAGTGATTCTCAAACTTTATAGTGCATCAGAATTTTCAGGAGGGCTTGTTAAAACACAGATATTTTGGGCTCCATCCCTGAGTTCCTAACTCAGTAGGTCTGGGGTGAGGTCCAAGACTACATATCTAACAAGGTTCCGGGTGACGCTATTGATGGTGGTCTGGGGAACATGTAGAGAACCGCTAATGTATCATTTTTTTAAAAAAAACATTTCAACTTCTTTTTGGAATCAGGCAAGACAAAAATTAATATATGATTATTAAATAGATAGCAAAATGAAAAGCCCTCTTATCCTCTAAGGCATCTGAATTTTTTGATCCTAGTCCAAAGGATGTTATTTACTCTTGTTAAATGTGGTCATATCTATGGTCTTATTAGATTAGATTCATCATTCCAAATTGCCTGGCTCTTTCTTGGATCTTAATTATTTTCATCCAAAAATCTGGCTCTTCCTTCTGCATGTGTGTTCTCTGAAAATATAATTATCAGGCCATTGACTTCTATGTCCAAATTGCTGATAAAAATATTGGATAAGTTGACACATTCATGGTTCCTAGGGTATTTATAAAGACCAGGAAAGATGCCATGGGGGGAATTTAAAACACAGGACTAGCGGACATGTTTTAAGTTTCTTTACATCATGAGCTCTTATGATTTTATGAAATATCTCTAAGATACTTTGAACTCATGTGTAATAAGTACTCAGTAAAGACCATAGGACTCCTTGTGTGCAATGGCAGTTAATTCCCCTCCCCTGTAGCAGGGATTGCTGACCACATGGGGTGCAGCCTGCCTGAGCCTCTAGTAGAATCAATTTTCTGGATGCATGTCAGGATTATCATGGTGTTTATTTTATTCCTTTTTTCTCTCTCTATGTGCACATTCTGGCCCCAGCTCTGAGAGTCTTTTTAGGCCAGCACATACACTCGTGTGCCATAGGATTGAGAAAAACTGCTCTCGTAGCCCAATGTCAGCTGTACCCATGAAGAAGAATGTCCAAGAAGAGATGCACCCCTTCTGAGAAGGGTTCTCACACAGGGTTTGTGACTGTGTGAAGAGTTCCCAGGACACTAGCAGACATTTAGAAACCCCCATTCTAATTTCTCTAATGATGGCACATGGTAATTATTTGTGGCTAGTAATTGTAATAGATAACATTAATGATGTGCTTATTATGTATCAAGCATCACGCTAAGTGCTTTAGAAGGATGGTATCATTTAATTTTTAGAACAATCATAACAATGCTAAGAGATGAATGATATTACCCACATTTACAGAGAAAAAAAATTGAGGCACATAGAGGTTCACTAAGCCAAGGTATGAAAGCCAGTGATGTGACTCCAGAGGCTTTGCTCTCCTTTCCAGGGACCATCACTCAGTTTGCCCAGTTACAAGGAGGGGACTTCTCAACTCATCTGTCACATTGAACACTTGCTATACACTGAACATATAGTATGTACTGTTTATCCAAGTTAGCAGAGGCTCAATATTCCCATGGGGAAATAGAATCAGAAAGGCCCATTTCAAAGCTGTGGTTTTACAAAAGTATAGGCCAGTTGCTCACATAGCCACCAGGTGCACAAGGAAATCGTGAAGTCAAAAACAAAGTTTTCCCAAAGAATGGTTCTAGTGATCCTCTGCAATCACCAAAGCCGAATTTAATTCTCAGCTTTAGCTTTCTGGCTCCTCTCAAGTGTGTTGCTTGACTTCTTTGAATTTCCAATGGTCTTATCTTAAATGTAATAGTAACAACTATGGAGTGCTGGTGTGGGTTGCATGTGATAGTACATGTAAAACAGAGAACCTCACACACAGTAAGTGCTCAATAAGCGTAAGTAAGCTGTTATTGTCATCCCCACCACATCACCATCACCATCGTCATCCTCACACAAAGAAGGTGCCACAGGTCAGGTCTCCTGGGAAGCAGATCTGAGACTGCGATCTGCATGCAGAAGGTCTGTTAGGGCGGGCTCTAGGGAACAACACATCTATGGGTGTGCGGCAAGCTGAATTGAGTAAAGGGAGAAGATGAACACTCATGTAGGAGTAAAAACACTCAATTTATCAATGGAAATCCCCCAAGCCAGGTTGATTCCTCAAGTCGTCATGAATTGAGGCAAGAGGACTGGGCTTTTGTACCCTTGTATCAGCTAGTCATCAGATAAGGGGAGGGATGAGTGCAAACTTGGGCAAAGAGGTGTCCCAGCTGAGGGCAATTCCTCAGGAGGGATGGAGCCATGAGTCCTCAACAGCCATCGCTCCCAGCAGCTGGGAGAATGAGCACCTGGGTCCTAAAAGGCTCTTCTGAGTGGTGTGCCCATTATCCACTACAAGAAGGGTGGTGTCATCTCTCTTCAGGGATTTATTTCCTCACGGTCACCAAGCAGTTGTCACTGATGGTGGATATTTATGGAGCACCTTTGCACAGTGGTCCCTGAGGAGAAAAGGTCAAGGGGATCTGAGAACTAATGCTGGGAAGGCAAAAGGAGAATGTGGCCTTTAAATTGGGACCCAAAAGAATAAGAGAAAAGGGAAATGGGGTACTCGAAGAGATCGAAGAATCATGGAAGGGATAGAGACTTGAAAAAAAAGAGATGGGTAAAGGCAGATGAACTGTCAAAATGCATGCAGGAGTAGATTTTAAATGTTACCACAAAAAAAGAAACGGGAACTATGTGATGGGATGAAGGTGGTAGCTAACACTGTGGTGATAATCAATTTGCAATTTATAAATTATCAAATCAATACATTGTATACTTTAGACTTATAAGATGTTATATATCAATCATAGTAACGCTGGGGCAAAAAGAGCCTTTTACAAAATCTTATAAACAATTTCAGTTATTAAAAAATACATGCAGGATTGGTAAATTGCTTGGGGACATCCATGAAAAAATAGTAGCTCAAAGCTTTCTATGTGTTCATGAAAAGTCAGATTACAGAATGCTAGAGGAGACCTGGATACCAAGAGAACACTGTCAAAGCGAATACCCGTGACCAGCATCCATGGCAGCCTCTGCCTGCTCTAATTAAGAGCAAGAGGGCTAATGTGAGGCTTCATTCTGAACAGGAGTGGCCCAGGAAGGTGTGTGCCTTTCTTTACTCTCTGGAGACTCGCTACTGCTGTGTTCATCAGAGCATTTAACTCCGAATCCAAGTGGGGACAAAGAAGCAGATGTCTGAGTCCTTCTCTCATTTCCTCAGAACTGAAGTTTTCGTTTTTGTTTGTTCATCTCAGCTGATAACTTGAAAATACCTAAGACAATAGGTATTGATGTCAGAAAATCTTGCTCCCAATTCTTTTGTTTGTTTGTTTGCTTAAGTTTCCATTTTCTTATCTCAAAGCTGTGAGAATAGAGTGATACAAATCTGCTATGCAAGGAAAAAACACTCATCTAAAACAGGGATACCTTTTATGCAAATCTCAAATGGCATTTCTTATTTGAGAACAGTCGGAATTGTCCTGGATGGACCACAGGATAGAGAAGTCACCTGTGCTCCATCAGAGGTAGAAAGGAGCGTGTTATAGATACTCAGGCTCTCTTCTCCCCTGACACTGTTTCCCTTGGTGTCCGGCTCCACAGATCCTGTGTCATACCCACCCTAGCACTATTTTAGTTAAACAGACAGACCGCTGCAGCTGTACAAGACATATGAAGTTCTCCTACATGTTCCACGTTTTTCATTATCTACCACTTTACTTATTAACAATGCTTGCTGTTGCCCCACCTGAATCCCTTTAGCCATAAAATCTGGACAGATGATGAGGGCACCACAGCTTGGGCTATAGCTATACAAGTTTGTTTTATTCCCTCTGAGAGAGAAAATATGTTGAGATCATACTTCAAGTTAGTATTCAAAACACACTTCAATAGTATTTCAAACACCAGAACAGAATGGCCAAGTAGATATATTGAGAATCTAAATATCAAGAGCTGGTTTTCAACAGAAACAGAAAAGCATGGCACAGATGGGTTCAGAATAAGTTCTTGATGGTACCAAGACTAACCGGTTGATTTTTGAACCCGGAGTTGTTTATTTATTCTCGACCTCTCCTGGGTACACAGCTGGCATTCATTCTTAGGAAGTTTACTGAAAAGGTTAAAATTTCTATGCTCCATGCTAGATGTTGACCAAGTCATTGACATCCAACAGGTGCCTGGCAGTGATCAGTTATGTAAAATATTCAAATTATATTTAAATTCAGCAGACTCTCCCTGGTTTGGGGCTTGGCTCAGTACTAATGTTAAAATAGTGACAATGACATCTGTTTCCCAGGAGTTCAGAAATAAATAAACAACTACATGGTATGACAGTTCCCCAACAGGAGGCAGTACGGGGGCCATGGATAGCACAGAGAGGGCCGTTATTAACTCACTTCGCAGGAATCGTGGGGCCTCCACAGCAAAGTATCACTGAGGAACAGGTATGCCCTTCGCTCTGATTCTCCCAGCCTTCCCACGGAAGGGAAATGACAGCATCCAACAGTGATCACTGACTTCTCACAGGAGACTCAAAGGGGCAGGGTCCCCATAAAGCAGCAATCCATTTTTGCTATAACATGACAATTATCTCCTAAATCATTGCTGCTGATTAAAACAGTGTTTAGTAAAAACAGTCATTTCAGTAGGAAAGATAGGGTGAAGACGAAGCAGCATTGTCCAATAGAACATTCTGCAGTGATGGCAATGTTCTGTACTTGTGCTCCAAAGTGGGGCTACCAGCCACACACAGTCACAAAACACTTGAACTGTGGCTAGTGTGAGGGGCTGAACTCTTCATCTTAGTTTATTAATATTTAAAAATTACCCTGAGAAGGAGGCAGTAGCAGAATCACTACCCTGCTGGCTTCACTATACACTATGAGTAACTCTAGAGAGTTTGTCTTAAAATTCATTTTTCAATTTCACTGCTTAGCACAGGGCACTTTCTAATCTCACAAAAAAAAAATAATAATAATTCCTCCACTGACAGAGTAGTAGTAAAATACTTAGGAGTGGTTCTTCTTTCTTTTTGCTAAAGGGAATTATCTCTTAGCCAAGCATGGCTGGCAGCCTTGTGAGTAGTGGTAAGGGAAAAAACTAAGATCAAAGACCTGATTGATGTATGTGTTATGTAAAGAGCAAAGATTTACTCCTGATAGATAAAGAGAATAGATGTGAAAGGTGAGCTAAGATAGGTGTAAAAGACAAGAGATAGCAAGGGCAGGGATTGAGAGGCCAGGAGAGTTTGAAGAGCACAGGGAGAAAATTCGGAGGGAACAGGAGGTGCTGGGGAGATGTAGATGGGAAGAGAACGTTTTCGAGACAATTTTCTCTGTAGCATGAAGGGATCCAGCTCTGGTGTTTTCTAAAGGAACAAACAGAATTTGACAGTGCTTTTCAATTATGTTGGAAGTCAGGCTCCTATTCATGAGTGAGCCGGACCAGCTACATCAAGGACACAAAAGGAAAAAAGAATAGGAAAAGAGGACCATTAAAAGAGCAACAGGAAGAAGTTAAGTCTCCCTCAAGTGCTGCTGGCTGAGGTGAGGCTCCCAGGGGATAGGAGGGTGAAAATCACCTTTGCTCTTTATCATATGAAGCAGCAGCCCCAGAGGCATAAACCTTCTCCTCTGTGGCTAGACAGGGAGGGTTCTCGAGGATCTGAAGGCGGATAAACGTGAAAGCACTGTTTTAAGAAGGTGGGCACATTGCTAGCCGTGTTACACATCCCTGGTTCTGGTTCCGACTGCAAAATGTTAAGTCAGAGCTTGTCACAAGGTCCTTGATCAGAACAAGTTTGGCAGGTTTAGCCAGGAGGAGAAAGAGAATCCACTCACAAAATCACTCAAATCAATCACAGGAACAGTAGGTTTAATAGCGCCTCATTAGCTGATTGAACTAGACATAGCATAGATAAATGAAAAGCAATTCTTTCTGATCTTAAACAAGGGACATTTGAAAATCTGTGACTTGATAAAGAGTCTATTTAAAGAAGCAAGTGTGCCTGTATTGGGAGGAAGGGAAGGGTTCAATGCAGAGTCCAGTTTGAAAGCCTCAGAGTTCACTGTGGAATTCAGACTATTCCAGGCAGTGGGGCTGCCCCACCATGTATCTATTTGCATGAAGAGTGGATAAGTCTTCTGGGGGTAAGTAAACAAACAAACAAACAAACAAACAAAACTCACCCTAAGGGAAATGTGAGTTGCAGAATATAAGCCTGGGTGAAGAAGCCTATAGCAATACCAGAGGAAGGCTTGATTCTCATGTGGTATTTGCCACTACTCAGGTTACCCTTCACCTCCAGGAGCTTGTGTCTAGGACAGAGCAGTGAAAGGGGGGCAAAATGAGCGCAGATAGGCCCTGGAGAGCTCTCCTTGCCTTATTAATTCTGTGGTCTTAAGCAAGTTCCCTCACCATTTCGATCTTGTTTCTTTATCTGTAAAATGTTTGGTATCATAGAAATCCCCCTAAAACGCTTCACACACTACCCGTGGCACACAGAAAGTACTCGGTAAAGGTCATTATGATCATAATGGTGATAAATAATTAGTACCAAGTGTCATTAGTATTGACTCCGACCAGCAAGCACATTAAATATAGGTGGCATGTGTTGCTTTGTAACCTATACTGGGTGGAAGGGGGCGACCACTGAAGAGAGGGCCAGGCTCCGCCTGGAGTGGACGTGGTATGGGAAACACACTCATGGCTTCAGTGCAAAGTAGGAGGCGCAGAAGAAGGCAATAGGAGAGGGTCAGAATCGAGGGTGGAACCAGAAGAACGGTTTCTGACGGCCCCTGCCACAGCCCCTAGGAAACCTTGCAACTATTGGGCGGTATTGCAGGGTAGGATTTGGGGGTCCTGATACCTACAAAGAAAGGTAGAGACTGAGTCACGGACATACTGTTTGTTTTAAAGTATTTTTTCCCCTCAATAGTTTGAAATATTTATTTATTTATTTTCTAGTTTCATTGAGATATAATTGACATTGTATTACTTTAACGTGTACAACATAAGGATCTGATATATGCATATATTACAAAATGATCACCACAGTAAGTTTAGTTTAGTTAAATATTGTTTTACTATCCAGGCTGCTGGGGCCTGCGGTCCGCAGGTGGGTAAGCATTGCAGGAACGCTGGAGTAAGTGCTTTTGGAATAGCAATCGTTAGAAGCAGCGCAGTTGGTTCTCTCCAAGAGCCCTGGCCTCCAGCACTCAATCTGAGGCTGATAAGGAGAAAATTACAGAGCATCCTGAGAAGTCAGAGAACCTCATTTCCCAGCCTAGGGAAACCAGTTATTAGAGATGAACTTTCAGTTTCCAGAGAACAGGTTGGTTAAGGACAGGTAAATCCCTCTGAAAACATAGCTCCTTTGGTATTCTTTCTAGCTCCCCCTAAAAGACCTGCCTGCATGCTGGAGAGATTTACACCTCTTGTTGGGATGCCCAAGGGGAGCTTGAAACCACAGCAGCTTGGAATGGCCACTGTTTGTATGAAGAAAGCCGCATTTACGGTGAAATGGCAACTTCTGCAGAAATGTACACCTAGCATTTGGGGAAGATATGATAATATATTCACTCATCCTCCAAAAATTTAGTGAGTGCCTACTGTTAACCAAGCACTGGGCTTGGTGTTCATCAGTTAAATGATAATAGATAGTTTCTGGAATGTCCAAGATTATTGCAGAGATTTAAAAGGAGATGATCCTTGAAGTTGAAAATATTATATATATTATTTCATATGATTCAATAACTTTGTGCTGAGAAATGTAAGGTCCCAGGATAGGGAATGGAGCTGCCTTCTCCAGTTTGCTCTCTGATTCTTCGCTTTTTTGGGTGAAGAAGAGTCTCTTACCCTACCATTTTGATCAATCGTGTTTCTTACTGCTGTCTTGTGGAAACTGCTCTCCATTCCTTTTGGAATATCTACCCCACCCAACACACACACACACACACACACACACACACACACACACACACACACACACACACCTTCATGCATTTCTGGTAGGGCCATCAATCACGATGCCCCATTATTCCAGGTCAGGGCAACAAG
The DNA here is from genome assembly GCA_003508835.1 of Eonycteris spelaea. Lineage (NCBI taxonomy): Eukaryota > Metazoa > Chordata > Mammalia > Chiroptera > Pteropodidae > Eonycteris > Eonycteris spelaea. Next base: position 8,499,761 of record PUFA01000026.1, on the reverse strand, counting down.
GCATGAGATACACATGTGGCCAGTCATAGCACCTCATTCTCTTGGAGGAAAGAAGGAAGAGGGGAAGAGGAGGGAGAGATAACCGGGGACCAGTATGTGATTCACAAAAGGACAATCAGATTTCTTATTTGATATATGAAAATTGGGAGAAAAAAGTTCTTTGAACTGGGACCTGCTAAGTTTGAGCCAGGCAGCTGGTGCAAAAGGACTCCAACTTTCAGGGTCTCCAGAAAGAAGCTTATTTCAGCAGGGGCATCTGAAGATAATTCATGGGGAGAGAATAGATAAAAGGTGGAAGGGGAAGGAAAGGGAGAGCCTAGACTTCCAAGGAAAAATTCATCATGATGTTTGGCATGGCTGAAGTAAAGAGAATCAGGACAGAAGTAATTGGTCTTCCTTTTGAAGATCTTTAAGCTTGGCTCAGTTTCTGGCACACAGTTGGAGCACAATGCATTTTGCTTTTGTTTCCTCTTGTTTTTTTTTTCAAAAATTCATCTGGATCTTGCTGATGTCATGACATGGTGGCACATCCTATCTGTGTTAACTTTTGATATTAAGGTCTTACACTCTTTGGGGGAGGCATATGGGGTCTGAATAAGGACTCCATTCACCAAACTTTCTGAAGTATGGAGCGTCTTTCTAATGTCCTATTTCTTTGCATCCCCATAATTAGTATATATTAAACATATACTATGTGACAAAGATTTCATTTATTCAACAAATATTAAATGTGCAACATCATTACTAGGTACTTCAAATGCATTATTTTATTCTCACACATAAAAAATTTGCCCCATAGATATTATTATTATACCCATGTTACAGATGAGCAAGCTGAAGTTGCAAAAGACTAAATCCTTTTTCTAAGGTTATAGAGATTGCTAAAACTATCAGATCCAGGATTTGAATCCAGGTCTGTTTCACTTCCAACACTATTTTATAACCAAAAAAAGCATACTGCTTCCCACCCAGTTTGAGTGTATAGTCAGTGTCAGTCCATGAAATCACTCATTATCATTCCTCTCACAGAAGATAATCATTCCACACTGGGCTCTGGGGACATTTAGAGAAATCAGGAGTAAGAAGACCCAAGGTTTTACTTGCCAGGGGGTTCTGTTTGGGAAGGCACTGGACAGCATGTTTGTGACTGGCGATGAGGCTTGGCTAAGGGGCCAAGGGTCACAAACAGAGGGAAATTGAGGAGAGAAGCTCACTGCATGCTCTCATCAAGAGACTATCACATTCAAAGGTGAAACAGCCCCTTTCACTGGAGTATCTATTTTGTCTCCTGGGCCTTCAGACATTAAATTTGCTCATTTTAATGCCATGGCTCCAACTGATTTTCTGTGTGAGATCACACACAGAGGAATCAAACTAATTTGAAATTACACTCCTACTGACCTTTCCTACGAAGAGTCTCTTCTTGCTTCTAATTAAACTTTTTCTTCTATGATAAATGCCAAGATGCCAAAAAAGATCCCTATTAAAAATGAGAAGCACCAGTCACTTGGGATCATAGGGTACTATTTCCCCATGCCTGGGTGAGCTCTGTTGCCCATGTTCAATGTCAGTAATATGCCAAAAGATCATGGATTTTGGTTCCTTTGAATGAGAGTTAACCAGACTCCAGGGCCTGGATAGTCTACGCACACCCGGCTACCAAAGAAATCTCTGCTGCCGCTCATGGGTGGAATGCAGAGGGCTTATGGCAAGAGATCCATTCAAATCCATTACCAACCCTGGGCATAAGATTCAAAAGCCAGCATCCTGTGTAAATTAGTGGGAGGATAGCAGGACAATGTAGTTTGGTAGTAGGACAAGGAACAAGAGGATGGCATTGGCCCAAGTCTGTCTTTTACAGCCCAAGTGACTTAGGAAGGAAAATAGCCTTTATTGAGTGCCCAGTATATTCAAGGAACAGTCAGGACTTCCACAGACTCTCAGTTAGTCTTCACAATACCAAGAAGTGGGTATTATTACCAAGGTGGGGATGTGGACAAGTAGAAAGTGTTAGTTGCTTAAGATCACTCTGCCATAGTGAGGCAGAAGCATTCAGATATGTTGTAGCTTCTCAATCTTTCCTCTTCCTCTCATCCAGTGTCCCCTCTTAGGAAGTAAGGATGATAACCTCATGCATTTGTGAGGGTCCAATGAAAAGTAGAGAAGGATATTAGGCTTTGTTGCTACAAAGATGCTGCTACTGGAGGGTAGGGTGGGCATGATCATCAGTCATCATTCTCTTTGCCCTTCATGAGCCACTTGCCCTCGATGTCTGACTACTGTCTGTATAATTAAGATTAGGCTGCCGCTTATGAGAATCTACTATGTGTCAGATGTTCTTTAAGATTTCTGTACCTCCTTTTTCTATGATATACAAGAATCACTGATTCTGGGCTTCCTTTCTTCCTCAAATTGTGGGGACACAAGAAATTCATTCCATCATTGGTTGAAGAGCAGACATTGTCACTATCCCCAGCCTTCACCAAGGAGAACAGTTAATGGGAAACTGCAAACTTCAACGAATAAGAAAGACCCCTGAGGTAGCATCACCATCTTCTCATCATCAAATGGGGCTCAATGTGACTCAGCACCATGTCATCCTTTCCTGTTAAATCCTGATATCTCCATCCAACTCAGAGTGATTCAGAACACTTTATCCTGATCTCTGTGCCAGAGTGGCTCCTGGCTTGGGTATTAGACACCCTCCAAGCAATTTCTCAATTTTGGAAACATCTGTGTCACTTAACCTCATGCACTTCATTTGTTTATTTGATAAACAGGGAAGATCATATTGGTCATATTTCTTTGGATTGACCTTGTCAGTGACAATTTAATGTAGTATTATTTGGGACACCCAGCACTCCAGTTGCTGATGTAGCAATGGCCCAACCGAGGCAAAGGGGCAGAGGAAGGACTCAGATGTCTTGAGTGGATCCAAAGAGTGATCATTGTGTTTAATTAGCATGAATATTCTGGGCCAAAAGTCATAGCATTTTGAGCCTAGCTGGATCCCCAAAGCATCCCATAACTCAGAAATGACAGCAAAGTGGATGTGGTGCAGAAACACAATGGCCAATTTGCGGGGAAGACAGCACTGTGCAATTTTGAGTCTTATCAGTTATACTTAAACTCAGCCAAATGCATTCATGTTTCTCTCTCTGTATTCCTGATTCCAGTCTCTGCCAGTCTGTGTCTCTTGGTTTCTCTCTCTCTCTCTGTGCGCGCGCTCTCTCTCTCTCTCTCTCTCTTTTGTACCTTTGTCACTGTGTCTCTCCGATTTTCTGACTCCTAAATATAAAGAATCCAGGAACAAGGCAGAACTTGGATCATCACACTGCTCTTCCACTTTGCAGTTTGCTATCTTGACATGTCTGAATGTCAGTTTCCCCATCTTTAAAATGGAGATAGTAATATCGGTCTTGTTGAATTGACATTAGGATAAAATGAAACAAAGAGTATAGATTAGGCAACTCAGTTCTTGGCCATAACAGGCATTCAATAAATGTTAGTTCCCTCTCCCTCTCCAATATACTTTACTCTTATGACATATAGGATCCCATCAATCTGTTGGCTTTCCTCTAGTGTGGCCTGCCCTCGGCCCATTTTCAGATCAGCCAATGGAGCCATGACTGGCTGAAACCATTTTTCATCCAATTGGTCTCATTCCAGCAGTTTCATGCAGCCTCTCACTATAAATCAGTCTGGGAAATAAATGTCCCCAATCCATTAGTGCCTTTGCACCGCAAGCCAATTTGAGCCACAAACCAGACAAGGCTTGTTAATGGCCACTTAAATACATTCCTGCAGTCCAGCCTGGAGACCCTCAGCCTCAAATCCTACCAGCTCCTGCTCAAGAGAAGCTCCACAGTGACAAGACTGCTGACAGAAAAGGCATAGATTTGATCCTTATCAGTTAAGGGGGACCATGCACCTGGTTTGGCTAAAACAGTTCCTGTTTGTTCCTGTTGTCCCAGAATGATTATTTTGGCATCCCTTTTAAAAGAGTTCGTTTGAATGAAAAACTATAGAAAGTGTCTATGGAAACCAAAAATAATAGTTTAAATAATAATAACTGTCATTTATTGATCACTTGCTATGTGCCAGGCATCATCAAAAAGATCTTTATGCACTGTATCTCATTTAAACTCCATTATACACTATAAAGAGAGGCGGCTATTATCATCTCCATTTTATAGACCAGGAAACTGAAGCTTAGAGGAGTAAGCAACATGTTCAAGGTCAACTAGTGTGCCTCAGCCCATCTTTTGGGCAGTGCACCCATCCCCCAACTGCTGGGAATGCTGACTGCTCCTGGTTCAGAGCAGTCCCTTTCCCTGCTTCCACTTCGAAGAGAATTGTCCTCAGTTGCCCTCAGGCCAGCAGAAGCACCTTTGTTTGAGAGATTCCATACCCCCCCCCCACTCAGGAAGTAGCCCACAGCCCAAAGCTAACTGATTAAGGCTGCAGGGATGGGGAGGGGAGTGCAGGAGCCCAAAAGGCTTTCCCTATTGCTTCGAGGTTAGACTGACTCTGGTACAATTCTTGCTCCAGAACTCCTGGTGGGATCCAGCTAAAACCAAATCCTTATTTGGTTTCTACCCCTACCCCAGCCCTCTTCTCTTGCTCCCATTCTCTTGAAAGCACCCTCAATCGACCACTTAAAAAAGTATCCCTGTCTCAGGCTCACTCCAGGGACCAGACCTAAGACCACCGGTTAGTGAGCAAGTGGCAGAGCTGGGACTCATGTCTAGGAATGTCACATTCTTAATCATTAAGCAGCTATGACATGATATTGCCTAATTACATATATGATTAAAATGATGGCCTCGATTTAAAAGCTGCCCAAAAGATATGTCATATAGGATAGACAACAAAACTGACAACAGTCACAATAGCTACTATTTATTTAGTGCTGACAGTGGGCCAGTCTCTTTCTTATATCTGATCCTCTCAACAACATGAGGTTCATCTTATTATCCCCATTTTGCAGTTGAGGCACAGAAAGCTTGAAGAAATTAAGAGAGATGTCCACTGTTGTTACACAGATAGAAAGTTTGGGCTTCCATCCAGGTTCACCTTTTCCCAAAGCTCGTGCACACTTCTCCTTGGCCACTTAAATCACTTGCTGTGTAAATTGTTCAAAGAATGGTTGATAAAATAGGTTCCCTGTTGAAGCTGATGTTCTTGTAATAACTAGACGACTCTGCTATCCTTCCCATCCTGCATTCCTCAAGGTGATTCTTTTTGAGCATTTGACCATGATGTCATCAAAGAAGACATGCTCTTTTCTTAGGAATAAAGCATTGTCCATCTGAACTAGTATTATTCAGACCTGGAATGAAGGTCCAAGTTTCATAAATGTATAGAGAAGAGGTGGGGGGAAGCCATATTACTCTGGGAATAGCCATAGAATGTTCCCTTAAGCCAGACAAAAAATGATCAAAGGAGCCATGCCATATTCATTCAAGAAAAAAAGGAAGCTTACATGCCAAAGGTCTAGAGGGTTAAATCACATTTCTTCTGTCTTTCCACTGAGAGAGACAAAATAAAATAAAATAAAAGGAAAACAACAGAGCCTTAAGGAAAGACAGACCAGGATTCAAATTCTAACTCTACTATCTGTGTGATGTTTTTGGTAAATTACTCAACATCTCCAAACCTCAATTTGTTCTACCATACGTAATACCTATCTCATAAATGAGAGAGTGTAAATGAGATAAAATATGTATTTCCCCTACCTCTTCTCTTCCATTTTCATAAAATGTTTAGAGTAATCAACTTGGACCTTCATTCTAGGTCTGAATAATACTAGTTCAGATAGACTATGCTTTATTCCCAAGAGCATGTCCTCTTTGATGATTAAAGGTTTCCATTAAAAATAGAGAGCAGATAAAAGATGGACTTTTATCTAGGAGACCATCAACTGATTCATAAAAATACAGAATGAGTCATCCTGGCTCTCAAGGCTAAACTTACAATCAATGGGCATCTTTGACTAGCCAATCCCAGCCCAGTGGAGGAGGATGGGCCCAGCGGGCAATCTTCACAAACCTATTCCAGGCCCCCCTTGCAAAACCAATTAAGTCTGCTTCCAGCTTGGTTAAATGAAAATCAATCTAGGTTCTTTGCAACACTGTATTCCAAATGTTTACCCAGACCTGGCTGGCTTTCTGAACAACTGGGGTGGGGGATCTGTAGTGATTCCACAGTGAGTGAGTAAGTGAGTGATTGAGTAAGTGAGTGAGTGAGTGAGTGTGTGTGTGTGTGTGTGTGTGTGTGTGTACATCTCCAATGAAGAATAGGCTTGTGTGTCTGGCTTTGAAAATCAATCTTCTGGCCTTCATCTTAACATTTATTATTTCAAAATGCTTCAGTTCCTTATCAGCATTTATGCACTTAGCATAAAGCTAGAAAACCCAGACCTCTTTGTACTGCAGATGTTGCTCTTTTCTTTAAAAAATAGCTTCAACATTTTCACTCTCTCCATATATACTCTGACAGAGTCCTAGAACCCAGTCCCCAATTTGGATGGAGGGTCAGAAATTATACACACACATATAACATATTTTTCATTGGTAGTTACGGAAGGAGAATTATCAGTACATGGCTTTAATTTCACTAGGCAGACATTCTTCCTCTGGTAAGTGAAGAAAAATAATGACACAATAATCCCCCTCCAAGTGTCTTTCCTCAGTCCATTCATTCAGCAATAACTTATTCATTCAGTGATAACTTATTTAGGATGTACTGTGCTGGACATCGGGGATTTATCCATGAGTAAGCTCTGCCTTCTGGGATCAATCAGCTCAGTTCAGCAGAAGTCAACCAAATAGAACTGTACAGTAGCCCCAGCTTGCTAAAGCCTGTTCCCTGACCCTGAATTTCCCAGAGAAAGGCCCAAGTGTTTAGAGTCAAGCATGACCAGCTACATGTATGCAGAGAGAGCCAAAAACCCAGAACAAGCCAGAGATCTGTGCCTGCTCCTCTCACGGGCTGCCTTTCAGTCTGGCAAATGAAACCTGCGCCTGCTCTCAAAGTAGCAAGGGGAGGAGGATCTCCTTTGCATTTTTCTTGCCTCAGAAAGGATCCCAGATTCCGGATTCGGGGCTCTAATGTGGGAACTGGTGAGCTGGCTGCTGCCTGAGGGAGCAGTGTAGGTTGGGGGCTTTAAAACATAAAGATGGGAAGGGATAGGCCCCTCTCACTGTGCTAACAGCAAGTTCCTCTTAGAAGCTTCCCACGCTGCTGCATAGAGAACTCAGAGTGTTGGGTCCAATGAACATTCCCGGGTGAGCCCTCCCTCTCAAGAACTTCAGGGAAAGAATCCATTTAGTGACAGCACCCAAAGGCCTAAACACACAAGGGGGAATCCCAGTTCTGTGTGGGTCTGAAGACATTCCTGCAGCAGGAGTGGGGAATAGAAGGCAACTCAGATTGATGAGCTCCTTCTGAGATGGGAGCAGGAGTTTGGAGAAGATTGATCAGGTTTTTGTTTGTTTTTCCCCTCTTCCAAGAAACAGAAGATGCTAGTGGGGAAGAGGAAGGGTTGAGCTGCAGCCTTGGCCTCACCCCTCACCAACCTTAGTGCCTGGCCTCCTACTTCCCAGTTCCTTTGCCCCAAACCAGGCTACACGGAAGAAAGCCTGCGGGAGCAGGAAAAGGGATATTTCCCAGCCCTGCACCCTGTCCCCAGTCCCATCACGACATCACACAGAGGTTAAAAAGATAGATTATCAATTCCTGGCCGTGTCACTTAGGGATGGCAGACTGATGTTGAACAAATCGCTCTCGTTGAGTCTTAGTTTTCTCACCTGTAACAGGGGATACTGAAAGTACCTAACTCACTGGGTCCCAGGAAGTATGAAATAAGATCGCATACGGAAAACGAAAACTGATAGCTGGTACAGAGTAAGCCGACGATTATTATTTTTTAACCATGTTATCATCAAACCCCCCACCCTGGCAGCTGAGCTGTCCTACCCGACCCACTCCTCCCGCAGCGCAATCTTCCAAACCCTGAGCGCTGGGCGCCGCCACCCACCCCTTCCTTCTCTTCCCGAGAGCGCAGTCTCCTCGGGTCACCCCCTAGATCCCGCTTGAGGAGAGGGAGGGCCACCTCTCAGCATCGTCCCCAGCATCAGCAGCAGCGGGCTGCGGGGAAGCTCCGAGACCCGGGTCAGGGGGCGGAGGGGCCACCCGCGGCGGCTGTACCCAGGGAAACCTCGCCTCTGAGGTTCTGCCACCCCCGCCCCCGGAGCGCCGAGCGCGCAAAGAGGGAGAAAGCGAGAAAGGCGCGGATACTGGACCAGGCTTTGACGCGGATCTTGAGCTCGCCGTCCTGCGGCTCGGGCATGGCCTTCCTGGTGACCCGCAGCTTGTTGAGCCCCCCGAAGCCTGCCAGCACCACCGCGCGCATCTCCTGGGCGTCCCCGAGTCGGTGCGAACCGCCGCCGCCGCCCTCCGCCGGCTCCTTGCCTGCCTCCTTCTCAATCATTTGCTCCGTCTCTTCCGCTTTCTCCACGCCTTCCTTGGCCATGGCGCGCGGGGGCGCGGGGCGCACGGGCTGCGGCGGCTGCGACGCTGGGGGCTCGGGGCTCCTCTCCGGCGGGTTCCTCCTGTTGAATGTGGGATGCTCGGCTGTGCAATGGCTGCAGCCTCGGGGAGCGGCGCCGCTGTCCAAAGCCTCCGCCGTAATCCTCACAAGAGCCACGCCCGTGCCCGCTCCCCTCCTTTCTTCCCTGCCAAGCGAAGCCTCAACTCTAGTTCCTGAACAAGTCCTAAATCAGGCTCTTGATTGCAGCCTCAGAGCCCAGATTTGCCCAACATTCGTGAACAAAACATACACAGCGGCTGCTGTGTCCTCGGTAGTGGGCGCAGTACTTGGTTATATACGGCGCACACTCGGCGCCTTGAAATGGACAGAGATGAAATGTCTGGGCCTGGAGGATGCCTCCCCGCGACCGGGTTGCCTCCTTTCTCACGGACCTGCGTGAGCAGACGGGATCGAAGGGAAATTGGGATGTTTTCCCAAAGCGCCGGTCTTGGCTGGAAAGGCGGAGAGGTTCTAGAACCAAGAAGCTAGAGATCCCACTCACCGCCCTGAAGAGTCCAAACCTAGAGTCTTTTCTCTGGGACATCCAGGGTCAGCTCGATGCTCTTTCCCTCAGCATCAGCAGGAAGATCTTGTGGTGGCTAATTCTCACCACCTGCACCATTTCAGCCTATCATAAAGGCTCCAGAAAAGAGTCCCGTACCAGAAAAGGGTCCTGTGCACTGCCTCCCCAACAGTTTCAGCACCCCACCCACCCCCAGCGCGTGCACACCCACACTAGTACCTACCTTTCTGCTTCATTTTTATTATCCAGCCCTTTGAAAAAGAGCGCACAGAAAAACTAAGATTTTGAAAAAAAGATGGGGGTGGGTGCCTTATGCCAGTATTAAAAAACATAGTTGAGGAATAGTAGCTGTACATTTTAGTTACTGTGCAGCCACGTTCAGCCTTGGCATCTTGGGTGACTCATTCACCCTTTCTGAGCCTCAGCTCCCTCATTCATAAGGCAGGTACATTAATTTTGCTAATTTACATTATGCTAAGTGCTAGGGTGAGTATGCCTTTCAATGACAATGGTCCTTACTTTTGAGGAGATTGTTCTGGGAGCATGAGGCAGGGATGACACAGCCCACAAACAGACAAGACATAGTGAATGGTATAAGTGCCTCTTCTCCATGTTCTCTGTGCCTCTCTGCTTTAAACATCTTGAAGTTCTGTTTCTCAAAGAATATTTTGTTCCCTTCTGCCTCCTATTTTCCCTAGGCCTGGAACGTATGTCCTTCATCTGGTGATAACTCCTACTTCACTCTCACCTCGAGCAACTATTCCTTGTGGGAAGCTCTCTGGCCCCCAGGATGGGTCAGCATCCTATAAGGTAAACTCTTGTGCCACTTTGTAACAAACACGAATTTGATTACCCAATAATGTCTGCTTCCTTTCCCCATGAGAGCTTCATGACAGGAACTATCTCTGCTTTTATCCAGCATGGTCCCCCACCCCCGCCCAGGGCATAAAACATGATTGGTATATAGTAGGATATGCTTAGGAAATGCGTTTGAATGAAAGAATGAGTCACTGAATGCAGATGCTACTGCGGGAGCCCAGAGGAGGGAACCCTGGGAGTTGGAGAAGTCTTCATGGAGGAGGGAACATTTGAGCTGAAACTCGAAGGATGAACCGGTGTCTTTAGACAAGAAAGATCATATGTACATTCAGACACATCAAAATGTGACACGCAAAACGGCTTTGAGATGACACTGGTTTGTTCTGTGTGGGCTGAGCGTTGGCCGTGTATTACAATCCCTGCAGACGAGGCTGAAAGGCTGATTGGAATCAGCTTTTGAGTGTTTGTACATACCATATTATAAAGTTTATCATATAATCATGGAGGCAATGAGCACCACTGTGGTCTTAAAAAACAAAAGCAAGGAAATGGCTTTACCAGAACTGCATTGTAGGGTAATAACTTTGACGGTAAGTGAGTGATGGATTAGATGATAGAGATACTGGAAGTATAGAAATCTGTTAGAGGCTATAGGGCAGACTAAAATAAATAAGTGAGAAGAGCCTCAACTGAGGTAATCGCTGTGGGATGGAAGAGAGGGCAAGCCGAATAGACAAGGCTTGGTTCGTGAATTGAACATTTTGTTGTAAACCCAGCTGTTCAAATTATTAAGTCTATTTACATCGTAAATATAGTGTTTAGGACACACTTTATACTGAAACAAGAATTTGAGTGTCAGTGGTTTATTTTGGAGGTAGTCCCAGGAAGCTTCCATCAGGAAGTAGGAAATGAGACAGGAAAGTGACAGAAGCCAGTGCAGGGTGCACTAATAAGCAGGTTCCTGCTGGGACAAATAGGGCTCAAACCAACAGGAACCCCTTGAGAGGCAGTGTGGAACAAGCCTCGGAACTGTCCTGCTCAAGGAGTGAGGAAATGGGCATTTAATACTTAATTTTCTGCTAGAAAATAGACTTTTTGGCTAAGGTCTATTCCTAGAAGTGTTAACTCCCAGATACCTTTCTGTCTGGTGCCTGGTCCGAGAGAATCTCTGGGCAGAGAACTTTGGATCTTCTCGGTAGAAAGCCATTGTTTATACAGGTAATGGTCAGTTCCAAGGGGATATTGATTCAGCAGTGGTAACATCTGACATATGGCATTGTTTTGGGAATGTCTACAACCCTAGACACTCTAGATGTATTTTGTAATTTGTTTCTCAGAATAACCTTATTAGGTAAGCATAATTATTCTCACTTTTCAGAAAAGGAATAGTGAGTCTTAACATGCTCAAAAGAACACAGCGATTGTGGTGAGATACAAAACTGACTCCAAATCAGTGCTCTTAACATCTCACCATATGTGCTTGCTTGGATGCGCCAACCCAGTTCTGCCCCTGATTCATAATGCCCCACGGCATTTTTGGACCTTCTCTACTCTTTTATTGGACTCTGAATTTCTCTGTCCCGCCAAGATCCCTTGCCTTAGTTCTGAAGGTTTTCCTTTAGAATCAGTAAAATATATATACTTTGTAGTAAGCACATAATACATTTAAGAAAAAAATGTTTGCCCTATAGTATATTAAAGGGAATAGAATCACATCCTCCAAGGGAATCTTGTTGTTTACAAACCCAGGATTATAATTGGTATGTAGCTGATTGTCACAACTGAAAGGAAACATGCCACAGTCTGTGCTGCTTGGGGAGGAATACTTTCTTTGAGTACTATATGCCACTACTTTTTAAGTATTCCCAAATCTGCTCCTTCTTAGTGGAATGTCTCAAGAGCTGTATTGCAAGGCATCTCTCCAAATAAACAGAATAAATCTATTTTCAATTTACGAAATTGATTCCTCGGGCATTCAGCTCAGAGCTCCAGTTGTGAAATATCCTACACTGTAGGGCAATTTCAAACAGCGGCCGCTTCTGGTGAAACACAGCATTACAGCTCAGCTCAACTTGTATATGAGCAGGGAAACGGGTACGTGCCTGTGAGAGGAATACAGAGGGTCAAATTCAGGAACCCCTCAAAGTGCTGGCCATCTGAAGGGAGTGTCACCCAACAGAGGTATTTGAGTGAGAATATCTGGTAAACAATCTTAGCCCATTTTAGGGATGGGTTTAAAATAACTTGGAATGGTTCAGTAATTTTCTTAACAGAGATATATATTAACTGGAGCAAACAGTCAATGTCTTCAACTATATCCTTTAATTTTTCTAATGTATTTTACTCAATATAATTAGAATAATTTATTATACATATATTATATTATGTAATCTTTAAAATAATCCTGCATAGGTACTATCATCCTTATTTTACACAGGAGAAAATATAATAAAAAATGAATAACTTTTCCAAGGTCACCTACTTAGTCAGTGGCAGAGTTGGGATTTGAAGTTGGAGCCATTTGACTCTAAAATGTGGATCTTTTAATCACTATGCTATAATGTCTGTGGTTTTATGTGCTGCTATATCTTTCAGAAATGCCATAGAATAGGTCAAGAGGAAGGAGACAAATTTAGAAGGTCAATAATGAAGTGAGGTAGCAGATTCTGGCAATGAAATATCTTAGTAAGATCCAGGGGGCTCATGTTAAAGGATGTGTGCATAATTTCTTATAGTTTGTGTTGATGCAATTTAAAAGATAATGGAGCATGAATACCATGAGCACAGCATTATCTTCAGAGAAGTATTAGATAGGTGGGCAGCCCATCCCGAACATGGTAGAATAAACTGCCTATTTATATCTCATAGGATCAGTTATAGGAGGTAAACTCTAGATGTGTCAGAAGGGAAAAACTATGAACCAATATTTATACAGCATCTTTTGAGTGCTGACTTTGTGCTATTGCTAAGTACTAGAGATAGAATGGTGAATAAGACAAACACATTCTCAGTCCTAATGGAGCTAGTATTCTAACTGAGACATATTTTGATTTAGGTTGGATTCCCCAGAAGCAAATATTTCTTAATTCAAACATCTGAGTGCACATGGTTTATTTAAGTGGTGATTCCAGAAAGTAGGAGTCTGTGGAAATGTGAAAAGAAAAAGAAGAGAGTCAGTACAAGGTGTGTTATCTAGTAGGTCATCACTTCATTAACTCAGGTCAGACCTGCTGGGTAACTCTAGATGACTCTGGTGTGGAACACATCTCAGTGGGATTCCAATCAAGGGGCAAGGTAAATGGAATGAATATCCACCAAGCCCTGTCAGTTCTTAGTTGAGGGCTGTTTCTGAAGAGTGCTAACATCTTCCTCTTCTGGGCCTGCCCTGTACATGGGCTGTTTGGGAACTGGCACCTAGACCAAGCTGTCCTGAAAGAGTTTCAGGTATTTCAGGTGGAAGTCATTGGATCATTGTGTGAGGCAACGATGAGTTCCAAAAGGGTGTAACAGCACTAACAGTTTGTGCTACAGACATTAAACCAAACAACAATAACAACAACAACAAATCACATAAGTAATTAATTGTTTACTGGAATGATAAGTGCGGCTGTAAAGAAATACAACATGTTGTCTGAGAGTCAGGGAAGGCTTCATTATGGAAGTGTTAGTAAATTATTAGATTCAGCTACAAATAAAATAAAATAAAAAGTGGTTTGAAGAAAATAGATTACATAAGAATGATATGAAGACTCCAGAAATTCATCAAGAATCAATATTCTTTCCATTTCTGTACTTCAACTAGGTAGATCGGCCCTTATTCTCATGGTTCAAGATACAGCCATCACATTCATGTTTCAGGTAGCAGGATGCAGATGAGTGTGGAGGGGAGAAAGGCCCACATCTCTCTTTGTAAGGAGACTTCAGGAGTCCCCACTACAATACATCTACTTAACTCTTACTGGCCTGAGCCTAGTCTCACGACCACGTCCTGTTGCAAAGGAGACAGAAATGTAGTGACAATGTCCTAGGGAAAAGTCAGAGTTCTATGACTGATAGGGAAGAGGAGAGATACTATTGGGAGGTATAGCAATGGTATATAGCTATATGTACCATGGAGAGGCTTTTAACAAATTAATGTTAGACTGCGTGGAAAATGGAAGCTAGTCTCCATGCCTCCTGAAAGCATGACACTACCCAAAGATCTCTATCCCTTGGATTCAATGCCACTCTCTCAACAACTCCTCTAAGAGAGCTTTTCACTGTACTGGATTTTCTTTCTGTAGGAATTCAACTGTAATTTTACAATGAGAGTTAACAGGAAAGTCCAATTCCCTTGCTGTAACCAAAAGATGCTAGTTATAAGACACTGTGAACCATTTCAGCTCTTTATAAAGCTGATCATGTATGAATATAATTAGAAACATTGCACCTGCTCTTCTTGTTTTATCCATAAGTGGCTGTTATCCATACAGAGATCATCTTATCGATCTTTCAGTATCATTTGATAAACATGGTTGCCAAGAAAGGAGGAGAATATACCACATAGGACTGAGTGAGGAATTTAAATCAAGTAGTTTATGTTTTTAAAGCCTTGTTTATGCCAAACGATGATTTCTGAGTGATTTCTTTTACCCCCTTCCCTGAATATTATCTAGGGTATTCCCCCTACTGTGAGGCTGTATGATTTCTTGTATGAATCATCGCTACAACAGTGCTATCGGCTTCTTTCAAATGCTGCAGAGAGCTGTGTTTTCCCTAAAGTATTTTGCTATAGATCATTGTGAATAATAGTAATGGGATGGGGATGTAAAACTCAGATTCAGAAGTAACAAAGCATTTACTCCTCAGGTGGAGTCTAAGAGAAACCAGAAAGGGGGAGAATTCCCTCCCCCACCCTATCACCACCATTTTTTTTCTTGCAAGCTGACACATCATACTGTAAATCAGGATGAGATAATCCTGCAGTGAACTCAGTCTCTTATTCCCATGATGTCTCTGTTTTGGGCTAAGAACTGATTTCCCTGAGAGTTTTGTTTCCTTTATTCTTTTTTTTCCCTTTATTCTTTTATTGGCCCATATCTAGTTGATTGGGACTTGCTCAGAGTAATGACTGTGTGAAACTACAAGATCTCAATGTAAACTAAAAATGCTCAGTATGAGAAGGGCACATTTTGCCTAACGTATTCTGAGATTAAAGAAAATCTCTTTAGAAGCAGACATCCTACCCTATTCCTTTTAATATGCCTCTCCTCTTCACAAAGTTTAGTGAGATGCTTTACACAAAGTGGGCAAGAAATAATGTCTAACCATTCGCCCACCCATTCACCCATTTGTCTGTCCAGTTCCTGTATTCTTACTATGCATCAAGCAAAATGGAAGGAACACATGCTTTGCTTCTAGAGCTTGTTCAAATCCGTTTTCCATTTACTAGCTATGTGGCTTTAAGGCTTCAAGCGGTTAATAGAATTGTCCAAATTAAATGAAAATCGGAAGACCTAATATTCAGGCATCATGTGTGAGAAACTGCATGAGCTACCATGACAAACTCTTCCCAGTGTTATTTTCTACACATGGCAGTTGATGAAAGGACAATAATTCCCTTTCTGCTTCCTTCATGAGAGCATGTCCTGAGGGGTAGACAGACTCATAAACAGCAGAGCACAATGTTCCATGGAGGCAGCACAGCGTAAATAGATGATAAGTGCATAGGCCCTGGGGTTGAATGGACTGTGTTTCGATCCTGGCTTGTCCTCTCCCTAACCATGTAACTATGGGCACATTCCTTAATCTTTCTGTTGCTGGATTTTCTAATCTGCAAGATGAGAATATTAATTATACCTACTTCTTATATTTGTGTGGTGAATTTAAAGGAGGTAATCCAAATAAATGTCTGTGCTTGGAAAAATTACTCTTTACATGTTTGTACTTTTTAACTGCCTTTGTCTTGCACTTAATAGTTCAACAACAGTGTTTAATTTGAAATGATTAGCATTCTAGGCTAGACTTTGCCAACGGAATTCAACAGAACAACAGTTTCTTGGAATATTGGTTCATGTTAGAGGAGAGGGGATTCTGTGGTCAAATTAGCTTGGGACACTTTAGGTCAAATTCAATTTAACAACTTCCTTTAATGCAGAGACTTTTAGGGAAGGATGCCTACTCCTGAATGTGCTTATGTGACTTTTGAATCTCTAAATACAGATACAAAACACAACTTTACCCAAACTTGTTTAACTTCCAGCCATTTCACTTGAAGGCTATACAACTACCATTCTACAAGATATCTTTTGGGAAAAGGTACTCTAGACGAATGAATGGATAACTATTTCCGAGGGTCTACTTGGACTAGGCACCATAGAGGAAGCCAAAGGAGAATGCCGTGGGCTGCCCTCAATGAGCTGAGAGGCATACTTAAGAGAAAATAAAACTACACGTAGTTTGAGAAGGTTTAAATACTAATTGGGGGCCCAAGAAGATTATGAAACAAATAAAATGGCTTTGATGTGGGGCACAATTGTAGCGGGGACTGTGACAAATGGAAGTGCAGATGACCATTCTCAAGGAAATAAAATTAAATCAACTTCAAGTCATCATTGCCATGTCTTCCAAATGTTCAAGAGAAACCAGAATCTGGATTTTTTTTTTTGTGAACTCTCTCCAGTTTTTAAAATTCTGACAATATTCCATAGGGTGAACAAAACATATCCTTTAGCAAATTTAGCCCATGTGGCACCAACTTACAATTTTTACTCTAAGCTGGTAGTTCTCAGCCAGGGGCGATTTTGCTCTCCCCAATCCCCGACCCTCGGGGGCATTTGGCAATGTTCCTAGAGACATTTTTGGTTGTCAAAGCTGGTGCTACAGACATCTAGTGAGTAGAGGGTAGAGATGCTTCTAAACATTTTACAATGCACAGAACAGCCTCCCATAACAAAGAATCATGCAGCCCCAAACATCAATAATGTCAAAGTTAAACAACAGCAACAACAACAACAACAACAAAAAACCCTGCTCTAAGCCAGTGATCCTTAGATCCTGCAAGTGCAGAGGCCTTTGGTTTTGACATGCTGCCGTGTGACTTTGGAAATGTCCTTGTTCTAGTTGGTAAAAGAGGATACTTAGCCTAATTGATGCTCAAGGGACTTTCCAGCTCAGGGGCTGAGGTCACATCAGTCGTCAATGTTGGCAGTGGCCTAGCATAAAGGGCTTTCTCTGCAGAAACGAACATTGATCAGAAATGATAACTACCGAAATGACAACACACACAAGGGGAAAGTTTCAAACCTGGAATAGTGTTTGTCCTTTTCATGTGTCCAGAATCCTGTTTCATGTAGGTCTCACTCCAGACATTTGTATAAATTTGAAACTAAATTTAGAAGGCTACTAAATCATTGTAGGCGATTTTGTTTTAGAGACCATTTATATTTTGTTGAAGGAAAAAGCAAAGGACACGTTTCAATTCAAGATACCTTTCCAAACAGAGACAGGCTCTCAGATATTGATTTTGAGTTTTGGTGTTGCATGAGCCTCTTTATCCAGTTGGTTATCATGAGCAGAGTTTGTTTTGTTTTATTTTAATCTTAAGGATGTAAGTCAGTCATGCCCACAGTGGAACTGAGGCAGGCTGCAGGATGAGCTCTGTGGGGGTGTGGCGATGCTTTGACCAGGATAAGCAGTGATGGAGGGTGAACAGAATAGTGAGTAAATGAGGATGATGGTAATTGGAGTCTCTAATATACGTACTTAGTATGTTACTGCCAATGTCAATTCGAACCACATCTCCTGGCAGTGGGAGTTACCCACTACTCAGGCTGCCTTTGTGTGATGTCTCTCCTTCTTTCCTGGTGCAATAGGGTTCCTCAAACAGGAATAAATTATGAGGGAGAAAAGGCTTTCTACAGTCCTGGAGAAGAAGAGGCAGAGTGTTGTTTAGGGATTCCTAGGCACTGACCCTATCCTGACCAATTGCCACCTACCCACATTCTCCAGAGGAGGTTGTGACCTTGGTGATGCACGGTTTCATTCAGGAACCAGGAGAGCTATGTGTTTGCAGCATTTGCTCTAACAGCAGAATGCAGAGTGTTGGGGCAAGTTCCTCTGGAATGGTGATACAAGCCTGAACACATAGGAGCAGTGGCAAGTAAAACCCCCACCCTGTGTGATCAGCAATTGGACCCCTGTTAGAAGTAGTGAGGTCCGGAGGACCTGCACCAAAACGTGCTGCATCTGCCCCTCTCTGGGCAGTGGTCACTCTTCCAATAGCTTCCTGTGCCCTTAGCTTACTGAGCTGAGCAATAAATCTTATTGCATGTGTATGAGCAGGTACAGGCAGTCCCTGCCAGACCCTAACACAGTAAAACTGCAGGTGAAGGAACAATGCTGACTGAAGTGCAGGTGTCTAAATTAAGGCTCCCCCTAATGCAGACACAGAGAGTAGGATTCAAATCTACGTAGTTTATTTGGGAGAGGGTACCAAGGAAGCACTGGTAGTGGCATGGGAGAATTAGATGGGAAATGAAAGAAACAGGTAAAGGGTGCATCCTTAAGCAAGTGGTCACCTGAGGCTCATTCCCCCTGGGAGACTTCAGAAGACAGCGTAGAACATGCCTTTGAGTTATCCCGTGTGGGCTTTGATAAAGCTGAGGGATTTACACACCAATAATTTCCCTTCTGTCATTTGTCGAGGGCTGCTTTCAGGAGTGTTAACTTTTCAGGACTTCCTGCTTGCCCTGCTTTCTGGTGGAGCAGGCTCTCACAGCAAAAGCCCTCAGGCAGAGAGCCGCAGGTGTTCTTAGCCTGCAGCTTTTGGAGTGCAGAGGGGAGTGTTCAGGGCATGTGGGTTGGGCAGTGCTGGCGTCTGCTGTAACATATTGATTTAAACTATTACTATCATCATACTACTTATGTGAACGCAAGCCGATTGTAACATCCTTATGCTTACAACTCCTATAAAAAAACTCCAAAACAGTACAACCCACTTACATATTACATTTTTAAGCAGTAAAAAGCAATAAAAGTCAAAATTAAAAATGACAATAACTCGATGTGATGGATGGTATTGTTCAGGCAAACAAAATTGAGCTTTGCAACACAAATATGGTACTGACTAAATAAGGGCAGGCTATTTTGAATCCAGATTTTCAGTACTGTCCTGTTATAATTAGATTTCCTCTCACTTTTATATATTCCAGCTGCTGTAAAATTGCTGCTATAGGCTGTGAGGTCACTCAGTCTTTACACGACATAAATATATCACTTTATATTGTCTTTTTATCAGTCAAGGTTCTTTGTGAAACTGGCCGATTTAACAAATAAAGGGAAGGAACTCTGGATGGACGTTGAGGAGCTAGGGGACCCCTGGGAAGGCCCTGGACCCCTGGGAAGGTGACAGGGGCAGGCTCTGCAGTCCTGCTGGAACAGCGGAGACTGGGAAGCAGCCAAAACCCCAGCAAAATCAGGCCATGAGATCTGTCTGCTGGGGACACCGCTCTCACCGTTTCTGGACAACACGAGACGCTTTTGCTTGTGCCCACACTAACGATAGCAGACACTGGGTACTTTGCTATTCCATTGTCCTATTGTTACTGAAATCGCGACATACTGCCATGACTCCAACCACCCGTCGTCAGAATCCGTTCTCTGCTGCCTTGTTGCAAAGCCCAGGTTGGGTGCAAATCTGGTTAGTGGAGCTTGGACCCTAAACCTGCGTCCTATCTGGCAAAGCCAACACCTGTGTCATCAGGTTCTAGACTGAGATTTAGGTTTAAGGTGGAGCATTCTCCAGACATAGGAAGGTGGAGATGCTAGACAGCAAAAAAAAAAAAAAAAAAAAGAAAAAAAAAAAAAAAAGTGATCAAGGCCCATTATGGCTTTTCTTTTTTCTTTTTTCAAAGCATGTCACAATTAAATAAGTGAAGGAAAAGTTTGGTGGACTGTTTACAGTCCTCTGAAAGTATCCCCAAAGGTTAGAGGTGGTCAAATAAAAAAAAAATGTTTTAAAGTGCCAAAAGTAGGGAAATGAAAGTGGTCAGTACACAAGGGCATATAGTCTTGTTTCTGCACACTGTTCCTAGTTCTCATCCTAGGAGATTGGGCCACCAATCTATTAGGCCACATTGAGTTAGCAGAAGCCAGGAGAGAAGTGCAATTTTTGGAACAGAGCAGAAAAATTTCACTTGGTGTGGGAATAGGGACCGAGAAAAGGTATTTTGAAGCCTAGAGAATATCAGCTGTGGCTTGAAGGAAAAAAAAAAAACACGTGGGTATATGACCTCGTAAGACCAAGGTGTTTATAAAAATACTAAGTGTTCTACAGAAAAAAAAAAAAAAGTGCCAGGGGAACATTCAAGGGCTAGTTGGCTTTCCACAGTTCTTACTCTAGAAATAAAACTAGAAATAGATTAATCAAGACCCCTCGAGCAGCAGCAGCTCTCACTGACTTCAGTTAACATGCTAGAGCTTAATGAAAGTTTTATTATTTTTAATAAAAAATTCTAGGGTTCCAGGTAAATTCGCCTTGCCAACTTTTCTCTAATTATGTACAAATAAAATTATTCCCATAAGGAGAATTTTGGAAACAGGCGGGCTGCATAATCTTTTTAAGACTTTTCCATCCTGTAGTTTTGGACAGCTGGGTATTAACTTGGGATTTCGTGGAAAGAAGAATGCTCAAATGAAAGTCATTTTCAGAGAGATACAGCTCAAGTGAGAAGACCATGCCTATTCATGGAAAAGGCCCAAGACAGACAATCTGGACAGGGCAGCAATTTATTTAAGAATGTTCCAGTTGGTGAGCAAGAGCAAGATGAGTCTTAAAAAAATAGGCTCAAATAAATACATTTAAATGCTGACCTCCTTTCTTTTGCAAGTAAATTTGAAAAGTGTGTGAGAGTGTGTTTGTGTCTCTCTGTGCGTCTTTTGATGCCACAATCCAGTGCGGTTGTAGGTATAGGACAAAGGCTCTGCATGGAATGTTCTGGGAGGTGTAAAGTGGTAAAAACATTTGAGAGGGGAATTTCTGCATGTGAAACAAGAGCCTTTAGAAAATGTGAACTTTCTACTCAGCAATTCCTTTTTTTAGAAAGATAAATTAAGGAAACAATTAAAGACATGTGCAAATATGTCAGCTCCAAGCATTTTCACTGAAGTGTTAATTATGATACTCCAAACCTGGAAATCTAAATTTCTAACAACAGGAGTCAGAATATGAGATTTGTTTTTCACATCCATGCAGTTGAAAACCATGGAAACTTTAAAAATATTATCAATGCAAGGATATTTTCAGCAAGTTGAAAAAATACCTGGATAAGTGATACCTACACATATACATATGGACTTGTCTTAAGAAGACCTGAAAATATCAAGGAAGGTCTTATTGGTGGTTATCTGGTTGATGATTTTCTGAATGTCCTGAAAATTTTATCTTTATATACGTTCTAATTTCTCTGCAATGAACATATATTGCTTTTATACTTAAACATTTTTAAATGACCTTGTTTTAAGAAAAAATATATTCTAGCATACATCTTCCCTTCTAGTTCTATTGACGGGAAAAGAAAAAAGTAGTTTTTAAGAGGTAAGTGAATAGCTACACAGTGTTTGATGTTTTTATATACATCATTTAATTGGCACAATATCCTGTGAGGTAGAAAGTATACTTTTATCTTCATTTTATTTCTATTTACTAGAGAATGAGGTGCATACTGCTAGAAAGTGGAAATGTTAGGTTCAATCCAGGTCAGCTGGTTCCGAAACCCAGATACATTCACCATACCAGCTGTCACCCAGGTCCCAAAAAATCTTCCAAAGGACTCTTTTACCCTTGCTTTTTATTTCCTAGAGTTCTGTCTTCAAATTGGCTCTGAGTGGCCAATATTCTTTTTCAAGAATAAAAGACTAGAAAAGGAAAGAGGATAACGGTTTAGTCTATCTGATTTTAAACACCCCCAAAATATATACCCTTTGGTGGGATTATTCCCCCTTTCCCTTCTTCCTGGGATGGAGAGTATACTAAGTCTAGGAAAACAGACAGTCTTTGGTAATAGGCTACAGAGAAAGAGTTAGATTCTCTGGACAGCACAACAGAAAGGTTGCACAAGGCAGTGAAGTACTCAATTTCACTGGTGGGGTCCAAGAGGAGGCTGCATCTACATTCCTGGTGGGCCCACCAGAAGAAACTGAATGAATGAGTGAGACATGACAGCCCCCTTCACCCCAGGGTAGAAAGAACTAAAGGATTACAAATACCAAGGGCATTGGAGGGAAGGAATAGAGAGATTTCTAAAAGAAGAAAGTATTTTTTAACCTTCTACATCCAAAATAGGTGGTGCTAAGACATGACCTGAAACCCATTTCTACTCAGGTGCTGGGAGCGCTGGTTCCAATTGAAAACACAGGAGAGCCATTAGCCCTCGGGCTGGGACGGGTTGAACAGTATCACTCAAACTCCAAATAAGGACTTTTTGGCACAAGTCAAACTTTACCTCATGTTGACCTTGAGTGTGTAAGTGATCAACTGACATTAGATTGCTTAACATCAGATTGTGTCACTCCTCTCTTCTCGCCCTTGTTAATTTATTTAATTTTTTTTGAATATGTGGAGCATTCACACACTTTCAAAAGTCAAAACTATATAAACAAGTATTACTGAGAAGGATTACTCTCTGCTACGTCCTTTCTGCCCTGTTCCCCACCTACCCCAAGTTCATTGTTTTCTGGCTTATCCTTTTTGTTTGTTTTTAAAAAGCTTAGTACCTATATATGTACATTTTTTTCCTCTTCTAACACTAAAGGTAGCATTTTATATATGCATTCTCTGCACTTTGCTCTTTTCACTTAATAATCTCTCCTGGAAATCATTCTATAATCAGTTCAAAGAGACCTTATTTCTTTTTATAGCTGCTTAGTAATCCATTGTGTGTATGTACAAACTAAAGTTTGTCCTTACCTAGTTTTTAAATCTTGACAACAAATTCAATTTTTAAAATGGAATAGAACACATCACATCATGGGCTTTGAACTTACCATCTCTGGCCTGTGTGTTTTGCATGAAGTTGAAATGTCCTCAAGAGAAGAAGGGAGTTCTGAGGCTGGGAGATTGGGAAGGAAGAAGCAGCCAGCTCCTAAGAATGAGAGGGCTGTGGTGGGGACCCACACGCACTCCCTCACAGTGCAGCAGAAAGGTGACAGACATCAGAGTGAAGTAGCTGTTGGGGAGGAAGCTCACAGAGGGCTAAGCCCCAGGTGCCAGAAGCCTTATCCTCAGTGAAGTTCTTGCACCGATGCCATGCATGGGAGCGAAAGAGAAATCCTCCTTCGGGCACATAGGCAAGGATCAGGAGCCTCCGGAATGAATGCTCTGCCCTTTGGAAGACCTATAGGGCCCTCACAAATCAGGGAGGGTTTGATTATTGTGTTTCTGTTCTCCTAATGGGTTGGAGGATCAGCATAGATTTTTTTTTCCTCTGTATTTACTTACTTGCTAATATCTAAGATGCAGAAGGCTGTTAGCAGATTAAACTTTATTCACAGAAACAATCGTGACATTTCTTAAACCCTGTGTGTTGGAGTTAAATTCATTCCCCCTTCATATGTTGTGTCTTATTCGATCCTTACAGAACTCCTGCCAGGAGGATATTACTCCTACTTTATAAATTTCAAATTTAATAAGATCCAGGAAGACTAAGCTCCTTGCCCAAAACCACACAGCAAGTAAGTGGCAAAACTGGGATCTGCACCCTGTGTCTGACTCACAAATCTCCAGCCCATCTTCTCCAAGGAGTAAAACTTCTCAATGACAGAACCCACAGTCAGTTCAGGATCATGGAAATCACAATCTTTCAGAATTAAAAAACACACTTTGGTGTGTTCTGTCACTCCATTCAAAGCTCTGGAAGTACAGAGAAATTCAAAATACTATATCCTTTAGAGTCTAGATAAGTAAATCTGTAAATATCCCGAGTGATTTTGAATAGGCAGATGAAGCAGTAATGGGTTTTTATTTGGCTTATTTTGCAAATTACATAATTCAGTTTTACCTTTTTGTTAGGGGAGAGGCAACTTCATTCCAAACAAGAGAAACAATAAGAACTCCAAGATGAGCTATAGATAAGGTTGACTATGAAAGTAGTTTTTGCTTTTTCTTTACTACTGTCTTAGGTTAAAGTTAATGAAAACCTTTAACAATGAGGTCAAAGCAAAAGCAAGATGGTGTTTGGAAGGACACCAAGGGCCGATGGGGGGCCGAACAAGAAAGAAGTCTGTAACTCAGACTGCCGCCTTCTCCATCTCCGGGGCAGTGCAGTGGTTTCTCTTTGCTTCTCTTTGAAAATTCACTTTTCGCCCTCCCCTTTCTTTGCTTCTCTATGCATATGGTGGGAAATGATTGTTTAGATCCTCAGCTGCTTTCACGCCTAAGAAAGGGAAGAAGACAACCAGTAGAAAAAGCCTCACAGTAAATGAGAGTAAATGAGTTTAACAGGAAATGAAAGGTCTAAAATAAAAATGTCCTCCTTCTAAGTTCTACAAGTGACCTTTCAGTGGGTGCACAGTGGGCTTTGCAGTGGTGGGAGAGTGCAGGAAGCAATGGGGTGGACGAAGGTCGGCAGGGTTCCAGAAAGGCAGATTTGCAAATTGCCCTAGGTCACATGCTTCTAAGAGGAAGATACAGGATTTAACCCCAGGTCAAATCCTCTGAATAAAACCACTACTCTATGACTGTAAAACAGGAATGACTTTCCTCTTCCTGACTCTCTCTTGGATTGGTTGGGAAATTCAAGTAGGATGCAAATAATGTCCTGGGGATTAAAGATACTCTACTAATACTACTGTACCCATCAAGTGCAGATGCTACTTACAGATCCAGAATTAAGATGAGGCAAGTGAGACTCAGTTGTGCAAACGCGGGCTGGATCCTGTCTTTATTAAAATATTGATCCTTCAGTGATCACAGGTGTTTTGCATTTTGATTTGTAGCAATTACTTATTAGAATATTATTTATGTGGATTACTTTTTATGTGGAGGCCTTGGAGGCTGGCTGCCAAGATGATGTTTCAAAAGGCGGCATTGAAGGTAGAACTTTTTCTTGGGTTTAGTTGAGCTCAGAGAAGGAAAAGAGAGGTCTCCTTTACTAGTGCATGAATAAATGGATGGATGGATGGATGGATGGATGGATGGATGGATGGATTCATTAATTCAGGGAGATGTGAGGTGGGTCTCAACCTGTCAAGCCCTGGTTGTAGTGTCCCACCCTTCTGCCTCCTGAACACTCCTCACCAGCCCTAAGTGAACTTCTGTGGCATCGTCTTGCCTCCTGGAACCCATTTTAGGACATTTGGTCTGGCCTGAGCCCCTCGGCCTTCTGGAGTCTTGGTTAACCTGCTCCTGAAATGATATTCTGCTCTTCACAACTACTAACCAAGAGCCTACTATGTCCAAAGCACATCATTCAGCATAGAGAGAACCCCCAAGAATGAGCAAGAAGGAATGAGGGCTTCTCTTTACCCCAGCCAAGGACAGAAATAACAAGTATTGAGCCATTCGTACAGCCATGGACAGTCCTAGGGACCTCATACACAGCCCATCTTGAAATTTTCACAAGTCTTGAGCTGGGGAAACTGAGTCTCAGATAGCGATGGTGTTATACAAGTAGGTCCTATTAGCATGCCGATCCTCATCAGGACACCAGGAAGAAGGTCCCGCCCTTCCTTTGTGCTACTGTGGGCTAGAATCAGGATTAAAACCCAGCAGTATGGCTCCACATCCCAAATTTTATTACCAGAGCTTGCATGGCACAGTAGTTAAATGGCTTTGGAAGGAAGAAACCCCTGCTTGAAGGGTACATGTTAACCAGAGGACCAGCTGAAAGAAACCGATTTTTTTTTTTTTTTTTTTTTGGCAAAATATCCTATGGTGTCAGGTCCTTTTTTCTGAAGCAGGGAACACCATGCCTTTCACATGTACTTTCTTTGACGAAAGGACAAAGCTGAGGGCTTTGCATTTTTCCAATCTCTTTGTAAAGTGGGCCTTTTAAGAATGGTAAACAGGTAAAGAACTGACATTTATACAGTTTACAAAGGGCTGTAGCACTTTTGATTTTTAATATAACTAATAGGAGGGACAGGTGTTCTTAGCTGGCATCAGACGGGTCATTGATCTCTGTATACAGTTGAGTAATCTGAGACTGGAATTTGTTAGTAGATGTCAGGGATGAGAGTTGAGCAAATGTAAAACTTCCAGTGCTCGATTCAGTAAATGGTCCACTGCATTATGTTGTCTCCATGGTGCTATTTCTCCATCACTTAAATTAGGTAGCACATTGCACTTCCACTTAGCACAATGGCTACGATGTCATCAGGGCTTAAAAGTGTCAGCACTGATTGTTTTTATGTCACTGCTGTGATTATCATCACTTCTGTGCTACACTGAGGCATTCGTCCTAATAGCAGAGGCTCCGTGATTTGGGATGAGGGATGACATGATGTTCTGGAAAAGTGTGGAGTTTGCAGAAGACTGGAATTTGTGTCGCCTTTAGCATGTGGCTTAATTCATCTCACCCTTGATTGTTTTGCTAAGATCATGGGGGACAACCACACTCACCTTTTACTCTTGAACTGCAGATCACTAAATCAATTTCGTACATGATGACCAAAATTTAGAAAACACAATAAGATAGTGCAGAGTGGAATTGAAAGTGCCAAAGTGCATTACACACAGTATGAAGTTTGATGGATGTTTACAAGCATATATGGCATAATGCATTGCAATATAAAATTAATTTTGTATTGCGACTGATATTCAACAGTATTAAGCACACTGCTATGAAGATTAGTGGCAATTTGAGTAAAGCAAGGGCTAGGCACATAGTAAGTGATCAACTGGCCATTTTTATCATCATCATTTTCATCATCATCTCCATCTCCAAATAAGCCAGGAAAATCCTTTGCTGTCTATCACTGATGAACCAAATGGGCCACTGATCCCAGACACCCAAAGATCAGCTCAGGTGGCTAGGCCAGTGCTCCTTAATCCTACTGACCATAAGAACTGCCTGGAGAGGCCCATTCAAAAGGCAAATGACTAAGACCAGAACAAACCTTCTGAATCTAAGCGCCAAGCAGAGAGCAGACTGAGCTTGTCTTGAAGGTATCAAGTTGCATTCCAGATACACCCTGCCAGGAGTTCTCTTGCCATTTAATACTTGGTATCCCCTGTCTAGTTAAAGAGAATGAGACAGAAACTGATGTGTTGATTACTATTAAGCAGCTGTGTCCCCAGCGCATATCAGAGTGGCATCTGCTTGGAATAGAACATCTTGTTATTCTGCGTCCCTTTTCCTATGTCAGTTCAAGCATGATGGTACATACAAAAGACTTTGAGCAGATAATCATTCAAACACCTACCATGAACTGAAAAGTTAATTTAGTTGTGTCGAGCTTTTGCAAAATAGCCTCTACACTGTCACCAGAATGACCTTTCTTCCACCATGCTCTGATCTTGTTGCTCTCCTGATTATAACCCTTCAATGATTGCCTGTTATCTACAGGAGGGACACTGATTTCCTTAATGAGACATTCAAAAGCCTTACTAACTTGATATTTACTGACTCTCTTTGCTTCATCTTATGATCTCCTGGCTTCATATGTATACGCTATTTCCCTTTACACTTACAGCTCCTTGAACAGGCTTTGTATTTATGTCTTCATGCTATTCAAATGCTGTCCCCTCTGCTTGGAATGTTTCTCCCTATCTTGGTCACCTTGTGAATTTCTATTCATTTTTCAGGAGTTTGTTCACCTCTTTTATGAAGTTTTCAAGGTTAATTACTTTTTCCATTGAAAACATATGAACCTAAGAGGTATGTTCATAAATACTCAATTATAATAAATTATAGTCAATTTATTTAGATACCAGTCTTCAGGAAAGAAAGCATCTCCAGATGGACATATACTAATTGTGGCATCCACCAAATAAATAAAAATGCCAACAACTTTTGTTAAAGACCTACTAAGTGCCAAATTAGGGACCCCCTTATGGTAAGCCTTATAATGTGCCCCTAAAATAGCCACATTTTAACCTCAGGAAACAGTGAGTATCACCTTCTTTGGCAAAAGGAACCCTGCATGTGTGATTAAGTTAAGACTCTTCAAATTCTAATCCAGAGAACATCCTGGATTATCTGCTAGGTTTTAAATGTAATCACAAGCGTCCTTACAAGAGAGAGAGAAAGTTAAGCAAAATGCTGCAGTGCTGATTTTGAAGACAAAGAAGGGAGCCTCAGCCATGGAATGCTGTTCTGAAGGTGGAAAAAGCAACAGAACAGCTTCTTCCCTGAGGGCTTCTGGAGGGGCCAGGGCCCTGCCGGCACTTTGATTTCAGCACAAGAAAAAGCTTTTAGACTTTCGGCCTCCAGAAGTTCAAGAAAATAAACTTGTATTATTTTAAACCACTGAATCAGTGATAATTTGTTACAGCAGCAATAGGAATCTGATACACCAGATAACACGTATTAGAGGACAAAAACTATAGATAGTGATTACATGAGAAGAGTAAAATAGAGCAGTGCTTCTCAAATGTCAATATGCACAGGAATCATCGGAAATGCTGAGTAGGCAGAGAGAGTCCTCCATAGAGTATAGGGCTGAGTGGTAAAGAAGTAAAAGGCATCCTCTTCTTGTTGGTGGGTAGAAGAGAAAGTAGAAGACTGCGCATTGTCTGACCCTTAAAAGGCTCCCACAGAGTCTGATCAGAGAAGCCAAGGTCATTGGGCAAGTCCAAAGAGCAGATGCAGAACTAGAATGGAACAGCAATGGTATCAGGAGCCAAACAGCAGCCACTAAGGGAGATCACGTCCTTTACCCCTATCAGCTCTGTGACTTTGGTGGGTATTCTCCTCATGGAAATGGTTATACTGATGCTATGGGTAGTGGGAAAGATCAGAACTCATCTACATAAAGCCCTCATTATTCTCAAGCTGTTATAAAAATGACTGATTCCTTCAAACAGGGACCTTCAGCCTAGCTGTTGGTCTTCATGCATTATTGGTTTTATGATCCTAGATGGAACACGATGACCTAGGATACACAGAGTTCCTACAAGTTTTGAATGGCCAAGCCCTGTCTTAGCAAATTTTTGTTGTTGTTGTTGTTTGTTTATTTTGGGGATGGTGTTTTATGTTGTTCTATGGCATAGAATGTATAGAAAAATTCTTGAATTTTTTAAGATCATCAAAGGTTAGGAGGAGAAAGGAGAGAGTAGGTTTGGGCAGAAAAGTTTTAGTTTTGTGGTGACATCTTTGCCTGCTGGCTGATAGTTATATAATGCATGATACAGAAGGGCCTTCCCTCTAACTCCTCCTGTACCCACATCTCCAACCCACCTTTTAAAAGCTTATATACTAGTTTCCTAGGCTACTTTTCTTGCCTGGGCAGCAGATTTTATAGATTTTAGAGGGCACTAGTGGTAAGAAAGGACAATACTAGTGTAGGCATTGGGGAGGCAACATTGTGGTGTGGACCAAAAAAAAGGAGTTCTACAAAAAGTAACTTCACAGGGAGATCCGATCATAAATTTCGAATGGGTAGATTATGGTGGGTAGTTACTCATCATACATATTACTTTTTAGTAAAAAGCTTATCTTTGCCTTCAGCAAGCCCTGTCCATTGTTCTTGTGCATCTAGGTTAACACACCTTCGATTTAAGCAAACCATCTTACAGAGAGCTAATAATCTTATTAACCATCCTGTAATTCACCCTTGCCTTGCTTTCTCCCACCTTCATATAATCTTCCTTACACTCTTTCTTTAATTTCAAATGCATAAAAGAAACTACAAAACTGTTATTCTCCATAACATTTTGGATCTTACTTTCCTGCAATCATTCTCAGTTTTGGCACAAATAAACCTTTATAAAATCTTCTAAAAGTTTGGATATTCCTACATCAACAAAGGATCTATTAGGAATATAACTTTTATCATTAGAAGTGGATTGAGCCTCAGCTTTATTTAGAGCAGTTACTTAAGCTCTCTGGGTCTCAGTCTTCTTCTGAAAAGTGGGAATGGAAATAGCATCAGCCTACCTCATAGTCTTTGTGAGGTTAAATAGGAAAATACTAGAAAAGCAGTTAGGCAGGGAGTTCAGCAAACCTTTACTACAAAGGGTCAAAGAGTAACTATTTTTGGCTTTGCAGGTCATAGGTCTCTATGGAAATACTTAACTTTATCATAGTAGAGCAAAAGCAGCCACAGACATTATGTAGATAAACAGGTAGTACTGTGCTCTAATGAAACTCTATTTATAAAATAACTTTCCTTTGGGCTTTAAACCTGACAACAGAATTCTATAATCCAAGTGTTTTTGGTATTGCTTTTTTAATATGTTGGCCTTTTAATTAATTTTTATTGCTCACATCCTAGAATAACTGAGGATAATTTGAGAAATAAATAATAGACACCAGGCTGTCTATTATTTATCATTAAGATAACCAAGATTCAATGGCAGAACAGGAGAAGGGAAATTTTATAGTATATAAAAAATAACTGCAAAATGTGAATAGATTGAGGTCATCTAATTTAGCTATCCTTGGAGTCTGAGTTCTTATAGCCAACAGAATTTATCTGATGAGTTTGGTCCAAGAAACACAACTTAATTTTCTCCCAATTAGCAGAGCATAAGTATTAGTTTAACAGTGTTGCATGCCATACAAACATTGATAGCTGTATGATCCAAATGAAAAAGTTCATCAGTGAGCTTATCTCCTGATGTGATATTAGCTGGAAGCCAAAATTAATGAATTTTATCAGATTGCCAGGAATGGAGATAGGAAAGGATAGAATTCTTTCACAGTCAGTTTCCACTCTGTCATCTGCCTAGTGATTTTTCTTAATGATACTGCCAAGGGTCTTCTGAACTAATGTTGCCTAGTATTGTATTTCCCCTATCTCTGTAATATGCTTTAAAATGTCTGCAAGTCTACTGTTTGGGCAGGAAAAACGGCACTAGGATCTATGACAGGAACCTCAGAAGGAGTGACTGGGAAAAGTCAAAGATGTTGGTAGTTAATGTATTTGATGGTTCCTTTGGTTGCAAGGGACAGAAACTAGCTTAAGCAAAAAACTAATTTTATGAACACGTGTAACCAGGAAGTTCAGTCATGACAGAGCGCCAAGGGAGATAGGAAAACATACTGGGCAGATCAAAAACAGCTATTGCACAGCCCTATGTAATGTACCTGATTTCTCTTCTCCTTCTCTTTTATGATAAATTTGACATAGATAAGACTGGAGTATAGATCCTGCAGTAGTGATCCTCACTCAAGTAGCCTTGTGTTCTCAGGCAGGCACTGAATTTCACCAAATCACCTTGCATAACAACTGTTCCAGTTTTGCACATTGAATTACATGGACAGCTAAACAAGAGTAGTGTGAAAGCACTCTTAAAGACACATAATTGTTCACTCCATTTGTTATTTGGGTCTTTTAAACTCACCTGTTTGCAAAAGGAGTTGGTGGAAGAGGAGGCCATGGGGAAAGATTTGCCTGATCAATGTGGAAAGAGGAATGAAAGTTTTCAAAATCTATGAATTCTACAAAGGGACCTGTTCTTAGTTTTATATTAAAATCTGTGAAATAAAAAGCAAATGTCTTTTATATGTGAAGCCTCAGGCTCTTTTTCAGTTATAATAATTTTTTCCTTCTGTATTCCCCATAGATGGACATGATTTAACCCCAGATCTTCATTTCAGGATGCTTGTGATTGTCGAATGGCCTTAATTACAAAGTTTTTGTTTTGTTTTGTTTTGTTTTGTTTTGCTTTTTGTTTCCCCTCCCCCATCTTGGTGTACTAGTCTTAGGGGTTGGTCTTGGGATAGGTAAACATCAACACTAGGGAAAGTGAGTGGCGAGAACCTCAGAGACCTGCAGAGATGTCACACTCGGCTCTGTGAAGGCAGATGCTTTCTCCCCCAAGGTCACACACCTCGTATCCCGCTCACCTGGCAGTTGCTCACGTGGCAGCAGCCATCCCAGGAAGTACTACCTATCTCGTATCGTGACCTCCCTTATCAAACATTCAGAAGAACTCTCTCCCTTTCTTTCATCCAGACTTAGTCTGTCATTCTAGGCTTCTTTCCTTTCAGGTTGATTTTCTGCTGGGGCCTTGCCGTTCTCCTGGCAACTTGTTTGCAGTGGGCTCCCCCACCAAGTTCCGACCTACTGGCATGTCGCTGGACCCCACTGTTGGCAAGTTTCAATTTACTTTCCCAGGACATGGCTCAGATCCCATGTGGATTAGCCGATGAAAATAGATACCCAAGAAGGGGAGTGGTTACAGCCTCACGTATCTTCTTTAAACCTAGAAACCTCAAATTTCTGAGTGTTTTATACATGACCAATTTGTAATGCAGGTATGTGAATATAATAGACTCTGTGTAGATGGATGACATCATTACAGCACGTAAGGAATGGAGTAAGAGAGAGGACAAAAGGAAAGATGGTCTCAAAGCTATCAATATTCTGTCATGGTGTTGTAGCATGCTTAGCCATCAGCTAAGCCAATGCTTGCCAAAGATGCACCAAGCATTACCTTTATCTGATCACTTCGGTTGAATTCTGTAGCTGAGAATCTTGGTTTCAGAATTTGAATTTTTATTTCCTGTCTTTTTTTTTTTAATTTAGAGATTAGGATTTTTTTTTTTTTACATAAAAGACTCTCTCTTCCTACTCAGTCATTCCTTATATTTTATAGCCATTCAAGCTTTTTCTTTTAAAGGATGGTCATAATCCCAAACTCTTTCCCAAGAAGAGAATTTTAAACACTTTTGTGAATATTATCTAAATAGAGAGGTATGAACAGAATTATTTGACAAAAATATGTACTTTTCTATAATTAACCATATTTGTTTAAACAGTTCACAATTTGGTTATCTAAATTGTCCCTGTTTTTTTTCCTAATGCATGCATGTAGAGAGCTGGGATAACTAGCTGGAGTAAATTAGACATTTTTTTTAAAAAGAAAAAACATTAACAATTACAAAACATAATTAAAATGCATAAATCATTACCAAAAAAACAGATTTTTAATATTAAAAGTAATAAAAATAAATATTGATGTGCTTGGGAACGTATTTTTAACCTAACCATTGATAAGATTTCATTACTGTGTTGACCGACTTTGTGGCAAAATGACTTCACCATCTAGTTTTCAACAAAATTAATTCATTCATCTATTTGAGGTATATTTATTGAGTTATGGGCAGAAAATAAAACATAATAAAAGGTTCCCACACTCCTAGAGCTTATGTTCTAGTGAGAGAAAAAGGGGAAAAAATAAACAAGAAAATAAGAATATAAAAATGTCAGCTATCGAAGTGGTCTGCAGAAAATTAAAATATGGGTGTGTAAAAGAGAGTGGAATTGGATAGGACCCCCCCTAGGAAAGGACAAGTATACTGAGAATTGCTGACAAAACTGATGCCAGCCATGCAAAGACCAGGTGAAGTCCATTCCAGGGAGAGGGGACAGTTAGCACAAAAGACCTGTTGTGGGATGATCTTGGAATGTTTCAGGAAGAAAAGGAAGATTATACATGTTTCAGTTCACTAATGAAGCCAGAGGAGTGGGGTCAGAGGTAGGCAGGGTCCACAGTGTACTAATTTTTTTAGCCAGGAACAAAGTTTGAGCTTTATTGTAGGCATAAGTGGAAGATACTAGAAGGTTTCAAGCCAAGAAGTGACATAATGTTACTCTTATTTTCAAAAGATCACTCTAGATGTTGAGTGAAGGATGGCGTATAGGGGGCAAGAATAGACATGAGAGGGAGACCAATTAGGAGGCTGTTGTAAGTCCAGGTGAATGGCAGTGGTGGCTGAGACCAGGTGTCACAGGGGAAATAGGCAGAACCAGATAAGTTGGGGGTATGAATTGGAAGCAGAAAAGAACAGTGCTTGTTGATGGAATGAAAGTGAAGGATGCGTGGTGTGGGGATGGGGGAGAATAGAACTAAGGATAATACCAATGGAACTACTGAGAAGAAAAGTTATTTTGTCAGATAATTATTTTTGGAAAACTAGCATGTTTGAGCATCTGTTATAATACAAAGCATAGTGTGGATTTTTTTTTCTGATAATAATAATAGCATCTTCCATTTATTGAATGCCTACCATGTGCTGGTCACTCTTTTCCTTACCATGTGTGTAGGGGAACTACAAAGATGTACAGTGAATTAAATTCTATTCCTTTAACCTCACTTACTAAACTATAAAATGACCCATGTTTTCCATATGGCCTTTGCCCCTCTGAGGACTGCATTGCCAAGGAAACAGATTGTTAAGCAGAGGCACTGTAGCTAAATCCTATTAAACACACAATAATTCAAACAAAACTCACAAAAGCCAACCAGCACTTGGGTTTGGAATATTGGCCTCAAATATCCCCTTCTTAATGACTAATTATATACCTAACAAAGTTCAGTGTTTAGATGCCTGCCTAATTCTACCCAGAGTTCTAGACTTGTACATTCCTGCCCCAAATCCCTGTTCTGAATGTCAGAATTTTTAATTAATCTCCCCAAATGGTATTTTCCCCATAATAAACTCTCTGCATGCTGCTGGCTTCAAACAGCAGACAAAAAGGTGATTCTTTTCTTTTCCTCTGTCAGACTTTTCCTTTGTAAAACATTAAGCAAAACTCCTTAAATACCTGTATATGTTCCAATATGGCTGGAGAAAGTCCAGAATTAGAGATTTTAGAAGCAGAACTTGTTTCGAGATCAACTAGTTCATTTCCACTTTACACATAAGGAATCTGAGGTTCAGAAAGATTGATTTATGTCTCTGAGGTCGTGTACAGTACTGATGGGCAGTGCCAGGGCCAAAGCCCACTTCTTCTGGCTGGTGACCCAGTATTGTCTTTCTTTGTTTCAAGGTTGTTACTCTCACCATTCCTCTCCTAAAATTTGTCCTGATTACTCTTTCTATATAAATCCTTCACTTCCTACCCTGTTTTACCTACATCCTTCGCACTCCAGTCTGATCCTTAATGCTCACCCCCATCTTACCACTGCCAACTCTTCAAAAGCAGCTTCTTGCTCCAGATCTGACGTTTGATCTCATCATTCACACCCATCACCATTTCTCAGGCTCATCTATCTACTTATAAAATCAGCGCATTTACACATCAAATGTGTTTTGCACAAATGTGTTTATTTTTCAATTCAGTGTCCATGGGTTTTTTCTATAAGGCTGTTCTCACTTGACCCTGTCATTTCCTTTTTTAAAAAATTCAGTGGAGTCAGAAAAAGTATGATTGGAGTCAATGTGCCATGTATAGATAAATCCTTCTTATTTAGAAAACTTCACCGTTGGGCTTACTGGATGTGGAAGGTGAATCCTAGTGGGTTTGAGATGCAAAGAATCAAATAGATAGAGACAACCTTTCTGCAAAAAAAATGAGTGCCACTTTGGTAGCGCGAGCAAATAGAGAAGAGAAAGGCAAGGGCAAGAGTACTGGGGATTACGGCATCAGCCTGGAACTTACTTTGACAGAAATGAAAAGGACCTTTTAAGAACAAGAAAACACAATTTTCAAATTTAAGTTCTGCTCCCTTGTGTTGCAATATAAGTTTATCTGGATGAAACCCCTGTGTTTCCAACTAAGGTCACTCAGAGATTTACATAAAAGGAAATCTTGGGAGAAGCAAGTAAAAGCAGTTTCTGTCCTGGTTTTGGGTTGGCACAGTGTAAGAGAAGACCTCGATATATAGAATGCAGAACTAAGATTCACTGAAGCTGGAAATTAAACCAGAGGTGATTAGAGAAAATGTAAGCCCTTAAGGGTTTGAATAAATCTTGGGAGAAAATTGAGCTTTGCACTGGAATTACAATAGGATTCAAGTCGAGTTTATCTAGATCTAAAGGGACATGGTCCCCAAACATATGATAGGCACTGGGGATAGAAGGATGAAGAGAATCTAATTCTTGTCCTCTAGTAGCTCATCAAGACATAAGTTACAAGGCAAACATTGGTTAACAATAGGAGCTGATCATTCATGTCCGATCTTTGTAGAGCACTTTATATACTTCATGCAGTAAATAAATGGGAGATGACTAACAACAAGGTTAGCCACTTTAGGTTGATATTTGTCAAGTAGACTGTTGGGAAGAGATTTAATTTTTCTTCAGCCCACTGAATTAGCTATTTGATTAGAAATCACTGCTTTTTTATTTACTTCATTTTATTCTTTCACTTAATAACTGTATAGCAAGATTCTCCATTTTGCTAAGAACTTCAGTGAATGCTTGGGTGCAATGATGGATCAAAATCAAGATAGAATGTCTCCATTTTGGAGCTCAGAGTCTATAGGAGAAGAGAGACCTCAATCAAAGAATCAGATAAACATTACTGAAACTGTGGTAGCCATTACGGAGAGGTACATGGTGATAAGAGAACTTATAAGTAGGGAACTAAAGATACTTCCCTGAGAAGCTAAGCTCTGAGTGATGAGTAAGAATTAACAATAGGCAAAGCAAACAGGAAATCATTCCAAATTGAGGTGTCAACTTGTGCAAGTCTCATGGCATCCATGAACTGAACCACAGACATTGTCCTAAGAGTAGGATGAACAGAGAAGAGGCACGTGGTACCACACACAGCTGGAGAGATACACAAGAGCCAGAACACAGGGTTTATAAGCTTAATTAGCCTTTCTCATAAAAACAATGGGAAGCCATCAGGGTGTCTCAAGGAAAATATGTTCATATTTAAGTGTTGGAAAAATAACTATGGCTGTAGAGGAAAATGATACAAAGCAGTGGTTACCAGATAGGTATTTTTCAGAAGTCTGCGATGGCTTAAACCAAATTGATGCCAGCAGAGAGAGGAGGAACTAGATTTAACAGATATTCAGGAGGTAAATTCAATAGCATTTGGTGACAGTTTGGACGTAGATGTATCTTAGTTTGAGTTTACCTAAAAACAAAATCTGAGACAAAGACTCAAGTAATTTATGTGAATATACAGGGCATATTGGTATAGGAGTTTGGAAAATGAGATAAGGAAGGGAAGGCAGCCACTAAAAAGTGAACTATTAAGCCATCATAGTGGGCAACTAGAGCTTAGTTCATTCTGAAAGATAGTGAAGAATTATGCTTTAGGATTATCCCACTCAAGAGGCAAAGAAGCTGTGCTATTAATATTTCACTGGGTCCTGGTTAAGGGCTGATATAGCAGCATTTCTAACCTGCCTGCTATAGATTTAGAAAAATTCTTCAGGAATGGAGATGTAAGAACTGGCTGTTGGGAAGTAGTCTGGAGCTCAATGCAATGGCAGCGCCTGAGGGATATGGATGGACACTGACTGTGTCTGCTATGGAGGGCGAAGGTGAGTGTCAAGGATGACTCAGAATACCGGGTTGACCTACTGAGATAAGAAGCATTGGGAGATGTTGCAGGTCAGACAATATTAGGCCCTAGAAATGCCAGCAAGGTAGAGTCCCCACCCTCATGGAACTCCCAGTCTAGCAATTCAACTAGTTAGTGAGAACACTTAATAGTTAATGAGAATACCCTATTCTCCAGGGAGGAGGCAGGAAGACTCTGGTGCTGCTTGGTCCTAATCCCTAGGGAATTACTGAGGGAATAAATCAGATTAACTGAGTTTGGGCTGGGTGCCAAACCCTGGAGAGTCAACAGTGGACTGTTTCCATCGTCATACTAAGGCAAAGTGGAGAGTATTCATAGGGCTGGTTTAACAAATTACCATGAACTTAATGGCTATTTATAAAAACTAAAATTTTAATAAACTATATTTATACTTCATTTATAAAAATTTAGTGGTATGTATAAAAGAAAATTATACAGAAATTAATGCTCTCATAGTTTTGGAGGCCAAGAGTCTAAAACCCAGTTGTTGGAAGGGCTATACTTTCCCTGAAAACTCGAAAGAAGGAGCATTCCTTGCTTCTTCCAGCTTCTGGTGGCTCCTGGTGTTCCTTGGCCTGTGGCAATGCCACTCCAATCTCTGCCTTCTCCCCCCTGTCTTAAATCTCCCTCTCTTTTTATTTATAACATAGCCATTGGACTTAGGGCCCACCCTAAACCTAGGATGATCTCATCTCAAGGCCCTTAATGCAATTACATCTACAAAGACCCTATTTTCAAATAAAATCACATTCCCAGGTGCTACAGGTTAGGACTTGGACATATCTTTTGGGAGCTACTATTCAAATCACTACAAGGGGCTAAGATAGATTGGTATATGTTTACAGCATGTTGGGAGTTCTAGCAAAACTACCTTCATTTATTATTTGGTCTGATGTTAGGCCATACAGCTTTATGGTCAGAAAAAACAAATGTAGGCAACTTCTCAGAATGCTTTCTGGGTTCCATGGGATGTAACAGGTTTAGAGAAAAGGAATCCAGCCTGGTGGAAGAAGATGAAATGAGCCCAGAGCAGAATCTGTTCACAAATTAATAAAGAAACACAAATAAATTTAAAATGTAGAACAAAATAACCAGAAGGAAAACATCAAGATTCACATGGGAAATAAATGAAAAAGAGAAGACAACAACAAACAAACAAACAAACAAAAACAAGTGCTACTGACAATAACAAATAAGGAACAAAGGCTTGAAGATATAAAAGGGGAAATGCAGAAAGTTATAGTCAAAGAAATATCGAACCAAAGCTATACCTATAAAGTAAAAATTTATGGACTTGAGTATGAGACCTTAAAAAGGATTTTTAAGTTGCTTCAGGAAACAGTTCTTCATCCTCCATTTGTATCTGTGAAATCCCTAACATAACTACTACCTAGATCAAAGACACACTTCCACCAATTATTGGCCAAGTAACTTCTAAACTCTGACTTCTTAGGCTTACTCATCAGCAGGCTTGCATATGACCAAAATAGTTCTGAAGCATATATTATCTCCTGGCATAGTTTGAATTCTTTGGAAAATCTAATAGACTTAGCGCAATTATTTAAGTAGACTACATAAGTCATAGATTACTGGCTGTTAAATTAAATATTATCTTTGTGTTGGCCATCGATCTCTGGTCCATTCATCAGAGGCTAGGGGAAGTCAGACTGAGTGGTCTCATGGTATGTGGATCTGTCCTTTCCAGGGTCATGGCTGGAATAAGTACAAATATATATATAATAAATACATATAAAGCAGATATGCAAAGGGAGGCAATGAAGCAGTGTCCATGCTATAAAGTAGGGGTGGTTGAAGAGTGGGCATAGAGAAATTGACTCCTAGTAGTGTTCAACAATGGGAAGGCACAGGGAGGTGGCTGAGTGGTGACAGGAGAGCAATGAAGAATTCTGAATGGAGGATACACACAGACCCTATCGGGGACCCCAAGTATGCCATGTCTAAGACAACTGGACCAGGGGATGATCACTCCCACAATTTTATCAAAACCTTGTGTTATTCTCAGATAAGAAACCAACTGGAAACAAGAAAAAGACATGACTGTATTTAGTCATCTTGTTGAAGGGATGGGGGAATGTTTTCTCATCTCACTTCTTTAACTGGAAAGCTGGCACCATGAACAGAGTTGTTAAATTAGCAAGTATGCCAGCACTTTCATCTATTAATTGGTATATTCCATTTTAATTAAAACCATCCTGGCTAATTACTCATTTCACTGTGTGTAGCACCAAGTGAATAAGCTGGAGGACATGATGAAGGCAAAAGTAAGCTCTGCTCTCTCTTTATTAAGTGTGTATTGCTTCCCCTTTCACAAATGGTGATTTAAGGGAAGAAAAAATGAGCCTCATCTTGGAGTAAATGAGTTTAGTAGAGATAATGGGCTTTGAAATTCATCCATGTTGGTTTAAACATTGGCTCTGCCATTTATGAACTGTGTGGCGCTGGGCAATGTTAACTTCTCTGATCTTTAAATTTTCCTATCTAAAAATAGGAATAATAACAAAATTACTGCAGAGACATGTTGTGAGGGTTAAATGAAATAATCAAAGTGAAGAAGCTGGTATATAATAGGTGCTTCATAAATGTTAGTCCCTGTCATCACCACCACCATCCTACTTACCTGGGGTAGTATCTCCTTTCCCATCAGGGCTTAGCTTAGCCACCACCTCCTCTGGAATGAGTCCCAAATCTGAGGAGGTATCCCTCTTCTCTTTGACTATGCATTTATCCCTATCATATGACTGTATTTTAATCTTCCATTTATTGTCCCAACTGGAATACCCAGAGCTAATGGGGCACACATCCCATGAATAAACAATTATGATTATTTAAGATTGAAATAAAATAGTATTTTTCTTTCAGTGTACTATGGTTTATTTTTAAACAGCTACCAAGTTAGTAGGATGTAAATGCCTTTTAAATTGTTCGGATATAACAACATCACAAACAAATGAGGTGTTTCTTTTGGCCTAGATGTGCTGTGAAAAAATTACTGAGATGCCAAGGGCATCTGGCATCTGCTATGAACAAAGTAAGTTCAGACACCTCTGGTGTAGGAAAATGATGATATTCTGAATTAGAGAAATGACACTGCTTATTATTATTGTTATAATAAATGTCACAGTTATAATAATGTCATAATTACCAACTAACAGGTAGTTGAGCCCTTACCATCCTCCAGGCACTGTTCTGAGCATTTGGGTGTGTTTAAAAGAAACGGGTCATGTGTAGTAACTCCTTTAATCCCCTCAAGGGCCCTAAAACAAAAAGTTTATTTCCTCCATACTACAGAAAAGGAAACTGAGGCCTATAAAGAATGAGTAATTTGCTTAAAGTCACCAAATGCACTGATGGAGCTGGAATAACGACCTAGGCATCCTGACTCCAAACTCAGGGCTCCTAACCACTGGCTTATCAAGGCTGAGGGGATGCAAAGGAGGAGACAGCGTTTAGCTGTTTGGTGGCAGAATCCACAGAATTTGCAGTTTTTAGGGACTGGAAAGAGTAGATGTTTTGGAATGACCATTAGACCCCCCACAGCCTGATGACTCAGAGGACCTAGGGAAATGGGTGCCTTTGTGGTCCAACTCTGACCCTTGCCCCTGAACATAGCTGCAGGTTACTGAAAACCTACCAGGTGACACAAGCTAGGCCAAATGACTTGTTCTCTGAAGAACCAGGGACTGAATCACTGAGGTTTTTTTCTTTATTTATTTTTATTATTTTATGTCCATATAAATTGACCTAAACAGATGATTATTGTCACAATGACAGGATGCAAAAGTGAAGGTTCACAAACTCTTGCCATTGAGGTAGCTCCCCATTGCTATGCTTCTGAAGCCTGATTTGCTGAGTGATTGTGTAGATTCCCTGCCGTCACCACCCTGCCAATAACTTCTTTTAATTGAGCCAGATTTACTAGACTTCGGTTCCTTTTAATCAAAGAATGTTTAACTAGAACCCTGAACATAGATGTCATAAAATACACCACTAAAAAAAGGGGCTGGATGATACTTCCGTCGTTAAATATTCAGCCCCTTAAAGTGGGAGGCCACAAATGTCATTCAGATTATAGACTTCAACTGGGCCAACTGCTTTTAGAAACCAGCCAGGTCTGTGGAGTTCACATAAGTGAACAGTTCAAAATAGGGGGCTTTCTGCAGTGCCAGAGGCCAACAATCTACTGGCAATTACACTGCTGTCAAATTGTGAACACACATTTGCAAATGCCTCTTATAATTGTTCAGAAACCATTTAGGCCTATTCACTCAGACCTGGTTACTGAATGTTAATGGGGAACCTTACCCAACATCTGTTTTCATGGCTAGAGCTGGATTTGGGCCATTTCAACATTTATGGGTATAAAGCAGCAGAACGGATATTTTCCTCGGCTAACTCGCAGAGAATAAAAACTCAGCAGCAATGGACGTATGGCTGGTTGATGGGTTTAGCGTGGGCATCATGTTTTCAGCTATAACAAAGTCTTATTAAAAATAGTTTGGCTTTCTGAAAATCTAGGAAGTTGATAAGATGGGAAATTGCCATCACACAATTGAAGTTATGTTGCTTTACTCACCTGCTTCTCTGACATTATGCAGGATGCTTAATACCATAATTAAACAAAGAAATTCCTGTTAACTCCAAAGCATGATACATGGAGATGGCCATAAAAAAGTGGTAGATCCCAAGTTATACAATTTAGAATGTTTGTCTTTTTGACTTTTGATGTGGGGCTTGTGCTTGAAATCAGCATTTTCCTATTATCATCATCTTAAGGGAGTGACATTATTTCTCCTGATTGATAGGCATACGGGCTTCTCATATTCCTTCATTTCAGCTTCTCTGGATGATGACTGCCAAACCCCACCAACATTCAAGGGCATCTTTTGCATGTCACAGAACCCACATGTTAAATGTCAGCTCATCCCAAATTCTAACTGCTGGCAACACCTCAAGTTGGTGTGAATATCCATTCAGCCATGTTCAAGTGTTATGGTATATTATTTAGGATTATACCTCTGCTCAAGCCCCTCTGATCCCAAATTACGGTGGCTGGAAGGTAACAGAATTTTATTCTTCTCCCATGTAACAGTCCCTAGTGAACAGCCCAGGGGGGCGGATTGCCTTGCTCCACGTCATTCAGAGATTCAAGCTCTTACACCTTTTGGTTCTGCCATTCCCCCAGGAATTGTCCTCATTTGTATGGTCAAGGCTGGGTTGCAGATAAATTCATGTTCCAGTTCATGTAAAGAGGAAAGAGTCCAGGGAAGCTGGCTTATCTCTTAAATTGGAGATGACCTGCAAAGTCAACTTCACTTACATCCCATTGGTCTAAATGAAGTTCCACAGCCACATTTAACTGCAAGGGATCCTGGGTAATGCTATTTCCACCTGGGAGCTTTGGATTCAGTTTCTTCTACTGCCATGGAGGAAAGGGACTCTGGTGGCTGGCCAGGAGTTTCTGTCACATGCAGCAGTCAGAAAGAGATATTACCTCTCACAAATAAAAGCCACACGGTCATATATTCAACAGATATTTATTTATTAAGTTCCTACTATGTGCCAGATACTTTTTCTTACATGTGTAAGAAAAATAGTGTTACTATATTGTGGCTGAAATTATGCAATATTATAAACACATTTTTTACTTTGGAAAGACTTTTCCTCTTTCAGGTAACAGAAGGCAATTGAAAATAAAGCAACGTTTTACCATCACATTGTAGGAACAATATTTACACCTGTCAAAATCCACCAGCTGGCATTATGGGTCTGTGGATGAACACAACAAAAGCCACTTAAATATTTATTTAGATGTTGGTCTCATAAATCATAACTTGTTTTTTTCATGTTTATGAAGCCTTGGGAAGAACTTT
This sequence comes from Eonycteris spelaea, assembly GCA_003508835.1. Lineage (NCBI taxonomy): Eukaryota > Metazoa > Chordata > Mammalia > Chiroptera > Pteropodidae > Eonycteris > Eonycteris spelaea. The sequence continues at coordinate 8,456,521 of PUFA01000026.1, read as the reverse complement.
TCAGGGGATGATATTATATCATTGAGATTAAATTCAAACTCAAAGGTAGGTTTTTTTTCCAAAATAATTAAGGCAACAAACAGTGCAAATGTTGCAGTTATTCCAGTGATAGAGTAAGTCACACCATCTTCAGGATTTGTGTAGTCAAAGCAATGATTAACACCAACACCATGCCATGCCGTCTGCCGGCGGTAGACATGCGGATGCAGGAAGTATTCCAGAGGCACCAGGAACACACTCTTCACTTCATCAGGATTAGGCAGGGCTTGGAAGTTGTGGTCTATAAATCCTACAACTGGTATTAGCAATCCATCTTTCTAAAAGCAGAAAACAAAATATGAATTAAGAAATGAAGAGAAATTGTTTCAAATGCTAAAGTCATGACACTGTGTGTAAGCTATAGAAAACAGGCCAAACACTCTATTTATATATAAGATGAGCTGAGAGGAGGAAGAAGTTACTCCAGATGTAAACTTTATGTCCCCCATGAAATGAGAGTTGTCTCTGCCCTACCTGAGGCAGCATCTGTGAGATGACTCTTAAAATGATATTTTGCAAACATAAGTTGGTACAATCTTTTGGGATGGCAATTTGGCATTATAAAAGTGTCTCTTTGACTTAGCAATTGCATTTGTGTGAGTATATCTATATATAAAGTCCTACTAGTGAGAAAAGTACAGCAGATCCTGAAAAACATTTTTCGTTATAACATTGATGAGATGCTGTGGGAACTTAACTTTCGTTTATATCAATTAGCCTATGGTAAAACTCGTTTTATTATACATCATTTCGCTCAAAGTTGCAGAACCTAAGCGAGGACTTGCTGCACATGATGGAAGCAGTATTTTCAGTAGCTCAAAACCCAGTTCCGTTCCAAGCCTTACCATCCAATATGGTGCCAGGCAGCAGACAACCTCCACCTGATGAGGACACAGCCCCACTTCCTCCTGGGCTTCCCGGAGAGCCGTGGCCACATCATTCACATCTGTAGGTTCGCACTTCCCACCAGGGAAGCATACTTCTCCAGGTGACCTTCTTAGCTGGATATTCAAAAAACAGAGCTGGGATGTGTGATTCCAATTTCGGAAACATTCACTCATTCAACAAGTATGTATCGTACTTCTATTTTTTACCAGAGAGCCTTCTTATACTGTTGGTAATAAGTGGAGAACAAGAAAAAATAAATAAACAAACAAATAAATAAAATAAATATATATATATATATTTTTTTACTTGAATAATTTTAAAAAATGAACTTTGAGAACTTCTCTCATTTCTAATTTTTCTCTACTTGTCCCCAACGATACCACATAGACACAAACAGATTTACAATGATGGGAGAAAGAAGAACGAAAAGAGCAATGTTATCAATAGATGTCTTTTACTGAGCGCTTATCATGTTCTGGCCATGCCACTTCACAAGGATTTTTTTTTTTCTCTCTGAGTTCTCAGAACAGTTTTATAAGCTGTTTTTTTTTTAAAGTTTTTTTTTTTATTGAGGTGAAATTTACATAGCATAAAATTAACTATTTTGATATGACCCAGTCAGTGACATTTAATACAGTCACAATGTTATACAACAACTACTATCTAGTTCTAGAACATTTTCATCATCCCTAAGGGAGACTCTACCTGCTACTTGACCCTCATGCCCCTCTCCTCCCTGCCTTTACATTCTGTCTCTGTGGATTTACATATCCTGGATACTTCCTATAAATGGAATCATGTGATCTGTGACCATTTGTGTGGCTTCTTTCACTTAGCATGACATTTCTGAGGTTCTTCCACATTGTATTATGTATCAGTATTTCATTCCTTTTTATGGCTGGATAGTATTCTACTGAATGTATATATCACAATTTGTTTATCTTTCCACTAATGGACATATAAGCTACTATATGACTGTTTCCACTTTTAGACAAGGGAACTAAGGCTCAAACAGGCTAACCAATCTGCCCATAAGGGCCGAGTGGTGAAGCTGGAATATACACCAGAATTTAACTCTAGAGTGTGCTCTTAATCAGCATGCCACACATTTACTTACACAAGAGCTTACGCGTAGAATGTGGTCACTGGAGCCATTAGCACTGGCTTGTGTCAACACCTCTGCGCATGTGAGTCAAGAACAGGAGCCTCTTTTGCCCTGCACTGCCCCCTTCCACATATACCCATGATCCTAGGCCTCCCCGACTTCAGGACAACTGCTGTGTCTCCATCTGTAGCATCCTAAATACTCTTTCCTTTCTTATCTCTGTCTTTAAAATGATTTCTCTCCTATCTTGGGCATGGGGAAAGAAGAACAAACCCTCCACCCTTCTCTCCCCTTCAGTCCAAACTTCTCAGCAAAAGTGACCTCAATTTCTTTTACACTCGCTCCCACCCAATGCCCAACATCCTCTCTCTCCTGAACTGTGAAGACCTTGGGCTCAGCAGGGGTCCTGGGTCTGCCTCTTCTCAACTGTGTGCAATAAGAGTACTGTCTCTGTGTACCTCCCAGGGTCGTGGACCCAGGCACATGAGCTGATGACTGAAGCACATGGCACAGTGCCGGGCCCATGCCAAATATTTATTAATTGAGAACTCGTAAGGTCAGTTCTTGATGTTTAGAAGCTAAATCAAGAGGTCATGTTGGCATTTTTAGCATCAGGGACAATAAATCTGTGTAAGAGTAAACGAGATGCCATTATAAATTTTGTAGTGTTCTACAGTTTAAAATCCCATTTGGGCAAATTTTTAAAAAATGAAAGAAAACATTTTAAAGTTCCTCTCTGCTAATAAATCAGCAACAATGCAGGAGTTGCTATAATACACAGAAACCTTACACATCTTCACATCTTATAGTTATAAGAGAAGGTAAAAACAAGGTTGATGGACATGTTTCTACTGTCTTGAACATTCACCACCCGAATGCATAAGAAACAGACTTAATGGTACATTACTTCTGAAAACATACTCAATGGTGTTAGCACTCAGTGACAGGCACCTGCATGGACTCATTAGGCTTGACAGACATACAGACCTGATTTAGTGACAATTTTAAATACTCATAAGAAAATGTTATGCCATTTTACAAAAAAGACATATTCGCAAAAATGATTATTCAGAAATTGTCAACCCTATCCAAATACAGAAGTTTCCATTTTAATTTTTTTTTTGTAAATAGCATTTTTTATTAAATAAAACCTTATGGAATTCTACTTGAAAACCAAGTAAGGTTGCAGCTAATTTTCTATGACTTTAATCTATGTTTTGTTCTTGAATTTCCTCTTGCCTATATCAAGCCCTAGAGAGCAGGGAAGAGAGAGGAAAGTGTAGAGGATAGAGAAAGATCCTTTATCCTCATACATTAGGCACTGTGTTCAGTTCCATTTCAGCAATGAGAAAACAGGTGCTCCAGGGTCCAGAGCTAGGAAAGCCTACACTCAAGCAAGAGGCACTGGGAAGAACTGTGAGCCACACTTGTGACTCCAGGGATGGGTGCAGATTAGGTAATAGCCGAGGGAATTTCTTGCCCCACAGCCAGATAGGCTTAGAGTCAGATTTAATTAAATCTAAATATATTTTTTAAAAATGTGACCTTTGCACATCGGAGTTTATAGTCAAAGACAGTTCTCACTATTTAAAATCAACAGGCAGAGGTATTCTAAGTGAAACAGAGACCAGGAACCCATTTTGGTCTTGTCTAGATTTTCTAAGTTGTTTGTCTGATAATCAAAAAATACATTTAAGTGCTTCTCTTGTGTTTTGGCAGATCTGGGAACAGATCCTGGTCTTCTGGTTCCTAGCTAAGTATCTCCCCTTGGAACCATGATTTTTATCATCTGACCCAGACTGAAAAGAATCCACACAACTCTAATCCCAAATCCTCAAAACTTCAGCTGATTTCTCAGCCTGCTTGTTTCCCTTATGGGGATACCTGTCATTATTCTGCTTAGAAAGACACTTTAATATGGCCCATTTTCTTTTTTTATACTTGCATAACTTTGAAATTGCTGCTTCCCAACTTTTCCTCAGAAGTATCCCTAACAGTGAGAGTGACCGTACCCAGGTGTATACCCAGGGGAATGCCATTCCAAGCCAAACATTTCTTTTAAATAGAATGGTTTATCGTAAAACCTCAGGCATGTCTGCTAATGGCACTAATGATGATAGGTGAAATTTACCCAATCTTTGCCAAGTGCTACAGCTGTTTTAGGCACTTTACATTTGTTACCCTGCGAAATCCTTACAACAACCCTACCAAGCAGGTACTAATATTCTGTCCTCATTTTGCAAGTGAAGAAATTGAAGTATAGAGAGGGTAACTGGTACAAAGGCACACAGCTGGCAGGAAGAGAGCTCATATTCAAACATGGTTGTGATAAAATGTGTGCGTGTGTGTGTGTGGGTGTAACTGGCAGCTACTGGGTAGAGGCCAGCGATCATGCTCCCACAACAAAGAACTATCCAGCCCAAATGCCAATTGCACCATGGTTAAGAAACCTTGGTCTCAAAGTATTTTAAATTACTTACTAGCTAAATTGCTTACTTTTCTTTCCAAAACTCCAAAAAATGTCATGTTATCCAGTAGCACCTTAAACATCACAAGTTGCAAGTCCATTTGAAAATGTGGCCGCAAAATGTATGAAATTAACAAAATTTTGTGGGGTTTTCAAAGGTCCTGAGACTTCAATGGCAGGAACTTTTTGTTACCCACCTTCTCTGACCGGAGAGTGAATAAAAGATGAAGTTTTCCTTCTTTAGCCAACAATGGTAAAAGGATGGAATATTTGCCGGATGACAAGTGAGAACATTTGGTCCCGACATCATACTTTTTTAAACGAGCTTTAGCATCATCTATTAAACTTTTTCTAAAATGGAAACAAACCAAACATTTTAGTAACCAGAACTATGGCAAAAAGCTCTTTGTCCTTTGGGTATTTTGAGGCTTACCATTTCTGAGTCTCAGTGCACTTTTCAATAACATGGTAGAAGTAATAATACCCAAAGTGCATGGTTGTTGGCAAGGTAAAATGAGGCAAACAACTATAGTAGTTCCCTTTACTTGTGGTTTCACTTTGCTCAGTTTCAGTACCTGTGGTCAGATACAGTACAAAAATATTAAATGAAAAATTCCAAAAATAAATAATTCATAAATTTTAAATTGAGTGCTTTTCTGAGTGGCGTGATGAAATCTCACACTGTCCAACTGCATTCCACCTGGGATGTGAATCATTATTTTATCCAGATTACCCAGGCTGTATATGCTACCTGCCCACTGGTCATGGAGTAGCCTTCTTGATGATCATATTGACTGTTGGGATATAGCAGTACTTATGTTCAAGTAACCCTATTTTTCTTAATAATGGCTCTAAAGCACCAAAGTAGTGATGCTGGCAATTCATGTATGTCAAAGAGAAGCTGTAATGTTTCTTTAAATGAAAAAGTGAGTACAGTATGATATTTTGAGATAAACCACATTCATATAACTTCTACTAGTTATACTGTCATCATTGTTCTATTATTGTTGTTGTTAATCTCTTACTGTGCCTAATTTACAGTTAACCTTTTTCATAGGTATGTATGTATAAGAAAAAACAGTGTATATAAGGTTTGGTACTATCTGCAGTTTCAGGCATTTACTGGAGGTCTTGGACCATATCTCACAGATAGTGGGGAAATACGGTACTAAGAACACAATTTAGTACACAAGTTCATTTGAAACCTAAATTAAATTTAAATCATGGTAAAATATTCATTCGATAATACAATAGTTAAATGTTGAAATCTACAATTATATTCGGATAAGACAGATTTCTAAGTCATTGTAAGTTCAGACAATTGTAAAATTGAGGCCTTTCTCTTACTCTGGCCTTTATGTCATGTTATCAAGCATTCTATATGTTTTCAAACATTCAATTGCCTTATAACAGTGGTTCCCAAACTTTAGTAGCAACAGAATTACATGGAGGGCTTGTTATAACACAGATTGCTGGGCCCTCTCGCAAACTGTGACTCAGTAAGTTTGGGGTGGGGCTGGAGGGTTAGCATTTATATCAAACTCCCAAGAGATGTGATGATGCTGCAGACCAGGAGAACACACTTTGAGAACAACTACTTGATAATATGCAAGTATTTGGATTTATAACCATAAATGGTACCCTGAGTCCATGACTGTGATTTTTGTTTTGGTCCTTTTGGAAGGCGTATTTTGTTGCTGGTTAGTGTAGTGGGTTAAATAGTGTTCCCCATGCCCCCTAAAATTGATGTCTACCCAGAACCTCAGAATGTGACTATTTGGAAATAGGATTTCTGCAGAAATAATTAGTTTAGGACTTAAAATCCTCCTCGGTTTAGGGTGAGCTCTAAATCCAGTGACTGGTGTCCTTATGAGAAGAAGAGAGGACACAGATTCACACACAGGGGAAAAGGCCATGTGAAGACGGACTGGATATGATGTTGCCATGAGTCAAGGAACACTGGAAGCACCAGAAGCTGCAGCAGGCAAAGAAGGATCCACCCCAAGAGCTTTCAGAGGGAGAATGGCCCTGCCCAACACCTTATTTTGGACTTCTAGGTTTTAGAACTGTGAAAGCATAAATGTCTGCTGTTTTAAGCTACCCAGTCTGTAGCACTTTGTTATGATAGCCTAATAAACTAAGGGTTTGATTTTAATTTTTCTATGGGAAAGGCAGTTTTGCACAGTGGGCAAAATCAGATGTTTAAGTCCATCAGAACTGGTTTCAAAGTGTTTAGGAATGACCTCTCTGAGCACTTCCCTTTCCTCATCTGTGACATACTTGAAGATACTTGTGAGGATTTGATGACATAGTTCATATACTGTGGCTGGTACTCAAATAGTGGTCAATTATGGTGATTACTGTCATAAATGTCCCCATCATTAGGTGAGCAGTTGTTTGCAGGAAATGTTTACTATTTTGTGCCTTTCTCTACATTGCAGGATGGATGCTCATTATAATTGGTTAGGTAATAGCAGGGGACTGCAAAAACGACCCAATGGCTTGAAAAGAATCACTGAATGCTGGCGCTGGAGGGAACTCCAGGGTCCATCCTATGCACGCAGGCCCACATCCAGAAGTGGGAACTGGCACTGGCTCACCCAGTGCGGATGGACTTTATCCGGCGTGGGCAAAAATCAAGCTCGGTCTTGGGCCAGAGAGGGTGCAAAGGTCCTGGAACCCTGCGGGCGGGCACAGAGGTGAGTGCACCGAGTGTTGACTCGACGGGTGCCCAAGCGGTTCGGCAAAAACAAAAGCAAGCACTAGGCCTCGGCGACGCACGGCCCGCGATCTGTTCGGCACTGCGGCGATCTCGGCCGGGCCAGGTCGGGCTCGGGGCGCCAGGGGAGGGAGAGGCTTTACCTGATTAGCTCCGGAGGACAAGATTGCGACATCGTCCAGGTAAAGTTTGTTTCCAGCGGGAGACTCTTCGGAGGGGATCCGCCAGAGTACTGGATCTGGCAGAGAGGCGGGGCCTACGGCCGGACAGCGGGGATGGGAGCAGGCATAGGTCAGGAAGAGGGAGTGGGCGGGGCCTACCCCCGTAGGCGGAGGATCCGGACGGACAGAGCGTGAGGGCGGGGCTTGGGCGGGCTTGAAGGCGGGGCTTAAAGCCGGGCCTTCAGGCTCCTGTGAGACAATTTCTGCGAACTTCATTGCTCTGCCTTAAGAGAGGCCTGTGAGGAATTATGAAATTGAAAATTGTAAAAAGGGGGACAAAAGTGGAAATGCAGTGCTGGTGAGTTGAAAGGATCCTGCCATGCATTCACTGTTGCTTGGAGGTTATGTTGGTTCCCTTTTTCTAAACGGCGGTCATCACGTTTACCGAACACCTACAATGTGCTGGCTGGGTACCTGTCCCACAGCGAGCGGAAAAGACACGTGGTGTTTACAGTCAAATGGGAGAGAGAAAGACATGAATCAAAAAATTACATAGGCAAAGCAGAGGCCTTTAGTCCTTGGAGAGCATACAAAGGAGAAACGTGGCCAAATCGGATCAGAGAAGGCTTACCAGAGAAAATGGAAACAGTGGACTTTGAAAGCGGCTGTTCTCCAAATTCGGTTCAAGACTAGCAACATCTATACCACCTTGGTCCTGTTAAAATATAGACTCCTGGGTGTCACCCCAGAGCTGCTGGATCAGAAACTGGGGGCGAGGCCCAGCAATCTGTGCTCTAAGGGAATGCTGATGCTGAGCCTCTGCTCTAAGGTATGTGTGAAAAGTGAAAAAACGAAAAGGGGCAGGGGAGAGAGTTCTAGGAAGGACAAGTTTGTGCAAGACTCCATGGTGTGCAAAGACCCCAGAAGTAGCTGGACAAATGCCACTGAGAGGTTGCCTAGTTGGAGCTGACGTTTAAGAGGCCAGATTTCAGAGACTTAAGGCCAGGCTGATTTCTCCATCCCTCACAGGAGGTACAATGTCTGGGGCCCATAATAATCTTAGGGATCCACGAAAATGTTTTAATTTTAATTTCTTTTAAAATTAGAGGAAAATGAATATAATAATGATCAAGATATAATAATGAATCCAGCCTAGATTATATTCATCTTTATACCAATGCAGTAATAAAATATGTCACTTTATTATTTTATGGAGGAAGGGGTTCATAAAACCAAAATTACCTAGGGCCCAAGTAATTCAATGTGACAGTTGGGCCACAGACTTTTAAAACCACTGAGCTCAGATGTTCACCTGGCAAGTCTGCTGAGGCTGGGAGAGCCCAAGTCAAAAGCCTGATGACATCCTAATAATAACAATATGGAACTACAACCATATTAGTGTACCTAATCCTCTGAGCAACCCCATGAAATAGAGTTATTTCCATAGAGGTATTATCATCCTCACTTTCCAGGTTAGGAAATAAAAATGTCTTGCTTAAATTCACATAGCTGAGTTCATTTATTTTGACATCACCTCTCTGAAGTAACTGACCTGTGAATTATGTGGACCTGAATGAATGAGGAGATAAATTAACCCCTAATCCAATATCCATTGCATACTTACTATGTGCTAGGCATGTCTAAGATGTGGCCCTTGACCTCTAAGGCCTCCCAGCTCTAGTAATGCACAGTGTGTTCTCAGTTCTGCATGAGAAGGGAAGGGAGAATGGTTCAGAGAATTGAGTTGGGGGCTAAAAATTATTGTCTGGGGATTTTATTTTCTCTCCTTTCAGATCTCCTTTGACTGAATTCTCGATGTGAAGATGAGCAAACTGAAGCTCAGAGTGGTCAAGTACCTTTCCTATGTTCACACAGTGGGTAAATGGCGAAGCCAGGTGTTGATCCTATCTACTGAGCTGCAGCGGGCACTCTGGTAGGTTCTGAGGGATAGGTGAAATTTCAAGAGGCCAAATGGGAAAGATGGCATTCTCCGCAGAGGAAACAGCAGAAGCTAAGCTCAGGTTGTTGTAGCCGCCAGCCCCTGAAAGACACACGGACCACCAGAACTCAGTGAGTTATAGGAAACACACTCTTTATTCAGCCAGCTGGGTCTGCCAGGGGTATGCAGACCCCAAATTAAGCAGCCCTGAAATGTAGAGGTACAGAGTTTTTTAAGTCCCAAATCCTATTCTTCATTCTGTCTAAACACAAGGGCTATCTTTCTTCTATTCATTACCCGTTGACCCACAGGTCAGGTGTGCAAGCAGGGGTACAGAAGCAGAAAACTTATTGTTAGAATGTTATGTTCCTATGGGTGGCAGCCTATGTTCCCATAGCCAAGCAGTAATTTTCCAGCTAGCACAGGGTGAAGTTCAGAGGGGCAGGTAGTGTACTATGGCTGGAACAAAGAGGGCATTTTGCAGAGTAGAGCCCTGGAAACAGGTAAAAAGGCTTTGGGAGCCATAGCAACATGGAGATTGTCCTTCTTCCTTAAGGGAAAGGAGGTCTGGATTTTCAGGAACATCTCTGTGGAATCAGAGTGGGAGTGGGGAGAGACTGGAGCCAGTCAGGGGGCTCTCAAAAGCCGGGGCTCAAGGAACCTTCTGAAAATTCACCATTCTCCCAACATCAGAAAGTCAGAGCATAACAGGGGATGGCCTTAATATAAAAGGCAGGATCAAGATGTTTTCTGTATATGAAGGCTATATGCACAGCATCTGCTTTCAAGATCAAAAATACTGCTGTGGCATGCTTAATTTTTATGGGTTTTGTAAGGCTGGAAGCCATAGCACGGGTACTTCACAAGTGAAATGCATCATAATAAGATTATATATATATATATTGCATAAGATTATATGTATATATATATTATGCGTGTGTATGTGTGTGTGTGTGTGTGTGTGTGTGTGTATAAAACAGACATGCATATGTGTGTTTATCTCTGAACCTCTAAAACAATGCAGGCTTCAAACTTAATGAGCAGTGTCTTTAGAGGAAATGATTTGTGTTTGTAGCTTTTGCACACAGATTTTTTGGTAGTAACATTATGGAAAATGACTTTCAGAGAAACAAAGCTATAAAAAGGTTAAGAACAGCCTGCAAAGTCAGCACTTCAACGTGCAGTTCTCTCACAGAAGCACATCTTAGTGCCCTGGGTAGACCTTATCTGCAGGCCATGCCTGGGTGCAGCAGAGATAAAGAAAATATCAACCAGCCTTCAGGAACAAAGGATGTCTGGGGAAAAGACCTACAACAAGCAATTAGCTTTAATACCAGATAAGTGTTATAATCCAGGAAAGGGGCTAAGTGCCCTGGGGAGTGAGAAGCAGCAGGCAAGCAATTAATTCTGCCTGGGTGTAGGCAGTGGGGTCTCGGTAGGCTGTGGAGAGATGATAAGATAATAGGCAACACTTAGCACTTGTATTATTTTCCTAAGAAAATAATGCTCAAGAAATGTGAGTTTCCTCCATTTCTTCCTCAATTTGCAGGAGGATCTCTAAGCTCTTGAAGGGCAATCTCAGGGGAGAGCCTTCAGATTAAGTCTCACATAACATGGACATAATGGTTATAATTTCTGGGATGGGCATTCATCCTCCATCTATTTCCCCCTCCTCCTCTGCCAAATCCAAGAATGCTAAGGGGGCACAGCTTTCCCCTCTTTTGAGTGGAGGAAGTTGAGGGAGTTCTTTGAGGACTAGGTTTAAATAGGAATTTCTCTATGAATGAATCAGGGTCCTCAGCATCAAACCCATCTGGGGGCTGCTCAGTGCGCCAAATGTCACCCTGCAGGTATTTCTCTCAGGGTGGAAATTCACCCAGGAACATGCATTTCTGAGCAAACTACTAGGTGATTTTTTTTTTTTTTTTTTTTTTTTTTTTTTTTTGCAAAGGTTAGACACTGGTTTGAGTGCTCCAAAGAGAGACATTTGCTGTTGAGAAGATAAGGTCACCTCCTGGCCCCAGAGGGAAGGGCAGATGGTGGCCACCAGTGCCAGGAGGCACCATTCCTGATAACACTGGAACAGTCTTTCTTTCTGTCCTGGGAGTTGACAACTTGGGCAGGTCCATCTCAGAAGGGGCTCCAGGGAAGGTAAATGGCTTGTTTTGTAGAAAGTGGGCTGGAGATCCATCCCTATGTAATGTGGTCTTTGCTTTGCCTTTTTGTAAAAAGACCCATTAAAAAGGAAAGAGCTCGTGAGTTTGAGTCAGCATGTTCTCCTGTTGATACTCATTCTAGGCTAGGCATGGAGCTGGATGTTGGAGACAGAGAGATATGACATTTGATTCTTGCTCTTGAGAGATTTGGTTTCAGATATGGTGTTGAGTGACTTTAGTTTGCATGAGAATCTCCTGGGGGCTGATTACACATGCAGATTCTTGGGGTGCAGCCTCAGGAATAATGACACAGATGGGCCCCAAGCATCTGCATTTGCAACCAGACCCTTGGGTGATTCTGATGTAGTTTACACTTTGAAGGGAGAAATAAATGAAATTTGAATCTGAAAAACATAAAATAGTAGATATCAGCCAGGCCCAGGAAGCCTAGATAGGCACTTTAGCCAAGAAGTCAGTGGCCTGAGACCTGAGACTGCCCTAGATTTCTGTCAGCAAGTGTGGACTGCTTCTAGAACTGCCTTGGATTACAAAAGTGTAAATTGCTGGGGACTTATTTTTGGGGAACTACAAATGCGATTTAAAACAAAAAAAAATCCATGATGTTTTTCATCCATGTTTAATTTTCACTATGTAACAATAAAACAGATATATGCTTACATGTTAAAATGCCTTAAATCTCTGAGTTTCCGTGAGCCAGGCCTGCCAAAAACTGACAAAAACCGATGGTTGCACATCATTTATGTATTTTACACCATTTTTGGTTCTCATTTCCATGCACCTTTAGAAATGAGCTTAAGATTAGTTATGTTTGATTCCTTTACTGTCATGTAGTCTTTGTGTAATGGAACAATCAAGCAGGTTTAATTACCAGTAACAGTCATGCTGGGAAATTTGTAATGTAAATGAAGTTTCGGTCTAGGATGTATGTAGTAGCATGACTGTACCATTCAGTGAGGCGCAGTCTGGTCGCAATTAGCTTGTGAATTAGTTGTGAAATTGGCTTATGATTTTCTAGTGCATGGGGGACACTCAGTGTCTGTGGAAGAAGCAGAGACTCTGCTCCACAGAGAATTACCCTCTGAGTCCTCGCCTTGGCCTTGGGTCTCCACACTAGGAACTCACAACTCAATTCTGGTTAAACTCTTGCTTTTATAGATTGGTGAGAGGAGGCGGAAACACATCCCTCTCTAAATCCGTACTCCACCACCTACCTGGCTTGGTGCCTTATCCTACCTATTTATTACACCTCAGTGAAAACCGTGCCATCTGTGCTCTGCTCACAGGAATTACTCTCAGGTGTGCATCGGAGATCATCAACGCTACTAGGTGGGCAGAGAGACAGGTGGACAATACCTTTGAGAAGGATGCTGTCCATTTGCTGCTAAACTCTGGTTTCATATTTGTCCTATGGCTGGTTGTCTTAAATTAGCCACATAATACTCTTGGGGAGGGACAAAGTGGGCATTCATTGGTCATTGCTTGAGGTCTTCAGTGAAAATCAGAAAAGAACGTGGACTGACAGAGTAATTTCAGATCTGATGGTGGAGGATGGTACTTTCTAGCAGCACTGTCCAATAGAACTTTCTGCAGTGATGGACATGCTCTATATCTACGCTTTCTGATGTAGTGGCCACTAACCAAATGTGGCCCTTGAGCACTGAAATGTGGCTAATGTGACTTAGGAACTAAATTTTAAATTTTATTTACTTTCGGATAATTTAAATAGCCACATGTGGCTAGTAGGTACCATATTAACATAGGCAGTTTTATATTTTCTAAGTTTTATTCCATCCTGCAACTTTCTTGGAAATATCTGGTCAAGTCTTCCATAAAGGGTACCATATCTTCCAGGTTAAACACATGCTTTGGGAAAAATTCTTAGAGGTTTCTTCCCAGGGTATTTCTGGGGGATGGAGAGTGGAAACAAGTATCATTAATTCTTTTCTCATACAAAAAAAAAAAAAAAAAAAGTAAGCTCACATTACCCCCAATCAGCACTCACGCTTATCCCACCTCCTATCATGTCAGTGAAGGGTTTAGATTTACCCAAGACAATAAGCATTAGCAACAAAAATGCTTATTTCCTTATTGCATGGCATGAGCTGTGTTGAGTGATGTGTTGGACACAATGATCGGGTGTCATACTTGTCTTTAAAGCGTTAATATCGTGGAAGGGGAAATACACATTTCCCAAAATGTTCCAAGCGACCTTAGTTAGGCCTGTGAGATGCCCTGTGGGAGGACGCTAATGCCAAATACATTTCAGGAAGGCTGCATTTGATACCTTCTCACAGAGAAATAATCTGTTAACTTGGTTAAGTTTCCAAACTTTGTTTAGTCCCACTTTCTTCTGATTTTCTTGGCCACAGAATTCTTTTTATCCCTATAATCCCCACTGACATTGATCTGAACTGGTGTTTTGTTTGAGGCACTTGGGGTGGTGCCACATTAGACCAATGGGTAGGTGTATAGGGCAAGGGTAAATAATGTCCTCTTGGGGATGAAGGAAAATCTCATGTAGAAGCCTGAGGATGCTGCCCAAAAGAGTAGCTAAAATACTGCCATTCCTTCATTCTATGCTTCCCCTCACTAACATCTAAGGTCCAGGAGAGAAGGAGCAAAGCATCTTGTTCCCATTGTTGTGGTCTCAGCATCCAGGTAATGTGTATTTTTTGACATAATATAGATATGAAAAAAAAAATTATAACTGGGCTTTGAAGGAGAGGAAGGATTTTGATGGACTAGAGTGAAGGTGATGTTCATTTTAGAAAGGAAGACAGAAAGAATAAAATCACTTAGAGAGTCATGTAGAAGCTAGCTTTGGCTAAAGAAAGGGTGGGAACCCAGTAATAGGAGATCACACTACAAGGACACACTGTGAGCAGTCCATGGAGAACAGAAGGCGGGAGTGGAGGGAGTAGGGACCGGGGAGAGAGAGCCTGGCAAGCACTAGCAAGCCAGCGTCTGAGCTGGCTCCCTTTACAAGAGCAACATCTAAGGGGGCCAAGATGTTGGAGGCGCTTTTATAGCTCTAGAGAGTGCTGTGTATTCTACTGAGGAAGAAGCAGTATAGGTTGTGACCACATTCAATTTTCTGGAATTCTGGCTGGGTTACCAGCACACAACACATCCATTGATGTAAATATACACACCGATATATGCATGGTATGTTTAAAAATTTTTTCCAAGATTGATATTCAAAATGAACTTGCTTCAGTTTATCCGCAGGGAAGCAGAATGCAAAGCACAGGACACGCACAACCAGAGGCTCTTAGGGGATGCCATCCTCATAAACGTGTCTGGTGGGACATTCATTGAGGAGATGAATCACCTTTCTGGGAAAGAGCATGAGCTGCCAGACCGTATTTCCTATCTGCTTTGTCATTCAGAATACAGATGTGCTTTAGAAGCAGGGGTAAAAGACAGAGCATGTTTCTTTTAACATTGTTTGTCTTTCTTCACAGGTAAATGTACATTTTGTTCCTCAAACAGATGCCGAGCAGCTAACTAGCCTAACTGTATATATTCATGGAAAATGAGATGTTTATAATTTTACAATGTGAGTCCTCCTCAGACCTTTGTAGAGATTAAAATGTACATCCTGTTTAATACAGGTGAAAATGTGTTTCCGATCACATCCTCTACCACAGTGGTGCCAGGGGTGCTAGTTGTCCTTCCCTAACCCCCTGCCAAAGTCACATGAGTTTTACACGTCTTATTCCAACACATTCTCATCACCGACCACCATTTAGGCTGAGGGCCTGTGAGTGAGGCGTTATAGGAAAAAGTGTTCGTTGCTTTGTGTGGTTGGCATCATTAATCCTCATAACCACCCTCACAGGCAGAGAAGCTTTTCTTTCCTTTTGCAGGTGAGCATACTGAGGCGGAGAGCAGATAAACAATTGAGTATCATAGAGCAAGTATAAATGGAATTAGAATTCGAATAAAAACCGTTGCGCTCTAACGTCAGTATCGATCCTGTGACATTCTGGTCCTTATTGGACATGGTTTTTTATACTTTTTACATCTACTTTTGTAAGTATTTTATTGCCACTTAATATATACAGAAATACATATACACATATGAGTGTATTTATGCCCTTGGATACCGTGTATTTGTTATATATACTCTGCCTATTAAAAAAATGGTTCAGGTAGTTTGCCCAATTTTAAAACTAAAAACAACTGGAGAACATGAATTGATCACATGGGAAAAGGGAAGAAATTGTGCCAGAAGCTGAGGGCAAGGTGGCAAGACGTTCACTGCACTTCAGTTTATCTTTGCACTTTCAGGTAACCAAAGGCAGAAAGTGAGAAGCCTCCTCTCTTTTCATTCCATGTCTACATTTTGCTATATGTTTCCAACTTGGCATTTTCCTTGTCATGTGTCCACACATGATGGGCTCTTCCAGCTGCTGCAGGAAACCAGGGTCCCGGTCTCTCTCAGAAGCACAGAAGGGAAAGGGAGACTAAATCAAGATCTAAGACTTCAGGCTGTGCTAACCTCTGAGGGGGTGTGTGTGTGTGTGTGTGTGTGTGTGTGTGTGTGTGTGTGTGTGTGTTTTAATGATGTTTTCAGGGACCTGACCTTACAAATTCCTAACTGGCTATAATCCTGGATTCAGTCCAGTACACTAGAGAAGGACCTACAGAGATTGAGGTCCATCCCTAGTAGCATCTGATTTAAATAACTACAAATTATGATAATAAGCTTAGTCATACTCATATTTGAGAAATTATGGCCTTCCATCTAACAAATACTGAGATCGTGTTAATCAGAGTGAGATGTTTTTCTGTAATACTACAGGTTCAGCAGTTTTCATTTCTATTATGTTGTTATTGTTGCATTTAGATCTTGGAAATGTTTCTTGTAGTCAAGTGTGTATTATTCCACAAATCTATCAAGTAGTACAAAGCCTACATATGCAAATATGTGTATATTATATATATATGCATGTGTGTGTATATACACACACAAACATCACATAGCTGTTTATATTATACAGGTACATAACTCAGAGTAAAGGTAAATCTGGAAAAAGATGAATCTGGAGTCTGGCCCAGGGTTTTAAGAATTCTACAATACAATTTGCCATCTTGAGTTGCTGAGAGAGAATCTGTTAGGAAGGAATTCTGCATTGCTCTCCCTCCCTCACCCCCGGCACGTAGCAAGTATACCAGGACTTCTTTCTTCATCTGAAAGTGAGACAGAGTCTCTAGCAGAAAAAAAAAAAAAAAAAACCTAAATGAAGAAAAGTAGGGAAGAATATGCTGCTCTCCCGAAGAGTGGTTCTCAGACTTCAGTGTGTATCACCATCACCTAGAGATCTCATGAAGCACAGATTGCTGGGCTCCACCCTTGAGTTCCTGATTTAGTAGGTTCTGGGGTGAGGCTGAGAATTTGCATTTCTAACAGTGATGCTACTGCTGTGGTTCCAGGAATCAGTTTGAGAACCACCTCTCTAGGGCCTTCTTTGTCCAAATACAATCCACGAGTTAACAGTATCTGTATCACCTGGGAGCTTGTTAGGTGTGCAGAGTCTCAGGTCCCACCCCGGACCTACTGAATCAGAACTTGAATTTTACCTAGACTTCCCAGTGAGTTGTGTTCACAGTGAGGCCTGAGAAATGTCGATCTGAAGGAAGGAAGCATTTTCCAGCTCAATACGAGCTTTTGAGAACTCAGCTGCTACCAGTAATGGCTCAGATTTCCTAGAGTCTACTAAGTTCAGGTATTGTCTTTTTCCATTTTGTGATTATATTGAATGAGTTTTCGTGCTCCTCTTATCCCCAGGTGTAAGTGAACTGCTCAGATCTGAGTGCCCATCATAAGTTACTCATTTGCATAACGCTATAGTGGAGGCTACAATACTTCCACAGTAAGTTGTACATTGTGGGCTGTACTGATTTTGAGTTTCAGTCCTGGCTTCACTGTTTCATTGCTCTGACTTTGGACAAGATAATCTTCCTAAGCCTCCTTATAAAAGGAGCCTAATAACAGGATTTACCTCTTAGAATTGTTGCGTGTTATTACTGTGCGTAAAAGTCTTAGAACAATTGTGGGTATATAGTAAGCATTACCCAAACAGTAGTCAATATTAATTCTCCTGTGAAGCTTTTCAAGTCTTAGCTTCTATCATGATTTTTTATATAGATATCTAAACATAAACTGTGAGCAATACTAATTGGTGAACTTGCAAGTAAATGTCTCATTCATCTCCGTATCTTGCAAGCACTTAGCACAAGTCCTCTCATATGCTAGATGCTCACTAAGTGTTGGCTGAATGAATGAACACGCAAATGTTTGCACTGTTTGCATGCTCACTCTGCTCATCAAGCTGGGCTGTGAGTTTTCTTTGGAACACAGAATGCACCACAGAGAAAGATCCAGTACAATTCAAGCAGGGAATAGTCTCTCCCTGCTCTTGTAGAAAACTCTCCATCAGAAAGAGCTTAAGGCAAGGCACTGTTCAAGTCTCATAATCAAGTTTCAATTTTTCCAAAAAAATTGGTAAATCAGGGTTAGAAGACACACCCAGGACAAGGTAGCTAAGGAGAAAGGGCCAGACACCTAGGGATACGGGGAGTTGAGTCCAAAATGCAGCCCTGGGCTGGCTGCCTCCCACTCTTACCCGGAAGTGAATGAGTTATATTTGCCAGGTCCTGAAACTCACCTATCCACACAGTTGCCATATCTCTTTTCATCACTTCCCATCTCCACTACCACCAACTATACCTTCTATCTTCTTGGCCAAATATTAATGTAAGGAAAGGAAACCCCAGGGAGGGTCCCATTACAGACAGCTGTGACACCACAGACTATAAGACTGTCACTTTGTTGAACTCTAGATTCTTCCTTCTGTGAGGGCAGGAGCTGCCTACTTTGTTCACTTCAGTGTTCTGACAAAGACCTTCCTTGACCACACTCTAGTCAGTCTTCCTGGAAACCTTCTTCTACTTATCCCCAACTTTGGCCCTTGTCCTGTCTTTGGCCTGCCTAGCCCAGTTTTGCCAAGAATCCTACTAAGTCAATTTAGTAAGGATGCCTATACCCTTGATATCTCTCTGGTCAAGTTCCTCATCCCCCACCTTTGATGTATAAGTCCTTGACCTGCCTTTGGCAAGAATCTCCCTATATGTTT
This sequence comes from Eonycteris spelaea, assembly GCA_003508835.1. Lineage (NCBI taxonomy): Eukaryota > Metazoa > Chordata > Mammalia > Chiroptera > Pteropodidae > Eonycteris > Eonycteris spelaea. The sequence goes on along the minus strand of PUFA01000026.1, from coordinate 8,437,884 downwards.
TCTCTTAGTAATTTTCCATGCAGCTGATCCTCCATAGGCTATGACTCCCAGCTGCCTTTGCTGTATTTGGAGTTGAGCTTGATCTTTCAATATTTTTGACAATTGTTACAGTAGTCCTGAATAAAGTCTTCCTTACCATTTTAACAAATGTCAGAATAATTGTTTCTTTCACAATTCCCAGACCAAAGTGCAGTGTGTGGCCCGTGATGTGGAGAGTGTTTGCATTGAGGGAGCTCCACCTCTTTCCAGCTGTGTGACCCTGGGCAGATTACTTAACCTCATCTGGAAAATGGCAGTAATAGGTATACCTGCCTCCAAAAGTTGTTTTAAGAATTAAATGAAACAATGCATGGAATGCACTTAGCACTGTCATCTGGCACCCCACAGATTGGGAAGGGCTGAAGGGAAAACGGCCAGATCTTACAAGGCTTTATCCACCATATCAAATAAGCATTATGAGCATTATAAGCAGTCCCCTGAAGATTCTCTCCCAAAAACGCTTCTTAGTTGCCGTATTTTTGAAAACTGCGTTCATGTGGAAGCTGCTGCAATGAAGCTTTGTGTTTTGTGATTACTTGTCTCTCTAACAGCTGTTAGTTCCTCCTAGAACTCTGTTTACCTAATTTGGTTAGGCTGGTACACAGACAAATGGGCTTTGATATGATAAATGGTCCATGAAAGCGAAAGGCATAGGCATATAATACTAATCTTCATTCTATCTAGGAATAGAGAGAAAGGTTGCCAGCTGTGAAAACCCGCCAGATTAGAAGCTGATTTCTGATTGTTAGCCTGCTGGGAGATAATCTTGTCTGCATGACCTGCAGAAATGGTAATAATTTGCAATTATGTACCAGCTTTTCTCTTAGGACACACAAACACTTTCTAAATATTTCCCTAAACTCTGTGAGGCAGAGATGCTGGGATATTATTTTGCAATTAAAAAGGCATCTGTAAAGAACCACTTTAATCATCTTTCCCATGCTGCCTATTTGGGCAGCCTCTCAAGCTAGTGGTTTGGGGAGGGAAATGTTACCTGATCATGTTACCCAAACACCTCAAATCTTGGTGCTTGCATGTGTGTTTGTACACTGGCAAATTTGTTAAATTCTGGAGCAGCGCATCTCTGGTTCCCTTTTAAAAGCTGCACCATCAGACGAATCAGAACAAAAGCAGTTTAACCGGCATCCTTCAGAACCAGCAATACCTTGGTGAGTCCTAAAGGTCAAAAGAAATAATGGCAACCAACTCCTTGTTTAAGTCACTTCAAGGACTTCCTATATAGTACTTGGGTGAAGAGTGTATCTTGCTGATGGGCTGCTGACCAAAGCATTTCCTTTTCCAATTTCAAAAAAATCATTATAGAACTGAGACCAGGAGGCTTGCCGACCAGTGATGACACTCACCTGGGTTATGCAGAGGGCCCCTGGTCAGAGCTCTGAGAAATGGAGGCTCTAACCATGGTTTAGAAAGCCACTTTTGCTGCATGACTTTAGGAAAATCTTTTCACCTCTGTGAAACTTTTTCTTCTCTTTTATCTAAAACGTCTGCTTTCCAAGAGTGTGAGAATACCAAATGAGATAGCATGAGTAAAGCCAGTTTGAAAATCATAAAGGGATATATGTATCTGGGGAAGGATTTTTATCATGTTATTTGGGACTGAGGCCTAAAATCAGGCATCCCGAACTGTTTTCTATGCTGACCTGGAAATAAGTGCTGCCCCATTATCCATGCCTGCTCCCCCTAGAACTGGAGGGACAGTGCATGGTATACATACTCTCTTTCTCCCTCCTCACTTCTTCATTCCCCCATCACAATTGATATTCATCACTCTCAGAACTCATTCAGGCCTCAGTCTGTCAGGGTGCAACACTCTTGACAACTAGTTACAATGACAACAGTTCAATGGTCATCTGAAATGAACTGAAACATGGACCTCTAACTCCTTGAGACCTCAATACCTTGGCTAACTCCCTTGAGACTTACAAAAGGGAGGACTAGAATGACAGTGTAGGTACCACCCAGCAAAACGTTCTTTTGCTCAAGAAAGCATTTCATTCTCTGAGGAGCGTCCCTGTTGGGAAGGGTGCTCAGTAAACAGTTAGTGTTTAGTGATGCTCACTAAACATTTTCCGTGTTTCCCAGCCCTCCGGTTGGGACCCATAGTACTAGTACTGGCCAACAGCCTTTGAACAGAAGTGGCCTGTGTCACTTCTGGGCCAAAGCACAGAGGGGCCTCCAGGCAGCGCTTCCCTGGTCCTCCTACTGAAAAGGCCACGAGCCCTGCATGGCATAGCTGTGAGATAGTAAAGTCTTCATTATCTCAGGCTCCCACAGGACAGTGTATTAGTTTACTTGGGCTGCTGTAAACAAATTATCTCAAACTGAGAGTTTAACAATAGAAATGTATTGTCGCACAGTTTTGGAGGCTAGAAGTACAAGATCAAGGTGTTGTCAGTGTTGATGCCTTCTGAGAGCAGTGAGGAAGAATCTATTCTGTGCCTCTCCCCTGGCTTCTGGTGGTTTGCTGGCAATCTTTGGTGTTCCTTGGCTTGTAGAAATAACATGGCAATCCATTTGAATCCTCACGTGGCTCTCTCCCTGTGTGAAGTCTCCAAAGTTCCCCTTTTTATAAGGACACCAGCCATAGGATTAAGGACTCATCTACTCCAGTCAACCTCATCTTAATTAATTATCTCTATAATGACCTTACTTCTAAATAAGGTACAGGGAGTTAGGACTTCAATATATGGATTGGGGGCGGGGGACACAATTTAACCAATAACAGACAGTATTGACCCACATTGGATGTGTTGCATGAGCAAAAACTAAACTTTTGTTTTAAGCAATTGAGACTTGGAGGCTGTTTGTTATATTAGCATTGTCTCACTTTTCCTAATTAACAGCAGAAGTTTAAATTATCTGCACACAGTAAGTCATCAGCTTACCCATAAGTAGGCATGAAGTTGAGAGCAGCATTTCTTCTGAGATGAGTCAGAAGTGGGCTCTCCCACATCTGACTGCCTTAGAGCATGGGCCCCCTATTAGGAACCGGGCCGCAAAGCAGGAGGTGAGCTGCAGCAAGCTAACGAAGCTTCATCTGTATTTGCAGCCGCTCCCCAGCGCCAGCATCACTGCCTCAGCTCCACCTCAGATCATCAGGCATTAGATTTTCACAGGAGCACCGGTCCCTGGCTCCGTGAAGGTTAGGGACTGCTGCCTCAGAGGTTGGTGGTGATTTACTGTCCACAGCCTTGTAGAACTGGAGCTCACTGGTTGGCTATCTGAAGGACTGAGCAAGTGTTCCACATCTCACCTTTAACTTGCAGATAAGAAAATCACAAAACAAAGGAAAGAAAAAAAGAAAAATACTCTTTTCTTAGAATGAAAGGGTAGATGATCCATTTTTTAGCACTACTGAGTCAAAAAACAGGGTCCCAGACATCTTCTAGTTCAAGTGATGTACCTCTAGATAAAGAAATTGAGATCTTGACAGGTAAACTGACCACTTGTCCAAGGTCATAGAGTTCATATGAGGCAGAGCTGGGATTGGGACCTCAGTCTCCTATTCCAAGTCTGGAGAGGGAAGTTGGGGCAAATGATAGTGGCCAAATACGTGATTTACTTTTGAGCACTGCTATGGTTTGAATGTTTGTGTCCTCTCAAAGTTCATGCATTGGTATTAGGAGATGGGGCCTTTGGGAGGTGACTAGGTCATGTGGGTGGCACCCTCAATAATGGGATTGCTGCTCTTAAGAATAGACCCGACAGTGCTTCCCCATCCTTCTGCCACATGAGGATACAATGAGAGGTCTGTGGGGGAAGAGGCCCCTAGCACTCTGATTTGGGACATCCAGCCCCCAGAACTTTGAGAAATAAATTTCTGTTGGATATAGTCTCCCCAGTTTGTGGCATTTTGTTAAGCAGCCCCAGCAGACTCAGAGAAGCAGCTTATGCTGCAACCGTGGACATCAGTGAAAGTATGACTTTCTCAAAACGGAACGAAAAGGATGTCTCTTGCAATGATAACAACTGAGCACTTGAAATGTAGCTACTGTGAATTGAGATATGCTTTAAGTGTAAAACACACCCCATTTTTTGAAGGCTTAGAAAAATTTAATAATTTTGTTAATAATGATTACATGTTGAAATAATAGATATATGAAATGAAATGAAATATGTTAAAATTAATTTCTTCAGTTTCTTTTTACTTTTAGAAAATGTGGCTACCAGAAAATACAAACTCACAAATACGGCTTGCAGTCATAGTGCACATTATATTTTTATGGGATAGTGCCGGTCTAAGGCAATTGTTAAAATGCGGATCCTAGAACACTGTTCTCTACCGAGTGAATGGAACCTTTGGTTTTGTGGTTCAGGGACTTTCACTTTGAAAAGATTCCCAGGTAATTCTGTTGCAGACTGCATTTTGAGCTTAGGACATGGCACCAATTAGCTGGCACTAGCTGGTGGCTGTGCTCAGGCTCGCCACAGTCTGTGCCATTCCCTATGGTCCTTCAGACTTTGAAACAGAACATCTCTTGCCATTTGCCATTAGATGGTCAACAGCACAAGTGAGACAAAGATGAGAATGGAATGTTTTTCATCACACCTACATCGCAAGCTTTTGGGAAAAAAATAGGACTCATCTTTATTTCCACAAATACTCCTTTTCACCTTTTCTGAAATGCAGAATGTATTCTGTAAGCATTTGTTAGGTAATGTGCACAAATCATGAGGATGTAATCCATCTTGCTTCACTAGGATGAAGGAGGGGTGATTTGCCTGACCCCTCTGACCATGGGAGTTAGAGTTCATGTAACCAAGGTCCAAAGTTCCCCTCTTCCTCTGGTGCATGTCATTGTCTTCTGGAGTGGTGAGAAGTTATAACTCGTTTCCCCTTTTGGCTAAGATCTATCTCTTTTCTTTCACCCTGGATCTCTGGAAGATTTTAAGTCAGCCTTAAAATGTGTTTGCATTTTTTTCCATTGTGTTTGAGTCTCTGACTCTAGGTAAAGGTCATTCATCTAGAGGAGAAAAGTCTATTTCACACTCTCCTAGAACCAGGAAAATAGTCTTTCATCATATTAATGAAGTTTACAGATTAGACTTAATGAATCAAGAAGAAATATTATTCTTCCTACTTCTAGATTCTTCTTCAATATGTCAAATGGACTCCTATAAATTTAGAAATAATCTGTAAATAACATCAGTATCATTTCTATTTCATTTTCAATAATATGTGTGTGGGGGTGTGTGTGTGTAGGTTTTTAGATTAAACTTTTCCCTATAAGTCTGTCTATAAAACTTGGAAAATAAATGATAATTAAAGGTAAAAATAGAAATAACCCCAGATATATCATCACATAGAAATCACTACAATGTTAATATTTTTCTGTAGTTCTTTTACATATTTTAACTCATATATGCTTAAAAGGTTTTTCCCTGTTTATAAATTGGAGTATACTTCAATATATATAGTTTTCGTATCCTGCTCTTATCCTTAAATATTTATAATATTATCATAGACTTTTCTCCAGATCAATTTTTCAAAAACATAATTTTAATAGTTGGATAATAAAATATGCATTTTTGATGGATTGAAGTTTGAGTGGGTTCTTGTTTAGCAGTGGAAGGTGGGAATATGATGTCATTACAGTCACTCTCTCTCTGATGATGATAATGATGCTAATTACAACCTGTAAAAGAAAGTACTTTTTCTTCTCCCTTCTTGGTGCAGAGTAGGAGTCTTTCAATGCACTTTGGTAAGACGAATAGCTGCTGACTTTTCATGTACTTAATATGTAATATGAGGCTGCAGTTCACACTCATTGGTGCTTTTTCTGTAGATTAAATGGCCCCTCATTACCTGATCAGCAGGGAGGCAGCATAAAACAAGGTTATGGGCTGTAGGAGTTTGAACCCCAGCTCTACTATTTGTAGGCTGTGTGACTTAGGGCAAGTTACTTACCCTCTCTGTTTTTTAGTTTTCTCATCTGTAAAACATAGATAAAACTAATGATTTTCTCATAGGGAGTGTATGCATTAGATATGATGATAAATATAAAATAATTCAAATGAGTTCTAAACAAAGACGTTTCAGTAAATGGTGGATATTCTCTTCTCCTCCTTTCCCTCCTTTTTATCATCATTATTTTTATGTTTTACTTTTATCCTTTCTCTCTTCAGTGTAGAAACCTCTCAAAAAGCGAAAGTTCCACTGTGATATTTATTGTGTCTCCATCTAGCATAGTGCCCCATACTTGTAGTTGCTTAATGAATGTTTATTGATTATTTTATAAGTCTTTTCCCTGACCTATATATAGATGGTAAACATTTTTACTCAAGACTATGCCCCAGGCATTGCTTCAAGAAACAGCAGACCTTTGTATGCAGTAGTTGTACAATAACACTTTATTATGTAAATAATTTATTGCTCATCTATTTTATCACATCATTGCGTGTGCCTATTATGTACTAGGTCTGAACTCAGAACTGTGGAGTTGGCCCCTGCCATCAAGATGTCCAAAGTCTAACTAACATCTTTCGTATTTGTCATGTGCTCAGCATTTTGCTAGTCTTCTATTTTTAGCACAGAGAAATTTGAAGACTTAAGCCACCTGTTTTGGGCTGGTAAACTTCCATTTTAGGGAGCAGCGTTTTTCTGGTCTTATCAGTTTCAGTAATATCTGCATAAAAAGGAAATTTTATTTTGTGGGGGAATTCTGAATTTAAATATTCTATGCAAATCATATAGTTCAGGCCTGTTTGTTAAAGGAAATTCGTGAGCCTGATTGGACTTCCTGCTCACTTTTCCCCCGTCTTGGTGAAATCCAGGGAAATCGGTACCAGTGCATCACTAAGAAAGTGTACGGCGGTCCCGTAACCAGTGATTACGTCGGAGACGTCTGGCGGCGCCCTTCCCGTTTCCTTCTCTCCCTTTCATCTCCACTTTTTATTCTCACTCTTCTGTCTACTCCCTTCCTTCTAATAAAATAAAGGCATTCTCCATGGCCCAAAGTTAGAGATTCACTGTGGAACACTTTTTGACAGAAAAAGAAGTAGCTGCCTGAGGGCTCATGACAACTCCTGTTTGCAGTTCTTTTTAATTATCTTAACCACACGCTTAAAATGTTTCCTAACTAGGTTAAATAACGAATGCATGGTTTCCATGAGTTAGCCAGCATCGCTATCTCATTGAAAGTACCAACTCCCTGCTTTATTTTTTTTTCATAGCCTAATATACTATCTGAAATTTTGTTATACATTTTTACACTTACCTGTTCCTTGTCTATTTGACCCACTAGAATTTAAACACCGTGGGAGAAAGGCTTTATTATATTGAATTCGCTGCCATATCCCTGGTACCTGAAACAGCACTGGTGCATAGTCAATACCTAATAAATACTTGTTGAATGAATGAAATGCATCATTGTCCAGTGTATGAGATGCATTCTGCCTCTCATTTAAGAAAATAGTAGCAGCAGCAACAAAAACAGACACACCAGGAAAGGTGCTATACTTTTCTTATCCATTCCTTCTCTCATGCAGCCTGTCAGCAAGTCTGAGTTCTGTTTTCAACTATGTCTTGAACCTGACCATCTCCATCTCCTTAGCCAAGTCTAAGCCACTGTCACTTCCTCACATGGAGAACGGCAAAAGCCTGGCATCTCTTGCCCTTCCGTTTCAGTTTGAATTGCATGGTGTCAGTCTTCTACTTAAAATCCTTCAAACCCAGAACTCACAGCTGGTAATCCAAACTGGCTGCCGGGCCTTTGAGACCCAGCATGGCAAGTTCTTTCTTACTGGGTCAATGTCATCTCATGCTTTCCTTTTAACCTGCCATGCTCCATCTGCATTGGTTTTCCATCAAGGCCTAGGATGTGCCAAATTCTTTTCTACCCCAGGGCCTTTGCATAAGCAGTCCCCGCAACCTGGAATTCTCTCCCCGTCTATTCCTTTCCTACCTTGAGGATGAGACATCACCTTAGCAGAGATATCTCCCATCATTTCCATCTGTATTCCCCCATCCCCATTCTCTTAGACTCTCTGTCCATCCTCTTTGGTTTTCCTTCATTGCCCATGTTCCAACCCATGATTATTTGTGTTCCCTTCCTGTCTGCATCACCATAGTATAAACTGAAAGAGGATAAAGGCAGTGGCCGTTTCTGCACTGTTGTGTTCCCAGTACTGAGCTCGGAGCTGTCAAGTAAATTCCGAGAAGGTGGTTGTGTTAGTTTCCTATGGCTGCTGTAACAAATTGCCACAAACTTTGTGGCTTAAAACAACACATATTTATCATCTATAGTTCTGAAGGTTAGAAGTACAAAAGGGGCCTCACTGGTCCAAAATCGAGGTGTCACAGGCTCTGGAAGCTCTAGGGGAGAACCATCTCCTTGTTCTTTTCATCTTCCACCTATAGAGGCTGTCTTCATGCCTTGTCTCACGGCTTCCTTTCTCCATCTTCAAAGCCAACAGTGTCGCTTCTCTGTGCCTTTCTTTCATAGCTACTTATTCCTTTGACTCATAGTGATGCATGCCTTCCACTTTTATGGACTCTTGTGATTACACTGGGCACAACTCTATAATCCAGGCTAATATCAGTATTTTTAAATCAGCGGATTAGCATTTTTTCATTCCACCTTAATTCCCAAGGGCCATGTAATTTAACATATTCACTGGTTCCGGGGATTAGGAGATGGACCTCTTGAGGGACCATTATTTTGCCTCAGATAAACAAATGGCCAACTAGTTTAGAAGTTCTTTGTGGGCAAATGGCTGCATTTAAATTTCTTTTGTTCATTCTTGTGCCTGTGCAAGCCAGGCCAATATTCAGGCTAAGTGATTACTGTAAGGGGTGCTTTCTGATTCCCAGAGGAACACAGCAGACTCAGAGAGAAGTTCTTTTAATTATCAGCCTTGGAAGAGGACCTGGAGACCCTAAGGTACTAAGTGAAGAGGGTTTCAAGATCTAATTAAATAGCTAATATTCTTTGGAAGGCATGAGATTTATACTTGGTGCCACTGTTATTGGCACGGTTTTTCCTGAAGTGACAAATGTGGGCATAATAAACATTTGCACATAAGGTGATCCCAAGCAAGGTGATTAATTTCTGGGAGATTCATACAGGAATTCTGAAGGCCATGTTTTGCAATCAAGTAGGCTGCTCTTGCCTCGACCTGGATTGACTTCCAGCTTTGGAGTGGAAAAAAATATGGTGAGAGATATTTCATGAACAAATAGTGGTGCACTCACCTATGAGACAAATGAGTGGAATGAGGTAGTGCGTTTGCCGAGAAAAGCTGCAGATGCCCAGCCTCACATAACTTTACATGCTTTTCTCAAGGACAGCACAGCAAAGACATTCAGTTGCGAGATGAGTTTTTCTTCTCAGAGGAGACCTCGTGTTTAGCTGTCATATGTCAGGCTATTTTTAGTGATGGTGCTTTAAAAACTTAAGGAGCCTATCTCCCCTCACCAGGCTCCAGCACAGGGTTGCTATGCAACAGGCCCATCTCCCTGGTGGTTCTCACGTTCTTTTTCTCCCTGATATTCAGCAAACTGGACCTTGGCTGAAACCAAACAGTAGAGCCAAGCCATCTCAGGTGAAGAAAGAACAATGGCCTTGGAATCTCATAGACAAGAGTCCTGGCATCCCCTGTCCCCAGTTGTGTGGCCCTGGGAAAATCTCCCTGAGCCTCAGGTTTACTATGTGTAAAATGGGGATGTTATTAATATCTTACTCATAAGATTATTGTGAGGATCAAATCAGATTTTACAGGTAAAGCACTTAAAATATGGTTTTACAAAACAGGTCCGTTTTAATTTGCACAAAATAAATTTTATAAAATCATGCATAAAATTAAGGAAATGCTATTGATTAATGCTTTGGCGGCCCTCTCTACCTCTTATGTTTATTGGAACCAATCTTGAGATAATTTTCTGTGAAATTAAAAATAAAATGACAGTAATGCTGGTAGTTAACATTTGTGAGCGTACAGAGCCCTGTGACTTAATGGCTTTGCCATTTGAGCATAGCTGAAAAGCCCTGAGTTACTCTGAGAATGAGGTCCTGGTGCCTCTATGTGTGTTTTAGGGCAATTGGGACAAAGGTCCGGGAAGTCCCTTAGTGAGACGTGGGTGACGTCTTTGATTCTCATCTAGGACTGGTAGTCTTGCCTGCCTGCCAACAGGAATAAACTTCCACATCTGTAGAGCTCTTCACTGTTTACAAAAATGCTTTCACACAGGCAGTGCCACTTACCGATTGCTTTCTATGTCCCTATAGAGTGCCTTTTGCTTAAATATAATAACGTTTAACCTTTACAACAAACCTATGGGAGAGATACGGTGAATTATAACACAGAGGCCAAGCTACTTACCCGAGGGTGCTCAGCTAAGACGTGCTAGACACAGGATTTGTAACTAGGGATGTTTAAATCGAGGCTCCACATTCTTAACCATGACCTCCCACTCTCTTGTGTGTGGCATTCACAGAAGTCCTACCTTATGGACAGGAAATGTAATCGTCACTCTCGTTTTGAAACAGAGGAAGCAGGGCCTTAGAAAAATGAAGTGATCCGAAAGGAAGTGGAGGGCTACAGTGCGAAGCCAGGTTTGGGACATTCGCAATAGTGGTCCTTCTGCTCTTTTCCCGTGCTCCGTGAAGTGTTTTGGAGCGGGACCATTTTAGCCTCTTTATGAAAGAATAAGGGACACTCCTATGATCTATATAGCTAGTTCGGAATGCACATTTGATTCTCTGGTTTCTCAAATTAGGTTAAGACGTCTGTAATAACTAACCTTGGTCAGTTAGTACATCAGGTGGGTACATGCCTTTAACACAGAGCTTTGCAAACTGTGATTTACATCCAGATCTCCTCTGGGACTCTGTTGTGCAGAATCTCTCTCTCTAAGCCTAAGGAAAGGCCTGCAACTCTGTATTTCTGGCTAGTTCCCAGGTGAAGCCCATGCTGCTAGTTCTGGGACCATGCTCAGAGGAACAAGGTTTTAATTTTGTGTACGAGTAAGGGACTTCTGTGAGTTGACTAACAAGAACTTATAGTCTGAGAGGTTTTCATTTCTATTTTTTTTTCTGTTTTATTACTCTGATACAGACTCGTTGACCAAAATCTGGGTCTTTGGACTCAGAAAAAGGTCTTTGAAATCTCAGCTGTTCAAGGGAGAGCTCAGGGGCTAGGGTGGGTGGGGGGAGAGAGAGGAGAGAGAGAGATAGAGAGAGAGGAGAGAGGGGGGGGTGAGAAAGAGAGAGAGAGAGAGAGAGCGCACGAGCGTGAGAGCGAGTGCGTGCAAACAAGCAAGCAGTACAGGTTACGCGATCATTCTGAGACGTGGTCCCAGCCTAGGAGAAGACCCAGAGGTGGGAGACCACAACAAGAGATATTTATGCCAGAGTCTTCCCCAGTGAGGACACAACAAGAAGTATGTGTGTGTGTGTGTGTGTGTGTGTGTGTAAGTGAGTGGAGTTGGGGAGAGAGGCCATTCTAGAATAAATGCAAGGGGGCGGAGTTATGGAATGCCACTGGAAAGGGTGATTAACGATCCCCGTTCTACTCCTGATTTTGTCAATAACAATACGGTCTTCAGGGCCACCTCTTGTTCTAACTTGTTTGGTATGACCCTTAGTAAACCACATTTCCCCGGCTCTCATCATGTCCTGAAGGCCTGTATCCAGAGTGTCTGTATGTCGTGGGTTTTCTGGAACGATTCTCATTTCGATATCCTAACTTGGTGTCCAGCAAAGTGCCAGGTCTGTACCACAGCTCTGGGTTTTAAGAATACGGTCATTGTAATTATGCCCTAGCAAAAACACATAAACAGTTGCTTTGCTTAATTGATTCCTTGTGTATCTCAGTAGTTCTTAATTTTGGGAGGTGAGGAGTCATGAGTTGTCTTTCTATGTATGACTTATCAGTATGGCACCCACCACTCTGGCAATTTCATTTCTGCCCCTGCTGAAGAGCGTAGGTGGTTTTTACCTATGGAGACAGTGTATACACATGGGCTTGTGTATGTTCTGAACAGAAGCAGTGTTTAATTTTGTCAAGTCATGCTTTTCCATTTAAGACATTAAGATCCTTTTCTCCAAAGACATCAATTTGCTTGGGATGTGAGTTATTCTTGAAAGAGAGAGACAAGGACAGGGGGAGAAAAAGATATAGTCCTAAAAGATGAATAAATAGCTTTTCTATAAGAAGAATATTCATCTTCATAGAAAAGTTTATTGAACTGGAAGGGACCTTTGAGATCCTCTCATTTGGGAGGCGGAAACTCTATGCCTTTGTAATAGGTTGGCAGCATCTGTGAGTGAAATCAGCCTGTTGTGTCACTTAAACAATACATGCCCTGTTTGCATATGACTTATTTAGAAATAGTCTTCAGTTACACAAAAACACTCTTTGCCACTTTTAGTGAAACAGGTGGCTTTCATGGTCTCTCTGCCCCTGTACATATTCGTTCGAAAATGAAATGGTTCTCTACTACAAGACAACAGAGTAATGTGAATATAAATTATAAATAACTTCTGTCTCAATATCAAGGACCGGTGTGGGGAGTGTGGAGATGGTGACAAACTGGATTGCCAGGGCCATATCTAAAATGGGGAGCAGCTGCACAGCTGTAACAGCTATGTCCATGAGGAATGCAGATGTAGGTGGCCAAATCTTCTGATTTTTCAGGAGAACCTGGAAGTCTGGAATTTAAGTGGAAATCTCTTGACTTTAAAAAGCTTGGCTATGTTGAGGTTTTTTTGTTTTTGTTCGTGCGTGTGTGTGTGTTTTAAATACTGTGAAGCCCAAAGAAAACATTTTTGCAAGCCGAAGCTTGCCAGTTGGCTGCAAGTTTGTTATTTCTGATCTAGTCCAGCTACCTCATTTCACAGATCAGGATGCTAAGGAGAAAAGTGACATCTGTATATACTTAGTGAGTGGAAGTGTTAGGGATTGAAGCCAGGTCTCCTGATTTTCAATTTATTTCTATTCCCATTCTACCATGCTGCTCCATGAATTTCATTCTGTCTAGCCATTTTGACTTTGCATTAAGGGCAAGCAACACCTTAAATTTAAACTATATACATGGAATATGAAGACTGAAGACATTCTTTAATCAAGTGCCAAAGGTTCAAGGATCTCTTAGGTGGGATTTAAGTACATAGCAATCATGCTATTTCTGGCAATGAGAGGAAGCACTAAGAATCCCTAACACAGCTTTCTCTACACTCAGCCGCAATGTGCTGTTCCCTGCAGATACTTTGTTAGAACGTACTGTGTTTGGAAAGTCCTTAAGCCATAAATTAATATTATCCTATAGCATCTTATACTAAATTTTTTCAAATAAAGTAGTTTTGGTGGTCTGAAACCAGAAGCTCTTGTAGGCTGTAGAATTGTTTAATTGCCCAAAACTTACAAAATAGATCTTCAGTCTGATAAAATCCATGGAAATGGGCAAGGATTTGTCAGTATTTTATGTTCGGGCTTAATATGGTCTGGTGAATCGTTAGAGAGGGCATAACTCCACTGAGGACACTTGGAACAACAACACACTGAGTCTTCATATCCTGCGTGATCATTCTGGCCAGGCGTTCAGCCTACAGAACATAAACAAAGAGTGAGAATTGAAGAATATTCCTTTCAAATGTCAGAATCAGTGAGAGGAATTCATGCAACAATTAAGGTAAAGGGAAAATAACCCAGAGCCACTGTCCTCAGGAAATGATTAGGATAGGATCTGTGGGACTTCTGGCGACCAGAAGCAAATGAAACGACTTTTCTACTGCAGTAGTTTAATTGTGAAGATGTCTGTTCCTGATCAGGAATGGCCTTAACTGTAAGGCCAATTTTTTTCGCCAGCTTAAGGCTATATATATCAATGCTCTTTTTATTTTTAATTTATGAAATGGTTACTATATGTCAGGCACAGTATTAAGACTGAGAAAAGATACACATACACATATGCCCAGGATTCCCAGGTTGTTTGCTCCACTGCATTGCTGAAGCATCTTCAGGGGACTCCTGAGCTCTACCAGACCTACTATTCTTCATTAATAGCTGTCTAATTGGTGTTCTTTGTTGGGGGACAGAAGTTGGGGTCTCCTAGTCTTCCATCTTAGTCCTAACCATACTGCTTTGAAACAGATAAGCGCAATGGCCAAACTGGGAAACCTGCTCAGAGAAGGACATCGTCAGAGTTTGGTAAAGTATCTATTTAAGTCTACGGCCATGCCGACCCGAACAAGCCTGATCCCGTTGGATCTCGGAAGCTAAGCAGAGTCGGCCCTGGTTAGTACTTGGATGGGAGACCACCTAGGAAGACCAGGTGCTGTAGGCATAAAAAATAAAAAATATATAAGGTGTTGTAACCTGACAAGGTCCTTGCAATCTGAGGTCAGCCAAGGGTTGCCTTGCCTAAAAATAAATAAGTAAGTAAGTAAATAAATAAATAAAAAATAAAAATAATAATAATAATAAAAGTATCTATTTAATAGTTTTCAACCTTAAAAAAAATCAACATAGCACCTTTTAAGTGCTATCTTCTGAGGAATCGTCATCTATAAGAGGTAACCTGGTGATATGGAGTGGTGATGCAGAGCTCAGGAGTTGACTGCAATTTCCCAGGCTAGAAATTGGTGAAGGGAAACTGGGGTTAGGAGGGCAGCATTGGTAGAGATGGAGAAGAATGGGCTCCAGAGATACTTAGGAGGCAGAATCGATAGTGCTTATGCTAGATCGAATAGGGGCAGAGGAAGAAGAAGGAATTGCTAAGAGGCCTCCCAGGCTTCTGGCTTGTGCATGATGGTGTCATTTACTGAGACGGGGAAGCCTTGAGGAGGACATGTGTGGGGGAAGTCCACAAGTTCAGTTTTGGATACACTGAATTTGTGATGTCGAATGGAGATGTCAAGCTGTATGTATATCCAAATGCAGGAAACTTATGAAAGTCAAAGAGGAAGTCAGGGCTAAGAATGTAAATCCTGGCATATTCAGTTTGCAGAATAGAGTTGTGGGCATGGATAAACTCACCTCGGAGAAGGTTACAAAAGTCCTGGAGAGTGGAGTTTCCCAGCCTTGGTACTGTCAACACCCTCGGCTGGATAATTCTTTGTTGTGGAGGCTGTGAGGGGGAGCAGAAGAAGCCACCCCAGAATGTACCACTTTGGCATGTGGATTATTTTGAGATGAAAGCAATGAAGACCAGCAGGCTCAGGAAAAGCTTTTTACCTTCCCCTTCACTGCCCCAAAGGATTAAGATAGTAGGCCTGTACCACCAGGAAGAGAGCTATTAGCAGAGATAACTTTTACATCAGGAAAGACTTATGTGCATGGCAGCAAACATCTGTTTACAAACATTGGCTCTTCTCATATTCCTGTGAATTATCTTCCTTGCCTTTGAAGCCCTAGACTTCTACCCCTTCTCCATAACCAAGGATGGTATACAAGCCTCAATTGCCTGACTGCCCTTGAGTCTCATATTTTTAAGGGGCTCCCATATGTATGAAATTTGTTTTCCTCCCATTAATGTCTCTTATTTAATTGTTAGACCAGCCAAAAACCCTAGAAGGGAAAAAAGGGAACATTTTTTTTCTCTCCACACCCACCCTGTGCATTGTAGGAAGTTTAGCAGATTTCTATACACTGGATGCCAGTAGTATTCCCTAGCTGTAACAACCAGCATGTCTCCAGATACTTCTAATTGTCCCTGAGAGGCAAAATCGCCCCTCTGAGCAAACCGCAGATATAGGGAAATGGTCATGAGCTGAGGGTGTGGTACTTGATTGCCTGGCTCTGTCCGTGAGTAGCCGTGAGACTCAGGGTGGGTGAGTGGTTGAACTTTGCGTCTCAGATTCCTCCTCTGTGGAATAGAGACAGGAGGAGGAGGGTACGTTATTAGCTTTGGCGACGTAAATGAGAAAGCTGAGAAAGTCGTATAGGAGAAGTGTGGCTCATACGAAGTGTTTGTTGTTGTTACACTCCCGGTCCCAGCAGTTGAGATTAAATAGAAAAGGAGGAGCCAGCAAAGGAGACAGAGGGAATGAGCAGCACTGGCACTGGAGGAAAGAAGAGCTAAGAACGATGTCACAGGGGCAAAGCGAGGAGAGCATGTCAGTGGGAGAAGGGTGTGGTGGCTTCTCCCCCAGGAATGGGAAGTTTGAGCCCCCGAATGTTCATAACCAATATTCAACCATACTTGGACCTGGGAGAAATCCACTCAATATATTTTATTGAGATAAAGTGCTCTAAAATGCCTTTGTTAAATTTATTAGCGTTTAGGATCTGTCTGGCAGTGGTAGTTTGATCATGCTCTTAAACGGCACTCGGAATGTATTTATGACATGTTGAGAAAGAATTCTTTCTTGCTCTCAGACTGATAACTGTTCTAAAAAGGTATTACGCTGTTAGTGGAGATACATAAACCACTGGTGCGTGGTGGGAGCCCTGAAGAACCAGCAAACTACGCAGACAGATACTGCCTACCTCGGTTGCCCCTTCCCAGTGTGCGGAGCAGAGGAGGGAGAAGGAGGCATACAATCGTTACCTGGACAAAAACAATTTTGGAACGTAACTGAGTTTATCTGCAGAATTATCTTATCTACATAGTTCAACATTTTTACTACTGATAAGCCAGAAAAATAACAGTTTTCTCCATACCTCTCTCTCCTCCTCCACCCTAATTGATCTAATACACATTCTGAAAAAAAAAAAAAAAAAAAAAAGAATGGATGCAATGCATGGAAGAACCAGATTCCTGAAATTAAGGATATTTCCCCCCCTCTCCTTTCCTCCCCTTACTCCCCGCTCTTTTGCTCCCCACTTTCTCCGTCCCTGCCTTCAAGTACATATTGTGGCCTTAGTATGTTCTAGGCACTGAACTAGGTGCTAGGAATATAGAAGAGAACAAGGGAGAGGGGAATCTTTTAATCTAATGGTCCTTATTTTTTTTAAAATGTGAACAAATTCCTTAAACGTACCCATATACATACACACGTACACACACAGATAGTCTTATGAAAACAATAAAGAAAATAACAAGAATGTGTTGATAGGGAATGAAGAGGTACTTATTTTCTATATGGTGACTCAGAAAGGACCCTCTGAGGAGGCAACATTGAAGCTAAGATTTGAACAACAGGCCTTGAGAGAGCTGCAGGTAGAACAGACCTCATGCGGGAAGAGCTTGGCTTGCCTAAAACTCACAGCAGGGTGGAGTCCTGTGAGGGGGTGGAGTCCTGTGAGGGGGTGGAGTCCTGTGAGGGGGCGGAGTCCTGTGACAGGGTCCTGAAGGACGGCTGGGGCTAGGTAAAGCCCAACAGGAGGCCTTTGAGGTCTTCCCAGGTGCAGAGGGAGGGAGCAGCATTGAGGTGGGTGAGACAGGTGTGAGTAACCACACCTGTGCAGGGAAGAGAAACCGTCCTCTGCTGGACAAAGCCTTGAGAAACATTTTACTCACCCCCATCTCTATGTGACTGTACTTGCTACAGTCATTACAGTATAATGACCTTTTGGTCAACAACATGGCTGCATATGCAACAGTGGTATACCATATAGCCTAGATGTATAGTAACCTGTGCCATCTAGGTTTGGGTAAATGCACTCCATGATGTTCACACAATGACAAAATTGCCTAACTATGCATTTCTCAGAAATATCCCCCCTTGTTAAGTGGTGGATGACTGTATTCGCATTTAAGAAATTTTAATGACTCATGGTAATATCTTATTTCTTTTCTTGAATTAGATTTTGGGGAATAATGACACCTTCTAAATCCTTACCATGGTGCTTTGGGATACAAAACAATTCACTATTGTGTACTTCCTTGTCATTTATCTGTAAGAACTGGAGGCTTGTTAGAATATTCTTAAGTGAGTATCTCTTTGCTTCTCATAGTAAATTAGTACCATGGTGGGGTGGGAGAACCAGTGAAATGGAAAACTGCTTTTGCTTTAAAGTTCATTGAGGAAAATGTCATTCAATAGGCATTTATCAAGTGCCTCTGTATACAAGGATGAATAAGGAAGTTTTTGACCTATCACGTCTCAGTCTAGTTGTAAAGTGAGACACATAAAGAGATACTGTCAGTTGATTACATGTTAGGATAGAGAGTGTACTAAAAAATTATAGGGTACTAAGTGGGGGGTTGATTCTGCCCAGTGAGACTGGAGCGACTTCCTGGGGAGGTGAGATGTGAGCTGGGTTGATAAGCTTGAGCGGTGATTCATCAGGTGGAAAGGGGAGCAAAAGAGACTTCAACCATAAAGAATAGTATGTGCAAATGCCCTGCGGCATGAAGAAGCATGCAGGTTCCCAGAAAGCTATTCTACTTTATAAGACACATGGTGATTAGCAGCATTAGATGGGACCAGAAAACTTATAGTCAGCCAGGCTATGATGGGCATCTAAGATATTCCAAGTGGTTTGCACTGTCTCCTGTAGGTCAGTGTTTCTAAAACCCAAGTTCAGCCATTCAAGTATTGTCGACCCTTGAACAACACCATTTTGAACTCTGTGGGTCTACTTATATGTGAATTTTTTTCAATAAATACCTGTAATGATCAAAGGTTAAGAGTCCACAGACACAGAGGCCCAACTATATGCATTGACCTATGCCATTTTACATAGGGGACTTGAGCATCTGTGGACTTTGGTAACCGTCTAGGTTCTGGGACCAACTCCCCACAGATACCAAGAGACAAGTATCGACCGTAAGAATGTCCAAATATGTAGAGAATTTTTATAAAAATTTATTTGAGCTAAACAGAGGCTATCTGGAAGCAAGATCTCCACAGACTGAGAAAAATGCTTCTCAGAATGACAGTTGGAAGCTTCTTTTATGCATTTGGAATTAAGGAGAGAACATAAGGAAGATTACATGAATGTTGGAGCAAGCAAGTCAGGGATTAGATTACAGGATAGTAGTCAAGCTTCTGAGGAGTCTGAAAAGAGGCATTTCAAAGTTATGTTAATCTAGGTGTACAAAAAAATGGACAGGACTTGCTAAGGCAAAGATAAACCTTTTACTAAAGAAGTGACATGCATGGGGCATGACTACCCCATGATCTGCCCAGTTAGGACAGGCACAGATCACTCTGTGAGGTTACTTTCCCTAAAACCCCTTTTTTGTCCATACAAATTAAGTTTTGGGGGATCAAAAGTCGTAGGCGGGTTTTCACCTGTGCTGCAGGTCATCCCCTGTATTGTTCTAGAGTCAACCGTACTATTTTTCACGATGTTTCCCTGTATGCATATGAGAGGGATTAGAATATAGCACCCCAAAATATGCCTCTTTGGCATAAGGATTATTTCAGGCTGTTTATTTTTAATTAACAGCAGACATGAGAAAAGCTCTGAAAACTGAGTAGAAGACATTTACATTTCTATGGAAATCTTCATTTGTAAGGGTGTCTCCCTCTCTGTACCAGGGAGGGAAGGATGACTCCATCTCTAGAAACTTGCATCAGTAGAGAAGCCATAGACTTAAATCTGCGTAACATCCTTACCGTTGTAACTTGCTCTTCCTGGTGGACTCCCATAACTGGCCGCCCCCTCCCCCATCACCTTCTGTCTTTAGCACATGCTACTATCACATCTGTGTTTTTGCGGAAACACTCAAGTGGTAGTGTGGAAAGTAGAGTGGAAAGGAAATTAGATTTTCAAAACGCTTCCCATTCATTATTTGCCAAGTTCAAATAATTAGAGAAACAAGGTACCTCTACTCTTTTCTGCAGAAATGTGGTAGCACTGGGGGAAAAACATGATATTGAAAGCTTCCGATTTTGTTATGGGGACGTCACTACCTCCTTCCTTCCAAACCTGAGCGTCTTTGATCCCACTTCATCTTCTGGGTGTTATGGATGAATTCAGTATCTGGGAGGCTTTATGATGGGAAGTGATATCTTCTCTTTGGAGGAAAGTGTTTCTGTGAAAATGCAATCGAAGGAGACACTATTGTTTCTGAAGCATCCAGGTGATAATTGAACTGGGCCCTTTCCCCTGCCTGCCCTTCAGGAAACGCAGTGAGCCTGGGTGGCCTATTTTGGCTCAAAATCCCAGGGCAAATATGCAGATGCCTTCAGGAACCCAGCAGGTACAGGATATGAATGACATGGAGCCAGCAAACTAGAGAACCTGACCCATTTAAAAGGATAACCATTACTAAGCAATACCTGCTAGATATCAAATGTGGCCAAATAGAATGGGCCCAGTGTCTTCAGATCTCTCTATTTTTCATGTTAATCTGGATTCTTTTGGTGTTATCTTACCAATTTTCATTGTTGTTGTTTCCATTCTGTGGGCCATACATGATAACCTCTGAACTAGTTTACCTTCCCATACTACAGCATTTCTGAGAGTACTGGTCTATACTTGGTCACCTCCAGGGCCAGAAGGCTCACTACCTAACAAATCAGCCTACCGCACTATTACACAGGAAACATCTACGCTCAACAGAAAATTCTTAAGAGAAAAGCCCAAATGGCTTAGCCTGGAATTCAGGTCTCTTCCCTGCATCATCTAGCATAGCACACACCTTAGAAATATCTGCTCCCCAGAATGGCCTATCAGTGTCCCCTGAATTTGCCATCTACCTTCCTAGCAACAAGGTTTTGCTCACACGCTTCCCCTGTCAAGAGTCCCTGGGTCTGCTCTTTCATATTTAATAGCCTGTTTTTAAAAGCTAGCAGAGTCATGTCTGCAAAAACACACTTCATGAAAAAAAAAAAATTGTGGATTTTGAATACATTTTGAAAAGCTCCTCAGGCTAAGCCTACCTATTTGAACACTTCAAGTCAAAAAGCATGGTAGGTTTAACGGAGGACTACGGAATGACAAAATGAAACTTGCAGGTAGTTTTGATCCTAAATTTTACACACATTTTTCTCAGTAAGATGGCCAAAATGTAGATTTTTAGAAGGAGACGAAAGGTGGAGAATCCCATAATTTGATTTGGATTTTGGAAAACATTTCTACGACTTAGGTATTGATTTTTCCAGGGAGTTTTCCCCTTTAGGGCTTAATGAGAAGTATGCAACACTACTGAGCCGGCAAAAATGTAACATGTTATAACCAAGCTCTCCTGAGTCCATTACAGACATCGCCAGTGGAGCACAATGGAGCACAGCACTGTCACCTCCAGCATGCAAGTTCTGTGGAGGCAGGAACCATGTCTCATGGGCACTGATATATTTTCTGCACCCGAGATAGTTATTGGCATATAATATTTATTAATTAAATATGACTAATTAATATTAATGTTTGTAGAATGCCTAACCACTATCATCAGACTTACTCTCAGAATCCTTCCTAACATAGTTCTCTAGGCACCCACCAATCAGTTAAATTGGTGTACAAATGAGGATCAAGGTTTCTTTTAAGCACCCTGGGTTTTTTTGTTTTGTTCTGTTTTGTTTTGTTTTGCGGGTTGGAGATTGAAGATGGGAGTTCTAGTTTTCAGGGGCTATATTAAAATCTAGTGTGTAGGGGAGAATGGTGTGGGGTGGAGGAGGGCTTTGGAGCTTTGGGGTACTCCCCCTCATCTTCCCCCAGAAAATGTTCCCAGTATGGTAATGGCTGCTGTGTGAGGAGCCTCTTACAGGGAGAATTAAGTTCTTAAGATGCTGAAATGGTACTTCTAAGACAGCCCTGTGATACCCAACTGTAAGATACTCTGCTACTCAGCAGCTACTTTGTTTATCCATCTTTCAGTGTCCACAATGCAAACTGCTGGTACTGGTGGACACAATTAAATTTTACATTTTACAGAAGGATGCGAGAATTCAAACACTGTGGTCCACACGCTCTCTAAACTCTCCTCTATACACACCGCCTCCAATTCACAAAGCTCGGGGCCGATGTTTCTCTTAGAAACAGGGTAGTGTGTGCATTCTAGACTGCAACATTAGGATGACAGACAGTCTGGTGGCCTGAGCTGACTTGAATGGATGCCTGGACCTTCCAGGTGAATGGAACCTAACAAAATAACTACCCATTATTGATGAGCACATGCCAGGAGTTGTGCTGGAAATGTTATATGCACTGTCTTATTTTATTCCCCCACCCCTAAGACATGGTGTTCTCTCCAGTTCACTGATGAAGGCACAGAGGCATGGAATAGATTATAAAGAGGATCAATTTCTTGACTGAGGCGTCCCGGTTAGTTACAGACATAAGATTTGAATCCAAGGCATTTTGTCTTCAGATACTGTGCTTTTTAACCAACAAACGTACTGGATAAAAGGTTATATGTTTTTCTGGTCCCTTTAGAAACCCCTCCTCAACCTGGAAGTGCCATCTCTGTCATCCCAATGCTCCAAAACCAAGCATTGGCAGACTTATTATTAATGCTGTTGGTTTTTTTCAAAGATAGCTTATGTTTTTTTGTGGTCTCCCTTGACTCGAACTCACTGTTTGTTATCTGTGTTTGGTAGCCTCTGTCTCCTACTTCAGGTCGAGGGACAAGCTTGTGAAAATTTCTGCTCCCCATTTAGAACCCGACTCCTTGCAAAAACCTTCCCTTAGCTGCTGCTGCTATTACTACTGCTACTGCCCTCGTCGCTTCCTATTCTTGCTCCCCCTTACCCCCGGCCCCCTCTCTTTTTCCCTCCATTCCTTTCTCCTATCCCTCCTCCTCGCCTCCCCCCACCCCATGTGGATCTCAAGATTTCAGGCTCGTAGTTGGTTGGTGATAAAATTGGGATCTGGAGTTAGGGGAAGGGGAAAGGTAACCCCTAGTTCATTTTTCTAGAGCCCTGCTTGAATGGTAATAAACACAGTCTGTCTGTAAAGTGGAACCTCATTTTCTGGGTACAATAGTTACCAGTGCATCTGTCGCATCTGTTCCTCAGAGAACAAAGGGATGCTTGGCAAAGCTGAGGTTCAAACATTACCTGCTCCCTTGTCCTAATTCCACCTCAATACCATCAAACCTCCAAGATCACCACATTCTCAATTGGTGATATACTTGAGAAGACCATCGATGAACAATTTAAGAGATGCATAGGCAAGGGAACAAGGCTAAATAATGAAGCCGCATGAGGAGATGGTTAGAATAAGCTAAGTAAGAAATAACAAGGCTTTGAATTCAGATTATTGGCAAGAAGAAATCAGTTTAGGATGTTGGTAGGGTGGGCTGCAACATTTGGCAGCTTGAAACTGGAAAGAGCATAAACTACAGACCTGTGTTCAAACCTTTCCATTAAATCGTGTGTAAACTTTAGGTGAACTATTTTGTTCCACCAGGCATCAATTTTCTTTTGCAAGCATTGCAGGTCAGTTATTAGAATATCTATCACAAACATGTGGTTAGCCCTGCAGGCAAACAAGAAGGCAAAATGAATTTCTGTTTCGATCTTAAGGGGCAGTGGTACCATGTACCAGAAGTGAAGACATCAGAAAGCAGGGATGGGGGTCATTTGGGGCAGCCAGAATTGTGAGGAGTTAGTTGTAGAGAGACTCAGTGAAGTGTTGGATACATCCAGGGGGGATGGATACTCTACGCTTTGTTTTATTTTTTTTTTATAGACATATTATGAACTCTTTTAAGGATTGATGGGATCAGATGATCGACATATTTCATTTTGAGCAAAACAGTTGGATGCTTGAGAAATATCTTAGGATCTACATTTCTCTGAATTTTTTCCCCCTTTTCATTCCAACCTCATGACCCACATGATGGAAAATCCTGTTTAACAGCCCGTAGCTATTAAATACGCACTGCTCTCTGTATCTGCAGCAGGGCTTACTGCTAAGCATGATTGCAGCCAAGTATTTTTTTTTTTATTTTTCCCTGTCACTTTGGGCTTCACTATTCCCTTCATTAGCACAAGAACTAAGGGCTAGGTGACCTAATGTCTCCTTTAGCTTGTTTCCGAAAGGAATAAAGTAGCACTGGGGACAGACAGGCTCTTTCACATTTTCACAGATTTTGGGGGGGGGGTAATTTCAACTCCCACCACTTTGCTTTTGACAGTCTTTGTAGCCCAGGCAAGTAGCAAACAATCTTTTGTCTTTCTGAAGCCAGAAGGAGCATGTCATCACTGTTAACAATGATTAGCGATTTGCGAATTATAAATTCCTGGCTATTGGACATAGAATTGGTGGGTGCTCGTTCCCTCCTGAGGGCAGATTGACCTCTGGAAGCTTCTAACATGACCAGTTAGTTTGAGGGTGAAAAGCCCTTTAGAGATGAAGGAAAAGTGAACCTTGCGGAATGGAAGAAAAGGTATTGGTTGGTGAGGCTCCTGGCATAGTAGTGAACTTAATTTACCCATGAGAAGCATTTCCTGTAATTAGCTGAAAATGGATTTAGGCTCTATTAGATTAGAAGCAGATGAAAAAGAATGACAGAAATCTGAAAGCAAGTGAAAGAAACGTACTTCAAATACTTTCTTTAGAGAACAAATTATATTCCCTTATCTGAGATTCAGCTCTAGATGAGACAGAGAGGAAAGGAATATTACCAGTGATCGCTGGTTTCAGCACACATTTTTTTTCCCCCAGAGGCTCATATGTGCCAAAAACTACAGACAAGAAGATAGAGCCAGGGATGGAACCAGGACCTGCTCCACCCCCTCAGCCAGTTCTCTCTCCTCCAATCATCTGTGTAATCTTAGGCTGAAAGCTGGCCACCTCAGCTCTCCCCATCTCAGAACCCAGAGCTCTCCCTCTTCGTGATCCTGTGATCTCTTCGGGAAAGATGCCTATATACCAAAAAGGATGACGAGTAGTTATACAATATTTCACGATAGATCCAAATAGTGTCGTAGGAAGAAGGGAGAAGAAGTCAACAGGGGCTATAGCGATTGTAACTCGATTCAAAGCATGATAGAATCAGGAAGAGTAGTAGCAAATGGCACAGAATTTGCAGACAGTCCGGGATTGAATCCCTGCTCTGGCACCACCTGGACGAATTACATAATCTCTCTGAGCCTCAGTTTTTACATCTGTAAAATGGGATGACAGGGCCACTTTGTAGAGGTAATGTATACATATAGATAATGTATACATATAAAAGTTAGGACGGTTACTTAACAGTGTTACCTACTATATCTGCCCTGACTTTTGAGTTGCCGAACATAGCTACACAGTCTTTGCTACTTTTTCCTTTGAGAGATAGATCCAAATCCCCCATTCTTCAATCTGGGCTGGCTATAATGTCTTCTTGACAAATGGAGTGATGCTCTAGAACTGATGAGGTCAGGTCCTAAGGATCCGTACAGCTTCTGCCTTGATTTTTAGAAAACTTGAACTGGGGCCCTGGAACCGGGGCCTTGATTTTTAGAAAACCTGAACTGGAGCTACTATGTAAGAAGTTTGACTGCCCCGTGATTGTCATGCTGGAGAGACCACATCAGCAACCATGTGGAGAGGCCCTGAGGCTGCACGGAGAAAGATGCCAGGTGGTCTCATGGTCTAATCCTCAGCCATTGTGTCAAATCAGTGGAAACCCCAGACACTGTGTAGTAGAGATAAGCTGTCCCCTCTGAACCCCATAGAACCATGAGAAATGATAAGAAAAGAGATGTGATTTTAAGCCTCTAAGTCTTGGGATGGTGTTTTATACATCCTACGTAGCCAAGCAAATACTCACCTTCATGTTGTTGACATTTAGCGAAGGTGCGGTGTTGAACCTTTCCTTTTTGCAGTTCCCAGCATGCCTCTTTCATTCCCAAATTTGCTTCAATCATTCGCTCTGAGTTTTGTCTGACTCAAAATCCTTGCTTCCATTTTCTGGTTTCAATGTAAACAACTACATTGAAATCACGAGGAGGACGTAAAATAGAGAGTGTGTATAAGGAAATGCCTGGTTCATAGTAAAAAACGAGTTGAATAGAAATCTGAGTCCGACAGGAATCTGTCAAATAATTAATTACTTCATAGAGTTAAGTTATTTTTGTAAAACTGAGGGGTTCATTGGGACACAACTTTGTTGTAACTTAGAATGCTGGGTGTAGGCCAGATCAGTTTATTCCTCTATTCAAGCATCTGATCCAGCACTTGTTTCTTCAAATTAGGAAGAATTCCAGCACATCCAGGCACACTCTATCAAAATCCAGAATTGGATGAAGAACAGATGCTGGGAGAGGTCCCTGCGGCAAAACAGACAGACAAACAGACAAACAAATAGACAAGCAGAACAAAACAAATCCCTTTCTGCATTTTGGTAATCCCAAAGTGATGGCAAAGAGTTCATATGCTTTCTCAGTGGTCTTTTATCTTGTCTGGTGATTTTCTGAGTTTCCGATAAAAGTTATGGATCCTCTTTTTGGAAAGGTGCACATATGCACACCGAAACGATCTTCGGCTTCCACTTACGGAAAGAGGGGATAAATCACCCCTGAAGTCCAGTCCTGCACTGAAAATTCCTGACCTAAAAAGAGGTCTTATATTTTGTTTATACCATCTTTCTAAACAGAAGAGTACTCAAAAAATATTTATTTTTGTTTGATTTGCCTGCTTAGGTTGAGTGGTGTAGAAGAAGCCATTCTCTTTCCCAGACTATGTGGGTCTTAATATGGAGTTAAGGTTTTTGATTAGGCTTTGATAAGCTTTTATACGGGTCGGTTATCAGAAGTAATTAGACTGAGTCCTTGCCTTCTTGTTTGTTTGCTTTTCCTAAGCATCTGCTTATGGGGAAGAACACATCTTTAGCTTGAAATCAGCTAAGCAAACTCTCTTCAAACCACACTGATTGCTGAATGCAATGCATAATTAAGTGTTTACTGGAAAAGCCAGCAAACAGGCCCTGGGGGAATATGTCAGAGCAGCTCTCATCTCCATAGCAACACCCTATGAGCCTTGCAGGGAAATGAACGGATTTGCAGGATCACTGATGCAAAATGATAAAGCCACAACTAACAAGAACACAAAATCAACTACATCATTACGTCCAGGGCATTAAATATTTAATATCTCAGCTTTCTACACAGCATTCGGGAACCCTAATTTATTTTTTGTTGTTTCAAAGTTGCTTAAGTGGAGGACAACTGACATCTGTTGGTACACTTCATACTGCGTGTCTTGACATTATTTACACAGTATTGTAGATTAAATTTTATAAGCAATTAGGAAAAAGCAGTGTAATAAATAACATCAGGGTTTACCAGCCATGATGCCAGACTGCACTCCCATTGACGAATGAGTATTTCTTCTTCACCGAAATGAAAAACGCTCTAAATCACTTTGGGCAATGTTCTTTCCTCTTTTGAGAAGAGTATTTTGGGATTTAGTAGTCTTGGGAGGTTGTAGGGGTTGAGGGGTTACAAGTTTTTTGAGGATGTGTGTTCATTGCAAGTTCATTCCTGGAGTCTGGGCTCTGTGTTCTTGTCTCAGATGCTCGAGGCTGGTTGGGGGTGAGCCTCAGCCGCCACTGTCAGGCCATCTTTCTTTCCATCGCTTGATCTGTGGGGGATCCAGGCACCAGCAGGTCAGAGGTGCCTTCTATTTCAACAAGTTCATTTATTTCACTGGCTTAGTGACATCACCATCCATTACAGGTAATCAGAATATACATGTCAAAAAAAAAATTACCTCGTTGGCAAGCAGTCAGTGCAAACAGGAGGACCAGTGTCAAAATAAATGATGCAAACTAAATGGAGAAGGGAACCTGGAAAAGCACTTACCTTTATTTGCTTCTCTCTATGTTTGGGAGATTTATGTCACAGGATACATATTCATCAATACATTGTTGCATAATTGGTTCAGCATAAAAACATATTTGTTTGTGTATAAGTATGTGCATAGGTACACTGTAGAATAGTAATACCTATTACTTTTGAGTGACTCTAATTTGCCTTACACTTTGCTAGACAGTTTGACATTTACTGGATGTAATTATCATAAGACTCAGCAAAGTATTTGGTCCCCATTTCCATATGAGGAAACTGAGATTCAGAAAAGCTAAATGATTTGACCAAGACATGCAAGTGGTAGGTGAGGATTCTAATCAGATTTTGCCTTCAAAGATGGCTGTTTCAAATAAATGTGCGTGTGTCGATGCAGACACACCTGTAGAGCATCTCTGGGTGCTGTAGTCTCACATAGCTGCACCTGGATGATGCTGGTTCATGCAATGCCAATGAATGTATTGCAGCCTAGCAACCCTTTCATTTTCAAATTGGAATCTGTGGTGAAAGCAGTTCCGCAGCAATGGTTTTCTCTCTCTCTGAGGATTCCAGAGACCTTTCTGGGGGCATTTGTTGTGTCCTCTGAGAGAGACCAAAGAGGTGGGTAGTGTTCAGTAAAACTGGAGACAAGCTGTAACTCTTGATAATGGGTATTGTGCTAAAACCAACTCCCCTCAGAGAAGAATCTCCCTGGATGCAAGTCTCGAAATTAAAGGCATCCACTGAGAAAGGAATAAAGTGGAGATGTGTGTGTGTGTGTGTGTGTGTGTGTGTGTGTGTGCACACATGATATATATTCATTGTTATTCATTATCTTTGGATTTAGGCTTTTGAATTTTACACAGTCTCTTAATAGGTGACTATAATTTGTAGGTTGGCTGATGGTCTGAGATTGTTATATAGATGTAAACCAAATCTCTCTGGGGGTGTGACATGCATCATCACTTTTTAAGATGGCCTACAGCAGGGAATATTGCACTTGTGAGCAAGACACATCAACCTCCATACTTATATTCATAACAATTTTAGTAAATACTCAGTAAATGTTAGAATGGTGACATAGTTAAATAATAACTAAGGGATTTATTTGGATTATCTCATTTAATCCTCATAGCAATGCTTTTAGATAAAGAAGCCGACGCTTTGTGAAATTAAATAACTAGACCGAGGCCATAAAGCTGATGAAAGATGAAACAGTCAGCCTTTTCCTAGAGCTCACAGCCTCCTTTAGACTTTTGGGATTAAGTCAATGCTAGGTTCAGTTCCTAGTTATTATTGAAGAAAATCAGAAATTATGTAGACAGACTCAAGCCTCTCAGTATCTGTATTTGTAACATATTTCAATTGTATGAAATTAAGACCATGATAATAACAGATACACTTATTCTGTGCTCATTGATTCATTCATTGATCCATAGAATATTGTTGAGTACATACAGAGAGTACTCCTGAGTACTGAGGAGACAAATATAAGCCAGGTATAGTTCCTTGGGAGAGGCTAGAAAATTATGGGACGTTATGGGAAAGAGCACTTTTCTCAGGTTTGGGACTGATGACAGAGTACACGATAGTAATAGCATGTAACCAGTAAGAAAAATCAGAAAGCTTGTGTAAACAATAAAGAAGTGTTTAAGGGTTGAGGGAGGCCGACAATTTAAACATATGATCACTGGATTCTTTACTAAGAGGCCTAATTTTCCCCTTGGAGCAATAACAAATTTTGAAATAGCTTAAAACCAGAAAGCCTCCAATGGATTAAAGATAATTGAAATTCTCAGCATTGTGGAGTTAATGCCACAACTCAGAAAACTCATGCCACTGTTAACGTGTCTCATTATAAATGAACAGCATGGGAATGTAACATGGTGCAGCGACTTTGGGAGACAGTGTGGCAGTTTCTTTATAAGTTACACAAAAAAGGACAGCGAAGCAAATAAAGTGAAAGAAATAGTTAAATCTCGATTTCCTATGACCCAGCAATCCATTCCTAGTATCTCCTGAGAGAAATGAAAATATATGCCCACACAGAGGTTTTTACATAGATATTCATAGCAGCATTATTTGTAATGGTCAGAAAATGGAAACAACCCAAGAGTTCATCAGCTGGAGAGTGAATAAACAACAGGTTCTTCAGCTATACAATGAACTACAATTCAGCAAGAAAAAGGAACAAAGTTCTGATACATACTAAAATATGGATGAGCCTTGAAAACTCATGCAAAGTGAAACAAGCCAGATACAAAACATTTTGTATGATTCCATATTTATGCAATGACCTTTAGAGGCCAAAAGGTTAGGGATTTCCTGAGTCTGGGAGTGAGAATGAGGAGCAACAGCAAACTGGCATGAGGGATCTCTTTGGGTGACGGAAATGTCCTAAAACTGAACTGTGGTGATGGTGGCATAATTCTGAAGATTTACTAAAAATTATTGAACTGTACACTTAAATGAATTTTATGGTATGTGAATTATACCTTTAAAGAACTTTTCAAAAAAGGACCAATAACCTCCTAAAGTTTCTGTTTAGATTAGTTAGAGTATCTGAAATGTCATTTTCATCATTAACAACTATAAAAGCCATCTTGGCTGTACACTCTTTTAAATATAACCTTCAAGCTGTTTCATTCTTTGGCTTGAAAAAGAAAAGAACACAATACTTTAAAGATGGCTCAGGGATTTAATAAGTCATTGAAGTTAAAACTTTCTGCCATGTTAGTTAAAATGAAAAGATCTGTCATTTATAGATGTTTTCCAGTGGATCTGAACTTCTTGTCAGCATTTCAGATTCTGTGGTACTTTTTGGGTGTATGATGTAGACATTAGTGCTGAAAGAGCTTTTCCATAATTGTGCTATATCCAAGGCAGGCCCTGGAAAAATGGCATTGCTCAACCAACAGCCATGAATGAGCCAAGACAAGACTGTTATTTTTTTGACTATGTATCAAATTAACACTTCACCCCTTTTCACATCTCTTTTGAAGACCTCTGGACCAAAAGTTATGGGAAACATTTGAAGAAATCTAGTTTTCTCAAATTCCAGCTCCGCATATTAAGCCAACTTTTCTTGGATAAAGACTGAAGAGTCAGAGAGAAATTTAATTCTAGGAGAGGAATCGATAAGATTAGCGCAGCGTGTTCTCAAGAATCGAGGCAGGCAACACCTGAAGTCACTGACTTGGAGTTTCCCCTAGGAGAGCCGGGTTCTGTGCTCTGTTTCCATCCACTTCCAAGCAGGCGCTGGTCTCGGACAGGCTTGTGTTCGAGTTCTGGTTCCACTACCTCTCCCTGTCAATGCGACTTTTCGTAAGTAACCGCATCTTTTTAATCCTCCGTTTTTCCATCAGTAAAATGGAAATAATAACTGTCTCTGCTCTAGAGGGCTGGGATAAGGAATTAACAAAGTAATTCATGTCGTATATCGGTTTAAGATGATTTCGAATCCGCTTGTTTATGACTTAAGTGAAGAGGTTTTCATCCACTTATTTATGACAAAGACAAAAAAGAAAGTTGCTGTGATATAAGAATGAAAGTGCACCAGGATATCATCGTTCTCCATCTGCTGTCGCTGAGGAGCACTCAGCAGCCCAGATGCTGAGGGTGCCCGCTGGGGCTCGCAGACAAGGATATGTGGAGAAGCAGCTGTGGAAAGGGGACACTGAGCCTATAAACGCACGACCGGGACTTCGTGAGGACATTTGAGAGTTCGTTTCAGTTTGGGCAAGGCGGCTCTTTGCTAACCTAAAAATTTTCCAAAGAGCTTGGGGCATTTAGCTCCAACAATGGCCAGGGCGACTCTTTGGTCGGTGATGATGAAAAGCCCCACAGTGGCCCCACAAGGTCAGCGTTTCTGTTCCCTAGCAATGTGCTGTAGCAACAGGGGCTTTGACTTTAGCGCCGTCTCTCCCGGGTGCTTCCTCCTGTGAAAAGCTACAGCTCTGTCCCTCTTATTTCCCCTTGCCTGGAACATTAGTGTGATTAATGTGTCATTTTTTTCTTTAGTAAGTTATTTCTTTATTTGGCTTAATAAGAGATATTATCCTGTATGTTATTGGCCTGTGAAAGTATTTTAATCCCCACAGTGAACCTGTACCAGAATAGATTGCTGGTAAAGACAGAATCAGCCTCTGCCTCCCATAAACCAATTTATATAGAGAGTCTGGCCCAAATTATGTGCCCTGAAACATAGGCTATTAGTAATAGTGTTGCCCTGTCTTGTAGAACCTTCTATCAGAGGTAGGCCCACTGTTTTATAATTGTAGATTTAAAATATCTAGAATGTGTCAAAATGTGAATTCTTTGAGGAGGATATTGTTCTCTATGTTTTTCAGCATGACGCACAGTACCAAGCACATTCTACTTGGTTCAAAAGTATTATTCTACAAATTATGATGAATGGTGCCTTGTTTTATCAGCGAGGGAGACAAGCTCAGAGACAGTGAACAGTTTCTGCGGGTTGCATAAATGGTCGGTGGCAGTGCTATGATGGAAGCTAGCACTCCTAGTCATTGGTCTGGTGTAATTGGCCCATCGAGCAACCTAGAGTGAGGTTTGTACTGAGAAAAAGCCAAGGAGCACAGGGGAAGATGCATGAAATCTTGACCAGCTGCAGCTCAGGGGTAACTCATATTTTTTTAGCTGGGCTTCATAGTCAATTGTCTGAATTACTATCTCCCAAGCACTTTTTACCACCTCCCTAAAGCCCACTTTTCACTGTGCCTACCCAGTGAAACCTCAACTCTAGGTCAGTGTTGAATCTGTTTTACCTTCAGGCTTCTGAGTTCTGTGGTAGAAAACCATGTGACTGAACATGATGCCATTGTCATAGATTTAAGGATTCCAGTGCTTAATGAAGTTCCTGGGATGGACACAGTAGACACTTGGTAAACCTTTATTGAGACAGGATGTAAGTGAGTGAATGAATGAACAATTTTGGCCCAAATAAGGACCCATAGTTGTCTTTGGTCAACTCTTCACTCATCCCCAAAATCCTTGGAGGCAGAAACATAGAGCAGCTGTGAGCTCCCTCTTTGGGGTTCAAATCCCAACTCCATCAATCCCCAGAAACATCTCTCTGTGGCTTTGGAACTTCATCTGGAAGGTGGGGCTGATGGGAGAATTAAGCGAATTAATTCGTGTAAAGTGATTTGCACATTGCCTGGCACATCAGTGACTATTAGCCTATTATTATTACTATAACTGCAGCCAACACCAACTTCTGATTCTGACTTAGGAGGAAGATCGATTTTGCCCTCTGCTTGAAGGAGACTTGGAGTCATGTGAATGATCTTACGTTCTGACTCCCACTCCCAGATTATAAACTGGAGAGTTACATGCTCTAGTTTGCATATTAGCAAGATTGCAATTTCAAGAGAATTATTTCAGAATAGGTCAGAGTGTAGTATTATAGAAATTTAGAGGAGAAATAAAATCTGGGGTCATCCAGGACAGTGCCTTCACCATACAGCTGGGGAATTTGAGACTCTGTTGTGTAAGCCTTAACTGTTGGTTTTTCTTTTTGTAACACAAGTGCCTGACTTCAGCTTTAATTGTGAGGCATTCAAGAGTAGATAAAAAAACAAAAAACAAAAAACAAAAAAAACCCAGACTCACCCCTCCTTTGTTTTAGAGATCTTGCTGGATTTTAATAACTGGCCATTTTGGCTGCTCGTTTTTTTCTCTTGCCATGAATTCCCACTCTTACGTTTTAAATTCACCAATAAAGAAAGAGTGAGCCCAAGAAACCCTAGGCTCCACATTTGACCCCAGTAAAAGCAGAACTTCAGGCCTGCTCTCTCTTTCTACTCGGGACCTCACAGCGTGTGCCATGAAATTTCTAGAACTTGCAAGTAAAAAAAAAAAAAACACCTTTTTTTTTTCTTCAGTTTTCTGATGGTTACTGCTGGGGGTGTCTTGCAATCAAAATAAGAACCACAAGGGCTGATCCAGCCACAGCTCTGGTTATCCATAGGCTGAGACCGGCACAGAGCAGATCCATCTGTGAAGCGACTTCCAGACTGACACGGGGCCCACGCGTACTGACTCCCAACCCAGAGCGTTTCTCCTGCTGTCATCTCCAGGCACACAGGCAGTCACCTGTTCTGTGCTTCATCTGCCCTGATGCTGTCTGTAAACCCATGCCGTCTTCTCCCCATCGTTTATTCCTCTAACCGGAGAGAGTTAGGGTGCACTGTGCGATCCTGCCCTCTGCTGGGTAACGCACGTATCGACTCAAATGGAAGCGCTTAAGTCCACCTGGACCTCTCCGGAGGGAGTTCCGCCTAAGGAGAAAAGGCACATCCTCGGGTACCTTGGAGTGCGTGTGTAGTGGCGGGTGGTTCCTGGGAATCTCGTACCAGGATGGGGAGCGTAGTGCTTTTAATAAAGGAGCAGGGGCTGAGCCGTGGGCGTGTTCGTGTTTCTTTCGAGAGGATATTGGAGACGCCACTACTGCCGCCTCGTCATCACCACTCTCTTACAAGGTCTCAAACTCCCAGAATGTTGCTCAGAGGTGTTTTTTGCAGGAGTCCTGGTCCTTTCTAGTTTGTAAGTCTTTGAACACTTAGAAATCTGTTCATAAAGACTTGGAAGAACAGATGCAAAATAAAGAAGTATGAAAATTTTCTTACTAAGCATAGTCAGTTAAAAAAAAAAAAGAGCATAGGCTTAGGCCGTGACTGAATGTAGCTATGAGTGTGCCCGCTATTATGTCAAAGCTGAGAGTGGCAGGTTCTCCGCGAACCCTGCGAGTCTCCATGGTAGCGTCTACCTTGTTTACTAAGTTCGTCTTTCTGGCGATGCTGCAAGCTCCATGAGGACTGGCCTGTTTGCCTTATTCGTTGCTGCCATATGCCCAGAATCTGCCAACAGTGCTTTTTGTAAATGAAGTGCTCAGCAATTAGTTATTGCCTGGCCAACTAAAAACTCTTTGGACCACCTCTAAGTCTCATTGGTAGTTTACCGGTGAAAAGTTCCTCTATCTTTGGAATAAGTACCCACACTGTGAGTCATGATACTGCAATTGCTTAGTCTTTTCGACTCTGTTCATTACCACAGCCCAAGGAATCCACGGGACTAAAAATGTGGATTGATCTTAACATTGTCAGTGTATTTGTCAACACGAAACATGTGCTTTTATTAACTATGGTTTGATATTGGGTCTGGCTCTTACTGGCTCTGAGGATTTAGGCAAGTTGTTTACAACTGTGAGCTTCTATTTTGCATCTGTTAAATGGAGACATAAATAGTATTTCATAGGGTGTTTTTGGAAAGAAGAAATGAGTTAACGTGTTTAATTTAGTTGGCACCATAGCTAATACATGGAAAATGCTTAATAAATGTTATTTCAGAAGAAGAAAGAGGAGCAGGAGGGAGAGGAAGAGTTACAGTCATTTCGGTACAATCGATAGTTCCATAATCCTCGCTGTGCTGCCTAACTGCCAGGCATAACGGTGATTAAAGTTCATTAATTAAATTAGGATTACTTTTATATATATAGATAAACCAAATTTTAGGTTTTAACTTCTCAGATTATCTAATTGGAGAAACGACTTAAAAAATAGTATCTCTCCCCTAATTTTGTCTCTCCCCTAAAACTTCCCTCCCAGGTTGCTTCATCTGCTGTTTTATTCATTTCTTCTCCTTCTCTCTCTGTTCTCTTCCTGTCTCAACATTGAGTTTATGAAATAGAAGAATTAATTGCATGCACTAGTGTTTGGAGGGTGTTGTGGTTTGTCTTTCTAATTAGGTGGATAGCCTATTCGCTTTTCTATAATAAATCTCTTAACCTAAATAGTATTTCTTTTTTGTTGTTGTTTCCCAAAAGGAATACATTCTCATCATGGGGAAATTGGATAATACAGAAAAGTGGGAAAGGAAAAAAGTTACTATTAACCCCACCACTCACAGTTAACTGCTCTGCAACCTTCAAGGCCTTTATATTTTATAAACCTCTGATCATTAAAGTCACTCTGCTTTGTAACGTGCTCTTCTCAGTTTTTATTGTAACTCTTCTTCCATAACATTAAAAATCAAGTTTTAGAAGAATATGTAAAGGCTGCACAATATTGACTTGCATGGACCCACCATAATACAGTGAAACAGAATGTCCTGTTGTGGGACATAGGTGATTCCAAAATACACGACATGATGATGAATGTTGTGTGAAACCTCTTGGATACTAAATCTCTGCCCATGTTCTTAATACTTTCATTGGGTTTAGCAGTGAAGTTGCTGGCTTAAAAGGTATAGTCAACATTTGTGAGGATAATTTTCTCAATACCACACAAGGTCTAATTCTCAGAACAGGGTCACAAATATCCACCAAAGTTTGAAAATGGTGAATGATGAAGAAATGTCTTGCATCCAGATTATGAATTCTGGGCTTCTTTAACTTCTTGGAGTCTTTCTCTTGGTGCATTTATCCACTTGCTCCCTGCTTCTTGCCTGGGGACGGTAGCTAGTCTGGGCCATTGATATGGTGATGTGCTGGTAAATGTTTAACAGCTGGCTCTTCAGAGGGTGAGGGAAGCCCTGCCTTATATTCGCTGATTTCTGTGGTGTAAGCACTCCCGCCATGGCCCGTGTCTAGCTACCAACATGGTATCAGAGTGTGAAGTTGGAAGAAAAGTCCACAACTGGTTCTCAAGAGCTGGAATGAGCCGGCTGCAGCACGTCAGGTGGGAATCAGTGGGTAGTCAACAACAAAGCCACTTGTTTTCCCACCCCTCCCCCTCCCCCAAGGGAGCTGTGAAGTTTAAAGAGGCAGGACCCTCTTTCATTCCTCTTTACCTTTGGTCTCTGTTAGAGCCTTGAGAAGGACAATTATGGTTTCAGGTGCAAAAGAAACCACCTCATGGTCTGTGCTCCCCTCCACTCCCCCCACCCCCAAATAGTTTCCATCTAGTTGTAGAGACTTTATGCTTGAAGGAGGTACATTTTTTTTTCATAATTACTGGTAAATAGTTTAACATGTAAGCACCTGATTGTGGTAGTGACAACTGAAATTGTCTTATATTAAAATGAAAATGACTGCTGTAAGATTCTTGTTTAGATTGTGATCAACAGGAAATAATGGTGTCAGATGTCAGAAACATCTTTTGCATGAATTACTTCATTATACAAGTTAAAAAATTAAAATACAAAGAGGTCCCTTAGCATGTGGAATTACATTTCACTTATTTTTGCAAATATTTCCTGAGCATCCCTATATGTGTAAAGGTTCATGTTAGGATACAAATTGGCAAATAAAAAGTGCCATATAATAAGAATTTTGGGCACCAAGAACTGTGCTAAAAAATTTACATATATTACCCATGTAGCTTGGTCTTTATAATGAGTCTGCATGGGAGATTATTTTCATCCTTATCGCACCAAAAGGGAAACAGATATTTAGAACCAAACTCATCTCACTAATTATGAACTCTAGGTCTTTCTTCTGAGTCTCTTTATCTTAGTCTGCTGGGCTAAGATTGGGTGGCTTAAACAACAAAAATTTACTTTCTCACAGTTTTGGAGGCTGGAAGTCCCAGATCAAGGTCTGGCAGGATTTGTTTCTGGTGAGGACTTTCTTCCTGGCTTGCAGATGGACATCTTCTCACTGTGTCTTCACTTGGCAGATAGGGCAGGAGGAAGTAATGGAAGGAGGGGGGGGGCGGTGGGGTGGGTGTCTTGGGTCTCTGTTCCTGTTTTTCTAAGGCCATCAGTCTTATCAGATTACAGTCTTAACCTTATTACATCATTTAACCTTAATTACCTCCTAAAGACCCTATCTTCAAATTTAATCACATTGGAGGTTAGGGCTTCAACGCATGAACTTTGGGGGAACAAAATTTAGTCCATAGCATCCTCTACATGCCTCTTTCCCTTTAACAGTTCTGAATAGATATAAAATTTTGAAGGCATGAAAATGATCATTGCAAACCAGTTTCTGTGCCCACAGTCATCATCCCATGGTGTATACAGTTAAGAAAGGTAGACTTTAATCAAATGTTCATAGGTAGCAATAAAAACAAAGTACTGATTTACACTCCAACATAGAAGAATTTCAGATACGCTGTACTAAGTAAAAGAAGTCAGACTGAGAAGCCTATGTAATGTAAGATTCCATTTACATGACATTCTGAAGAAAGTTAAACTGTAGGGACAGAAAACAGATCAGTGGTTTGTTGATCTTTTGGAAGTGGGAATTGGGGATGGTTTCAAAGGAGCATAAGAGACTTTGGAGGATGATGGAACTATTTTATACTTTGAGTGTGATGGGGTTATACAATTGTATGCATTTGTCAAAACCAACAGAACTCTGCCATGAAAAGTTTTCTTTTAATTGTATGTAAATTTTACTTGGGGAATGTCTGGGACCTCTGTCATCGTTGTAATGTCTTGAGAAGTCTGGGGTTTATGGCTGTCCATCCAGGCTCTATCCATCTGTCTCCTTGGCTGTATGTTAGAAACATTTTTTATACACAATTTATTTCTCAAAAAACGTAAGTTTTACTTTTACCTTTATCGGTGACTTTATATGTCTTTATTGATTTCTCAGTCTGGGAAACAGTCCTATGAGATCAATATAATTATCCCCAATTTCCTGATTAAGAAACCTAGTCTCCTGCTTTCTTCCAATAACTTGCATGTGCTCACACAGGTAGCATTTCAGTCCTGGTATGGCTGATATGATAGATGTTTGGATATGGCTTCTGATTAATTTGTCTACTGTTAAATATTTCCAAGTTTTCATTTAATGACTCAGTGTCGATTAGAATACTACTTAACAGCAGCCCCAACTCAGAAAGCTTAAACCATAGGAGAATTTACTGGCTTATGAATTTCAAAGTCCAAAGGTATGGTGGGCTTTAGGTAAGGTTCATTCCACTGACTTGACAATGTCATTATGTACCAATTTCTTTTCATCTTACCACTCTGGTTTATATGTAATATAGGCTGTTAATCTGGTGTCTTTGTTCCAAGATTGAATATTTTTGCAATCCCAAGAGAATGACCAATATCACCTAAAGCTTCTTTCTCCGAGGCCCCCACATCTTCCTTCACATCTTATTCAATCACATGCCCAACTCTGGAATAATTATTGTGGACACTAGGTTGGATGGGTCGATTGGCTTAAGCCAATCCCAAACTGAACCGCAAGGCTGGGAAATACAATTTTGTTCAAAAGGGAAGATTGGGGTAGGATGCTGGGGAAGCTTCCAAAATATCTGCTATAGTCTTCAAGTCTGACCAAAAAGCTAACTTACTGGCCAAAAATGTGTTTTCTATTATCTATGTATGTGTTGTCAACATGTTGTATTTGTGAAGGCTCAGACGGGATGGAAAGGTGTCTTGTCTAACACAAGGATCCGTGGCTGCCTTCTGGAGTAGCACCCCGAGCTCGCTGCAGGTTCAGCACTTTTTTGGTTACAATGGAGGTGAAAGGGCTGGAAAGTGGCTTTTGCATGTGACTGCATTTGGGGGTTTTAGGAGCCTTTAAAAAAAACCTTGAAGCAGCATTATAAGTTGCCAGATCTCTCTTTTCCTTCTAAATCCACAAGCATCTGAAGCCTTCCGTGGATATCATTCTGGTGAGAGTGGAGAGAAGAAGTTTACGATCACTTTTATATAGTAATCAGAATAAACATTTATTTAGTGTTTTGTGCAGCATATATTTATGGGATTTCTAAGCAAATAAAATGTGGAGGTGGACAAGTACTGAGTTAAAGATGTGGTCTTCTTAAAATACATTCCATTATCCAAAAATCTCCATTTGGTATGCATCCTAGATCCAGATGGTACTTTGATCTTCCATGCTGAATCTGTGACAAAGACAGCTAATTGTCCCCTACTACCTGTTCTTCCACTTTTTTACACTAACAATAATAGACTATATGATAACAGAATAAAAAGCGGCATTTCTCAGTCTCCTGTAAGACTACACATGACTGTGAGACTAAATTTTGCCCAATAGGATGTAAGTAGAAGGGGCGTGCACAATGCCTAGCAAGCATCCTCGAGAGGAGGGTGTGCTGTTTTCCTTCCTCGTGGCTGGAATGTGGATAAGCGCTCGGGTCACCATCTTGGATCAGAAGATGAGAACTGTGTGCAGAGATTGGTGGAGCACCAGATAGAATTAGGTCTCAGTGAGATGAGGTAGTTATCTACAGTGAGAACAGTGCCTGGCGCCTGGTGGATGCTGAACAAATGGCTATCATACAGCCGTGCACTGCCTGTGTTTATGTGGAAGTGAAAAAAACTATCATGCTCATGCCATTCCAATGTTATTTTTCTGTCGCGTGCAGCTTGAATGTAGTAATAATAATAGCTATTGGTTACAATCGTGCCTGGCACACAGTGAGGCTTCTGAACCAGAAGCTTAGACTAGGCTAATCTTCACAACAAACTCATGAAGGTTATTCATTTTTTTACCCATTTTACAGGCAAGGAAAGTAAATCTGAAGTCAAACACATCCTAAGACGTGAGATAGGGTTTGACCCGAGGCAGTCTGGTTGCAGGGTCCCAGCTCTTAATCTCCATGTTGCCTTTAGTTAGCACAGGTTTCACCCAGCAGACTGTGATGGAGGAAGCCATGGAGAAGGAATTCACGTCTAGCACAACACACTGAGGAAATCATTAGGTTGTAGCTTCTTTCAAAAATTGCTTCTGATGAATCTAATGCAAATAATCTGAACCATATGAATTAAATTTCCATTAAAAATGTACACATGGGTTTAAAAGTTGAGAGCAAAGCGTGTAGCCAAATAGATAGTGTGTTTTCTTGAGCTTGGAAGGTTGGATAATTGGCCCAAAGTGTCATATGGCCCAAGAACATAGAGGTTTCATCTAGTTCTAATCAATTGGGTTTTGTGGTACTTTTGGAGGACGTTTGGCCAAATTACAGATGAGTCGGAGCCATGGCCCAGACCTTCTCTCAAGCTGCTGAGGGCAAGTGTGTCTTCAGCGTTTCAAAATTTAATTTATTGCTGTAACCCGAGCAACCTACTTTTTTGTCAATAGAATATTTTTCTTGTTTCTACTCCAGGATTTTATATTTAAAAATCTCTTATGAGCCTTTCTAAGCTGCGGCAAGCAGTCTTGAATCAGATAAAACTGGATTCATACACACGTTCAAGGCAACAGAGGCCTTGAAAAATTCTATACTGGCTCTGGTTGGGCTCTGTAAGTTTGCTTATTCATTCATTCAATTATCCATAAGCAGGCATTCGGTAAATGCTGTCTATTAATGATGTGACTTTGAACAAGTTACTTAACATACATTACCACTAATTTTTACAACAAATCTCAAATGGATTGAAGGTACTTAGCTCAGTAAGTGACTGAAAAGAGTAGTTGTAATTATTATCACTATTTTAAAGGTCCCATGCTAGGCAAGGAAAACATTAGCATAGAGTTAGAAAATATAGGACAAATGTGCCATCCTCTCTCTTAACCTTGACAAGTATGGATGTTCATTCATTTATTCAAATGTCAAACGAATGTTTATTCAATACCTATTATTAGCCAGATCCTATGTTATGTACTGAGCATAAAATAGTTAAGTAGATACATAGTTCCAGTTTCAAGGCAGAGCTGCACAGTCCAATAAGATCTATAACGTGAGCCACATACAGAATTTAGGTTTTTCTAGGGAGCACATGAGAAAGTAAAAAGAAACAAGTGAGATTAACCTGTTAATTTCATGAATGTATTAATTTAATAAACCTATTGTTAATATATTTTGTCCCCATTATCTCTAAATTATCATTTCAACATATATGCAATATAAAATTATTAGTAAGATATTGTACATAACTTTTTCATACTGAATCTTCAAAATCTAGTGTAGTTTTTAGATCTATAGCACATTTCAATTCAGATGCTACATTTCTGGAAATACTTAATCTGTATTTAGAGTTTATAAAATATACGATTGAAAAGTAGATTCACATACTGAGTTGTTCCAAGCTTTTAAAATTCCCATTAAGCAAATCAAGTATCCGCTTATAAATTTAAACTAATTAGATTAAATTAAATTTAAAATCCAGTTCCTTCATAACACTAGCCACATTTCAAGAGCTTAATAGCCACATAGGAACAGTGGTTATGATACCAGACATTGCAGATCTAGAGAGGGCAGCGGCTATTAAATATTTGTAGAAAGAATAGTCCAGTTATAAATGTGGTAAGTATTTCAAAGAAGTGGTACGTAGTACAATAAGCGTGCCTAACAGGAGGCTCAGCACCTGGCTGGGGAGATCAGGATGCGTTCTTTGAAGAAAAAATGTTTCAACTGAAATCTGAAGGAAGATCAGGAGTTTTTCAGATGAAGGAGGTCAAGTGAAAAGATCATGTGCAAAGGTCCTGTGACACAAGAGGTCATGGAATTTAAGAGCTAACAGAAGAAAGCAAAGAGTTCAAAAAAAAAAAAAAAGAGTAGTGAGTGAGATAAAGCTAGCAGGATTCAGGCCATGCAAGGACTAAGAGACCTAAGTCCTGACCATGGCATTGAAAAGTCTTTGAAGGGTTTTAAGTAAAGGAGTCCTGTGACTAGACTTGCATTTTGAAAAAAAATCAATGTTCTCTCTTATTGAGTGCTCTCTCTAAGTTTTTAGTACAGTACTACAGAATCCACAAGTGTGAGAAGAAACCCATTTCCATTTTAGAATTAGAAGGTTTCACTTATAACAGAACTCAGATGTAAAATGGTGGTTACTTGCCCTTTAGGAGCCGGCTGTGATCAGTCCAACCCCTTCCTGCTGGTCTCGTGGAAAATGAGATTGAGATTTCCTCCTCAAAAATTCCCTTTGGGGCTTATGACCTAAAGGGTATTCACAGCTGTATGACAGAATTATACCATAAAAATATAGCAGACGGGGAGGTGAGCAGATGTGGGAACCAACTATCTGTGGTGATTGGCTGCTTTCAGCGGTGAGACTTGAGGCAAATTGTTGAACTATTGAGTGACTCAGTTTACCTGTCAGGTAAATGAGGGAAATAATTCTCACCTTGCGAAATGGTTGTGAGAAGTGAGATAATAAATAGTGCCTGGTGCCTGGTGGGTGCTGAACAAACGTAGTTCACAGCCTTCTCCTAGACCCCTTCGGGAAGAGCCCCTGTGCTTGCTCCTTTCTCGCCTTTAATCTAATAGGAGTTGGACAAACAGTCATTTCCTGTTAACTTCTCTGCACATTTCTTAAGAAGTATTATGCCTAGCCCTGTGCCTGATACATGGTAAATTCTCAATGATACTTACTGAATAATATTTCGCAAGAACTGTGCACATGGAGAAGAGGTACTGACATCTCAGCTGGGAAAAACTTGGGAGTAAAGGTATTGAGAAGTGAAATCAGAAGTGTGAAATTCATCATCATTAACCACATTGTTGCTTTTCATCTCAAACTGTACCAAAAATTCCCCGCCCCCTGCCAAGTGTTTAATAGTCTAAAAGCAACGCAAAGGCAAGACTATGCATTTTACATCAATACATCTTACAATTTAATATAAATCACTCAACAATTTTACTAAAATGCAGATTCCGATTCAGCAGTTCTGTGGTGGGGCCGGAGACCATGCTCGCATTAGGAAGGGGCTGCATCTTCCTAATTAATAATAAACACGTCCAGAGCAGGATTCCCCCAGTACTTTACTAATTTATTCACTTATGTATTTATGCATTTTAATTATTCTTAAAAATAGACTTATTTTTTTAGAGCAGTTTTAGGTTCACAGCAAAGTTGAGCAGAAAGTACAGAGATTACCCATTCACCCCCTGCTGCCTATTTACAGTCTCTCCCATATCGACATTGCTCACCAGAGTGGTACATGTGTTGCAATTGATGAACCTACAGTGACATCATTATCACCCAAAGTTCATAGTTTACATTAGGGTTCACTCTTGGTGTTGTGCATTCTGTGATTTTGGACAAATGTTTAAGACATGCACCCATCATCATAGCATCATACAGAATAGTTTCACAGCCATAAAGATCCTCTATGCCGAGAGTTCCCAACCCCTGGGCTGTGGACTGGTACCAGTCTGTGACCTATTAGAAATTGGGCCGCACAGCAGGAGATGAGCAATGGGCAAGCCAGCGAAGCTTCATCTGTGTTTGCAGCCGCTCCCCAGCGCTAGCATCACCGCCTCAGCTCCACCTCAGATCCTCAGGTTAGATTCTCATAGGAGCACCTGTCACTGGTGCCAAAAATATGGGGACCACTGCTTCCATGCTTTGTATATTCATCCCTCTTCCCCTCTAACCACTGGCAAACAATGATTTTTTCCCCCTGTCTCCACAGTTTGCCTTTTCCAAAATGTCATATATTTGGAAGCACACAGTATGAAGTCTTTTCAGATTGACTTCTTCACTTTGTAATATGCATTTAAGTTTCCTTCATGTATTTTTGTGGTTTGATAGTTCATTTCTTTTTAGCTGAAAAATATTCCATGATCTGGATGACCTACAGTGTATATTTTTCTGTTTACCTACAGAAGGACATCTTGGTTGAATTTCTAGTGATGTCAAGTAATATTTATTTTCTAATGGTCTTAGTTGGAAAAATAAAACAGAATATACAGGCCAGGGACTGCACATGGTTGGCAATTTACTTGTTTTGTTTCCTTTGTAATGCCATTTTTAACTGAAATTCTTTGTGCTTCCAGCTCTGAATGATTTACAAGTCTCAGGAAAAGGTCCAGTAGGGGGAGACGTTTAGTAGCGTTGGAGCTCTCCGGTTCAGCCAGAGTGTTTTTTCTCCCCTTGAATGGTCGCCTCCTCAATAAACAAGATATCGCTGGCGAAATTCAACACCCCCGTGTCAGATGGTTTGATGTGCCTGTCTCCAAGGTTTTCCTGCGGCACGTGTGAAGGAATGCTCTGCAGGCGTGTGTCGGGGCCCCGGAAGGTTGATGCA
The DNA here is from genome assembly GCA_003508835.1 of Eonycteris spelaea. Lineage (NCBI taxonomy): Eukaryota > Metazoa > Chordata > Mammalia > Chiroptera > Pteropodidae > Eonycteris > Eonycteris spelaea. The sequence goes on along the minus strand of PUFA01000026.1, from coordinate 8,393,361 downwards.
TCCGTGTATCCCCGCAAAGCCGAGCGAGCGAGCCACCGTGTCTGCGAGCGGAAGCCCAGGCGTTTAAAAACATTACAGCTGAGATTGTTTACGCTAAAGAGTGAACCAAATTCCCTGATTGTTTAGAATAAGGAGTTGTTTAGGAGATTGCACTGGGCCCCCAGGGGTTTGCAGGGCTCTGCGTGCACACGCAGCAGCTGTCCTCAGCACTGGTTAGGGACAGAAATCCTGCAGGTGCTGAGAAACTGCTCCCGGGCAGGACAAGGTGCCCCGTGCTTCTGGTCTGGTACCTGTCCAAGGAGTAGGCATGGTTACTCACTGTAGGCTTTTAGTTAGCCGCCTGGTTTACTTTTAGTGATGTAATGAGTGCTATTCTTCCTAAGAAGACGTTTGTCCTAGTACCAGAAATTCCACTACTGATGAATTGGGTGTTAGAACCCCTGGCCGGAGATCCCCATTGTTTGTAGACCCTTTCCTCAATTCCTGCTGTGACCCTGTGCCGTATTTCTTTAGTTTACTTTAAAAAAAATTTTTTTTTAAGTAATTGTATCTTAAGACGAGCTGTGTAGCTATCACAAGTGGAAAATCAGTACAACTTGCCATCAAGAGAAAGTGTGTGTGTAAAAATAAATTCAACACACAACAATATTACTTAATTTCAGCTAGATACTGTGGCCCCTGAAGATTTTGAGCCTGAGACCTGTTCACTGTTAAACGAGGGGATTAGAAAGTGCTAGAAAGAGGATTTAAAGATATTTTAGACCCTTTTGAGATTTTCTTTTCTTGACAAAGTAATCAAGAGGCCTGAAGGGGAACAGCTTCTTCCCCATGCATTCAGAGTTATTTAATGTCTTGTCTGCAGGTAGCTAGTCATTCTGTAATCTACCTAAAACCACCTGATATACCACCAGTGGGACTCCTCTAACACTCTCGGAAACAGCTTTAGATCAAAGTGATGGAAGCATCACCTACTAGCAAGATCTCCCTCTGTTGTCTAGAGGTGAGAAGCTGCTTAATTCCTTCAAGAGGAGGGAAGCTACAGGTCTAGCCCAGAAGCTGTTTGTGACGTGAAAAATAACAAACTAGAATCTAAGAGCATCCCACCACCTGGCTAGCAGGCTGCATTTCCTTCTTTATTTTAATGTCTCAGAATAAAAATAATTGAACTAGTTTCTGGGAACTTTGACTTCTCCCTTTTTCTCACATCCCACATTTTCAACTTGCCACTTATAGGTTTTGCATCCCAGGTAACGCTGCCTAAGTCTAAACTTTCATGCACTATTGCCTGAACTTGATAATGCTTTCCTGCTGCTGCCTCTTTACCCTTCGATCCATCATCTAGATACAAGTGATCTTCTAAAAACAATGTAGTTTTTTACTGTAGTCTTGTCCTGCTTAAAGATTCCTAAGTAACTTGCCCAAGGCCACACAATTCATCAGTGGCAGAGCTGGGATCCAAATTCAGTTGTCCAGTTCCAAAGGCCATAGTTTTATGACTGTATCAGTCTTTTTTGACAAAGATATAAGTTAAACAACTGACCTTCTTCTGCAAAAAGTATTTTGTGGGCTCTAAGAACCCAAATATATTCAACATTTCCCAAATCTAAACATGGCTATTAACCAGTTAACATTTATTAAGCAATAAATAAACCTGGATTTTTTGTTGTTGTTGTTGTTGAAGTGGTAGAAACACACTTAGGTTGGCTCAAATACTGGTATATCAGCTGTGTACTCTGTATAACTGAAAAGTTTGGGAGGTAGGGCTAGCTTCCGGCATGGCTGAATCCAGGAATCAGATCTCTAGACCTCGGCCACTGGCTGTCTGTCTCAGCTCTGCTTGTATCTGTTCGCTCTGTTCTGGAGCAGTTCGCCCTCTTGTGGTGACAGGACGGCTGGTGAACTCCCTAGCCCCAGCAACCTACACAGAAAGGCTACGCACTTCCTTGAATTATACTTGCAAAAGTTCCAGGACTGAGTTTCATTGGCCAAGCTTGGGTCATGTGACAATCACATACCAATCATTGTGTCAGGGAAATGGATTACGCTGATTGGCACAACATAGATCATGTGTCCACATGTGGAATCAGGGAGTGGAGTTAGCCCAGTCTGAAATAAATGGACATAGACCAGAGGGAGATAGTTCCTAAAGGGAAATTGAGGCACAATTACAAGGAAAGAATGGGGAGAAGAGGGGAATAAATGCTGGGCAGACAAAAGCAACAGGTGCTGCTTTTACCTAATCTGTGCTTATGATTGGTTGTAGGTTGTGTGGATGAAAAGGCATGGTCTTGCTCTCAGAGAAGTAGTAGTCAGGTAGGCCTTCTACCTTCATGTCACACCATGAATATGTTTTACTACATGGCAAAAGGGACTTTGCAAGTGCAGTTAAGACAAATATTCAGTTGATAGTCAGTAGTTGAGCAAATCTCAGTTACTGAGTCACCTAGAAACCTCTCACTACATCTCTTTCCTGAAAGTTTCCCTAAAAAGGGGGTGTGGATGAGAAGGAAATAGTGGCATAGCAGATGTGGTTAAGTGACCACCAACTTGGGTGTTTAATAAAAACCATAGAACCCTTTTGAATCAGAAGCCAGTTGAGACTTAGAAATCTGCATTTTTAAATATTTATTTTTATTTATTTTTATTATGGCGACATTGGTTAACGAAACCAGTGGGTTTCAGGTGTACAATTCAACAGTAAGGCATAGATATGTATTGCATTGTATGTTCAACACCCACAGATTTCTTTCTGTCACCATATATTTGACATATTTGACCCTTTTCCCCATCTACCTCTCCTCTCCCCCTCCACCCTACTCTCTGGTAGCCAGTAGCCTATTGTCCATGTCCATGAATCTCTGTTTGTTTGCCCTGTTTGTTGCTTTTAGATTTATATCCTACGTATAAGTGATATCATGTGGTTTTCAACTTTTTCTGTCCGCCTTACTTCGTTTAGCATGATTATCTCGTTTTAAGGTAACCTTCCCAGGTTGACTTTTAGGCACACTTAACTTTGATAACAACTGGCTCCTGAAGTCAGTGGAACAGAAGCTTAGGAATGTAGGATTGGCCAGAATATTCGAAATTCAGAAATTTGAGCTTCTGCTCAAAAGCTCTTTTGCTTCCCTTTTCTCAAACTTTCTACTTATCTGCTTGCTTTGATATTGATTGCATGTTTCAATATGTGCAAATGGGCCGGTGGAAGTGTTAGAGGTGAGACTGGTATGTGGCAGAGCTATTTAAAGTAGATACATGACGGTGGTTGGTGAAAAAAACTCTTTGAATTCTGGGCTTTTCCCGTCTCAAGCCCTGCTTCAGCATTTTAGAACAAGAGTTCTGAGTTTGTGGTCCATGGATAATTTTAGAGTGTTTACAGAGCTTCTGGAGGCTAGGCTTTAAACTTTGTGTTAAAAACATATATGTGAATTTTCTGTGGCATTTTCTAGGCTTTAGCATTATCTCAAGGTGGTTTCCGATCCTGAAAAAATCAAATGCCACCACTCTGAAGACTCATTTTCTCAGGGACCAAGGTCTGCTCACAAAGATTCCTTAGAAAGAGCTTGGGCAAAGTCTGCTTCTAGTTTCAACTTGGAGTCCATTGGAACTCTGAGAGCCCCAGCTGCCAACCCAGCACCTTTCCTGTGTCTTGGGATTATAGAAATATGAAAGGAATTTGTTTTGCTGAGTAATTTTAAGTAACTTGAGCTGGGTATTTGGGGGAAAGAGAAAAACCTATCAAGCAGTCCTGTGCCCTATGGCACAGACATTTGTCCAACCCAGATGCCCCCCAAATTGGAATCACTATTACCTTAAGAACAACGGGTGGTCCAGGAAGTTGTATGCCTGATTTTAGAAAGCAGACTCATCACTGGGGCTATCTTTAACAGTACTCTTTGTTGAACAATGGTTTTTACCCCAGAATGTGATCACAGCTGTTTTATTTTAGCTAATGCAGCAATTCATGCAATTAAATCCATATTCCTCTGTGGCTATTTATTTTCATGAAGTAGTTCTCAGTGTATTGTCATGGAAGAATTCTTCAGACTTGCAAAGTTAAAACAGAACGTAGACTTTTTTTTCTTCAAAAATAGCTGCATCTGCTTTTTTAAATCGTCTCTTTTTGTTGATGTCTCATAAGGATGTCAACTTTTAGTCCCTAGGAGGTGAGTTCCATTGAGAGAAATGAGATTTATTATTCAGAGTCTACAGAATAAGTATTTTGGTGAATCATATTCCAGGACAATGAAGAGGACCTATTTCTTTTATCAGCAAAATAAATTATAGAGCTAATGTTGAAAGTTTATATTGTTATAAAATTAAATACAAATATTTTCTGGTTGTAAAATTGTATGTGAACAAAAGATCTGATGTATTTTATTACATGATGCCTTCTCCTTCCTTATGATTATATATCGTGCAATTGTTCTATTAGTCAACAAATATTTTTTGAGCAGCTACCGAATGTCAGGAATGGCAAATAATCTTGTGGACATGATTCTTGACCTTGTTTAGTTTTTATCAATTCTGGAAAGACAGGCTGGGACTAAGCAAATAAAGAAACGAATAGACAAATTGTGGCATGTTCTAGGATTGTGGTACATTCTAGGAAGCCCCTGCTCTACATTCTATTTAAGCTGAGACTTAAAGGAAAATTATTTTTAAAGGAAAGCTTCACATATTCATATGAATAGGGGAAGAGCATAACAAGCAGAGGAAATGGCCCATGTAAAGGCTTGAGGTGGGAAGGAGCGTGGTGTGTTTGAAGAATGACAGGCTGAGCGACATGGTTGGAACATAGCGAGTGAGACAAACGTGGATAGGAAATGAATACAATTGCTGTTACCTTATTGAACTGTGATTACACTAGTAGGTCAGAGATTACATTGGCATAGTTGGTGCCATCTTGCTTGCCACTGCCTCGGGATAAGTGTGCCACTTTCAACAAAATTCAGGATGAGATGTACAGAGATCATGGGTGGGTGTGTCCCTCACCCTCCCCAAACTCATTTGTTGAGGCCTAGCTCTGCAGTGTGATGGTGTTTGAAGGTGGGTCTTTGGGAAGTAATTAGGTCGTGACGGTAGAGCCCCATGAACGGGCTTGGTGCCCTTATGAGAAGAGACAGGAGAGAAATAATCCCAAGCTCTCTTGCATGCTCGTGCTCGCGTTCGCTCTCACTCTCTCTTGCTTTCTCTCCCGTCCCCGCCCCCCCCCCCCGCCCTTTGTCATGTGAGGACGATATAATGAGGTGCCTAGGACTCTTTCAACCAGAAGAGGGCCCTCACCAAGAACCTGACCCTAATCTCAGACTTCCAGCCTCCAGAACTGTAAGAAATAAATGGTTGTTGTTTAAGTCACCCCATCCATGGTATTTTGTTATAGAGCCCGAGCTAATACATAGGAGCAACGTACTGGGAATACTTTAAGAAGGGAGCAAATGAGTGAGTGATTAGTTTTACTTAGCAGTAATGAGAACAGCAACCAACCTGCAGAGCTCATGGAGCGAGAAGCTGGCCAAGATGCTGGGGAAATTATTTTAGCCCTTTGGGCTAAACTAGAACCAGGGCAACTTGATAATTTTACATGGTTTTATGATTGTTATGTTGGTTTTCTTGTTGCTTACTCTTAAATACACAGAAATACCTTACTTTGTCAGCAAGTTTCCACTGTGTTAATGGGAAGTAATGAAGGGTTCCATCCTTTCCCCCATTTGCAAGACTTGGACTAAGGAATCGAGGGGTGATCCTGGATGGTGAGGTAGCGGAATCAGAGAGCAGAGAGAGGAGAGAAGGGAATACAGTCTGCTTGGTCAACTTCCCTCTTGTTCCTTAAATGAGTCAGTTATCGCTCAAAACATGTGGTTTATAAAGATGATCTGAAAATATTGGGATTGGACTCCATCCTGCCCATTTGATTCACTTTCACTGATTATCTACTCTATGCAAGGCTCTGGGATAGATAACTTTGGGAAATATTAATATGAATTACATAGTGACTCTCACCTCAAGGAGCCTGAAAATGTTAGGGAGAGTTGTCATGTATATAAATAAGTGCCATGATAATTCAAAGCAGGGACAGATTATTTCTGGAGGGAGGAATCTGGAATGGTTTTATGAAAGGGATAAATTTAAGTCAGCCTTTGAATTATTGGTGGGATTCGGGTGACAGATATGAGAGCTGGAAGGAATCTCAGGCACAGAGAACATATTATAGACAGAGAGGTGTGACTCTGTCATTGGTGTTTGCAGGTATCGCCTGGGGAGCCTGTTGAAAGTGGTAATAGTCGAGATCCATTCAGAGAAATTCTGATTAACAAGGCCAAAGACGGCACTAATGAATTGAATTTTAAGCTCGCATCAGTTGAATCTGGCGCAGAGGGTCTAAGAACGACCCTTGGAGGAATGCTAGACTGGAGGACAGAAGGTGAACCCTAGAGGTAGGAATATTTGTTGAAGGGCATTAGTGAGGGATAAACTTAGAAATGGTAGGAACCATGCACATAGAAAATCTTAAAAGCTCGCTTCTTTATTTTGCAACATAGCTACCACTTTTGAACCGTCGCTGTGAACTAGATCCTCAAAAGAAACATTGTAAAAAGTTATTTTAGTCCCATTTAAGGTGAAGTTACCTGACCCATGATGAGGTCAGGAACTTGTTGAGATTTCCCTACATAGGAAGTGGTGAAGCTGGGATTCAAAGCCAGGTGGTTTAGTAGGTAATGGGTAATGGGGCCAATGTGGTTAGAACTGAGATTGAGAGTGACAGTTGGCCGCATAATGACAAAGAAGACACTGGTGGTGGGAAACCAACTGAAACAGTGTAGACAAGGGTTAGGTAATGAGATCTGTCCAATGGAAGAGGGGAGATGTTGCAAGAATCCCCAGAACTTTTTGTGAGATTGAATCACACAGGGTTGGGACACTCCTCAGTCTCTCATGATTTTAGCAAGATGGCAGAGGCCTTGCATAGCCGCTTTTGCAAACCTTTTCTTTTTGGGATTTTGAGTACTTGAGTGCTGTCACCATTGCTTGTGGTGTATTAATTCCCAAGCCTCTTTGGCAAAAAGAGGGCAGTAAGTGATTAGGAACAAAGGTGTCGAAGTCAGACTTCCTAATTCAAATCCTGACATACAACTTGCTGCCTGAATGATCTTGGGCTAGTTTCCTTAATGTCTTTGTGCCTCAGTTTTTCATCTGTACGATCTGGAGAGATCGTATCAGTATCTTCATAAAATTGATAGGAGAATTAAATGAAATAACATATGTAAAAGGCTTAGGGCCATTTCTGTACAAGAATACTCACCAAATATTTGGCTAATATTGCTACTATTTTCATTATTTCTTTACTCATTCATTCATTTATTCATTTATTTTCTAGGCCTCGTGAAACTTCAGCATGTCTCTAGCTAACTTTATAAGCCACCAGCCTATTTGGTCACCATTGAGAGAAGTTCCTGTATCAAGTGTCTGTCTTCTGTGCAACATGAAAATGGACAGTGATCGAGGAGAAATTCCTCTTTGGATCAATTTTTTTGTTCCTGTCACATTTAAGGAGTATGATGTAGGCTGGTAATTCATTTCTAGAAGGAAACTGGAGTATTAAAGAAGCAACCTGTGTTGCAGTCACGCCAAACTTGGCTCTTCCAGTGGCAGTGAGAAGCGTCAGCATGGGTCGGATTTCCTCCTCACAGAGTGAGCAAGCCCTGCTAAAGAGAAGAGACTCTTTCCTCCTCTCAGTACTTCTCCCTGGCAATGTTTCTGTGGCTGTTATGGAGGTAATTTTTATAAATGATTCATATGATGACTGTAGAATTTCATGACTAGAAGATTGTTATTTTATTCCCCCATAGTGAGCAATGCAGCACGTCTAAGTTTGTAGATTCTCTTTACATTAGCCTTTCATTTAGAGTTGGGGCTATTGGCTACACAAATCATGGCATTCCCAAGAATGCCAACATAAAGGAAATAAGCTGAACTCTTTAAAGAGTGGATTTGCAGGTTAAGGAAGGAGATTCTCTTTAGAGTTCTCAGAGAAAGCTAACTGCAAGATGGGAGCAAAAACATGAGACTGAGCCATATGTTTAGCACTTGGAGAAGAATAGCCCAGGTGGAGGGAAGAATAAGTGCAAAAACTATGAGCCCTTATTCACGACAGACTTGACACATTTGAGGACCTGTGAGGAGTTCTGTGTGCTTGTATGTTTTAAGCAAAGAGAAGGATGGTGTGAAGGCATGCAGAGATCTCAGAAGCCAGAGTATATAAGGTTTTAAGGTCTATGATTTCAGTCTGAGTAGAATGGAAGCTCTGGAATATTTTCAAGCAAGGTGTAAGATATTATGGCATATTTTTGAAAAATCATGCTGAGGTCTGGTAGAGAATAGGTCATGGAAGACAATAGTAGAGGCAGAGGGTCAGTTAGGAGGCTATTGCTGTCATGAAGTGACAGATATTCAATTATGTAAAAGTACTACATAATTCATTTCCCTTTAAAAGAAAATTATGATTGTTCTGAATTTAGCAGTTGAAAATAAATCATTATAACCTACTGAAGAGGTATAGACTCTTGTTTGCATTTCGGAAATGGTTTCAGAATTCTGAAGATAAGCCTACAGGCTCATTTTGCGTGAATGTGGAAGCCTCCACAGCTTGGTTTATGCAACCTCAGAGCACAACAGATCAGCTGTAGGGCACATTGAAGAAAGTGAGAAACCTATTCTCTTAAAGAAAGGAATCTTCTGTCAATAGAGGCCATTTCTTAAAAAATAATTAACTCTGAGGTATTAGAATATCATTGAAGAAGATGTGGGGACCTGGAGAAATGAAAGCAAGTTCATCAGTATCATAGTTAATTAGGACGAGCCGAACCAGGTGCTGGGGGAAATGAGGACACGGGACACACACTTCTTCAGGGCAGCTGGATCCATCTTGCGCTAGACTCAAAGAATGGACATGACCCACCCAATGAGCCTACTCAGCACCAGACAGGGCCTAAGCTAATTTGGAAACTTCTGACACTTTTAGAATAATTGCAGGTCAATTTGGCCAAGTGCAAATTATTGCCAATAGTGAAGTCATTTTGCTGAATTTTTCTCACTTACCCAAATCCTACAGCTAAAGGAAATAAGTGAAATTTAAGTAGTATATTGGACTCTCAGAGTGAAACTCCTAAGGTAGAAAATGAACACCAACTTACAGAACCTTAGCCCTTTCAGAAACCATGGAGTTAATGAAATCCAGCTCTCTCTCCTTAATTGACCCCTGTTTTCCCTTCTTTATTCCAGGTCTGGGGCTGAGAATCAGGTTTTTAAAAGTGTGTCTGAGCCTGCTTTGGAGTTACTTTATTCTTGTTGCCCACAGGCGAAGAAAACTATGATCAATGAATAGGAGTTATAGGGAAAAATATTTGAACTCAGAATTGAGAGGAACGTTTTAGTCATCATATCTGCCCCACAATGGAACAGTAATAATAATAATAATATGAGACAATAATAATAATAATAATATGAGGTTAACATTTATTGAGCATATACTATGTGCCAGACTTTGGGCTAAGTGCTTTACTTGCATTATTTCATCTACAGTATGGCTCATTTTACAGAGGAAGAAATTAAGGCATAGAAGAGTTAAAGTCACATGCCTAAGGTCACACAATTATTCGACATCATTATCCCCAGGATGGGGCAGGGGTTGGTAAACAGAAACTGCATATTTGAAAGAATGACTGAAGGAATGAATTTGATTAAGTTCAAGACATGTTTTTGAAAAGCTACTATGTGCCAGACATAGTGTTAGCGCATTTTGGGGTAAACAAAACCCAATATGATCTAGATTATGGCTGGAAGATCTTCCCAGACTAATAGGAACAATTTAACAGATGCTTTATAATTTATAAAATTAAACATTTACAAAGTTCCAAAAAATGTGGTGGAAGCATTTGGTTGCATTTTCAGGTGGACATGGATTGACAAAAGTCCTCCTGCGTAAAGTGCATTTCCACTGAACACCAAAGGATCATGTGGATACAGTTTGGGGAACCCAGGAGTATTTCGAGGTATGGATTCACATTATATTCACCAGGGTATGAGGGATTTATTAGTGCCTTTTCTTGGAGGGAGTGATCTGAAATTTCCAAAAATTATCTGCTAACTGGAAATGAAAAGATTGGGTTAAAAAAAAAAAAAAGAAAAAGAGTAAAAGCCAGAAGCCAGTTAGCTGTCCAGAAAAGTGGATGCCAAGATCCTAGACTGGGGTGACTAAAAGGGAAGGAGAGGGGCAAGCAGCTGGAAGAAAGTTTGCAAGTAGTCGGAAGCAGGGGGTTTGAAAAAGCAGACAGAGCCTATGGTTTTTCTTAGGTTTTTAAACTGGTTGACTTGGAGGATGGCGATGTCTCATAAATAGGGAACAGGAGACAGTTGGGGGCCCTGATGTATGGGAGAAGGAAAAAGGAATGAAAATTTGTTCATGGATTCACCATCTATACTAGGCTCATGAAAAAACGCTTTTCTTTCTTTTCTGGTTTCCAACCATGGTGGGTAAGGTTCCAGCAATCTGTGTAGTCACCTAGCTGGCGTTAATCATGAGTGTTTGTCAGGTCCTCCTGATTAACTCTGTGACGCTGGGCACAGCCGTGACAAGATGGCCGCAAGGCTCCGCCCTCACAGAACTCATATTTCTGTGAAGAGACAGACGTGACACGTATGATTATACAAGTAATTAGTAAATAACAATTGGGCAAGTGCTTTGAAGGAAGACTATTAACCAGAACTAGGCTCAGGGCCAGACTTCTGTGAAAATGATGTTCAGATGGTACCTTAACGGTAAGTAGGTTCATCCTGGCATACATATTTGAATTTGAATGCTCTGTTTTCTTGCAATTGTAGTAAAAAGGAAAAGATGCCAACACTTTAGGCTGTTTGGACCTGTAAACTCCAGCTTTCAATAAAGTTCTTGATACAGGTATAAAAAGATCTTATTGACGGGAGGTGTTGACCACATACATCTTGCTGATATTGGCTCTTCCTGCTGCTGACTTCACCAACTGCTTTGTCAGTTGGCCTTAGGTTGCCTGGGTTATTCTTAAATTGAATTCTGAAAAAATGTGCTTCATTTTCTCCAAAGCAATGACTTGGGGGAGGCTAGAAATGATGCGTGGTAAGGGAATGACATTGGAATGTAGGGCTGAGGGCTGAGGCTCTGGCTAGAGATCACTCAGCCTGCCCACAGATCTAAAAATGCACAGTTTGACTGTAATGCTGGAAAATATCTCCTAATGTTTTGGCTTCTGCCTACAGAAAAGGGAAAGTCAAAATCACGGATGCAGCAATATTATTAATTCAGGAATCTTAGCACTCCAGTGCCGCTCATTTTGCCTTAATGATTAAAAAAAAAATCATTTCATAGTGAATTTGACCCAGACAGTGTGCAGGTTGTTGAGAAAAAGGAAGTAAAAAGGGAAGGGAGGAGACAGAACCATAGATTGAAGATACATTGGAGACTATTCAGAAATGCCACTGCTCTTCCTGAGAGACAGGCTGATGTGGACTTGAAGGCTTATCCTTCAGTGCCACGTCTGTTATTTTTCATTGCGTGTTGCCTTGTTGATTTGATCATTGGATCTCTTTTCCTAATATGTGGAAGCACATGCCAGGGTTGATCCAAGGAACTTGGAATTGGGCTGAGCTCTCCATTAGTATGATCCAAACATCTCAGCTGCCTTCAGTCTTCATATTGTAAAACTCCCATTTTTGTCTGTGTAGATAATTGGACCCCTAAGGAGTAAGTGGTTAGTTTCATATAAACCCCAATAAAATACCAGCCACCTGGGAGAAAGGGCAGTGTTCATATGAAGTCTTCTTTATTTTCTTTTATAGAGATAGGAGATAGAACTGCTGTGATCATCGAGTATCTTTTTCACTGCAAGTACTTTTTACAGGTGACTTTTGTCTTCATTCAAAAACACTGACTGAGTACCTGCTGTGTGCGTGGTAATGGGCCGGATGTGATGGGCAATACAAAGAAGAGTAAACATATACAAAGATTAATAAACATATACAAAGAAAAATAAACATATACAAAGATAAGTAGATATATATTTCTCTCAACACTGTAAGCTTCTTGAGGGGAGGAAGTAAGACAAATATAAATCACTGCACAATGAGGTTAAGATGTGGATATTATTATAACACCAGAAAGCTTTGGCAAGCACTGTGCTGTGTGAGGCCCTGAAGACCTCAGAATTGCAATGAAAACTCTCTGGGGTTTAGGGGTGTAAGAATTACTTCTGGCTAGAGAAGTAGAGAAGGTTCCCTGGAGGTAGTACTATTGAGCTTGGTCCTAAAGAATGAAAAGGTTTTTATAGGTAAGATGGTGGCATGAATGATTTGAATTCGGGGAGATGACCTGGACAAAAATGGAGAGGCAAATAGTTCACATTCGGCAAAGGGTAAGTTCTCAGCTTGGCCAGGGTGAACCTTTACACAGAGCAGTGGATCGTTATAGGGATCACATCCTCTGTTTTTTAAATCTTTTATTAAAATGTAACATAAATAAAAATATGTACAAGTCGCATGCACAGATCAAAGAATTTTCATAAAGTTAACACACTCATGTAACCCACATGCAGATGATCAAGAAACTGAACATTATAAGCCTCTCCAGAAGCCCCCTCACTCAACTTCCACTCACTGTCTCTGCACCACTCAAGGTTACCTTTCTCCTGACTTCTAACAGCGTAGATTAGTTTTGCTTCTTTTGGATTACTATATAAGTGGAATTACACAAAGGATACATTTTATATTTCTGGCTTCCTTGCTCTGTGTCACACTGTGAGATTCATCTTGTTGTGTGCAGTTGTTGCCTGTTCATATTTATTGTGGTATCATATTCTACTCTGTGACCATGCCTTTTGTATTTGGCCATACCAAATGTATTCATTTAATTCTTGTTGGCATTTGAGTTGTTTTCACTTTGGGGCAATTATAAATATGCTTCTATGACCATTCCTGTATAATGTCTATTGATGAATATGGATTCATTTCTCTTAAGTATATATCTAGGAATGGAATTTGTTCATTGTAGGATTGAAAATCTCTTTTTAATAACAATAGCACCCATCCCATATGATTCTAATTATGCATTTAATATGCCTACATTAGGAAATATACAATGATAAATATCTACTGTGAATTCAGTAACACTTATGAATCAACTGGTATATTATTGGTCATAGAATTATCTTGATATGTGCATGATGTATTTTGTCTGCAGACAAGGTTTGATGTGCATAGGGATACACAGATTCCTTGCAATATCTCTGAGTCCTCCTATGTCTACCCCCATCTGGGAGCCACAGACTTAGGTGAATGGTGGAGTGTGAGGCCGAAGGACAAGTGTTGATTTAGTTCACTGACATTTCTGGTGGTCTAGGCCAAGCCTCTAGTCTGAAATCTAGTAGGACATTTTCTCACTCCCTTTTCTTTTTCCCTGAGAAAGAACACATGTTCCCTAAGTATAATATAACTAATACATTATTTGGAAGATGGTCTGGCTGAGTGGAATGATAATGACCTTTGGAGGAGAATCTTGAACTTACAACCTGCCACTTATTAGATGTGTGAATAAGATAAGGGATGAATTGTCTATGAACCTCAATACTCATCTGTAAAATAGAAATGAGAATACTTACCTAGTACATGGATCATGAAAATCAAATAAGATAATGTATGTCAAATGTTTAACACTATGTCTTCTCACTGAATGATAACTACGGACATTGTTTTCATAATCATCTTTTCCTATCTGTGTGTCTTTTCCTTGGAGTTATGTCTTCTTTGTGGCATATAGTATAATGTCTGTCCCCCTCTCCATTAGTTCTATAGCTAAAAGAAAACATTTTGATTGCTTAATCCCTATGTCCAGGCATCTTCCTTTGTTAGATATCTGTGCAAATATTTTGTGTCCATGATCTCTTTTTGTCAGCCCTGCTGGTGGCCAGAGCAAATCTGGTAGGTTCATTTTAGCCGCGACCTTATAATTGAAACAACTTCATATGTTCCCCATCTTTCTAGACTTGTCATATGTCTTTTAATCCAGAGAAAAGAGTTGAATGGTGGACTTTTTGTTCCTGTGACAGGCTTCCGAAGGAGTCATTTTTGGTCAAAGGGGACTTTTCCATCACCCTCTTAAAGCATTCTTCTTAAGAGACTTCCAATGTAATCTCCAGAGGGAGCTTTGCTGAAGGGTCATGAGCATTGTATGGAGTAGGCAGAATGTCTGTGCAGAGGGCTTGGCTGGAGGTATCAGAGAGGGAAATGTTAAGACGAGATAGTATTTTCCGTGGCAGGAGCTCCACAGTGTGAGGTCAAGGAAGATGTAGAAAAATATCTTCAGAACTCTCTGCTCTTCAGAACTAAATCTGTTTTTAGAGCTAGGCAAGGAGAGAGTTAGATAGTCTGGTCATTTGTCTGGGATTGAGGTCAGGCCACAGGATAGGGGAAGTTTCTGGCACTGAGCATGACAAGAACTGAGGATCAGAAGGCAATTAAGAAGAAGTGACAAGTCACACCCATGGGGCACAAGAGCAGTACTTCTGAGAATGGATTTCTAGTAACCGTGACTTTTGATGAAGAGAGATCAGATGTAGTTGTATTTTGAAGCGCACAACACTGGACCCTGCCAGTTTTTCAAATCCTCAGAGCTGAGCAGATGGATTCTAACAACTTATTCATCTATTTGTAATGCTCGTCCTGATATTGTCCAACTGGCCTTAGACATCATCAGTCTCCTCTGAGGTGAAAGGAAGGGCTGCATTTTTTCTACTTTAGTAGATATCCTTTCCCTCCCAGCCTATAAGGCCAGGTTGCCCGAAGCCCCTATAGACTGACTAACACTCTGTCTCTCTGTCTCTCTCTCTGTCTGTCTCTCAAAGTGTAAGCTTCTCTCATGAGATTTCAAGCTTAAATGTTCTCCTTCAGCATGCAGAATTGTGCAACATTCAAATAATATGGGAAAAGACAATGTTGTTTCTTCCATTGAAAGAATGATCAAAAAATGCTTATCTGCCTGCTTAATATCAACTTATGTTTAAAACACTGACACTAAAGTTCCCTTATAATTTCAAGTTTTGGAAGGTAAGTGGGAAAAGAAGTTGCTGAGAAAAATGTGTTAAATTTTATTGAGCCCAAATATCTGGAAAATAGTTTGAGCTCCTTGGCTAAACTTAGAGCTCTGGCTAGGTTTTCAACCTCTGCTATCGACAGCTAATTTCTTGAGCAAATTTATTCACTGTTTTTGAAAAAAAAAAAAAAATTGGCAGCCAGGAGCCACCTCAGATGTGCAGCCTGTTCAGAAATTTCTGAGTTCAACTTTCTTAAGCATTTCTGTTTCCTTTTCAAGGAACATTCTAGCAACATGACATATTATTTGTCTGTGACCTTTCACCAGAGGGCACAAAATGGAGAAGCCCTGCTTATTTTCTGAAGATAAGGCAAAATATTTTATCTCTAACACAGCCTTATTTCTCTGTTTATTTCTTTATTTTTTTTAAGGTCAAAAAGAAGAAAAAGGTTTAACTTTTTTGATTTTGACAGTAGAATTTAGCTGCTTGTCCCTGGAGAAAATGTCTATGTCTGCTCAAAACTTGGAATCTGGAACTTAAATGTGATTTCATTTAAAAAAAGATCATTTGCACAGAGAATTTTTAAGGCAGTGAAAATACTTTGGATGATACCATAAGGACAGATTTCTGTCACTATACACCTGTCCAAACCTATAGAATGTGCACCACCAGAGTGAACCCTGACGTAAACTACAGACTTTGGGTGATAGTGATGTGTCACTGTAGATTCATCAATTGTAACAAATGAACCATTGTGTTGGGGGATGTTGATACCGAGTGAAGCTATACATGTGTATGGGCGGGAAATATAGAAAATCTCTGTACTTTCCCCTTAATTTTGCTGTGAAGCTAAAATCACTCTAAAAAATGACTTTAAAAAAATCATCTATTTATTGTCTGAACTAGACTGTAAGTTAGATCATCATTTCTAACTTTGTTTAAATGCAGAATTAGTAGCTCTTTGTTGTTAGGTTCCCCCAAAAGCAGGCCCTGACACAGGAACTCATTAGGAAACTGATCCTAGGAAGCACGGGTGAGGAAGTAGGGTTAGGGCCCGGGTAGGGAACGAAGCCAATAGGAGGGGCACTCAGGTGGGCAGCCAGGCTCACGGCTGCCGGAGAGCCTCCGGGAATCTATGCAGACCACACCCACACTGGAGGATGAAAAACTGGAGCATTTACACATAGGCTCTTATTAGTCTCTGCACCCAGAACAAGAGGAAGCAGAGGAAGCTCTGAGACAGTGATGGAAAACTCAGGCATCCTGGGATGGGGACGCCATCAGCATACTGGAAATAGCCCAGGTCAGGGGAGCCCAGGGGGTCAAGAGGAGACATTGGCAGACTGTGCTTCATGCCCTTAAGTAACTTATAAATTATGTCACCTTCTGAGGCCTCTTTTTCTCATCTTTCACAAGAAGGAATTAGAATTTCCAAACTGGGTCTCTGGATGACAAACAAAAACAGTTCCTTGGTCAATTCAGTTTAGGAAATATTAGGTTAATCTGTCTGTCTGACTACACTATACTATACTATACTATACTATACTATACTATACTATACATACTATACTATACTATACTATACTATACTATACTACAGGGCATCTCAGAGCCTTTAATATGCAAGAGTAACTTAGCACGGATAGTGTTTTCTAAGGTATTTGACAACAGCCTCCCCCCCCCCATTATTATTTTAGTCAGATGACATCTGTTAACATCTTGAGGACATAATGGTCTGTGGTATATGGTTTGGAACATGCTACACAGACAGTTGCTCAAGCCAGCTCAGCTCTGAGGTTCCCTGAGTAAACAATAATTCCAGCTCTGGAACTTTTCAGAGGAGATGTAGAGGGCTGGAGTCAGAAGGGTTCTAGGATTCCTAAACTCCTATTTTTATCTCCTTTTATCTATTGGACTTCTGAGTCAGTTTTCTTTGGTAGGAGCTCTCTGGAAAAAAGCAAACAAAATAGGAAAGCCAGTGTGTATAGGAAAAAGTGCCAGAAAGTCACATTGTGGGCATAATGGAGACAAGTGCAGGGAGAGGGGAACTAGGTCTTCACCAGACCAAGGCTCTCTCAGCTCAGCTGTCAAAAACTCCTCCACAGCTTTAGGGTGGGTGTTCTCAACCCTGGTCACACCTTAGTGACCTAGGGAGCTTTTACAAGAAGACCTATACTGGAGACTTCCTCCCAGAGAGACTGGTAGGATTGGTCTAAATTCCTGAGCATCTGTAGGTTCAGAAAGTGCCCCAGGTGATTCTCATATGTAGTTAATGTGGAGACCTATTTTCTTTGAAGAAGAGTTTTGTTTGTTTTCTTTTGTGTTTTCAAATGTCAAAAAATAGTATAGGCCAGAAATTGCTTAAATTGTGCTAAAAAAAAAAAAAAAAAGGAAAAGGAAAAAGACTCCTGGGATATGGTATTTCTAAGGAATGGCAGAAGGAAGCTGACACCTGTGGTTGCTCTACTATGTGATGATCCTGTGCATGTGTTCTCTTATTTCACACACGTACACATGCACATATGTACACACACACACATACACATCCTGTTAAGGATGATATTTTGAAACTAATTTGCTCAGGAGGACTCAGATTCCTACTGCTGCTGTAATAAATTACTACAAACTTAATAACTTAAAACAACACACATTTTTTATTTTGCAATTCTGGAGATCAGAAGTCTAAAGTGAGTCTTACAAGGTTAAACTCAAGGTGTTAGCATTTCCTTCTGGACTCTCCAGGAGAATTTGTCTCCTTCTCCTTTCCAGTTCCTAAAGGGGATTCCTAGGTTCCCTGACTGTGGCTGCTTCCTCCATCTGCAAAATCAGCAGTGTCTGGCTAAGTCCTCCTCATGCTATCATCTCTCTGGTTCTCCTCTGTCTCCTTCTCCCCCATTTAGAGACTCTTGGGATTACATTGGGCCCACCTGGAAAATCCAAGATCCTCTCCCTATCTTAAGGTCAGCTGATTAGCAACTTTAATTCCACCTGCAATCTTAACTCCCTTTTGCCATGAAACCTTGTAATATTCTCAGGTTCTGGGCATTAGGATATGGATAACCAGCTAACCACAGACACTTAGGCCCATGTGCTGTGTTTGAAGCTGGGATGATTGTCAGAGATGAGGCTTCAAGTCACAGAACTATGGAGAGGGTTTCCCCTTTTGTTTCATAGCTACTTTAAAAACCTTTTTCAGTTTATTTGTCAAAACATATTATGGTGAAACTATGAGCAAGTATTTAAACCTCTTGATATGATCTCAGTTCACTGTCTCTCTCACTGGGATGACTTCATAAGTCATTAAGCACCAAACTCTTCTACTAAGAGATGATCATTAGCAAAGATCACACCAGTGGGAAAACTGGAATGTAATTTTTGCCTCATTCGTTCAACAGTCCACTCTCCCAGAGCCTAGTCAGTTCCAACACAGAATAGGCATTCAATACTTGTTGCTGAATTAAGGAACAGGTAAAAGGATGGATAGAAGATTGCTAGGATCTGCGAGGAATGTTACAGTAAATAAAATGCCATTTACTGCCCTGGGGAATTAAAAGCCTAAAAGGGGGAAAAGAAGCATGCAAATCATAAAGAGTGGAATATAGCAAATGTTCTAAAAGAAGCAGAAGGAATCAGTTTTGGAGTTTCCATGGAAGGAGAATTCAACAATGAGTTGAAGAAATCAGGCAATGCCTAACGGACATTGAGCCATTGGATAACAGGGTCTTCACGTCCACAGAACTCCTGCTTCTACTCCCCACTTCCAGTCACGTGGCAGACATAACTCATCCATTCGAACTCTTTCCCACTATGACAATGATTAGGAAGGACCCAGTCACCCATTGTTTGACATTGACAAAAAAGTGGAATGTAATTTATCCTATTGGATTCTAGGTGGGATTTCTCTGCTGGTAGTTGAGCAAATAAATTTTGCCTGAAACTCACATATAGCAAAGTGTTATCTTAAGGTTCCCATGGGCATCTGCAGTGAAGCAGCTCACTATTTTTAGATTTCTCTAGATGAGCATTTCCAGTAACACAGCTTTCTTTATGTCTCAGCACAGATTTTGTTCTGATTGAGAGCCAAGATTGGAAGGCTCTGTCTACACCCGCAACTATGTAATTTAAGCGTCTGTTGTTGACCCTGCTTGTAAGAAGCATGCACTTTGAAAGCACACCGACACGTGAAAAACCACAGCCTGAAACAATGGCCCACTTGTGGATCTATTTGCGCATCATTGCTCACTGTTGTGTCCTAAAATCTTGGTGACAGTATGATGAGGTGCATTCGCAAGTGTGTTCAGAGGACACTTCATGCATTTCCATCCTCAGCATGGTGAGGAGAGGATTCTCCAAATAGCAGCTTTCGAATTAAGTGTAGGGGACCTGAAGAGAGAGTGACCCTGGAGGGTGACAGGAAAGGTCTTATCCCTCAGCACTCAAGAAAGGACTCCTGCGATTAAGCATGATTCACTTGGTCCCCAATCCATATGAAATGGATTGGATTGTGCCCATTCATTTGGAAATGCCTATTTCTGCTCTGAAAACATGACGTTCCATTTACTTTAAAATACCTCCAGTAAAAGTGTGCAGAAACCTGTGGTCCAAAACGTTCACCTGAAGAAAACAAACCTCTCTTTAGCTGAGGATTTCTATCTTTTAAAAATGGAAAGCATTCTTTTTAAAATGGATTTTTATCTCATCATAACTGATAAGAATTATTTTGAGTAAGTACAAATGTACAGCATTGTTATCAGATTGATGGGTATTTATCTGGAAAGATAATCCAGGCTCCTACGGAAAGGAGAATAATGTTCTAAACTGGATCTGTAGGCTCTAATATAGGAGATTGGTCTGTTTTTAAAAGTTGATTTTCTTTTTATCTGCAGAAATTATCAATAACAGCCAGGTGATTACCTCATATTTTACTCGTCAATCAGTTATTGGGAGCTTTGAGCTAGTTCTCCAGGTAAGGAAAGTGTAGTGAGAACTCTTAGCTGAAAGTTTGGGGCATGGATTCTGGCCAATTTAAACTGAAAAAGAGTTTTATTAAAAGGGTATTGTTAGGAGGAGTGAAAAAACAGGTTCAGATTTACACAGCCAGAGACAAAGGTCAAAATCATACTCTGGAACTGGTCTGGTAAAAAAAACTCAGTCCTTGAACACTAACTGATAGCCCTGTAGTTGTGCCCTGGGAACTTAAGCTCATTGCAATCTCTGTTGCTGCCACTTCTTGGCACTGCTGGGTCCTATTTCAATGTCCGATGTGAGTGCATCTGATTGAAAGAGCCTGGGTCATGTGTTCATCCTTTAGCTTCAAGAGCATCTGAGAAAATCCATATCTGATATTTTCAACTTCTGTAGTAATACATAGGTAGAATTCTCCAAACATAGAAGAAAGTTTAGATGCTAAAAAGCCAACAGGATTGAAAAGTATATACCCATAAGTAATATAAAGCAGAGTAACCAGTATGTGCAAAATCACAAGAGGCATGAGAGATGATTGTGACACAGCCTGCCCTTCTCAGAGCTTATAGTCCATTAGAGGAGATGGGTCACAGAATGCTGTACCTTGTCATATAGTTATTCTCTTACCAATTCCATAAATAAAGGTATTTAGAGGCTAGGGGAGAGAAATGTGACAACTTGAAAATTATTACAAACTTATGAAATATAATGTAGATACAATTGTATGAAACCAATATTTATTAAAACAACATGTGCATTTTAAAGAATATAACACTGGGGCATAGGTGTTAGATATAAGTGCCATCATCTCTGGCATAAATTCTTTCCATGTTTTGAGAAAGCTGGAGTTTGGAGAATGAAATATTTTAAGGATATGACTCACTGCTCTTAGATATATAGATCTTGCATTTCTAGATTTGTTTTTGAAGATATTGGACTGTTGGCACCATCAAAATACAGCCTCTACCTATGGAGGAATAAGAGGCAAGGTTTGAAATGAATTTTATTCTTTATGTTAGTCAGCCAGAGGAGAGACAGATCTAGGTAAACCGCAGTGGAGATGTGGGTCTCTCTGTTGAACTCTTTAGCTAAGGTGAATAAGATTCAAGATATGTAGGAATGAACTCCTAGATTTTGAGAGATAAAAGGAGATGACAAATTAGGAATTGCCTTCAGCTACGCAGAGCCACAAGCTGACAGCCAGTAGGTTTTTCATGGTAAACAAGATTATCTACATTTATGATATTCTTTATTTTGGTGTTGATGTTTCATTTAGCAGATGGTCAGATGTGACCATTCCTATGTTGTCTTAGTTAATTTATGGGGTATTAAGAGAAGGGTCTTTTGTTCACATTTAGACTAAAGTGTGAATACCATCTCCTTCTCCAACACTACTCAAGGCCAATGGGTGGTAGAACCTGGAATCCTGTAAGAAATGTAAATCTTAGGAACAGAGTCAGTGCTTCACATTCTAGCAAGGTTTCTCAACCAAAGTCTCCTTGCAGTGATAAAACTTGAAGGTTCTCAATTTTATACTTGGTAAAGAAGAGAAAGAGGGAGATGCTTACATTGTGTTTTAAAAAAGTCAGTGAATATGTGGACTTAAAGAGCACAGAGCACACAGTAAAACATAGCAGTTCCCTACCATATGAGCACTCAGTGCTCCGTTGTACCACATGCTGGGGAATAATAATGTTAAGCCCTGTTACCCTGTGTTCTTGTGATGGAAGGAGACTCTTACTGGTGCTTTTTAGAAGAAAGACTTCTTGTTCTTTTTTAAAAATGTTGTCCCAAATCATTATGACTTCTAATTGGTAGTGGTGACATTTGGCAAGTCCTCTGGTTTGGCCACTTTGTAGGGTTTACTTGATTTCACAGTTGTGGTTTTTATGTAGGACTCCATTATTTGATGTAGCAATTTTCATGCAAATTAAAGGTTGAAGGGATGTGCTGCATAGTGAGATAGCAGTGTCCTACATTTTAAGTGGAAATCAATTTGAAGGAGGACTAAAACCCCAGTGGATAAGACTGTTGACTAGACATTTCTTAAATATAGTTGGAAAAAGCTGGAGGAAAAACTAATGGATGAGTACTGACCACAACCCAGACGTTGTACATGTTTTTTTCATAAAATCCCTGCTATAGCTTTAGAGGACCCCCTTGCCTCCAATGATCTTTCTTCACACTACCTTTACTATCTTTTCCCTTTGTTTCACCTTAGATCTTGCCATTTTCAATATATGTTTCTTAAATCTTCCAAGTTTTTTCCTTCCTTTAGACCTTTGCACTTATTTTCCCCTCTACCTGAAATACTCTTTCTCACATGATTTAGGATTCTTCCCAAAGGTAACTTAGTCAGAGATGCCTTTCCTGCACATCTTATCTAACTAGTGCCTCTAATCATCATTCATTATTCCTTGTCTAAGAACTTATGCATAGTATAATAAAGTCATCAGTGATATCTGTCTGTCTGTCTGTCTATCCATTCATCCATCCACCCACACCTCCACCCTCCTACCCTCCCACCTATCCACCCACATACCCATCCATCCATCCATCCATCTATTGTGTCTGTTTATTTGTTACCCCCTCTAGAGTGTAAGTTCTATGAATTCGTGGTTCTTGTCTGTTTATTCACAGTGGTAATTTCAGCACTGTGAAAATGATAAATGCTTACAAATATTTTTTTGATTAAATAAATGGATGAATTAATCTATACCACTCATAAAAACACTAAATATCTCACTTGAAGGAGAGAAAACTGTTCATGATCTCTGTCCTATAATTGAATTTTCTTTTGGAATGTTCTATTAAAGTAGATCTTTTAAGTGCCACATTCAGTTATGAAAGATATTCCTAAGACCTTATAATTTTATAAAACCATAACTGAATATATAGTTTTGACAAAATTTTTTGTGAAAGAACAGTATTTTTACATGAGTTGCTATTATCATTTTCAACTCATCTTTGAAAACAAATCAATGAAAAGAAAAGAGGCAGTAAGAAAGTGCCTTCAGTATACCAATTGGAATTAATCATCTATAGCATTATAAAAATATCAGCGGTCTACTTTACCCAAGAAAACATGTTTTTTATTATATCAAAAAATTTTATTTTTTGACATGTGTGAACTCATATGAACTTTTAGAAGTTGGATTTGTAGTTTATAGTTTTTGGATGGCACTTCTTAAAATTTGTAATCGTATTATTGAAAAATATTTCATAGCCTAAAACTACTATATATTGCGAAAGCTAGACAGAAAAAAAATACTGTCTTTCTAGCATCAAGTCACCCTTAAATCAGTTATTTGAATTTTTTCCTATTGTGGAAGAGACGTATAAACAACAAAAAAATTAAATGTTTGTCTGGAAAATGATAGTTGGTAACATTTAACCATTGCTGTTCCTATCTTGCATTCAATGGTAGTCCTAAACCCAGTACACACTGTGGTTCAGCATATCTTATACCAACACAGATTGGCTTGGGCCTCTGCCCAGTCATCCTGGAGAAATCTAAAGTCAGGAATCAGCACAAGTTTGCACGAGGCCCAAAGAATTGTTCCCATGTGCATTTCTCCTTCATTTCCTTTCTCCTTCTCCTTCCTATTCTGTTCATATCTGCTCTTTTTAGAGACCTCATCTTAATGTCCCACCCCCACCACAATATTAAAAGAGTTTATTTCTATCTGCTTATATGTTTAAAGTTTGCCAAAATTGAAGGAACCTTGATAAGACCAAAATTTTCCTATTCAACATTCCCACAAAGATTTTGCAAGGATTGCAAAAAAGTTTTCCTTCCATGATGTATCCGTTAGAATAGGCTGAGTTACGCTTAAGGAATAAATAACTCCTGTATTTGGATGGCTTGAAAGAACAGAGGTTTATTTCTTGCTCACTCTGAATGCCTGTTAGAGTTCTCCAGACATATAAACACCAGATAAATAACTTATTTATGTGTTTGTTTGGTTGTTTGTTTATGAGGAATTGACTCATACAGTTATGGACAGTGAGAAGTTCCATGATCTACTGTCTGCAAGCTGGAGACCCAGGCAGGGTGGTAGGGAGCCTAAATTCCAGTCTGAGAGCAAGAGATGAGGTGAGCTGCACCAGCTCCCACAGTGAACCAGAAAAACAAAGGGGAAATTCCTCCTTCCTCCTCCTTTTGTTTTGTTCAGGCCCTCAGGAGATTGCATAATGCCCTCATAAATTGGGGAGGATGCTCTACTGAGTCCACCAATTCAAATGTTAATCTCATCCAGAAACACCCTCACAGACACACCCAGAAATAATGTTTAGTTGGCATCTCTTGGCCAGTCAAGTTGACACATAAAATTAACCATCACAATGCCTATCATGGGTGGGTCGGGGCCTCTGTCCCACACATCTGTAAACCCTAAGCTGATGCTGCACCTACCATGTAGAATGATGCAGGGCACTTGGAGAGAGAAATGTGGTGAATCACAAACTGTTTCTTAGAGCTTTGCTTGTCTCTTCAGAGCCAGTGTATAGCCAATCAAGACACCCAGCCACACTAACCTTAACAGAGACTGGGCAAATATCAATTCAGTGTCTTTCTACCATGCTCAGAGGAAAAGAGAATTAAACAACGCTAATGATTGCCCAACATACCATATCTAACTGCTTGGGAGGAGCTATCGAGAGCATCATATTGAAAGGTCTTGAGTAGTTGTCGTCACTTATAAAGCACAGCTGTGGTTAGTTACCTGTAATGCTAGAGACAAGACAGTTGAATCTTCTGGGCTGGGTAGTTTCTTTTTCTGGATGACCAGCAGTACACAACTTTGGTGTTTTTAAGAACCATCAAATCTCCATGGAGGTTTCTACAAATACAGATGCTCAGGACCTATATCCATAGTCTTTTTCCTAATGTTCAATGTTATTCCCTATCTCTAATTTTGTCAGATACGCTCCACCACAACAAAAGTAGAATTTGGCAATATTTTTCTAGCAGTGAGAGGATCCTAAACCTTCTATACATATAAATCTGACAACTAGTGAAGAGTTTTCTGTTTTATGGTAGAAAAAGGAGATCCATGGTTTGGACTGATCATCCCTCCAGGCCAGATATAGCATATAAGATGTCGTCTCAAAGAATAACTCTGATCATTTTGGATGGATACAAAGGCTGCATCAGAGCCCATCATCAAAAGTGTGCAATGATTGACTAACAATGTCTGCCGCTGCTGCAGGAAGGGTAATAGTGGATCACGTGCCAATGATTTGTCTTTGCTATTCCAGCTCATTGCTTCTCACCCATCTCCCCCTTTCTTTTGGAGATTACATTCTGATCTCACTATCTGATTACTAATTTATTTCCATGTGTCTTTGCTATTTATGTAGATGTGGTCGGAATGACAGACATCCAGTTTTAGTCACTAAATAGGTTGTCTTATTTGGAGTAAATTAAAAACAAAACAAAAACAAACAAATCCAAAAAAATGTATTTCAGTCATCTAGAAGTTTGATTAAATTGAGTCATTCCCAGAGATCATGATTAGCAGATAACGTAAACTTCACCCTTCCTTCCTGACTCTCTGTCTCTCTCTCCCTCTCCTTTTCTCTCTTTCTTTCTTTCCTTTTTTTCCTTTTTTTTGTACTTATTTTAATTGTAATTTTTTTCAATTATAGTTGACATTGTGAATTCCTTAATGGAAAAATCTGAACTTGAGTGTGATCTTCCCAGAAGATGCTCTGTCTGGGAAACTGGATGGCTTTCTTCTCTGACATCAATATATTTTTTCTTTCTAACTGATAATTTTCTACTGGATGGCATCAGAGATGAAACCAATGTGAAATAACTCATTGGTAAAAGGAACACATGAGAGGAAGTTTAAGGGAAAGATATAAGACAATGTGAAGGATAGCGATATCCTGATATCCTGATAATTTATCAAGATTGGGGTGGATATCTCTAAGATCAGTAAAGAATGAAAGACTGGGGTATTCAAAAGAGCTGCTTGGGTCTTATTTTACCATCAGTCTGTGATTTAGGGCCTGAGAAAACACATGCCTTCCTGGCTCCATAATAGACATTTAGTGTTAGGCTTCTTTCTCCACTTTAAAGACAAGATGAGGTTGGGCTGTCTTTTTAATGTGACCGTTGATCATTGGAAATAAGTATTTGACAGGTGCTACAGTTACAGACACCCCTATAAGCTAATGAGAGATGGGCTGCATGTCAAAAGATATTAGGAGAACATTTCAATCTGCCCAGCTATACGACAAGAAGAAAAATATTTCATTTTTTCAAACTCTTTATGACTAAAACATTTTTTTCTGATCTCATAAATCTTCAGACTCAGAATGTATACCAGTAACTTGGACATAAATATATTTCTAGGACATAATGATATTTATCTAATGGAACCAAGTCTCTGGCTAGCTGCCTGCCTGTACTAGTTAGAGAGTCTTTCCCAAATCCTTAGACTTAACCCGTTAATCTCCCAAATGCTTCATAGCATAATTTAACAGTTCCACTGACAACTTTAGTTCACATTTTATGTAATATGAGTAATTTTAAAGGTCTTATAATATGATCTATGCAGTTTTAGAATTATAGAATCTTAGAGATCAATTTCTTATCATGTGCATTTTCAGCAGGCCATACCAATATTAAAAAATCGGTTCTTAAATATTACAATGGTTTGTGGCCTTACAAAGGCTCACAGTGTATCTGTGATAAAATTTCAGGGAACAGAGAGTGATTAGGGGTAAAAATGACAAAAAGAAGTTTTTTAAGCATGCAATAATAAAAGGTTTGAAAAACACGGGTCTTTCTATCTCAATTTTAGAAATAATCATAATTTTAATAAGTCACATATTTACCATGTGCCAGGTAATGCTTTAAGTGCAATACTTTGATTATCTCAGTTCATCTGACAGCTTTGTAGAATAGATGCTTTTACATGTCATTTTACATATGGGTAAGGGAATGGTGCATAGAGAGGCATAGAGAAGTTAAGGCATTTGACTAAGCTCATTCAACTAGTAGGAGGCAAAGCTAAGATTTTAACCTAGACTGTCTTTAGTTTCTTAACTACTTCACTTCTCTGCTCTATACACCAGCTGCTTGTTTTATAGGTAAGAAGATAGAAGCCCAGAGAAGACTCATTGCTTTTCATCACTACTCAGGTTAATCCTGGACTTAAGACACGTGCTATCCATCCCCTAGCAACTCGTCCAGGATTTTATCTAATGAAAATTTCTCTGCCATTAGGGTTCTTTTGATATATTGTCCTCATCTTGATAGTGGGACCCTTGACAACAGTCAGTTAAATCAAGTTAGTTGACGGTGTTGTTTACTTCTTCTATGTCCTTACTGATATTTTTGATTATTCATGCTATCCCTTACTGAAAGAGAATGTTGAAGTCTTCAACTATAATTGTGAATTTTTCTATTTCTCCTTATAGAAATATAGGAGAAATAGAAATACACAGAAATATATAGTATATTCTGTTAGTTTTTCTTCCTGTATTTTGAAGCTCTGTTTTTAGGTGAATACACACTTAAGATTGTTATGCCCCTTGGTCAACTGATTTTTTCATCATTATATAATGTTCCTCTTTATTTCTGATGATTTTCCTTATTCCGAAATCCACACTGTCTGATATTCACAGAGTCACTTTGATTTTTTTTTTTAAATTAGTACTTCATGGTACATCTTTTTCCATTCTTTTACTATTACCTACCTGTATCATATTTAAAGTGGGTGTATTGTAGAGACCATATCCTTGGATCTTATTTTTAACATTTATTCTGACAATATATGTCTTTTAATTAGTGTGATTAGACAACTTACATTTCATATATATGTGATGATATTTTTAGATTTAGTTTTATCATTTTATTATGATTCCAATCAGTTTTAAATGTTCTTTGTTGACTTCTGACTACTTGACAAGCATACAGAGATTTGTATCCTTAATTGCCTAAATTCTCTAAATTTTGATGTGTTTAAAAATTTGATGTGTCTCAAGTTGTAGAATCTTCTACCTTCTTGCTGCTCTAGACCCCGGAGAGTTCTGAAAGAATTCTGAGGGATAGAAAACTAGATTTATTGAATCAACCCTTGCTGTAAAGTCCCTTATGTACATTGTCACACTTCATCTTCATCACAGTCCTTTTTAAATGTACTTTATTTCCTCATTTTAGAGAAGAGGAAAATTTGGCTAAGCAAAGGCACATAACTAAGTTAAGTGGCACACCCAAACTCAGGTTTATTTGTCTAATTCCAAAGCCTGAGTTTTTTCATCATGCCGTGCTGAGGATAGACTAATTTTGTATTTTTTAAATGTAAGTATTATTGGAAATAGCCTTTTATATTTTTGACCCATTAACATTTTAAATTGCAGTGAACAATTTGGTCTTATGTTACCTGAGGAAGGCTCGCTCTCTTGCTCTTAGTAACTCAATGACCAACTGCCCTCTGATTTTCTTTTAAGGCCTTTCTTAGGTGGTGTTCTTTCATTAACAACCACCTGATTTTCTAGTGGAATATTGGCCTGAGAAGTTCAGACTTTCAGTTATCAAGAAAGAAGCCAGCTACATTTAACTTTGAATGTTTAGCTTGGACAGAATATTAGACTCATAAATACTAATTTGCAAGAAGTCACTGGGGTCTGCATGGATAAGTGGATTGACCTTCGGCAAGTACGTAGCTGAGGAGCCGACTGGGCTGGTTTGTTGTCAGGAAGTCCCTGAAGTGATGAATTTGACACAGTGGGAGAAGTGGATGCACTGTCCTTACTGCCTGATGAGATTGTCCTGGTGGCAGTTACATGTATTTTTTGGCAAATGGCCATTTCTGCAGCCTCAAAACAAAAACAGTTCAGTGGTTGAAAACCATGTCTTAGGAGTTGTGGCTCTCCAATTCTTTGGCAGCCTCTGCAGAGTTAGTGATGTGGGGAAGCTCTATGAAGATTGAGGAAAAGGCAGTGAGTGAGATTAGCAGGGCAGACTAGATTGTTAGCTTTCAAAAAATGAAACAGGTAACATTGAACTCAAAGAGAGGAACCCTGGGTCTACAAACTACCTGGGACACGTAGGTTTGCATTTCCTAGGAACAGGAACAATTCCTTAAATTCATGAAGAAGCTAACAAAGTAAGAATCCTTGATCTATCTGTTACATAAACACGTGCAGATATGTAAGGTCAGTGCCTGTACTATGCACAGAGGGAATCATTAATAATAACAGATGAAGTGCGAGATGGCCGGCTGAGAGCCTCCATCATGGAGAAAGTCATGTCATCCGTGTGAGACACTATTAAAGTATTAGATGGGTTTTGTGGCTGTATCCCTATTGTGCTGCGGTTTAGTGGATTTCAGTTTGACAATAATGACCTAAAGACTAAAGACAGTGTGAAAAAATATGGCCTTTAGGCAAGCTGGACGAAGGAAATATGGAAACTGTACTGTTTTTGCAACTCTTCTGTAATTCTAAAATTATGTACAGATGCTCCTTGACTTATGATGGGGTTACCTCCACAAAAACCCATTATAATCTGAAAATATCATAAGTCCAAAATGCATTTAATACATCTAACCTACTGTACTTCATAGCTTAGCCTAGCCTGCCTGAAACGTGCTCGGAACAGTTACATTAGTCTACAGTTGGGCAAAATCATCTAACACAATAAATACACTGTAGAGTATCAGTTGTTTAACCTTGTGACTGCGTGCCTGACTGGAAACTGTGCCTCGCCGCCACTGCCCCGCATCGTGAGAGAGTATAGTACTGCATGCCACTCTCCAGGGACAAGATCAAAATTCACAATTTGAAGTACTGTTTTTACCAAGTGTGGATAGCTTTTGTACCATCAAAATTGTAAGTTGAGCTGTTGTAAGTCAGGACCATCTGTATATTAAAGAATAAACATGCACACGCACACGCGCACACACATGAGATAATTCAAGTAAATGAGATAATTCAAGTAAAATTGTCTGGCACATAGAAAGTATTCAGTGAGTATTTGCTGTTAACGTAATTATGACCGTAATTATTATCAAAGTAGAGACAGGAGATTTTCAAAAACATGAGTGGTCTAGTGAGAACAGGCAAATTCTGAGCCCTGACAATTAATGTCTTTCCTATATGTCAGGATGTTTCAGAGACTGAAGCTACAGAAAGAGGCAGTAGTCAGTGGGGTAAAATGGAGGGAGAATCAATGTTTATACGGTACAGGAAAACAAGTTGGGCTTATAGGGGCCATATTGGAAAATTTCTGAATCTTGGTAGAGAAAGGCAAGTCAAAAAAATCATGGGACTCATAGAAGCCCTATGTTATTAATAATTAATGTAATAAACCCTGAGCATCTCATAAGTCTAATTTGTTGGAACTATCCCTTTGGATATCAGTAGGGCTTGATTTTTTTTTTTTTTACTCAGGTTTTTAATTCATAGTCATTTTGAATAAGACAGTTTCTTTCCATATTTATTAGGGACTTTGAGATCTTTCTGTAATAGCAATTTGATTTGCTATCTTAATGAATCATTAGGTCTTGGTTCTGCGAAAACTTGCCTCCTTCCACCCCACCCCCATGTGCACAATGGCCTCTGAATACTTTAGACCAGCTTTGAAAATGTAACTCCATTAACCCAAATGTGACAGCAAGAAAAAAGTCCAAATATTATGAAAATGATGCAGTCATGATCAGCAATCACTTTCCTTCATTGTAACCGTAGACAGAGCATGTTATTTCCCCCTTGAACTTAACCTTGATTTCAACATGATATGTTATCATTTTAATGTCTGTGGTCTTATTCATGAATTGGGTGATGAAAAATCAAGACATGTGAAAAATGGCCCCTGGTAAAAGCCTATATTAAGAACACATTCAGAAAGAGATTAAATTAATTGTATCCAGGGGAATGTGGGTTATGAGAGACCAGACCTGTGTTCCTACTTAGAGTTACAGTCTCTGAAGGCATTTCTTTATTTAATACAAAATTATATTAGAAAGGAGGTTGCCTGAATAATGAATGTAGTGATAACTGAAAGGGAAAACAGCGTGAAGGCAGAAAACTTTGGTTAAGTGAGGCTGGTGATGGTGACTGTGGGATGTGTACCTAATCACATGTTTTGATTTATTGTTTTGACTGATGTGTGCATTTCAATTTTATACAGTCCATAGACTTGCTTACGGAGGTAGTTACTGTTAGAATATTTTTATAGCAATGTGAGATAAAGCAGAGATCCCCTAGAAATAGGGAAAAGAATAGCTAGGAGAAATATTTTTGAGAATATAAAGGAAATACTTGTTTTGAATATCTAGGTTCTATAAATCTGGGGCTGTGAGGGAACAAAATCATCAACCAAATATAATCTTTCAATTATTGTTATTTTTTAAACAAGCACTTTTATTTTTCTTTATTATAAAAATCATGCTTGAGAGGGTGGGGAAAAATGGGGTAGATGATAGAGGCTTTGTTCATCCCTCTGGTGACCAAATCAAAGTTGTGACAAAGACAAGGAGCAAACAGCAAGAAAAAATCACCTGGGATCTAGATGAACAAGCCATACAACTAGGAAGAAATCCAAGAAATCACCCTGCAATGGCAGAAGGTAGGACAGGGCGAGGACGTGAGGTGCCCAGAATGGCTGAGTGGGACGGAGGCTGTGGCAGCTGCAGATGCCTCTTAAAAGGGCTGTGTCCACAAGTGGACTCTCACACTGATAGACTCACTCGTTCTGAGCACCAGCACTCTATCAGCTGCTCGGGAGGTGCCAGGGACTTACAGGGGGACACTGAGTAGTTGGTGTGAGGGCGGGAGGTGAGGATCTCTCCCGCACAGAAGTGCCGGTGGTATCCGTTGTTTCTCTGTTGAGCCCTCCCCACTCCCAGTGCAGATGCAGAGCCTCCCTAGCTGAGAGGTCATCAGAGGTCGGTCTGCCCAGAGGATTCCATGAAACCCCACCTCCCCCAACTCATAGCCCCACCTAAGGCATATCCAGGTGTGTCCTCACTTAGGTGCCCCTTGCTGAGCAGCACCTGGATTCACACTGAAGGCAGCTGGCCTCGGTTTCTGGTGTGGCCTTTTGAGGCAACTATAAGCACAGCGTCTGTGGATTGCTTGCTGAATCTTACAAAGTGGCCCTGAAAGGGCACAGACTGGGACTAAATTTGGCCTGCGGCTGAACCGCTCTAAGGACTGTGCCACTGGACACCTGCCACACAAAGCTGCACTAATAAGGCTGGGAGACTTAAGAGCTTTGCTTAGTACATAGAAGCAGACACAGAAAGGCAGCCAAAATGGGAAGGCAAAGAAGCAGAAACCATATGAGAGAACAGAACAGAGATCCAGAAATAATGGAGTCAAGCAATCTAACAGATGCAGAATTTAAAATACTGATTATAAAGATGCCCAAAGAACTTATGGGAAGTATAGATGAATTCAGTGAGAACTTCAACAAAGAGATAAAAAAAACATAAAAATGGAAATTATAAAAGGGAACTAGTCCAAAATTAGAACACATTATCTGAGATAAGTATATTAAATGGAATAAACAATGGAATACAGAAGAGGATCACATGACCTATGTAGGGGATGGTAAAGCAAAGGACACTCAATCAGAATGGCAAGAAAAAAGTCAAGATGATGATGATGATGATGATAGTAATAATAATAATAATAATAATAATAATAATAATAATAATAAAAGACTATGGGACATTATTAAAGGTAAAAATATCCATGTCATAGGGGTCCCTGAAGGAAAATAAGATGTTGAAGAGCTATTTGAAGAATAATGATGGAAAACTTTTCTAACCCGGTGAAGGAAATAGACATAAAACCCCAGGAAGCTCAAAGAGGCCCACACCAAGACACCTCATAATTAAAATGCCAAAGGTTAAATACAAAGAGAGAATCTTAAAAGCAACAAGAGAAAAGCAGTTAGTTACTTACAAGGTAAGCGCCCATAAGACTGACATCTAACTTCTCAAAAGAAACTATGCAGGACAGGAGGGCTTGGCAAAAATATTCAAAGTGATGAAAATCCAGGCTCTACAACCAAGAATACTTTATCCAGCAAAGCTATCATTTAGAGTTGAAGAGCAGATAAAGAGCTTCCCAGACAAAAGTAAGTAAAGGAATTTATCATCACCAAACCAGTATTACAGGAAATGTTGGAGGGACTTCTTTAAGATGAAAAAGCATGTACTAAAAATAGGAATAAGGAATGGTAATAACTACATTCCTATCAACAAATATCTAAAATGGAAAAGAATTAAGAGTTCTAGCCCAAAGACAGAGCAGCTGAATGGACAAGAAAACAAGAACCCTACATACACTGACTACAAGAGACTCACTTCAGATTAAAAGACACACAGAGACTAAAATGAGGGTGATGGAAAAAGATATTGCCTTGATGGACTTGGAAGGTATTGTTCCGAATGAAATGGGTCAGATAGAGAAAGACAAATATCGCATAATTTCACATATATGAAGAATCTAAAGAACAAAATCAACAATAACAACAACAATAAAAGTAGAAATAAACTGATAGATACAGAGAATATTTAGAGGGATACTAGATGGGAGAGGGTTTGGGGGGACAAAAAAGCCAAAGAGATTAAGAGGTACAAATGGATAGTTGCAGAATAGACATGGAGGTGTAGAGTGTAGCGTGGGAAGATGGTTAATAATGTAAGAAATATGTAAGGGGGAAGAGGGATACTAGATTTAGTGGGGTGATCACTTTGCGAGTTATGTGGATCTCTGATCACTATGCTCTACAACTGAAACTTGTTATCGTATGCCAATTATAATTGAAAAAAAACTCATTGCAATACAAGCAACTAATCGTCTACTTCAATAAAGCCGAAAAAAAAGTCACGCTCACTTAGAGTATCTGGAAAACAGAAAAGATAGAAAAAAATTAGAAGGCTCTATCATTTACATCAAGATAAACACTTTGCAGTAATTGAAAGTCAAATAAAAATGTTTATTTCTACATAATTACTGCTGTCATGAATACACAATTATGTATCAAGCTTTATATCCATGGTGAAAAATTTCCCCACATCATTGAAACTTTTCTGAAACAGAATTTTAAAAAATAGTCGGCAGCCAGCTTAAGGTGAGTGGCTCCTACACATCAGAAGGCCGTCTCCCTGTACAGACATGCCTCGGAGGAAGTATGCTGAGTGGGCTGCGCATACACCCATGGTCTGCCAGATGCAGACTGCCTTTGCTCGGCATCTCAGTCTCAATAAGTGGTTGAGTGATCTTGGAGAGAGAAGTCTCGGGACTTCTACATGTTGATTTCTCATTTTATTTCTGCCATGAAGTGAATCATGTTTTCCCTCTCTGAACCTCCACTCTTATCTTCCATTTGATGATTGCCAGGATACTTTTAGCTCTAGGACACTATGTCTCTAGACTTAGTACTTTAGTATAGGCATACTTTGGAGGTGTTGCAGGTATGGTTCAGACCACCATGATTTAAAAAAAAAAAAGTATCTCAGTAAAGTAAGCAGTAATTTTTTTTGCTGGTGGAAAGTCTTGCCTTCAGTTTTTAAAAAAACACAACACCTGTGGAGTGCAATAAAATAAGATCTGCCTGGAACATAAGCTCATATGTTTTTATTATTTTTTAAAATTTTCTTTCAATGCCTTTTTATATTGTTGCTATATTCCAAAACACTGACATATTTTCTCATGCCTTATTTACAGTCACCTTGTGAAATAGGTGTTCTTATTATCTTCGTGCTATAGACAAAGGAAGTAAAGCACAGAGAGATAAAGGAATAAGTGGGGGAGCCAAGCTTCCAGTCTGCCCTATAATGGCTCTCCTGAAAATAGGTTGCCTCAGAGGAACTGAATAATCATTGTCTAGAGCTGCTTTGTTGGTCACTCAATTACTTACTTGTTGACTCACTAGTCATGGTAGGTAGAATAATGCCTCCCCCCAAAGATGTTCACATCTTAATCCTCAGAACCCATAAACACGTTACTGGGCAAAGGGAAAGGGTTACAGATGGAATTAAGGTTGTTAATCAGTAACCCTTAATAGAAGGCATGTATCTGAGCACATCCATGTGGGCCCAATATATAATCACAAGCGTCTTTAAAAGTGGAAGCAGCAGCAGCAGAAGAGTCAGTGCTGGAGAAAAGTGATGCGAGAAGGACTCAACCAGACATTGCTGGCCTTGCAGGTACAAGAGGTCAAGACCCAAGGAACACAGGCGGCCTCTAGAAGCTGGAAAAGGTAAGGAAACAGATTTTTCCCTAGAGCCTCCAGGAAGAAACACAGTTCTGCTGACACCGTGACTTTAGCCCAGTGAGTCTGTCATCAGATTTCTGAGCTCCAGAAAGGTAAGATAATAAATTTGTGTTGTTTTACAGCACTAAACTTACGGTGACTTCTTATGGCAACCATAGGAAATTAATACACAGCTTGTGCTCTAAGAGAATTATCAGAAATCTGGAGTGTTCCAGTAGTAA
Organism: Eonycteris spelaea; assembly: GCA_003508835.1. Classification (NCBI taxonomy): domain Eukaryota; kingdom Metazoa; phylum Chordata; class Mammalia; order Chiroptera; family Pteropodidae; genus Eonycteris; species Eonycteris spelaea. The sequence goes on along the minus strand of PUFA01000026.1, from coordinate 8,357,815 downwards.
TGCCTAGGGAGTCTGTGTTGTTGGGAGATGGAGTGGCAGGGGATTCCAACAGGTGCTAGTATTTGGAGCAGGTGGGCAGCAGCTTCAAGGTTTTGCGCAATTGCCTGATTTAGAACAGGACCTAGCCAATTGTCAGGAGCCTGATTGGGATCAGCCTCTAGAAAATGATCAGGCAAGGTCTCCATGGATGAGCCAGGCAGAGTTAAAGGGATATAGAATAGAGCAGTGCTGTCCAATTGAAACGTAGTCTGTGCGGGTCGATTTTTAGTCTTCAGAGAATATGTTTTATACTTTTCTCTCTCTTCCAGAGTTCAGACTTTAAACCAAAGAAATAAGTGTCGCTCCAGAAACATTATTGATTGTTGTTGTGGTTGTTCATCTCATCTTTTAATGGAACATTTATTTAACCATATCTTTAGTGACATGCTAGAATGTGTCACAGACAAAACCCCAAAAAACAACACATTTATGGAATTGTTAAACTTATCAGTAGTCCTGGTGTTATGTTAGTTACATATGAAATTTTAGAAGAACTTTTTCAAATGGGAATTGTATTGGTCTGCTGGCTCAGGGAAAATAAAAAGACAATTGAAATACATGTTATTTCAAGATGATGGAAACAGAAAATAATTCTCAACAAGAAAATATTACCCAAAGCCAAGAAGCCAAAAGAACAATAGCGGTTAATATACTAACATAATAAATCTAAGCTTAAATCCTTTCTCTTACATTTAAACAAAAGGGCAATAATAATTCTGTTTCATAAGAATATCCCTGGGAGTTATGCACACAAAATGTTTTTTTTTTCTAGGCAATATTTGGATTTTCCTGTTCTGTCATCTGTTTTTAAAACAATTTAATATCTGGTAACATCTGCTCAGTCTGCATAATCTGTATTTCATACCATAAATGGAACATGTGGCAGCATATAAGAACACATTGCCACTGTTGTTAAGGATTCTTTTATTTATTGACTATATTTATAACTTTCTATTATCCCCAAAGGAACAAAATCCAATAAAATAAAAATAAGAAATTAGAGCAAGGAAAGGAGGAAGGCGTCCATACGATAACTCTGTGGGTTAATACATCTACCATGACTACCTTCCAATTTGGCTCTGAGTCTTCTAGCAGCCAGAGCAAAATAAAAACAAAATTTATAAAAGGAACTTAAACTATACAAAGTTACCAGTTGCAGAGAGATAGAATAAAAACAATTTTATAAGGAATTTCGCTTACCATTGCGTTTTTCCCCCTTTTATTTGAAATCATATACATTAGAAACTCTGGAGGGCCTGTTAGGTCCCATCCCGAGTTTCTGAGTCAGTGTGGCCTGGCAATTTGCATTTCTAGCAAGTTTCCAGGTGATACTGATACTGCTGGACTGGGGAACCACACTTTGGGAACCACTGTTCTAAAGGAAGTTGATAAGAGAGATACCTTAGAGGAGACACTGAGCAACCTATGGGAAAATATCTTTAAAAGAGGTTCCACAGTGCATGCGACAGCTATTTTGATATGATGTTCCTTGGAAAGATCTTCAACAAAAGCCAAGGAGACAACTCTGTGAGAGGGAATTTTACAGTGTGTTTAGTTAACATTGTCTAGCAATGTCTGACACATTTCTCATATGCTACTTCATTTCACGGGTAGAGTTTAGAGTTCCTAAGGAAATAAATGAATGACATATTTCTAACTGTAGGTTACGTTCTTTAAATTTTGTTTTTTTAAGCTAGACTTTTGATTGAAACTCTATGATGTGAGTCCTCCTATTTCACTTAATTCAAAAGGAATGGGTGCATGTTTCCAATTCAAGATTGCTGTTCGTGAACACGAGTTTGCTTCCTCTAGCTTCAGAAATCCCATTGAAATGATTATAGAAGGAATAAAACTATTTGTCTAAGAACCAGAAAGGAAATGTTCAGTGGGTCAGAAAAGGTCATGAATATTGAGTAATGAAGATGGGGTCAGTGACCTCATTTAAAAAAAATCTTTTTGAACTAATTAGTGACTCATGGAAAGTTCAGGAACATGTACAATAAGATTCCATACGGTTTCTATGAAGGGAGTTACTCCTCACCCAGTGTTTTCCAATGGTAACATCTTACATTACCAGCGTAGTACTGAGGCCAGGAAGTTGACATTGGTACAATCCACAGAACTTATTCAGATTTTGCCAGTTTTACATGCTCTCTGAGCGAGTGTGTATGTGTTTAGATGTTTATAGTTTTTATCACATGTGTATATTCATGGAACCACCACTGTAATTAAGACAAAAGTATTATCACAAACGTCTCCCTTTATAGTCATACACATGCTGTGCCACCCTGCTCCATCCCTACCACCTAGCAACCACCAAGCTCTCTCCATCTCTGATTTTTTTGTGGAATCATGCGGTCTATAATGTTTTGAGACAGACTTTTTCACTCACCATAATTCCTTTGAGATCCATTTAAGTCGTTGAAGCATCAGTACTTCTCTCTTATTGTTATGCAGTATTTTGTATGCATGTAACATGATTTGTGTAATTGTTTACCTATTGAAGTATATTTAGAAAAGGGGCTCAGAACATACCTACGGCAAGGCAGTATTAGTTGGGTTAAAATTAGGAACTATTCTTTCCTGGAGCTTCAGAGACATTCCTGGTTTAGGCTCAATAGGTTACAGAGGGTGAGGGTTGGAGGAGAGGCAAGAATCAGGGTGAGTATTGGAAGGCCTCTCTAGAGCGTGTTGGTGTTAGTGCCTCTCCCCATCCTATTTAAGCACTCTATGAACTGACATTTGTTGAGGGGATCAGTCAATCCACCTGCCTGGTTTGGACTGGTCCCTCCTATAGTGAAGCCTGCTAATTCACAGGCTATTCTGTGAGTTCCTGGTCTGTCTCCTTACTTGAGGAAGAGGTCTATTGGGGGGTGGGGGAAATCTACTAAAAAAAAGACTCACCTCACTTAATTGATTTCTATTTATTGATTAATTGGCTTATATTAATTAAATATGCACAGTGAAGAACACTAGACATTTAAGGGAAATCAATAAGCGATGAGTACCAAGATGAACAAAGAGAATACTTGATCTGAAAGATAGAAATCAAGGAAAGGAAGAGAAATTTAACAAAGTCTCATTGCATTAGTGATTATGATCATATAAAAGAGGAGGTTACTGTGAAAGGGAAATTAAACTTCTAAATCAGTGTTCTCAACCTGGGCAATGAACAATGTTAGACATTTTTGGTTGTAATGGCTCAGGGACAGTGCTATTGGCATCTATCAGGTAGAGGCCAGGGATGCTGCTAAACACCTTGCAATGCATAAAATAGTTCTCCATGACAAAGGATCATCCATCCTAAAATGCCAATAGTACCAAAGTTGAGAAACTTTGCTCTAAATTAAAACTATTATTGCCATAATAGTATTAATAAAGAAATATCCTTTAACACTTGGAAGACACATTTAAAATATCTCTCAGGATGTGAAGCAAAAGTTTAGAGAAAACACTGGAGAATCGTTGACATAGAGGATCAACATAGGAGGGCTTAATCCCCAACAAGTAGTAGTTACCCAGAGAGAGAACAGACACCATGGAAATGAGGAAATAAATAATAGAAGACAATTTTCTAGTGCTGAGTAAAGACGCCAGGCACATAACAGGGTAAAAGAAGAAAGACCCCTAACTAGATACAACCTAGTAACAGTTTAGGACACTAAGGAGAAAGAGACTATTAAAGTATTAGAAGTTAGATGAGGTATATATGAAACTCAGATTTGTCGTTAAGTCTGAAATTAGTTGAAAATAATTCTAAAAAGTTTCATGTTTGGTTTCCAATTTTCTCTTGATCATAATTAACTCCATGGAGAACATCCTTGCAGATCTTGATAGAAGACAGTTTGGTGATGGGTCTTTTAACCTTTATTTAGTCTAATGCCATTTCATTACTCACACTTCAGACTTACTGAGGAATTGGTGCCAAAATCCTGCTCCTCCTTTCACAGTTCCCTCCTGTGTTGTCGTGGAAAGGAATCATAATGACTATCTAGGCAGAGATATTTATTGTATAGGGAAAGAAGCTGAGTTCCACAAAATTCACATTAATAATAATCCAAGGTCGTGGATCTGATTCTCAGACAATGCGCATTTGAAACAGGACCTAAGTCACAGCAAGCCCACAGGATGCTAGAGTTTTGTCTGAATTACATCTTTGTTAATTTTAACGAGTGTTCAAATGTATAAAGTCTTTCATGATTTTTTGTGTTCTTTCTCAATAGCTCTTTGTTTATACCTCCAAATGTTCTGTAGTTTTCTGAGCATTGTGTTATTAATGTACATTTTAGTCTTGCTGAGGATAATTTCTCATCTTGCAAAGCACACCTCACAAAGCAAATACTATAGTGTCTTATACTTAATCAGAATTAAATTCAAGTTAATTTGTTCACTCAACAGATATTTAATCAGTACCTATTATGTACCAGTTACTGTTCAAGGTGATATACAGTGAACAAGGTGGATGAAGTCCTTGCCTTTATGCAGTTTACATTTTGTAGAGAAACACACAGTAAACCAATAGACAATATCAGGCAATTAGAAATGCACAGAAAACTTAAATTGAGGTGGAGAGTGATTAGCTTGCCGTTTTAGATAGAGCAGGCAGAAAAGGCATTGCATCCAGGAATAACACCATTTCCAGAAAGAAAATCTGTGGTTATCTTATCACCTTTGGTTCACCTCATCAATGAAATTCAGAAATATATAATCATTTTTCATTACTTTATCCCTTTTAGTACTCCCTTTGGGAAAGGTAATTGGACTCAGAATTCCAAGACCGTTTTCAGAGCTAGAAGCCTATGACAAGAGACATACTGCAGAGCAGCAGAGATTCTTATCAGAAAATGTTATGAACCTCAGACAGTACTCAGATTTTAAGGTTGAAAATTACAGTTCCCGTGAAAGAGTCTCCATAAACTCATTCCTTCAGCTTCTGTTGTGGTATGGTGTGTGTGTGTGTGTGCGTGCGCGCGCACACACACACACACACATACACACATGCACACACATTGAGATGTTACATGTGTCTTTTAGGTTATGCCTGAATGTTGCTCACATATTCTCGTTCTGGCTCATTTTTCACCTCATGACCTTGGCTGATGAGGTCATGGAAAGACAAGCAGTGGAACAGAAGGAGATAAAGGGCCCTTATGCAGGTACCTGAAGCTTCCCTGGGCTTCCTTTGTTGTGTTTTTGTTATTTTAAAAAATGAGATGCAGGTATTCATGCCTTCTTCCTCCCCTTTCCTATGGTGCCTTCCTCCCCATGTGGACATTATTACTCAAGAGATACTCTAAGGCCCCAGCCAACATCCTAGTTGAGTTTCCAGATGACGCCGGCCCCAAATGTCATCTTTAATGGCATGGAAGTCCCCAAGAAAGACTAGCTGAAGTATTCTGGTAGCCAGGTCAACCCATAGAACCATGAGAAAGAATTAAGTTAAGTGGCTGTTTTAAGCCACTAAGTTTCAGAGTGATTTATTATAAAGCAATTGGCAACTACAATAGACTACAAACTTCATTTTCCCACTGTATGAGCTGCTAAGATGGCATTGTGTTTTTGTGGTATTGTTCTGCAAACAACAAAAACAGTGCCAGTGCTTTGTGCTGAATGCCAGCTGGCACAAGAAAACCATAGAACAGCCTGTTGAGGGGAGGATTCAAAGACTGCACTTTGCTACAAGCAAAGTACTTTGATGGATGTTGAAATTAAAGCCAACTCCGGGATGGCATATCTAGAAGGCTGAGAATCTCTGTCTGCTTTGAGGGGTAATTGGGAAGGGTTGCTGGACAATGAAGAATGACTGCTTCTGGTGGAATAAGTGTGGGAAGGCAGGAGACAATCCTAGATACCATAATTGGAGGATATTGTTCTGGAAATCAGTGACCCAAATATAGAGGCTAAAAATAGTTGAGCATTTTTTGCTGAGCCCAGCTGCTACAAGGGCATTTGGCTCATGGCCTGGGACTCCCCCTACTCTTTCTCTCTTAAATGTTAGATTCCTTCAGGAAAAGAACTATGCATTCTTTTTGTTTTCTTTAAATCCAAGTAGAACCACTGTTTTTTTGATGGAGTTCTGAAGTTTCAAGGGGCTATCGGGTCTACTTAACCTGGATATGCTAGAAATGTGCTCCTTTGTGGAGAGGGGGAAAAAAGCATCAAATATCACATACCCATAGCTTTAAAAATGTATAATAAAATTTTTGAGGTTGGTGCCACTACTCACCTTCACAGAAGAAAACGAGAGATTTTGACTTTGCCAAAAGCCACATAAGTATTAAATTGGCAGTTGGGATTTGGGCCTAGTAATTATTGATTCCTAAGATGGGCACTATACACAGGGTATTGTTGCTGGGTCCCTATTAATGGTGTCTTACATTGTGACTGGTGCAGTTAGAGGAGGAGGAAGACCTAGGAACCTTTCAAAGAGGAGGTACCCGATAGCCACAGGTAAACTTGGTTCTAGGGGGAGGGTAGTCAAAGGCAGAGAAAATAGCAAAATGGAGTCAGGGAAGCTTGCGATGGGTTTGAAAATGCAAGTTTCTGTTATTTCCTCAAGTAGTATATTATGTTTTCATAAGAACCTTGTAAGCCAATAGAGGAAATAAAAGTCAATCTCCCTTTCTCTTTCTTCCCCTACTAATCTCTCTGCCTTCTGGGTGTGTGTTTACACTCTGCCTTCATTACTATTAATTCACGTATATGCAATTTACTCTTAATATACGTACAACATAGGTGTTGATGCCTTGTCCATGTCTCCTTTATAGAACCTATGCGTCCATCTATGTTGTAAAAGTTGGCTGCTAACAGCTCATGGCTGGCTTCCTCTAAAGAATTATACCCTGAGAGTATCCTCTTACTCCAGAAGAACCAGTTCCCTCCACCCTTAGGCCATCCCAGTGCTTAATAATGGTATAAAAAAAAAATAAAAACTGACCCTATTGTCTCAAGGTGGGGACTGTTCTGCAATACAAATTTGTGTTATGCTTCTGCTCTATTTATTCTTCTCTCATGAGTTAGGCTAAGCTTAGACTTTACCTGACACCCTATCCGTTTTTAAGACTTCCTCCTTTTCTATCTTTATGTCCCTTACAGGTTGGTCTCAAAGAGCACTCCCTCAATTATTCACATGCCTCAGAACCCCTGCCTCAGGCTCTGCTTCTAGAGAACCTGACCTTTACACACACATTCTCTCTCACACACATGCATGTACACATTACACACACACATACATGTATACATGCAATAACTATTTGCACAATATAAAGTTGAAGCCGCTGAAGGTAAAACAACAATAACCAGGTTTGTATAATGCATTAATAACAGAACTATAATGTGAGACCTTTTATTTTTTAAAAAAATTTTAATTGAAGAAATGATTAAATTTTCCCCCCATTTACCTCTACCCCCCCCCCCTCTGGTAACCACTAGTTCATTGTTCATGTCCATGAGTCTCTCTTTGTCCTGTTCATTTGTAGCTTTTAGGTTTATATTGAGACCTTTTATTCTAAACGCTGTAAACCTTGCCTTCATTCCAAACTAGATTGGCTGTAGTATATCATAGTCATGCTTCATTAATTCATAAGATTTTTGGAGTTGATTATATATGGGTGAACCTGTAGTTGACTTTTTTTCAATCCTGCAGGGTCTCTCGTAAGTACAGAAATCTCACTCTGATTGATTTCAATGAGAAAAATAAATACAGGTAACTTAACTAGAAGATGGGTCATAGTTTTAAATAAAGTTTGCTCTTCAGAGAGAAATGTGCTATCAGAGATGCTATCTATCTCCAAGGTCAAACACCTCTCAACCTGTAATGCATGGAAATTGTGGAATGGGGCTGTCAGAATCTTTACACATTCATAAATATTGATAGGCTGACAAAGAATTTTAATTTTGAGATGTCTGACTCTGATTATTTCTGAAACATAAACACCTTTTAATTCTCCCCTTAGGCCAAAGATCAAGCTTTGTCTGTCATCTTTTAGATAAGGCATCTGGCTTTTCAATGTAATCCAGATTTGTACACATTTCTGCCCAGGGAAGCTAACCATTCAGTTGTCAAAGGAATGAGAAAGCTAGCTCTTGCCTGGGACCCCCTTGTTTATTTTGCTATGTTATCCTCATCCAAAACTCCAGGGGAACATGTATACACTCTGCCCAGGAATATCCCACCTTGAGTTCAGGTAGGTAGGGTTCTCCTGAGTAACCCTTTCTTGCCCTGTCCTTTTTCAGAATTCTGATCTTCATTTTTATTTTTTAAAATTAAAAATTTTATTACAGTAAGAGCTTTAAAATGAGATCTACTCTCTTGATAGATTTTTTTAGTGTATAATACACTAGAATAACTGTAGGCACAGTATTATACAGTAGATCTCTTAACCACCTTGCATCGCTGAAGCTTTAAATACTGTTCGCTTTCTTTTTATGACTTTGACTGTTTTAGGTACCTCATGTAAGTGGATTCATGCTATTATCAAAAAAAAAAAAAAAGTCAAGCCTGGGCAAAGACGTGGAGAAATTGGAACCCTTGTACACTGTTGGTGGAAATGCAAAAACGGTGCAGCCTCCATGGAAAACAATGTAGAGATTCCTTGAAAAAATAGAATCCTTTGCTTTTCTAATGCAATATTTCAGCAGCTTCTCACTGCACTTGTAATGAAATACAAACTAGTAATTATGGCCCACAGGATCTTACACAGTCTTTCTCTTTTTTCTCTTTTATCTCATATTTTCCTTGTTCACTACTCTGGAGAGCCACTATGATCTTTGTTCCCCCAACACGCAGTTGGCTTTCTGCTTGGAGTCTTGGTTCATGTCATTCTATTTTCTTGGGAAGTCTTCCCCCAGATCCGCTCACCTCCTTGATGAGGAATTGAGAGCTCGTCTCTACAGAAGCCTTTTCTGATCATTATTGTTTGACCACTATGTGAGAGAGCTCTGATTTATATTTTCATTCAGGAGTGAAAGTCAGGACCATGTCTGTCTTGTTTTCACCCTCTGATTCCCCTTTCCTGCTCACTTTTGGATTATCTGAACATTTAAACAATTTATCTATTTTTCGTCACTCATTTTAGTCTTTCATCTGTTTTATCTTTGTAAAGATTTTAAGTAGTTGTTTTAGGGGTAGATATATACATATGTTTTATGTATTTATACTGTCTACTAAAAAACATTTTGCTACTTCCAGTGGAATGTAAACACTTTACCGCCATACATGTCATATATATTTTTTACATTATAGCATATAGCAGGTCCTTGAATAACTTCATTTTGTTCAATGTCATTTCATTATAACGTTGATGAAGAAAAAAATTGATTTTTGGGCCACTGTCCATGTGGAGTTTGCACATTCTCCCCATATCTGTGTGGGTTTTCTCTGTGTACTTCCTCCCACATCCCAAAGATATGCACATGATATGAATCGGCAGGTCTACGTTGTCCCAGTCTGAGTGGTGTGGGTGTGGGTATGAGTGTTCCCTATGGTGGAAGGGTATCCTGTCCAGTGTGGGGTCCAGGCTTGCATCTGGAGCTGCCGGAAGAGGCTCTGCCTGCTACCTGACCGTGAACTGGAATAAGGTTGGAAAATAATTATCTTTCTTGTTTTTATTAATCTTTCTTAAATGTATGTGTAGCTCATATATTTCAATGTTGAATATTAGAAGTGTTTTGAGTCTTAGAAGTTTGATGTTTTTGTGACCAAAAATATGCCATAAGAACTTAACTCTTATTTACATCAATTAGCATATGGTAAAATTGGTTTCTTTATATTTTGCTTAAAGACTCAGTTTCCAAGAACCTATAAATGATGTTTGTATCTCTTTATGTCCCCTCCCTTATGTTATAATTGTCTCAAATAGTTCATTTGTATAGACGGAAAACCCCATTGGGCAATATTTTAACTTTTTTTTCAATCTTCAAATGTATTTTAAGGGACTCAAGAGAATAATGGTCTATGATAGTTTTTCTGTTCTTTGATCTTTCTTCATTATTGATATTCTAAATCTCCATCTGTTATTTTCCTTCTTTCTGAAGAACTTGTAGCAATTTGATTAGAGCCGGTATCTTCAAAATGATTTTTTTTCTTGTAGTTTTTTATCTGAGAATGTCTTTATTTCACCGTTATTTCTAAAGGATATTTTTGCTGGATATAAAACTTATATTGACAGTTCTTTTATTTCAAAACTTAAAAAATAGTGTGCTACTTCCTTATGGCCCCATAGTTTCTAATGAGCAATCTGTAGTCAATTATTATTCTTCTATAGATAGAGTTTATTTTGTCTTTAGTTCTTAATATTTTGATTACATTGTGTCTTGTGTGGATTTATTTTTCTTTATCTTTTTTTGGAATTTACTCAGCTTCTTGAATCTGTAAATTTGTGACTTTCAGTAGTTTGGAGAAGTTTTCAACCATTGTTTTAAAAATATTTTTCAGTACTATGCTCTTTTCTTTCTGATATTATGGTCACATGAATGTTAAAACTTTTTGCATTTATTGTATAGGTCCCTAAGGCTCTGTTCCATTTATTTCAATCTTTTTCTCTATGTTCAGAATGGATCATTTCTATTGATGTATCTTCAGATTCACTAATTCCTTTGTCATCTTCATTCTGCTACTAAGTCTATCTGGTAAGTTTTTATTTCAGTTGTATTTTTTCAGTTCTAAAATTGCCTGATTCTTCTTTATATCTTTTATTTTTTGTGTGGAGATTTCCTATTTTTCATTCGGTTTCAAAGAGTTTATAGTAGCTTGCTCAAGCATGTTTATACTAGTTTTTCAAAAGTTTTTGTCATAATTTCAGCATCTGTATTCTCAGTGTTGATGTCTGTTGGTTATCTTTTCCCATGAGTTCAGATTTTCTTGATTTTTTTCATATGCTGAGTAATTTTGGGTTGTACCTTGAGTGTGTGGAATATTAGGTTGAGAGACTCTGGGTCTTTCTAAAATCCTTGGAGAACATTAATGTTTTTCTGTAGCTCTCAGTTGACGGAAAGTTCTTTACCACACTCTAATGTTCTTCAGTTTTCAAAGACTTTCGATGCTGTTTGGATTTGTCCTGCATGTGCTCCACCTAGTGGCTACACTGGGTCCTGGAAGGTTGTTTCTTAGTTCAGTGGTCGATGTGTTTTATCTGAATAGAATCAGATCATGCATGAACTGTAAGGGGAGGGTGAGCCCAAGTGTTGACAAACACATTTATATGTCTGTTTTCTTGATATTTTTTTTTCTCTTTGTGATCTCTTCATTTTTTTTTTTCTGGTTCCTCCAAGCTCCTCTTTTTGATCCTCTGACTAGAAAAATGGGGATTAGCCACTTTAATCGATGTGTCAGGGACCAATGGTGGAGGACAGAGAGAAAAATGGAAGTCCTCCTCCACCCCTCTGGTATTGCAGCTCCAGCAAATTGACAGAAACATCCCTTTCCCTTAAACTTGTGACTCTTGTTACTGGCCACTTTTTTACCCTCACAAAATTGCTTGGGGGTATAAAAAAGAAAGAGAAAATAAAATGGGCAATTTCCATACTCTCTTTTGGACTTAGAAGTTCCCTTTTCAGGTCCTCAGGTCAGAAAGAGGTGGCTGCTTCTACAGTTTTCTGTGCTCTGCCCGGTTGTCTATTGCCATGTCTAGTGTGTTGAGTTCAGGCCACACTACACTGGAGGGAAAAAAATTGGAGAACCCACCACTGGTTCAGTATTGCTTCAAATTCTGTTCTTCCTCCCCTATCTGCATGTTACTATTTATTTTTTAGGCTCCTCAGCTGCTTACATCCATGTTTTCTAGCTATGTTCAGTGGGGAAGGCAGGGTGGAATATTTCCTCTGTGTTACCTGAAACCAGAAGTCTTTAATTATTAAGTTAGGTAGGACATATAATCTTCTGGTATTTTTGTTTATCAGTTTAAACAGCGGCCCTGTTTTGTTCTTGAAGAGCAGGAGGAGATGGAGTATACTTAAAAAGCCTCTGGACTTGGGGTCTATGATTCCTGAATTCTAATCCTAGTGCCAGTGTGGGATAGTTATATAATCTTAGACAAGTTAATATCTCTGGATCATTGTGTAAAATGGGAATAATGTAATATTACCTGCCCAACTTGCCCCCTTCCCAGGGTCATTGTGATGATAAAATAATGGTTGTGATAGTATTTTGAAAAATATAGAATATTTTAGAGAGAGTGGAGAAACCTGGGACCTGTGGGAAGTGATGGGAGGAGTGTGCTGGGGTAGGGCAGCAGCTGGCGTCTTTGCAGAGACGGAGGACCAGTAGCTTGTGCGCTCCCGGGCTGTCTCCCAGGGCGCTCTTACCCACTTACGCACTCTCTGTAGCATCATTCCCAGGTCACCGTCCTTCCTTCTTGAACTTATGTTCTCGCTCAGTTTCTGGGCAGTCTAAGAAGTATTGTTGGTATGTAAAAGCTAACAGACGAGAAATCAGGAGCTGTAGCTCATGGCTGTGCCACTAACAATCTGACTGCACAATTCACTTTTTCTCACAGAGTCCCAGTTCCTTGTATTTAACATAAAAAGAATCAGAATGCAACAATGATTTTCAAACTTTGTTTTATGGAGTCTTGGGGCCATGGGGGAGGACTCCCTTTATAGCAATGAATGCTTGGGGTGTGAGTGGGAGGGCTGGGAAAACAGTTCTTCAAATCCCCAACCTCTGTTTTACTGGCGCAGGTTTGCTATAGAGTTTCCACATAGGTTTTCTTCTGACAAAAAGAAATGTAGCTGAATTAAATAAATGTCAAACCCACTACACCCTGAGATATCTTCTAAAGTAACTATCCCAAGATCCAAGCCTTTCCATGGTATTCATTTTCTTCCTGTCTTTCTGGTTATTCCTTTTCCTGTATCCTCATCTTCTTTGTCTCCTGTCCCCATGCATGGACATGCTTTAAGTTTTTGTCTCAGGACCCTAATCTTCTTTCCATAACATCTCTCCCTTGGTGAACTCATTGAATGCTATAGCTTCAGCCCCATTTCCCAATGGATGACTCCCAATCTCAAATCTCTTGACGGAGCTTCAGTCAAATATTTTCAAAGATCTGTCAAGTCACTCCATCTAATAATATATCAATACAGTTAACCCAGCATATCAAACCAGATTCATACATCTGTTCTCTTCTATTCCTAAATGATACTTTGTCCTGGCTTCCCTTTTTCTCAATGTTTCTATCAGAAGTTCTTCCAATAACAAGTTCAAATTTTAGGATAAATTTTTTTGACTCTCCCTCTTTTACAGTATCCATATAATCTCAAAGATCTTTTAATTACACCTCTCCAATATCCTTGTCAAAGAATTTCCATTTCCCTTGATGTCATTGAGTCCATCCTTCATTCGCCTCAGGGTGAATTGCTATACATATTACTAGGTGTAATATAGAATTGCTCATTAATCTTTTGGATAAATATGGATTCACCCATATTGTGACCAGAATATTCCATTAATCAAGCAAGAAGTAATTGAATATTAAGTTTTATAAGCCAATGTAGGAATTTAATAGCAATATATTTAAAGAAGTCGAGTCGTTGCAAATTTTCTGCCCCTAAAGCATAGGTTTTGTGTATCGAATTCTATCTCAGTGGCATACCTATACTTATACCCATGAATGGATATCACATGTTGAATCTTTCTCACAGGTTGGTTAGTCTTAGATGATATACAAAACTCAAAGATATCAGGATTATAAATAGGACAACTAGCTTTCTCAATTTCAGTATATATTATTGGGAGGAATCTCAAAAATATCCTTTAAATAGAGAGCAAATATAATAATGAAGAATAGAGAAGTGGCTAAGTATAATATATACATATCACAGACTATGGAATTATTAAATGTTATTTAAAAATATTAAACCACATTGAGTTTTTAATAACATGACTATATCAGTTTTTTGCTAGGTTATGCAACTTTTCCTTCATTGCAGGGTGTTGTATTTGGTAGTGTTGATCTAGAAAGTTATTTAAAAGACATCTGAAGAAAAGCAATTCTTTTTTTTTGCAGGAAGTGTGCCATTTATTCTTCCATGTTCATATGTGACACCAGTAAAGAAAATAAATTTGCACCATGCCCACGTTCAACACTCTGACGCTTGGACTGTGTAGCGACACCAGCTGTTTCTTTTATTTTTCGGCTATTTCTTTAACAATTATTTTTGATGAAAGTGTTAGTTACTTCCAAAGTTACTTCCTATCTTTGACATACATTCTTTTTTTCTTGATCATACAAGTTATGGAAATAACCATAACTGAATAAAATTAATAATTCTAATTATAATGAGGCCTGCTCTTTTAAGAATGCTCACAGTATGCTAAAGACCGTGCTAAATGCCTTTGGCAGCTGTGGCTGGTTTCAAGCGCATACAGTGTCACAAAAACAACAGTTTCAATTTGTGCATAGAATGGATGATGGCAGTTCTCCCCCCAACACACTCCATCATCTCTAGACCCCTTTTAGACGGGCCCAATCCAGTGGGACTTTTGAGGCACATGGCAGAAGGCAGCATTTCATTTTCATTGCCGACTGAAGTTTCCAATGACAATTAAAGAATTAAGATACAAGTATCTAAAAGTCAATAAGAAGAAAAGGCCAGAACTCTCAAACATTTGTAAACAGTGTAAAGCTTTGTGCTGATCAAATACCTGCAGACAGGGAAAGCTAATACCAATGCAATAAAAACCGAGAGCTAACCTTTCATTGTGCATCTGATGCTGAGCTTCCAGCATTTAATGAATGACTGCCTTGTGCCAGTAGGTCGCTGGGGAGTGCCTGGGTCTTTCATGTGGTTGAGACAGCTGTGGGCAATCTGCACATATGGATTACCCTGCTGAGAGAAACATCTACGTGTGAAGGCAGCACAGTGTTCTTAGGAGGAGGCAGAAAATAGATGACTATCAAGAACTAATTTACATCCTGGATGAAATCTTTGTGGGATTTTCAACTCAACAGAATCAGCTCCTTGGCTTTTGATGTCTCCTTGAAATGAGATCATTTTGTCTTCCATTTGTTATTCCGTGAGGGTAATTAGGTTTCACTATACATTATTCTTGTCATCCTCATAAGTTATATGAGATGGGCACTGCTTTTGCTGCCTCTCCCTTTACAGAGAGGACCAGAGAAGCTCAGTAACTTGTCTGAGGTGGTAGAGCTTGTAAGTGGCTGAGCTGGGACTTGAACCCAGGTATGTCTGATTCCAAAACTTATGTTGTCATGCAATTGGAAGTTCACCATAGCTTTTGCTAATAAATGTACAAATTCTTGCTTTCTTATATTAAGAGCTATTGCTTTTTTAGGGGAGGATGGGGGAAAGGGTGGGGTGTGTCTCTTGACCCTGAAATCCAAAACGGGCCACATATTAACCTCTATTTCCCTTCCACTTTTGGCTCAGTATCCCCAGTTGGGTCAGAAATCAATGGAATGAGTTTCCCTTCATTGTTTTTGAGAAGGAAATGCCTGCTGAACTTTGACAACAGCATGAACGATGGCCAGAGACCCTCAATTTATTATTCTTCTCTCAGGAGTGCTATATAAGTTTCCTTTGAAAACTGTCTCCTCATCAATATTAATAATCCCTTGATGTTGTACATACTTCGTGTTGGTCAAAATGCCTTCATATATATGAGCTCATTTCACCCTTAAATTTTTATTGGAAGCATTCTCCATGTTAAGCACTGTTAAGTGTATTAAGTCAAAAAGATATACAACTCAATTATTTTCTCAGGAATTCAGTCACTCCCTTAATCTGATCTTATGAAGTAGACCAGATACTGTTGCCATTTTATATACAATTATTTGCCTCTACCCTCACCTTCCACAATTTCCTTGTCATTCTTTCTGCTCTATCAATGTTCTCATATTTATATTCCCTTAAACATTACTCGCTCTTTCTCATCTCCAAGCTTTTGCTCATGCTCTATCTCTTCTTGATCAACTTTTCTACCATTTTTCAATAGGTCCAACCTAGACTCATCCTTTCAAGTCCAAGGTAAAGTCTCCTCTACTCCATGACAGTTATTCAAGAACTGGATGACCTCTCTCTCCTCTCAATTTTTGTTACACTTACTGCAAACATCTTACATTTGGTACCTGGGGTATAATGTTATTTGCTAGAAACTCATTTTTTTCCTTCTCTGTGTAGTTGGTTTTATGACACATCTATAAATATGGAAAGGAAAACCACTGATAGGTACTCTAAATATATCAAAATGTTGTTCAACATCACAATATTTCCTAGAAAGAACACTTGGAAAAAGGCAGAGTTTATAAATTGGATACCCATGCCAGATTTAATACCAAACTATGTATGGTATAGCAAGCAAAATGTTGGTAGACATACTTAACATTTTTAAAAAATTGATTGCCAATATCTAAATATTGAGAGATTTGACATAGCAACACAGATTTCTGGCTTCACTTGAAAAATCAGAAGTTTTGGCAACACTTGACTGACTTTCTGCTCAGTGACCATCAGCTGACATGGGTTTTATGCACCCCATTTCCTTACAGCCCCCACCATGACCTGTCACCTCTTTAACAATGAATTTTTACCATTCATCACCATGGTCATCCCTATTATTTCTTACAACAATGTTAAAAACAGTGAAGTATTTCTCGTTAACTCTGACTCTATCTAAAGGGAAGAAACATAGCCTGAAGGAGCTATGAGTTTGGCAAAAAATGAAAGGGAGATGGTGGTGGTGGTGATGATGATGATGATGATTATCTTGGCAGAAGTGGAAAATATGACTGTGAGTTTAATAGTTGTGTCTACATTAAAACAAATACAAGTTGCTGTTATGACGTAAGCCTGGCACACCACGCTCTTTGCCAGCTGGTTCTTGCAGGCATTTGCCTTTGCAGCTGATCCTTGGTCTAGGGGAGGGAAGAAGGGCCTGAAGGTGGGCTGGGCCCAAATCCTGCCCCTGGCCTTAAGTAGGTTATGTTTAATCTCACTCCTCCTCTCCATAAAATGAACAATGTCTGCAGAGTAGTGCTATATTGACTTGCAGCGAGATGCATGAAGATAATTTTTGTCTGTTCAGTGTAACCCTGGTTCCTAGAACAGTATCGTATGTAACCTTGGGATTGCTAAACACTTACTGAATGGATGACTATTGTTTGTGAAGCACCTAGCACAAAGCTTGGCTCACAGGAGGCCATTAGCAAATTTGAACAAGTTTCTAAGGAGTTAATCTCAGCTTGCCTTTAAGGGCAGAGACTGGTCTTTGTCTTCCTAGCACCTTAAGCCTGCTACACAGCAGGTGATTAATACTCATTTGTGGAATAAAGAGATAGTGTCTAATAATCTATCATTCAGCAATCTTTATTAAAGAGTGTGCCATCAATTACACTAGGCTGCCATTTTGATGTAGCTTTTTCTTTTTCTCCCTGGAATGAACGGATTGCTCCTAGGCGCAAAGTGGTATAGTCTAATTTTCTTTCTCTTTTATAGTTCTGAGAGATAGCTAGTGAAGGGTGATATCTTCTTAAGAATGTTTGTTTTACCTTCTGAGTTCAATTTCCCAGCTGCCCTTTACTTCCTATCTAATGGGACAACTTACCAGCTGGCAGATGTGATAGAGATAATGGTGTAGATGTCATGGGCATCTTTAATAACGAAGGCTCAGAGTGGGCAGGTTAACCCACAGAATCATGAAGGTTATTATTATGTCCAAGCTCCAGTCTTGTTTTACTGGGGAGCCAGTCTCGAACAATGCGGTTAGGCCAGCCATTGTTTGCAATCCTGGCTATTCACTGGGTGTCTTTTCTTGCTCAACATTAATAAGTAGCCTTTAAAATGGAGGTTTTATTATCATGTTTTCAAAAGGGAAAAAAGTGAGTCAAAATCTGCCTCAACATCTCGTTCTTAATACTAAACATGTATTGACTTATGCAACTCCCAGATGCTATGTAGTTACCTTTCAACTCTCTCAAGTTCGTTTTGTATCTTGACTTTGATCTTCTGTGTTTGGGGCTTGTTGGAGGCTAGTGGAATGAGGCATGCCAGGTGCCAGGCTTTGTGTTGGAAACTTTCATAAATGCTGACTTGTTTATTCTCACAAGTTGCTAACTTCATAATGGCTTGTGATAACTTATACAATACAACTTGGGTTCGCCTCTTACTATGGTTGCAATTCAGATTTATTATCTCCCTGGAAAATGCATTCCAGACTCTCGGGGATTATGGTGATGGGCTCATTGGAACATTTAATCTCTTAAAGATGAGTAGCTATTCTGTTGTTTTTATATGTCATTCTCAAAGTAGGTGGTAACTGCGGTGGTGGTGGGTTGTGCAGTTTGTGTGGTCAGAGATCTTCATGAGGCGTTAACTGAATATCTGCTATGAATATTATACCCTGCAAGGCTTCCTTAGGGTTAAGGGAAGGGGTAATGTGGACACATAGTAGGTAGTAAATAAACATTTGTTCAATAAGATATTAGTTTCCATCCTTTGACTTGATTGATACATATTTTTAAACGTGGTTTTGCAAAATTATAAGAATTATGTTTTTCATGGATCATCTGCATATATAAAAACATAACCACTTATTCAATCGACAACTATTAATTGAACAGTTACTATATTCCAGGCCGGATATGTGCTGGGCATAGGGCTGTAACAGTGGACAACACACACGAGTCTCTTCTGGAATTTACATTCTTATGGGGAGAAATGCAACATAATTCTGTCATAATTTTGCCTTTTTTCCCCCTTGTTCTCTTTGCCTAAGTGCCATGAAAGGAAAGCAAACAAAAACAAGTGGTTGAGATAGATAGGGCAATGAGATAACCCCACACCCCTCAAATAACTACTGCTACGATTTTGGTGCATTTCCATTTGGTGGTTTGTCTGAGTTTTATGTGAGTGAACATGTACAAACATCTGGATTCCATTTTGTTTCATTCTATTTCAGTTAATGACCCATGTTACATTGTCGAACAAGGTGGATATATGAACGCCAGCTTGCTTTTTCATGCTTTTCTAGATTAGAGGAGGCAGTGTTTCCAGCCGGGCACCTTTTCCCCTCTCGACTTCCCCTCATTCCTCAAGCCCACTATCCCAGAAGAAAGCCTGGCCTGGGCCCAGTGCACCTGGGATAGGCAACCTGGGGCATGGCAGGCTTAGCCCGGCTGCACAAACATGCTCTCCCCCAGCGTCCTGATCTCCAGATTGTGGTCCTGCCATAGCTGTTTTCAGCTGAAATCGCATGAAAAATGAGTTCTTGTGGTGTTTGTAATATAAATAGTAGAGATGCCACAGGAATCCAAGCATTCCAAGGGATGTGATTTCTTACAGGACTTTCTACGTCCTGAAAAGACCCTTGAGCTCTGCCTTACCACCAGCTCTGCCCCAGCAGAGGAGGGAGTGGCTGGCAGTGTCCAAGAGCTGGTGATGTCCCCCAGGTGGAGGGCTCCATCCGGTGTTGCCAGCCCAGAACTTGCTAGGCCACCCAAGCCAAGAGAGTAAGCTCCAGAGCAGCATCAGCCAACTTTCTGTAAAAGGCTAGATAGTAAATACTTTTGGCATCGCAGGCCATTTGGTTTCTGTCATACTATTCAGCTCTGCTGTCATAGCATGGTAGAGCCATAGACAGTCTGCAAGGGAATGGCTATGTCTGTGTTCCAATAAAACTGTATTTATAAAAACAGGTGACATGCCTGATTTGGCCCATGTACTGTAGTCTGCAGTCACCTGCTCTGAACCAGAGGGTCTAGGATCTCACCTGGCTTCACTGCTTACCTGCTGGGGTTGTTTTAGCTTTCTCATCCATTAAATGAGGTTAATAAAGGCACCAACTTTGTAGTTCTTATGAGTCTTATTGGGACAATATCAATGGGCTCCAAATACAGTCTCCCCTGTGGTAGGCACCTGAACAATCCTTGTTAAATCCTATTTCTGTCTTTCCCGATGGCTCTGGCCTCTGAAGGAATCACTCCTTCCAGTCTGAAAAGGCATTTTTCTAGAACTTTGACTAATTCTCCGCTTCTAGGATACAAGTCAGCTCATACCCACACATCTGAATGTTGTTAAAGGCCAATCCGTCACTAAACTTTTCCTGATTTCTGTAGGCCATGCTTCATTCACTACTGTACCTTCCTGTTCCAATACTGTAAGTGTACTTTTGAATGGTACTTGTTCCTTTTCTATACTAATTCACTGATTCATGAGACTTGAGACGTTGACTATCCATTCATCACCTAGCCGATGCTGCTTTCAATGCGTATCCTAAATAGCACTTTTATTTATAAATTAGCACTTTTAGACCACAGGACCTTTGAGATCAGGGATTCTGTTTTATCTGTGCTGGTACCTCAGAGCCTCACATTTGGCTTGGCATAAAATACATACTTGATAAACATTTTATAATGAACAAAAGGGGTCCAAAAACTTTATTACTCAACTTTCCAGTCCTCATTGTTCTTAGCATGGAGCCTCCCATATAGTAGGCATCAAATCAACACATGTGGATTGAGTTTTGCTTCTATGTCATTTATACGGCCTGTAGTAGTGGTTCTTTGCTTGAGGAACTTGGTTACCCGATGATATATTTACCTGTCATCTTTCTCCCATCAATTGCACTGAACTTCTGGATGAAAAAGAGCATCTAAACCCTGGAACAGTGAGAATCTGAAAGGAGATGGTTATGGGGAGTGGCATACATGTAGGGCGTGGATGGCAGGCGGGGGTTCAGACTTCCATCTGGGTGGCCCGTGAAACCTCATAACCAGACAGGATGATCATCCCTCCAGCGCCTGTACTCAAAACTATTTACATTTCCCAGACAAGATACCAGACTCCTTCGATCAGACTTGACTGCTCTGTTTCCTCTCCAGCTGACCTGAGAGGTTTTACGGTATTCAGAAAAGGGCTCCACACTTGGAGTTAGTGGGCCTTGGGTTTGAATCCCAGCTCTGTGATTTTGAAAGTCTGCTTTATCCAGAGGCTCTCGATCTTTCCTTCTGTAGTATGGGAGTAATAAAAGTACCTGCCTTATATTAGTCTGTTGTGAAAAACAAACAAAAAAAAAACACATAGGAAATGAGTAACATATAAAGAGTAGTGGCATGCATACAGTGGAAATCAATAAACTCATGCCTCTTTCCTTTCCTCGGCCTTGTTTATAAAGATTTGATTTCTCAGCTCGCCCCTTGGGGAACTACTTTGGGAGACACTAACTTTGTAAGAGAAGAAATAGAAGCTGGATGAACCTCTAATCTAGAGTTTCTCAACCTTGTCACTGTTGACATTTGGGTCAGGATAATTCATTTTTATGGGACTTCTTTCTCTCCTGCAAATCCACAAAGCTTCTTCCTGCTTCAGGGTCTTTGCACATGCTGTTCCCTCCGGCTTGTCACACACCTGAGATCTTTCTACCTTCAGTTCTCCACTTAAATGTCTGCCCTTCAGAAAGCATTCTCTCTCCCACTCTCACCCCCAATAGTTCTGTCATAGCACCCTGTTATGTACGATAAGTGCTATTTTCTTTCATAGCACCTGTTATATGCTAAATCACTTACTGAAGTTTGCCTGTTTCCCCAACAAGACAGACACATTCTGGGGCTTCATCAGTGTTCAGTCTCACTGACTGCCGAATCTCCCATGCTCTTCCCGTGCCTGACACAAAATAGATGAGCCATACGTTTGCTGAATGGGTGAATGGTTTCACTTTCCCCAGTTTTTCTCGATATTTTCAAAGTATTCTTCCTAAAACCCAGAGACTCTTAAGAGATTTAAGAGTTTTTATGGTCATAATCATAGATTCACCAAACATATTTTAACTTACCAAGTTTATTAAAATATACATTAACTTGGTCCATGGAGTTTTAGTGAGCTTACTCTATTGCCATTTGGAGCGAGTAGAGTCAAATATGTTCTCTTTGACATGTGTGTGTGTGTGCGTGCATGTGCATGGTTGTATTATCTGACTTAATCTTGAAACAAGTTGTGTCAAATTTTCACCTTAGTTATAAAAGTAAATATATATAATAGTAATATGGGTACTACTACTACTACTTGTAATGATAATACCTAATTTGTGAATAGTGTTTTACATTGAGAGGAATTATGGGGTAGTGTCTAAAGGCCACTTAGTTAGAATCTGGAGCTCACTCCAGACCTACTAGATGAGAATCTGGGATGAAGCCCCAGAGTGTTCACTTACAAGCAACCTCCCAAGAGATTCTGACACTCATTCAGCTTTAGGGTTCCTGCCCCAGTGGAGAGAGCATGGCGTTGGGTTTACAACTGTGTTCCAGGCCCCAGTCAGTCCCGACCCTTACAGGATGTATGATCTTGAAAAATTACAGAGCTGCCTCCATGCAATAGGTTCAACAATACTTGCCTCTCTAGATAATGATAAGGATAAAATGCCATTTTTTGGAGCACCCACTAAGTGTCAGGAACTGTAGTAAGCTCCTTTCATAGGTTCACTTTTATAAACTGCCAAAGGAAGGGAACAATTTTACTTTTCATCACAGTTTTCTGCTGTGAGGAATATTATGTTCAGTTTAGAGGTCGAGAAATGGAAGCTTATTAAGTTGCTTGTTCAAGGGTGACCCATAGCTGTGAGTGCTAGGGCTCACCCAGGTTTTCTGCTGCCCACTGAGGATTTTCACCATGATCTTCCTCAGAAGACTGTGGTGCTGCATGCCCTTTCCCGGCCCTTATTCCGTATTAATGTCCAGGATTCTGTTCAAGGATAACACAAAAGAACCTAATCAAATTTCAATAAGATCTCAACTGTGAAACCAGTGCCAACTTTCCAACACAGCAAGCAGGAAATGAGTCTGCTGGAATCTTTTGCCATCTCTAGAAATAAGAAAAGACACTTAGGATGATCAGTAAGTGAAGGGATCTTGGTGTATGTTCTGTTCTGGCGATGGGGGTACAAGTCCAATATAACTGTCTTGATATTTCTCATCCACCAACTCAATTACTTTTACCTATCACCAATGAGAAGGGTTTTGCCACCAACATAAATACCCTTTCAGCTTCCCCTTTTGATGCAAGAACTGGGGGAGGTAGGGGCAGGGTGAAGGCAAAAGTCAGCCAGGTCACATGTACTGTATGTCTTTTTTTTCCTCAGGCCAATTAGCTGAAAGGGTTTGCAAGTTTCCCCAAGTGGAGCTGATCACAATCGCTAGTGGGGATCTTTCAGGAAGCAGAGGCAGACATGAATTGATGGAAGTGGGCAGCACTTTCCTTACATTATTGCCTTCACTTGAAAACCCCGTTCAGGAAATTTGTGGGCATTATTTAATAAGTGCTTCTTTGACCCTGGACTTCCATGGACTTGTGAAAATACCCGATTGGTGAAACAGGGTGATTAGATGTCTTGTTGCCCTCATTACTCAGATGGTCATAAAAGAAGCCTAGACACTTGCACAAATGCTTGGCGTGGTTTACCTCTGAACATCAGGACTGCTGCAGACTTTCCATATCCTCATGGAGGTATCGACTTGGGAACATGGCGGTTATATAGAGAAAAGTTTATCAACTCATTTTACAGATGAGGATATTAAACCTTAGGCTGCGTTTTGTCCAACACTACACAGTTGGGATTTGTACTCAAAGTCATCCAGCCCTTAAAAGCCATGCTCTTCCCATTTGGTTGTAGGTTCATTGAATGGGAGCCCAGGATTTCCACTCCCTCCCCCATTTAGAATTTCCTTTCTGGTTCATTGTATCAACATAGCCACCATTTGGAGACTCAGTTGCATGTCGCGAGTGTGTTTCCATGAAAGGTGATTTTATGTCTTAGATCAGAATGTTCAGTGGGTGTTACAATTTCAGAACAGCCGAGACCAGATATTTCTCTATAGAGTTTCCTTCTGACCAAGCCAGGTACTGAGCAACTCAATAAGGCCTTTGTTTTTTCCTTGTCACTTGGCTTAGCTCAGGGTTACTATTGTAGAGTCTGAGGATTCCAGGTGCTAATTTTCATTTGTAATTCTTCGGGCCAATAGATGGGACAAGATAGAGTCTCTAAGCAAAGGGTTAGAATCAAGAAAGTGCATTGGTCTTTTTAGAACGTGAAGAAGTTGCTTTTTTCCTTCCTAATGTGCCTTTTCTGCTTCTTTTGAAACATGTTACTCGTGCAGGCTCCCAGGAGCTATAAATAATAGCAGATAAAATTGTCACCGTTTCAATGGCCCTAGGAACACACAGGTTCCAGAGGTGTGCTATTTTGATCATTGTCCACAAGGTGGCAACCTCTTCAAGGAAACTGAGACCAAAATCCAGTTCTTGAACTACTATTATTATTTAAACATTCATTGGACAATTCCAGCAGGATTGGCCCGGTATTGACTCCTTAAAAGACTAAGCCTCTGCCCTCAAGGAGCTTACCAAGTATCTGTCTTCAGAAGTCCTTTGAATTAGACCATTTCTCAGCTTCTCAATTCAGTTAGTCTCTGTCCTTGAAAGAAATTCAGTTAGTCTGAGCCCTTGAAAGAAAGAGTAAGTTGTAGGACAGACAGAAATGGATTTTACTGAGTCCTACTATATGCCGGTTACTGAGACAGGCAGTTTACGTATCTAACCCTCACCACACATCTGTGAGGGAAGTGGTGGCTGTCCCATTTCACAGAAAGGGAAACTGGACATTTAGTGTTTGGGACTCCAATGCCACCTACTAAGTCGTAGAGGGAACATCGAAACTTATTTATCTGTCACTACAGTCTTTCTACTCCTCTCTGTGTCTCACTGCAGGACACTGTGGGACACATCGCTCCCAAGAAGTAACCCCAAAAACCCTTAGGTATTTTCAGGGATGTCCCATCCCTAGGAGGTGGTTATGAAGGACGACTGGTTTTTTGAGGCATGCCTCCACCTTTTGAGGATGATGCCTAGCGAGCCAGGTTGCTTTCCCACACAAATTTTCTTTGAGGAAGGAATCAACATTCCTTTAGGCTTCAGCAATAGATTGACTATAAGTTTAGCACTTTAATTCTCCCTGGTTAGTTTGATCTATTTATGTATTAACATATATAAACTATGCATATGTATGTATATCTAATGTAGTAGACATAGTAGATTATGTGACATATATAGTTATAGATATCATCGCTATTGGGCTATAAGCTGAGGGCAGGGTCCTGAATGTGTTTAATATACTACACAGTCTATTTTGGGTCTTTACATTTCAATGGTGATTCTAAAAATTACTTATGTGTGTATGTCTACACTTAAAAAAATTATTGTGGTAAGAACACTTAACATGAGATAGATGTTCTTAACACATTTTAAGCGTACAATACATTATTGTTGGCTATAAGTAAGATTTCTGGAAGAAAACACAGGGGTAAAGCTTCATGACATTGGTCTTGCCCATGATTTCATGGATAGGACACTGAAAGCACAGGAAACAGAAGCAAAAATAGACAAGTTGCACTAAAAAGCTTCTGCATAGCAAGGGAAGTAATCAACAGAGTGAAAAGGAAACTTATGGAATGAGAGAAAATATTTGCAACATTATATTTGATTAGGGGTTAATCTCTAAAATATGTCCACCCTTTTCTGCCTTCACATCTGAAAATGCTGCTACAGGAATGAGTGGAATATCAGAGGTGATGAGAGCTGAGAGACCAAGCAGACCCTGGATGAGGACTCAGGCACAATGCTCCCAGGGGAGAGCAGAGTGGTGCGGGGAGGGAGGGGTTGGGGGAGGGGAAGAGGACAGGGTAGAGGAAGATGCCAAAGAAGGTAGATAACAAGTTCAAAGTTCCACAGAGGGGAGCCTCAGCCTGGTCTAATCAGGGAAACTTTGGAAAGCAAGCCATGCCTTAGAATCTGGGGCAGAAGAGATGGGGATTTTCTGCTACTGCCCCTGTCAGTCATTTGTTAAGAACCACCACCAGGAGGAGGGGAGGGAGGTGGACATAAATTCCATGCCCATGAGCAAAGCCAAAGCTAGCTCCTCTAGGCAAGGTCAGACTCTGTAAGAGCTCCCACTGCTGACTGTTGTCAGGACACGGAAGCCAGGGGTGCACACACCAGGCCGAGGACATCAGTTGGGTGAGCGGGATGTCGACGTTGTCTGCAGCACTTAGTAGAACTTTCTTTTCTGACCTGCAGTCGATTTGCTAAAGATTTGAAATCCTGAGAGGTACTATTCAATTTGCTGAAGTTAGCCCACTTTCTCCCCACTCTGGCTGTCTCAGGGCAGTGGGAGGAGGCACCCGTTGGCTGCCTGTGGCTGGCATTACCTGTCTGTGCCTTCAGACCATGCCTGCCACTGTGTGGGAGCCATCACGCCCAAAAGGATAGGGCTGGTTGGAGAGCAGCCAATGAGAGACACCCATGAAAGTTCACAGGTGTGAAGCAGAAAGAATCTCTGGCCCACTTTAAGCCAAGACCACTTTGACCTCATTGTGGGGTGGTGCATGGGCTGTGGGGTGTGAGTTTCTATAGTTGGTTGTCAACTTTTGAAGTCACAAGTGGCCTGTAGGATCTGAAGCTTCGGATCTCCATGTCTCAGGATTCCCTTTGGATGCCTTTTGTTTTGGCCTCGGTCGAGGTGGGCAGCACGTGTCTGGGGAACCAGGCCAGAATCATGATGCTGAAAACCATATACCTCCACTGTTCAGCAAATCATAGGTAATGTGGGAAGGTGGGGGCAGGCCGTGAATGATTTTTGAGGAACTTACACTTTCTAAGGCAGCCGCTGCTAATCTTATTGGGATTCTAGAGCACCCCAAAACAGCAGACCTTAGCATTTTTACACATCCAGCAGAAATGGTTCTTCCAATTTTCTGATCAGCTTTACGTTCTCAAGGTCACCCTGTGGGAAATACTCACAGATCCTAATATACCACGAAGGCGCTCATGTCCTCTGGATAATCACTGCAGGGAAGGTAATTATACCTCCCATTCTGGTTCATGTGTTTCCATCAGCTAAAGGCTTACAATCAGCTTAAATTGCTTAAAGCTCTAGCAGCCTACCACCACTTCATGATAGCCCTGTCTGGGAAGCTCCGTGTGCCGGAAGGTCCTGGGCTATGTTTTGAAGCCCGTTTTCCTTGACTGCCCGGGCAGCAGTGTCCATGCATCTGACTTAAAGCATGCTGATTACCCGTTGTTTATAAGCAGATGCTACGGCAGTGGAGGAAGCAGGTGTAAAATTTGTAGGATGATCAGAGTCCTGATTTGAGAAAGCAATATTGGTCAAGATTATGGCACGACTCAGGTTTTTGAAGCGTCTTTAAAGGAAGAAGTACTAATAGAGGTTAAGGAAATTAATGAGCAATTCGTCCTATCCAGGGGTCAGTCACAGTGGAGGGCCATTAGCTCCTAGACCTGCAGGACAGTTGAGAGATGGAGCCATGACAGCGAGGATGCTTGTTATAAGCACCATGGAAAGGCCACTGTGCAGAAGTGATGCTGGAGCTGAAATGAGCGGAACAGTAGGAGTTAACTGGGAGCAGGGGAGGTGGGTGAGTATTAGGGAGATTGATGTTGCAAAGGCTGTGAGTTGGGAAAGAGCCTGGGGCATTGGGTGAACAGTGTAGCTGGAGGGAGACACAGGGAGCATGGGGCAGTTGATGCTGGAGGGTTAGAGACAGCCCTGGTGCCCATGGAAGGGAGTCTTATTTTTCTCCTGTGGCCATGGGAAGCCATGGAAGAGTTCTCAGCAAGACTAACTCCCCTTCCCTGATCTTGAGTGGCACTGCCCTCTGCGGGCAGGAGCCCTTGCTCCGAGCACTCCTCTGGAGTCCCGTTTGAGAGCTGGTGCCCTCCTAGCGGCAGTAGTTGTCTGGCTCTCCCGGCAAAGTTCCTTGTTCTCTTGACTCCCTCCTGCTGCAGTGGAGGGAACTTTCCCCCAGGCTGCTCCTGGAGCAGCCTCGTTCCCCATAATAATCAGTCTCCCCACTGCCACCACATCCCAAGATGGCGACACTGGTCCATCTGAACGACACTTATCTCTCCTCTAGGAATGCCTGCTCTCCCAGACTGCAGAGATTTGTGTGCCCTGGGCTACCTTGTTAGTTCTTGATGCCTCATCCCAGGCTGGCTGTCCTACCAGCAGGAATAGATAACCATTCCCTAGTGGACTATCTATGGTTAGATACTTAGTTCACTCCAGGTTCGTGGTTAGCATTTGCATAAATTACTTCATTAATTTTCACAGTGACCCTGTCTATGTCCCACATTCTTGCTTTTCCAGTTGAGCTGTGAAACAGGCTGGGAAGTTTTTGAGGTAATCACTCCAGGGTAAAGGGCTACTTACTCCATGGCAGAGCAGAACGCAAATCCAGGGCCAGACCTTAAGCTCTTGACCGCTCTGCTGACTCATCCAGAGCTACCAGGCTCAAGCTTCCTTACATCCCAACCAGCATTCAACACCCCCAGGGCCCCTAGCTCCACACTGGTCAGACCCTTTAGCCTCCTGGTTCCAGATCTCGGAGTTCTGAGCACCATGAGGACAGGGTGTTAACAATCTCCTCTAGCCATCTGGGGTCACAGTCATCATTTCGTTTCAAAGAATTCAATGTGAGCCCTAAAAACAAATGGACCTTCTGGCTTGGAACCATTTACTCACTTTCAGGGTGATAATCTATCAGGGTCAAAAGCAAGAAAAAAAGGGAAAATCAGAGGAATTAGCACATTGGTTTTTTAGGCCCAACTGGAGGTGAGCCATCATCTGTGAATTAAGTTCACATCACTTAGCTTGCTTCACAGGCAAGCAGCTCAGTATCAGACATGGCCCATGTTTATTTGCACAGATGCAGTGGAGACAAACTTGTTTCCTTAGGGTCATGTTAGCCCAGTCGATGGGCTGATAAGGGGAGCTGCACCATCTGCTGGCAGCCGAGCCTCCGAGTACTTTTGGGGTCCCTGTTAACCACATTTATAACAACAGGGGAGGAAATGGGTCACTTCGGTTTCTTCCCTATTCAAGCTTTATCGTTATATTTTAAACCAAACATGAGCGTGCCCCGCTTTTATGTTATTTTATTTTTTTGCCTGGAGCCTCTCCGTATGTCCCTGTACCTTCCAGTCTGTATTTACTTCCAGGAACACTTGCTGAATGGAGTTGTTTGTCTTCTGAGATGCTGGGCTTACATCATGAGATGTGATAGCCCATCTGATGAAGAAGGCTTGAGGCCCCTTTGCAGTTGAGCAAAGAGGAAATATTAGCAAATGTGTAACAGAGATGCTGAGAGGCAATGAGCCCAAATGCTAATTTCATCGGAAATAGATGTCAGACCCATCATTCTCGCATTCTTTGAAAACAAGGAGGGAATCCATGCAGTCCCTAAGGAATCCAGGCAGTTTCTCTTCTACTGAAGCTCCTGTGCCTGTGTGGGGTGGACCAGGCAGATAGAAGTTAGGTTCTGGGTAGTATCATGCTTCCTTCTGGGCTGGCCGAGGAGGAGGAACTACACTGCTCCGGGACCTGCGTTTTCATCCTGACACCTCATCTTCTTAGTTGTGAGATCGTGGCCAGTCTCCTATCACTTCTGAGCCTTGGTTAATGTATGTAAGATGGGTGAGAATAGTCTCGGTCAGTATCATTTGAGCACTACCAGTGTGCAAGACACTGACTGCCTTTTGTACCTAAGCCTGATGAAAATACGTGGTCCTTTTCCTCAAGGAACACATTGTCAAGTGCAGGGACCACTGGGTGTCACCAGTCAGTGAGCAACACTGTCAAGTCAAGAGATGATTTTAATGTGTCTTTTAAATAGAGTCCATGGGAGAGAGAGGAAAGACAGCTCGTAAGCCTGAGGGATAAAGGAGGAATAAAGCTGTAAACATGGAAATGATAGATAAGAAAGTGCTTTCAACATCTAAATAGAGTTTAAATTTAGACTATTTCTAGTTATAAAGGCATGTTGGTCAGGGTGGGCTTTGTTATGGTACAGTGACAAAAACCATGCATTTCAGTAGCTTTACATAAAAGTTTGTTTCCCCTCCCCCCAACATTCCATGTCCAGTTGGTTGGCAAGCAGAGGGTCAGTCTCTGTCCAGTGGAGTCCCTCAGGGACCCAGCTTTACGGAGGCTCCTACCAGCCTGGGAATGTGTGTTCTCCATGGCAGGAGGTGAAGCTGTGCACTGGCCTTTAAAACTTCAGTCTGCCAGACACATTCTCACTTCCACTCACACTGTACTGGCCAAAGCAAGTCACATGTCCATACCGAGCTTCAGAGTGGTCAGAGGAGAGTGGTCCCACCGTGTGCCTGGAAAGTGGAGAGGGACGTGACATTTGGGAAGAGCTCTAGTGTCTTCTTCAGGAGTGTTCTGTAGAAATGTTGCTAGTTTGTTTGAGAGTCAAAGTGAATATTTGTGTTTTTTTTTCCTGAAATCATATAGTATCACAACTATTAATATTACTTAAGATTCGGTATTATCGTGTGTGTGTGTGTGTGTGTGTGTGTGTGTGTGTGTGTGTGTGTGTGTGTGTCCCAGAGAAATTCTCTAATATATCTCTAGGGTGAACATTGAGGCACTGTTTGTTTCAGTAAGGAATTGGAGCCTTTCTTTTCCTTGAAGTTGGAAATCTGGCTTAATTAAAACCTGGTGGACTATGGAATACTGTGGTGGGCAGAATAATATTCTTCCTCTCCCTCCCCCAAAGAAGTACCTGAAACCTGTGAATACGTGACCTTACATGGCAGAGGAGAATTCAGGTGGCATATGGAAGTAAGGCTGCTAATCAGCTAATCTGAAGAGAGGTTATTTTGGATGATCCAGGTGGCCCAAGGTAATCATAAGGGTCCTGAAGTGTGAAAGAAGGAAGCAGAAGAGTCAGTGTCAGAGTGGTGTGACCTGGGCAAGACTTGACCCCACAAGCTCAGGAATGCAGACAGCCTCTAGAAGCAGGAAAAGGCAAGGACGCAGGTTCTCCCCTATGGCCCTGAACCCAGGACAGCTTCGTTCCTGGAAAGGAATGCAGCTCTGCCAATGTCTTGACTTTAGCCCAGTGAGACCCAGGCTTCTGGCCTTCAGAGCTGTAAGATAAACACATTTGTATTGTTTACGTGACTACGTTTAGGCCAATTTGTTGCAGCAGCAAAAGGAAACTAACACAAATACTGGGCAGCATTCTAAATGAACTAACTCGACAGTCTACAGATTTTATATAAATTCTAATTGAGAAAAGTAATAATCAGGATATCACTTTGAACACCGAAACGTCAGTGTGTATTAAACACACATGCACGTGCATAGACATAAAACATGTAACCTACAAGGTCAGGATCATATTAAATATTTTACAGTAAGGTTTATGGGAGGCAGGGAGAATGGGAGTGGGAATCAGAGGTAAAAGGAAGAAAAAGTTTTAAAAGGCAGAGGCTCTGCGTGGATGAAGGAGGAGAGCGAGCTGAAGTTGAGTTATAGGACTTTTTAGACACTGTACATCGCAATTATTTGCATGACCGGGGTGGGGCAGTTTGAATTAATTGCAAGACTGGATTCTGGAATACCTACCGAAGAGAGACAATAGCTTTCTTTACAACAGGGTGCCCTTCTGCTAGACTTAAATCCATGGGTTCAAGGACAGTGTTTGTTTCTTCCAGAACGGTGGCTGTGGTGCCAAGTGCAGTGCCTGACACACACTAAGCCTTCTGGAAATAATTGTGAGGAGATTAAACTAGAGACTGGGTGCCTGCATGAGAGACCGAGCTAGTAACTGAGTGAATGAATGTTCAGGCTCAGCTCAGAGCTAGGAAGCAGAATGGTGGCTGTGAGATGGCCTCGATTCCTTTAACGATTCACTTGGTCAAACCCTCACCAAGCACCTGCTAGGTGTCCAACACAGTTGTGTGTTGTAGGGGAGTAAAAAAAAAAGCATACAAGCTGTTTTATGTCTTCAAGAGGTTGTTTAAAATGTAAATAAGTGACATCTTCCACACAGGAAATGGCATGGGCAAAAGCCTCAGGTTAAGAACAAAGTAGTCATTGATGAAGTAGGGATGACAAAGAATATTCTAGAAGTTAAGTACAGTACTTCAGTGTACCACTTGTTTGAAGTGCTCACCTGGAGTATTTGAATTAATGTTCAACTCTAGGAAACCCTCTCAATTTTGCCCATCTGACTTTGAAGGCCAGAACAAAAGGGAATTAGGAAAACAACAGAGGGCACTTCAGAACGTGAGGGGGGCCCATAGGAGAGGAAGGAAGGGGGATGAGGAGAGGTGGCTTAGCCGCTGTAGCAGCAGAAAGGAAGGCCGACTTCCAGGGAGGCCAGTAGCCTTTCCCTGCCTCTCCCTGGGTCTGGCCTGAAGGCAGCACAGCTGAGTTAGGGAGGAGGTGGCCAGCTCAGCCAGGCTGGCCTGCTTCTCTTGCCTCCTCACCAAGTGGCCTTTGTCAGCTCTGATGAGCCCCGTCGCCTGGTTAGTTTTCCTCTTGGAAAGAATTGGGGGAAGTTGACCGGTTCATAGATAAGGAGGCAGATCTGTTGCCTTGGCCACAGCTCTTGGCACATCTTCTCCAGGATTTCCCTGGGCCACCTGAGCATCGTGGGGAGATGAGAGAGGTCAGGCGTGGGCTGGCTGGGAAACTGGAATCTCTGAGGCCTTGGTAATGAGGAAAGAAAAAGCCCTCTGGTGATCAGCCAAGATCCGTACTTTTGGTTGGAAATCAAGACTTAGACACTCTTTCCATCTGGGTGAAAATGTGTAACTATAAAGAAAGCATTGGCGTCTCTCCTCAGCTCACGTTCACGGAGCCCCTAGGAAGGGCAAGGTTGTGGCAGACTGGCATACGATTTTGAAACAGACAAGAGCAGAAACACTGCCCTCTTTGTTTTTCCTAATTATTAAAATTGCTTTCCCTTTCAATTCTCTAATTCTCTGTTTATATCTCCTCCTTTTGAAAAGTCTACATTTTTTATTACTCCAGATCAGTGGTCGTTTGTGATAGGGGCAATTTTATTCTTCCAGAGGACATTTGGAAATGTTCTGATGTCTGGATTCATTTTTGGTTGTCACAGCTGGGAGGTACTATTGTCATCTAGCAGGTCAAGGCCAAGGATGCTGCCATCCTTCCTATGATGCACCGGAAGCCCATACCACAGAGAATCATCTGACCCTGAGTATTGGTCGTGCTGAGATCAAGAAGCCCTGCTCTAAATCTTGCTAATTTCTGTGTCCTCCTTGATTCACTACATTTCTGTCTTCATCCATTCTAGTTTCTCTTCAAGCCCCCAAATCACATTTTATTCCTATCTGATTATGGCATTTTAGCATGGTAGCTCTAAGCATAGGCATGTGGGGGTTAAAGGGATGGTAGAAAATAATAGAAATGATGATGATGATGATAATGGTCATGGTATTAGTTTTCCTTTATTGGAAACATTAATCAGTGCACAATATATTCTAATTAACCCTCAAAACAAATCTCAGGCAGAGGTACAATTACATATCTTTTGTACAGATGAGGACAATAGAGTTCAGAGAAAATAGATTCTTGCTGAAGGTCACAGAGTTGTGGAGCTGGGTCAGACTTCGCAGCCTGTTTCATTGTACACTCCTTAATTTGCCTTTCCTCCACCCACTTGTTATGTTCTACCAACAAACTGGCGTTTCCTACCTTTTCCCTGGGAAGACTTCTGCTCTCCTATTTCTATCTTAGTCTTAACCTCCGTTCAGGGTTGAAGCCACCTCTCCTCCAGGAGCCTTCCCTACCTCCCGCTGTCTTCTGTTCCTCTCCAGTGGGTGTGTGCTCCTGGTTCAGAGAGTCTTAAAGCCAGAGCAGACCTCAGAAGCCCTAGGCCCGGAGTCTGCTGAAGTGTGTATCAGAGTCTGGAACCTTTAGGAGTCAGTTGTCCTGGGACCTCTCCCAGGAATGTACTGAATTAGACCCTGACAGTGGGTGCGGGGTAAGTGCGTGTTTTAAAAGCTGCAAAGGTGATCTTGAGCTTCATGCCACTGACCTAATAATCTCCTAGCAGAAAGGGAAACTGAGACCCAGAGAGGGGAAGTGAGCTGAGACCAGCATGCAGGCTTTCTGACTGCCACTTTATTCTGTGTCTCTCCCCTAGCCACGGATTGAAGGGAAGCTAAATACTTCCTGCTGAGTGATATCAAAAAAAGAGCCTGAAACAAAAACATTTTTGTCATATTTGTCTTCTTTTGTCCCTACCCACACCCTCACTCTTGCAAGTTTTAGCATTCTTTCAGGTAATGTTATTTAGTTCATAGCGCATCATTTTAAACATCATTCTTCTCATTTTCTCCTGAATTTAAAGCAGTGTGCTTCTCTTGCCACTCCTGAAAAATTTGTTTTCAATCCTTTAGAAATCTTTTAGATTCCTGAGGTTAATTAGAATGTAAGAAAAATAAGTAACACTTATTGGTTGCCTTCTACATGTCAGGAGTTGTACTCTGCTACTTTACATGCAAATTTCTGATTTGCACCATGGCACAACAACATGGGTTTTTTGTACTGATGAAAATGGGATTCAGAGAGGCTAAAATAACTTGCCAAAAGTCACACAGCCAGTAAATGCAAGTGATAAGCTTTAGCTCTGATGTCAAAGCCTTGTGATGCTCTCAGCGTAATACCAAATTCAGATTATTTAAATCATGCTGATGACCACCAAATCTCCCCGATACTCTGTGCTTTGATTCCAACTGTACTTTTAATAATATCAGTTGAGCATGCTCTGAATAACATTTGTTTGATTGTTTTCTGAAAGAAGATATGTGTGTCAGCCAGAGGACAGCCAGAAAAAGGAAACCAACACAGGTCTTTTAAACAGAGGCCATATAATACAGGGAATTGATTGCAGAGATGACTGAAGAGTTCAGAAACTAAACCAGAGATGAGATAACCCAGAGACGAGCAACAGCTCGTCCGCCCATATGGCTGACAGAATAACTGGACTAGGTGATGTCAGCAGAGTTCAGAAGCCAGGGTGTGGCCACCTGGAGGTGTGGCGGGGTTTCTACTGGAAACAGGTGAGGGAGAGATACCCAAGCCTCTCTTTACTGCCTGTGCTTTAGTCAATCTCCTGCCAGTGCTTCCTATTGGTCAAATCCATCCAGGAGGCAGAAGACAGTGGACCATGGGAAATGTAGCTTCCTAAAATACAGAGGCCAGCAGGGCATGGTGGGGAATGGATAGAAGAGAAGAGGCAAATAAAGAGTAAGCAGGAATAGCTAAGCTTTCTTGTCCCTCAGCTAAACAGAAGCAGACATTGCAGGCAGTTCCTAACACACAATTATTCCATTAAAAAAAAATCTGTAAAATTGGGATTTGATGACAGTGCTTTGGGGGTGGGAGGTCTAGGTGTTGCAGTGAGCACGTCAGGAGCAGGGTATGATGAGGTCCATTCTCTTCCTCTGTAGGCAAGCTCACAAGACCTCTTAAATTAGGGATTCGAATATCGTTCAAGGAATTTTGCTGTCTCTTTTCCCATGTTTCCTGTTATCTCCCCTTCCAACACACACACACACACACACACACACACACACTCACTCACTCACCCTCGCTCACTCATCCATGCACACTTTTAATTTAAACCCTGGTAGATGTTGAACCCTGTAACATTTTCTGTACCTGAGTTCTTTCACTGACACCTTAAGTTGCCCATTTTTTCTTTTGAGACTTAAGGGAAGTCTGAATCCAAGCTCGCGGGGGAGGGAACTTCCTGACGCTGTAATTCAAGCTCTTGTTCTGTCTGCCCCAGAGAGGCACAGACAGTCTGACCTGCTGAGGAGGTCACCCCAAGTGCGAGGTTTTCGAGGATGCGTATTCTTGTCCAAGAACAATACTTTCACTTGTGACCCCCCGTTTATGGTAAAGATGGAAATGATTCATTAGCGCTTGAGCAGACGCACTTGGGGACAGCTGAGGCAATCAGGGGCATTTCAGATTCAACTTGGTGCTCACTGGTT
The DNA here is from genome assembly GCA_003508835.1 of Eonycteris spelaea. NCBI lineage: Eukaryota > Metazoa > Chordata > Mammalia > Chiroptera > Pteropodidae > Eonycteris > Eonycteris spelaea. The sequence goes on along the minus strand of PUFA01000026.1, from coordinate 8,321,926 downwards.
GAATCTCAGCAGGGGTGTTTTTCAGGCTCCCTGACTGAAAGTCATCTTTTGAACAGAAATGCTCTTCCTTCCTCAGTTAAAATCAGATGTTGCTTCTGAAAAGTGACAAGAAACTAAAGAGAAGGGTAGCCTGTTAACTATGAAGTTCACGGAGGCTCGTGACAGTCCAATGGCATGTCAGTTGCCATGGTAGAAAGCTTCTCAGTGTGGGACTCAGCCAGCCAATAAGTAGCAGAACCAGTATTAGAATGGAAATCTGAAGCAATCATTTACTCACTGTTAACTCAAACATTTAATGAGTGTGTACTATGTGCCAACTGATTTTAGGAGCTTAGGGATATAACAGCGAACAAAATAGACAGAAGTCCCACCTTTGTGGAGATTGGTGGGAGAGACAAACAATAGACAAGATGAACAGCTAAAGTATTTCGTTTGATGTTTTTAAGTGCTAAAGAAAAAACACTAGAGCAGGGAAGGGACTTGGGAAGTGTTGTTGCAGTTTTAGACATGGTGATGTCCCTGAGAGGGTGACATGTAGCCTTGGACTAAGTGAGCTGAGCATGGCTCTCTGGGGCAAGGTCATATCTGGTCGTGGGAGCCCCGAGTGCCAAGTCCGGAGGTGAGGCCGCACCCGCGGTGAGGAGGCCGGTGTGCGCGAGTCACGGCTCCTCCAAGACAGCTGTTGGAAAAGAGCAACAAATACAAGTAAGCAGTAAAACTTAATTCACTGAGGCCAGGATTAAAGTGCGTGTGTGTCCAAGTTCATGTGGAAAAGCATCCTGTGGGTGGAAGTGTCTGAACCTGCAGGACGTCGGGGCAGCCTGCACTTACACGTATGGGGCTGCATGAGCCTCTGTACAGAGTGGCACTGCCATCTTTTTCTGCTCTTTTATTTTTACCCTGGGATATAAATACACACTCTCCTCTCCTGGACCTACAGGAATCCTGAGCCATCTCCAGTTCCAAGTGAGCAAAGGGACCTGCTAGAACTGAACGAGCTCTGAGGAGGGCCAGCCTGCCGGGAAGCAGAGGGGGAGCCCCTTGGGACGGAGGTGTCACCTGAGGGTTGCTGCTGGCAGGAGTGCTGTGGAGCCCTGCCCAGAGCCCCTCTGTCAAACAAGCAGACCCCTCCCCCAGCGTGGCGCTGTCATCTGCCCCTTCTCTGGAGAGTTTACTTCCCCTGGTGAGGGCTGCCTCGCCCAGAGGTTATGGCTCGAAGGGGAGCAGTCCACGGCCAACAGGCGGACAGAGGCAAAAGGACCGCAGCCTGATCCCTTGCTTCTAGGACGACAGTCCTGTGGTGCAATTTATGCCCCAGAGCATCCCGGGACCAGGCCATGACTGGAACTTCCCTGAGACCACGTCCTTGCTCAGCCCCTTTCGCTTCCTTTCCTGTATCACCCCCTCCTCACAGTGTCTCCTGAAAAGAACGCCCTCAACGTGTGATCCGCCCTTAAATCCTAGTCTCTGGTCTGTGTACAAGGAACCCTACCTCCGTCACTTTCTGAATTAGTTACATTGCCGTGTGACACGTTACCCCGATTTAGCCGATGAACACAATCAACATTTATTTTCCCTCACACAGTTTTTGCGAGTCAGAAATTTGGAAGCAGCTTAGACTGTCTCGTGAGGTTGCATTGAAAACCTTGACTGGGGCTGCGCAGTCATCTGAAAGTGTGACTGGGGTCTGGAGGTCTGTTTCCAGAATCGTTCACTCATGGCCGGGAAGCCTGCGCTGGCTGTCAGGGGAGGTTTCAGTCCCTTGCCCTGTATGGATCTCTCCACTGGGCTGCTGATGCGTCCTCATGGAGCGGTGGTGACTTCCTACAGAAGGCGTGATCTGACAGAGGCAAGGGAGGTGCTGCCATGTTTTTTATGACCTTGCCCCAGAAGACATACAGCGTCATTTCTGCAACAGCTTGTTGATTACACAAACCAGCTCTATCCATGATCAGAGTGCACTACACAAAGGCATGAAAACCAACCAGGAACTGAGGCTCTTTGGGTGCCATTTTGGAATCTGGCTACCACACCCCCAAACGTGGACTCAGTGGTTATAATCCCTATGATCTTAAAGTATCTGCTCCTCCTTCTGGCTTCCTATGTATTTTTCCGTCTTCCAAAATGGACATCTTAAATTCTAGTCAGGTGACTCTGAAACTGGTCAGAGTCAGCAAGCTTAATGGATTTCTCTATCTTTACTCAAGGAAACAACTATGAACAAGACATTGTGTGTCGATGGCTCTGCTAATTCCTTATCACTCTAAACATCATCTTATCGTGGTTTGAATGCTGGTTGAGAATGATGGTGCGACCCATATTAAATGTGAAACCTATTCTCCCCTCAGGCTTCTGTGTTCAGGAACATTCTGTTTAGGCAATGCTAAGTGATGGGGGGGGATAAGTCATGCAGGACTGAGAAGTGGGAAGCTCGGGCCAGGAGCTGTGTTTCTGTTTTAGATACATGTCCAGCGCACAGATACAGAGGAATGCTGTTAATTTATTGCGAAACAGATATAACTCATTTTCATATTGCTTTATCATTTTCTTCTCTTTCAGGAATCTAGGGAAAAGGTTGCAAGAAAATCATGTTAGAAATCTGGTGTGGGGGTGGAGATGGGGTCTCTAGCATTGCTGTTTGGCATGAATTATGAATTTTCAGCATACACAGTACACGCGGGTTTGGTTTCTACTTGGGGGTATCGACCTTTAATCTCCTCCTCTCCTCATTAGGTTTAGGTCAGGCTCTCACGGCCCCCTCTGTCCGATTCTCTAGGAAGTGTCATTGAGGAGAAATAGACCACAAGGTTTTGGTGTTCGGCATACATACCTGTGTTTAAATTGCTTCTCCTTTTACCTATTTGCTGTGTCGTCTTGAACAAATAAATCAAGTTCTCTAAGCCTCTATTTTCTCATCTGTGAAAAATTAACACCTAATTCCCAGAGTGGTTTTCAAGATTAAGTGAGATTCTGCCTGTGTCAGCACTGCTCAGCACAGTGCCCAGGCACGGACCTCAGGAGATAAGTGGAAGCTGCCACATTTATTATCCATCCTCCGTAATATCTTCTTCAGTCACTTCCTCTGGATCCGATAACAACTGCTGTAGAGAGGGGTAGAGCAGGGAGCATTTTTACTTTGCTCTCAGTTGGGCCCTCTGTGCCTCAGGGCCAGTGATATGCTGGCACAGCCTCCTACTGGCTTATGAGATGATTATAGTTGACTCACCCCAACTCTGAGTTCAGAGATGTCATGTTGCTAGCTTGAAATCAGCCATGCTAAGAGTATTTACACCATGGCAAGTGGCCGCGAATGGAGTATTTTCACCATGGGTTTATAATGCAGATCTCCTTCCATCCAGAACCCGTTATTAAATATTTACCAGCACATATGCTCTCAGGGCTGTTTGTTCACAAAAACAATCTGAGTTGCTGGTCTGCCTTGCTAATCCCCTGCCTGATTTTACTTTTTCTACTGGACTACTGTAATAGCTTATTATTTTTTCCTAGGTTGCCACTCTTTCTTCCCATTTCTTTCCTTCACTATGATGTCAGAGAAGTATTCCAAAAGCACTGATTTCGACATGCTCAGAGATTCCTGCTCATAAACCTTCCATAGCATCTGTGCTATGGTGATGGTATGCCCATGATTTCTCAGAAGTGGGCTTTTAAGTAAACTGTCCCACCCTCTATACTTGATGGACCTGGTGTCCATAGTATATAGAATCTATGTGGAAAGAGCATGGGCTCTACCACAAGGAAGAGTGTGAATCCTAGCTCTGTCTCCTTGGGAAATTTACTTTCTTGTAGGGTTGCTGTGGGCTTACAAGTGTTAGTGCATGTACAAATTCTAAGAACAGTGACTGGCACACAGTCAGTGCTCAGTAAATGTCAGGTCTGGTTGTTATCCTTCTCGCCAATATGTAGCCTCCTCTTAAACCTTCCCTGTTCCATGAAAATGTCATGCTCAGTAGGACCTGATGCTGTTTTCCAAACTGAGGATATCCTTGCCTCTTCCCTTCCCTCTGTAAGTTCAACCACCATTTAAGATTGGAGACTAGCCTTACGTTATCCAAAAAGTCCCCCCTAACTTTCTAAGGCCATCTTTACATCTCTCCTACCTAAAAACTGAAATTCCAAAGGTGGTCCAATTGTTGGGTCATGTTCATTGTGGGTCAGTGCTGCATGGACAGAGGGATGTCAGTTTCTGCCTTTGTGAAGACTGGATTTGTGGTTGGAGTATGACTAAATAAGGAGTCCATCACAATAGGTGAAATGAGGCAGAATAGGGCCGGAAAAGCATAAAGGAGGGGCATCTTGTCCGTATTTGTGGATTTCAGGGAAGGTGTCCCTGAGGAAGTGACACATGAATTGAGAAAGCCAAAGGGCGTGGATGTTATTCAGATGGAGATGGGAAGAGGTGTGGTGGGGACTGGATTGTTCCAGAGAAAGAAAAGGGAGGCCCAGTGCTTAGAGATATCATGGCCATATAGAGGAGCTCAAGACAGTTCCTTGTGGCTGGAATATAGAGTCTTAAGGCTGAGAAGGTAAAGGAAAATACACCGAGATTGGGTCATCAGGGCCTTGGCTATACCTGAAATTGAGATAGTGTCCTGAGGAGCACAGGCGGTAAGCGGAAGAATGCCTCAGATCCTGGTTCTTACAGATCGCTGTTTAGCTCAGTTGGTTTCTCTGTTACCCCTAGCTATCTCCATAGATAAAACACTACTTCTCTGAATCCTAAGCTCATCGTCTCTAAAATAAGGTAAATACGTTCACAGTTTTGCTGAATATACTATAGGAGATAAAGTGAAAAAGTATGCCAGAAACCTGTAAAGCTGTCTACACGAGAGGGATAATTATTAATTTTGAATGGAGGGTGTGGCCTCTTGTATCCTGGTATACTGTGAAAAGTTAACACCCTAGCATTCCCCTACTTGGGAAAGTTGCTTAACTTTTAGATGTTGATATCATCATTTCCATTTCACAAATGAGGATAACACTTAATGCTTAAACACTAAAGACGAAGTGTTTATAGTGTGTGATTTTAAGACACAGACTAATGTTTGAATATTAACCTCACCACCCCCTGCCCACACACACACACGCACATATGTGCTCCAACTTACTTTTCTTACATAAAGGCAAAATCTATCCACATCTTTAAAAACAAAGCAAAGAATACCTAGCACAGAATCAGGCAATTAATAATAAATTATGTTATAATATTAAAATAGATGGTGGGATAATGATGTCTCTCCTGCTGTGTTTGGCGTTAGGTCAACTAAGTCAAAACCTCTGTGCTCAATTTTCCTCACCTCCAACGCATGTGCATGCGCGCGCGCGCACACACACACACACACACACACACACACTATCAGTTTTATCAGACTTTTTGATCCATTGATTTTTGGAGTGTTGGTTCAAATTTCTTAACATATATAACTTTCAGATTCCTTAGTAACTTGATACATAAGTTTCGGATTCCTGAATATACTTAACTGTTCTGAAAGCAAGCAGAGGCTCATCATGGCCTTTCTCCCTGGTTCCCTGATAACCATCAACACTGGATCTATTTGATAATTTCAAGCAACAATAAGATACACTCAGGTTTAAGATTCGAGTGTGTTTTAAAAGAAGTTCTCTAGTCTGCAAAATGCCGTCCAAGCTTTCCTAGGACCCAGGGAAACTGCCAGCAATTTTAGAGCTGCTTCCTTTATTGCTAGGGGTTTTCCACTGAATTACACATACTATTTGGCACATATACTGTAAAATATATGGTTTTCATTTTCTGTGACTAGATAAGCCTAGAGCACAAGAGATTAATTAAAAACAACAGGCTGTAGCGATTCCTCTCCCCACCTCTAGTTTTAGAATCATCTTAGCATCCCAATCTTTGGTCTGTGCTCATCAACATAATTTGGAAGCACGCTTACCCTCTCCTTACAGGTAGGATACTATAAAGGAGATGGGGAGACTGCGAAGTCATGGGTCTCTTAGGTACCTGAGAATGACCGGGGTCATTGGAAATAATGATCAGCTAGATGACTCAGGTTTTGAGTTCCCAGTTTTGCTTCAAGTGTGATATTTTCTTAACTGTGGTTTTCCTGGGATTGGCCTTTATTTTGGAAACCTGGCATTATTTAGAAGTTGGCTGATCTAAAGAGTACCTTCTAAAGTTATATCAGTTACTTAGTTCTGCCTCTGCAAAGCCTTCCATGTCTTACACAGATGCCTTTAGCCACAGTTCAAAGAGAGGCAGTATAGATACCGCGATGGCCTGCGAGTATGAGTGCAAATTGAGTAGAGGGACTTACTCAGACACAGACCAGGGTCTCCCCGTGTTTCTCCTGATGTCTCTCCTCTGCCGTGATCCTCAACCACCTGATGGTGAAATAACATAAGGAACTGGCCCTGCTTGCCTCGCCTCCCCTCATCCACCTTGCATCCTACTTTCAACAATGATTGCACGTGTACTCTGCCTGAGAAGCAAAGCTTGGTGCTCACTCTCTCGTTGCAGAGAGAATACTTATACACGTGGTTTCATTACAGCCATATAATAATCCTGTGATTTGTTGTCATCTTCCCGGAGTTCAGGACTGTAGATAGGGAGCAGGATGACTTATTGCTGAAGAGACAGGGAAACCCCCTCATAGGAGAAGTGGGATATAAGAAGGGCCTTGGAAAGTGGACAGGCACAAGGAATAGAGAGGTATTTCACCAAAGAATAAATATATCTGGTTGGAATACGGACACAAGTTCAGGAGTAAACATAAGGTAATATAAGTAAACTGTATTGTTTTATATGTCAATTGGCAAAAAGTTTTTTATCTTCAATGAAATTTCACAAGGCTGTTAATGGCCACATTCAGACATTAAGAGGGAATCTAATATATCTGCTATTCCATTTTCAGTAGTCTATTTAAAGATTTAAGGGGGGAAAATGCTCATATTTATTAATTAAATTATTAATTGGCAAAAAATGGAAAAATGATTGAAATTACCTACTACCAGGGGATGATGAAGTAACTGTCAATGGATGAAAATTATGTGGCTTTCCTAAATGATATATTTGAAGAGTTCATAATAATATAAAAGTTCCTAGGAAATATTAAATGGACAATTTAGGAGAAAATGTTTATATGCACGTATAATGAAAATTAGTTTAAACAAATACAATAATGCATAAAAGAAACACACCAACATGCCTCCAGGAGTTATTCTTGATATTTAATAATGAAAAATAATGGCTAGGATTTTAAGGATAGTGATTCAGGTGGGAGGAAGCTGTGTGAAAGATACCTTCATAGGAAATTCAGTAGGGTATCATCTCAGGCCTCCCAGTTGATATGGATCTTACTTAGAATCATTTTTAACAATTCAGCCCATTTCAAGATTTTTACAGTAAAAGTGGCAGAAGCTTCAGTAGGGCCCAGCAAACCAGCAGACCTTGATAAATAAACGGTAGTTTTAGTTTTCATTAAGCCAGACCTACCCCATGCTGGGTGGAAAGGCTCTCGCTCAGCCACGGTCATGGATCGGAATGGAGAGATCCACACTGTGGAGACAGACACACTTCATAGGATGACTTACTTGCCTGCTCAAAATTGCACCTCAAAAACCCAAGAACATATCTGGGGAAAAAAATTACACTTGATTTAAAACAAAAGAAAACATAGCTACCATATTTTCTTTCCCTCTGAACTCTTTCCTTCCTAATTAGGTTGGAAAAGTAGGAGACCAGGCTCCAGGATTGGCCCCGATGTTTGCTCACTGTGTGACCCTGGCCAAGGGTCTCCCCTGTTGGAGCCTCAGTTTTCCCGTCTATAAAATGCATTGCAAGGCAGCTTGGAGCAGCTGGAGATGGAGCTCAAGCCAGCGGATGCTAAGAATGAAATTTCTTAAGGATAAACGAGGGACCACAAAAATCCATGTATGTTTGTGTTTAATCTAACAATCTCCAAGTAAAATTTGCCTAGCAGCAGGATGTAATATAATCAAATTTTGTCATGGGCTGGACACAGGCATCTACTCCCATTTAAGAAACATGGGATATTTAATTGATTTTCAAGAGTCTTTCCAATCTTAGCACCCCAGCATCTCTGGGGTTTGAAGTCCCACCTACACCCCTCTGGGCTCCGCCCTTCTGAGATGGGCACCCAACCCCAAGATTTTCTTCAGCATTATTGTGGCATGCAGGAAAATAACTTAAGCTTATCTTTCTTCTCTAGGCCAGGATTTTGGCAAAGTGACCTCTGTCCTAAAACATATGATGTTTTCACAGCTATCAAGGATTAAGGAGGAGAAACTTTGTATCTACTAATATGTGTGCAGTCCCATCCTCTATCATCCGCAAACCTAGGGCTCAGTTAATATTTTTACTTCTAAGAATGATGTTAAAATGAATACTAAGTATAATAATAATAATACGTAATAATTATAATCTATATTAGAGATAAAAAGACTAATAACAGTAGTAATATTAGCTGAATCCGTTAAGGTTCTTTAGAAGAAAGTCACTGAGATGTCCCTGAGCAATCAGCAAAAAGGGAATTTACTAAAAGTATGTGGGATTGAAGGAGAATTGGACAATCAGACCTCAGCACGACCTGGGAGGTCTTGAGGTCGAGAGCCAGGGCTTTTTGAGAGAGAGAGCGGGAAGTAATAAACAACTTCTTTGAGCAACACTTACTGTGAGTTTTCTCCATCTATTCAATGCAATTAAAATTGTTGAAAGAGAGAGAGTAGCAGGTGCTGGCTGGGTTTATAGACTCATTGACCGAAAGAGGAAACAAACATTTCTACCTCTTTCGACAGTTGGTGTAACCACGTACAATTTGGTCACATATATTAACACTTTATGTATAGTGCATTATTCTTAATCCTCAGCACAAACTTTCAAAGAGATGTTTGGATACCTTTTCTCCAAATAAAGCCCCCTGGGGTTCAGAGAGGTTATGTAACTCACACAGGGCCACACAGCAGAGTTGCTGAGACTCAAACCTGGGTCTTTCTGATTCCAGTCTACAGTCCCAGGCTGCTCTCCATGGTTCTCATGCAGCAGAAAATGATCCCTTCATGGTCCAAACCCTGCTTGGTTGATTCAGTTTGTCTTCTAAGTCATCTGATTGTCTTTCTCTTCTGTTTTGCAAAGTTCGATGTCCTGAATCAAAAGGAAAATATTCAGTGTGACAGCAAGTCTCTCTGCATGCCTGTCGGTCGTCTTACTCTGCTGCCACCCGACATTTATTCCCTTTCTTTCTAGAAACAGCCTGCCATTTTATTATATATTCATTTATTTGGATAGTGTCTGACTTCCTACTTAAATCTATGTCCTTTAAAGAGCAAGGGTTTTTTTATTCTCAGTTTCTAAAAGAGGTACTTGAAAAATATTTCTCGAAGGAATGAATGCAGCTGATGGAGGCAGACCAGGTGACAAATTTAACTCCTTGTCCAGTAACTAATTCAGAGTCTATTCCCCAGTTCAGCTCTTCTTCCTACTTCCCAATTTCAGGTAATTTCTCCTCCATTCCCCTAATCAATGAGGCTTAAATCTCTCAAGTGTTTCTGTGAGTCCCTGTGTAGACCTTTTAGCTGAATGCCCACGCCGGCAACACACCCAGTGGGAATATCAGTTGCATAAAACGGAGCTACAGGACACATTCCCGACTCATAGTCCCCATTCCTTGCCCTATTTCCTTAACCTTCTTCTTAGGGTTTGATCATCTTGGCACGAGGCCTCACTGACCAGTTTGAATTGCACGTTTGCTTTGCTCTTCAGACTTGCGTCTCAATGCCATTGTCTCAGCAAGGACCTTGTCCCTTTTGTTTCTTCTGGACAGCTATTCTGGCACCCCAACCTGGTGATATGACCCAAAGCATGAAGGCGAGTGCCCCTCCCGTCTTGCTCAGCAGGTCTCCAGGACCCCCAAACCTGTGCACAGCTCCGTAGCAGAAGCACACCCATCCACCTGTGTTCCCCCGGGTGGTAGTCAGAAACGTTAGCCCCCTCACTTCTCATGTCCACTCAAGTCCCAATTTGTGCCATCTTCATTCTGCTCAATCTCTCACCATCTTTTCATTCCCGGGGCAGCTAACTACAGTTCAGGTCTCCATTACCTGTCACCAGACACAGTCCACCGTCCTCCTTCCTCCGCTGCCTGCCTCCGGCCTCACCCTCTCAGACTCTGAGGGAGTTTGTAACCTCCCCAGGCACAGGGCGGACCAGAGCTTTTCCAGCAGGGAGGCCCATGGGAATCGCTCTGTGTGCAGAAGGTCCCTCCATCAGCCCAGCACCTTGCAGGACCTTTGGGGGCCCTCCTCCCAACAGAATGGCCTGCTCTCCACTCCTATCTCTGGCCGCATCTCCACAGTCTACCCACACTCACCCGAAACAGTTCCTCTCCTCCTTCGCTCTGATTTGTTTTTTTCTTCAAAGGGAAAATATGAATCAGGAACCCCTCACTGCCGTTTCCCACCCTCTGGAATCTTACCCGCGTTTCAGGACCAAGCTCGTTGCTGCTTTTTCCATAACATCTTCCCTCATCTCTGTGGTCAAAATCGATCTCTCTCTTGCTCTCTCTCTCAGCTCCTGTTACATTTTCTGCTTTTCTTAGAAGACAAGTAGCATCTGCTTTGCATCATGCCCGGGGTCTGTCCACCACACCAGACCAGTGATTCCCAAGTGGGATTTTTCAATCCCTTGACAAAGAATCACCCAGGAAGGGGGACATTGAGGAAGGGCTCCTGTTAAAATGAATATTCTTTGACCGACACCAGGTGTGAACACCTGTTCTTCACGCTGTCTGGCATTTATTCTTGTTCTTTCCAGAAACAGGGTCCTAATTCCCCTGTGGGGAATTTCTTTCCCCTAATTCACATTCAGTCTCTACAGGATAATCATGGAAGGTGCTGTGCTCTCTTTCATTAAGGGGCAAGCAGGTGATACGTTCCATCCTGTTCCTGGCTTTCTGAATTTGAAGCAAAAAAAAAAAAAAGTTCTCTGAAGATTTATCCATTTGTTCCCCCAACCTGAAATGCCCCCTGCATTTTTGACTAAATTAAATTTTGAAAGGAAAGTATTGTAAGGACCCGTGATACCTCATGCCATGAGGACTTATGGCATCTCATCAAATAGAAGAAAAGCTGAACATTTAGCCCCAGGAAGGGCAGCTACCAGGGTCATTTTGTTGCTGTAAACCTAAGAAATAAAAGAACGATGGATTCGTAACATTTGGGATAAGAACCAAGAGACAGGCATTCCTAGATTTTTAAAAATAAAAAATTTTTGGAATAGTTTTAGATGTACAGAAAAGTTGTGAGGGTGGTAGGGGGTTCCCTTATACCTCACACAGTCTGGTGTTAATATTTTTCTTCTCTATTAGTTCCTGTAACTTAAAACACCCACTGTGCTACATTTGTCAAAACTAAGAAACTGACATTGGTACATTACTGTTAACTGAATTCCAGACTTGGATCTCACCAGTTTTTCCGTTAACGTCCTCTTGCTGTTCCAGGGTCCAATCTGGAGTATATTGCATTTCGTCGTGTCTCCCTCGTGTTCTTTGGTCTGTTAACAGTTTCTCAGTCTTCTTGCTTTTCATGTCCTTGGCAGTGTTGAGTCGTACTGGCTGGATGTCTTGTTGAATGTCCTCTCTCTCTCCCCGTGGTTTTGACAGCACACGGGACTCTAAGCATCTCACGTCTGTACCGTCACTGTCGCATGCTGCATGTTCAGTGTGTGCCCAGCACAGAGGCATTTGTGAACACGTGCTGATGTCATGACTGCTGCCTGCCTCGCTGTCCTGCATCAGGCTTCCTCACCCCTGTGTTCCCCCACTATACCTGATCACCGTGCATTTGGTGACAGGACTGGAGCAGCTCCCACCATGCAATGGAGCTGAGTGCATTAGACTTGGATAGGGTTTTCAGACAAAAACAATCACGTAATGACAAAGGAAAACTCTAATTGCGATCATCTGACCACGTTTTGACATCTTTCTTTCAGTTCATTCGTGAATGTGTTGCTCAGGGCTCAATCAGGTAAAATGAAAGGAAGAAAAAAGGGACTGCTGGACCCTCATTAGAGCTGGGAAGACAGGCCTTTGCTGTAGGCATGTTTATAAATTTAAACATATTTCAGATGCTTTTGCGATGTTGCCTGTTCCGGTTCAGTGGTTGGAGGGAATGCGTTGGGGGCGGGGTGGAGCGGGCGGTGTTTCATCTGATCGAGCTGCTGCAGGATTGTGGGTGCCCTTAGCTCTGCCAACGGGGAAATACCGCCATGCTTGGGGCTGGTGCTTCAGAGTTCAGCTGGACAGACTCAGTTCCAACACTGAAGACACCAGTCAAAAACACTTATCCAGTACAGCTTAGTGGGTCTTCACACTGTATTACGTACATCCCATACGTAAATGTCTAATGCAGATACCGTTCTAAAAGGTCATTTTAGTACTGGCGAATACTAAATGTTGAAAGAATAAGGCTTGAGAGAAGAATGTTCAAGGCCAGGAGGCTCTAAGTGGCAAAGCTGGGGGTAGACCTCAAATCTCTATGGAGCCCAAGCCAGCACTTTGATCATTATTTTTCAGAGACAGCAAATGCTGCCTGCCTTCTTTCCTAGTATATATGTAGACATGCATTCATCTATCACTCATTTATTATTGTTACTATTAAATAAAATATCTTTCCTGTTTCTGCAATTCAATATACTTTATATCTAGCGTTATATAGTACATCATTCTTCAAAATTTGGTCCATGAGACAAATGCATCAAAACCCCATTGAGAGCTTGTCAGAAATGGCCGTTCAGGAATGGGCTAGTCTAGACTTCCTGAATCAAAACTCTGGGGGTGGGGCTGGAGCTTTACAGACCAGCCCTGCAATTGATGAAAATTCCTACTGAAGTTGGAGAACCTCCATTGTAGAGTAAGTAGTATGCAGGACTGGAATCACGGGACTTGTGTGGTTTCAGTTCTGTGACTTTCTAGTTGGTTAACCGTGGACAAATTAGAGCTTCATCTGTAAGATGGGTAGTTTCTCATTTTGCATGGTTGCTGTTAAGGTTATAAGAAAAAAATGTGGATATGAGCCTGCCATCCCTGAGAAATAAAGCATCTCACAGTTCTCAATAAGTAGGATAGCGAATGCCAGCATACCATGATGCTGGAATGATGTATGTTTCTTATCTGATGGCAGGAAGGCTTTGAGGTGCTTTACACAACCACAAATAGTACAATGGAATTGGAACAATCCCTAGAGGGACTTGTGCTGAAAGGATTGATATGAAAACGCAACAGCCAGGTGGAAGGGTAATATTTAATAGCACAGCCTCTAGACTAGGATTTCACAGGCTCAGCACTGCGGATACTTTGGGCTGGATCATTCTTTGTTGTGAGGCTGTCTTGAACATGGTAGGATGTTTAGCAGCACTCCTGGCCTCTACCCGCTAGATGCCAGCAGCATCCATCCCCTGATTGTGACAACCAAAAACATCTCTAGACATTGCCGAATGGTCCCAGAAGGTGTGGGATGTGGGGGTGGGGGGGGGAGGTAGGATTCACCCTGGCTGACAACTGCTCCTGTACGAGAGACAGAACCGGTTCAAATCCTGCCTCTACCACTTAACCATCTGTGTAGACTTGGTGATGTGTTTAATCTCAAAGCCTCAGTTTTCTTAGCTGTAAAGTGGAGGGGGGATAATACTCTAAGTCTCTACTCCGCAGGGTCATTCTAAGGATTACATGAGAAAACGTACATTAAGAATGTAGCAAAATTCTTGGCTCTATGTTTTTCATGGATGGGGCGGGGGGAGAAGGTTATTAAATCTTAGAATTTTGCTAGACTTAAAAAACAATTGAAATATACATTCCTCCTTTTCTTCCTTTTTACAGAAAGGGATTTTTGAAAATCTGAGAATTCTTAACTTCATGTCCGAAACCATGAACTGAGGGGATTCTTATTGGCATGTGGACACTGAAACGTCTGAGCCGAATCAGATGTTATTTCCCTAGAATCAGAAAACCCTCGATGCCTAATGCTCTGTAGAATACTGCCATTTTGGACTGGCTCATGCCAAAACTTTTCATCAGGCTGCAAGTGAAATCGTTTCTCTCTTCTTGATAGGAACATGCTGGTTGGACCCCCAGGCAGAGTTGAGACTCCAGAGGTGTTTGGTTTAGCTCGGTCTGGCTGTTTGGAACACTGACTCTGTAGATGGCTGATCTTTCAAGAGAATGGGAGGTTTTAACATTTGGGACAAATTAACCAGTTTGACAAAAGCAAAACAGTTCCCCTTTTAAGATGAAGTGCTCCTTAAGAGCCTATACAGTTTCCAGCCCAGACCGTACGTTTCTCCTCCCCCGTCTGGTCTGAAGGGGCATTGGAACCCAACGTGTGAATAGATAATCAGACGTGGTTCTCCTGTGGGCTCCGCTCCGCAGAGTTGAGTGATTAGGCCCCGATAACATTCTCAGTCGAGTCTGAACTTGGCCTGAACCCAGAGCTTTCTGCTTTTTCTGCCATTCTTGTGGACGACTTTGGTGTGTGCCCCCACCCCCACCTCTAATCATTTGAATGCTTTCTCTTCTATTGTTTCTCCATCAGCAATAACCATACTACGAAGCCTGAAACTCTTGGCATAGGCCCAGTCTTCATGAATACTAATCAATAACCCAATCCTTTCTTCCAAAATCCCTCCTCTGTCTTTGAGGAATGTCACAACCTGCCTGCAGTTGGTTAATGAATGTCACAAGGAATCAAGTTGATGGATATCTGCTGCTTTCAATTTTTAGTAGCTTCCCATGGTGGCAGGATCACTTACAGGTTACCCACCCTTTGATTAAATACTTCCAGGGACATGAATCTCATTACCTTACAAAATAAGCTGTTCCCTTGTGGTACATTGTCCGCTGTTATTCTCCCTTGTAGCGGTCTGATTGTGTTCTTCCTAATACTTAGCAGCATCTATAACTATTTATTTGCTTATTCATTGGCTACCTGGGCCCCCTCCCCACAATAGATGCAAGCTCCTGAGGACAGGGACCTTCTTGCCCTGGTGCACATTTGCTTCTGATGTTCTCTTTGACTATTAGCCGAATCAAAAGATGAAAAAGTGAATTGAATAGTTCACTGCTTGAGCTAGACAGTTCTCTTGGCGTGCAGAGTTTATGTCTGTATTTATATTTTACCCCATCACTTAGCCTGGGTGCTCACATAGAATAAGCATCATGATGTGTTGGAAGGAATATAGAGTCGAGTCAGATATACCTATGTTAAAATCCCACTTTTCCCACTTGCAAGGGCCTCCAGTAATTAACATTTCTGAGCTACAATTGCTTCAATCTGTGAAATAAGTTTAACTATAGGGTAGTACCCCACTCAAATGTTGTAAAGATTCAAAGAGATTTCTTCTCTAAAGTACATAGCGGTGCTTGGCACATAGTAGACATTTGGTAAATATGATTTGAATTACACCGAGAAGGACAGGTGATTATTACCTACATGGTCAGGAGAGACCCAGGGCCCTAGGGATATGGGTGTGGCCCATCTATCTATCACCCTCTAAGCTGGACTCCGTGTTTTTTCAGAGCTTGGCAGACTAAAATGACCTGTTCGTTCATTCTTGAAAGCCATTTTTAGTCTACCAGGCTTCTCCAGAAGTGTGCCCACAGATATGGTAACATCAGTTCAGTGGGACTCTGCACTTTGGCCAACTGCCATACTTATGTCATAGCATAATTGATCTCAAGCATACATTTATTTTCCTTTCCTTCCAATTAGTGGGGGCCCGGATTTATAAACCATGTATTCCCCCAAATGTGCCTGGATTCTGGATGCAGCACAAAAACTCCACACACACACACACACACACACACACACACACATTTCAGGCATTTGTCTGTCACTGCCTTAAATTAAGAATGAATCACAGTCAGTTTAAATCTCCCAATTTAATAAACAGCAGATCTCCCAAATGTCAGAGTGTCTAGTTTTTTGCGAAGTCTTTAACTTGTGGTTCATATTTCAGACTAAGGAAAAAAGTGGTAAATGACATGAAATAAAGAGGAAAAGGGTGTCATGGGAGCAGATGGGTTGCTCACTAGGCCAAGAATGTGAGGACAAGTGGTTTGGGGCCGGTCTCTGCCATGCAGCTGGACCACGCACAGGCCTTCTGGTCTCTGTGGACCCTGCCTGGGGTCCCAAGTTCTGATTAGTATAGCCTGGACTTCTGCTTTATGATGGGTGGTTAGTTCTTGAGCAACATCTTTACCAAGATGTGTCCAGAGAAGGCCTTCCAATTCATAATAGGATGTCAGCTTCCCAGGGCCCAAGGAGACCTCATCTCTGCCTTCATTTTGCAAAGCTATTTTGACCATGGCCTGTACTGTATCAAAGCTGTGCTTTTTTTTTTTTTTTATTGTTGTTGGTATTGTTCATGGGAAGACTATTTAAATTAGTGGGATTTGGGGAAAGGGCATGGAAGCAGGAGTTGGTCCTAGGCCTGGATCATCCATAAACTTTTTATGGGTCCTAAAAGGAGTCTCTAGACCCTTGTTTTCTCATCCATGAAGAAGGCCTCGAATCAGTTGCTTTAAAATTGTTATCTGGACAGCATCAGGAGGTTTCTCGATAACAAAGATCTGCACCTTCCACCTATACTCTGACCAGAGCCACCTTAATGTAGTAGGATGCATGATGGCCACAAACGTGTCCACATCCAATCCCTGGACCTATGACCGTGTTTCCTTACATGGCAAAAGGAACGCTGCAGGTGTGATTAAGTGAAGGATCTAGCGGTGGGGCGCGGGGGGAGTATCCTGGATGATCCAAGTACAGTCAGTATCGTTAGGAAACTCCTTCTAAGCGGGAGGCTGGAGAGTCGGTGAGAGGAGATGTGGTGAAAGATGCAGAATGAGGGATGCAAAGACGTTATGTTGCTGGCTCTGAAGATGGAGGAAGGGGCCACCAGACGGGATGTTCAGATGGCTTCCAGAGGTTAGGAAAAGGCAAAGAAATGGATTCTATCCTAGACGCTTCAGAGAGAAATACACCCTGCTGATACTTTGATTGTAGGATTTGTGACCTTTAGATAATAAACAACTTGTATTGTTTTCACCCACCAAGTTTGTGGTAGTTTGTGACAGCAGCTGTAGGAAACGAATATACCCACCTTTATTTGAGATTCCTATCAGGATTTTGCCTAAGATGTCAACTGAGGGAGGATTTCAGGGGTTCAAAATGTTTGCAAGCCACTGTGACAGTTGGTCCCCGGGGTTCATTTCAGTTTGAAACAACTATGACTGAGTCATTAATATCAAAGGAGAACTCTGGGGACAAAGAACATGGTTGCTTGAAGTCCACATGGGGACTAACACACCCGTTTTGTCATATCCTTCTGCATTGTCAAGCCTGCTGTGCTCAGGTATGGCCCTCTTCCCCCCTTCAGGCAGCCAACCCTGCAGGGTGTGGGGGAAACCTTTTGCTCTTCCAGGATGCCCTCCCTGGGAGGACAATGTAGAGGCTGTTTCCTCTCCTCGCTCAGGCACTTCCTGAGATAGCTCCAGGAAGCAACTCCTGTGTCAGGATGGCTTCTC
This sequence comes from Eonycteris spelaea, assembly GCA_003508835.1. Lineage (NCBI taxonomy): Eukaryota > Metazoa > Chordata > Mammalia > Chiroptera > Pteropodidae > Eonycteris > Eonycteris spelaea. Next base: position 8,304,335 of record PUFA01000026.1, on the reverse strand, counting down.
TGATAACCTCTAGTGAGTGGTCTGTGTGAGTGCAAACTCCAGGAGGGCAGAGCCACTTCTTTTTTGTTCACCACAGTGTTCCCCATACCAGACCTGTCGTAGCTGCTCATTGACTATTTTTGGAACAAATGACTAAAGAAATGAGTAAAAGACCACTGGCTCTTGTGGGGATACAAAATGGTACTGATGCTCTTGAAGACAGTTTGGCAGTTTTTACAAAACTAAATTTAGCCTTCCCATAAGATCCACTGATCACGTTCCTTGGTATTTACCCAAATGTACTGGAAACTTATGCCCATCCACATGTAAACCTGCACATAGATGTTTATAACAGCTTTATTCATAATGACCAAAAGTTGGAAGCAACCAGGGTGTTCTTTATAAGGTGAATGGGTAAACAAACTGTGCTCCATCCAGACAATGGAATATTATGCAGCACTAAAAAGGAATGAGCCACCAGGCCACAAAAAGACATGGGTGAACCTGAAATACATATTACTAATTTAAAAAGGCCAATATGAAAATACTATATGCTATTATTCTGACTCTATGACATTCTGGAAAAGGTGAAACTCTGGAGATAGTACAAAGATCAGTAGTTGATGCAGGGTAGTGGGGAGGAAGACATGAATAGGCAGAGCACAGAGGATTTTTAGGACAATAAAACTATTCTGTATAATATTATAATGATGGATGCATGTCATTATGCATTTGTCCAAACCCATAGAATGTACAACACCAAGAAGGAACCCTGATTTAAACTGTGGACTTTGGGTGATAATGATGTGTCATTACATGTTCATTAATTGCCACTCTGTGCCACACTGGTGGGGGATATTGACACAGGGGGGAGGCTGTGCATATGTTGGGATGGTGGGGGGGATATGTGAGAAATCTCTGTGCTTTCTACCCAATATTCTGTGAACTTAAAACTGCTCTAAAAATTAAAGTCTATTTTTAAAAAGCTAAAAGAAAACCTCTAAAGAAAGACCATGGGTCTATACCTGCAATTTCCTAAACAGACCATGCTTTTCGTGCCTCTATGCCTTATCAACACTGTTACCCTACAAGGTATTCCCTTCTCTCATTCTCTTACTTTCTCTGAACGACTTATTATCCAGGATGCTTCTGAAAACTTTTCTGACTCCCCCACCCCCACACATGTCAGTGCCACCCAGGCTGAGTTCTATGTCCTTAATTTTGTCCTCAGTGCCCCCCCCACACCCCCTCGAGCCAACTCTATTGTGGCATGAGTCCATGTTGCACTGTCACTGTCAGTACTTATTCATGCGGCCTACTGGTTGTGAGTCCTTGAGCTCTAAAAACGTTCTATAGTTTTGCATTCCTGAGGTCCAACATGATTCCTCACATATGGCCAGGTTCAGTCAATATTTGCTACTGAATGATTGAGGTTAAAAGACTTGAACATCAAGATTGTTACCCTCTATTTAGATAACAGTTTAAATTCAGCTGTCTTAATGTTTAGAGATTTGTAAATAAATTATTTAAAAGAAACTTGGATAAAAAGTAATGGTAACTAAGAGTCAACAGATTCAGTCATGTTTAATTCCACCTTCCTGGCTTCAGAACAGGACAGATTAGAGAGAGAGAGAAATGTTAAGGCTATAATATCTCTGGTTTTTAGCAAGGCATATGATAGTCATTGGGAAAATCAGAAAAATATGGCTAGATTATAATACACTGAGCGACAGAGTTAGTATCCAAAGTGAGATTGATAGCCTACAAGTAACTGGAGGTGTTTGATCAACAGAGAGAAAAATAAAAGCACTCATTTGGAGCATTATAGGAGTGAATAGAACATTAGATGGGCATGGGACCAGGTAGGAGTCTGTCATCTTATGAAAATATATATATTCATTTTAGGTACTAGAATTCTCAGGAAAAAAAAAAAGTACTTCATTCTCACCATAACAGCAGTTCTTTAGTCTTTTAGGACCTTGTTAGCTTAATTCTGGCCAGTTATTTTTTACAGCTTTCGTGAGTCTAATTCAAAACACATTGAGAAGCCAAACCTTTGCTGGGCTTGAGAATGTAGCTAATAAAAAGGCAAATACATCAAGTTTGCCAAACACTGCAAAAGAGAAGTATATGACACCAGCTCTAATGTGAGAAATTGTAGAGCCTTATTTTTGTTCTCCTTGTGATAGGAAACATAAGGGCTGTCTCATACTCTTGGAGAAAGGCCCTCACAATACTTAGCAATGACTTTAAAAATATCATTATTATCTAATAAGAAGACCTTTCACATCATGGCAATGAGCTAGGTATAATGCAGCATTGCCCTTCCCTCGGGGGAGCTCCCTGCAAGGCTATGCCTCTCGAATTTAGTGTCCTTTGGCAGCCAGAGAAACCTCATGTCCCGTTCAGAAACCAAAACCTTACATCATAGTCCCCAAGGTGATGTTGTAGTCATGCAGGTGGCTGCAGAAGAGCTGTCACGAGGGCCCTTGTAGCCCTCGGGAGTAACCTCTCTAAGCCTTCATCATCTGGTTCCCCAGTCAGTGCACATATGGGCAGCCAAAGCAGTGCCCCCTACTCGGAAGACCTTCGTGGAAGCCCTGCGGAAGGAGGACCCGCTGGCCCGTTTCCTCTCAGGGTAGTGAATGGCTGTGCTGAATGAGCAATGGCTTCTCTAGCTTATTGCAAGCAAGAGCCATCAAGCGCATTCAAAGTCTAGTGCATTTTATTATAAAAATTCAGTCGTGCAGATTTCAGTGCCCTTCACATAGCCGGTGAGCAATAAGTTTATGTTGGGTCACATTTTCCTGTTGAATTTCGAGCATAATCCTGGGCTGCCTGGAGAACAACTTTCTACTGCTCCAGGTAGAAGGATGAAACTCCTTAATGTGGCTCCTGAGTGTGGTCTCTCCGGAGGGTCTTTCACCTCTCACACCTGCTCCTCTTTCCACAGACAGGGCCTTCTGCATATGCTGCTCCTTCCACCACTCTAGGTGTTCTAACTCTTCTTTCCCTCCTCACCTGGGCAACTCCAGCTCATTCTTCAGACTTCAACTCCGCCATCAATTCTGCTGGAGGCCTCCCCTCCTTTCCCTGCCAGGTCCACACGCTGTGCCCTCGGACATCATGTGCCTCTCCTTTCTAAGCACTTAGTGACATTCTAATTTTCCATTCACCTGAGTGATTAGTGATCAATGGCCATCACTTCAACTACACTAAAATTGACAAGAGGGCTTCTGGGAGGTTGTTGTTGTTGTTGTTGTTGTTGTTGTTGTTTTGCATATTTGGTCTCAACATAGTGTATAGTGTTTGCCATATCCTAAGGCCTCAATAAATCTTTGTTGAATGAATGAATGAACAGATGAACAAATTTGCTTGATTGCTGCCATCAGCTTGTTGATACCCACCTCTCTGGGCTTCAGTTTTATTCTATAGCATCAAAAGAAGAATGTACTTCCTACCTTGTAGGATTTTTATTAGAGTCATATGAAATACTGCACAGCATTTGGCATATTATAGAAACTCAAATATTTGCTGAAATAAATGGCTGAACTTAAAACATTTGGCAGCATCTCACAATTGTAACATACCTTACATTTTACATTTTATCTTTACTCAGAAAACATCTCACCCTGGGCTTTCTTTTTCTTTTTCCCACTATAATTTCACTGCTTGATATTTTTCTCCCAAGTTCTCCATGGCTTGTAGGCATGGTCTTAGAGTAATAATACTAATGTCATACATTTGTATATTTCTTATAAGTTTATGAATTGTTTAGCAGCATTATTCATACATTCCATCAACAGTAGTAGATTAAAAAAATACTCTGGTATATTCACATAATGGAGTATCGCACAACAATGAGAACAAATGATTACAGATACAACCATATGGTCGCATCTAATCACAATGTTGAATGAGAGAGGGATGTGAAAGAGTACATATTTCATGATCTCATTCATATAAAGTCTAAAATGAGACATAATTAACCAGAATAGTGGTTCCCCTTAATGACAGATGGGGTTGGAAGTGAGCAAAGGGAGCTTCCGGGTCATGCTCTTGATCTGTGAGCAGTTCACACAGGTACACTCGGTGTGGGGGAACTCGCCAAGCTGTGTACTTGTGAAAGGCACACTCTTTTTTACCTCGATGAAAAGTTTATAAATTGCTTTTCCGTACACGATTTAATTTAATTTCTACCTCAACTCTGTGAGATCAATAGGGCAAGTATTTTTAATTCCATTTTAGAGAAGAATAAAATGATACCTGTAGGGTAAATGCTTTCACGAAACTCACATCTGTCTCACGTGTTATAGCTGAGACTGAAATCTAAGTGTTCTTAGTCTAGAACTCTTTCCATTAGACCGTTTTCCTCAGCAGGTAACAAAATACCTTTTAAATGTGCACAGCTCCCAGGAGCCCATAAGGAGTGGTATGAATGGTGGAAACCTGAAGTAATTGCCTAGGGTCTTATCTTGGATTGGTGGACTTTCTGATACACTGTAAAGCTCTATGTTGGTGGCTGCCTGCTTGGCTGTCCCCCATTTCTAGTTGAGATAAAATAGAGAGATATTTATAATGGTGGACTCTCCTGCTTGTACCACCTCCCATATCAGCTGCCAGTGGCTGTAAAGGGAGGTCCAAATGAGTTCCAAAGACTGAGACAATGACATTGAGGACATATACAGAATATGACACTGTTGAACAGATGTTCAGCAGCTGGACTTCTCTCACACATCTAGTCAGGTCCCAGATGAACTGATTCTGTTTGTGTTCTCCTGTTCAGCACCCCATGTGCTAATCCTTGCAATGGGAAGGCAGAGTCCTGGCTCACACCTCATCACAGAGGGCTTAATGCAGGAGAAGAGATTTTGCAGAGCTCTTTAAAGACACAAAGGGCTTGGTGATTGGTGGGAGGAAAAAAGGTTCCAGATGTACGTATACTACAGGAGTGAAGTCCAAGTTCACAGGAAAACTGGCTATAGGATTCTATGGGTGCAGAAGACACATAAAGGGACAAGGAGAGATATGAGTCTATTGCTTCTAAAGATAGAAAATGTTCAAATATCATTTTAAGGTTCAGAGCTTGGACTTATCAGCTCCAGGGCCAGAGCCTAAGGCTTCCAGCTTCTAGGCCAGTGCCTTCCATTGTAATCATCTGCTGTGTGACCTTAAGCCAGTCATTGCACCACTCTGAGCAGGAATATGATGCTTGACACTACTGGGGCTTGTGGTTATGCCCTTAGTTTGACAATGCATCCTAGCAAGTACAGTCTGTTGGTGGATAAGGAACAGGAAAACAAGTTTGAGGAATCATAAAAATATGTTCCACTGAAGTTAAAAAATGAACATTCTATACTTTCCTTTGCAAAAACAACAAATACATACTTCAAAATACTTGATAGGACATATCTAAATAGAATCTTTATTAAAGAGAAAGCATAGCATTCTTTGACTCCCTCCTTTCAGGAATCGAGATTATTTTTATTTGCTTTTGTATCATTTTCTTACTATCTGAAGTTGCATCCTGTCATGGGACTCCGCTTGGACCCATTTTTGTGTTGGCTTCGTTGAAGAGTGCAATATTTTTATTTTTATTTTCTGAAAATTGAGGTTCTATGAAATCTGGTTTATTTTCCCCAATAAAACACACACACAAAATACGTATGTTGATTTTCTTATATATCTTTTGCTTCTTCATGGACTTTCATAGAAAGTTCCCTTGTAATAAAGACAAATGTACTTGTGCCCCTCGCAGAAGTTCACTAATCAGAGTTCATATCCCTTTCACACAAATATTCCAACCTGCCAGGTTTTCAACATATTTAGAGCAGTCCAGCATACATTGCGGACATTCATCTTATATTTTGAGTAGGACGCCTTAGCTGTCGTCCTTAGGTCTCACATATCTCAAAGCTTATGTTTTTACCTCTGGATGGCTTCAATCAGCGTGATGGACGTGAAGCACTGGCTGTTGAAAGTGGGTTCTACTCTGGTGGACTACTGCTTATTTTGGCTTTGTCTCTCTCTTGCGATATCATATTTTATCGAGTGCATAATTTCCTATCAGCTTCAGACACCAGAGTCACCAGCTGAGGAAAAGTTGGGAGGCCAGCCTTTGACAGTGGTAAATTTGACTGTGCTTTAAAAAACCCCAACCAACACACACCATATGCTGCCATGCAAGGGAAGACTTATTTCATGGTTTAAACTTAATGGCCCGAGATTTCAGCATGACATGAATGATATGGAAGGGAAGTACATTTGGATGATAAGATGAGGATAATTCGTACTGGAAAATTATTTGCAATTGTGATAAATAATCCCTGGCACATAATAATAGAAAATCTCAACCCTTGAACTGAATTATGTATGTTTGTATCCCATAAACAAGGTAGAAAATACATTTTTTAAACTGCTGTGTTTGCAAAGTTCTTTCATTTCCAAGCCATCCTCATTAATAATCATAAAGAAGCACATTTCTAAGCTGAGAATCACATTAATCTCCCCACACGTGACCCGATCGTGCACTTTGGGGAAAGTGGATGGGATGCAGTTGCCTTTGTGTGTAATTATTGTTGTTTTGTTTTTCTGGTGGATAGCTTGGAAATGCGGGGAGAGGGGTAAGGGCTGATGGAGAAACCAGTAAGATAAAAAATGACTTTTCAATAAAATTAGCCTTTTTGTGTTTGATCACTAAAACAATGATAGAATAAAGAGATGAGTGTTTTTTTCTTTCTTCCTACACTCTGGGAAGGTGAGAATAGAATAATGTTTCTGTTCTTACTCATGAACCCCACCATCATATCTGGAAAAGTTGATGGTGAGACTTAACAGAACTTTTCTTTTGAAAGCCTGTGCTTATAAATGTTATAGAGTTGGACTTTAGAGGAAGGGGAGGTTATCCAAGGGTTGGGGGACAGGGGAATGGTTAAATACAAGAAAGAACATGAGAATTCTTCAAGAAGAAGATAGGGATGGCAGTGGGGGAAAGGAAAGGGTGGAATGAAGCAGACAAAAGATGAGCTAAACGAGCAAGTTTGGCTTGTACCTGCCTGCATGGCGGCCTTGTGGAGAATAGGTTTTGCATGGTGCATGATGACTAAGTGATTGCTATGAAAGTTGGACACTAAATTTGGGACCTTGAGAGAAGTGAAGGTTCCCTGTGGTCAAACGTGCAGTCAGGGGAGAAAAAAGACTGTCTTATTCTGTCAGGTCCTGCCCTGTTAGACTACTTACAGATGACCAGTATACAATGGTGGCTCGGATGATCTAGCCAAAGGAACAATAGTAATGATGGAAACCACCACAATAGATCAAAATCAGGCCCAAGTCCATCTTCTTAGTATGATATACACCCTGCTACCCTCTACCATGTCAGCTCTGCTTCTATCTGTTTATTTTTCCAAGGTGCTTCATAAGATTATGTCCGAAAAAGGAATCCTTTTAATAAAAATCTAAGCTTGAGGACCATTGATTGAGTTCAACTTCTGCATTTATCAGAGGCAGGAACATAAGTCCAGAAAGATTAATCCCCATTCATACAGTGGGGGAAGGGAATACAAAGCCACTTCAAAATAATGCATGGGAGGGTCAGAGAACGTTGTCTTCACTCCTCGCAGGTTATCGTGAGGGTCAAAGGAGATCAGTGTATGAAATTACTGAGTGTGTAATCAGGCTTTATTACCTCTGTCACTTAACCTATTGAGTAAACTCATCAAATATGTAGTTTTTATTAAGCATCTATGACTATTTATGACTATTATTTATCACTATAAAGACAGTTATTACTATTATCCTGTTTTAAATGACCCTAAAAACTTACAGTACTTCTATTTTAAGAAACATGGTGAAATGCTTTCAAGTTTAATTCTACAATCAAAAGAGAGAGAGAGATTACCTGGAGTTTGGTACACAAAAGAAGGCTCTAGGGTTTCTCAGAAAGAGCTTACCTGTGCTTTAGAAGGCAAGGAAAGTATAAGGGACTGATGTGAGGAGAGGAGCTGTTGAGCCAAGTCCTGAAGAATTGCTAAGATTTGGCTAGAATCTAGAATCTTCAAACCAGAAGAAAGTCTAGGGCCCTCTAGTTCAACTATAAAAAATTACTGGGTGCAGTTGACCCAAGGATTATCTGTTTGAGCTCTCAAGGAACTCTTGCATTATACTATCTTAAACTCATGTGACATTATAAATTTATGATCATCTCAATTTCCTGGGAAGACAAAGCTCAGGGATAGTCAATGACCTGCTGATCTGGCCAGGTAGTAAGGTTAAGCTTTGCAAGTAGATTTGAGCAGTTAGGAGCTAATGCTTTGAAATCACGAAGACCCGGGTTTTTGAATACAGGCTTTGCCACTTCATAACTGGACAATTTATTTAACCATTCAGAGTTTTGGTCTCCTGGTGTACAAAATGGGACCATAACAATACTGCCCACATAGAGTTATCATGAGATTAAACTGAAGTTCTTAGACAGTGTTGTGAAGCACTTCAGAAAGTATCTGGCATGCTTAGGACTTGACAAATGATGTGTTTTCCGTATTGGGAAAGAGAGGAGTCTGAGTGCATGTGGCTTCAAAGAGGAAAGTGGCATTATAAGAAATAAAGGATTCAGGATCAGGTGCTGGGTCCTGATGTCAACTCTAGTCTGTGGCCCAGTGACGAACTTGTATTTTCTCTGTATCTTGCCCAGGGAGTTTCAGCCTCAGCACTATTGAAATCTGGGGCTGGGTAAATTCAGGGGAAGGACTTGCAGGGGTGGGTGCTGTCCTGTGCATTATAGGATATTTATTTAGCAGCATCATTGATCTCTGTTCCTTAGATGTCAGCAGCACTCGCCTCAGACTTGTGACAATCAAAACTGTCTCCAGACATTGCAAAGCGTCCTTTGGGAAACAAAACTGGCCTTGGTGGAGGGCCGTAGGTGCAGCCCTGCCTATGCTCCTTCGCGGCATCAGCGCATGAGGCTCCCTGTGGGAATCTTGGCGCAGACGCCCGTAGCGGCTCACAGCTGGAAAATCCTTGCAAGACTTACCCAGGAACATGTAATAATTCAGCCCATGACTGTCTTTTTTTTTTTTCTTAATTCCCATGATTGTACAGTGTTTCTTTTCAGTTTTCAGCTCTGGGAATTTGTCTTTTCTCACTCGCCAAAGCCACAGCTCAGAACAACCATCAGAAAATGATTAACACTGTCTGTCTGTGCTGAAGCCGTTGAACAATTGGAAGGTATATATGTCCCGAGTACAGTTTGAACTCACTATATGACCCCAGTTAAAGAAAACATGGTTTATATTTTTTACTCTAAGAATTTCATGGGGAATATTTTTCTTCATTTTGTTTTCTTTTCCAGCTGTTAGAAAAACTAACATTCTTTATCTTCATGTCCTGTCGTTCTTCTCTTTGTGTCGTTTTAAATAATCACTGGGAATTTCAGTGAGGGGCTAAGGGAGGTCTCAAGAAATCACCTAGTTTAGTCATGTCTGTGTGGACGTTAACTCCGGTCTAGCCCCTGCGGGAGTGGGGGATGCCCTCTGGGGTCTAGATTCCTGGCTATTCCTCTTGGTGGGAAGAAGAGAACTGGGATACACATTTGGGGAGGAGCTGGAGGACTCTGGTATTAATTAAGCACCCTGCTTAGCATCTCACTCTGTCGTCTTATCCAGCCCTCACAAAAGCATTATGTGAAATGGGGATGATAGTAATTTCACTATAGAGAAAATGAATGAGGCTCAAATGGAGAGATTCGTTGACCCTATAATCACTCAGTTTGTAATCCCCGCTGGGATCCAAGCCCAGCTCTCTGATGCCACAGGCGGCATCCTTTGCCGCAATCAACACGACCTCCACATGGATGGGGACCGATGTGATAGGACTTTATTCAGCCTGCTTACATCATTCCTTTCCTTGAATGTTAATGCCATTAGAGCTTTAAGTCATGTATACACTCCCTGTAAAGGCTGGCTAAGAGGACCAGTAGAGGAGTTTGGCTAAATCACAGAACGCTTGCCGGGTGACCAAGCAGGCAGGTCAAGACTTAGCTCATCTTGACATGTACTTCATCGCTCCAGCTCCAGGATTTACAGCTCCAGCTCTCTGACAATGGCCACTAGGGGAAGTGCAGAGGGAAACAGAAAATCAAGGGACTGCATTCAAATCTAAGTCTGTATGACCCTGGACAATTACCTCTTGGTTTTCTCACCTTTGAAATGGGAATGATGACCCCAATTCATGGGCTGGGAGAGTACCTGGACAAAATGAAATGCTCCCTAAGTGGTTCCTTGTCTCCTGTCCACCTTGGTATTGTAAGCAGGCATCAATATAAATTGCTTCACCCACCTCTCCTCACTTATATCCTGAACCTCAGCCCCAAATGCCAGGGGTGACGCCTCTCTTCCTCACTGCAGTGATACCGTCTGAGGTCCTACCAATTACTAGCGATGCTTCCATGAAGCAGAACACTTTTCCCATGACTTACTGGTCCTCCCAAACTTTGTCCCCTTCCAAGTTTAGGGACCCTGTCTCCCAATGGTCAGCCCCTTAGCCACTGCTACTCTGAGCTCTCTCCTTCCCTCTGCTTCCTGTCTGAAACAGCCTCATTCACTGCTAGGTACGCTACGACAGTCACCATATTCTTTTGTCCTTCTGGAGACTTCAGGTAGACAAGAGATACTGACCACATCTTCCCTCCCCCCCACCCCCACACATTAGTTTTCACATATTTCAATGGACAAAAAACACTTCTTTTGTGATGGTAACTGCAGCTGTCCCCCAAAACAAACATGAATAGGCATGGTCTGACCAAGGAATTTTTCTGACTTTTAATATAGAAAACATTTCCAGAGGACATATTCTTTTTCCAGTCCTATTCTAAGCACCTGACACATGTTAAGTCATACAATCCTCATAAGAAAGCCGGAGAAGCAGGTTCTTTTATGAGCTCCATTTCGTAGACGAGGAACAGGCATGAGAGTGGAATAACCTGTTTGAGGCCACACGGCAAGGAAGTGGTGGTTCCGACTTCGAAGTCCGTGACTTAACCACAGAGCATATTTGAGCCTTGTGAAGATGGTTCTGTGAAAAGTTTACAATGGTATAAAATCCATTAATTTATTGCTAGATGTAAAATGTGATTTAACTGCGTATGAAAAAGGGTAAAATTGCATGAAATTGAGACATGACTGTACTATTTCTATTTCTAAAAAAAAAAAAAGTGTACTTCTCAGTGTATTAGAGCCAGCTCTGAGAGCTTCCAACAGGGCGGGGTGCAGGGTGGGGGGTAGGGGTGTGGAGGCAATGGAAACTTGCAGACCACCACTGAAGTTCCTTTAGCATTGTGTGTCTGGGGGCGTAACCTAAGGCCCCTCATACTGATGGCCTCATTGAGTTGTTCCTCTCAGTGCCTTTCTTTTGGTTAAAAGGCTTGGAATGGAGGCAGCGGGCTCCTAGTCTCACCCCCACACCTCCCGCAATCATGCCCTTCCAGAACCGGTCCCCACACACCTACCTACCTTACCCCCTGCTCCACCTGCAGCCAACCCAGCCAAAACAGATCTTTGGATTTTTGTCTGTCGATATCATTGGATGGTCATTGAATAAAATCTGACCCTAAAACTCCCAAATATATTTCACAAGAATTAAACAGTTACGTATAAAAAATGAAATGATAAGACATTGATTATTTTTTATTTTCAAAGTGATATATGCTTATTGTAAGTAGTTGCGGGGTGGGGGGGGAATCAAATGGTCCAAGAGAGAATAAATATTAACCACAATCCAACCAATCAGAAATATCCCCTGTTAACATTTGGGAGTCTTTTTTTCCTCAAGATAGATAAATAAGTGTAGATGTAGCTATATCTCCTCATATATGGTCATCACATACTTATACCATTTGATCGATATCCCATTGTGTAACCTAGTTTTAGTCCGGCTTTTGTCCTCCAACTTTTTATTAAATACACTTTCCCATTTCATTAAATTGTCTCTTAAAGCACCCTCTTAAATGGCTACTTGAATGGATGAGCCACAATTTTTCAATTATTTTCTGCTTGTCGGATGTCTAGCTTATTTCCAATGTTTATGCCAAAATAATAAACATTTTTCTATATATGTCTCTGTCAGAGTTTCCCCCCCTTTTCTTGTCTGTGAGAATATTTTCATTACCAAATACAGAGAGAAATGTAAGTTTAATTTTCTTAGGTTAGGTTTGGGAAAATCACTGGGGAAAGCAAGGAACATGGTTTGTATTTGAAGGATTTTATGCATATTATAAATTATTTTCCAGATAATTTGTACCAATTTGCACTCCCATGAGAAGAGAATGAGAGTATCTGTTCCAGTCCTCCTTTGCCAAAAAATGTTTGACTTTTAAAAGCTTAGTTTACTTGATAAGTAAAAAAGAAAATCTCATTTAAATTTGCATTTTCTAAAAATTCCTAGTGAAATTGGACATGTATTCATGTCATGGGTCACTTTTATTGTGTTAAGTTTTATATCTTATTGGCCACTTGTATATCTTATGTGAAATGTCCATATTTTTGATAAAAGTTTTCCATTGGGATTTTGAGGCTTTTCTTATTAATTTTTTATGAGTATATTTCCTAGTTTACTTACCTTTTCATTTTATTAATTTTTCACATGTTTCCAGATAGGAAGGTCTGCCAATGGTCTCTCATAGCGAATTAAAAAAAATACTTATGCCTAAGCACATCTTGGTGAAATTTAGAAATGAATAATTTTTCCTCTTTTTGAAAATTCCATAGATTGGATATTATAACTTTTGTGTTGATACTCCCAAATGTCTCAGGAAAAAAAAATGTATCTCATATTGGCTTTGCTTTTCAGTTTATTTTCTTGAAGATTTTTTAACTTTTCTGCACTTTTTGGTGCATGTTTTATGAATATTATACATTTTCAAATCTCTTTGAAACATTAATAAAAACCTGTCTTTAAGATTACCTTTTGTTCCCTGCATTATCTCTATTTCTTCCACGGTCATTTCTTTTTCTATGTATCATGTCTTCTCTAATATTATACGTTTTCTCAACTATCTAATCATTAATATTCAGTATTGAACCAGGGTTCTGTGTGTCAGGGTGGGGTTTGTAGGCAAGTGAGCTTCACATTTGGACGATCAAAAGACAGCGACTGGCCATTACACTGGGGAGTGCTAGATGCTATGAGCAAACATAGAGAAGGTCTGCTACATGAGGTGGATAAATCTGCATATAGAATTTAAATAAATGTTTCTTTCCATCATGTACTCCTCACATTTTCATCCCATATCTTACTCTAGTTCTAAGGATACCTGTTTTTTTCACAAGTTCCAAGACTCCATAGGATTCTGTTAGGTTAACACACTTCCTCCTTCACGGGGGCCTCATTTGCACAACTGGGTTGCAGCTTCTCTCAGTCTACATAGCAGATGTCCCTGGAGCCTGGACTCAGCCTTTCAGCCTCACCACTGATGTCCACTGTGCCTGCAGTGGACAGTTCATGTGGGTTCAGACTCACTTTACACTGACAGTGTTGCAGCTCAAGCATGTACAACGTTTTCACATTTTGCCCCACAGTTTCTCATTCCTTGTGGATATCAAAAGGTGCCCCCATCAAGCACGTGAAAGAAGCTAATGAGTTTATGGGAGTTAATACCTCCATGGACAACATCAGCCAATGGGTGAGGGAGTGAATTGGTTGCTGTTTCTCTCATCAGTCCCTGGGTGGACAGTTCTCTATAAACCAACTTCAGAAGATCTGGTGGGAGTGAGCTTCAACCGCCCTTGATGGTGACCTTGGTAACCTAAATAACACTCTTATACTGGCTTTTTCTCTAACTCTTTCTCCCTGGTCCTCGTTACTGCTCTGTGGATTTCAATCTTGTCTGTGTCTCAGGCTTTATTTTCAGGAACCTGATTCCTGAATAATTTTCCCACCCTCCTCTTTGTTTTTTTTCTGTTTTCTGAGGACCTCTCTCTTATTCTCATCAGTATTGTGGAATTACATTTAGAGACAGTGTTCACGAGCATTTTGGGGTGAACTCAGTAAGGAGATTTTTGAATATGTTATTAAATCTATTGATATTTTCTCTCTGCATTTTAAAAGCTGCTCTTGAGTTTAGAGCATGCATTGCTATTACATTTTGAAGGCAGGGCTGGTGTTAGTTTCTTCAGAGAAAATAAAGATATATCATTCCCTGTGCCTGATTTAAAAAAAAATGTTGAATACATAAATATACTCCCAATGCCCTTCAGCTAAAGACCACTAGAAACTCACCTGTAATTGAACAACATAGGATTTATTAACTTGTTATAATGAGGGAGAATGCATGCAAATTTAAGAATTTTGGATTTTCTCAGTAAGAGGGCATTTGGAAGGGCTTAAAAGTTTGTGTTCGGTGATTGTGAGGAGGGCTCTAGGAAGTTGGGCTTTGCCCTAGATTGGATGCTGTCAGGATCCAATGACTAGATATCTATGTAACTATGTAACTATGACTAGATATCTCAATAGTTTCTATCTAGAGAGCAGATGGAACAAAGCAAAAGCTCAAACTACAGTTGGTAAAAGTAGCAATCCCTTGTATTTGCCAGGAAAGTCTGATAAGTTTGTTCTTTTAAATTAATGAATATTATTAGCATCATATTTCATGTGGATAGCTGTTTTCATCTTTGCTCAGCCCTGATTATGGAGTGGTCTTTAGTTTGTCTTGCTCCATCACCGTCATTTCCCCAGTGTAGGTGTTCTGTGAAATTGTTGTGCTCGGTAGAACTGTGTCACACCTGGCTGCCAAGCGTTGGAAGACTCTCACCAACCCCAAGGCGTGCCTGGTGAGCCATTCCTGTTCCCAGGCGTCAGGAGCTGCTGTTCTCTTTCTCAGCCTTAATGGAGGTTCTTGGCAAACTGTGACATGAATCAGTTTCCACGCAGGTTTGCTGGGGCAGTACAGATTACTGGTACTAACAAGCTTTAGAGTCTAACACACTTGGAATCCAGTCTTGCCACTCGCTAAGTATGTCTTCTTTATTACATTACGCTCTCTCAGGCTGTTTCATCCCATATAAATGGGAATCATGATCCTCATGGAACTCTTATTTAAGGTAATTATTGGTACAGTATAACATGTAAGGTAGCTGAAAGACCAACCCCTAATAGGCACATATACAAGGTAGGTTATCTTCCCATCCTTTCTCTTCCCCATTTTGATAAGCACATTTTCCTGAAAAGTCATTATCTATAAAGGGCCGACCTGTACCTGAATGGCTATGAACACACCCATCTCCGAAACCTCAGGTAAATCTGCCTTCCCTGCTCCACCCCCCACCTCCTCCACCCCTTTCTTCATCTTCTTCTCTGACTTACTCATGTGGCTTGTTTTCACTCACCTGCAGTTAGAAAGCTGAGGCCTATTTTCTCTCCATAACTCAAGTTTGTGTTACATATGAAATGTTTTGGATTGTTTTTTTTTTTTTTTCCTTTAGAAAACTAGTAATAATTCTGCTGTGCTTGCCACAATGGAAAAATTGATAGATATTTCAAAAGCTGCAAAAACCCAAACATAATCTAAAGTGTTCTCTCAAAATACTGTACTTGTGACAATAATGCATTATATTTAACTTTAAGCATCAATTTCTTGGGCATAATTTTAGCTAATTAAAAAAATTACAAAAGGGTTTGTGTGTGATCCTAAAGTTACGTGATGGAATTTACAGAGTTCTCACACATACCGAGTTTGCTCAGATGCTTTCGGGCTGCCCTGGAGGCAGACCTTGAGCAAGGATCTGAGTGTAAGCAGTTGACCAGGGAGAGGAAAGAAACACCAGTAGGGGAACGGGTCGTTGAGATGGGAGAGGGAAGACAACTAATAAAGCATATGTTATGAAGCCACTGGGTCTTAATCTCACCAGGAGCCGATGTAGAACAAATGCCTCCACCGGGCTCTCCTGAGACGAGGCAGCTAAGCATTTATTCACTGACTCCCTCCGGTCATTGGCTGAGGGATGTTCCTCAGGGACTTTGTTTCTCAGCACTTACAGGTGGGCATTTACAGGTGGGCAGGTAAAGTGGGCTTCTGCAGCCAGAGAAGGCACTCGGGTAGGAGGCAGAGAGCACTAAGATAGGAAAGGTGAGGATGTAGGGTTGGGAGCCAAATTGCTACAATGCCTGAGCACAAATTTAAATTTGAATTAGACGTGACTTAACAGAAATATTATTATTATTTTATTTTTAAAGGCAAGTGGCTTTTTCAGGCACATTTTCAGGGAGCAGCTTAGCTTAGTGAGAAAGACCTAGGATCTGAAGTCAGGCAGGCTCGTTTCCAGCTTTCTCGTGATGCTTGCGTTGCGTGACTTCTTTGGGCTGTGGTTCTCTTGTACCGTCTGAAGCCACAGCCAATGTCAGGTGTAGGCATTGTGCCCAGCATGGGGTAAGATGCCCAGTATGCATTCAAAGAACTCTAACCTATTTTTTAATTTTCCTCTCAGTGAAGAAAGTTTATTTGGCCCCACTTGCTTTCAGAAAGTTTTTGAGAGAAAGCTAAAAGGGAACATGAAGTTTTCGCCAGTCTTGGTTGTTCAGTCGCTTGCCGCTCCTCCAGACGATACTGAGAGGACATCTAGATCACGGGAGTTAATGCGCCCTGGACTGGTGTCCTTCGGGACCACTGCTGCCAACTGCCATGGGTGGAACCCAATGATTGGGTGGGCCTGCCTTTATTCATTAGTGGTTTCTGATTCTTGAATGTTTTATATTCGTTCACTGAAATCTGTTCTGATCAGGTGGCTCAGTGGTAGCTTCCAATACATCAAACCTAGAGGAACTCTGTCCTCTGGTTGGTGTTTGCTCGCTTGCTGATGGACAAGCACACTCCTGTTTTCTTTCCCTGTCACTTGGTGGAGAGATTATCGAGCGTCAGTTAGCCACAGACACCTCCTATCACTACTTCTACTATGAGTGTGACTATGATTACAATGGATATCACTGCTATTACCACCACTACTACAAAACTGTTACTGCTACTATTATTAAACTGTTACTATTTGAATGCTGTTACCCTTGTTCTGCTGCTGTCACTGTTACTACTACTGCTATTGCGTATTACTCCCGCTACTCACGCTGCTGCTAGCACTGGTACGACAGCTGCTGCTGTAACACTGCCAGCCGGTGTTGTCCCTTAACTGTTGTTAGCACAGCGCCTGACAAAGGGATGCTGTAGATAATATATGTGCCTCATTTGCGTGCTTAACATGTTGATCCTCAAAACAACATCAAGAAGCAGGCACTGTATTTACTCCCTCTTAAAGATAAGGATTTTTCAGACTGAGAGAAGTTAACTGATGTCCAACAGCTGAAGTTGATAAAGCGCCAGAATCAGACTTAGAGTGTCGATCTACTCGACACCCATGCATAACTCTTCATCACTACCCTCTACTGCTGTTTTGAACAGTCCCTCTCATATGTTTTCATTCTTTGCAGAAGGTCAGGCCGCATGAGTGTGAGATAGGCAGACTGCGTGTGCTAAGACGGGCGTCGCTGGTGTCGTTCTATGCAATTTAATACCCACTTAACGGAGAAACTTGGGAATGGGGAAACCATACAACTTACCAGTGTAGTGAATGCACAACCCTGCATTGTCTTGAACAAATCTCTTAACCTCTCTGAACCTCAGATTTCCAGCCCCATCAGGCTGAAATAGCAATAAAACTGAACTCGCAGAGTAGTTCCAAGGATCAAAAAGGGTGATCTCTGTGAAAGCCTTTTGTAAATTGTAAGCATATTCAATCACAAGCTATTATTACTCTAATAAATTTTGAGGCTGTGTGATGATTAGACCACAAAAAATGTTAAGTAAAGCTCATACATAAATGAAAATAAGCAGTCGTTTTTTAAAAAAAAATTATTCTATTTTCTTCTACTTTGTTTGTTGTCCTAAGCTCAATCGTCACATGAGAAATATTTAGGAAAACTGTCATTTGATGTTCCTGGTGATTATGTGCAGTGTGAGGATGACTAAATGAGGCAGAAAAAGTGCTGCATCTCTGTTTCTAATTCCTGGCTTCTCTCATCCCTCATCTCACCCACTTCAGTGCCTGAGGGATGAGGTCGTCTCATCCAACACTGTCCTGCTGGCTTCTCCTCCCCCTGGGGAGGGAAGGAGGCACAGGGACAGTGCTTCTGACTCTACTTTCCCACACTTTCTTGTGTTGAAGAATTTTAGAGCTTACGAAAGATGAGGAAAAAGGAAGAGTCAGAGCTCCTGGTGTTTCTGGCACTTTTCACAAATTAATTATTATTTGTCGAATGAATGAATAAATAGCTGTCGGAGTTTTCATTTAAGAAGGGACTTAATTACATCTCCTTATATTCAATGATTAAGTACATATATGGCATCTAAAGAATGTAAAATGAAGTAATTTTTTTCAAGGTCAGATCCTATCTTCCTGTCTCTACAGTGTCTGTGATTAGAATGGCTCCTATGCTGTCTTCAACCTGTCCCAACCCCACTCTTCGGTGGGCCTGGATCATGTATCATGGATGCTCAGGGCCACCTTACCTGGCCACACTTTCCTCATGGTCAATAAAGGAACCTTGCTTCTGGAATGTTCCAGCTTTTCTCCCCCTGGCCACTTGGAGCATTTAGCCCCTTGTTGTTTTTCTCAGCATTCACTTCTAGGTGGGTTATGCACCACCCTGTTCCACTTTGGACGTGGCTGGGGTGGGAAGTGAGACCTGTAATCTACTTCGTCATATGCAAGATCCAATAAAAATGCCAAGACTGACTTCCTCTGAACATACCTTTTTGGGGCTAAAGGACTCATTCATTGGCTTCTGTCATAGTTATTTGCATTTCCGTCTCTTCCCCTATTCATTGAACCTAGATTTTGTCTAATGAAACGTAGGTATTGGAGGTTGAAGACATTTAGTGACTAGTGCATAGTAAGTATTGGAAAATTAATTGCTCAATGAAGACATAACAGCATAGATGAAACTTCAGTAGCGAAGGTTCAAGACATTCAGCTATTCCTATGAAGAGGAAAATTTCCATTCTGTGTTTCTATCCTCTGGAAATGTCTTTCTTTATCAGTCTGTTATTTCAGTAATATTTGAGTGATTTTCTGTTTTGTCAAATTTAAATCATGATTGAACAAAATGAAGTGATTTAAGCATCTTCGAATAATTGACCACATCATTTTTTTCAGGACAGGTGTAATTTCTATTAGACATGGATCATAGGTGGTCATGGGGAATATTTGGAGATTGAAATTCAGTTTCCTGATTCTGATCCAAAAACAGTGAACCATCACTCGGTGGAGTGTGGCCACTGCCAAAATGCTATTTAAGGAGTTCAGAAACTGAACCTGTACCTCCTACAGTGAATTGACAATGACCTTGTCTGGACATGATGGACCAGCTTGTCTATTATAGCTTGCCCCATGATCCCTCTCATATACTTTTCTTTGTCATAGGAAGTTAGACCCAGATTTGTCACCATTAAAGCTTGTTTCATGTGTGTTCCAAGCAGATATTTAACCATAGAACTAAAATTGTGCATTGGATTTTTGGGCCTCTGCCTATTTTATTTTAATCTGAGATGCAACATGCCTCGGTATAATTAGGAAAAATCGGTATAATTAAGGAAAGCATGATTTTACCTTCATTTATTCGGACAATTTATAGCTTAATTAAAAATTATATCTTCTCAGTTAGGATGTAGTGTGTGCTTAGATCTCCCTAAAAAAAAAAAGTTAAGTTTGTTATAGAGAAAGCTAAGAAGATACATGAGCACTTTTAGAATAAAGATTAATGAACAAAAAAACATTTAAGAAAATATTTCTTGCAAGTATCAGCATTCCCAAATTTTGAGATTTGAGAGATGCCAGTTTTGAAAAGAAATGTATAAATTTGACATTTGAGGGGAAGCGTTTAAGACCTACAAAAATATCTTTGGGTTTTTTTGTTGTTGTTTGTTTTGTGTGTTCCTTTTTTTTTCTGATCAGAATTAGTTTTACAGATGCAGTTTCACAAGCTAAATTTTGCATGGCGTCCAGACAGTCTCCAGCACGATTTTAGGTCTAACGGGCGAAACTGGTTGCGCATCCGTGCAGTTTTCCCAGTCTATTTATGTATGTTGAGTCACGTGTTCAGATGATCTCCTCTGCTGCATCCCCTTTGTTTTCTTAGCTTCTGCTTCCGGCAAACGGAATAGCCAAGTGTCTCTCGTGTGTGCAGCTGCAATGTGGTGCTTCTGATTTCATTCTCAACATTTTATTCAGCCAGCTCTCTTACCCCTGAATTATAACCATACCCCTCTGTTGAGTTGTAAATCACAGATGGACTAGTTAAAGGAGCTCCAAATGTAACACAAGACACTTCTCTCCCCTGGCTACCAATTTGTCTTACACTTTATTAGAAGGTTCTGTGATCGGAAATACTCTGAGATGCTGCTGAGGCTTGGGAAGTAGTTGCAGGATGCTTAAAGGCCTGCCTGCCAAGAAATGGACCCGAGAAATAAATGCAATTTTATGACTTGGCTCTGCTGAGAATTTAAAGTGGGAGGCCTTTCTGAAAGTCCTGCATATTTCAGCAGGTAAGAATTTGGCTTCTAGTTATAACTAGAATCAAGAAATGCGTGGGGTCTCAGCAACCTTCTAGCCAAGGCATAGCTTTCTTAAATGATGCTTTTCCTGATTCTAGTTAAATACGACCAATGGTGAGATCTCACTATCTCCCCAAACGTCCTGAATAAGTACAGTGTTGGCTAGTCCTTGCTAGTAATTATTATATGTAGTAGTAGTACCAGAATAACTAACACTTATTGAGTACTTTCTGTGTGTCAGGCCTAAGCATTTTGCTTTTACGAAGTTATTTATACACTGAGCAAGGTACTAATGTAATTTCCAGTTTATAGATAAGCAGACTGAAGCTCACAGATGTCAAGATGTTTACCCAAGGTCATACAAGGTTAGACTTCTGAGCCTGGTCTCTAAACTCTTGCACATATTACCCGAATTCTTACTCATCAAAGCCAAGCCAGACTTTCCCTCCTTTTCATACTGTCACATCAGTTCTGTGTCTCTGCTTTGGATCCACATGGGGCATGCACACATTTTTTTCTTACTTGTATGCCTGTTGGAAACATTTATAGAACACGTCTAAGCTCCAGGCTCTTTACGTATAGTGCCTACTTTAATGGATAGATTATTGTATGAACTAGGTGTTAATACTTTCACATTGCAGAAAAAATAACTTACTTTCTGTGACTCCAGTTCTGTTCAGAGATGACTGATGGCCCTTTTGACTCAAGCTTCATTTAATCTAAGGGGAGGGCTATCGTTGGCACGTTAGAAAACATTCATTCCCACATCCCCATTTGTTAAGCATTTTATTTATTGTCTGGATAACATAGATAAAACCTTGGCTAATCATCTCAGAATTTATTAATTTTTTCATGCACTTTGTGTATTATTCATTTGGCATTTCATATATAAACATGCCTGTGACTGTATGTGGAAGACACAGGAAACACCTGATTCCTTTCTATGCTGTAGTTTATAAGATCCTGATGTGCAAAATTGTTGTATTTTGAAAAATACAAATTAGTTTTCTCAAGGTGTTTTTGATCAGGGAAGAAATAAAGAAACCCTGCAATCCGTTTGGTACCTCTACCTCCTCTTCCTCACTCCTAGAAGTTCATTTTGGACCTTGGTGCTGAATCACTCACATCCTGCCAGTTCCTCTCTCTAGCAATGAAGTATCTGTACCAGTTTCAGGTCAGTGTCCAGAGGTAGTAAGTCATTTTCCCTACTGCTTTTCTTGGATCTAGTAGGCCCGGTGAGAGGAATTTCCCCTGAATGCATAATTTACAGTCCCCTCACAGTTGATGGATTTACAGTTCTGTGATGAAAATGGAGCACTCACCTCAGCTGCCATTTGTTTGGTGGTTGCTCTATAGAAAAAGATATGTATTTAAAATCATTTAAGGTTTATATTTAACCTAGTTTCGAGTTTTGGGAACTGTAAATTGTTTATATTATAATTACAATATTGGATTAGCAAACTGGTTAATATTTTAAATATTTTAGTAACTACTATATTAAAGAGAAACTGTTGAAACACAGAGGTCTGTTGGAGATTCTCTTTTCATAGGACATGGTAATAAAAAAAAATCATTCCTGAGAATGTACTTTGATCTTAATGTTTAGAAACCTAGTGTAGACAACATTTTAGATCATTGTTTCCCCTTTGATGTTCCCTATTATTAACTGACATTATGTTTATTTTCCAGTATTCTTCATGAGATCAGAATAGTTTATATGTCTGTCTACTAGTATATCATGGAGCCTACACATAGTGGATACTTTAACACTTGACATTTAAAAATATTGAGTAAGTGCATTCTGAAAAAAGAAGTCAGCTGCAAAGCGAATTTCTGTATGTTGAAGTTCATTTTTCTATTTATCTCCTGGCAAAATATTAGGGCACCCTTTTCCACCCCACCACCTAATCCTTGTAGTCAGAGCATCTCATAAGGTTGGAAGTAGCTTACCCTACATAGCACTAAATTATCTTATGCCAGTGGGAAGTACAAGCTGTATTCCTTCCTTTCTGTTATCATCCTAAGAGCAATTATTCTAAGCCAGAGTTTCTCAGCCTGTATTTCATAAGCCCTTATTGTGCCCCAAGTATTGTTCCAGGTACTGAGATCATAATGGTGGATGAAAAATGTAAGATCCTTTTACTTTCATGGGGCTTATTCTAGTGGGCAGGTAAGCTATCAGACAAGCAAACAAGAAATACAAAGTGTGATTAAGGTTATGGAGGGAATATGCAGGTTATACAGTAGGTGGAAGAACTTGAGATGTTCAGGAAAGATTCCTGTCAGGAAGAACATTTACTTCATCTGGCGCTGAAGGAGATGAGTGAGCCAGCAAAGAAGGAGAGGGGGAAATATTCTAAATAGAGAGAAGGATAAGTGCAAAGGCTGGAGAGAGGAAGGATCTTGGCCTATGAGTCAAGTTTGGCCAATGTGGCTAGAGTCTGGTGGTCGAGTGGACTTGTTGGCTATAGTTAAGAATTTCAGTTTTATCTAAGAGCATTTGGGGATCAAGAGCTTATTTGTTTGATGCTATATGGAGAGTAGATGGAAGGAGACAAGTTATTCTATGCTGTTTAGACAAAGCTAACTGTCTTGACTTCAGAAAATGGCAGTGGAAATAAAAAAAGTAGAGGGATTCAAGATATATGTTGCAGATTTAAAGCTATAAGAATTAGGATGGATTGATCAGAGGGCAAGGAAAGTGGAAGAATCAAGGATGACTATGCATCTGGTGGATCAACCAAATGAGAACGTCATTGAGCTTCTAAGGTCAGAAAGAGTGGGACCTGTGAATCACTTCTAGAATACAAAATCATTGATGACCTGATTTGGATATTTTTCATGACAATGACCAGCTTTTATAAAGTGATAGCGGACTTTAGGTGTCAAATCATGGCATCCCTTTTGGATTTACTGCTGTTCTACATGGATAGCCTCAGACACAGGATTGCTGGATCCCAGAATGTTAGCAGTTTTTGAGCCCAAAGGTTTTCCAGCCCTGATGCTCAGAGTCATGGGTATTGAGGAGGTTTCACGGGCAAGCATAGATACATGGATTGATCCTTGCTATGTGTTGGGACTTGCAAAGGGCTTTTCTGCTGGATAAACCATTTGAAAACCACTACCCTAAACTGCTAACTTTACAGATGAGGAAACCAAAGAACAAATATGTTTACTTTCCCCTGAGCAGGCTCCAGAATCCCTGTCTTCTTTTTTTTTCTTTTTTTCTCTACAAGGATAATAAAACCACTTAGGTGGTTTAGAAAGCATATTCATATGTACCATCTCCCTTAGTTTTCATCTGTATTTGTGAGAAAGATATTATTTCCATATAGGTGGGCCCACTGATGCTTAAAGAAGTCAAATGATGTGCAACTTGAGTTTAGCATGCATAGTTGGAACTCAATGCTAAGACTTCTTAACACCAAACTTAGTCTGTACGTCTATTCTCCTAAAATTAAGGGAAAATGGCCTGGATTTTGCCATTCCGCAATTCATTTAAAATTGATGGAGAATTTACCAAGGAAAAATGGATAACATCATGAATTCAGTAAAAAAAAAAAAAAAACAAAACTCTGGGTACACATCTTGCTTCTTTTTTAGTC
This sequence comes from Eonycteris spelaea, assembly GCA_003508835.1. NCBI lineage: Eukaryota > Metazoa > Chordata > Mammalia > Chiroptera > Pteropodidae > Eonycteris > Eonycteris spelaea. Next base: position 8,280,161 of record PUFA01000026.1, on the reverse strand, counting down.
CTGGGAGTATATGAGTGTGAATAGGTCTCATAAGTATGGCATCATTTTTCTCATCCATTAGATAGATATCTAATGCATATTTTTGGAGGATTGTTGAAAGAATAAAAGGAGAAAATAGCATGTAAAACAGATGACTAATATAATAATAGCTACTTCACAGGCACTGGCCCTTTGCCATGAGAACATGATTTTGAACTAGACACTATTGTAAAGGCAAATCGGAGTAAATCCAGAGTTTCTTCAAACGAGTAAGAGAGCAGAGCAGTCTAACTGTTCATCACTATTAGTACAATTACATGAAAAAATGATTACAGCCCCCTCTTTCCCTCCATGTCCCCTGGTAGCACAAAAGAAGAGAAGAATCAACTCAAACAGGAGGGCTTTAGAAGATCTGGTGCAGGAGGCTGAATTCAAGGAAAGAGGGGAAGGGAAGCACAGCCCCTAAGTCAGATGCTTCCCTACATCAGGCACGCACTGAAGTGTTTCATCCATCTTTTGTTTCTTGTTTGTAAAAACAATGTGAGGCATTGGATTGTCAGCTGACATTCTTCAGAATCAAACCCTTGCCCCATAAAGAGCCTCCCTGACTTTTCCTCTGGAACAGGTCTCTTTATCTTCTCCACGGTTATTGCATTTTCTTTGTAGAACTCTTTGATGCATTAAGTGCAGGAAAAATTAGATGCATCTATGCCTCATCGATCCCAACATGCCATGACTCCTTTGAAGGAAATAGTTAAATACTTTTTGAGTGTGTGCGTGTGTATCTAGGCGGTGTAACATATGGACCATGGAGTCAGATGGCCTAGGTTTAAATCTTGACTTCACCTTTTACCAGCTCTGTGTCTTGTTTTAGTTATTTCATCCTCTCCAACCTCCATTTCCTTATCTGTGCAAAGGAGCCTACTCCATAGCATTTTGGGTGAAGATTAAATGAATTAGAGTATGCACAGCATATGGCACATAGCTCTGAATAAATATTTGTTGTTTTTGTTGTTAGCATTTCACGTGGCTTTGTTGTTTGTTTCTTGAAATGCCCTTCTTCCTTATATAAACCTACCAAATTCCTACTCATTCTTCCAAACCAACCTTGGGTGTCACCTCCTGAGAGAGGTCATTTCTATCCCCTCTCTTTTTTGGCTCCCAGAGCACCTGCAGTCATTCTTTAAGGCATCCCATGTTGTATGGTAAGTTTGAGGGCATTCGGCCTTCAAAAAGGTGATTGGCACAGAGTAGGGAGTCAACAAATAAAAGCATGGAAGAGTAAATGAATATAGAGAAGGATCTCAGTGAATTTCTTTGAATTGATTTTCATCAAATTGAAGTAAATCGGTTGAGCTAATTGATGGGCAGATACTCCAATAACTGAAAGAGTTTATGAAGTTGGCACAGAAAAGGTATGTAATTTTTCCTGTTCATGTGCCTTTAAGAGAACTAGTCAGCTAAACCCAAAGCAACAAGGCCGCTAATTAACTCTGATTAGAGAATTTATTCTCAGTACTTTGTAGAGGGATAGATAATTGTAATGTTTGTAGTGAACAAATTACTTATTATCTCTTTGAGACATTCCCACTTGGCCAAGAGCTCTTTGATCATGGGGACACATACACACAGGCGATCATGTATTAGTTTTACATATGAAAGCCTTGGGTTCCTTTAATCCTTATGGGACAGAAAGATTTATCAGTGGAAAACAGATCTGAACCCTCCTGACCTCACCTCGACACAGAAATCCTTAATTCTGGTGTAACGACAGGCTGGAAAGAGCAAATGCTTTTAACTAACGTCAACACACTCTGGCACTCTTTGTAATTAATCAGGGCAGAAAATTTGCAGACAAGAGAGTAACATAGGCCTCTGCAAGTCATATTCCTGTCTAATCAGCAATAGCACACACTTTTTCTTCACTCCACTTGGCGTTTCAAAAGGACCATCATTTGAAAATGACAACTGCTATTGTTGGGAATCACTGGAAACTTGGTCAGCCTTTGAAGACCTAGTGTTTATTGTTGCAGGCAAGGAATGGTAATGCACTTTGGTTTCAATTAGTTATCCCAAATAATTCCCCCTAGAAACCACTAAATCCAGTCCTCTTACTGTGACAAAGCCTGTCTGTATTAGATCTATGTATTATTTGATAACAAGAGAGTGTAAAAGCATGGAAAAATGATGGCTGAGAATATAAATAAAAAAACACAAATGTAAGGGTTGGAGTGCAAAAGGGAATGATTTTATTCGTGCAGGGCTTGACGTTGGTGACTTCACATTCTCAGCACGTGTGATTGCAGTCTCCACTGTAGTGAGAAGTAGTCAGGCTTCTGCCAGAATAGTCCAGATACTTCCATGCTTTTAGCATGAGCTGGTAAATATATCAAAGATGACAGCTTAAGATGAGAAGGGGTTAGCATTTTTAAATGAATGGGAACGGTTGAGAATGATTCTTATACTTTTAATTGAGAATTTATTTTTAAGTAGCTTTCATTACCCAAATCAGGGAAGACAATAAGGTATGATGGGAAAACTCAAACTGAAAGCGACCCAGATGTTGTCTTTGAGGAAGTGATTTGACCATCCTGAGCCTCAGGCTCTTATAAAATGAGGACAAAAATGCTTGCTCTGTAGGTTTATTTGGGGGTTACATGAGATTATGCCCATAAAGAATCAGAAAATAGTTGGTACTTAGTAAGTGATGGCGGCTATTATGTTTTTTTTATAACCACAAGGAGCTCACTTACATTTCTTGGTAAGAGATAGTATCTGTGGGAATAGAAAGCAATACACAGGTGAGAAATATTAAAGAAATGGGTATTGTAAAATCAAATGTCTTAAAATATTTAATAAGTGGTATGACATGGACACCAATAAGAATGGATGAAGGCCACATCCATTGGGAATGGGGGGCTGTCTGTGCCAAGCTTTAACTCTTTGGTTGCTGGATCATGTAGAGATGTTTTTGGGGGCAGTTGAGGGGCAGTTAGAAGCTTCAAAGGGATGGGAAAAGACATGTAGGAAATGGCTGTTTATCAAGCCACTTGGTTTCCATCACATAGAAGTATTTCAATACATAAATGACCAATACAGACACACCAATGCCTCTGCTACCAGCTTTGTAAAGAAACTAGTTGTGAAAACGCTCCTGCCCAGTGCTATAGGGATCATGTCTGTATTACCACTGTATGTAAACATGGCTTTGTGCAGAGGTGGGGGATGGGGCAGCTTGTGCAGGGCAGGGATTGAGCTCCATTAACCTGGGACAAAATTCTGTTCATAATGAGGCCAGCCTGGGACCCAGATCTGACTCTGCTATTTTCCTTTACTGTCAAGTAGAGCCCGTCCTCTGCTGGGCTCCAATACCCTCAACTCTGTGGGGTCCTCACAAATCCAGAAGCCCATATGGTTCAGTCTTGTCGCAGCACCACCTTTAGGAGTCACAGTTCACCATGCACAAGCACTACTGGCATAGGTTGAAGGACCCTGAAGGGGACACAAATACCAGTCCGCAAGTAACCTTATTAATCCTGTTTCCTCTCACAGTCACTTTCTTTGTCTACTTTAGCATTTTCCTCTTATGTCCTCTGGTTGGAGTCTGTGTATGTGTTGTGGGGTGTGTGTGTGTGTGTGTGTGTGTGTGTGTGTACACGTATGAATACATGCAGTGTAAAAAAAAGAATCCTCTTCTATCTCAAATATATCTGCCATTTTTTTCTTTCTATCTCTTTCTTTTCAGCATATTACCATTTAACTCAAATTAATCTCTGATGAGCAAGAAAGAAGGGAAGATGATAATAGGCTAATACTCAAAATGTTTTTTTTTTGATTAGTTGGATGAAAAGGAAGACGGTACTGACATGAAAAAATTATGATTTATTACATACAAAAATGAGGACTTTGGAGTCACTGATCTCTCAGATATCTTCTAGACCTAAGTCTAAGTCAGAATATAATCCATATTCTTAAAAAGATGATTGAATAAAATAAATGAAGAAATATAATGTGTTCATGAATTGAAAAATTTAACATTTTAGCATCTCTTCAATTTGCATCTCCCCAAATCGATGTATAGATTTGATGTAATCCAAATCAAAATTCCAGCGGCCTTCTTTTCTTTAGAAATTGGCAAGCCAACTTTATAATTTCATAATGTGGAAATGTAAAGAACCCATAATGGCCACAGCAATTTTGAAAAAGAACAAGGTTGGATGACTTATATCACATTATTTCAAGAACTACTAAAAAGCTACAGTGATAAAGACAGTGTGGTAATACAGTAAGAATATACAAACATAGATCAATCAATATAATTCTAAATCCAGAAATAGATTCATACAGTTAAAGATGCTAGGGTAAATCAATGGAGAAAAGATATCCTTTTTAAAAAAGTGATTAAGGCATGCCAGTTGTTGGATATCCAAATCCTTGACCCAAATTGATTAGAACCATAGACTTAAATGCAAAACCCAAAGCTAGAAGAGAATACCTTGACCTGTGGGTAAATAAAGTCTTATTAAACAAGAGAAAAATCACAAAATCATAAACTTTTTAAAAAGATTAATTGAACTTCATTAAAATTAAAATGTCTGTTCTTTGAAAGGCACCATTCAGATAAGAAAAAAACATTAAGCCACAGACTTGAAGAAAATATTATAATACAGATTTCTGACAAAAACTAATGACCTGAATGTTTAGGAACTTTTACAACTCAACAGTAAGAAGATGAATAGCCAAATAAAAAATGGGCAAAATTTTTGAACTGGTACTTCACAAAAGAAGATATGTGAACAGTTAATAAACATATGAAAAGATGTTCAACATCACTAGTTATCAGGAAAATGCAAATTAAAACTAAAATGAAACACAACTACTCAGCCACTGAATGTCTGAGATTCATAAGACTGACAAGTGTTGGCAAAAATGTGAAGTTACCAGAATTCTCAACATTGCTGATGAGAGTGTAAAATGGTGTAACCACTTTTGAGAACTGTTTGGCAATTTATTGAAAGGTTAAACATGCACTTATCATACAGCCTAGAATTCTCCTCCTAGATATTTGCCCTGAAGAAATGCAAGCATAGGTTTATAAAGACTTTGCACAAATGTTCACAGCAGCTTTATTAGTAATAGCCCAAACTGGAAATAATTCATCAACACATGAATGGATAAACAAAATGTAGAATATCCATACAGTGGAATACTATTCAGAAAAAATAGGAATGAAATGCCACAATATGAATGAAAACTCAAAAACAATCTGCTAAGGAGAAAAAAATACAAATAGATACATATTCTATAATTTAATTTATGTGAAGTGTTCAGGAAAGATAAATTCATATAGAGAGAAAACAGATTAGTGATTGCCAGAATCTGGCACTAAGAGGGTTAACTGGAAAAGGGAAGGAGCAAAAATTTGAGGTGATGGAAATGTTCTATATTATGATTATAGTGATGCTTATCTACATGAATCAATTCATCAGACTCTGCCTTTTAACTGTGTGTAATTTATAGTTCATCAAGTTGATCTGAAACATTTGAATAAAGAGTGAATAATGAACGAAAATCTTAAAACTGTATTTTGTTAAATGAAGCGACATATATGTTATCTAGCAAGTGCCTGGAAATTATTAGGCCCTCGAGATTTCTTTCTTTACCTTCTAATTCCTGCCTACCTCCCACCCTTTCTCCCTTCCTCCCTTCCTCCCTCCTGCTCCCTTCTTCCCTTCCTTTTGTTCTTTCTCCCTCCATTTATTCCATATTCTGCTCAACAATTCACCAGTGCTAATCTTTGCTAAGGTGTGAGTGGCCATTAGTATGTCTATGTGTAGTTGCTTTCTGGGGTCTCTTACTGAGGGACTCTCGAGATGGTCTACCCATGGCCTTTGTGATAGGTCCCTGAGGAAAGAATTTTTTTCTGTGTACTAGACTTTGAAAGAAAGCTGTTATTAATTAGCTCAATGTATTCTTGGCTGGGGAAATGTAACCATTTATTTAGTAGAAAAACAAACATAAATCTCCAGATAGGCACTCTGTATTAATCAGACAAGTGGAATTTCAAGCTTTATTTCTCATGTTTAGTCTTTGTTGCTGTAGGAGGCAGGGTAGCATTTGTAGAAAGAGCATCACCTTTTAAGTCAAGCAGACCTCTGTTAGAATAATAATACCACTTGTTAGCTATGTGACAGGAAGCTCCTAACTTTAAATTCTTACTACAATTTGATGTTTGGAAACCAAGCATTAGAGAGAGAGATGAGCTAGGCTAAAAGAAGTTCACACTGAAACAAACAGAAGTTTCAGTCCCCTGGGTGAAACTAGAAACTCACGTTTGGAACTCTGGCTAGTTAAGGAACATACAACTATACCAATGCAACAGTACCTGGAGTCAGCTTTTATTTATACTTCCTGTTTTATTCTTTAGTGAGTATGATAATGAAGATACAACCAATACTGAATTATATCTAAGTTAGGTACAAAATGTAAAACTATCTGTTTAGTTTTAGGCTTTAGTTACCTGAACTGATAGCTGGAACTAAAGATCCAGAATATATGTTAAAAATTCTCAAACATTTCATTCATAAAGCGCTACTTTGTTCTTTCAAAGATGTCTTTACATATATTACTTTGTTTGATTATCAAAAAGGTTCAATAAGGAAAGACTCTAAGGATACCTTCCATCTATGTTTTAAAAACAAATGAACAGAAGCCTAGATGTGCTAAGTGGTTGGTTGTTCAAAGATTCATAGCTGGTCATTGGAAAAGACTGACCCAGAATTTGTGTCTTTGCTTTGGCACTTTATCGTTGGGTGACACTGCTTGTTCCCCACCCCCTACCAAAAAAAAAAAAAAAAACTGTGGTTCTCAGTGTCAACCCTTGTTTCAGTCTTTGTAGTCATCATCTGTGGCCCTTTGGGTAGTGTTGGACATTTACAGATCTGGGTCATGTGTTAAACGTTAAGTCGTCTTTGCTTTCAGATGCAGAAACATCTTTAATTTTGTGCAAGTTTCTTATCACCACTAAATCTCCATTTCTTTATCATTCAATTCCTATTAAATAGCATATGCATAACTCCTGGCCTGTAATAATCCCTAATAAATGATCATTGACCTTTTCTTCTTTCTGTGTAGCTTTGGCCAGGTTTCATCTTACAAGAAAAGGCATAGTCGATAGAAGGGGTGATAAAGTCAACAGGGACCTGCAGGAAAACAGGAGACCTGCCTTGTCTTCGGTTCTTTGCGTGAGATCTTTGCAGTTGATTAGATAAGTTTCTGCCACTATTGATAATTTTGAGGAATTTTTCAAACTCAAGAATAGCTTTTAATTCTCAAAGCAGAGGCTGAGAGAAAATGAGACAACTGGTTTATTTTCATTTCTTCATCGAAATATAGCCTCTGTTCATTCTTGCTTTGTCTGCAGAAAGATCTTGCTCTTCTATTCACACAAACATCAACATTTAACTATTGGTTTCTCTCCAGGGATAGCTTATCAGCATTTCGAAGAGTCTGGGATATCAGTGTTTATTCCCTCATGTGCTGGAAGGAGTTTTAGAGATTATATGGCACAGTTCTTTCATTTTACAGATGAAGAAACTGCAACTTGAGAAGGAGAAATGTCATAACCAAATGCACCCAGGGAGAAACGGGTCTAACCTTTCAGTTCCCCTGAAACTCCTCCTGTAGACTTATTCATTGACACCTTAAGGAAAGATGAAAGTCCCAGAGGTGAATCTCTGACATCATTCAATAAGTCTTCTTAGTAACTTTTTCAAAATGGGAACTTATCCATAAGAAAAAAACTATATTGAAGAAAAAAGTTTAGAGATAGGAGTTTTGCTTGCTTTAAAGAGCTATTTCTATGCACAATTCATTCCTAACCAAACTGTTTGTGTCTATAGAAAGGTCCATGGGTGGATTCTGGGGGACTATCAACCCCTGAAAATAAATGCAGACTTCCTCTGGTGAGGGTCAGGGAGGCTGTAGGGTCCCTACAATGAGCCAAGCACAGCCTCTCATCAAAGGCTGTTCTACAGAGTAACAAAGGAATCATGACTCTCTTTGGTTTTTAATTGAAGAACCTTCTAGACTTTTTTTTATTAGGCAGGCTTGAACCCACTTTATTGTATGTGGTCGTCAGTGGAGACTGGGAACATGCAGTGGAAACTCGCCAACCCAAGATCCTCCCTTAAAGCTCGGTTGGGCGACATCGAAGAATCTAGTATAATGTGCCCTTCCCCCTGCTTCCATCACTTTCATCCCAGCACCCTCGTCCCTAGCAGTCAACAAGATCTCGATTCCAAGCCCTCTGCTTCCCTGATACCATCTTGGGCTGCATCACAAAAGCGTTACTTCTCTTACTTTACTCCTCCCTCTTTCTTCTTTGGGGAGTTTTTCAAGGGTAATTTTGTATTACAAGTGGTTTGTTATTTATGTGGTGATTTAAAAACCTTACACTTGAATAATGTGTGACTTCAGTGTGCGTGTGTGTGTCTAAGTGTAAGAGAGTGTGTGTTTGTGTGTCTGCCTGTGTTTATCTGTGGACCTCTCTGACTTCCAGATTTGTGACTGTCTCCTGTGGAACAATCTTTTTCCAATTTGCCCTGCTCTTTTCAAAATGAGAACAAATGCAACATAATATCCTTTGGGAATAATTAATCCACAGATATTTTGGATACCTCATATTTTTATCAGTGGTGATTGGAGCTGTGAAAAATAAGGATGGACAAGACATTTTTTTATGCTACCATAGGGATTACGATTTCATTTCCTGTCCCCCACCATTCGCCAAGTACCCACTATGTTCAAGGTGCGGGGGATATGAAAAAAAACCCACAAGTCTTGCCTTCAACCCAGTGACCATTCCATACAAGTACACATCGCAGAGCAGCCAGATGGATAGTTTGGGTTTCTCAAGTCTGAAACATAATGAACATTCCTCATTTGAAAGTTTTAAAACGTGAGGGAAAGGGCAGCCTCCCCGCCTGCTGGTCATGATGAAAAACCCTCATGTGCTGAAGGTACCGGTGAGCAGCCTTCCTCCTCAGGAAGCGATGGCTGCTGAGGGCCTGCCCGCATCAACAGAGATCTGGTCTCATAAATCCCCCTGCCAGGGTCACCCCCGCCTCCCAAACTGGCATGCCCGTTTTCCTACCCCCTCAGCCTGTCAGGAGCCCTGTGTCTGCTTTGGTGGCTGAGCCGGGCGTCTCTTTTCATGTGGACTTCTGGAAAGAACCGGGTAGCGTGTGGTTTGCCACAGGTCCTATGTGAAATGCAGCAGTCCTGTCCTTTTTTCTTCTTTAGGTCCTTTGGCCAAAGGGCATGGTCGCCCATGGATCAATTTTACCATGAGAGCATGTCCACCTGCAAAAGTGTGGAATGTCACACCTTTATACCCTGTTACACTGTTGGAGGTTTTAGGGGGCCAATGTGAGAAGCAAAGCAGGACATAGGAGACAGTCGAACCGTTCAAGAAGCCCCTGACCCAAAGGAAGAGCTCTGAACACCACAGTCAGGCACTTCTCTGGATCGTCTGATCCCTGCCAACCTCCCATCTCATTCTTTACTTCTCTCTTCCCCTCCCGACTGCCGTAGTTCACATCTCCTCCATCGTGTTTTTCTCAGTGCTAAGAGATCTTACCTATGTGGACTGCCTCCCCTGGCTAACCCTAAATTGTTCATCGTGATTCTCCTTGTACCTTTTGTGTTAGCAAGCTTTCTAGAAACTTCCGGATGAGAGGAACATGACTCCTCGGTGTTCTGTAACCCTTTGTTCTTCCCCCTATATAAAATTTAATTCGACTCAGTTAAAGCAATTGCTTATTTTTCCTTGTAACCTCTTAATGCAAGAGACCCCGTTCCCAGTACAGAACTCAGGAAGTTAGGTACTTCCTGTTGGATATGCACAGAAGGAAGATAAGATATTAGAAAATACCCTGGGTTGTACAGTCAGAGTCTGAGTGATCTTGGGTAGATTCCTTAATGTCTCTAAGTACACTTCCTTGTTTTTACAATGGTGGTGGCACCACCTTCCCTGTAGGACTGTTGTAAATAGTAAAAGGAAACTTCAGGGGGTGATGGATATGTTTATGGCACAATCGTGGTGATGGTTTCAAAGCTTTATACTTATCTCCAAACTCATCACGTTGTATGCATTAAATACGTACAGCTTTTTGTATGTCAGTCATACCTCAATAAAGTGGTTTAAAAAAGATTAAAAGGAGATCATGAGCACAACAGATTTGATAGATGTTATTTATAAACACTTAAAGCAATTTGCAAAGAATGGGCAGCACCAGTTTTAAAGAGTGTAACTTGCCTTCCATTGAGATAAAGGAAACAAGATACTCAAATGCAGGCATAATGAAAGCTAATCAAGTCTTACAAAAATAAGTACTTATTTTTATAAATAATTCTGGAGCATCTACTGAGGGCCCACATACAATGTGCTTACATGAATTATCTCATCATTTCTCACAATTATTTTACAAGATAGGAATTAATATCTCCATTTCTATGCATGAGAAAGCAGAGTCTCAAGAAGAGAGTGTAACTTTCCCAAAGCCGCAAAAGTTGTAGACTAAGAATTTGAACCCATAATTGTCTAGTTTGCTGTTTCACAATCGGGTGATTTTTACCAGCCCCCTCCCAAGGGACCTGTGGCAATATCTGCAGACATTTTTTATTGTCACAAACTGGGGAAGGAGGTGCTGCTAGTATGTGGACAGAGGCCAGGAATAGTTCTAGACATCCCATGATGCACAGGACAGAGAATTATCCAGCCCCAAATGACAGCAGTGCTGAGGTTGAGAAACCTGGTCTAGCCTCACTGCATCAAGGTTTTCCTACTGTCATCCCAAAGATGAAATGATATTTTATTAATATGGCATGGATGATATAGAGTCCTATAAGAGGCCTGTACTATTTCAGAAAGAGTTCTGTGCCAATAAACTCAATCGTGCCCTATAAAAAATGATGGAATATAAATGACCGTGTAGACATTTACACACTGAACAACCCGATTGTAACTTTGACCTGCTTATGGTTCAAAAACTCCACACCCAGGAGTCTTGGCTATGGGATGGATAGAGTGTTGGAAGCAAAGGGAATGCAGGCAGAGGTTAGTTCCACCCCCTGCTCTACTCAGTACCGTTGTGTCCTTGGGAAATTTAACTGATCTCAGGATCCATTTTCTAAATGTGTAAAATGGGAATATTAATGCCTGACTCAAAGAGTTGGTGTGAGGATTGTGTGAAATAATGCAGAGTGGTTAGCAAAGGATATGGCGCATAGGAATATTCCGTGTTCCCCCCAAATGAACTTCTACTTTGAATATTGTTCTTTGCCTCTTCCTCTGCCACATGTAAGTGGCAAAAACTGGGTTCGTATCCAGTGTTGACTCTAAAGCTTGTGCTTTTCTACCTGTTCTGCCACCTTCCTGGCACTCACCTTTACTTGAGAGGGTTGATGTCTTTGGGGTTGACAAAGTCAATCTTCCTACCCCCTCTGTCCCTTAACAGAATGGCGACAAATGGATGCTTGACTTGAGTACTATTCCCTTACATTCTTTTCCTCACTGTCCTCTAACCCTTTCTGTCCCCTCTAACCCTCTTTCCTCTGGCTGCAGAGTGGAGACTTCTCTGGTCACAGTGGGTGGGCAGAGTGGGGCACCTATAGTCAAAAAGGATGCTGAGGACATTTAGTTTCTCTGGTCATCTTCATGCTATACCTGGTCAGTCTTCACATGTTAGGTACTTAATTGAGCAAAATGCCACTTGTCCAACATTGCCAACATGCCACCAGCTTTACTAAGCACTTTATATGCTTCTTTCTATTTTATCCAGATGCCCAACAAGATAATCAATAAATGTTTATTAAATGAATAAGTCATGCAATAATCTTATGAAGTCAGAACCACACATCTATATTATACAGAGACTCAGGCTAAGTAACATGCTGAGGGTCACACAAGACCTATGGGAAAGGACCAGCACTAGGAACTGAGTTGTCTGACTCCAAAGTCCACATTCTTAACCAGGACAAAATACTACTGCATACTGAGCAGGAGAGGGTACACACTGACCAGGGTCTATTGGCAGGAAGAGTCATTCCCAGTGCTGGCTGTAGGTAACGCTCCATTTTTTTCTGACTCATGAAAACATCTCCTTCATACATTTAGTTACTCACCTGGAACTCATTGAATTTCTGCATAATTCCAGGTATTGTGTTGGTCTTTATAAGAGTAAGAAAAACAGAATAAAACTCCTGTCCACATTGAGTGTACAGACCGGGGAGATGGGAGGTGATGATCCTTGAACAAAGAAACAAATTAAAATACACAATTGCTAAGTGTTACCAAGTAGAGGAATGGGCTACTCACTACGCAGGGAGAGAAGGAAGGGTTTGTGGGAAAGGCTCACAGAGCAGGGGTTGTTTAAACAGACTGAAACAGAGAGTCAGGCATGAAGAGGTTCCAGGAAGTGTGTTCGAGGCTGAAGGAGCTAAGGCCCTTTGGCTTTTGGAAAGATTTTGCAGGTTTAAGGAGGCGGAAGAAGCCTGGAGTGTAGCAGACAAGAGAAGCATACAAATGCATGAACATGACATTGTTCTGACTTTTTCTGAAGCAATAGATGCACTTTATCATGAATAAGTGTTGTGGTTTCCCCCAAATAGACCTAAGCCCTGGTACCCATAAATGTAACCTTATTTTGAAATTGGTCTTTGCAAATATAATTAAGATGTAAATTAATATGAGATCACACTGGAGTAGGATGAGCCTTAATCCAATATGACTGATGTCCTCGTTAGAAGAGAAGAGACACAGAGATAGATACACCCAGAGAAAAGAAGGCCGTGTGAAGGCACAGATGGGAGACAGCCATGTGATGATGGAGGCTGAGACTGGAGTTATGGAGCGTCAAGTCAAGGAATACCAGCCATCGCCAGAAGCTAAGCGAGAGAGCATGGTTTGGCCAATGCGTTAATTTTGGACTGCTAGCCTCCAGTGGAAGAATACATTTCTGTTGCGTTAACCCACCCAGTTTATTGTAGTATATTAGGGCACCCTAGGAAACAAGAACAGCAACTCATTATTTGCAATGATTCTTACAGTTGATCATGAACTACTGAACTGAGAACCCCTACTCGTGAATCAACCGTGTCAGAGATGTTGGGGGTGGGGGGCTCCTCCTGGATCTCTCAGCTGGTGACAGTGGGATCTCACCTTTTGACCGCAGCACCTATGCACTGCCCACTCTTCCAGAAAGTTTCACATAACTCCTTCTCCAAACTAGATGTTGTCAGAAAGCGTGAAGCCTTGAAGAAGGGCAGCCACATGAACCTGATAGTCACATAAGCAGCAGGCAGGCCCGCATTTGCGGCCTGGCCTCAACCCTGGCGGTAGCGTGAACCGAAGAGTTGGCCCAGCAGAAGGCACTCTCACTGCCTGAGCTTGTCGGCATCATGTCTTCTTTCACTCCAAAAGGTTCATTCTCAGGTCCTCCCATGGCCTGCAGTTGGGAAAAGGGGGGAAACGGGGTTGTGCAGACTGCATCCTTTCTGTGGGGAGGTTTGGATTACCCTAACATGGACTTCAAATAATTAATGGGAAAAAACAAAGTTTCGTTTGTCCCACAGTGCTTCTTTGCTTAAACAAGTGTTCCTCATTAACTAGGTTTTTTTCCACCCTGAGTAGCAATCAGCTCTTCTTACTAGTGCAAAGTTCTTTGTCTAAAGAATCGTTTTAAAGAATTGAAAGGAAATATGTTTTAAGACTAGCGATGAATTCGCTGTTGGCAGGAGAGTCTTTCAGGATGCTAATGGCAGGCATGGGTCCAGATGGACCGTGATCTGCATGAGCTGGTTACCTTTCTGAGGGCAATCATTCCTAATTCATGGAGTTATTATCCAGATACAGTGAAATAATATATATGTGGTTCTCAGAAGTGTCAGCCCTTTTAAGCACTTAGTCAAATACCCTCATTACTTTATAGATTGATGGCGGCCTAGGTGTTCATTCAGGAACTGGGACCTGGTGAGAATGGTTTGTTAGCATCCAAGATATTCCTAGGGTACATTGCCTGAGGAGGCACAGAGTACCTGAATGCTTTCTAGTGTGCCCCATGAGGCCATATAGATTTTTTTTGGTGGCAGAAAACAAGTAGGAGGATATTAATTTGGATTTCTCTGGCAATTTCTTGCTTCCCAAGGAAGCCGCCAGTATGGTGAGGTCTGAAACGCTACCCTACTTGCCAGCTAACAAATTAATCTGCCACGGTTTCATGCGTGTTGGCAGAAGACATGACATTCCTAGGTCAGTGACAAAGGACCTTGTTACTCCTAGCACAGCAACCAGCATGAGCTTCAGGTTTGTGTCAGCAGCTCCCCTTGCCCTCGTTCCCACCGGGCAATGCAAAGAGGGCCAGCTGACACATGCACAGATTGTAGGGTGTGTCACAGAAGCGGAACCATAAGCTTAGCGAAGCTGAATCTTTTATGTGGGACAGCAGTGCCTGCCCATTGCTCCAAGGAGAGACATTATACCTTCCAAGCCTGTTTGCTATGCATCCTTAAAGAGATGGTACATGACAAAAGCAGTCAGTACCTCTCCCCACAAGATATGCAGGAATGTGTAAGACTTGTGCAAAATGGTCTCCCAGCAGTGCTACCTATTCCTATTTTGTGTTAAAATCATAAGGCACTAGTAGCAGTTTAGAAACTGTCCCATGCCAGTTAGCTCTCCTCCCTTTTTTCTCAGCCCCTTTCCTGCTTTTAATTCAGAGACAGCAGTATCATGGAAAGAACAGTCCTTGGAAATTGGTATAGCTGGGGTTGCTGGTGTTAAAATCTTGATCTGCTTCTGATTCATTATGGAAACTTGGGCAAGTGACTTACTGTCCCTGAGCCTCAATCTTTTCATCTGTGAAGTGGGGATAAAAATGCCTACCTCACACAGTGAAGAGGTTTTGCACATAATAGGTACTTAAAGAATACTGCCTGTTTTTATTTGAATTGGCAAGTGATTGCATTCTTGCCATGAGTCAGTTGAGAGGTACCTAAACTTTATTTGAATATTTTTCATTTTGCCTCTACTGTTCTAATGCGAAACACTCTCCATACTCCCACCCTGCTCCTCCCTAACTTAATTTCTGCCTCATCTTCACTTCACTTCAATTTTTTTTCCTCATAGCTACTGCCTTTACTATGCAGGCAAGCTATAGCTCGCTGTCCGCACCTCTTCCTCCTTCCCTCCCAGGACTTTTGTTTTTCTTCATGCCAAATGGGCCTCGGCCAGCCCCTGGAGGGGAGGATGAGGTAGGAGGGAGGTGATCAGACATTCTCCTCCATGCTTGGCTCTCAGATTATAGGTTATAGGTAGCTGAATTCCTCCCAATGGCCTCACTTCTTCTTTGCTAATTTCTATTGTTTTTGGTTTCCCAGGCAGGGAAAATGAACTAAACCCTTGACTCAAGAAGAGTTCAGGGGCTGCTGATAAGCAGAGCTCTGATTCTACCCACATACTACTGAGTGGACCTGCCCAATGAGATGAGCATCCGTCTCCTCAGGTTCCTTATCACCATCCTGGTGGGTGACTGCACATGGAAGGAATGGTGCAGCTCCTCACACTGAAATCTCTTTTCTGATATTTAGCTGATCTGTAGTGTCAGATTCTTTTTTATGATGACTTCTGAGTACTGGTAGTGATGAGGAAAATCTCTGTTCATTCAAACAAAACTACTCATCATTTGTCCATCCATCCACCCCACCATCACCACCACCACCTACCTACCTATCTCTGTATTGGGTAGTGGATATTCTATTTAAGATGACCTAAATGTTACTGATTGAAACTGTCACTGTGGATTAATGTCTGTATTCTTTTCTTTTTTTCTGATGGGGAGAATCTGTACAGTTCAAAGTTTTGTGGACAGTAATTAGTTCCCAACTTCTAAAAATTCTGGTATTCGTGAAATATACTATTCTTTCACACAAGTAGAATATTTGTAATATGGGTTTTAGATCAGTACTGACAAATATTCACTGACCATTTAGAGTTTTGGTATTAGAACATTAGCAGTCTCATTCAGCAACTTTTATTAACTGGAAGCTTTTTTTCCCTGCTTCCAGAGAAAGTTTAATTTTGTTTAAAGAAAAAATAGAAAGCTGCTCTGAAGCCAGGGTATTTCTCCTTTCTCTCTCTCATTTTCCCTCCCTTCCTCCCTTCCTCTTTTCCCTCTCTCCCTCCCTCCCTCTCTCATGAAAACAGGAGACGTGATGATGGATCCCACATCACCATGCGTTCTCAAGAGAAGAGGCGACACTAGGAAATGCAAGCAGACACTGGGCAAGTGAGAGCCTTGACAAAAGGGGAAGAGCCACTGCAGAAAGGGGGCTGGAAGAACGAAAGGGCATGGCCCGTCCTGCAGGGGGTCCTGCCTTTATCAGGATAGTTCTAGGCAGTGGGTGCTGGGTCCTGGGGTAGGGCAGGGCAGAAACCTTGTTTTCCAAGCAGAGTCTCTGAGCAAAGCCAAATCATGGAGTATTTAACTGAAGACTCCTTAAATCCCTCTTTCAATGACTCTGAAGTGGTCCCAGAGCCTGAAGTGGCCTGCATTACACAAAGAGAAGGTGTGAGGGTAATGGGTGCCTGTAGAGATCTACGCTGAGGTTCTGCAAAATTGTGAAAGAATTATTTCCACGTATTCTTCTTTATTGAATAACATATACACATAGATTTTTAGCCCCAAGTATATAAACAAAATGGGCTGTTGGTAATTTATCAAACTATTTCATTTCTTGAAAACTTCTATAGGAAGTTGAGGTATATTTGTTAAATTAAGCATTCTCTCTAATCCAAAATAATGGATAGGCATAATAATACTTGCTGAAGGAATGAAAGAATGAAGAACAGGACTAAATATAGGAGAATGTCACAGTCCACTCCTATTTTCAGTCCAACAGATCTTAGTCATCCGGGTTGTTTCCTACTGGGGGAAGAGAGGCTCCCTTCTTCCTCTTTAGTCATCCAGGGTCCTTGTTCAATGTTCTTCCTATCATCTGTCCTTCCTCCCACCCCTTTTTATTGAAATGTGTCCTCAAAAAGACAATTATTGATCACTTATGTCTTTGTGTGATTGTAGGTCACTGATTCTGCAGCCTTAGGTGTATTCTTCATTTCTTATCAGGAGCAAAAGACTATCCCAAGGATTGGATGTCTGGAGGAAAATTTGAGTAGAAAAACTAAGGGTGATCTCTAACCAATAGTCAGCTAGGAACTGGGGTGTCTTCCTGGCTCCCCTAAAATTTATATCTTCTTTGTCTACCCTCAGACACTTTTTTTTGAACCTAAATTTTTACATTTGCAAAATACTTTATTCTCTAATCAACTTCAGGTGGTTTTAGAGAATAAAGTGGCAAAAAGCATACTCTGTATAGAAAACACTGAGTATAGTTCTTGGCACGTGATAAATGCTCAAAATGGGAGTTATTGCTATTATTGTCACCATCAATATTAGGGGCTAGGTTAAAAGGATGAAAATAATCATGCAGTGAGACTTTCTAAACATATTAAATTTTATTTTAAAGGTTGAGAAAAGATATGTCTTTACTACATTGAAATACATTAGAGATTGCATATAAAATATGACTGAATGTAAGTTTGTGCTTTAAAGATCACAGAGAACCTCAACGATAAAACACTTCCTTTAAGAAACACTGAGTATGGAGTGAGAAAGCATTACCCCGGGTGTCCGAACAGCAGGGAGGCAATCCTCACACACAGAAAGATTCACACTTGGGGAACCCACCTTCTGAATGTGAGGACACTATTTGCCTCCCTGACTCTCATGCCAGAATTTAAGTTCTTTTGAAGACAGGTGTATCCAATTCAGACTGGGTTCAAAGACCACAACATAAGAAACACTAAAGAGCTAGGGATGTTCAGGTTTCTAATTTCTGGGTGGACATGTTGGAACTTCTCACCATCTATAGGATGGCCAGGTCCTGCAAACATTCCTGCTGAGATTTAGGTAGTCACAAGTTTAGTTGGCGTTTACATGAGCTGAAAGGAAAGATTCAGGTGAGTGAGGAATAGCCTGAGAGTTAGAGAAGGGCCTCTCTTATACACTCCTCTCAAATGTTTACGACCACTGCTGGGTTCCCCCTGCCCTTTACCCACTGAGGAGACAGCAGCGACAACCCATATTCTGCCACTAAGGTGCTCATGGTTTAATAAGAGTCACATTCATAATAATCCATGCTGCACATGCTAAAGTTAGGTGCAAAGGACTACAGAAACACAGTGCATGTAGGTGCTTAAATTGCTAGGGATTTAGGAAGTCTCCTTAAAAGAAATTGTTATAGACTGAAAGTTTGTGTTCCCCAAAAATTCACATGTTGTAACCCTAACTCCTAATGTGATGGTCTTTGAAGGTAGGGCCTTTGGGAAGTGATTAGGTTTCGGTAGGTCATGAGGCCAGGGGCCCATGATGGAATTCACATCCTTGTAAGAAGAGGAGAGACACCAGACCTTTCTCTCTCTGCCAGGTGAGAGACACAATCAGAAGGTGGCTATCTGCAAGCCAGGAGGAGGGCTCTCACCGAGAACTGACTCTTCTGGCACCTTGAGCTTGGACTTTCCAGCCTCCAGAACTGCGAGAAATAAATGTGTGTTGTTTAGACCACCCAGTCTGTGGTATTTTGCTATAGTAGCCCAGGCTGACTAAGACAGGGGTGACATTTGGTTTCACTCTTTTAAGGATACATATGAGTTCAATAGGCAAGGAGAAATATTTTTAGCAGAGGGAACAACACACGGAAAGGAATATGGACAAGCGCAGCATGGACATGACATCTGACCTTATTTTTCTCTTTGTGACTGGATTATATAGTGAGAAGAAAAGGATAACAGCGTACCAGTTGTGAAGGGTTTTGTACCAAACTGAGGAGTTTGGCTTTAATGTATGGGCAAAGTAGTGGGTTTCTCCGAACCAAGTCACACTTCCTAGCTCACTGCTTCTGCAGCCTGCCCTTAACCTCTCTCATGAAAAGTTACAGTAGGGTATGCTGAGGGCTAGTTTTTTATTTGTCTCTTTCACTAAATAGAGAATTCCTTGAGGTCACAGATTCTGGTTTCTTTTTTCTTATTTGTGTGTGGGGGGGGAGGGGAAGACCCCGTACAATGCCTAACATACAGTAGGAGCTCAATAAATAACTAGTCAATAAGTATTCAGATTAGGCTATTGAAGTGACATTTCGACAGGGGCCTGGGTAGATTGAGAGAAGAGCTCTCTAGGTAGTGAGAAGAGCAGGAATGAAGGCCATAAGGCTTGGGAGATTTGTGCGCTGGCAGTAAACAGGAGAGAGTTGCAAAAGTGGAGTGGGATATAAGGGGATGGAGAGAAGTTTCGAGATAGAGGACTTGAATGCCTTCGTTGGAAATGCATTGACTCCTAGTTCTTCTTTTGCTTCAAAATGTCCCTGACAGCAAACAATGATTGTGGCAGGTGGGCTCGAAGATGGCCCCCAATGATCCCCATCTCCTGGTACTCACATCCTTGTGTGATCCCTCCCACCAAGTGTGGGCAGGACCTGTGACTTGCTTCCAGTCAACAGAATGTGGCTGGAACGAAGGTGATGGTATGTCTTCCAAGGTCGGTTTATAGAAGATTGTGATTTCTGTCTTGTGTTCTCTCTCTTTCTCTGACTCACTTTCTTGCCCTGATCAAACAAATAACCATGTTGTGAGCTGCCCTAATGGTGAGGCCACATGACAGGGTACTAGAATCACTGAAGGAATTAAGGCCATCAGTTCAATAATACTCCGGAACAAAATTCTGCCAACCACATGAGCTTGGAAGCTAATCCCTCTCCAGTTGAACTTTCAGATGAGATCCCAGCCCTGGCTGGCACCTCGATTGCAGCTGTGAGAGACCCTAAAGCAGAGGGTCCAGCTAAGCTGTGCCTGGATTCCCCACCCATAGAAACCGTGAGATAAAAAACGAATGTTGTTTTAAGTCACTGTTTGTGGTGATTTGTTATGTAGCAATGGATAACGAATCCAGTAATGTTCCAAGGCCCACCAAGACAGAAAGGAGTATGTGGGTGGGAGAGAAGCCCCAGGGTGGCCTTGCCATTGGCCAGCTGCTTCCCAGAGCATTGAGCCTAAGAAGGTTCTGAGTATGGCCCTGCTATG
The DNA here is from genome assembly GCA_003508835.1 of Eonycteris spelaea. NCBI lineage: Eukaryota > Metazoa > Chordata > Mammalia > Chiroptera > Pteropodidae > Eonycteris > Eonycteris spelaea. The sequence continues at coordinate 8,259,991 of PUFA01000026.1, read as the reverse complement.
GCGTTAGCATAGACCCACAGCAGACAACTCTGGCTTTGTGGAATTTGGGAAAGAAGCTTCTCCTAGAAGGACTCAGTGAATCCAAGTCTTTCCCCAGTTCTCACGATCCCTAACAGGAACATCCTGTGGAATCTTCTGGGATCATGTTGAAATGGAAGCGCATACTTACATTTCAGCCAACATTACAAAGCACAACTGCTATCAACACAACCTAGGGAGTTGGAGCAAGGACTTGGCAGGCCCGACAAAAGGAAAAGTTTAAGAAACAGTATCATAGGGCTCATTCAGAAAATCTGTTTTCCACTGAGTGTTTCCTTGGGTCTGAAAGAGTGTGAGGATAAACGCTGCCAACGGCGGTTGTCTTTTCTCCTTTCTCTTTTTTCTGTTCAGGCTCTGGCGTTCAGCTGAAGGAATCACTCAGGATTCCACTTGCTATGTCATGAGCATTTCACTTTAAAGAAGACCAAAAACCTAGTGAATGCCAAATATTTCTTCTTGATTCTCCCTTTAATGCACCTCTGAACTTGCCTAAAACGTTGGGATTATTTCTCCAAACATGTTCAGTGGGTATTTTATCATTTTAATCAGGATTCATTTAGAGTGTTAGTGTTTGAATTTTGTTCCAAGTGAAGTATTTGGATTTGAAGCAGTGCTTTAGGGGTACTATAAATGCTGAGATCTCCAAACTGCATGCACGTAATTGCTTTTATCTTTTACATATTAGGGTTCTAGGTAACATTACATTTAAAAAGCACAAAATGAGGCCCAGTGAGAAAATAATGAAAAATCTTAGAGTCCCCAAGCTCACTGATTCTGAACATCTGCAAAAGATGCTGGCCATCTACACTATAAACAGGTTATGTTCATTTTAACATTTAAAATATATTTAATGATATAATTTATTGAGTAATTTCCTTATACCAGGTACTTGGGTGAATTTCTTGCAAGCATCAACATGTCATTCTTCAACATAAACATATTCTTCGCCCCTAGCAGAGAATAAAACAGGCTCTCAAAAAAGACAACCAAGACATCCGATCCCTGCTCTTCAGGATCCAGTCATGAGGCAGATGACGCGGGGACACTGACCAGTATGATGTACTGTAAGGCTCGCGGCAGGCTTCAGTCTGCCAGGGACCACTCTGGTTGGCTGGAATCATTAAAAGCCCCTCCATCACTCTGACAAGGGTCCTAGTTTGGAAGATAAGTCATATAGTTCAGCCTACTTTAGGCTAATTTGCCAAAAGTCATATGTGTGTAAAAAGAAGTGCCTTTTGGTGAACTTAACCACATTTTCTATTTCCACTTAATGTAAACAAAAGTTGTGCATCAACATTTATATATTCAAATTTATATATTGTTACTTAGGTTCCATTCTCTGGTTGCATCTACTATGGATTAAATATTGGCAATTTTCAATTCTCTTGACCAATATGTAAGCTTAGTCTTCCCCAGGTCAGGGGAAAATGATCTTTAGTTGACTCACTTCTTCCAGCGCTGACCCTTTCCCAGTTGCCATGGATAATATGCATCCATTGAAAAACATAAATATATCTGCTTTCCTATATGGAGATGATGACTATTGTGAATTTCTGGGGAGGGAAACTACCACCCACACTGTACTTTCTTTTACTTTTCACTCCTCCGAGGAATAATTGTGAATCAGAATAGCTATATGGAAATCAGAGCTGAAATAGCCTATAAATCACACTTGTCATCATTTCCCCAAACTGTAGTTGATTTATGATACACCCTAATGTCTTATTGCTATGGCCACACCATTCTCGTGATATGAAATCACATACACCCACCATCAGGGACTACTTGCAGTCTATAAAAAAGGAGAAATAAAAACAAAACAGAAACAAAGTTGGAGAGCATTGAGTCATGTATGGGATGCAAACACATTAGTAGAAAATCTGGGGGATGCTAGAAATAAATGTTTACACCATGGAGAGCAAGGGGGAGCTATCATTTGGTCAACATTGGATTATCTTGACTAATGAAGAATGGGGAGGCATGCAAATACTGAAATAACTGAATGCTTATCTCTGAGTACAAAGATGCTCCCATGACCTCATCCTCATGCACTCGGAATTGGTTAATTCTTAGCAGACGAATGGTCAAGATCAAGTCCCAGTCAAAGCTGGGCAAAGGTTTCCCAGTCATATCAGTAGTAGAATGTTTGGGGAAAATCTAAGCGCATGGCCAGGGTAAGGAAGAAGACTAGGGGAAGTGGGGCTGACTGTGGTTCTCTTTGATCCTTATCTAAGCTAGACATTGGACATCTGGGGAGAAACTTGGGGAACTGCCCCATATCCACATCCACCAGATTAAAATTGCGGAGCTGGGGTTCAGCTTCCAGTATCCATCAGCATTAGCGCGAGAACATATTTCTTCTGATGCGTCAATATTTAGGCTTGCTCTCGGTGGACTGGCCTTCATGAAAAAAAAAAATCTCTAAGTCCTATTTATTCCAGAAATCTGTCTGGGATAATTTTCTAAACTATTTCAACAAAGGGAAACAGTCGATGATGAAGTCACGGGGGAAGCTAATGTGAATAATTGTCCTCCTTTTGAGCTGCCATGAATTTTCTCTTCTCCAGGGCACGTCCAGCATCAGCTAAAACCCATCAAAGCAGTGTGGGGAATGGGCAGGGACAGAGAGAGAGAGGGGGATCTGGATCATCATCGTCTTTGCCAGGGCAGCTCTGAGAGTCTCTGCCAGCAGCCTGTCTTTTCCAATTGTACATGATTTCACTGGTGCTGGTTATGGGGAGATGATTCCACACTTGTGGGTCTTCTTCCTTCACATGTCCTACCACTTAATTCATTTCATTTTGCCTAGTTGCTTGTCATCACTTTAGAAATGGAGCACACTATCTTGGTCAGATGGACTAGAATTCAAGCCCTAGATCTGTTGTAAACTCTGAAATGTTGATCAAGTTATGTAATCTCTCTGAGTCTCAATTCTCTCACTTGTAAAATGGATATAATAATAGCTACATTGTTAAGTGCTTATGAGGTAAATGAATATAAGTAACCTGGCATATTGCTTGATATATAGTAAGCACTTAGTATGACTACGCACACATGTGTGTGTGTGTGAGTGTTAGGGTTCTCCAGAGAAACAGAACCAACAGGATGCATATATCTGTCTGTCTGCCTGCCTATCTTTCTTTATCTGTCTAATCTATCAAAAGAGAGATTCATTTTAAGGAATTGGCCCATGCAAATATAGAGGTTAGGTAAGTCCAAATCTGCAGGATAGGCTGGCAGGCTAAAGACACAGGAAGAGTTGCCCTTCCACTCCAAAGGCAGCCTGCTGGTGTTAAATCCTTCTTGCTTGGGGGAGGTCAGTCTTGCTTCTGTTAACGTCTTCAACTGATTGGATGAGACCCACCCACATTATGAAGTGTAATCTACTTTACTCAAAGTACCAATTTAAATGGTTAATCTCACCAGATAAATACCTTCACAGAAACATCCAAAATAATGTTTTACTAAATGTGTGGCACAGCCAAGTCGGCACATGAAAGTTAACTATCACAGTGTGTATATATTTAAAACTGGAATCTGTGTAGCTCCTTATATACATCAAATAATTATATGCATCAAATAATTATAGGCAGTATAGACTTCCTAATACCTTTTGAGTAGTCAATGACTTTATGTGGAAAAAAAAAAGTTCAATAATTTTTGCTGGTCATTCCAGATCCCACATTTTGGATCTTTCAAAATTTATTCCACTCTAGCTGTCTATGCCAAATCTTGAGTTAAGCAAAACTCCTCTCCAGGCTGACCTGAAGCAAATCTTGGGGGGAAAAAAAAAACATGTCTAGGCAAGAAAGATGCTGAAAAGAAAGGAAATCCAGTCAGTCACTCTCATGTCAAAGAGACATGTGACCCCTTCTGGAACTGTAACTCCTCATTTCGGCTTCAGTGGCATCATGCCACAGCTTTGATGGAGAGACCATTTAGCTTTGTCAGTTCCTTGAGGTCTATGGGTCTTCTCGGTGTGGGCAGTGAGCTGTTCATTCTATCATCACCCAAACCACATGGAGCATATTTTGCACTCACGGCGATCTTCAGACCCCCTCAAAATGAGCCTTTTACACATATTAAAATGGACTCCATCAAAAGGACTCATGGATCCTCAGATGGCGTCACTAACTATGCAGACCTGTAGAGCGAGCAACCGTGGTTCATGAGGCTCCCTTTCCACTGCTTGCCTCTTGGCTTTGGAGACACTAGTCTTGATTTCCCCACTTGTCTCTCGCAGACATGGTGTCTTTTGGTGTCACTGAGTTACATATGGCTTTGGCCACAACCTTAAGCTGCCTCCACAGAAGAATACATCTGAGAAAATGCTATGCATCCCCGGTCCTCTTCCTGCTTAGGGCTCTTCACTCTCTTCTTGATGTTAACAACCATCCCGGAAGATAAAACTCATGTGAAATGAGATAGGACGAGTTAGATGTATCAGTCCTTAGATATTTTAAGTTGTTTTAAGGCAGTTTTTCCAGATTGACCACATTTCCATGGTTTCCTCTGTGTAGACGTTTTCCTGAAGGACCCATATCCCAATGTTTTTCTGAGGTAGCCAGTCTACTTTTCCATCTTTCCCTGCCCCTGCTCTATTTTTAGCATACGTGTAAGGTGAAGGCTGTCTCTCATCTCCACAGGGCCTTTCACATATCTGTCCCATTTTCCTAAATTGCCTCTCTTTCTCCAGCTAGGCCACCTGACAAACTCTCGCTCATCCAATAATAGTTAGTTCAACCGAAAGTCCTTCCAGGATGCCTTCCCTGGAAATGTAACCGCTTTCTTCTCTGTGTTTCCGTAGAATCTGTATGTTTCTTTTACGATTCTTATCAAATTAGTGTAATTGTCAAATACATGTCTCTCTCCCTGTACACTGTAAGCTCCCAAAGCAGGGAATGGAGAGTATTCATCTTTGAATCTCCATCACCTAGCAAAGGAGACCCTTAATAGAAGTTCGTTGAATGGATGGATAGATGGATGAACAAGACCTTCAGGAAGATCTCAGAGGTGTCTCAGTCAAAGTTTTAGCCAGCTTTACCACCAACTTGCTGTGGACCTAGAGCATTTGCTTGCTCTCTCTGATTTTTCTCACAGGTCAAAATGAAGGTACCTTTTAGTTGATAATCAGGTACTTCCATGTTCAAAAAATCTGTGTTTCAGCATACTGCTTGGTTTCTGTGTGGTGAACAACTTCCTAGCACAGATTCATGACTGTTGCATGGACCCTGCATCCTACAGCAAGCCAGGTCACGCTCTCAAACCAGCTGAGACTCAAGCAAAAGTCTTCCTCTCTCTGCTGCTTGATTCACTGGAGTGGGAAAAAGAAACAAACTCTGAGAAATCCTTCTCTCCAGAAGTCACATATTCTGTGAAAGCAGCTTAGCAGTATGATCAGAATCGTATATATCTTTGGTGACAGCAATTGAAACTGCAATCTGAAAGATATGAGTGGGGAAGCCTAAACTAGCAGGCCGAAAGTGAAGAGGCAAGGCATGGGAAGCAAGTCATGGGAGTCATAGACACCCAATATTGGAAAAGTCCTGAAGTCAGTGGCTTCGCTCTGGATCAGAGGCATCTTTTCTCAGGGGACAGTCTACATCTGTTTGACTCCCCTCCCTGGTGTTCAGCTACCACATGGTGCAGCTGTCCACACTGTTGTTAGAACACTGAGAAGGAATAATGGTCACTTTCAGACTTCACCAAAGCTGGAGCCCACATTATTTGAGAACAAAATCAGCTGCGAACCTAGATATTCATACGTTCCAGGAGAATGAGTTCTACATTCAGCTGTCATGAGTCAACCATGTGCTGCGTGACCTTACACAAAATACTGAACCTCTCTCAACCTGTTTCCTCACCTTCAAAATGGGGGTAATTATAACTTCCAACCTGTAATACAGTTATGAGGTTTAAATGAGATGATGCATAGAAAATGCTTAGCACAATGATTGGCATAAATGAATAACACTTATTAAACACTTACTATAGCTAGCAGCAAATCAACTGCCGTTCAAAGGGTTCTCAATTCCTCTTTAGGGGAGAGACGATAGAACAGACACCAAAACATGACTGTCACAACAGGGATTTTGGAATCAGGTATTGGTTTCAAGTCTCAGGTCTGCCCCTTCCACAAATTGGGTTTCATTTAAGAAGTCACTCTGGGCATCAGCACCCTGTCTACAAATGAGAAGTTGTTATTAGGTAACATCATTTCCATCGTAATCCGCATAAACAGCTCAATCTCTTGAAATTTCCAAATAGATGAAATTGTTTGAACATCATTGAGCCTAAGCAATGCAATAATTTTAATATTTTTCCTATTTACTTAAATCGTATTTGCATCATTAAATCACAATTAATGAGAACTTTATAGTCAGTTTCTTATATATTATCCATAGAACACCCATTCTTACACTTATAATCATCTTTTCTGGCATTTTTGAATTTTTAAAAATTTTATTTCATTATTAGTTTCAAGTATATAGTACATTGGTTAGACATTTATATAATTTATAAAACAATCCCCCTAATCTCTTTCTCTCCTCTGGCTCTCCACCTAGCCATCACATTACTGCTGACTGCATTCCCTATGCCGTGCTCCCCATCCCAATGACCATCTATCAATTACTGATTTGTGCTTAATATCTTTTTAAGTGTATGCGTATATTTTCCCCTGGGAAGATCTGATATATACCTTCTTATTTTCTACTCTTTCCACAAGACTCATACACTGCAAGTAAAATCTCTGTCCTATAAGGTTCGTAAGTTTTCTTTCCAGCCTAGAAATGTTTTCCTATTATGTGCATGAAAAAATAACCAATGGGAGTTATTACTCAAAAATTATCATTGACATTTTTCATTTGTCAAAAAACAAAAACAAGAAAATCGATTGAGAAGTGTTATAATATTTCACAATCTTTCAGTAACATATCTAAAAATGAGTGAAAGTGAGTATGCAGTAGAATAAAAACAAGATGGGTCAGAATTACTATTTATTACCTTAAAATATTTGTGCACACACAGAACGATGGTGTATTCACATTATCTACCCCACAAAGAATTGAAAAATCATTAAGCCCACAAAAGTTCTGTTTGTAGCGTCTGCACTCATTTTTTTCCTTTTTCTCCATGCATTCGTCAAGCGGCTCTGTCTTTTCCTTATCAGGCTCTACTTCACAGCACTGCCTATCTTAGACTAGATGAAAAACAGAGGTTTGCAAATACCTGAACAATGGGTTTCCCCAGCTGGACGACTTCTTACCTCCATCCCCCAAAGGCGGCATCTTTGCCCCACATTTCCTTGGCTCCCACCCCCAAAGGCGGCAAAAGGAAACAATAGCTGTCAGCCCCCGCCAAGCTGTGTCTTTCTGAGATGCAGCTGAATAATCAATTACTGGGTGAGTGTATCTGAGTCTCCCTGGCTGCCTTCCACATGCCTTCAAAGCATCAAAGTCTGCAGGAGCGTGTCTGCAGGGTCCTCCCAGACGCTCTCACCGCCCTGCCATTCACCCTGAGCCTCTGAGGCAGCTCCTGCCCTCACCAGCTTCACTCCATTTAATCCGTCCTTTCCGCAAGGTGTCTGGAAAGAAAGACAGTTGTTCCCTTAAAAGTGGGACTAGTTGGAAAGGAGATAATGCAGACAGCAACGTTTGGCAACTTTGTGGCTCAGGGTGAGGACCAGCAGCTCTGGAATAGATACTCCAAACAAGTTTTATTTCATTTGGTACATTAAGTGGTTATATTAATATTAAAGCAAATAGATCCAAACTGTGAAGACCTTCTATGAGAAACCAGAAGCCTGAATGCCCTTGTTTTACCCAGAATCCACACAGTCAGAGAGGGCGCCTGTGCTTCTGACTGTCTGTGGAGTTTACTGTAAGAAAAATTAGAATGTCAAGTGATTCAACAGCGGCATCTTGCCAACCATGGGAGCAAGCTGGGAAACAGTTTAAGGAACAAGAAAATTCTTCTCTGTGAAGATGTCCAGTTTTTCTGAGTGTTGGTGTCAATATTTATGTCATTTGGGGAAAATGATGGCACAGGCAGAATGCCTGATAGGAGGGTGGTTGGCAGGCAGGTCAGACAGCAGCTTGTAATGGTTCAGCTTAAAAACAAATATTATTTATATAACAGGTCTCACACCCAGGCCAGGATCAGCCCTGTTAAGGCAACATTTTCTAAGAGATATGACTTGTAGCTTTTGTGTGTTTTGCTTGCCTAAAGCTGAGAACTCAGACCTGTGTTGAGCCAGTGGATTCATAATTCCCCAAATCAGCCAGGTAGCGAGGGTGAACCAGACTTGAGTGTCCTCCTCTATGAAATGGGAGTTAGAGCGGCTTCCTTTGAAGATGCTGTGGTGGACGCAAAATGAGATGGTTGCCAGCCGCCAGATAGTGGGATTTTATTTGTTTATTCTGGGCACCACGAGAAAGTAATAAAGTCCACAAGTAGCAATATGTATTTCGAAAAATCTCTGGAGGGAATCTTTAACTTGAGAACGTATGATGACAGCAAAAAGACTTTAACTAAATCCAGTACATATTTATTGGGTGCACTGGGGATTGGAATTTGTTGCTTTTTCATGCATTGAAAACATAGAAAGTAAATTACTTGTGGCTTGGGGTTGAAACAGTGGAACAGGGAAATGGGGAGTGACTGCTAATGGGTATAAGGTTTCTTTTGGGACAGCAAAAAATTCTTATATTAGATAGCGGTTGCAGAATTCTGCAAATATACTTAAATACATTGAATTGTACACTTTAAATGAGTGAACTGTATGGTATATGAATTAGAGTTCAACAAGGCTGTTGAAAGAAAAACAATGTATAGAAACAACATAGAGGTAAAAAAAAAAAGAAAAGAAAAGAAAAAGAAACAAGATAAAAAAAACCAAAAAACAAAAAAAAAAGGTGTGGGCAGAAGTATACCAAATTGACTTGGTTCCTCTGCTCATGGAGCTTAAAGTCTTGTGGGGTAGCCACCCATTTGCTAATTGACCAAATAAAGAAGGGGTTGGATTAAGAAAAAATGGGGCGAGGGCAGTGTGGCAGACACTGATCACCCCGCAAAGTACTGGACATGTTCTTTTTCCTCTGAGTAGGGATCCTCTCTGAGGATGAGGACTCTGTTTATAGGCATCCTCACAGCCAGGCGTGGTTCTGGGACCTCAGTTCTGGCCCATGGCCGTGGACAGAGGCAATGGGTACGCTTTTCAAGCCATGTCCCTTAGAGCAAGCTCTGTTTCCTTTTCTGTTCTCCTCATGGATTGGGAAACCATCTTCAGCCTTCTGGACTGTCCAGCTCTTTGTGGATGGTGGAGCATCGAGACAGCATGACCTGCTTACTGCTCTGGACTGCCTCACTGTCTTCTCGTGGCATCATTTTCAATGACAAATCGGCTTTCACAACATGTCTCTTTCACTCTGGCTGCTTTAAAGATTTTTCTGTTGATCACTGGTTTTAAGCAGATTTTAATCACGATTTTGATTATGTTAAGCAGGTTTCAATTGTGATGTGCCTCTGTTCATGTCTCTTGTCCTAGGGAGACACTGAGTTTCTTGGATCTGTGGGTATGTAGCTTTCATTAAATTTGAGGAAAAAAAAGAACAATTGGTTACTATTTCTTCTGATATCCTTTCTGCACCCACCTATCCTGTACTTCACAGAATATGATTGCACATAAATTAGGCTGCCTGAACCTGTCCTTCAGTTCACTGATATTCTTTATTTGTTTATTTGTTTCAGGTATATAACACAACGATGCAATACTTGTATGCCTTGCAAAATGATCAGCACGATGAGTCTAGTTAATATCTGTCACTGTCCATAATTACAAAAATTTATTTCTTGTGATGAGGACTTTTAATATCTACTTTCTCAGCAAATATGCAATACAGCATTATTTTAATTCTTTTTTCTATGGTCTTTAGAATAATTTCTATAGCTATAGCTCCAAGTTCACTAATCTTTTCTTCTGTAATGTCTAATCTGAAATCAATCTCATGGAGTGTATTTTTCATCTTAGACACTATAGATTTCATCTCTAGAAGTGGGGCCCTCACCCCACTTTTTCTTTATCCAACCCCTTCTTTATTTGGTCAATTAGCAAATGTGTGGCTACCCCACAAGACTTTTAAAAAGTCTTTAAAATCTTTTATGTCTTTTTAAGTTGAAGTCGTCTTTAGTTAAAATCGTAGCTTTTAAACAGCTGGAATACAGTTATAATGGTTTTAATGTCCTTGTCTGCTAATTTTAATATCTGAGAGTTCCGGGTCAGTTTCAGTTTATCGATAATTCTCAATTTGGGTCATATTTTCTGATTTCATTGCATACCTGGTTATGTTTGGATGTTAGCCATTATGAACATTGTGGGTAATGGATATTTTTATATTTCTATAAATATTTTTGAGATTTTTCTGGGAGGCAGTGAAATTACTTGGAAGCACTTTGATCATGTTGGATCTATACAGCTACAATTTCCTAAGCAGATCTGGAGCAGTGTTCAGTCTAGAGCTAATTATGACCTACTACTGAGGCAAGACCTCCCTGAGCACTCTCCCCAATGTCCCATGAAATGTGAGTTCTAGCTGGGGTAAGAGGCTTTATTCCTGGCCCTGTGTGAATACCAGGCAGCGTTCCCTTTAATTCGTGTGAATGGTTCTTTCCCTTATCTTGAGTAGTTTCCTCACATATGTGTGTTGATTAGTATTCTGCTGAATATTCAAGTAGTACCATCTGCTGATCTTTGGGGTACTTTCTAAGTACAGCTCCTTCCTCTCCAAATATCTGCCCTGTGTACTCTAGCTCAGAGGGCCCAACCATTTTGGCACCAGGGACTGGTGTGCCTGTGAGAATCTGATACCTGATGGTCTGAGCTGGAGCCGAGGCGGTGATGCTAGCTCTGGGGAGCGACTGCCAATCCAGATGAAGCTTTGCTAGCTTGCCTGCCTCTCACCTCCTGCTGTGTGGCCTGGTTCCTAACATGCCAGGACCAGTACTGGTCCACTGCGTGGCAGTGGGGACCCCTACTCTAGCTGCCTCAGTTTCCCTAAACACTCAATTCAATTTTTCAACTCAAAGAGTCTTTCAGATTTCACGTGGGTTTCCCCTCATCACACCAGACTGCGAACCTTTTCAAGAAAGCAATCTGGGGCTGTCATAGTGCTGCTTTCTTTCTTTCCCATCTCTCAAGGATCACTATGTTTTGTCACTTGATGTACAATGTCTTGAAAATAATTTTTTCATGTACTTTGCCTCTTTTCGTTTGTTGGTATGTTTCAGGTGGTAGATAGATCTTGTTAATCTATCTCGTCTAGAAGCAGAAGATATGCCTCACAATATCTTATTTAATCTTACAACAGACCTTTGAAATAGTTAACACTTATCCTCGCTTACAGGAGAGGAAGGTGAATTCAGATAAGTAACTCGTCTAAGCTCACTTGGCTTGTAAGTGGCAGATCCGCAGATTCATCCTAAGTTGTTCTCTTGGAAATGGTTGTTCATGCTATTTCGTGTGCGCTGCATTCCCTTCACTTCACATGCTCTGGGGTGGGAAGGGGTGTGGGAGGAGAGAGATTAGACTTGAAATCAGACTACGAAATACTCTTTAGAACACTACAGGCCTGTTCCCTGTTCCTTTAGGGTGTGAAAATGAAGTCAGGGTGGAACTTTAAATACATGCTCCAGACACAGGGACCACACCAGTGACAGTAGTCATTTTTCTCTTCTTCATAGCAGAGAAGTCATTTTTCTCGTCTTCTAACTCAGTTGGGTCTCAAAGTTGAAACAAACAAACAAATAAATGAATTCTTGACTAGGGAGTTATTAAGAACAATAAAACTGAGAAAATAAAAGATTGAAAATTAATATACTTATTTTTTTTCCCTGAGATTTTGACATGTGCTCCTGTAAGAACCATTACCGTCTTAACATCTAAGCATACATTCGTCAACTCTGAGTAAAAGTGTGCAATTATTTTTTTTTATTTCATCACCTGCTTTCTTCTGCATCTATGTTCTATTCCACTCAGTGTGGGTCAGCTGAGACATGGTTGGGCATGCAGTGCAGGGCCAGCTAGTCATTAGGACCCCATTTCTGCCACCATGGCCACTGGCCCAGCTTCTAGTTCCATGCCCAACACTGGGTCACCCCAAAGTTCTCCCTCAGGACTTTGTTCATCTAGAGTGGAAAGAAAAAGTATTTTTATATTTCGGGATACTGAACTAGAAGGCATGGATCAGGGTGACCTGGGGGCCATCTACAGAAATGTACAAATAAAACATGTGTGCAATAGGAGAGGAAAAGACAAGACACAGAGAAACACAGCCAAGAATTGGAGTATAATGGGGATGAGGTACTATGTTAAAAAAAAAAATTATCAGAGGTTAGTCATCCACAGTCTCCAGATCCATTGTGCTTGAAGCCAGTACTTGGTATGCCCAGTTGCATACTCCCATAAATCCTGTTTTATGTTTAACTTGGTTCAAGTTGAGTTTTTGTTACTTAGAACCAAAAAGTCTTAGTTAATACAGAGAAGAAATAATGGACCCAACAAAAGATCCTGAATTAATAGGGGGTGCTGAGATGCGAATTCTACTGACTCTATTTCAAATATACCAGGCAAGAGAGAGATTTTAGTATCTTGGGGCAAGCAAAGGTTGTCCCATGCACAACAACTACTAACAGTCTTCATTATTGTTGGCACATGTATGTCAAAACCATAAAAGCTTAGAGCCAGGCACATTCTAAGGGTATCATGTGATCTTTCCACAACCTGGGAGGAAGACCTTGTTACAGTCTCCCGTTTGAAGATTAGGGAATGGAGGCTTGAATAGGTTAAGTGCCTCTCGTCCAGAATTGGTTAGTGTTGGACCCAGGATTCTCCAATGAGGCTGCTCTGACTTCCCGGCCGTGCTCTTGACTGCCGCGCTGTCTTGCCCCTGTGCTCGTGTATCAGTCGCCTTCCATTTGAATGCCAGGTCTCCTCAGGAAACAGTCTTCGACCAGTCACTGACAGCATCGTATGAATTTCATTCCATGTCTGGCTCTTTCATGCAGATTTCTCACCGAAGAATGAAAGGACAGGTGGAAACTACATTTCAGAGCAAAGGAAGAGAGGAACAGGATTGCTCCTCCTCTTGTAAAGCTATCTTCTCAGTTCTTTATCCTAACGATTCCTCACGTGATGTTTGCCACACTTAAGAGAGTGCCCGTCAGGATGGCTGAGAGTGGATTCTGGAGCACATGGGAATGTACTTAATGTAAGTTTCCCAAAATATCCACTATCCCATCTCAGATGTCCTTGTGGCAGAATTTAGATATAATTCCTGCTGAACCAGTGAATCTGAAATCAACGAGTTTTTCCTTCGATGATGCCTAAGTACTTGATTTTATAGAATTCACAGTTGCCTTGATTACAAAATGAGAGAAGCCCAAAAAGAAAAAAAAATAAATGGGGCTAGTGTGATCTTCACAAGTTTCATCAGCCGAATGGATGCACCATTCATGATTCGACTGTACGCGTACATGTCTCTGTAAGTGGACAGATGCCTCTTTGGACGGGTGAGGCCAGGAAGCAATTTTCCTTATGGTGAATTTTTTGTTGTTGTCGTTAAAAAGTAAGTGGGCCTTCACTATCAGTGGGACCAAATCTCATAAACGAAGTGACAGACAACTCTGGCATTTGCTACCAAGGCTTTTGGCTTTTCTAAGCAGCAGGGTTTAGGGAAGTTTTTTGCTGGGACGTCTGAAGGGAGCTCAGTAGGGGCCGCATGTTTAGACAGGGAGAGGCTGGGAAGCAGTCACAGAAGGCCCACCCTGGGTCTGGGCCGTGGGAACAATAAACACAGGGGAGACTCCCATGTCAGAGGAAGGAAGAGACCATCATTAAGCTCTTCGGAAGAACGGAACTGCCAGGTCTCCAGTGGCTTTGGTGCTGGTGTCATCTCATCCCTGAGGTCATCACCACACATGTCTTTCTCACACACCAGATGGTCTCTGCCCGGGAGCTGGCAAGGCGAGGCTCCTCTTGTCCCAATTGGCCAACACCTACAGGCTAGAGTTCACAGGAAGAAAATACACTTGGAACTGAGAAGAGTGGAATATTGCCCCAAACCTGCTTGGGCAGCTTCACTCTGCAGATGGTGGACAAGGAGCCAGAAGTCCTTGTATTGGCTCTCCCACTCACTAGCCCTGTGGATCTGGGACAAATTCCATTACCTCTCTGAGCCCCAGTGTTCTCATCTGAAAGTGAGTAGTTACAGCCTGAAGAAACCTTAGATATTATCTAATTAAAACGAGCTGTCATTCTAAAAATAAGGGGAATACCCAAGACGTCATTGTTCTACTGCATATAGAATTTTCAGGAGATTCAAAATTCCTTGTTTATTCTCTCCCCTCAGGTTGGAAGTAAAGGGGCAAAAAGTAAATAGAGAAATATCGGAATCCCGCAGGACATATTCAGAGGACCCTGTATACTAATATTTCTTATATATTTGTCTTTTAGCCAACTCTTTTTTTTTTTACTCCAAAGAGAAATACTTAAAAAGGAATCCTTCCATCATTTGCTACAATAAGAATTTTAAAACATCATTTTCATCGTGTTTTTTAAATTACCTTCTAATCAGAAACTTTTGCCTGCCAGTGGTTCTAGCCCCAGGCTTGTTCTCCCCTCGGTGCCTGCCGATCTCTCATTTTAACAGAAGAGGAATTAAAGCCCTGTTATGTGTGACACGCTGTACTAGGGATACCTAGTGTGGATGAGCATGAGGGGTAAGTGCAAGCTGCAGTGGGAGCCTTTCACAGGGGGCTCAACCTAGGCTGTGGGGATAGAGAGGCTCCCCAAAGACAATTTTTAAGCTTGCTTCCAACTTACGAAACTCATATTATATACCTCTAACTTATATTAGAAATAAAATCCATGTAGAAAAAAAGCTTTTTAAATATCACATCTGTTATCTTAACCATTAATAATAGAAGTCTAGTCTGAGAGAAAATAGAGCAGTGTTATAAATCACTTATTCACTTAATATTTTTTCCTTTTTGTGATAAAATATAACAAAATTTACCATTTTAATTATTTTTAAGTGTGCAATTCAGTGGTATTGACTACAGTCACCATGTTGGGCTACCATGACCTCTATTTCCAAAACTTTTTTATCATCCCAAACTCCATGACCATTAAGCACTAACCCAGCGTTCTCCTTTTCTTTCTCTCTCAGTAATCTATGAATTCGCCTATTCTAGAGATTTCGTACAAGTGGAATCATATGATATCTGTCTTGTGTCTGGCTCACTTCACTCGGCATGATGTTTCAGGGTTTATTTACATCTCTCTTATGGAGGCATAACATTTCATTGTACGGATACACCATTTTGTTTATCCATCAATCTACTGTTGGACAATTGGGTTGTTTTCACCTTTTGGCTATTATGAATAATACTGCTATGAACATTGGCATACAAGTAGTATCTGTTTGAGTCCATTTTTAATTTTTTTGAGTATATGACTGATAGTGGAATTGCTGGAACTTAATTCTATGTTTACCTTTTGAAAAACCACCACATTGTTTTCCACAGCGGCGGCAGAATTTTTCATTCTCATAGCAACATATGCAGGCTCCAACTTCTCTACACCCCCACAATGCTTATTTTTTGTTTTTTAATTACAGCCATTCTAGCAGACATGAAGTGACATCTCTTTGTTTTTGACTTGCATTTCTCCAGTGACCATGTCGAGCATCTATCCACGTGCTTATTGGCCATTTGTATATCTTCTCTTGAGAAATATCTATTCAACTAGTTTGCCCATTTTTTAAATTGGGTTGTTAGTCTTTTCGTTGTTGGGTTTTAGAAGTTCTTGATATAACCTGGACATTATATCTTTAATAGATATAGGATTTGTAACACCACCACCCCACCCCTCCATTTTGTAGATTGTCTTCTCACTTTCTGAATGATGTTCTTCGGTGTTCGGAAGTTTTTAACTTTGAGGAAGGCCAGTTTCTGTATTTGTTGTCAGTGTCACACATGCGGTTGGAGTCTGTATTCGTTTGCTAGGGCTGCCATAACAACATACCTCCTTTGGTTTGGCAGTAACAAAAATATCTTTGGTTTCTTCTGGGGCCTCTCTCTCTTTGGCTTGCAGATGGCTTCCCTCTTGCTGCCTCTTCATGTGGTTTCCTCTGCTCATACACATCCCTGGTGTCTGTGCATCCAACTTTCCTTATAAGACTCCACTCTTCTTGAATTAGAACGCACCTATGCAACCTTGTGTAGCCTTAATTACCTCTTTAAATACCCTGTCTCCAAATATAGTCACATTTTTTGTATTAGAGTTTAAGGCATCAACATATCGATGTTTTGGGGGACACATTTCATCTCATAACAGTGTCATCTCTAAGAATTTATTGCCAAATCCCATTCATCTCATTTTGCTTTCAACAAATATTTATTCACTTACAGGCTGGCAGAGAATGTGCCAGGCAGTAGATAAATAAGACAGAAAAGGCTCCCACCCACAATGAAGCTTACTTTCTTGTTAAAGGAGACAGAAAATAAACAAATAAATTAGATAATATTTGACAGTAACAGGTTCTATGATGAAAAATAAAGTGAATATAAACTTTTTAAAATTAAATGCCAGAATATAATAGAATAAAGAGTGATTGGGTGAGAGAGAGGCTACTATCAAATGATCAGGGAAGCCCTCTCTGAGGAGTTATTTCAGCTGGTACCTGAATATTAGGACCAGTTATTTAAAGATCTAGGAGAAAATTCAGTCTTACTGCATAGGAAAATACACACGTGAATCCAGACGACTTGCTCATAGTGGCAGAGTCAAGATTCATACTCAGGTCTCCTAACTTCCTTTTGAAACAAATTGTATTATGCATTTCAAGGTTAATCAGCCAAGTTGAACAGCTCAATAGTTTATCACTAGTCAGAGAAAAGAGATGTAATTTATATTTATTTATGTATCAAATTTATGGAATCTTTGGCAGCAGTGAGGGGGTAATCAAATGATATATTAATTTGACCAGTGTTTTGACAAGCTGCCCTGGAATGCAGGTTCTCAGAATTACTTAAGATCAATAAACAACATTTCTTGCTGGGTAAGGTGGCAGGCACCCTGATCAGTGATCCTGGAAAGAAATGCAACACATACATTCCATTTTCTAGACCTAGGGCTGGCCACAGTGGGATTTCTGGGTGGCCAAGGAGCAAAGAAGATGCAAATGCTTGGTTTTTGGCAGACACGCCTGATGAGTATGGAAATGATAAATTATCTTCCACAGTCCCCAGAGCTGGATGGCGCAACACAGTGGTGGCTCATTGTACAAGTCACATTCCACCCTTGCAGGACTGCGAGGAAATCAGCACAGTTCTCAGAGTGCTTCTGGACTCCGGACCAGATACTCCGCCTAGGGGAAGTGCCACCCAAAAGCAAACACGCCCCAAACACAATGCCTGCTCCCATGCAAGACTCCCAAACTGGTGCACGTCTCAGAACAATCTAAGCTTTGACAAAACAAAAGTAGAAGACCCTTCTCTAAGGAGAGAGTTTATTTCTGACTCCCTAGGAATCAGTCTTTTTTGGCAGCCTTTTTTTACCTCGAGCAGCAAAGCAAATATCTCTTTGGGACTTTGATAGGTCTTAATCACCGTGAACACCAACCACCCCTTTGTGCCCCTAGCAGAGAGTTTTAAATCCCCAAATTCACTCCTCCTACCTTTGCTCATCACATTTTGTACCTTCAGGGCATTTTCCACATTTTGCCGCCTATTTGTGTATCCCCCCCCCCTTTATTACCTCTCATCGATTGCTGAATATAAAGGTCATGTCTTATTCACCTTTGCCTGCACTTCAGCACCTACTATGCTTGGAGCACACGTGTTCTCAAAAGACAAATTATTTTTTATGACAGATAAATTCAGTAACTTTTGAAAGCTGTTTCATATTTTACGTGAGCTTTTTAAAATTTAGAGCTGCCATTGTTTTACACATAGCTGTACTAAAGTTAACATTATAGCCAACTCTGTTAAATGTACTAGGTGCATATGACAGGAAAAATGATGTAAGGTTCTCGTATCGTAAAATCTAGTCGCAGTATTTCAAAAAGAGAGAAATAAAACTAAATAGTACAATTTTCTTTTTAATTTACCACAGGGGAAGTTGATATAACAGATGTCACAATTTGTATACTGTCTAAATATCTACAAGCTATGAATGTAAGGCCTGATGGGATAAATACAAGAGAAGGGTCTCTATAGAACACTTGAAAAATTAGCAGTATATATAATGCAGGTATAGTTTCAAGCGATACATTTATGCATGAGTGGTAGCACTGTAGATTTTAAACCTAAGTGGCAATATACATTAAGAGGAATGAAAATACTCATGTATTTTGAGCCAGTTCTCGGTCTCAAGGGAATTAATATCAAGGAAATAATTCAAATAGGTTAAAAGCAATCTTTTACTGGTAGAGACAAGATTTTTTAATATTTATATAAAAATTAAATTGTAAAATTATGTATTTACTAGTTCAATGTTGTAAGATCTACATTATTGTCCAGGCAGCTTATATATCAAACTTTGCTTAAATGTTACCATTAGAATATATAACAGCGCAAACAAGAATATGTTTTGATACTAGTTAAAAATGCAAATATAAAAGTATATCAATGGTTATGAATAGGTAAAATATGCATGCATATGAACAAAAACTGATTTCTTTTAGTTGTTGGGCTGAAGTAACTCTATTCAAGAAATGTAAAGATTTTTTAAAAGCTTTGCAAACTAATTTTCTCAATTCAAAAGATAAGAAACTAGAAATGACAAAGGAAGAAGAGCTAAGATTCATTTGATAAAAGAATAAAGTATTCACGTAATGTCTATTTCTCTCTCTTGCTGGTCTGACATGAAGCTCTGTGCTACTAACAGCAAAGAAAAGATCAAATAAATTTTTGAAAAGCAGAAACTTTCCTAGCTAGGAAGGAAGATAGTGATCACACACATAAAAGCAGATATCTTCCTTCAGGGCTTGTGAAAACAATTCTAGGGTCTGAAGATTCATTAGCATAAATTTCTGTAACTTTTTAATTTTATTAGAGAATAGGAAGGATGTCATTAGATTAAAAACTCTCAGATGTTCTGAAATTGAGGCTATCTATTTAAGTCACTACTGTAAACCGAAGAAGTGAATTAATCTTTTTAAAGAGAAGTAATCCTCTCTTAAAGAGCCTAACGCTGATTACTAAATTGATGAGCATTTCCCAATGCCTGGTGATACTAAGTAGTTTGTGCTTTCATTGCCAGAATACCTCCACACACTGTATTGATGGTTTTACTATGAGACTGTTAGACTAGGAGACAAATGCATCCTGGTTTCAGAGAAACATTTGACAAAGTTTCCTCGATAGTCATGTGTGCTGTAGTATGACATGGGAACTAGACAGTAGGACTGCTGAACCAATCATAGATGACTGAGGAGGTTGATTAATGACTTCTAGTCAACTTGGTGGGAGGTCTGCAGCAGAGTGACATGGGGATCCCTCCCTGGCCCTGCCCTGTTTGTCATTTTTTATCAGCTACTTGGGTTGAAAGTATGCTTATCACATACTTTTCAGCTGCCACAGAGTGGGAGGGATTGCTCATAGCACCGAAGACAGAACCAGGATACAATGACATCAACAGGCGGGAACAGTGGACTGAACATTAGAAAATGCAATGCAGTAGGGAGAAAAGGAAGTCTGAACTTTGAGAGCTGATAATAAAATCAGTAAATTTACCATGAGAGACATGAGACTTGATTAGAAAGCAGGGGTAAGAAGATTGATTGTTTTCATCCATTTCCAAGGCAAATATGGATCTTTGGAGTGATGAGAACATTCAAATTAAAAATTAGAATTTTTATGTCATGGGGTCTGACAGTTTACCTTCGTTTGCATCAGAATACTTTTGAAGGATTGTGTCTATATGGCAGCCTCACATTTCAAGAGGTTCATAAAAAAAAAAAAAAACTAGAGAAAAATCAGAGGAAGGTCAACAAAACAGTGAAAGGGAAAAGAAAACCAGCAGGCACTAGGTTCTTATTCTGTGCCTGGCACTGTGAATGCTGAGAGCTTTATGGCATGGGTCCTGTGTTCTCCGATTCATAGGTGAGGCGATGAGACCCAGAATTTAAGGAAGTTGCCAAAAGATTAATGACTAGCAAAGGGCCAAAGTGAGATTTGAGTTCAAGGCTGTAAGCTGACTAAATCTAAACTACTTTCCCCTGCAGGGAAACCATTGAGATGTATTGAGAACACAGGCATTGTCTTTATATATTTCAAGCATTAGCATATGGAAGAGGAAGCAATTATATGGGCTTCCAGAAACAAGAACCAAGGTATTTGGTGCATTTTCATAAAGCAACAGATTTCTAATTAAATTAAGGAAGAAGTCGTAAAGAGTAGAATTATCCAACAGTGCAAAGATCTAGCCATATAAATCTTGAATTTCCTCTGACTGAAGATATTTAAGCAGAGACTAGATCATCTATCATCAATCCGAAGAAAAGATTTCTTACTCTTTATGGGAAGAGGTTGAGTTCAAAGATCTGTACTATCCCTTCCAACACTAAAAATTCGGAATCTAAAAGCCAAGCCCATAAGAAAGTCAAGTATATTCAGAAAGGACCAATTTACCAAGTTCTCTGCTTCAGTGCTTTTGAGTTCCCACTGTTTAATCCCGTGTACATTCCAGATCGCTGGAGTTTCTTTTCCAGCTCCACAGCTTGTGAGTTCTGTGACCACAGATCAGTTACCTCATCTCTCTAGTATCATTTTTCCCATATGCAAAATGGAGATGATGATAATGCCTTAGTCAAATGGTTGTGCAAACATCAGATGAGCCATTCATTTAAGAAAATACTAGGCATCATTTCCAGATGATAGTGACATCTCAATAAATGGTAATGACAGTTAGTAATCATGTTTTAACCATTGTTATGATAAACAGTGACTTGCATTTTTTTTTTCTTTTGTTCTTAATGCTTCGAGAAAGGATTTCAGGCTACTTATCAAAGCAGTTTCAGGCTTGGGTGGGCCAGAATATCTGAGGTACCGTTCCTATTACTCCTCTAATAGTTTACCTTAGAATCAAATCAGCCTCTTGGCTGAGTGCCAGCCATTCTGGGCAAGGTTCAGGACACAAATCTAGGAACGAGAACCCCTTCCATGGGTCCCTTTTGTCTTCTTGCTATTTTTATTCTTAAATATCTTTTTAATCATTGACATTTATCCATGGGGAATGTGCATTGTAACACATTCAAATAGTTTGGAAGTATGTGAAATACAAAATAGGATTTCTCCACCATGCCATGTACTAAGCCCCATCTTCAACACACACTCACACACACACTCACACACTCACTCACACTCTCTCTCTCTCTCCCCTCCCCTCCCCTCTCCTCCCCTCCCCTCCCTCCCCTCTCCTCTCCTCTCCCTTCTTTCTCTCTCTCTACCCACCCCGCCCCAGGGAGAACTTGGTTGAGAACTTGATGTATATCCTTTCAGACTTTTCTTTTTATGTCCAACCACAAAGAGTTTCCACTTTTTCATTTATATGTTCAACAATCGTATGAAGCGTTACCACTTTACATCTGATGGCTATAAAGATCAGGGTGAGAGTAGGCTGTTCTCTTAAAGGCAGGAAGGAGCTGTAAGGGTAGGAACTCTGCTCTAAATCTGTTGATTCTTATCCCAACACCAGCTGCCTCGAGGTTGTTTAAACCAGCCTCCTGGCTTATGGAATAAAGAATCATGAGAAAGATTATGAAATCGAAATTGAATTCATTAGTATTTGCTTTGAAGCTTTTATATTTCAAAGGAAACTAATTGATAAAACTCCAAAGAAATAGATAACCAAAACCTTTACTATTCAAGAATGTGTCATAATTATTTTCTTTAAAGTGTAAGACAAAGCATTGATACTGAAAATTTTAAGAGGCAATTTAGACACTTTGATATTTTATGTTTAGAATAAAACATGATTGTATGTAGTCTCGATTTCTAGCTAGTTTAGTCTTTTTTTACCACTAACTCGTGAGAGGAGTTCAAAATGCTGCAATTCAAGGAAAGAAAATGTTTGTCTTTCTCCATAATCCTTCCGTTTTTGGGAGTTGTTTGCTTAATAATCAGAATCAGACATTTTTTGCAGGCTTGGCAAATGGCTACCAGTTTTGGATCCATTCTCATTTTGAATTAATTGGCCTCAGAGAAGACTTTGGAGGAGAACTGACTAGATATTTCCCTTTTTTGAAACTAAACATTTGGGCTTTGCTACATTTTTTTTTTTTTTGCCTGAATGCATGGGACCACAGTATCATAGGTTCTTAAATCTTTTATTGAATTTAGAACATTTCATATTTTATTTTGTGATACCTTCTCTTCCTGATGGATAACCTTTTGAATTGAAAATTCAGAGCTCATTGTGCATGAAATGTTTTGATATGGGGTGACAGGTCCTTGGTGTGGCTAGGGAGCCCTTCCATATGTCACAGGATGACATGTGGTCAAGTTATACAGACCAGAGTTTCCCAGGCAACCAAGTTGTGCCCTATGGGGATTCTTTGAGAAGCTGAAAAAAGAGGTTGGGGATGAGAGGTCTGGAGCCACCATGTCTCCAAGCCATTGTTTGCTTTCTTTTGTCGTCTTCCCTGCATTCTCCATCATTCTAACTGGAGTCTCCAATGTGGGGAATGCAGCCCACTGCTGGCACTCCAGAAGGTTCTTGGGGGCACACAATTTAAAAAGATATTATAGCTTAATGTGTTTAAACTATTAATACATTCACATTAGATAAAATCACATTAAAGTTTGTGAAGTTAATCAAGTTACATAAAAATAAGTAAATAGTTCTGGTGGTACACAGTTTGGAGGAAGGAGGGAAGGAAGGAAATGAGGTTGCACAGAAACAATTGGACTCAGTTTCCAATATTTCTACCATCTAGTTTTTCTACTTGTAGCATTTTTCTTATTTTCTAAACAACAATGATAATTATAGCTAACGCTATTTTTCTTCAGATTCACAGAATTTTCATATCTATATAACTATATGATCTTCCTTGACTTTTTTTTTTCCAACAAGGAGGTAGAGTTATTATTTGTTGGCTGGAGGGAGAGAAAGGCTTATAAAACTGCCTCCTGCTTCATGTTAAAAGAGCTTGGTCTGGAGTCAGATAAGCTGCGTAATCCCAGCTTCACCATTCACTAGTCAGGTGGCCTTGCAGAAATTATTTGACTTCTCTGTGCCTCAGTTTCTTTCTCTGTGAAATAGGCAGAACGGCAATACCTTCCTTGTAGGATTATCATGAGGATTAAATGTCTAAAGCATACACAAGTTTAGCATGGCTTCCAGTACAAAATAAGCACCCGCTAAATGCTGGTTTGTGTTTTTCTTCTCCTTACCATCCTGTTTCTAAGATGCAGTTAATTAGATAACACCTTATTTCATGATTTTTAAAATGCAAGGAGAAGTATGTTTCAGAGGGATTGCACATGAAAGATCTACAGTGAGGCTTTTAGAGTTCTTGTAAATACCTTGTCAGTTAGCATCATTCATTAGGATTATCCGCTTGTAATTTATTAAATTTCGGGGAATGCCCTGGTTCTAGGACTTCCTCCAAGATAAAGCCATCTCATGGTTGTTGGCTGGGGACATCTTTGGAGTTATAACTCTTACCTCATATTCTAGGATATGGCATTCATGGCATGCTGCTCCCATATTCTCAGAGGGCTCAGGAAAGATGAAGCGAAATTCCTTCAATCAGTGCTAGGAGTATGCTTGTTTCTACCAAAGATGCAATAATGCCAAACTTTTAAAGTTTGCTTTCTTGTAATGAACCTAGCTTTTGTTGTTAAAAAAACAGGTCTCAGGTCACCTTCTAGAAACATACTAATTTGTCTAGCCATTTTGGAATCTCTTACAACTCTTGATATTTATTTGCCTTATAATTTTATTGTAAGTGCATTAGAGATGATAGTTCTGAAGGAGATGAGGTCCTCCAAAGTTAATATGGATATTTTAAAGTGATGAGATTTGTACAGTGAGATAGGTCAGATGAAATCATTGGCCAATCCATTCTGATATGTGTAATGCAGGGTACTACAGGGTAGCTTTTAATTACTTCCTTAGAGAAAAGCAACATAACAAAGATAGTCTAATCTGTCTTTAAGTTTGTTTTTTTTTATTTGCTAGGTTGAAATCATGTCTCAGTTTTTTCACAATTTCTTCAATGAGGCTAGAGGCTCAAAATGAATGCCCAAGGTTACCAAATGGTACAAAAACTCAGACACACTCCCTCCCTTGCCCTAACTCCGTTATTACAAATGGGATCTCATAAAAATGATTCTATTAGGGGATTGATATTATTATTTGATCAGTGATTTACTCATGTAGTAATTCCATAATAATATATTAAGAGCCTTTCTGTTATACTTTGCACAGGGTAATGATCACTATGGTTTGTTGAGCATATTTCTATGTGCTAAATGTTACATCATACAATCCTTGCAATGTACATATGAGATACGGACTACTCTCCCCACTTTTTACAGATGGAGAAACTGAGGCTGGAAAGAATAAGTAACTCATTCAAATGGCAGAGCCACAGCTTTTATCCCAATACTCTTATTTTTTCCTCCTTTCCCCTCCTTTCTTCTTCATGTTATTATCACAAACTTTTATAGGGCCCTTACTCTACAAGAGTCACATCTGTTGGAGCACCCCCAGGATGGATCCTGAGATTGCTGGTCTTCTCGTTCCATATATGCTTCAACCTGAGAGAGAGATGTGTAAGTCACTTCATGTTTTGATATCCCAGCCCGAATCTTTTCTCTGCCGTCCTACTCCAGGCTTATATCTCTCAAGTCTCAAGAACAGCTTAAACTCAACATTTTAAGAGCTTAATTTTTCATATCTCACCCCTATCCTGTCCCAAACCTGATACTTTTTGAAGATGTTGCCTCATTGAATGGTATCCCCATTCTTCTAGCTGTGGAGCCAGAAACAGCACCCATTTTGACACCTTTGTCTCCCTCATCCCAGGAAGGTCTCTTCCCAGTGCCTCTTAATTCCTTCCATATCTCTGAATCTCTGCCCCCAGCCTTGTCTCTGGCCCCACTACTGCACTGCAGTCCTAATTGCACTTTCTTCCCTTGTTTCTTCCCCATCCTTTCTCTGCTCATCAACCAGAGTGCTCATTTCACCTCTAGATTTTCTGATTCAGTAG
Organism: Eonycteris spelaea; assembly: GCA_003508835.1. Taxonomy (NCBI): domain Eukaryota; kingdom Metazoa; phylum Chordata; class Mammalia; order Chiroptera; family Pteropodidae; genus Eonycteris; species Eonycteris spelaea. Next base: position 8,234,675 of record PUFA01000026.1, on the reverse strand, counting down.
GTGTGGGTGTGTCATAAATTTGCCTTTCTAATGAGTTTCCTGGGGATTTTGACGCTGCTGGTGTAGGGACCAGGCTTTGAGAGCCACTATACTGGCCCATTTACATTTTTTGAAGACCATTCTCATTACATCAGTATGTTCCAAACATTTTTGAGGAATCACTCCCTCTTCATTTATTGCTAGGCCTTGGATGCTATGGGAGCTGGACGAGTTTGTTTTTTTCTGAGTCATTTCTAGACTTTGGAGAAGCTTCCCTATTTCAACAGCCCTGCCTTGCAATTTCCAACAAGGATTTGCTTATTAGCTGGACTCTCCTGATTCTCAATAGGGACAGGTGCCTGCAACTGAAAGTAAAACAGGGAGGGAGGATGGAGAGGCTTAGGTTTCAAACATCTTTCAGTGAGGAATTAGTTTTAAAGAGACACATAACAATAAAGCATGAACTAAGTCCAGACACCGTCATTCACAGCAAGCTTACCCTCTGAAACTGGCTCCATGCCAGCCTGGAGCCAGGTGCCTCTCTTGGATCTGAGTCAAGTGCCCTGCGGCCACCTACAGAGCACTCAGGTAGGATCCGGAAAGCCTCTCACCTCCATCTGCCCTGCGTGACTACTATTTTATGTCCTACGTAAGGACTTCCAGCTGGCTGACCTGGATCCAGCAGCTCAGGCTTACCCCTTGCATCATCCACGCTACCCTGGAGAGGAAGGAAAGGACCCTCAAGAGAAGAACAACTATTAGCCTCCCTCCTTTGCTGGGAGCTCACCTCGTGGAGGTATTGTTTACATATGATTACAGTGTTTATAACTTATTATCCCAGGCCTAGGAGCTGCAGAAAGAAACAGGGGGGCCAGACAATCAAAGCTGAGATGCAGGTTTTAATATGAAACAAAACATAATAGGAGATCAACTGTACACAGAGAGGGGTGTGTATAACATGTCCTGCAAGCAGATGAGCTCACTGGCTTTAAGCTACTACCACAAATTGATGCTTGAGTGCAATTCAGAGGGTAGGCAGGTGGCATGCTATTTGCCCAAAAGCATGTGTTTCAGTACATACATGTCTAGTCGAATTGAAGGCAGAGGATTTGTAGATATTTTATTAAATATTTCAAAGTGCCTAGCCTTGAGGTTATGAGAATGGACCTCAGAATTTTCAACTTCAGGGAAGGTAACTGACCAAGGGCCCAGCTGCCGTGCGCAGAATTCCGTTGCAGCGTGTGTGCCAAGGCCACACTTCCAAGGTGGGCTGCTCCTGGCCGATGAGTATGCATAGCAGCAATACGCAGGCCCATTCTTCTGATGGCTGGCTTTGGCTTAGGCCTCCTCAGTGGCCTTCTGGAACATTCTTTACACTACACGAAAGTCTAAGATGCTTCCATTCAACCATCCTTCCTTCTCTCCTTCCCTTCGGCTCAGACCCATTTCATGGTCTGATGGGTTTCCCAGCCTTCCTGGATCCTCCTTACTTCTTCTCACAGACATTACCCCTAAGATCTTTCCACAGTGACTCCTTCACAGAGGATTTTTGATTCGGGCAAAGAAACAGAAACATTTACTGAAAAGGGATGAGTGGAAATTCTAATAAAGAGAAATGTCTGTTCGTCAGTTGGTTCAGGCTCTCATCACCAACATCATCTATCAGGATGTCAGGATGCTCGCTCTGTTTTCTGCCCTAGATTACGTCTGTTCTTCCCAGCATGTGCTCATGCACGCACAAGCGTGTGTACACACACACACACACACACACACTCTCTCTCTCTCTCTCTCTCTCTCTCTCTCTCTCTCTCATTCATTCTCTTGCCAAGGGTCTTCAGGAAAGATTCACCAACGTAGGGAATGATTGACCATTCAAAGTCCCCTACAAACACATCCATTTTTAGACTTGCCTTCTTTCTTACCTTAAGTGGCAATCTAGCATCTCTAAAACTGTCTACCACAGAATAGGTCATTCTCAAGATTCAACCATGAAAGCCTACTATTTGGTCATTTCATTAACACGCACAATAAGATAAGTTCATTAATTTCTAAAGCAGCCTTATGCTGTATATACTAATTGCTTTATATGGCAGTTGTGTGCCATTGCTATGAATCAGGAAAAATGAGCCAGATGTCATGTTGCCTTAGGAAAGTTATTCAACTTCTCTGAGCTTCCATTCTATCATTTGAGATGTGAAATTACAGAGGCTTTGTGAAGATTATAGAAGGTAATATTGTATATGTGAAGACTTAACACAGGACCTTATACCCTTTAGTGCTCATGGGGTCTTCACTATTGTTATCACAAAACTGATAATAGTAAGAAAATAGGTGTAAGGTGTTTTAACCCTTAGCATAAGATATGACACAAAGACAATGCTTAATAAATATTTGCTGAATGAATAACTTTTAAGGCCAAGCTTTCGTAACCTCATCACTATTGACATTTTGGATTGGAAAACTCTTTGTTGGGGGGGGGGTTCTGGTCTGTGCAGTGTAGGATATTTAGTGGCATTTTTGGCCTCTGCACATTAAATGCTAGTAGCAACCCCTATCCCAGTTATGAAAACCAAATATGCCTCCAGACATTGCCAATGTCCTCTGGGTGTAGGAAATGATGTTGGTTGAGAACCACCATTTAAGATAGAATGAACAGAGCCCCTAGATCTCAGAGGCTCAAAGTCTCGGAGGAAATCCTATTTTATTTTAATTTTCTATGTAGAGCAAAATCAACCCATTTTGGAGGGGTTGGGGTAGTTTGAAAGGCTTCCCACAGAGAAATCCAAGCTCAGGCTCATGCCAGTTATGGTCTATTCGGTTGACCTTTATAAATGAACCCATTAGGTCAGTCTGAACTGGTGATGAGAAGATCTGGCTTGGTTGTACTCCCAGCTCCATGCCTGAGAGAATGTATTCCAGCTTATATATATATATTTGGAAATTGACAAAAGCAACAATTTTTGTTTTAAGCCTAAACTGATGATTGATATTTCTGCCTTCTGAGGGAAGTGACATTCTTTATAGTCATGGGGAAATCAGCTTCTTTTCACTTGTGGAGACTAGGTAAGCAGAAAGGGGGTCTGAAACATTAGCACTTTTGTTATTATGTTCTGTAAAGCAAGGAATGAAGGACCTTTTATTTCTGCTGACCACATTTACTCACAAGTTACTGGATATGCTAAGATAGGCCTGGAACTTGACAGTGGGTGGAGGCTAAATTGTTCTGCACAAAAGGCAGGAGCAAAGGAGAGAAATAGAGAGTCTTTGGGTTTATGGGGACTTTAAGCAACATGGCGGGGGGGGGGTGTTAATGGGCCTGTAAGAAGGGGCTGTCTGATATCACTTTAAGTCAGTTTGGGCCTCTGTGATGTAAACCCATTTGATGGTGGTGATGGTTGCACTACATGGTGGATGTACTTAAGGTTACCAAATTGTACACTTTCAAGTGGTTAAAATAGTAAATTTTGTGTTATGTGTACTCATGATGGTTAACTTTATGGGTCAACTTGGCTGGTCTCAGAGATGCCCAGATACGCGGTAAAACTTTATTTCTGGGTGTGTCTGGGAGAATGTTTCTGAACAGATTAGCATTTGAATGGGTAGTCTGAGTATTGAAGGTGACCCTCACCGTGCCTGTGGGCATCATCCCACCCACTGAGGGCCTGAAGAGCACTAAGACGTGGAGGAAGGGTGAGTTCGTGCTCTCTGCTGAGCTGGGATGTCCATCTTGTACTTGGACAACAGAGCTTTTAGTTCTCAGGGCTTCCAGCTCAGACTGGGACTTACACCATGGCTCCACTGGTTTTCAGTCCTTTGGCTTTGGACTGGAACTACACCCGTGGCTTTTCTGGGCCTCTGGCTTCTGATGGCAGATTGTGGGACTCGTCAGTCTTCATAATCAAGTGAGCCAATCCCTTACAATCATCTCTTTCTATATCTCTAATCTCTATCTATCTGTCTCCCTCTTATTGGTTCCATTTCTCTGGAAAAACCTGACTAATACATTTTTACCACTACATATGTAAGAAAAAGCATTGGAGTCCCAAACTTTAGTAACAACTGCTATACATACAAATGCCTTTCTAGAGAGGTTTGGAGCAAACAAAAGAGGCTACCTTCTATGAGGTGATGTGGGACAGAGGAAAGAAGAGGGGAAGAGGTGAGAGTCTGACTTTGAGAGTTCAGTGGGGGCCAGAAGAAATGTGACAAAGGAGATGTCTAGAAAGTCACTCAGATTCCACCAAGGCCATTAGATTTCCAAAAGCATAAAGGAATTAGGGATCACACCAGTTGTAGCCACATTTAAGGGATAGAGTAAACTGCGCTTACATGAAAATGGAGTAAAAAAGGTTCAGAAGGACCATAATCTATGTTCTAGCTTAGACTTTATCAGTTGCTGTTTATATTACCCATCTCATAGGGCTGTTGTGTCAAAGCAGTTAAATGGCTACACAAGTGTAATACATACCAATATTTATTATCTGAGGCTATTTTTCACACGCCATTCCCTCTCTTTGCCTCTTGTTAAATGGTTTACTTGTCTTTACATGCTGTTCCATCTATTTGATAGTTATTGGCTTTGGGTTTTTACCCTCTGTTTTTATCCTTTTAAATTTCCTCCTCTCTCCAGCACGTCTTGATTTTTTGCCTCTTTCAATTCCTTTCCCCTATAATTTAAGCATATAAATGCCATCTTCTGACACCCAGGGATAGCCCATGTGAATTATGAAGGTCCTTTTGGTGAACTCTGAAAGTAAGGATGAATTCCAGACACTGCCCATTTCCAGCTGAGGTCTTGTCTGGTCAGGCCTTCAGGGATGGCTACACGGGCATCTGCTGGTGATTCAGGAGTACAAGGGCTCCTTCCCCACACTAGCACGAAGACTCCCTGGAAACCCGAAACCACTGCTGGCATGATTGGGAGCTGGTGGTACCCTTGGCCAATGCATCATGCTGCCAATAAAGGTGGTGAGTTGGACCTCACATGTGTTTCTGGAAAACAGCAGACCTCGTTTCAAATTCTACCACTACATTTTCCAACTTTGGTCAACTGGTAATTACTTAAAATTTCTTTGTGCATTAGACTCTTAATTTCATTTTCCAGATTAGGAAACTATTTTGCAGAGGGTTTAATGCTTATTTTCTTTAAATGTTCACAGTGCTTGGCTGAGTACCAAGCAAGCAATCAATTAGTGGGAGTAACTTGATCGTCATCATCGTTGTTGTCACTGCTATCCATTTCTCGAATCAACCTGAGTCTCTCTCTACCACAGTGGAGCCTTCTGAGACATACGTATAGCTTGTGCTTCTATTTTCCTACTTCTACATTATTAACTAAACCTATGATATGCTTCATATGTAAAATTCAATTCAAAATGGTAGTTCTTGGGAAAAGGTACAGCCTTGCATATCTAATGTTTTGTGGGTGCTATCATCAGGTTTGCAAATGAAAGCACCCCTGAAATTTAAAGTAGAAGAAAAGGTATCTATGCAACATGTATTCACTGAGCACTTATCTCTTGTGCATGGTATGGGACAAACACTTGAACTCCAAAATCACACTCTCTTGGCTACACTGCTGTGTGTCTGCAGATGGAAAAGGAGTAAGAATGAAGGATGATCTGGGACTTCATCCGGGTTCTGCCTCACTAGTTTTGTGCCCTTGGCCAGTGACCTCATCTGTCAATGAACCTAGTTTCCTTATCTATTAAAGAGGATTAGTAATAAGTCCCTCACAGTGTTGTTGGAGCATTGAATTAGGTACCCCACCGAACATGCTCTGGTACAGTGTTGGGCCTAGAGTAACCGAAGGCGTATTACTCTCCACCCCTTCCCTAGCATGGGACGGTGGTACAGATGTCCCTGCTGCTGCTATTGCCTGTTAGAGCTCGGCTGTCCTATCCAAGGGAGCTTCCAAATTTTTTCTCAGTGTGTTATGTTACACTCCTTTGATGGATTATGCCCCAGCCATTAATGGCAGTGGCACCAGAAATTTTAATACCTGCACCATATTCCTTGTAATAATAATACTAGTTAAATGAAGCAGCACATGAAAGTATATACAATGTCATCTCGGCTACAGAGCTTACAGAGGGAAGATACCATGTTACTTGTGTTCATCTTTGAAGGTGGATGATGAATTGTTCTTCTCTCGCTATACTTTATTTTGCAATGTTTTCAAAAAGCTTTATTGGTTTTGTCATCATGAAAAATACTTATTTTATTTTATATTATGTAATATCCACAAACTGTCCATATAGTAAACCTACTTGTCAGCCCTATAGTGTTTGTGGCAATATAGCTTCTTTTATTTATTTTTTTGGTGGGGGGGGGAGGTTTGTTTTTGTTTTGTTTTTGACTGCATTCCTTTTCTGTGCTTATAAACCAAATGTGTTCATAATTAAAGCAGGGTGTTCAAAGCTGTGCATTGGTGAGAGATCTTTCATTTACTGTACAGTTACTTCATTAGACAAAGCAATATTTAGGCAATTCTGAAGAAGTGGGTGTTTTCCAGGCATGAGGGAGCATGGGGGGGGGGAGTTTCAATTGTAATGATTTTCCTCTGTGTCGTTTAGCAGTTTTCCAGGGCATTATGGCAGCACTGGGCCATTTAAGGTACCTGCTTTCTAATCAGCCTGGCTGCCTTCCAGTCAGCCTCCGCGGAAACTCACTAGGCACAGGGTTTAATTGGGGCCACCCACCATGGAAGCGCTTCCCCCTTTGTCCAGAGAGATGGAAGCTCTTAATGTAATGCACATAAAAACGTCCAGTACTTCAGGGCAGGCACAAGAGGCTCTGATGTCCGAGGCTGTTATTATGTCCGTGCACTGTTAGCTTTTCAGAGAGACTCCATCCAATCATCGGGGAGCTAGAACTTTACAGAACGAGAGCAATATAAAGTATTAGGTTGCAGTCTGGACACAACCCCTGATGTTTGGAACCTCTCTAAATAGATCCCAGACTGTTTAAAAACAAGAATAACTCGCTCCCATCCCTTTACTATTATCCCTCTGGCACCTTGGGTTTCTTAAATTAATTCCTTGCAAAAGTCGGTGGAGTTCCAATAATTGTTTTTAAATGATCTGCCTCTTGAAATTGTGCCTTGCAGTCTCGTGGAAACCCAGCCTCAAGTTTGGTGGGGCCAAGTCGCTGTGCAGCTTCTGGAAACGAATTGCCTGCTTAACAGGGCACAGGCTCTGTGCAGCCCTCTCAGACGAGTGGTGATTGTGTGACTGAGTAGACTGATGGCCAGATCATGGCCGTTATTTTGGGTGATGCAGATAAATCAAGGGAGCTGCAATCTTAGCATGCTTAAATGGGAAATGTTTAGTTTGGTTGTAAATGTGGAATCTGCAAGCCTCCCATTGTCTGTGCTCCCCAGTCCGCTTCTTGGGAATAAAGAGTGTATACTTACTCTCTTGCCCCTACTGTAGTGGGCAGAGGGATGAAGCTAGGGTGGGGGTGGGAAGGAAGGCAGAGAGAATGAGGCTACCCTTATCAAGTCTACCGCTTAACCTGGCGATCGCAATAATCCCTTTTCCTGTTCCCTCCGTCCCTGTGAGACAGTACTATTATTAGCGCCATTTTGTAGATGAGGAAACTGAGGGCAGGAGACTAAGTTCATTCAGTTCGTGTCAAAGTTTATCTGTATGACTCTACCGCAGCCCTTCTGAAAAGTTCATGTGCAGACTGTCACCTGGGGTCTTGATCTGATGCAGGTTCTGGTCCAGCAGGTGCGGGGCAGGTCCTGGGACTCTGCATGTCTAATGAGCTTCCAGGGGATGTGGATGCTGCTGGTCTGGGGACTGCACTCAAGTATGCAGACTCTCACATTGCATCTGGCTGCATGTTAGAGTCACCTGAAGCCAGGGTCTTTAAAAAGATATTCCCAATTCTGAACCATCAACTTAGAAGCTCAGGGGGTGAGACTTGGCTATTGTGCACCCAGGTTGAGAATATCCGAGAGGTGGGGAATTGCTTGGGCGAAATGGTCAGGGTAAGCCTCAAGAACTCTGACTTATTTAAACACAAAATGCATGCATGGTTTCATTAGGGAGGGAGAGGAAGACCTCTGTGCATGAGAGGGTGTGAGAGGAATGGAAATGAGGTCAAGCTGGGGAATGAGGGAAAGAGTGAAATAAAAACAGCTGGAGCTTGTTCTCAGGCAGGTGTGGAACCTGTTGGGTTGTGGAATTTGTTCTTTACAGGAGGTCCTAGTAACAAGGTTCCACAGTCAGGGCTGGCTGAGGAGGGGACATAAAATGCTAAGTAGTCTGGATCAGTATCCTTGTGGCAATGATTTTGATTCAGTGATTTTCCAAGTGTCTGTCTGGTAGCCCTGTTCTTGGCACTGGGAACAAAGGTGACAATGGTGTACTCTCTTCTAGGCAGCTGTTGTGGGAACAAGAGGAAGCGTGCTTAACCAGCCAGGTTGATTGGGCTCTGTCCTGGAGGCAACGTCCCTAGTCTTAAAGGTTGACAAATGCTGAGGACCTGGATTAAGGCAGTCAAGATGAGGATGAGAAAGACTGTCCCGGAGGCATTTTTACAGTACCTTTGGTAATCACATGCCAGGGATGCTCCCAAACTTCCCATTTGGGATTCTGGGCAGTTGAAGAGTAGTGGATGGTTTATACTTGGTTTGTGCCTTCCTGAGTTTAAGGTGCCTCTGTTGTATCCTATTAAAAATGGCCTGTCAGTGGTTGGAAATAAGTGTCTAGAATTTGGGACAGAGACTTGGGCTGGAATAGCAGATCTGGAGTCATCAGTGAATCAGGTAGGATCTGAATGCACAGGAATGGAGATTATAAGAAAAGATAAGGGACAAGGATAAGGGAAGTCAAGAGAGCACAATGTTTAAGGGACATAAAAAGGGTAGGGAAATAATTGCTAAGTAAAAATTAAACAAGGGGGGGGGGAACAGCACAAAGTAATGACCAGGAAGCTGAGGAGGTGAGAGGGTTTTGAGAAGGGGGCAGCGATCATTAGCTTCAAATGCTACAACTATTTAAATAAGATAAATACTGCCAAACGCTGTCTCGTGAACATTTTTAATGATTTTCTCTGAGTGAAAGGAGTAGGGTCTACATCTTTTTATTTCTTTGGATTTATTATAAACAGTGTTATTGTTCTTTCATGACTAGGAAATTATACTTTAGAGTCTGGCCTTGGTGGGGACAGTTTCAGGGAATTGGGGGCAGAAGTGAAGGGTAAGTGACTAAGGACATAATGCATTCACCTTTCCTGGCCCAGCCCCGCCTTTTCAGATGGTGTGACTACATGAAAAGGATGCCGAGTAAAAGAGTGGGAAGTGATGACACTGGTAATTTGGAAATAGTAATGCAGTGCACAGCAGTATCTGGGGTGAATCTTTGCTCTCAACAGTTGCCCAATCTAAAATAAGGCCTAAGGGGAGGTTGCGACACAAGCCGCACACTATGGGTAGCTGTGCCCTCTCTGGGCATGAGCTACAATGAAATCCAGTGGGTCCTAGGCTTCTAAACTTGTCCCCAAAAGATGTCATTAGCCCAAAGCAGGTACTCTTGTCCTAATTCGCATAGCTTCCAACTTTTGAACACTCTCGTGCGCCTGTGCAGAAGGGAGCACCACTTCCCCACGCACTTACAGGCACCGTGTTCGGAAGCTACGGCCCTCACATCACAAGGGAAGTATCGATGTCCAGCCTGGAGTTTGGGTGAAAGACCATGCAAAGGGCAGCCACCTCTCAGCAGGAGTTCACAGCCTCGGGAAGTGTGATGGCTGCAGGAATAAGGCTCACAGGAAGTTCTTGCAAAGGGAAAACAGCTACCATTACTGAGCACCAGTGGTTCTGGGTTCTGCATCAGACCTTTTGTATATATTGCTCCATTCAGTCCTCATGGAAATAGAAAAAAAAAAAAACGTGAAGGATTATTCTCCCAGTGTGAGAGCTGAGCACATTAAAACTTTGTGTTCAAGGTCACATAGAAAAAAGTACTAGGATTACTTCATTGAAAGTGATAAAAACCCAATACAGACCAATTTAAGGGGAAAGGAGAGTTGGAGGGAGGTTTCTTGCCTTAAATGGTAGTGATTTGAGGATTAAAAGAGAGGGTACACGAATCTTGGCTTCAGACTGGAATCTGTGGATTTTCCTCTTTCTTTTCTACTTCTCGATGTATTTCCTTTTTGCAGATTGTGTAGATGGCTGCTGACAAATTCAGGCTTCGCACACATTGTGACAACCTCACAGAAAGATGGGTTCGCTCTCCCAAATTGCGCAGATCAACACCAGTGAATGATTCTAGTCGACCACACTTGAGTCCAGATCCCACCTCTTGGACTAATAATTTTGCCAAGAAGAAAGTGTTATTATATATTTGAACAAGTCTATATTATGAGTAAACCAGAAAAATGGGAGATGGAAACATTTAGAAGGCAAATTACCCTTTCTTACCTCAAAATCTAATCAATAATAATAATAAAAATAAATTTAAAACTACCACTCATCGCTATAGCAAGGATTCATTCCCAGGCCTATCCTTTATTCTATTATACTGTGCTTTCTCCATGAATGAGAAATGAGTCAAAGGTATCCCAGAAGCTTGATATCCTACTGATGAGGACATAGTTCTGGCATTTAAGTGGAGGTATAAGTTCCATGGGCCACAATTACTGGTTTGTAATATATTTAGACACGTTAAAAATGCCCAGATGTTGGTTAAAAGACAGGTGTCTGAGCCTCATCCCAGACCCACTTAATTGGAACATTCAGAGGGAAGCCCAAAAATGTCATTTTAGCGATCCCCCAGTGATTTTGATTAGCAGTAGTAGGGCCCAGCCTTGACTGTCTCAGGTGTTAGAAATGCGAATTAGGGGGCAAGTGTCTAAGCCTGCACATGATGAGATCACGATGGTGGAGGATGAGAGAAGACTTCATGTGAACCAAATCATTTTCCTCCCTGAAGCCGCCTGATATTTTCCAGAGATTTTACAAGGTCTATATTTCCACTGTTTTACTGTGCAGAGAGCTCAGATCTTGTCCTTGAGTTTATTTGTGGAAATAAGTAGTCTGGTTCTAATACTGCCTCTGGCCTCGAGCAAACAAACTACGTTTAATAGAACGGCTTGGGAAAGGACTAAGAAGAGGACAGGGAGGCAGCACGTCGAGCCAGAGCATCAGCAGAGGGAAGCCGAGGTGTGTAGAGGAAGCCTCATCCTATAATGTCAGAAGAGGAAGCTTCCTCATACTGTTAAGTCGGACAGGTACAGGCTGCAAGAGGAAGACATCAATGTCAGTGTCCTAAGAAAGTGCAAAGAAATCCTGAATATAATGTGAGGCGTTGATAATTCCTAAATTATGTTTGGCGACAATCTATTTCCAAAGCTAGTTGTTAAGCTCTGAGGTTCTGCTTCCCATATAGTCACTGACAAATAGAAAACAAGTTGTTGCATGTCACTTGTTTGAATTTTGCTCTATGTAGTGTGTTAAAGCTAACGGCCTATTTTTCCGGATGGTTATCTCTAAAAAAGGTAGAAACAGTTTGGACCTGCACACTCTCCTCTTCCACCTCCTTCCCGATTCCCACTGTTTCTGAGGACTGTGTGGCTAGAAGGCAGCTCTTCCTTCTCAGGGCTTCAAGGACATTAGTACATTTCTATTCATTCATTTATTCATTCATTCATTTTACTGTGTTGTAATGTTAAGCCTCATTTTCTGTTTCTGTGCTAGGTTTGTTTGCATGGCTTTGGATATCTTTCTCTTTGGATGTGAAAATACTTCGTAAGGGAAACGGTCAAGAATCTGTCAAAAACCTGATCGAACTATTCAATGCAGCTTTAAAACGCCAGAGGAAGGACAGCGTCCCTCTGCTCTCTGTATGGAAAGGAGAAGAAAAACAAGGTTTGGTTATGGCGCAGAAAGTCAGCTGTGATGGGAGAGGGGCTCAATGTTTCTTACTTTCCATGGGAAGGGACACTTGTCATGGAGCAGAGACCAAGGGAAAGGGAATAAATAACAGGGTTTGCCATTTGTTTCTTGCTCTGGCTGGGAGGAGGTACTTGACTTAAGGCATATCATTTAAAAAGAAAAAAAAAAGTTAAACTTATGTCAGTTTAAAAAGAAGAAAAACCAATGCCTCAAACTTTATCATTGATTTTAGAGAGGTAAAAGGGGAAATGTTTTTTAGTAGTTAAGAGTGAAACTGTAATCCCAACATCGCTAACTTTCCCACCATTTCCTCCCTTCCTTCTCCTTTCCTTCCTACCTACTTACAAGTGTTTACTGAGTGCCTGCTGTATGTCAGGTTCTGGGCTATGTTTGACAGAATACAGCGAAACTGGATTTTTTCTTCTTTTTCTCTTTCCCCATTGGTTTATACAAATGGACTGACTGACTGTGCCCCTGCCCCCAATTCATATGTTGAAACGGAACTCCTGATGCGATGGTATTCAGGGCTGAGTCGTCATGAATGGGATTAGTGCCCTGATAAAAGAGACCTCCAGAGCTCCCTTGCCCCTTCCGCCATGTGAGGGCACAGTGACAAGAAGGCTGATCTGTGAACCAGGAAGTGGGCTCTCACCAGACAGCGTATGTGCTGGAGCCTTGATCTTGGACTTGCCAGCCTCCAGAACTGTGGGAAATCAATTTCTGTTTATGTGCCACCCAGTCTGTGCTATTCTGTTACAGCAGCCCGAACAGACTGAGAGAGATTACTGTGAACTCTAGATAGTCTTTGTAGTGTCTAAGATTTATAGTTTTAAAATCAGCTACGTTCTGTGGTTCTAAGTCACTTAGAAGCAAGCAGGTGCTACTTTGCAATTCATAACTGAAAGGCTGGACCATTTGCTCATGACTCTCTGTCACCATCTAAAGACAATTTATACATATTGCAGGGCTAGTTCCTGGAATACTGAAGGGATGAAATCATTCCAGAAGTTATGGCTTTGCAGTGTTTGTATAGCAGCTCTACAGAAGAAATTGGACCTGATTGTCTGCAAGTGAGTGGAACGGGACGTTTTGATCTTTAGATCTACTAGTATGCGAGAAATGGGTCTTGGTTTCCGTACCAAACCATGGGGCTGGGTTGCATGGAGTGCAAAGGGTAACTGGGATATGAAGGGAGAGCTGCAAAATCAGTGAGGGATGGGGCAGTTACATTATTAGGTTCCAGAAGAAGTCTCAGTCCTTCCAAGGGTGAGTTCTTAACACATATTTGATCAGTTGAATGAGAAGCTGTGAGGCTCCAGGTTGATGGAGAAAAATACCACAATAAAATTGGGATCCACAAGATTCATCCAGGTTCTCACTGGAGTGCTTTTGCTCCTCACAACATTTTGTCACAATTGTGGGGTGCTCCTGGCATCTAGTGGGGAGAGAGAGGCCAGAGATGCTGTTAAACATTCTACAATGCACAGGACAGCTCCCACCTTAAAGAATGATCCAGCCCCAAATGTCAATGGTGCTGAGGTTGAGAAATACCAGTCTAGCTCAAAGCAGAGCTACGGGTGGGTCTCTGAGACTCTAGACTTGACCACGCTGAGTAACCTCTAGTACTGGCCTCAAAAGAGGGAGACCCAAGGGGTATGATTTCATGCATGTGTATCTCAGTGGAGAGATGCAAATAAGGGACATCGTTATTTTCAGTGGAGTATGAACAGACCATTTACCCTTCCAGTTTCTTTGAGTGTTTATCTAGTGATATAATTCACAGTGCTGTCCATCCCAGTCTCCTTTTTCATCCAGTTTGTTGCTTGGTGACATGACATCAAGCACTGTTTGTTTGTTTGTTTTTTAATGCATGTCCTTAATGTCTAGTTTCCTTTTGTGTCCAGTTCTTTACTAAAATCACAAAGCACTGAAGTCATGTGTGTCAGAATCACCCACAGGTGCTTGCTACAAGTGCACATTTGGGGCCTGCACTGAATCTACTGAATCAGAATTTCCATGGTTCATGCCCCAGGAATCTGCATTGTAAGTCAGCAGCACAGGTGATTTTTGTGCACATTAAAGTGTGACGTAGGATGTATGAAGCAACAGGAATACAAGGCATCCTCTCGCTTTCAAAGCCCATTTATAAAGTTCAGGAAAACATATTTACTTCATCCTTGGGATGTCTTTGTGATGTATTATATCTATTTCTATTTTATGGATTATAAAATAGAGGCCACAAGAACTTAAACAGATTACTTGGGGAAACGCCAAATGTTTTGTTTAGCCTGGAATTTCTCTTGTGAGGCTATTACGAAAAGTTTTACCCTGGGCAGAAGCTTTGCCACGTTCTCTGTGTCTCCAGCCTGGGTTTACCTTTTCACTGCTGTACCCAGTGAAACAGACTATGCATATTGAGCTGTCCCTTGTTCTAAGCCGTGCATGGACATCATCTTAACCTCAGTACTCTTAGGACTGGAGCAGGGTACATGCCCACTCCACTGCCACCACCCTGGTCCAAGATACCGTCATTGCTCACCAGGATTCTAGCAACAGCTTCTTTACCTGTTCTCCTCTACATCAGCACCTCCAATCCATGCCCACATATGATCCACATCGTTTTTACTGGAGACGTGTTGCCTCCTACACTCATACTGTCTGCTCTTACACACACACACACACACACACACACACACACACACACCCCTCCCCCCTGCCCCCTTAACTCTGATTCCTACATGCTTCATCCCAGCCTACAAGGTCCTCTTGACCTGGCCATCTGCTGTTTCTGTCCTTCCTCTGGCATGTAACTTTTCCATCATGACAAGCACTTTTCCTATTTCAAGATCTTCTCTCTTTGGTTTTATTTGAAATGTCGGCTTCTGAGAGACATCTTACACACACTCTTACTCTGCCCCCTCCAACTAAATTAAATCCTGCTTTTATTCTTTCTAATTTAGAAGCCTGTGCTTTTTCCTTTAGAGTGTTTGTCATCATTTGGTTTCTTGTTGCGTTTCCAATGAGAGTCTATCCCACTGGCCTGTGAGGATGTATTTTGTTCATCACTGCAAACAGAAGGGATCAAATAAATGTACTGAGTAAATGAATAGGCCCCCAGAAAATGGGATGTATCTTCATGGTGAGGGCAGAATTGTTAGGCTAATTTCTGATGATTGGTATGTCTGAGGCCAGTTCAGTCTGGAGGGGTTAGAAGCTTGGTCACTTGGAGGAGAGAATGATCCAGAAGAGGTGAGGCTATTGACGACTAAGTGTTTTCTTTTTCTGTTCTTTCTAATTAAATGTATTGGGATAACATTGGTTAATACATTAGATACATTTCAGGTGTGCAACTTTTATTGCATGACATCTGTCTACCCTAGTGTGTGCTCACCGCTCGTCTCCTCTCTTTCCTTCATGCGGCAGGCAGTGACAAGGCTCGCAGTTCCAGCCCTCCAGGCTGCCCTAGATTTGCGAGTTATGAGATGATATATGGGCGGCTAGACTATCTTGAACCCATTTGAGCCCGTTTCTTCATTTTTTTTTTCAAGGGGTTAATAATTCCCGCTTTTGCAAGGATAGGTAGGGCCCGAGGTGAATGAGATGAAGCAGGGGATGACACCTGGCTGCTCTTGGGAGTTGTCGAGAACACTCAATACCTTGGCTGTCTCGCCGGCCAGAAGACTCGTCAACGAGAAGTCTGCACAGGCAGCAAAGAAGTCGCGCCACTTACCTGAGCCTCCCCCCTTCTCAGCTCATCTCTTCGTGCGCTTAAATTACGTTTTCTAAGCCTGACCCAGGGCGCTCTGCTCTCTCTCGGCGGTGGGTCCCTCCCTCCCTCTCATGCTCACCCAACCTCCCCTCCCCCTTCGCCCCCTCCCTGGGAGCGGGAGCCGGGAATCCCACGCCCTTGCACCATCCCGGGGGCTCGGACGGGCCCAGGAGCCGCTGGTCGCCAATCACCGTGCGGTGGAGAGGCGGGCGCTCGGCTCCGGCGCGCTGGGGGAGCCTGCTGGCGCTGCTTTCCCCGGGAGCCTCAGACTCTCGCACAGACCCAGACAGACGCACAGACTGGCGGGCAAGCGCGCGGGCAGGCACCGACAGAGTTCCCCGGCCGTTTGCGCTCGGAGGCACGCGCCAGCCCGGGCCCGGGGAGCCCCCCGTTCCCCGCGGGGAGCCGCAGGCGGCAGCTCCGCAGCCGGCGCCGGCATAAGGGAGGGCGCGCAGGCGGCCGGAGGCGGGGAGGCCCCGGCGCGCCCGCGCGGGTGATGTGAGCGGCGGCGGCGGCTCCCACCTGGCTCCGCACCTGGAGCACCGCGCTCCGGGGCGGCGGGGAGAATGCGCGCCGCCCGCAGCCGCCGCGCCCGCACCTGACGATGGAGTGCGCTCTCCTGCTCGCGTGCGCCCTCCCCGCCGCCGGCTCCGGCCCGCCGTGGGCTCCGGCAGGACTGGGGCGCGTGGCCAAGGCAGGTGCCCGCCGAGGGGTTCGCCGCGAGCGGGCGGCAGGGGACACCAGGTGCAAGCCCTGCCGCATCTCTCACGCGCGTTGTCACCTTTTCTCTCGCAGGCGCTCCAGCTGTGCTGCCTCTGCTGTGCGTCGGTCGCCGCAGCCTTAGCCAGTGACAGCGGCGGTGGTGGCGGCGGATTAAACGACGGTTCGTATTTACCCTCCACCCTTATAAAGACTTGTCCAGGCACTTTGTCCCGTCCTTCCTCCCCTCCCACCACCCCCCCAAAAGAGAAAAAGTAGAAAATCTCACCCCCACTTTGCCCCCAACGTGGCAGGTGTGTGTGCGTCTTGGTTAGAAATGGTTCCTGTTTAGCGAGGGGAGCTGTAGCAAGGACGCTGAACTTATCAAAAAAATCAGTACCCCAAGCTTCAAGTCACCTAAATGAAAAAAACAATATTTTCCCTTGTTCACAGATGGCTTGTTGTTTTGTTTTGTTTTGTTTTGAAATCGTACCACAGTAGAAATTAGGAAGGGTGCATTGACTAAGACGGTCTGTCAAAAGGCACTTTCCTCGTTTCCTTCCTCACCTGGGAAAGCCCGCAGGAACTAGTTCTTGGTGCGGGATGAGAGAATATGAGTCGTTTCCTTCTCCCATCTTTCCCCCTCACTCTGCTCTCCACTTCCTTTCCTTGTCTTCCTTTCCTTCTCTTTCCATTTCTCTTCTCACGTGTTCTGGATTCCCAAAGACCACTGTTACAGAGAGGAAAGCAGGTAGCTTGAGGTCTCTGGGGTCTTTATCTCTTCTGAGGTTCCCCTGCTGAAAACCTCCACAATACCCTTCAGTCTGTCATTTATTAACTTATTGATGGCGCCCAGAAGGAAATCCTTGTTTCCATTGTTCCTACTCGCTGCAGAACCGCTGATCCCTCATCCAAGATGTCCCGCAAGACCTTGATGTCCAACCAGATTCTCTAATTTTTAGCCTTCCCAGGGTTATCTCTTTCTCCTGTCAGGGGACAAAGGGTCATATCGGGGAAGGGGTAATGGCAGAGCCTAGAGAAGGCTGTGCCAGGGGGGAGGAGGGTGAATGAGGGGACAGGAGAGAGTCAGGAATCAGCTCTTGAGAAATTCACCTTTCGTCCAACCAGGAAGGCTGGCTGCAGTTTCCAAAACAACCTCCCATTGTTCAGTCAGGGTCAAATGGCTGCATGCAGGTCCCCTCTGTTCCACCACCTATAAGGACCTCATCTTTAGTCAGCCTGCGAACTGACTGGTCATATCATTCTCTGCAGGGGGCTCTCTGATCACCCCTCTTCCCATCAAGAACTGAATATTGCCATCAGCCTGCTCATTCTTTCCTTGGAACAAACTAGTAGCAGGTGTCTGGGGTGGGTGGGGGCTTTGCCAGCTGATTCCATTCAAGGCTGGCTGGTAAGGTTCCTGCATGGCTTTCCAGCTAAGAGCAGACAGTTTTATACAGTTCTGGACAAGGAGGTAAGAAATAGCTATTGTAGAGACTCTGCCTGGAGCATGCATGTGTCAGGGATGGTTTTCACATTTTTTGGTAAGGGAGGAGGTGGGGTTTTTTTTTGTTTTTTTAAGAAAAAGCCGCATGTAACCAAGAGCCGCATACCTGTAAAGCAACATAATAGAGATTTTTAAAATAAGAACAATAGTGCACACCTCAGTTTTTTGTTTTTTTTTTGTTTTTAAGCTTAAGGAGGAAAACTTTTCCAATGAATTTTTAATATGCATGTCAATTTGATAGTTCTAGTAAAGGAGACAAAGAAGATTGGGGAGGCAGGACATAAACAATATTGTAAGAACAAGAGTTGCTCAAGCAGTAAGAGTCACAAATGGTCATACAGAAGAAATTTGAAAATTGTCATATTCAGGGTGCTTTTTTTTTTTTTTTTTTGCAAACAGGCCCAATTAGAATACTACTTATTGATGACACCTGCTAGCTACAGGGCTTTTCTCTCTCTCTCCTCTCTCTCTCTCTCTCTCTCTCTCTCTCTCTCTCTCTCTCTCTCTCTCTCTCTGTGGTGGGGGTTGTTGACTATTTGGGGAATAGGGAAATTCTGCTTTCTTTTCCTCCTATAACCAAGAACCCAAGTGATTCAAACATGGCTGTTATTCAGAATCTTTCTAAAAACTTTCCAAATTAGTTTCCCATTCTGTGCCTAGAAAGTGGAAATGCAGAGTGTTTTTTTTTTAATGCGCAGAAGACATATTCCAAATCATTTTGTGGAATGATACTTTTCAGTTTCAATGTTTTCTGATAGAAAACAGTGGGCTGGCTTCATTTTTTCAGACAGCAAATTGTTTTTAGCTCCTCCTCTCTAGAACAAGCAGCAATTAGTGCTGCTCTAGGGAGCAGTGGTGAAGGTATTTTTAAACATGCCTTTCCAGGTGTCCCTGATCTGACAACATGTCTGAGCAATTTTAAACATCAGACTATATAGGAAAATTTCTGACAATGTGGAGGCATTTTTATGCATCCACTGTATTTTGTGCTTCACAGGGATTGTCCCTGTGAAAGCCCGTGGTAAAATGGTGAGCACTACAAGTCCTGGAATTTTATTGCCATGTGTAATTAATTGGAAGTATGAAACTATGAAATATGAAAATATGTGGTTACTTATTTGAGGTTAATTCTCTGAGGTATCTCAAGTTACTCATCACTGTGAGTTATTTGAAATTTAAATTCTGCCCCCTCCCAAATGCTCCCGATGCAGTATAACACATAGTAATCTTTAAAAACAAAACAAAACAAAACAAAAAACTTTTGTAGTTTTATATTTATTTCATCTCCACAAGAAAATCAATTGTTATGTATGGACGGCTCTTTGGCTAATATAAAAAGTCCCTCTGTCTCTCCCCAGACCATGAGAGTTGTGGCATTTTCCACAAACGTTGTTGACATTTATCAAGATTGAGCTTGACTGTTAGTTTTTACAGGAATTACTGTGGCTAATTGTAAAGACCACAGGGTTCTCCTCTTCGGGAGCTGCTCTGAATTACATTTACCCGAGGTGCATGGCAATAGAACAAAGATGAGCTTCCAGCCGGGCACTGCTCTTTGCCAGCCTGTTGGGAAGTGACTCTTTGGCGTTGTGGGCTCTGGGTGCTGACAACTAAACCTTTCCCCTTGCAGATTACGTCTTTGTCACACCGGTAGAAGTGGACTCGGGCGGGTCATATATTTCACACGACATTTTGCACAACGGCAGGAAAAAGCGATCGGCGCTGAGTGCCAGCAGCTCCCTGCATTACCGATTTTCAGCATTTGGACAGGAACTACATTTAGAACTTAAGCCCTCGGCGATTTTGAGCAGTCACTTTATTGTCCAGGTACTTGGAAAAGATGGCGCTTCAGAGACTCGGGGACCCACGGTGCAGCGATGTTTCTATCAGGGATTTATCAGAAATGACAGCTCCTCCTCTGTCGCTGTGTCTACGTGTGCCGGCTTGGTAAGTACCCCATGCTCTGAGTCAGTTCCCTCTTTCGTGTGTGTGTGTTGTATAACTTTGAATGAACAGATGTCTGCAATTTTAAATGCTCTTTCAGCCAACTCGACACATTCACACTGTCAGCTTTGATACTTATAATATTCTCAATTGAATTAATCTAATCTGCTCCCAGAAAAAGAAAATATAATAGAACTTTAATTACCATTTAGAACATTCCTTTGATGTTTAATGGCCTGGGCCTCTTCATTCTCCGTGTTTGAGACGATCCCCAAGGAAATTAATCTGATGGATGCCATTCGCTTTGTAACGTCTTGAGAGACCAGGCATTATATAAATCTAACAAGCTGCATGCCTCTATGTTGCTTTGAAATGGGAAAACTGTATTTCAGTGCAGAATCGCATTCAGCAGCCCTGTTAAGCTCAGCCTTCACTGTAGAAGGGAGGCCTTTTGTCGTCTTTGAACTAATCTGCCCTGTGTTGTGCTGCTCATGTAAGACCTTCTTTTAGAGTGTGGTATGTTCGAGGCTGGTAGAGTTAAGTGTGCCGTCCAGAGAAGAGGAACATTTAGAAACTTTTGGGATGAGTGTTATTTCCCCTATGTGCAATCCTCATCTGTTGAGCATCAGGCCAAGAACATTGGTATAAAACAGTGGTCCCCAACCTTTTTGGCACCAGGGACCCAGTGCTCCTATGAGAATCTAATGCCTGATGATCTGAGGTGGTGATGCTAGTGCTGGGGAGCAGCTGCAAATACAGATGAAGCTTTGCTCACTTGCCTGTCGCTCACCTCCTGCTGAGTGCAGCTGGGTCCCTAACAGGCTACTGCACTGGTACCTGTCCAAAGCCCGGGGAATTGAGACTTCTGGTATAAAAGATACTTGACTCAGAATTCTTTCAAATAGATGAGGCAGTAAATGCTGTTTGGGTTGATTTCATTCTGCATTGCAGTTGAGAATTCTTAAACTGACAGAAGAGTGTGTGTGCGCGCACACTGAGACACATGATGGTCATACTCTGGGATGACTAGAGGAAGGAGAACATGAGATAGCCCATTGAGAATGTGGTTAGTAATGTACGTGGTATATCATTACATAGCCAGAGGAGGCGGCTTGGATGACCATGAATGAGCCCATGTTCCTGGCTAGTTGAAGCTTTAACTTTTTTTTTTTTTCATATCGTGGCTTAAAATTTAGCTAAAATCTTTCATCACCACAAGAGTTACAGTATTTGGTATAATATTTAAAGTACAAAGGGAAGCAAAGATTTAATAATTCCCAACTAAGCTGGATCCATTTAAATGATCTATGTGGTTCACTGATGACCTATAAATTGTAACGTACGTGCACACGCACGACCATGAATACATCTGGGCTTTGTTGTCATGAGTCTCTTGCTCTTCTGGGGGGTATCCTCTCATATTTCCCTCTCTTCTGTTTATTCCAGTATCCTAATGTCTTGAGCAGGAATTTAGGCACCCCACCATAGTTGCTTAAACTATCCCCATCCTACATGACACAGCGTTTAAGAGCAGTCTGCCCCTCAGGGTCATTCTCACGCCAGCAGATACTAGTGGGACCTTGGACAAGTTACTAATCTGCATATCTTAGTTTCTTCGTCTCTACAATGGGACTACTGAGAGTTTACATGATAGGGCTGTGGGGGTCAAGTGACTTCTCACATGGGCAGTGCTACAGGCGTTCCTAGAAGGGCACAGTTGCTCCATACGCGTTCTACTTCCAGCAAAACTTAGTCTCCTCGTGTTTAGCGCCCTCAGGATTTCATCTCTGTGAGCCATAGGAAGTCTGATTATCTCATATTAATAAACATCATGTTATTTCCCCTAAGGAGATTTTCTTCTGAACAGGGTGTAAGTGATCACTTAACACATAAGAACAAGGCAAGTTAACCCTTTTCCCATTTAGAAAAAAAAAAAAGTGCAGCTCATTGCCATCATTCATTTAACATCACGCTTAGGAATGCTCCGTTTTCCAGGATTTGACATTTTCAGCGAGCGAACTACTAAAAACAATGTTAAAAATAGAATGATGCCATTTGTTTCCAAAGACTATCAATATACTAGAGCAATGCAAAAATAATAAAAGCGAGATATTTCATGGCAGACTTCGAGGCTAAATTTAGGATTGTAATCCGTGAGTTATCTCAGGGTAAACACTGCAGATGCAAGCACTGCTAGCTAGTATTCTCAGGGAAAAGGCTAATTTGTGATGGATGTGAAAGAGTAATTAACAATCACATCTGTCTGTGTATAAGGGCAACATAAATTGGAATCATGAAACTTAGATTCTGTCCCACTGTTCAACAAACCAGCTACATATACTTAATTAACTTTATTTCTCTAGACTTCAGTTTCCTCTCCTGAACCATGTAAAATGACTTCTAAGACCACTACCATCTCTAGGCATCTTATCTATTATCCAGTTTGTTGGCCCTAGCAGATCCCACTCGTTATGGGGTAGGGAGAGCGTCAAGCTTATTTCATTGCATTACTCACCTCCCCATGACCCTGCTAAACACATGTACCTATACTCCATTGAACAATAAAAAAAAACAAAGAGGACAGAGACACAACTGAGAAACTGAGACACTGCTCTGTGTTAATTTTTGTAGCAATGAGTTGAAATATATATACACAGAAAAGTACAAAATGTATATACAGAAAAATGCAAAAATCACATAGTTCACACTCATCTAACCATCAACCAGATCAAGCAAGACATTACCAGTGCCCAAGAAGATGCTTCTGTGTCCCCTTCTTCATCACTACCCATCAGAGGTTACCATGATCCTAACTTCCAACATAGCTTAGTTTTGCCTATTTTACTATTTTACATAAGTAGAATCATACAATAGCCATCTGTATGAATATTCTACACTGTTTCCATTTCATTGTTGATGGACATCTAATTGTTTCCAGTTTGGGGCTGGTATGAGAGTACTGTTGAATGTTCTTCTATGTGCCTTTTGGTGAACTTATGGCCACATCCTGTTGGAAACATAAGAATGAAGTTGCTGGGTCACAGGATATGGAAACAGCAGAGTATGAGAGTTCCAGTTGCCACATCCTCACCAACACTTGCTATTGTCTGTTGTTTCCATTTGAGCCACTCTGATTGATGGGAATGAAGCAGTACCACATTATGGGTTTAGTTTTTATTGTCCTGACGGTTCTTAAAGTTGAGTACCATTTATGTCTATCAGCCATTGGTATACCCACTTTTGTGATCTATATCATATATGGACAAGAAATAGTATGAATGTTTTCAGCCTTAATTGTGGTGGTTTTCTCTTTGTGAGTAGAAATAGGAATTCTGAGAAAAAACACCTTGTCAACTTTAACATCACTGTTGTTATGGCTTGGAATCTCCTACAATGCATTGATCTGCTCATGAAACACTATCAACTAGTAGTGGTGAGCGCTGAGATCATGTGTAGCTCTCCATTGAGGGGATACTTCACTAGAGACACAGAGATAGATATGGAGGGAAATAATTACATTGAGAGGAAAAATTCTTCATCCTTTCTGCTAACTGGAACCCAGAGGTATTGCCCAACTTCTTTGGCCAAACAAGGCCAAAATTAATACTTTCTACAGTTAATTAGCAACTACTTTAGTGGATTCAGAATAGTGAATGATTCAGGATTCCAGGAGAGGGACGAGCCTCTAACATGCTTGTTGGAGAGACTCATCAGAGTTCACATGCTAGAAGAGATGAGCATCTCTTATTAATGAAAAACTGACAAGATGAATGAGTCTAAGAAATGAAGCTTCTTCCAGTGAAAGTCTCTACATCAGTTTTTCTCCAAGAGGGCTGGGCGACGCATTTAGAGGTTAGAGATATCTCCTAGCGTGCATTCAGTGTGTAATAGGAAAGTAATGTCATTTTTAGATAACAGTACCAATAGGAAAGCTACTAAACATTATCTGGACTTCTAGGGAAACCCTAGGAGAGAGAATGGTTGGGAGTGTTATAATAGTAAAATATATATGTACATATATGCGTACTTTAGCTAGGATTTCTCTAGCATGGAATCTCCCTCAATAATTCAGAATTAAGCTGCACTTAAAATATTTTCTTAAAATACACCCTCCCAAAACTGAAAGGTCTTGCTTTATTTGGGAGTTGAGTAGGCAGTTATTTACTTGGAATAACTCATAAAACAGGAGTTCTGAACTTCCCTGAGTCCTGCCTACCTTTACTGTCTGGGGTGATAATTTTTGAAATTTTGAATGCCTTTATAAAGGAGCAAGCCCTCTTTCGCTCACCACTGCTCTCTATACCTGGCTGCCGTGTACTCTATGAAGGTATTTGTGTTTGCAGCCTTTTGTCTTAGAATCTCAGTGTTGCAGATTAACCTGACCTAGTCTGCTGGGTACTTCCTTTCTACCATATCCATCCTCTCCTTGGCTACCACAGTGATGGGAAGCTTATTACATCCAGGAAGCTCCTACCATTGTTGAGAGACTATTCATCTTGGTGTTGAAGGACAACCTACCTTTTATGACTTTCATCTGTATTTCTTCAATTTGTTTTCTGGAATGATAGAACAAACCTGTATCTTCTTACATCCCAAGAGATCTAAAAGACCTTTCTGTGCAGAAATGTTACACCTTAGTGTTCCTTTTTATTAGGATAATTATTTTCAGAGTGTGATCAGATACATTCCCTTCACTGAGGGGTTGAAAATTTGAATTTCTTTTTCCCACAACAGAAGGTCAGGGAAGCTGGGCCCAGAAATGTACATTTTTAATTCTTCAATGATCTGAATGTACGCTAACATTAGAAAACCATTGGATAAAGACATTGGACATACAGGAAAATTGTTTTAATTTGATTTACTATTGGTTTGACAGATTAATCCCATTTCTGGAACTTAGTGGGAGTGTATTTTGAGAAGTGACTGGAAAGACAAATTGAATGATTATTCTTTCATTCACAATATTGATGAGCTTCTGTTATTTCAGCCACTGTTCAGAACACCGTGGGTAAAGCTGCAAATAAGATAGATGCTATACTCCAGCTCATGGACTTTCATTCTAAGGGAGAAATAGAGCAGTAATTTTAGAACTAGAAATTGCTGTTTTATTTTGAACCAACCTATAAGTCTAAGAGATGAAGGGGTCTAGAGTATGGTTTTAGAAGGTGGGAGGCGGCATGGTCAAATTAGTGCCAAATGTCACCTCTTGGAGCTTTGCCATGCACATTTCCATGTTATTCAGAAATGTCCAACATTAAAATGTTTGTTTAACTCTGTTTAAACCTAGAGTTTCCCTAATTTATTTGGTCATGAAAACTTTTTTTCAAGGAGTATCTCTTCACAGTTTGGTAATGACAAGAAAATCACCAAAGCAATGATTCCCAAAAGAGATACTATAATAAAATGTATTGATTTCTAACCATTAAGAGATGCTTCAGGAATAAAAGCATTTCATGATCATGTAAGTGGTTTCATGGCCTTTTATTTCCATAAAGTTAGGGAATCCTTAGGTTTAAATGCAATCAGGCAAATGTGTTTTCTGTAATACTTTTCACATCTTTCGATATGTCAGTATACATTGTGAAGCTCCAACAGGTAAAATTCTGATGCAGATTTGACTCCTTTCTCCCTTTTTAAGCTATACTTCCAGCAACAACTTGTCTGAGATTCGGTGGTTTACCAGAAAACAACAGTTCCTGGGTTTAAGCTTATTATTTGTACCTTTTTAGTACCTAATAAATTTCCATTTGGGGGGAATGCACCCCTTTCTTAAGAAACTCTTACCACCAAGCAGCATTCACAATGTGAAGATCAAGGGAAAAGACATGCAAAAACTGTCACCCATATTGCATTTCCTTCTGGATCTGTAATGTCTCGCGAGGGCCCGGCTGGCGAGAGGGGTAGTAGACCGCTCTGTGGTTCCTCTCGGCTTCTTCTGTCCATCCAGTCTCTGGTTAGGATCCAGCCTCAGCATGGCCTCGGGCTCAGTGAAATTTGTGCCATGGTCAAGACTGCCACGGGACCCCTCCAGCTTGATTCCCATGTACCCAGTCCAATTTTGTCACTTCCTTTCTCTTTTCTTTTTCGCCAACAATTAAACCTTAAGTAGCGTTTCTCCTCCATGGCTGGCTGCCCTAATGTCTTCATTGTATCTTGCTTAGTGGTGGCCTTTTTAGACTCTGGCTGTAGGGACCTATTCTCTGGAGAGCCTGGGTCCCTGGGAGGGACTTTGGAAGTAGT
The DNA here is from genome assembly GCA_003508835.1 of Eonycteris spelaea. Classification (NCBI taxonomy): domain Eukaryota; kingdom Metazoa; phylum Chordata; class Mammalia; order Chiroptera; family Pteropodidae; genus Eonycteris; species Eonycteris spelaea. Next base: position 8,208,629 of record PUFA01000026.1, on the reverse strand, counting down.
TAGGTTTCAATGGGCGGCATGGATGCTTTGATCTCCCCTTTTCAGAAGTATTTTATGACTCAGAAGCCCCAGCCATTGAGTCGTCTGTTGCCGGTCACTGCCTGCCCAGCAGTCTTTAGAAAGCTGATTTCCATTCAGAAAAGGGCTGAAGTTAAATGACCTTAGTCCAGAGGCAGAAAGAAACCAGGGTCCGGTGCTTCGTGGGGCCTCGTTAGCTAGCAGGGGTTTTGCTGGATAACCTATTCCACTTTGGAACTTTTCAGTCACTTGAGAGGATCATGTGAAATTAAGGATTAGACTGGATTGTATTTCCAAGTTTTTTGATACAGACTGACCCAAATCAGATATGTTTTCTCAGGTTGTTACTTGATTCAGCAAAGGTAAAAGATTATTATTATTATTATTATTTTGCCTCTTTCCTGTATGCCTACTTTTGACATGATTTATGAAGATAATTATTTGCCCATAGCAACACTTTTAGCAAAATGCCTGTCCATCTCTTTTTTTAAAAAAAGTTCTTGCCCGAGGGCTGGACCCAAGGCTGAGTCGAGGAGTACTCACATGGGCGGGAGAAAGGCTGCTCCTTTCACCCGTGTTCCTGCCCGTTTGCGACAGCCACTGAAGCATCAGGCTCCCTAAGCCTTGATCTCCACACCTCAGTTCACTCACCTGTAAAGCAGTTCTAACTGTCTCATAGGGTTGTAATGCTTTACGATGAGTGCTTAGCCTGGCACACACGTGATGATTCTTGACTTTGGACAAGGAGAGGGTCTGGGAAGGAAAGGGCAGTCGAAGCTGCATCCTAGAGCCCCTTCCAGCCTGTCGGACCAGGAGAAAGGGCCCTTGGGTATTGGTCATCATCCTGATGAGAACATTTGGGGATTTAGCAGGCCAAAATAACCACTGCTTTATCAACTCTGAAGAAATGGGAGAAAGATAAAAATCAAAGAGGAAGGATCAACAAATAGACAAAGATGTGGGTCAATGAATGTGTGATAAAGCGGTGGCTTTGAAGGCAGACTCCGGAGTCTCGGCTTTGGCTGTTATTAACTGCATGACCCAGGTCAAACTATTTACCTTCTCTGGGCTTAATTTCTTTATTGGTAAGATGAGGATAATGGCAGTACCTCCTCTTTGGGGTTTATGGATTTTTAATTGAAAGAAAAATACTCTATGTACAAAGCTTAAAACAGTGCTTGGCACATGGTAATAATATTGGTAGTGGTAATGGTAGAGTAATATTGTCATTATTTTAGACCTTCCTCCATAAAGGAGTTTTCAAAATTGGCTAATGTCAAACCTCTCTACCACCCACAGGCAGGGAAGTTTCAACCTACAATAATAATAGTTTACGAGCACTTATTGAGCTATTAAAATTGGAGCTGTGGAGAGAAGAGTCAGCTAAGACACAGCCGTTGGCCTTTATAATATTTACTTCACCAGTTGGCATATGGGTTTTCAAGGTCCAAAGTAGCATTTTTTTTTTTCTCCATGCGCTTCTAAAAAGACCTGGGCACTTTGGCAAAAACAAAAAACATATATTTAGGCCCCACCCCTGAAAATTCAGTAATAGGTCCTGGCTAGAGCCTGAGTACCATTTGAATAAAGAAAACCTCTACTGGTGGTTCTAAAGGGCACTGGTGACTGTGAATCAGTGTCCTAAAGGTGTCTGCAAAGGACCTTCTCAGGGGAAACAGAAGCCTATGGGAACCTCTTCTGGAAAGTGGCTTTCACTTTGTGGGATGCATCACACCATGTAAGTGTGGCTCTCGATGCTCTGACTCGCATTTGGACATATGCCAAGAGGGGCAGGCAGGGGTGGCTGGTGTGAATCAAAATGCAGAGATTGTTCTAATTTATATCTTATAGAACTCTCCATTGCAAGTAAAACAACTCCATCTTCAACTAAGTTAAGCATAAAAAAAAAAATTTTTTCCCTCCCTCCCACCCTCCTTGTACTAGGATGGCTAGCTTTCAGCAAGGTTGGATCCAAGGCGCCCATTAATATCATCACTGTTCTCTTTTGTTCAGTCTCTCAGCAATTTTGCCCTTGCTAGTCTTCCTTCCGCACACAGGACATTGAGAACCCCAGAGATGAAACATTTCCTCTAGTGCCTGGCATCTCGTGAGGCTTACTCAGCAATAACACCACCTAGCCGGTATCACACATGAGAACAAATGTGTGGGGCCGTGGACCTAATTTGCTCCTCACCTGTCCAGAAGCCTCAGAGGGCCACACTGTATTCATCTGTGTGCCTGAGCAAGGCTACATTGTATTTTAATTTGTGTGTTGATAGGTGAATTAATGCACAAGTGGAAGACTGAGTGATGCACAGAAAGTTAAGAGCTCCTCAGTTATCCATCAGTTTGAAGCTCTTTTTGAAACCCGAGTTTATTGTTTCTGTTGTGTGTGTGTGTGTGTGCACATGCGTGTGCACTAATGTGCGAAATTGTATCTACTTTGCCTGAAATGTTTTGTTTTGTTTTTTTTTTGGTGGGGAAGGGGAAGTGCTTAAAAATAATATGTACCTCGGAGTTCCTTCCTTATCACTGCATGTACATCAGTCTTAGTTTTTAACTGCAGCATTTTTAATCCTTCTCTTCTGGCTAACATGTTTACAGTTTTTTGCTGTCGCTGAACAGAACATGCATATGTATGGGTCTTCGTAGTTGCATACAATTCTATATGAGGGGCAGAGGTGGAGAGGAGGAGAGGGGTCCTCCTTTGTAAAAAGCCGAGGTGCCAAACACGTGCGGGACGTTAGCTATGGCCAGAGATTTATTTGCTGATAATGACATTAACCGCCCAATTTCGCTGTCACTATCACTTTGGTTGTACAATGTGCAACATCACTGAGAGCTCCTTTCATCTTTGTTTTCCATGAGCCTAAGACTGAGTCACTTAGAAGAGTAGTTCTGTCCCATGGAGCGTATGTGTTGGTTCAATTGCACGGTGTCCCACCATCGGCAATAAACAGTTTTAAGAGAAAATCATACTGAAGTCCAACTACAGATAGCCCAAAGACAATAAGGCTTTCATAACCAAAAATATTTGCCTGGGCGCCCTACGTATTTCTGCCCACAAACCCAGGAGTTCCTCCTCAGTTACACGAAGTTATTCTCATGAAAGCCCGTTCCCACGGTTTTTCTATCCAATTACAGGGCAGAGTACGCTTAAATACCGTAATACAAGTCTGGCAAGAGCGGTCTGTCTGGACAGCATGCTCACCTCTCCTGAAGGGCTGCCTTTGATGTATGTCAGGATTTCATTTTCAGCTGAATTCTTTTGATTGCTTATTCATGCTTCTGAGCTTTAGAATATTTTTTATCTGCCCTTATTACCACTACGAGTCAAGGGGGCACGCTTTCTTAGATAAATTATATAGTACACATCACTAATTTACTAGATGTCAGCTGTGTGCACAGCCCTTCTTTGAGAGAAGGCAACTTGAAAGGGATTGAGATAAGCTAGTAAAAGGAGATTATCTCTCCGATGATTTACTGAGTTCTACAGCAGAGTGCTTGTTAGTGTCTGTGGGTTCATTCTGTGATTTTACAGTTCCTCATCTCTCTCTCATATTTTACTTTGCCATTTCCAGAAGGCAAGCAGCTACCCATTAATTTCTCTGTGGATAAATAACACAATTTTTTTGTTCCACCTTAATTACTGAGTTTAGGACTGTTTTATGCAGCACAGAGATGTGGCAGAAAGAAAATATTAGCTAAGTGCATTCTCACTCTTTAAAAATATGAATGCATTTTCCTGTGTCTTAGTTGTATTTCAGGCTTTTTCAGTCCTTGTTTTCCAGTAAAATGCATTGAAGTCAGATGAATTCCACTCTTTCAAAAGCAAATACGAATTTCTGTATAACTTACATATTTCACACTGTCATTTATGATTAAATAATGTCTAGTTCAGTGATTTTTAACATACAGAGCCTTAAAAAACACGGATGGCTGGATTGCACCCCAGACCAGTGAAAGCGCACAGTGTCTGAGGGTGGGGTCTGGGCATCCGTGTTTTTTTTTAAAGGCTCCCCAGTGTTTCTAATGAACAGTCAAGACTGAGGAGCCCTCATCTAGATAAATGTCAGGGGCTTTAGAGACGAGATCACTTTAGAAATGCAATACTTTCAGAAGGCAGGTGGTGTGTTAGAATGCCCGGGGTTTCAGAAGCCCATGTCTTTCACTTACTAGTTACGTGATCTTGGGAAAGCCTTCTTCTTGAAGACATTTTATTTTGAAATTGTTTTAGACTCACAAGAAGTTGCAAGGATAATACAGAGTTCTCATGTACCCTTCACCCATCTTTGGGACATTATCAAAGTATCTGAGAATCTAGTTTCCTCGTCTATAAAGTAGAAAAGAAAACTTTAAAGGGCTGCTGGGAGAATTAAATGGTGCGACCGAATGCACATCATGGTAGGTAGAATTCCAAGTTGGCCCCAAGCTTCTGGCCCCTGGTGAACACACACACCTCAATGATTCAGTCAGTCACTAGTTTAGGTAATGCTGCGAAGGGATTTTGCAGATAAAATCAACTTCAAGGCAGTAGACCTTAAGAGGAAGATTTTCCAGGTAGGATTGACCTAATCATATAGAATCAGAGAATTCAGAGAGCTTCAGAGCTAGAGGGATTTGACGGGCGACAGTCTTCATTTCTGACTTCAGAACTCAAGGGGACCACGTGGCAAGGCATACATGTGGCCTCTAGGAGCTGAGAGTAGCCTTTAGCTGACAGCCAGCAAGGAAATGGGGCCTCAGCCCTGCCACTGGAAGGAACTGAATTCTGCCAGCAACCTGAATGAACTTGAGAGTGGATTCTTTCCCAGAGCTTCCAGAAAGGAATGCAGCCTGGCTGACACCTTGATTTTAGCCTTGGGAAACCCTTAGCAGAGAACCCGGTCACACTGTGCCCAGACTTCTGACTTAGAAGAACTGTGAGCTAATAAATGGGTGTTATTTTTAAGCTAAGTCTGTAGTTACACAGCAGTAAGAAAACGAATACAGGAAATTTCTACAGTGCTTTATCTGCAGCAGGTATGAACACATAGTGAGTCCCTTCTCTTTCTGGAATTATGGTTATCTTAAATCATCCATCAGCTACTCATGCTTCCTCGGGAGAAGGTGGGACAGTGAGTTGAAGGAGAAGCAGCAAGCGCTCTTAGATAGTCACAATTAAAATTGCTTAGGAAACTGTTATCTTTAGCACAGGGCTTCTCAACAGGGCACTATAGATGGATTCTTGTGGGGGACTGTACTATGTATTGCCAGATTCTTAGCAGCATCCGCAACCTCTACCCACTAGATGCCTATGTCAACTAAAAATATTTCCAGATGTGGCTAAGTGTCCCCTGGTGGCATAATTGTCCACAGTTGAGAACTATGGATACAGCATAATCACAAACTGATCTCTTTAATGCAATGAATGCATTTATGTAAGTTTACTTTTCTCGGAGCAAACTTGCTGTTGATTTTAGTGTCATTCAGAATAATGATTTCAGGTACTTCACCTACTTTTGAGGAATCCAGCTGGGGAAACTGAGTATGAGTAGTGCCTGGGGCTGGAAGTGAATTGGGTGCAGGAGAACCATCTGCAAATATATTAAAAGATGTGTATTTGCTTTTGAATTTCACAGCATGTCAATCCAGACTGCTGAAAATAACTGGATCTCTGAAGACACAGGGTTGTATTTATAATAAAATTTACTCTTGCATTCTTATAAGGGGAGGGAGGCTAACCAAATGGATGCAGATTAGAAATGTGAATTCTATTTTTGGATTTGCAGCTGAACTTAGATAAGTTAGATGTGTCCCACGTGTTCTATTGACCTATAGGAAGTGTGGGCAGTGGGCAGTTCTGGAAATGAAATTGGGAATGGTCTTTGTGTTCTGTGAATGTGTGCTCAAGCCTAAGAACCTTATAACCGTATTAGATTTTTCTATCGACTGCATGTCAATGGGCAGTTTATACATTTAGTAAACATATAAATTCTTCACTGTACTTGAAGAGACAAGGAGCACTATTTCAGCTGAAATGCAAGATAAGAAAATTTATTCTCTCTTATACTTAGACTCGCCAGCTGACCTGATCATTTAACTTATCTCTGTCATCCCTGCCTTGAATAGACCCATCATCTAAGTGTGAGTAGTACGCTGGTATCTAAATAATTGACAACATCCTTTAAGTTACTCAACCTCTTTATAAATATACCAGGTAAGCAAAGTCAAAGTCACTTTGGGTCTTATATTCCTAGCGATCGGTAATTGCTTGACATTTCTTCCTTTCCCTTTATTTCTTCCTCTTTCTTACTCATCCACCCATTCATTCACCCATACATTTACCCCTCCTCCTAACCCAACACATATACTCCCCATTTACTGTGTGCCTTAGGATTATGATAGACTATGGAAACGTTAAAAATGAGAATATGTTTCCTAACTTATAGGATTTTCCAGTGTGAGGATAGGAAGTATAATAGTGACAGGAATACAAACACCCAAGGACAGTGCAACAACATGAATATTATTGTTCTGTTTAAAGCATCATGAGAGTACAACTAAGGGAGTGATGAGACTAATTTTTCATATGGGCCAGCGCTTTGAGTGATTGCATCAGCCCGTGAAGATATATAAATACCAGGTGATCTTACACAAATGTCCATGTACATTTTATTGCTCGTAGGTCAATTCAAAATATACCTGATTCTGATTACTTATCACCTCCACTGCCACCACTGTGATCTAAGCCGCTCTCTTCTGCCACCTGGATCCCTGCAGCAGCTTCCTGCCTGAGGATTCTCTTCCATCTCCGATGTCTCACAGTAATTGGACTGTTTCACCTTTCTCTTCTCTACCAGCGAATGGCTTTCTGTTACTCACAGTCTGTAATCCACATTTCTTACCATGGCCTACATGGCCCTATGTAACCTGGCCCCTTTGGCCTAATTTCCCATCTCTTCTGCCATCTTACCTCTCTGGCTTCCATCGCCGTCCATCGTCCCCGGGTACTGCTACTCCAGTGACTTTGCATTTTGAATGCTCCTCCCTCAGATACGCACCTAGTTCCTTCACTTCCCATGCAGTTCAGTTCTCTGTGCACATGTCATCATTGCAGGGAGTTCTTCCCTGATACCTGTCACTCCCCAACTCCTTACCCTGCTTTATTTTTCTTCATAGTACATCACTCAAGTAATAAACAGTACTCATCTTACTTATTTATTATTTTGTACATGCTGCCTTCCCTTCTTGAATATCTGCTCCATGAGGGGCTTCATCTCTGCTGTTCACAGCTGTCTTCCTAGTGTCTAGAATAGTCCCTGACCAATAGTAGGCCTCAATAAACAATTGTTACGTGAATGTATATAATTAACATCTAGTAATTTAGAAACAGATAAGTAATTTCTATACATCATAAATTGGATCTTTCTTATGCACGCATTCATTCATTTATTGAAATAACCCATTAATTGGGTATCTTGTGTACAGATTAGATGTGAAGATTCAGAAATGGCAGAAGCAACCTTAATCTTTTGTCTGACCAGTGTCTTTCAGGGTCTGAACACCAACCAGGTCTTCCTTGGGGACCTGCCTCCCCCTCCTCTGCCTTGGAGTCTGGGTGGAGGAGAAATGTTTTCCACAGTGACCAGAGTGTCAGACACCCGACTACAGTGATTGGTTCAGGGCTAAACATGTTACAGGGTCAGGGGCAATACAATTGAATTCTGGGACCCTGGCAGATAGTGGAGAGGGTGGAATGTAAGTCCAGAGTTTCTGGCAACCATTTTGTCACCTGAGAATAGGGTCATCACAGTCTCAATGTCCAGCTGTGCCTGAAATTAAAGTACTTTGGGCTTTTCATTCATATGAACCACAAATCCCCTTTTTTTGGTTAATCTAGTTTAAATTTAGTTCCTTTCATTTTGAAATGAAAGTGTGAACTGTGAGAGGGATGAACAAGGTATAGACAATTTCTGCAAAGAGCAAATAGACAAGCGTAACGCAACAGGGACATTTGGCGTGGAGTAGCCGACAGGTAAATGCAATGGCAATTTGCCTGCACACTTGGAGAATCAACATTTATTGGGTGTGATGCCCACTGTGCAGATTCTACTGCAGCTAGCATTGTCAGTGTTTGTTACTAACAGCGCATCTTGGATGCATTATCTATCTTGTTGATTCACTACTCTGTCTGTCAATTGTCTTGTTATTACACACCTCTCCATGTCTGCCAACAATAACTGCAGATGGCTTTAAAGCAGCAAATACAAGGGAGCACATTATGTGCCTGTCAGTGCGCAGTTGGAGGGAAATGGAGACGCCATGGTTGGCTCAGAGGATGACTTCACACGCCGTAACCACTTTTAATTGATTTCTTTGATTTGTTTGGATGATGACATGTGGGGCAATGTTGTAAACCAAGAATGCTTATTGATGGATTACATTGCTCAGCATTCATATGCAGTTCATTTGTATCTTTGAAGATGTTTATTTTAATGAATCTAATTTTAGTGTGCAGTGGATTTTTATTTTTAAGAATGACAACAGAAACGGGTTCCTCTATTTCCTTTTTAATGCATGGAATTCCATCTCCTCTTTGCTCTGGCATAGGGCTGTCTGGTAGAATGTAACACAAATTTTAAATATGTAATTTAAAATTTTCTAGCAGTCATTTTAAAAAGTAAAAAGATGGATGAAATTTGCGTTAGTATTATGTAGTAATATGCGGATTTTCTCTGAGCAGTGGCGGTGGGTTGGCACCCCTAAACCCCTATGTTGTTCAAGGGTTGACTTCATATTTAATCCATTATATTGAAAACATTATTCAAATTCAGATAAATGAAAGAGATTAGATCTTGAAAATTTTCAAAATTTACCCATGGATTTTCTCCTAATTGTAATTGGTAATTGGTCGAATCTTACTAGTCTAGCTTTTGCTTTTCTTAAAAAAAGCATTACATTTCACCTTTCTGGTTTGTTTTCATAATAATTTTTCTAGTTATACTAATTAACATATTTAGAAAGCAAAACAAAAATATGATTTTTAAAGTATCCAGGACATTTACAGCTAAAGTCACACTATTACAAATGTCTCTAATGGAGGCAAAAATAATCTAGATCAGTGAACATGCAAAACTATATTGTATCTGACTTAGGATTACATTTAATGTATCACAGTAGTTATCTCATTGTATTTCCACTTCAGTGGATAGCTGAGTAGATTTTCCTCACTGGTCGGTCGTCGTAATGCTAACCGAAGCGGGCAATTTCCACAGTAGGGCCAGAGAAATCAGCCCACAGAAGGGTGCCTTCTGCCCCCACTGGAGAGTCAGAGCTGCCTGGCTTTGGTTCTAATGTTACAGACCCTTGCTGAGTCTGGCTTTATTAGGCCAGAAAGTAGAAGAGGGTTTACTCAGGAACATTTGAAATGAGGAGCCAGTTTGGTGACCTTTATTCTACAGAAAGACAGGAGACATTCTCAGTCCAGGGCCATGGTAGTGGCTACTTTTCACAGGCATCCCCTTCCTCTTTCTCGTCGTGGTGGTAGGCTGAGCACAAGTGGGGCTGTGTTAGGGTTCTCCAGAGAAACAGAAGAATGTGTACGTATTATATAGACTTAATATATAATTATGTAATACATTATTAATATATTAATATAAACACACACTTACATATATATATATAAGTAATTTTAAGGTATTGCGGTATTGATTTATGCATTATGGAAGCTGAGAAGTCCCACATCTGCAGTTAGCAAATTGGAGACTCAGGGGAGCCCGTGGTATAAGGTCCAGTCAGTCTGAGGGCAGTAGAAGATGTCCCAGCTCAGAGGCAGGCAGGCAGAGCCGAAGTCAGCCTTGCTCAGCCCTGCAGCAGTCAGAGGAGGCCCACCCACACTGGGCGGGGAGGGGGGGGTCTGCTTTACTCAGTCTGTGGATTCACAGGTCAATCTCATCCAGAAACACCCTCACAGACACACCCAGAATAATCCTTAACCAGCTGTTTGGGCATCTCGTGGTTAATGTAATAAAATAACCATCGCAGGGGCTTTTAACGTCCTTTGGCAAAGTTGACTTTGCGCCTTATTCTCATAATATACGCCAGTTGTGCTTTTACAGTTAGAAATGTGATTATTTCAATAATGTCTGTCTCCTGAGCTAGATGGCAAGTGTGATAAGGGCATGAACTCTGCCTTTATTATTTTTTCCCCCTCATCATTGTATCCCAAGGATCTGTCACAGTGCCTGGCACTTGCTCATTCACTCTCTTCAAATATATACAAATACATATACCCAAGTATATATTTTCAAATATATGCAAATATATAATTTTACATTAAATATTAATGCAATCAGATAATATTTAAATATTAAAGATAGATCTAAAATAATTCATTCAATTATCAAATACATACAGAGTACCAACCGGGTCCAACTATTATGCATAGGAAAGCAGTCTAGCCTAGGGGGCCTGAAGGGGGGTGATTAGCGTCAGACTGACTCCAGTGTGAATCGCAGCACTTCCCGCTGTGAGCTGAGAAACCCTGAGCTACCTGAAATCCCTTGAGTTTCTCAGTTTCCTCATAAGCCATATCTGGATAAGATCATCTATCTCTTATCATTGCAGCGAGTCTTACACTCTTCATGCAGAACCTGTCATGGTGCCTTGGAGAGAGCAGGCATCTATCTGTCTCTTAGTCCTTTAACATGTAGTTTTTGAGCACTTCCTGTCTACCAGGATGCATTCTGGATATAGCAATGAATATAGAGAAAAAGTCTCTGCCCTCAGGCAGGGAGGAAAATAAACAAACACAGAAACAGCGAAGAGTACAGTGGGGCTAGGGAGACGAGAATGGGAGTGCTGGTGGGGTGGGAGGCTGGGACACTGGCGTTTGCTCTGCCCTATTGGGTGGTCCAGAAAGGTCTCATTAATGAGTTGACAACTAATCAGAGACCCAAGGACTAAAGGAGCCAGCCATGTGGCTATGCTGGGAAAGAGTGCCCACTAGGAGAGGCAGTGACTGTGAATGCCCTGGGGTGAGTGGGAATGGCTAATGTATTCCAGGAGTCCCCAAATACTCAGCATCTACTACCACAATAAATCTCTGCTGCCATATCCCTCTCCAGCTCATCACCTCAAACAGGTAGGCAGTAGATGTTTATGCTTCATTGACATTTTGTAGAAAAAATAGGGGTTTCAGTTATAACAAATGAACCAGTTTGGAATGATGTGAGGTTCTTCCTAGATAAACAGGGAGTGATTGAAAAGCCAGAATATTGTATTGTTGGCCACACTGTGAGGTTTAAGGATGACTAGGAGGGTTTTGGAAAGATGTACTGTGCTGAACGCATTCCATTTGCCATGCGGACTAGAAGGGAGAAGGTGTTCTAAGCTACCTATACTCAGCCCTGGGTTTGGGTCCAGCTAATTTCTGCAAAGGGATCACTAATGTTATTAGTCTTTCTCCTTTTTGATGCTGAGTTTTATTGTTCATTTTCCCAACAGAGGTTAAAAGATGGGGGAAAGGTCATTGGTAACTAGCTGAGATGGTCTGGGACCCAAGATACTTGGTTCTAGCCTCAAGACTTACTAATCATTTTCCTCTTTGGGCCTTGATTTCCTCATCTGAAAAGGAGGGGATACAATGAGAGAAGCATTTATCAAACTGTCATCTTCAGTCTATCTCCAAGGCATTGTTTGGAGGGCTCGATAAATGTTCAGATTCCCGGGCCTCGTTGCAGATCTACTGAGTCATCATCTCTGGGATTGAGAACCTTGGAATCCGCACTTTCAATAATTCTCATGCTCATCAAATTTTGAGAAGCAGTGAAATACAAAAGGTAGCCTGGCTCACACATTTGAAAAAAAAAAAATTCTTGTTCCTTATAAAAAATTTATTTTGCCAAATTTGAGTTGTAACCACGTAGTAGGATCAGGAACCATTTATAAACATTAGTAAGAAGAGAAATATAAAGTAGCATTAAATAGAGTAGACTGAACAGTACCAGATTATTATTTGGAAGAGTATTTTATGAACATGTGCAACGTGAGTAGGTTTGTGTGTGTTCATTGAGCTGTATTATAAAATGTGTGGAGGTATGCTAATTTTTGAGACATGGCTTTTAGCCAGAAAACTTTGAGACACAGGTATAGATTATCCATATTCAATGGCTGTGTAATGTGATCTGTAGGACTGTCCTCAAGAAAGTGGTATTGTGTGAGCCACTTAGATCCAACCCAAACACTGAAGACTGCACGGTGGTATCGTTAGCAGGAGCTATGGAGTCATCAGATAAATAAGTCTTCTCTAGCACTGATAGGTCTTAAAGATTATGTACTTCTCTGCATTTGTGTCATTTTCTTCTTTACCTCAAAAGTACAAAAAAGGTTTCCATTAAGTATTTGAACAGAAATGGAGCATTTTCCTCTCATGTTAGCAAATGCTTGCCTTTGAATAGCCCAGCTTTTAGCTGAGCTCAGATTCAAGACAGGCTTGTTTTGATTGAAGCAGACCTGTCAGAGGCTTTGCCATAAATGCCATAAACCTGTTGATTTAAGGGTTTCAGTGTATAACATAGGTCATCAAGCCCCAAACAGAGACACGTTATGGTTTCTGATCTGAAGATTCAGTTCTCCATTGTAAATCTGTCAGCCTTGGCTGTTGGAGTCAGCTCTGAGAGCAGAATGTCTGTGATACTATTTATCCTGTCATATATCAGCTTAGGGAACAGTTTTTTTGTTACTCTCCCCTGTTAAATGCTACTTTGACTCGTAATGTAGTTTCTTATCTCTACTTTCTACAACTGTCTGTTTCAGTGGGACAGGGCTTCAGGCAACTGTAGCATTAGTCTAGTTTTTGACTAAACTGTGGCTACTCAGTTTACAAGGTGCTTTTGGAATCCTGCACACCACTTCTCTCCTTTAAAGAAAGTCTCATTTTCTGCTTTAAAAAATGTTAATCCGAAATAGTACAAACATAAAAAGATGCACAAATCATGAGTATACAGCTCAATTAATTTTTACAAAGTGGTCAGACTCATGTAACTGCCAGTTACATCAGAATATAGAATGTCACCGGCCTCACAGAAGTCCTCTTCTGCCTTCCCTCCATTCCTATGCCTCCTCTCCTCAAACATAACCACTGCAATGATTTGATCACTGATGTGCCTAGGTATGTTTTTCTTTATTATTTAAACTTCTTGGGGTTTTTAACACTTCCTGGATATGTGATTTCAAGTAATTTTTAATTTTGGAATATACTTGGCCATTATCCTTTCAGATATTTTGTCTATTTTATGCTGTTTCATCTCTTCTGAGAATCCAATTTCAAATATATTACACATATATTTTCAAATAATCAATAGCATGTATGGTATACATTTTATACTGACCCATTTTCCAAAACATAAATCCTCCCTTCAGCTGAGAGTGAATTTTTGTGAAATCCGATTAAGTTCTTAATTTCAGTTGTTATAGCTTCCATTCTAAACTTTGATTTTTAAAATAAGCATTGCTTTTCTTGTGAAAAATTTTTTCACTTTCTACTTATTTTCCTGAACATGTTCACCACAGTTACTTTAAAGTCTGTGGCTAATAACATCAATATTAGCTTCATGTGTGGATCTCTTGGTAGTTTCTGGGGTCTTCCCCTTTGGTCCTGTTTATTGTTATGTCTTGTGGCTTTCAGTACATGGTGAACATTATGTATGAACAGTTATAGAGATTCTAGATGGGCCTTAGGCTCCTGAGGTAGGTAAGGGTAGAATTTATCAGGTACGTCCATTTAATCCAATCAACTAGGATGAACTTCATTCAGTCTTTGTAAATTTTAGTCTACTTCCAGTTTTCCCTTAACACCTAGCTAGGACACGCTCCCTCAGGTGGTCTCAGTGAAGACTGAAGGTGTTTACTAGTTTTCTTCCACCTTGCTGGTCACTGACCTCAGTTTTCTTTTTATATCCCCATGAAACTGCCAAGACCTTGGTTTATATCCCTCAGACTTTGGGCTGTCACTTTCTGTTCGGCTTCTCTGAATCAGCACCACTTATTAAGTAGCAAATTCCTCAAAGAGATAAACATTATGGACTATTGGGTTCATTTATTTGTGTTTCTCTTCTCTGGAGGATGGTTGGCCCTTGAGGTCCTGGGTATTTTGGGAGCTCTAAACACAAGTTATCTTCCTAGTTTTTTTACTTAGCCCAAAATTTTGCTGAGGTCTCTGTTTCTTTACAATTGCTTTAAATTAGCCTTTTCAGCTTCCTCATTGACTGCCTTGAGGGGAAAATGCTGGATCACCTAATTGTGTTTCCCTTCCCCTGGGATCTTGACCCTTTTGGTCCTGGATGCCTTGATAGTTATTTAATTAATCTTTAGACAGATTTTTGTGTGTGCTGGGGAGGAACTGGAAATCTTATAAAGTCTATCTATTTGTTATCCATGCATGGAAAAGATGGCCATCCACTACCATAGTCTCAATTTATGTCTTTATTATTTTACTATTAAGTTATTGAGGACACTATGGAAAATTGAGAAAAGTGAAATTTGGGGATGATGGCAACAGCCAATGTAAACTTCTATCGCACCCCTATTTTGTGACTGGCACTGTGTGTCACTGAGAGGCAACATGGGTATCAATAAAGAGAAATAATCATTTTGCATTGATGTCACTTGTTGTACTTAACATAATGGAAGACTTCATTCCCTTATTAGAATTCCTTCTACATATAGTAAGTTTGAAAAATGTTTTTCTTGGTCCAGGGCCTAATATTCTAAGCACTATACTGTGCTACCTTTCAATTGATAATAACTGTTTTTTAATTTTTACAAATATGTTCTCTTTTACTTTGTTACTCAGTTAAGTCTTATAATAACCACATTACAGAGGTCCATTATCACCATTTTGCAGAAGAAGCAGCTAAGTACCAGGGAGGTGTTAGGGACTGAATGAATTAGACATTGCAAGATGTCCTCCCGAGTGGGCTGGAGAGGTACTCAAGATACTAAAAAGAATTCCATTGTTTCAGTTTGACTTTCATTCAAGATTGAAGAATTTGGGATGCATTTGACCAAGAGGTGCTTGTCTGGGCCTGAATTGGGGTCCACTTAGCTGTCAACACATCCAGATTTTTTCTCCGTGTACCAGCGCAGGGGTGGCCAAATGCTGCTTCAAGACAAAAGTTTTAAATTGATTCTCTCTTTTGCATTCCCCTTGTCTGGATATCAATGTCACTTTTAGTCAGAGCTGATCTGTCCAAAATTACTTGGAATTTTTTCCTCACCAATAGCTAAGGTGATTAACAGCAGTGCTAAAAACATTTTTCTGGAGGCTCTGGCCTCATTCTTAAGATTTTATTCAAACATCCGTTTCACCAGGAAATCTCTGATGCTCCCACACTGAGTTGAAGACTCATGCTTTGTGATCACAGGGCTTACCTTTGTGGTCATGCTGCATTGCCATTGCCTGTTTACTTGGCCATCATCCCCGCTACATAGGTAACTCCCTGAGGAAAGAGATCAGATCATAATCTTTGCAGTCTCAGAACCTGGCAGAGAATCGGTCACACTAGATGCAAAGGATACAGAGTGGACTGTGTAAGAAACACATTAGAAAAGTAGGTAGGCAGAAGGACCTGGACTGGACTTTGAAAATGTATAGATTTTCATTATACAAACAGAATAAGCAAACACAAAGCTCCAGCATTGTTCATCACCCATCTACCATGTATTTGAGAGTTAAATCATGTTTGCTATTGTGTTCTATGTTGATTTAAAAAAATAATTTAGCTATGGAGTTTATAGACACTTTTCTATGATTTTATCTCTTATTTTCTTTTTATATTACCATTATGGGTTCAGTTATTATAAAGAAGCCCTAGGTTCATACGATGATATAGTAGGGTGGAATTAAGGTTCACACTCAAAATCTATTCCTCTTACACTTAATATTTTGTAGCCCTGGGAAGTTATCATCAAAATCTATTTTCTTTGAGAAGCTCCCCCTTCTTTGGTCACAGGTACCCATTGCCTCGTGGGGTTTTATGATTGTTATAGCAGGAATGCAGAATGCAATTCAAGTTCTTGATTTATTCATTCATAGCTTTTTCTTCCTCTGCTTCCTCCTCCTCTTTCTGCAAGCAGACACAGTATTCTTAAAGGCCAAGGCTTTTGATTCACAATACCCAGCATCTGAAGAATCTTCAGAGGCCATATGTAACTCCAGTTGTCTTCAGATCTCTGTTCTACTCTTAGGAAAGCCCTCTTCCCAAACTGGATTCACTCAAGTTCCTTTGATTTACACTCACACGGCACCACGTCTTTTCAGAGTACTCACCTCCATTTGTAATTGTACACTCAATTGTGTAATTTTTTGGGTATTGTTTATCTCTTCCACTAGACCATAAGAACTGTGTGGCAGGACTTACCTGATTTTGCTCATAATATTTGACATATGTAAGTACTTTGCATATATGTATTTTGGATGACATGAAAGACTCTGTCTCCCCTAATAGTTAATAAGCTGGCTGAGACATGAAGATCATTTAGATACTGTTTGTTTAGAGAGGACCTAACTCAGCAACAGACTGCACTCTAGGCAGGTAAACCTGGATATCTAGAAGCAAGGAGACTGTTGACTATAAACCATATTGATCCTGAAGACCTCCCACCCCCACTTCCTAGCCTCATATATCATACTGTAGTGGGATGAAAGCACAGACTCCAAACATAGACAATCTTAAGTTCGAATCCTGTCTTTCCACTTAATAGCAGGTGACATTGAGAAAATTGCCTAACCCATTTCTTCACAGCCTCCCTCAAATATGGATAAAATATTACCTACATCCAAATATCATTGTGTAGATTAAGTGAGGTGACTCAAAGAAAACATACTTAATATTTACTTGCATTATTATTTCCACTAATATCAAGTCTTGGCTGGCCCTGAGATAATTTCTCTTGACATATTATTCCACCTCTTAAAGGTACCAATACCCTCTTATGATAAATTTCTGTATTTTCCTCTTATCTATATGATATTAGGCAGGTTAGTTAACCTTTTTGTGCATCAGTTGTCTTAACTCTAAGGTTGACATTATTATCTATCTCATAGTCACAATTAACATAAAATTGGGTTAATACATGTAGAGAGGTTTAAACAATGCCTGGGACATAATAAGCAGTTAACATTAGTTTTATTTGTTATAGTGATGATTATAAAAATAATAATTATGCTGTACCACTGTGTGATTGCCCAGTAATTGCTTCATGTGTCTTTGATAGAGATTGTGTTTTTATGACATAGTGCGGCATTTCCCAGGAGGAAGCCAGATGCAGAGGTAAAGAACTCAGGGCATTCAACCATGGCCAGAGTTCTTGGTCTTGAGCCAGGCATCTCTTAAAACTGTGGAGAGTTAGGATGGTTTTGTAAGAATAAGGAGAATGTTAAAGCTTTGTTTGGGGGGGGGGGCAACAATGCTAATTCAGCTTTACTTCCTTTGTTTTATGAAAGTATTTTCTATTGTTAGTCTTTAGATTAATTATCCACGTTGATCAAATGCAAGTTTGTATATCAAGAGGAGGAAAAGGCACATAAACATTCCCCGACTTAAGTTGATGTTTAAAGTTTTCACATTCTGTTTAATCTGGGACTTAAAATTGACTCTCAGAGTTTAAAGCCCCATTAGTAACCCAGCCAATGCTCAAAAGAGGGCTCATTTCTCACTTCCTATACTTGAATCTTCCTGGTTGCACTCGGGGATTTGCAGGAGCCTGGAAGAGTCCCCTCTGTGTTAAAATCTCTGTTTAGAAAGGCAACCCAAAAACTGTCAGGATAATGAACACTGCTGGCTTCTTGGGCTGCCTCCAGGAAGAGGACAGGAGTGCTCAGAAGTTGGGTAACTGAGCATCTCTTAGCAGAATGGCTCTCTCTTCGAGCGGAAAGCAGTGGTGGTCATATTTTGTGCTATAACAGGAAACTAAGGAAATCGAATATCTCATTATATAACTAAAGTTCTTCTATACTTGTTGTGTGTGTGTGTGTGTGTGTGTGTGTGTGTGTGTTTTCAGTTGCTCTAGAAGGAGACAGAGCTTGTGTCTGATGAGGACAGTATAATACAGTGATTAAGGCTCAAGCCAGACCAGGTTCACATCTTGGCTCTATCATTTGGTGACAAGTTACTTAAGTGTCTTGGTTTCCACATGTCTAAAGTAGGGTCAGTAATATCACTTACTGCAAAGGATTTAAGTAAAGCTCTGGAAATGGCATCCGATACATAGCAAATATGTTTGTTATGATTATTGTGCGTTGATTCTTCTGTCTTAATTTGGTTTCTCCCAAAACAGAACCTGAGACAAGGGTGCAAGTAGCTTATTTGGGAGATGATCCCAGGAAGCAAAAGTGAGAGGTCAAGGAGAATGTGCTAAGGAAGGAAAAACAACAGTATTGGGGAGCTTTCTAGAAGATCTTTCTGGGGTCATAATGAGCTCAGTGCTGCCAGGATCTCTCGAAGCATTGAGAGACATACCACTGCCTCCTAGAAAGGACAATCCCTGAAGTGGGGCTTTCATTGAGTCCCATTCTCCATTGGTTGAGGTTTGTTCCAGGGGTCTTAACTCACTATACCCTCAATTCTGGGCTGGAGGCTAAGTGCCCTGACTTAGAAGAAAGCCATAGAGCAGACATACAAAGATAAACAACGCTGGCTTGAGGCAGGATGTGGTCAGCTGGATGAAAGTCTGAGCTCACCCTGGACTGTCCATCACGGTTGGGGCTGAAGTGGGCAGGGGCTGTAGGGGATGTGATGCAGGCACCACGGAGGGCTTCTGTGAGGTCCCAGATGAAGAAGTGGATTTTTCCACTGTGCAGAATCAAAGGTTTCATTTTAAATTTTCTTAGTTTATTTGAGAAATCTGGCTGTGGGCATCGATTCTCTCTAACCAGTATCATCATATATTTCTTGGTACCAGAAAGTCTTTGTGCTCACTTTAAAAAGCGAGATGCCTGGCCTGGTGTTCATTCCTATAAGCCACTGTCTTCTTAAAGATAGATCTGTATAGGATTCTAGATTGTAGATAGCAAAGTTATCTGTGAGTAATTTATATAAGAGATGGAATTATTTGAGGTGATTACAGTTGTAATTATTGTTATGATAATTAGTAGTAGTAGTAGTCAGTCAGGATTGCATACTGAATAGTAACTACTGACATGTATTATGTATTGAGTGCCTGATTTAACCCAGGTACTATAACTTGTGCCTGGAAAAATTATCTTACTTGCAGCCCAAGACAGCTCTCTGAAGTATATGGTGTTATCTTCTCCATTTCATGATTGAAGCAGCTGAAGGTCAGAGAGATTAGGCGACATTCCAGCATCCTAACACCAGCAAGCAGCAGAGTCTCTGACTTAGAAGAAGCAACAGACATCGCTTAGTTTCATCTTCTTTAAGGGAAAAACGTAATTTCAGAACTCTTCTAGCTTCCCTGAAACTTTCATTTAAAGAGTGCAAACCTTGACCTACCTGATATAAGGGAAAAAAGGATGTTTGATTTTGGCTCTGCAGGATTCAGGTACTAAACAAGGTCATCAGGGCTCAGTCTCTCCATTTCTTGGGTCTGCTTTCCTTTGTGTTGGCGTCTTCCTCGGGACTCCATAAATGGTGGCAAGGATGACCACAAGCAGTCCTAGTCTTACATTCTTCCAGTTTAACAAGTCTCCCACTACAGACAGCCTCTTTCCCATGAGATCCAGCCAAAGTTGAGATGGGCTCAGTCTCCTCTAAAGTTAAGTGGCACAGCCCCAATAGCTAGTGGCGGGTCCACCTCACACCTGAACCACATGGAATGGAAGTGAGGGGGAAGGCATTTTCCCACCAAGACATGTGGCTTCTGGCCCCGAGATACTGCGCAGGTCAGAATGCTGGTGACCACCACACGTGTTCATGCCATCTCTATTTTTATACACATGCATAAACATGTATAAATTTATAGTTTTGTATACAGCGGTCCCCTCTTATCCATGGTTTTAGTTACCTGGGGTTAATTAACTGCAGGCCTAAAATATCTGGAAAATTCCAGAAATAAACAATTTGTTTAAAATTGTTCACCATCCTGAGTACCATGATGAATCTGCTCTGTCCCTCCTGGGACACAAATCACCCCTTTGTCTCCATGGTGTAGAGACTACCTTCCCATTCGTTGCTTAACAGCCATCTCACTTATCAGATCAACTATTGAGGTATCACAGCGCTTGTGTTTAGCCTTTTTTTCTCTTATCGTGCCTAATTTATAAATTAAACTTTATCATAGATATGTATGTGTAGAAAAAAAACAGAGTATCCGTAGGGTTTGATAATATCTGCAGTTTCAAGTATCCACAGGTAGGTCTTGGAAGTATCCCTCCCCCCTACTATGACTATTCTACTATTCTATGACATTTTTCTTCATCAAACCTAAACTTCTGGATACTACATATTTTTAATCCTCCTGTTCAGTTTCTGAATTTTCACGTCTTAACTCATTTCTGTTTTCTTCCTAGCAGAGTAGTTCTCAATCATGGGTGATTTTGCCCCCCAGGGAACATTTTGATAATGCCTAGCAATGTTTGGGGTCGGCACATCTGTGAGCGCAAGTGTGAGATGCTACTGGTATCTAGTGTGTTGAGGCCAGGGATAGGGATACTGCGAAACAGCCTGTATGTGCAGGACGACCCTCACCACAAAGACTTCACCCACCCAGAATATCAGTAGTGCAGACGCTGAGAAACTGAGCTTATGCCTTAAGGTCAGTGCCTTAAAAGCTCCAGTTAACTTGTGACTCAAGTTACCATATTCTTTTTTGCCGAAGCTGGCACATTGCTCTCATTCCATAGATTTTCATGGCCTTTCAAAAGTCTTTGACAAATTCGATCATTTCCGGAAACCCTGCATTTCCTGGAAACATGCGATGGTTAGTTATATCACCCCAGGGTTTCCTGCTATTCTTTTGGCTGCTTCTTCTGGTGTTTTACCTTTATCGTTCTTATTATCAGGTGTCCCAAATTCAAACCCTAGGGCCAGGCAGGATATGTGTGGAAATAAAGCAATCTCAATGCACAGAGGAGGGCAGGCACAGTGGAGCCTGTGGCACACAGGGGTAGGGTCCTCATTTAAAGAAGGAAGCTGCATGTCACCTCCAGTTTCTCAAGAACAAGGCCCAGTGTCACCAACTCTGAGTTTCCCAGTCAAGCCATGCATCTGGAGAGTACGTGAAATCTTCCCATGTTGAATGTGGATGACTTCTTCAATATTCAACATTTTTGTAAGAAGCTCTGTGTGGACAAAACAAACCATATCTCTATGTTATCAATGTGTAACCACCTCTGCCTTAAATATCAGAATTTCCTCGTGATCCTTTTTAATAAACCCTATTTTCTGTATAGTGGCAAGTTCGCCCAGTTCCTTGGAGTAGGTCGACGTCAGTATGCTAATGACTCCAGTTCTACAAGGTCTATATATCTAGTCAAGATGAATCTATTATGCTTGTTAACAGAAAGGCACTCTTTGGAATGGAGTTTCATCATTTTTTTTGGATGTAATATCTGCTGGGTGATGGTGATGATGAATTGACTACAGAGAGGAAAAAAGAACGTGATGCGTTAATGTAATAGCTGCCGCATTGGGGAAGTCTGATATCTTCTATTTGTACTTAGGAAACTTGGGAAAATGAGAATCCCGCCCTCTTTTTTTCTGTGTATTTCACTTACATAGGAATAAATGTGCAAAGTTCCTTCTTGCTATGCGGTTGATTTTTCTTCTTTCCCATGTCTAACACAGATCCTAAAACTATTTTTTCTTCTTCTAATAATAGTATTAGATTTGGAATAATATGAGTATCTTAAAATGCAGTGCAGATTGGCACATGTTTAGTGGACAAAATTGGGATTATCGTTTAATGTGCTACTCTCTGAAAACAGTAATGTTTTTGGAATTCACCTGGTTTGTGAATTTAGTTTACAAAATAAACCAATCCCTGTTTCTCATAAGCTTTCTTGGAATCTAGGTTTCCTTGTGTGCTGGAATTTAAAATTTACTCTTTGCAGGTTTTCTCTTAGCAATCATCATACCGTCAACATTTGTTTTTCCACTAAGATTTTTACCTTTGAATATTTCCTGCGGTTTTGGTCTAAAATGATTTTTCAACCTTGTGGTTCTAATAACAACTTCCTTCAAAAATTATACTAATCATGTGAAACTGGTACATAACCCATATGGCGTCTGGAAATAGTTATTTTTAAATGACTTTATGCTGAAATGTAGTCATATTTTTGTAAAAGGGCTGCGATCTGTTTTTAATTTGTAGCAGTTTGAAGCCATATTGATATATTTTTTCTGCTGATATTTCAAATTTCCCTTCATGGCAAACACAGTAAGTCGATTAACCTCTTGACTTCCCTTGCTGTCAAGTGGCAATAGCTTTATTTACCCAATTGGAATGTCTAGAGATTAAAAATTCTTTGATTCTATGTAAGACTTGGAGAGTTATACATAGACTGCTGTCGTTCCAGTGGCTAGTGAACATCTCTGGCTTTCCCATACCAGCTGGGTGGCCTTGGGCAAGTTGCTTAACCTTTCCTGAGGCTCAGTTTCCTCGCCTACAAGATAGTAATAGTATTTTTCTTACTCTAGAATGCTATTAGGAAAACTAGATGAGATTAAGGAGCTCGGCACCCTGCCTGGCTCATAGTGGGAAATGCATCGTAAATGTCAGAAAGTACTGCTGCTAACACTGGTACTTATAGTAACCATGGTAATAATAATAGTGCTCATTTCGATCACATTTCTCTAGAATGAATCTAAAAATGCCTAATAGCTTTTCCAATTCAGGATCCTCCAGAGACCTGTTTGCCATTGTCCATTCCATCCTTTTATTAATTTTTTTTTTAACTATTACTTGTTGTTGGGGCCTTGGTAGGTTCTAGAGTGGAATGATTGCCTTTGTAAAAGGCATGTTCCCGCCCTTGTGACATTTATAGCTTTTAACCTTGTTGGAGTGGATATGTCCATTAAAGAATCAGAGACATGCAATTATAACTCGTTAAGCGCTTGGAAAGAAAGGTGCGTGATACAATGTAGGCGTGCTTGGTGGAGCAGGGTTAAGAGAAGGCAGCCCTGAAGAAAATGGTGATTAAGCTGAGAAGTAGTGAAAAGACACCTTAATTCATTCCCTCCAATCATAGATGGAGGGAATGGCTTGTGCACAAGTTCTGCAGGAGGAAGAAAAGCATAGCTGGCAGGAAGAACCAAGGAGGCCACCATGGTGGAGCCACACTGGATGGGCAGCTAGAGGAGCAGGGTCCTTGGTGAGGCTGCAGAGGTGGGCAGGGGCCAGACAACCGCATCCCTACTGGGCTTTCGGAGAACTTTGGTGTCCTCCCTACACTCTCCCTGCCCACCTTCTACCCATTCTCGAAGCACATTTACTAACGGATGATTGAGACAGAGAAAGGATGTAGGTTTCTAGTTTCTCCAACGCTAAATTTCACCAGCCTCCCTTAGATCTCCTTTGGTGCTGTGGCTTACTCTGTATTTCCTCAGAACTACTTGGACTCCTAATAAGATTGTTATAAAGCTCTGCTGATAAGGGAAGGTTATCCATATTCTCACGAGCCAAGATAGCATAGCTTCATATGCTTATGATTTTCTGTGCGTTGAGGACCCAGACAGACACAATAGAAGTTTGTAACTTAGGTGCTGATGGTCACGTTACCTTACAGCTTTGCTGCACACCTCAGTGCGAGGAGGGCTGAAGTGGTTCTCCTGTGGAACTTATCAAAGCACATCTGCTAACAGATCATCCCAGATGCAATGAAATCTAAAGGATCATTCCAGACTCAGTGAAATCACAGCCTACTATGATGCGTGGCCTGTGCAGTGGTGGTCATCTCAGGCTCTCCAGATCATCCAAGGCATGCTGCCTTGGGCCATCAGCTTTCCAAAGGCAGTAACTGCAAAGCCAGAGATTTCTATTATATTACTAATTCCCAAAACAACAATATGTTTTCTTGAGGTTAATTTTCAATGAAAAGAGAAGAATAAGAAATAGATTTGCATGTACTTGTCAAATGTATGTGTACGTATACACATACGTATATATATACCATATGTACCTATTTCGTTGTCAGCTTTTGGTAACAAAACGTCCTATTTATTTTATGAAACAATGTTGATAAAAGATGGTAGTTTGGGGAATAAAGGAGGAAATTCATGTTAAGAATAATCAGCTACAGTTTTTATTTCCAGGCCCAAGAATTTCAAAAGTCTAAGAACTCCCTGCTTTTTATGCTACATAGTTTCTTGAAAATTTTCTTACATCACATTTTTGAGTGCGAACATATATTTTTTTTAGCATAACTTTTTTTTAATTGAGGTATAATTGACAGCATTACATTAGTTTCAGGTGTACAACATGATTGAATTTTATATATATTGCAAAATGATCACCACAGTAAGTCTAGTTGACATATGTCACTATGCAGGGTTAAAATTTTTTTCTTTCATTTGTGATGAGGACTTTTAACATTTACTCTTAGTAACTTTCAAATAGTCATACAATATTGTTAACTATAATTGCCATGCTGTATAATTACATCCCATGGCTTATTTATTTTATAACTGGAAGATTATACCTTTTGATTCCCTTTATCCGTTTTGTTCAACCTCCAGCCTCCCACCTCTGGCAACCACCAATCCGTTTTCTGTATCTAAGAGCTTGATTTTTTTGTTTGTTTGTTTTTTTGTTTTTGTTTTTTTAGATTTCACATATAAGTGAGATTATATAATATTTGTCTTTCTCTGTTTGACTTGTTTTATTTAACATAATGCCCTTAAGTTCCTTGTTGTCACAAATGGCAAGATTTCCTTTTTTATGGCTGAATAATATTCTATTACACACACATATAAATGTATTTATATTTGTGTATATATGTCACATCTTTATCTGTTCATCCATCAATGGACACAGGTTGTTTCCATATTTCGGCTATTGTAAATAATGCTTCAGTGAACATGGAGTATATATACCTTTTCAAATTAGTGTTTTTATTTTCATTGAATAAATACCAGAGGTGGGTATTTATGCTGGGTCATATGATAGTTTAGTTTTAATTTTCTGAAGAACTTTCTTACTGTTTTCCATAGAGGCTGTACCAATTTACAGTCCTACTAACAGTGTGCAAGTGTTCCCTTTTCTTCATATCCTCTCCAACATTTGTTATTTCTTGTCTTTTTGATAATAGGGGAAAACTATTTTATTCATATTCATAAGATAAATCAAATGCAATTTATCTTAATCTCAGATCTTTTTTTCCTCTGTTCTGTTTATTGTTATTTTTAAATACTGACCAATTCCTTTGACACAATTTTCTAATGCCTGTGTCATATATACGTTCTCCCTAAACTTTCTTCTCAGAATGACACTAATGACTATCACTTTTCCATGTAGCAGGTATTAGCAAAATATCTAATTTTCACATCAGCCCCCAGATAAAAGCTTTCTTTTCTCAGTTTTTAAACTACTGAATTTTAGAGACGTTAAACAACCTGAAAAAGGTCACTTAGTGACCATGATTTAAAACTAGGTTTGATTAACTCCTTACCTATTCTACGACTATGGGCTGTCTCCGCGTACAAAGCAACGAATAGTTTAAAAACAAACATGTCAGTACATAGGGCTCTATTTTCAAAGTGAAAAATCTCTTGGAAGCAAGATCAGTATCCTCCCATCCCCACTCCACCTGAATGATTGCTAAGGTTATATTTTAATATATGGTGATATCAAGTTTAATGGATTCTTATAAAGATGGGACAAATCTTTATAACAAAGTTGATAGTCTTGAAAAAACAAAATCATCATTAATCATGTGAAGCCCTGTTAACACGAATCAAATATCTCAGCAGCAATAATCCCATTGGGCTGCTTGCAGGTTCATAGCTAGGACATTTGTCAGAGGATGTGGAAGAAAGGGTGGACCTGGAGTGAGAGTCACATTAGAGGCTGCTGGACCATAACGAGCCTGGCCCGTTAGAGGTGTTTTTTTTAGGCTGATTTTCATGGAAGCTCAGAGTTTAGAAGACTATCCATTGGGCTATGTATGATCTCAGTGCAAGCTGCCGAGCCCCTGCTGCCTCAAACCTGCAGGGCTCCCTGTTTTGGATGAACCACACAGGCCCAGATGGCCTTTCATTTTGAGACCCTACATTAAGCCCATGGTATAGTAGAGACTGTGCTGAAGTTAGTAATCCTGGGTCATGTGGTGATTCCATTTTTAATTTCTTCAGGAAACTCCATACTGTTTTTTCAGAGTAGCTGCGCCAATTTACAATCCCATCAACAGTACATGAAAGTTCCCTTTTTCCAAACTCTCACCAACAAATGTTGTCTGTTGATTTATTGATAATAGCCATTCTGGCAAGTGTGCGGTGATATCTTTGTGGTTTTAATTGGCATTTTCCTGATGACTGGTGATGCTGAGCATCTTTTCATATATCTATTGGCCATCTGTATGTCCTCTTTGAAGAAATATATGTTCAGGGCCTCTGACCATTTTTTAATCAAATTATTTTTTTTTTTCTTTTGTTGAGATCCTTATATTTTTTTTAATCAATGGTGACTATTTTTTTTTTTGTTTTCATACAATTTTTATTGGTTCACTATTTCTTACACTGTGAAAAAACTTTTTAGTTTGACATAGTCCCATTTGTTTACTTTTTCTTTTGTTTCCCTCACCTAAGGAGACATATCCAAAAAAATATTTCTAATAGTGATGTCAAAGAGTTTACTGCCTGTGTTTTCTTCTAGGAGTTTTAGGTTTTTGGTCTTATATTTAAGTCAGTAATCCATTTTGAGGTTTATTTTCATATATGCTGCAAGAAAGTAGTGTAATTTCATTTTTTTTGCACATGTCTGTCCAGTTTCCCAACACCATTTATTGAAGAGACTGTCTCCCCCTCCCCTCCCCACCCCACCATATATTCTCACCTGCTTTGTCATATATTAGTTAGTGATATCGGCATGGTTTTTATTTCTGGGTTCTCTATTCTATTCCATTGATCTATCTGTGTTTTTGCTAGCATTATGCTATTTTGATTACAATAGCCTTGTATAGTTTGATATCAGGTAGTGTGATAATCCTCCAACACTGTTATGCTTTCTCAATATTGCTTTGACTATTTGGGAGACTTCTGTGGTTCCATATAAATTTTAGGATTATTTGTTCTAGTTCTGTGAAAAATGCCATTAGTATTTTGATAGGGATTGCATTGAATTTATAGATTGCTTTAGGTAGTATGGACATTCTAATGGTGTCAATTTTTCCTATCCATGAGCATGGTATATCCTTCCATTTATTCGTAACTTCTTCAACTTCTTTCTTTAGTGTCTTTTAATTTTTCGAGTATAAGTCTTATACCTTCTTGGTTAAATTTATTCCTATGTATTTCATTTTTTGATGCAATTATAAATAGGGTTTTCTTACTTTTTCTTTCTGATATTTCATTATTAGTATATAAAATGCAATTGATTTTTTAATGTTAATTTTGTATCGCTACTTTACTGAATTTATTAGTTCTAATAATTTTTTTTGGTGGAGTTTTTAGGGACTCATATAGTATCATGTCATCTGCAAATAATGACAGTTTTACTTCTTCCTTTCCAATTCAGATGCCTTTTATTTCTTGGCTAGGACTTCCAATACTATGTTGAATGAAAGTGGTGAAAGGCAACATCCTTGTCTTGTTCCTGAACTTGAACAGCTTTCAGCTTTTCACTGATGAGTGTGATATTAGCTTGGGGTTGTTCTATATATATATTGTTCATAGTATTTCCTTGTAATTCTTTTGGTGTCAGTTGTCACTTTTCCTCTTTAATTTCTGATTGTATTTACTCGGACTTTCTTGCCTTTTTTTTTTTTTTTTTTTTTTGGTTGCCTGGCTAAAGGCTTATCAATTTTGTTAATCTTCAAAGAACCAGCTTTTGGTTTCCATGATTTTTCTCTTTTTTTTCTTTCTATTTTTTTGTAGTGTATTGTTTATTTATATTGTATTTCTGCTCTGTTTTTTATTATTATTTTTTTCTTCTCACTTTGAGCTTTGTTCTTCTTTTCCTAATTCCTATAGGTTTGAGGTTAGATTGTGTGAGTTTTTCTTGTTTCTTGAGGTATGACTGTATTGCTAGAAATTTCCCTCTTAGAACTGCTTTGGTGTGTTCCATAGATTTGTGGTCATTGTATTTTTATTTTTGTCTCCAGGTATCTTTTAATTTCTTCCCCAGTCTCATTGTTAATTCATTCATTGTTTAGTAGCATGGTACTAAGCCTCTACATGTTTGTGTTTTTCATTTTTCTTCTTATAATTGATTTCTAGTTTCAAATCATTGGGATCAGAAAAGATCCTTGATATAATTTCCTTCTTTTAAAATTTATTGAGACTTGTTTTGTAGTTTAACACATGATCTATCTTGGAAAATGGTCCATGTGCACTTGAAAAGAATGTATATTCTGCTGGTTATGAGTGAAGTGTCCTAAAAATAGCAATTAAGTTCATCTTGTCTAAGGTATCATTTAAAGGCCACTCTTTCCATGTTGATTTTCTGTCCAGATGATCTATCCATTGATTTCAATGAGGTATTAAAGTCTCTTACAATTATTTTATCAGTGTTGATTTCTCCTTTTGTGTCTGTCCATGTTTGCATTATACACTTAGGTGCTCCTACATTGATTGTGTAGATGTTTACAAGAGTTATATCCTGTTGTTGGATTGATTCCTATATCATTATGAAATCTCCTTTTTGTCTTTTATTTGTTTTTTTGTTTGTTTGTGTGTGTGTGTGTTAGGATTTGAGGAATATTTATTATTTAATTTATTACTGTTGGCTCCACAAAGTAAAAGCAGACAAAAAGTAAAGGCCCAGTTTATAATTAATGAGCTCAAATGGTTACCCAGTTCCTTCCTCTTATCTCTGGGTTGATCTCTATATCATTATGAAATGCCCTTCTTCTTTTCTTGTTACACCTCTCATTTTAAAGTCTATTTTATCTGCTATATGTATTGCTACCCTAGCATTTTTTATTTCTATTTTCATGAAATATATTTTTCCATCTCTTTACTTTCAGTCTGTGTATGTCTTTTGATCTGAAGTGGGTTTTCTTTCCATCAGCCACCCTATGTCTTTTGATTGAAGTATTTAATCCATTTATATTTAAAGTAATTATCGATACATTTGTATTTGTTCTCATTTTATTTATTCTGATTATTTTCGTAGTTTCTTTCTGTTGCTTTCTTATTCTCCTACTGTCTTCTCTTGTATGTTAATGTCTTTCTATACTGTTATGTTTGGATTCCTTTCTCTTTATTTTGTATATCTCATATTTGGTTTGTGGTTACAGTATACTTCATAATAACAACCTATGTTTATACAGGCTATTTCAAGTTGATAGTCACATGTTGGAACACATCCTAAAATCACTACAATTTTTACTCTTTCCATGTTTATGTCATTATTTTTATTACTTTCCTGCATGTGTTTTTGTATGTATCCCTTAATTTATTGTTGTAATTATACATGATCTTCCTATTTTTGCCTTTTAACATTTAAACTAGCTGTATACTTGGTTGATCCAAAGCTTTTACCAAATGTCTGCCTTTGTCAGAATTTTTTTTCTTTCCTATATTTTCTTACTCATATTTTTGATATTATCTTTTCTACTTAAAGAAGTTCTTTTAACATTTCTTATATTACTGGTTTAGTGGTAGTGAATTCCTTTAGCTTTTTCTTGTCCAGGATACTCTTTTAATCTCTCCTTAGATTCTAAATGATTGCCTCGCTGGGCAGAATAATCTTAGTTGTAGGTCTTTGCTTTACTTTGAATATTTCATGTCAGTCCCTTCTGGTCTGCAAAATTCTATTGACTAATGAGTTAATGGTCTTATAGGAGCTCGCTTGTATGTAAGTGCTTTTCCCTTGCTACTTTTAATATTCTCTCTTTAACCTTTGGCATTTTAATAATGATGAGTCTTAGTGGGACCTCTTTGATTCATTTATGTGGGACTCTCTGTGCTTCCTAAAACTTGTATGTCTATTTTCTTTGCCAGTTTAGTAAAGTTTCCAACCATTATTTTTCAAATAGGTTTTTAATCTTTTGCTCTCTCTGGTACCCCTGTAATGCAAATGTTGGTATGCTTGATGTTCTCCCAGAAGTCTCTTACATTACCCTTATTTTTTAAAATTATTTTTCCTTTTTGCTGTTCCTATTAGCTGCTTTCTGCTACCTTGTCTTTCAGATTGTTGATTGTATACTCTACTTTTTCTAATCTGCTATTGATTCCCTCTAATGTTTCTTCATATCAGTTATTGTATTCTTCATTTCTGACTGGTTCTTTTTTATGTTTTCTATCTCTTTGTTGAAGTTCTCACTGAATTCATCTATTCTTCTTCTAAGTTCATTGAGCATTCTTATTACCAGTGCTGTGAACTCTGTTAGATTGCTTGTTTCCATTTCATTTTTTTTCTGTTTGTATGTTTTGGTACATATTTTCTTTGTCTCCTCATTTTGGCTGACTCCTTGTGTTTGTTTCTATGTGTTAATAGATCTGCTATGTCTTTCAGTATTGGCAAAGCGGTCTTACGTAGAAAGTTTCCTGTGAGGCCCAGTGGAGTCATCTCTTTTTCCCTAAGCTAGGTGTTCCGGGGGTGTTTCTTATGTGATTCATGTGTGCCCTCCTGTTGTATTTGAGCTTTTATTGCTGTTGACTTGTCAGTGGATGGGATTGACTGTGAGGCTGACTAGCTGTGAGGGCTAGCAGTGACCACAGCAGATGAGCTGTCATGTGGGGGCTGACCCCTAAGAGCAGGAGTCATTTTAGTGGGTCTCTGGTGCCAGCCGAGAACCCTCTTTTTGTCATTTGTGGAGCTCATTGGATAGTGCTCTGGTGTGGTCTGAAACTGACACTGGGTGAGTTGGTTTTGGAGCCTCTTAGGAGATTCTCTGGTTTGTTCAGGCCAAGGTCAGCCAGTGTTGGTGCCTGGCTTAGGGCTGCCTGGTGGGAGCTATAAAGAGGTATGTAGTTGGTTGTCACTTTTGATAGTTCTGGAGGTCCTTGGGAGAGGCTACACTGTGAACTGACCATTAGGGCCTGGTTTGGAACTCTTTAGTGGGCACCACAATGTAAGCTGAGGCCAGCTATCACTTGTGCCTGGCTTGTGGCTACTTAGTTTAAGCTATGTTCCAAGCCAACACTGGCCACAGCTTATGCCAGGTTTGGGGCCTCCTGATGGGGCCATTTAGCAAGGGGTATAGGGCATGCCAAGGGCAACCACTACTTGTTTGGGGTTTGTGGGCCTTTGAGAGATTTTAGGAAAATCTGAAGCAAGAGCCAAGGCAGGCTGTTTGCATGGAAAAGCTGCTGGAAGCTTGTATGGAAAAGCTGCTTGGCCAGGTACATTAGTTGGGTGGGGTGGGATCTCAGGGAATCATGGTGGGTGGGGGTGTCAGGTTAAAAAAATGATGAGTTCAGATTTGGTGTCCACTTGTGTCTGCAGGATGGGTGTGGGGAGGGCTCAACAAAAGAGCAATGGTGCCTGCCCCTCCAGTCCTTACCCTGAAAGCAGTCGATTCCATTCTTCCCTGTGTGTCCCTTGCACTATTCTAGCTATCAGCCTAGCTAGAGCCCAGAGCGAATGAGTTTGTGAGCAAGCAAGTTCATGTGCAGAATCTTTAAGACCTATAGTGCCTAGGTCTCCAGCAGCTCTCCATCTCACTTGGACACAATCCTTGCTGGTTTTCACAGCTTGACATTATGGGGATTCCTCTTCCTGGCACTGATACCCTGGGCTGGGCAGCCTGGTGTGGGGCTGGGACCCCTCACCACTCAGAGAAACATTGCAGCCAAGATATCCCTCCCAATTCTTAACCACTACACCATATGTATAGGACTTGCCCATTCTCTGTCTCTGCCCCTCCTACCACTCTTGATGTAGCTTCTTCTTTATACTCTTAGTCATAGGATTTCTGTTCGGCTATTCTTCAGATGATTCTCAATGATGGTTGTTCTATAATTTGGTTGTAACTTTGATGTGAGCGTGGGAGGAAGGTGAGCACAGTATTACCTACTTTGCCATCTTGACCAGCCACAAGCTCTTTCCATTTTAAAGTATTTTAAATACTATCCTTAAAAGTGTTGTTGACTTTTGGTGAAATCATGATCACCACATTACCCCTTTTATGGTACCCACTGATTCCTGATTCTTGTTCTTTTATTTCTTTAATGACACCTTCCCCTACTCTCTTAGATGCCATGAGTTCTCCGTGCTGTCTAAAAGTTCCTTCTGCCAGCCCATTCATCAAGTCTGGAAAATATTTAATGGTTGTCATTTATGCTTTGATTTAATGCCCGATTAGCCTTAATTTACTATTAAAATTAGTAGTAAATTAAATACATTGTTGTAATTATATCAAAAAGATATTATTTTAGTCCTTAATTTAGAAGAATCTGCCAACAGGATGTACATAAGTACTCATTCAACAAGGATGGAGATACTCATTCATTCAACAAGTATTTTTTAGGCCAATTCTATGCTTGGAAACTCGACTAAACCAGACACTAGAATTATAGCAGTGAACGAATTGAAGTGCTTGCACCCCTGGAACCCACACTCTAGTGGGAGAAAATGGACCATAAGCAAACACCTTTATAATCTAGCAGAAGGTTAAATGTTATGAAGGAAAGTAAAGCAGGAGAACAGGCTTGGGGAGCGATGGGGTGGGAATTTCATAAAGGGGGCTGGTCATGGAAGGTCCTATTGAAAGTGACACAAGAGCAGGAAGGAAATGAGGGTGTGAGCCAATTAAGGGAGAGTGTTCTGGGCAGAATAATAGACTTACAAAGGCCTTCCTCAGAAGGATTATATTTGGCATATTTCAGGATCAGCCATCAGGTCAGCATAGCAAGTACTCATTTAGTGAATGACGAACATTAGGAAATGAAGTCAAAGAAGAATAGGTAAGTTCAGATCATGCAAATCATGAAAATAACATGACTCTCCCAAGTAGGCCTTGATGAGCACTTTGACTTTTACTCTGATCTGGACAGGAGCAGCCAAAGAGTTTGGAGCAGAGGAGCAGGTGACATCACTTGACCCCGACTATATCCTCTCCCATAATATTACCAGTTTGCCTAGCACATTGTATGTGGTCAACAATTGGATAAATGATTATTTTATTTTTTGTTCAATTTCCTGCGTGATGAGTCCGTCTATGTGGGAGGGACTATTTTTCTGTTACTGAAGTTTCTATGACCATTGGTAGTCAATGGAATTACTTTCTTAGTTAATAGCAGTATGAATTGTATTTCTCAAAGTCAAGGCACCTTCTCCCATGATATGTATCCGTGCCTTTGTGAGGATGTTTGGAAACTCAGAAAGTGAGGTATCTATCAATTGGTCTGAAGTGAACTGGGTTTTCTTTCCTGTGTCCTGCATGAATAAAATACCTTTTCTCTCTGTTCCACTTGAAACCACATAGAGCTGTCATAGGTTTGTTATTGTTTTTAGATATTATGATTCTCATTATTTTTAACCCTAGCAGGTTTATAAGACTCTCTGCAGGTATTCAAAGGGAGATTGATAGAACCTTGTTACTGACTCCCTTCCACCCCTTGGCTATTGGTACTTTATCAGGAACTCTTGAATAATTACTTGTTATTTGACATTACTAGGTTCCAGCTTGTTTGCAGCAAGCCTGCTTTAATCTTATCTAAGAATGGGGAATCATGAAAGGTTGGTTTCTAGTCCTCCCTCATTTCTGCTCTAGATACATGCATGCCACGCCATTTAATTTATGTTTGTAGGTAGAGATTTCTATCTTTAGTAGTAGTTTGACATCTTTTAGATTGAAAAGGAAAACAAAATATAAATGTGATTATGGACATTAACTGCATGAAGTTGATGGCAGGATGCTGGCATGGTGCTTCCTATGCAATTTTCTATGCTGTCCAATATGGTAGCCGCTAGCAACATGTGGCTAATGAGCACTTGAAATGTGACTCGTGCGATTAAGGAACTGTACTTTTATTTCATTTCAATGAATTAAATTTGGCTAGTGGCTAGTGGCTATTGTATTAGTATACATTTGGTGAGGTAAAGGGATTGTCTACAGGAAGTCAGCAGGGCTGAGTGATTCTTTACAGGTGACAAAAAAAAATGAGACCAAAGGCTCTTTTCATCCTTGATCTACCCAGTCACCTGCAAAAGAGATCTGAGAACCTACCTTACTTACCCATTCCAATAATTAAACCCTTGTGTTTTTTTCTAGTTTGTTTACTCCATCTTTACCATCATTGCTTGGTTTCCATTGCCATTTTCTCTTGCAAAAACCCAGTGGGTAGCCTCTGATGGGGTTCTCGGCTTTTTTTCAATCCATCCTCCCCATTGCAGCCACATTAACTCTCAGGATTAAATTCCTGATGACTCTCCATTTTTCTCAGGATAAAGCTCAAAGTCCTTAGCTTTACTGCACATAATGGCCTTTTTGCTTTGCAAGTTGTAAAATTCTGGCTACTTCAAAGTCAACTGAATGTAAGTTTTGCTAATGATGTCATTTTTATTTGAAATTACATTTGGGTATATATTACCTTTTTAGTATTCAGGGCTTAAAAAAAATCCACTTTCTACTCTCAAAAGCATATACATGCCAGTGCACATAACCACTCCACGCTTGACAAATCAAATAGCCGCAGGTAACGGAGCCACCCTTTCTCTTTCACCTTTGCTCCCTCACCTGGGTCCTCCCACTCCCACCCCTCCCCACCTTGTTCACCTGGCTGACACTAGCCTCATCAAAGAGTTCCCTTCTAAGAATTTGCTGGATGCCCCTTCAGTTATCTCCCAAACTCCTTGGGAGGGTAGGGGGTGGGGCAGAAGGGGGCTGTCTTGTAATATCTGCTTAGCTGTTAGTCTCCCTGGTCAAAACTATTTCATTCCTTATTCCACAGGGCCTAGGTCAGTGCCTAGCCTATTCTGAATGGTCAATATTTATTGAACGAATGAATCTGACAGTCACATGCTGTCATGGGGGTGTGTTTCTGAAAGCCCTCATTCTCCCCTCCCCCAAAGTAACAAATTAAGACCAAACTTTTCATATAGGCTATAATTTTTATACAATTTGTGGAACTAGATAATGCAATGCTTGGGATACTCTTTATTTTTATTGAATTATATTCTTGGTAATTATTCTTAAGTAATGACTTATTAGTTGACCGCTACCAGCTTCATTCGTGGTTGCTATCTTATCACAAAAGCATTGTTTGGATGTCATTCATTCAGTCATCAAATACTCAGCTTTGTTATGCATCAGACACTGCTCTTGGTGTCTGGAACTCAGGGTTAAAAAAATGGGACAAGAACATATGAGGTCCCACCTCTGCTATCCAACGTGCTAGTGGGAAAAGATAAACAGCCAGTCAGAAGAGAAACAATACTTTCAGGTAGTGAAGCAATTAAAAGACCAGCCAGGCACTCACTGTGTGTCAGTATTCTAAGTGGTTACATGTATTAATGTTTTTAATGCTCAGAGCAAGCCAATGTCTTTCATTTATCTTCAGAAAACTGAGGCACAAAGGGTCAAGTAACTCAACCAAGGTCACAAGTAGTGGAGCTGAAACTTGAACCCAGACATTCAGTTCCAGTCTGTGGTGTGACCACAGCACTGCCTGCAGTCATGTTGAAAAGGGGTGTTTTAGATTAGATGTTTAGGAAAGAAATTTCTGAGAAGGCAAATTCAGCCTTACAGAGAGCTTGGGGTTTACAGTGTTCCACTGGAGAAACCCTCAAACAGGTTTGGCAAGTTTAAAGAATGGCAGAAAGGCCTGCCTGCTTAGGAAGTGTGAAAGGATAGGGGTGGGGGTGGGTGTAGAGCTGAGAGAGAGACCCCTAGAGAATACCAGAGCAGTCACTGGCTTTCTCACTAGAGCTGTGAAGATGAGTAGGCAGCACCCAAATGAGGGCAGCAGTCTTCAGGTCAGTAAACTACTGGACAGCAAAGGTATAATTTTACGCACACTCTTGGTTGTTGATGGATAAATGTAAGATTGTAGCTGTAATCTCGGCGCACGTGTTATCTTAGCTGTGGTTGGAGAAACAAACAAAACTCACTTTTTTTTGGCATTCTTTTTTTTTTTTTAAGTTTATTTTTATTATGGTGACATTGGTTAACAAAATCCAGTAAGTTTCAGGTGTACAATTCAACAGGTAAGACTTATACATTGCATTGTATGTTTACTAACCATAGTTAGATTTCTATTTGACCCCTTTCACCCCATCTACCTCTTCCCTCCCCTCTCTCCATCTGGTAACTACTAGTCTCTTGTCCATGTCCATGAGTCTCTGTTTAAAAATCACTTTTTGGGGGGCAGAAAATTAAGGAACTCAGCATCCTGCTGCTGATTTTCTTAATGTAATCATGGTAAACCACTGAAAGGCAGTCAGAAATCTCTGATTAAAGGAGAGGCTTAACAGCAAAAGCAATTCACTTTAAATATTTTAAATTCAAATAGAAGAATGGGCTGTGGAGTAACTTGCAGTCAGTGTATGAAGCCTGAGCAGCTGATTTATGAAAGTGCTGTCTTCTTGAGCACACACTTGAATAGTGCATTTTGAGATTGCTTACAAGGAACTAGTTATCCACTTTTAGGGATCTGGAAGCCTAGACATACTTGGTTTGAAATACAATTTACCCTAGGACAAGTGCAACCTGAGCCATCTGACATTTTGAATAACTTTGTAAAGTGATCCTTGACCCATGGACAGATATGTAACTATTGACATCAGATGGAAGTGACCCAACATTTGGCAAGAAAGCTACTTCTCGTCTTCCTGCCACACTATGCTTGTAACAGGAAGAAGACTTGCATGACAGTTGGATGAGCCAAGGAAACTATGAGAGCCTGAGGAAAAACTTGGAAATCGCCGCACATATCCAATTAATCCCTCTGTTAAATGTTAACGATTAACAGCATATGTGTCGCCTGACATCCTATCTTATTTATGTCATTCTAAGTTGAATCTGGATGGAGGGTATTAGTTTAATTTAATGCAAATGGTCCTTTGCTATTTTTGCCCCCAGGCTCCCCTCCTCCATCCCCAGCATCTGTTTGGAGTAGTAATTTCTATGCTATGAAGGCAAGTTAGGTTCACAGAACAGAAATGTTTACCCATTTGTAGGCTTCTGTAGTTCGTTGCTACATGAAAGTACCAAGTATTTGCAAACTCAGACTTTACAAGGTAAACAAACTATGCTTCTGTTCCAACCTTCTAAGACAGCTGTTTATCTACCTGCCTCATGCAAACAGTGATCATTTATTGATCTCTTAATGAATGTTTATCATCAAGCAGTGTGCTCTTCAGGCATTACCTGATATAATCCCAAACAATGCTAAAATATAGAATTCTGTGTCATTCTCATTTTACAGATGAGGAAAGTAAGGCTACGGGGATAACACAAATTGTCCAAGATTGCAGAGATTTTAAGATGTGGATTCAGAGCTTGAATCTAAATCCAGACTCAAAATCCCACTTCTGTTTCCCTTTGCTCAATATAGACCATCCATAACCAGATACCTTTTTTTTGTTGTTGTTAATAACTACATTTGTGAGTTAGCACTGTGCTAGGTGACCTGAAAGATAAAAAAAAAAAAAAAAAAAAAAAAAGGAAAAAATGTCTCCGATGATAAGACATGGCTCTTACATAAGCAATGCATAACATTTATGGTGGAATTAGGGCAGAGACACAAAGCCAAATGTCCACAGGCACCAGACCAGTAATGCAATGCAGGTCGTGAGACAGTGGGGAGGGGTGGAGACTGTGGTGAACTGGCGAGCATATGCCATAAGCTTAGAGGCAGGCAGTCCTTAGCTGATATCCAGTAATTGTACATACAAAACAGAATTTCTGACTTGTCTTGAAAAAGTGGATGAAATGACAATACTGGGTTCAAATTCATACATGGAAAACAATGTTCACACAGAGCTGAACAACAATACCTACTAAGGTAGAGTGATGTTAGCAAGATGATGGAATAGAATTTCCAGTGCTTGTCCCTTCATAGGAACATTAATTTGAACAGCTATCCATGCATGAACATACTATCACAATAGCTAAGTGAATTCAAAACTTAAACATAGGGCTTGAAACTGTAAAACTGTGAAAGAGAATATAGGGAAAATGCTTCTTGACATTGGTCAGGGCAATGAATTTTTGGATATGTCCCCAAAAGCACAGGTAACAAAAGCAAACATAGAGAAGTGGAATTGTGTTAAACTAAAAAGCATCTGCACAGCAAAGAAACTGAAGAGGCAACTTATGGAATGAAGAAAATATTAACAAACTGTACATTTGGTAGGTGGTTAATATCTAAAATACATAAAGAACTCAATGACAAGAAAACAAATATCCTCCTTAAAAACTGGGCAAAGGACTGAGTAGACATTTCTCAAAAAGGCATGCAAATGGCCAAAGAATATGAAAAAATACTGAAAATCACCAGTCATCAAGGAAATGCAGATCAACACAATGAAATATTATCAGACACCTGTTAGAATGGATATTAGCAAAAGACAAGAGATAAGTGTTGGGAAGGACATGGAGAAAGGAACACTTATACATTGTTAGTCATGGAAAACAATATGGAAGTTTCTCAAAAAGAAAAAAATAGAACTATCATATGATCTAGCAATTCCACTTCTGGTTATAGATCCAGGGAAACAAAATCAGGATCTCAAAAAAGAGATCTGCACCCCTGTGCTTGCTGCAGCATTATTCACAATAGCCGAGATATGGGATCAGCTGAAGTGCTTATCAGTGAGGGAGTGGATAAAGAAGATGTGGCATACATACACAGTGGAATATCGTTCAGTCACAAAAAGAAGGGCATCCTGTCATTTGCAACAACATGGATGAACCTGGAGGACATTATGCTAAGTGAAATAAACCAGGCACAGAAGGACAAGTACTGCATGATCTCACTTAAATGTGGAATCTAAAAAAGTCACACTCACAGAATTAGTAGGATGGCGGTTGTCAGGCATCAGAGGGTAGGGGAAATGGAGAGGTTTGGGTCAAAGGGCACAAACTTTCAGTTATGCAGGGTGAATAAGTTCTGAAGATCTTGTATATAGCATAGTAACTGTCGTTAATAACACTGTATTGTATACTTGATGTTCATATCTGCTTCTTCCACACCACCCCTGGGAGAGCTTGGGAAGTCTAATCAGTCATCGAGCCTCTCTGTGCAGTTACCCAATGGGTAAATGCCACACGGCATACTTCATCACATCTCTAACAGCTGGTTATTGGCATGGCTTCCAGCTCCAGCTGTCTTTTTAAAACATGAATGCTGTCAGTTCCAAGGTAGGCAGGGCAAGGTAGGGTGGAGGTCTTGAAAAACCCATACCACTACAGAAACAAGTATGAACATATGTCTTCCTGATGCTGTGTGTCAGCAAGCAGCAGCCTTGGAAATGAAGGAGCATCATTTATTTTAAAAAATGATTGTTCCACTATCTTGCAAATATAACAGACACCATTCGTGCTGAGTCACAGGACCTCTGAAATTGTTCCTCCTAGGAAAATCACTATTTTCAGCAAAAGTATATTAAGCATCAACTATGTAAATTCCTTGCTCACCAAACCCAGAAACCAGATATATTTGACAGTAAGAATTTAAATAGCAAGAAACACCAATAATATGTTGACGATAACGAGGTGTTAGATTTCTTAGCAAGGGATACTAATCATATATGAAAATATTAACCTTAATTCATACTGAGAATTTAGATTTCCATACTTGAGTACTTATATCTATAATATTTAGACTCCATAAAAAAGAAATCCGAGGCAAAGATGGCATAACAAGAATCGGCAAACTGGACGTTAGCTAACGTGTGCTCACTATATAATTTTCTAGTCTTGTCTAAATTTTTGGCATATTTATTGATACCAGGAAAAATATAGGGTAACTAGTGTATCCTTCACTATACCAAGGAGGCAGAGAGTCCTTACAATGTGGATCCAGCCAGTTTTTTATAAAACAGATCAGATCTTTTGGCTTTTCCCTTCAAAACCTCCCATTGTATCTTACTATTACAAGAATTTAAGTATATCCTCAGAGATGGTCTGCCCTGACTTTGTTCTCCCACAGGATTTTGGATAGTCCCTCATTCGTTCAGCATGATTTGAATGTCATGCCAATGCCATCTGAGTGTCAAAGGCGCAAAGGCAAGCATGACACTAACTCTACTTTGCAGGAATTTACATTGAAAGAAGAGAGAATAAAAGACCCCTTTGATAAGTGCTGTGTTAAAGTACAGGATGACAAAGAAGCCTACTCAATGGGCATGCAAATTAGAATGATGAATCAGGACAAGGATATAGTGTATCTGATTAATTGGTTCTACGTTTGTCTTCCGTAACAGAAGCATCCTTAAATGCAGTCATCAATGCCTTGCTTGTTTTTGTCTTCCTTAGTACCAAGCATGTTGCCTTATTTCTAGTTCATTATGTCTACAAATGTTTATAGAGCAGTTACTATGTGCCAAACACTGGACACATAAGAACGAACAAGTTATACACAAGCCCCAGGTTTTATGGTACTAGTAAGAATAACAGACAATAAACATGTAAAATAGCTACATGATGGACCATCAAATAATGATAAAGGCTGTACAGAAAAATAAAGCTGATTGATATGAGGAATGACAAGGTTTGTTTCATGTTTATAAGTTGATTTGAAGAGGTCATCTTTGGGAAAAATCTAAATGAAGTGAGGTACCTGGGGAAAGTATGTTCTAGATGCAGGAAACAGTGATCGCAAAGATCCTGGGGTGGGAGCTTGGCTGTCTTGTTGATGGAACAGCAATGGAGCCAGTGTACCCCAAGTTCTATAATAAGGGGTAGAAAATGGTGTAGAGAGGCAACCAAAGTCTGTATTTAGATTGGACTGGACTACAAAATGGTTTGAAATCCGTATTTCTTGTTCTGGAGCTCATCTTGTCATAATACAGCATGAATGTGACCTGTTTAAAGTGATGCTTCAGAAAAAAAAGCTTTGGAGCAAGAAAGGGTAGAGATTACCCACAGGGAGATGAATAGGAGGCTACTGCTTTATTTTAGGCACGGGGAGGTGCATGAATGAATTTGAATGAGAACACAGGGAAGGACAGAGTTAGGAGCTCAAGAGATCAATTTTATTTTGAAATTCGTCAATGCTGTTAACCACATAAATGCTGCATTGGTAGGATGTCGTTTGGGGGGGAAATGGTATTTTGAGGTTGGGAGCCCAAATTTGGCTTCTGAGGTTTACATTAAAAAACTTAGGTGGATATGAGTTATGACCATCTCCTCCCAGACATTTAGCACGCCCCTCCCCCAATAGGACGCTGACACGACATGTGAAGAAGGGTGACTGTTATCAGCAGACACAGCACCAAAGCCTGGAATGATCTGGGGGCGGGGGGAGGCTGGCTGCATGGCCCCATGTGAAGTTCGTGGAAAGTCTGGTTTCTATTAAATCCAGACATGCTAGCTATCTCAACTTGGTCCCTCACAATTAACCAACAGCCATTATGGCAATCATGTGTTTTCCAAATGACATCCTTCCTTAGGCTTCCTTTGAAATGATCTGATTCTCAAGGAGAGGCTGGAGCAAAGAGGGTTGTGAGACACAGACTGTGAAATAGCTCCTTCCTTAGTCCTTCCTAGATGAGAAAGTCTTCGTGACCAAAGTGCTGGTAAGGGTCATGTACCTTTGATATCGGTCCTTCTCTTTGATTACCAGGGCATATTTTGCTATTGGAGGGCAGGGAAGATGGGATTTCTCTTCCGTACCATTCTGTATATCTCTCTTCCAAAGATGTGTGGAGTATGTCTGACATACAGGACGTGCCGTGGCTCTTGCAAAGCAGAGTAGCCCAGCCCTGCCCTTAAAGCACTTGCTGTACACTAGAAGGGAGGAAATCAGAGCATCCTGGGGTGAATTCTAAACTTGGCTTAGTAATGTCCAATAAGGCCACGTTCCACAAAGGATGACACTCTGATTTTAGTACTATTTGACCCCAGCCTTCATTTCGGGAAGATCTGAGTTTATGGGTACTTCTGTGTTCTTTGGATCCATCAGAAGGGGCAGTAAAAGATCATTGACAGGAGGTTGGGACCTACATTAAGCCAGACCAGAAATGCTTTGTTCTTAAGAGTCACACCTTGCGAATCAGTTATTTGGGTTACTATCCTACTCCCCCCCCCCAAAAGTCATTCCTTCCTGGGACTTTTTTCTTATTTTTTTCAGCTTTATTGATAAGTTTTAATTGAGAATATTGTAAGGTATTTAAAGCATATATATAACATGATGACTTGAAAGCATATACATTGTGAAAAGATTCCCCTTATCGAGTTAATGAACACATTCATCACCTCATATATTTACCTTACTCTTAAATTTTTATGAGAACATTCAAGTTCTCACTTAGTAAATTTCATTCATACCATACAGTGCTTCTGGAACTCTTCCTGAATTCTAATGGGATGTATGTTTAACAGTGAGGGAAGGTTGTGAGGTCAGACAGCCTTGGGATCCAGAGAGATTAACAAAAATACCCATCAAATAGGACTGTTGTGAGAGACAGATAAAATTTTTCAGATAGAGTGTTTTGTACAGTTTCTGGTACATAGAAAACAGTGAACTGTTCTTCCAGGTGGGGGCAGTAAAGAAAGGTGGGGACAAAAAGAGAGAGACTCCCTAAGCATCTATTGATCATGGTTAAACTACTTAGTTTCATTTATAAAAGTTGAAATATAGATTGTGACTCTTATAAAAAACCATGTGCATTTATGAGCATTTGTAAATTTTAATTTTTTAAAAAATTAATACTAAAATTTATATAACTGTGGTAAACATGTCAACCATTTTGATACTGATACATTGTTTTAAAAAAGAAAAGACCTTGCAGAAATATATGCCCTTCTGAGAATGGGCGCAGCCACATGTTGGACAAAATTGGCTCATAGCGCTCAACCTGGTGCTGACTTATGAGCCACTGTATTCTGGTCTCATGAGATTTGGGCTGTTGAAGTCATTAAGTGTTTATTTCATTAGAAATGTTGTTAATTTACCAAATAATAAGTTTCATCAGTATATTATTAATATCTCTTTGGAGCCACAAGATGGCATAATCTTACCTCAGTACAGACAGTTCGTAATTTAAATGCTTTGAAGAAGGGACTGAATTGACTCATCTTTATGTCAGTAGTATAGAGCCATTGCTATATAGTCAGAGCCATGTTGGTTAATATTTGTTTTGGAGCCAAATTTTGGCTAAGTGTTAGTGAAAGACAGGGATAATTTATTTGGCATACTGGAGTATTTTGAAGAAGTAGTTGGAAACATACAAGCTAAGGAAGAGAAAAGAGCAGGCATTTCTAAGGACTTCTGAAGCAATATTTTTGAACTTTTTTTCTTAATCCATCATTATCAGGGTGACTCAGAAACCCATAAAACAACTATTGAGTGCATGGAAAGAGACTAACCCTGCCTAGCTGAGGTCAGGGGTCACTTGGATAAACATCTTGCCCAGTGATGCAGCTGCGTGTATCACAGGCACAGGCAGAATGCTCAATGAGCATCTGTTGTCGGACAGCCTTGGAGTGATCTGCTCAGGTGTTCACTGGGAGGAGGTGGGCCTTTACCTGTCCCATCTAAACAGATGGCCAGCATGTAACTTGAGAGCTTTAGTCCACACTCATAGTGTATTCTCCATATTCTCTAGAAAGTCTACTTTGCTTTTTTTCTCCCAGTAGGAATCATCCATTTAATTCTTTAAGGCTAATCAGAGGTATCCTTTTCTTTCATGATGCTGCCACTTTTTGGTAGAGGGCAGGTGGATAAGAGTGGGTCGTCAGAATGGACGAGGCTGGATTTAAACATTTTAACTTGTGAACATTATGGATGAGAAATTAATGGTCCAAAAAGGGTATTTAGGAGGAGCAATTTAATGATTTTCTTTCCACTTGCCATCTGTCTTTCCCATCCCGATCAAAACAGACCAACGATCAAATCAAACCTAAAACTTAGAATCTTTGTGTTAAGTAATTCTCTGAGGTAGAAAAATCATGATTTTTCTGTCTTAAATATCTTCAGTTACGTTTGCAAGATTTCATTAATACGTCTCTTTTCAGGTCTTAAGGCCTTGTTTAGTCCTTTAATTGTTTTTCTCAGTGAACAAAATATTTATGCGACTTTCCAGAAATTTAGATCCAATCAAAAGGGATAATTATATAATACAACACACTGTTAGAAAAAGGTATGACTTCTCTGATT
Source organism: Eonycteris spelaea (assembly GCA_003508835.1). Classification (NCBI taxonomy): domain Eukaryota; kingdom Metazoa; phylum Chordata; class Mammalia; order Chiroptera; family Pteropodidae; genus Eonycteris; species Eonycteris spelaea. The sequence continues at coordinate 8,164,242 of PUFA01000026.1, read as the reverse complement.
TGTTCTCAAATCATCACCAATAATAATGATAACAGTAAATGTGTATTGGGTGTTTTCTCTGTGCCAACCTCTGTTATTAGCATTATACAAATCCTCTAAGGGAAGTGGTATTATTATTCCTGTTTTATGGATCAGAGACTTGAGTATCTGAAAGATTTATAAACTTCTCCAGGAGATAAGGGAAAGGATGCAAGGGGCCCTTAACCATTACAGAATTGAAAATACTTTGTGACTCTTTTAGCTTTATGTCCCCCTCACTCACCAGGCTGTGAGCAGTTTGGGGATATTGACAGTATTTGATTAAATTTGGACTGGGTTTTTAAGTTTTTTGAAGGAAGATTACTGTGTATATACATAAATCCCCTTTTAAATCATGTTTCTGTTGTGAGTCCTATTGATGATAATATTGATATCAATGAATGGATGGGAAATGCTGACATCTTTACTGTTATCATTATATGTGATAATTTTGTTGTGTATATATATACATATATATTTTTTTTTCTCTAAATATAAGAAATTTTGTCCTCTTCCTTTGACAGTACTGGGAATCCTGAACATACATTCTTTTTGCAAAATCTATGTCCACGTGTGAGAGCCTGTCCAAGGTATCTGTTAAACCATCTTCACATGTGCAGAAGCAGATGGCAAGAAGTTCTATTTCATTGTCTTAGAATTGTGTGCTCTATAGAAAACTGAGGATGTTATCATTGTCAGTATGCTCTTGGCATTATAATATCAGATTTTGTCTCCTTAGCCTGATCATTGGTCCAGATGATTCTGCTTTTTCTTACCTAGGACCTAGTAATCAATTTTTTATATCTTTACAGATTTCTAATTGCCTTTTTAAAAGTTACTGTGGCTCTATTTTTTATGTTAATATCTACCGATAATTTACAGTTTAGCACCGTGCCTGATATTCACTTATTTAACCAATGAGAAATCTCAATTTAGCCATATTTTTATTCTCATTTCACAGTGGGGAAAAGGAAGGGGGAGGGGATCCAACAGCAGAGCTTTAATCTTACCTCTAAACTGTCTCATTTTATGTTGAGTATTTCTCTTAATGCATTGTCTCTATGCCATTCCATTTTATCTTAATGATTTTGGTTACTTCTTCATGAAATCCTAAAACATCTCATGCCGGGGATTTTTCTCAATTAAAGAATTTCTTGGCCTTTTCTTCTTAGTCTTTCATTTCTTGGATGTTGTCTTTCTCTCCCCCCCCCCCCCAACGCCTGGATGGACCATGGATTTCTGCTTCATATTGACTACACTTTTTAAAACTTTTCACTTATTCTGAACTTTCTCCTTTGGGGCATCCTCATACATATTGGAAAATAAATCAATTATCCTTTAATGCTATTTTTTGGATAAATTAATTTTTTTTTTAATTATGATGTCTTGACTGAAATCACAATTTTTTAGGTGTTGTTTTTGGAGATAAGTTTAAAATTAAAAAGTGAAACATAATTGACATTATTCAATTACCATATTTTAAATTATCTGGTTACTGATAACTACAAATGCATGTCTTTGCCAATATTTCTTCAGCCAGCCTCATGGAGCTACTTTGTTTGTTAGGTCAGTCTTTGCTAAAATAGAAATAGAACAACAATACTGCCATGGGGTTCTTTTATTATTATTTAGGATATTTCTTTAAGATACATTATCTCACTTGAAGTTCTGGTTCGCTTTTAGCAAACATCATTGATCTATTAAGTCTTTTAGTTTTTTGATTATTTAACAGGTATAAGTACTGGAATACAAGTCACTTAAGACTTAGACCCTGCCTTCAGAGAGCTTATAAGCTCTGAACATTTAATATGTTCACTCTGAATATTTTATATGTTCATTTAATATGTTCACTCTGAATATTTTAATAAAGAATTGTGTGTTTACACCACCACTTAATTCATCAACTATTTCTGAAATCTGCAGTCTCCTTTTTTATGTTAATCTAAAGCCTTCGGTAGGATTTTATTACGACCTATTATAGGGAGTGTACGTAAATCGAAGTGTAATTTAGACCTGACATGAATCCTTGAGAGTTATTTAGGCCATTGAAATCTAAGAAAAGAAATAATTGCTAACACATAAAACATTTATAGTATCCCTTTTTAAAAGTATAAAATGGCAAAATGATCTGAATAAAATAATGACTCCGAGTCAGTATCTATTTAATTCTTAAACTCAGTAGCTAAATTATATGACTGTATTTCTAGGTCTTTAAAACTGAAAAAGATTTGAACACTTATTTTGGGAACCACATGGTGAGCAGACCCTTCAGTCAAGAAGGGGGCACAGCCACATTTTATCTCTGGCTCTCTTGGTCTTCTGAGGGAAAGGAGTCCCCTTGGGTGGGGAGTTGGGGGCAACTCTCAGCTTATGGCACCCACATCTTCATGGACTTGGGGCCTTTCCTGTCCTTCTCTAGCCCAAGGCAAGCCTAAGGGTGTCCTCCTGCCCCATCCCTGTCTTAGCAGGCCACTGAGTCTCTGATCCCTCCTCTCCTCCACAGCTTCTTCCCTTTTTCATTCTTCATTGCCCATCTTAATCCATTTAGGCTTCCCCTGCATGAAAATGTGCTTCCTCAGAAAAGCATTGTGTCACCTCTCATTCTAAAATTATTTTCCCCATCAAAATCCCATCAGCATTTTTTAAAAGAAATAAAACAAAAAATCATCAGATTTGTATGGAAACACAAAAGACCCTGAATTGCCAAAGCCATCCTGAGAAAAAAGAATGAGGCTGGAGGCATTACTTGCCTAACTTGAAATTATACTACAAAGACAGTAATCAAAACGGCATGGTATTGAGAGCAAAACACACACAGACCAGTGGAACAGAATCGAGAGTCCAGAAGTAAACCCATATTTATATGGCAAATAATTTTCAACAAAAAGTCAAAAATATACAGTGGAGAAAGGAAGCCTCTTCAATAAATGGCGCTGGGAAAACTGGAAAGCCACCTGCAAAAGAATGAAACTAGACTGTTGTCTATCACCACACAGCAAATTAACTCAAAATGGATTAAGGACCTGAAATAGACCTGAAACAATAAAATAACAGAAAACATAGGAACTAATCTCAAGGACCTTGGACTTAAAAAGGACTTTATGAATTTGACCCCCAAAACAAGGGAAGTAGAAGCTAAAATAAATGAATGGGACTACATCAAACTAAAAATTTCTACTCAGCAAAGGAAATTGTAACAAGGTAAAGAGACAACCATCCGAATGGTAAAATATGTTTGCAAGCAATGTCTCCGATAAGGACTAATATACAAAATATACAGAGAGCTCATATGACTCATTAACAACAAAAAAACAAATGATCCAATGAAAAACTGGGCAGAGGACCTGAACAGATGCTTCTCCCTAGAGGACATACAAATGGCCAACAAATATTGAAAAGATGCTCAACATCGCTATATTAGGGAAATGTAAATCAAAACCACAATGAGATACCATCTCACACCTGTCAGAATAGCTATAATCAACAGGACAAGTAATAACAAATGTTGGAGAGGATGTGGAGAAAAAGGAACCCTCATACACTGTTGGTGGGACTGCAAATTGATACAGCCACTATGGAAAACAGTATGGAGGTTCCTCAAAAAACTAAGAATTGATCTACCATACGATCCAGCGATCCTTCTACTGGTATTTACCTGAAAGACTTGAAAACCCATATCCAAAAAGATATTTGCACACCAATGTTCATAGCAGCATTATTCAGTGGCCAGGACATGTAAACAACTGAAGTGTCCTACGATAGGTGATTGGCTAAAGAAGCTGTGGTACATATATACAATGGAATATTACTCAGCCATAAAGAAGAGATGAAATGCTGCCGATTTGCAACAACATGGATGGACCTCGAGATAATCATGTTAAGTGAAATAAGCCAGACAGAAAAAATTGAAAATCACATGATATCACTTATATGTGGGACATAAACCTAAAAGCAACAAATGAACAAGACAAACAGAGACTCATGGACATGGACTATAGACTAGTGGTTACCATAAGGTAGAGGGGGGGGAGGAGGGAGTAGGTAGACTTAAAGGAGGTCAAATATAGCGAGGTCAGGGGAGGCTAAAGTGGTTAAAGGGATCAAATATATGGTAGCTGAAGGAAACTGGACTTTGGGTGGTAAACACACAATAGAATATACAGATGTCAAATTATAATGTACACATGAAAATTACATTATTGTAATTAACCAGTGTTACCCCAATAAACTTAATTAAAAAAATAAAATATAATAAAATTAGTTTCCGCAGTCTCTTCACCCTTTCCATTATTTTCTCTCATAGAATACTGCTTTTTTCCCCTTCATACGTTACACAAAGGAATATTTCATACCCATTTGTGGTCTTGTTTAATCCCTAAACCCTCCCCCCCCCCCCATTTAATTAGCAGCCACATGAGAGCATGGATCCATCTTGCTTACCACAGTTTGGCCAGAACATTGTGTGTGTTCAGTAACTCAAAATGCTTCATATGTCTTACAAATAAACATACGAACAGATGACTTTTGGGGATGTACTGGTTTATAGTTTCAAACTTTTTTTTTTATTAGGTTAGCCCCCAATGTTTTCCATCCAACTAAATCCAGGAGAATATTTTTCTTCTTAATATCTAGTACTGTAAATCCTTTAAAAAAAAAAAAAAAGTGTTCTAGATTTTGTCCTTGTCACTCTGAACTGAAAAATAAAAGCCTGCTTGGGTGCAGCATCTATGTCCCAATATAGGATGACAATTATTATTATTTTTTATTGCTTTCTCAGTGCAAGAGTGTTCACTCTGCATTTGAGTTGCCTGTAGTTCTCATGAAACAGGATAAAAGAAAGCAAGCTTCCAAACGGTTAGTCCAGTCAAGGCCCTTAATTGGTTTAAGCCTTTGATATTACTTTACCAATTTAGGAAGTTAGTAAGGCTGGAGGGCTTTCATGATAAGTCACTTTTTTTCTTCTTTAACTGTTCATTCTGTTTGTCTGGGTCCGTAAGTGGTGTCTTTTATCTTCACGCAGCTGGACAAGGTGAGGGCCCTGCTCGGAGAAGGGGGGCCCTGAATTCTACCTGTGCTTAGATTTCCTCACAGGGTGGCTATGAGACTTAAATAAGGTACTCCTGGCTCACTACTGTGACGTAGAAGGAGTTCATCGTTTTTATGAATTCGAGCATGTCACTTCCCAGCTCTGGTTTCCCTGCCGTAAGGGGAGGGGGAGGTGCTGGCATGCCCTCAGCATCCTCTCCACTGGGTTTCTTTAATTTACTTAGTCAACAAATGTTTATCAACTAATAAATATTTGATTGGCTGGAACCGTGAGGCACACACCAGGGCTGCCAGTGCGGTTTCGCTGTCGCAGAGTGTACGTTGAAATTGTATGTCAGGGGTGGTGGGCAGAGGTCGCATTTTGTTTCCTGCATTATGGATAGACTAGAGCAGATAATCTGTGGTCTGAGGTCATTTGGAAGTGGGGGAGGGTAGTTTTAAAACAGGGTCTCTGAGGAGATGGCGTTTAAGCTGAGATGTAAGCAGTGAGCATCAAAGCCAAGCAAGTCTGTGGAGAGATCGTGGGTGAAAGAAGTGTGTGCAGACTCCATTAAGAGTGTAGGGAGGAAAAGTCATTTCCTTTATCCTCTGTTAACCTAAAAAAAAAGCCAGAGTAAGAGGCAATAAGCAGTTTATTTAAGATCGCGGAATTGTAATCCTGGGGCACAGATTCCAGCAGAAACCCAAGTTGTGTCCCGATTACAGGGTGAAGGCAAGGATTTTTCTCTTTAAGACAAAAAAAAAAAAAAAAAATGGAAGAAGGAAAATGATTATATGGATAGAGGAAAAAATTTCTAACAAGACGAGTTATTCTTTAGCTGTACGTGGCCGATTACTGATTCTGTCTTCAGAAAGCGTGTCGCGTTTAGTTAGCATTTCTTGTGGTCAGGATGTCTGCTTTCCTATTAGCTACAAACAATTGTTTGTATGACACTGTTGCTTTGTTTGGTCCATTCCAAAGGTAATGTTGCCCAGTTCAAACTTTCCAAAGGTTCAAGGAGTGAGACATGCAAGCAGTTCATCTGGAATGGTTGCTCTGGCTCTATTATGTCAACTTTTTACACTTAGGTTCTTGGCTGAGACACCTCTGTAATAATAAAACGGTTTAAGGTGGTGACTTGGCCATTTTGACAAGTTATTCAGTTTTCCTGGATAACTCCCATATATACAGGAGATATATATGTTGTTAAATGCCTGTTTGTTTTCTCTTGTTAATCTGTCTTTTTTCCCCCCAAGGGTTCTAAGCCAAGAACCTAGAAGGGTAGGGAAAACTATTTTACCACTCCCATGGTGCCAGTCCTAGCTTTCCCACCTACTATCTTAGCCTCAGTTTACTCATCTGTAAAATGGGGTGATAATGGTGCAGGTCAAATGAGATGTCAAATATTTAACACAGTCCTGCACATAGGAAATGGCCAGTAATCAGTTGGCTGAAAATCAACACATTAAAATAAAGGGATTCATGGAATCGTTAATATTTTCTTTGTGTTGGCTTTTTAGTCAGGTCTAATAAGGACACAAAAAAATGAATTCCTCATCTCGCCATTACCTCAGCTGCTGGCCCAGGAACACAACTACAGCTCACCTGCAGGCCACCATCCTCATGTACTGTACAAAAGGACAGCCGAGGAGACTGTCCAGAGTTACCGTGGCTATCCGGGCTCCAGTTGGCATCACCCTGGTCACACCCAAGTCACACTCCCGCCACGTCTTCAGAGTCAAGAAAGAGAACATCACCATCAAAGGTTGCAAAAGCAGCATTTTTGTGGACGACGCAAGAAATGTATGTAAGGAAACTTTCTCTTGTTCTGTTCTCATGTGGGCCCTTGATAGGTTTTCTTGCATTCCGGTGGGTGTGCTGACTTTGCAGATTAATATGCACCGAACGCCCCCAGAAATTATTCCTGAAGATGGACCAGTAATCACCCCGGTCAGACCAATACTAGGTGATCAAGTGTCAATTTTTCTTGCTTAAACTAGGAAAGATTTTTATTGTTTTGTTCTTTTAGCCTCTTCTCCTTTTTAGTAACAAGTTTCAGTATCTCTGTGCTCGTGAGAAAACTACCCAGTCCTCCAATAATAAAGAAATCAGAGGTAAATCCTCAGGTGTGGTCAGGCGTTCCTTTTGAGAACTCGAAGGAGAAACTTCACAGGAAATAACATTGGCACCTGAGCAGAGGTGGCAGTGATTTCCAGGACCTTTGGCATGGTTTTTTTGACCTAGGCACAACTTTGTACATATGCTAGACCAGAAGTGTCCGATAGAAATATCATTGCCAGCCTCAAATGTAATTTTAAATGTTCTAATAGCACATTAAAAAAGAATTTTAAAATAGGTAAATTAATTTTAATTTTATCTAATTTATTTAACCCAATATATATAATATCATAACATGTCATACTGATGACAAATTATTTTTTATATTAAGTTTTGGAAATCTAGTATTTATTTTACACTTAGAGCACAGTTCCAAATCAGATGATAAACTGTCGTCTGAAATAATCTGTATTTAAGTTTCATCAAATTTAAGGTTGAAAAAGTAGATTTACATAGTCAAGGTGTTCCAAACATATTTGATTTTAAATTACTGAATCAATGATTGCTTTTTTTAATCCAAATGTTAATTAAGGTTAAATAAAATTTAAAAATCAGTTCCTCTGGTGTCAACCGCATCTCAAAAGCTCAGTAGGCAAAAGTGGCAAATGAGAGGGACAGAGCACCCAGGTGATGGTTCTGCCCACTGAGCAGGGAAACCGTGTCACTGGGTATTGACTGGAAGCAATAACGAAAGATACCATTTTAATTGTTTTTTGCATTTAGGGTGTTATTGAAATATCCTCTTTTAGGGACTTCTGTTTGGCGCGGATCCATAATAATAGCAGTAGTAATAATTGTGATGATAGTCATAGTGGCAATGAGATATCAAAGTTAAACTCAGGGTCACTCATCAAATTAAACCTGAGGTTTTAAATCTACCTCTAAATGGTTTGATCTTTAATTTCCTCTGCAGAGAGTAGTCATCACTATTATAACTGTACCAGTTGTTAAAAAGTACTAAAATAATTCTCTATTGGTTTACATAGTACTGTCCTGAGTTTTCCAGATGCCCTTATCCTTCTCTGCCACACTTGAACTTGTCACTGTCTATTAACTAAAGAGATCATGCCTGGCCCAAAAGACACTTCCAGGGCTCTGCTCAAAGGCTATGGCCAGTGTCCAGTCTGTTAAGGTTGTGCCCGCACCTTTCCTGTCACAAAGTATTTAATATAGTTTTAAATATCACCCCTGACTATGCTCTTTTCTCAATAAGCAAGTTAATATTAATTAGGCTAATGAGTTTTTATTAACTACTCATTTTAAATTTCGTGTTGATAAAACAAGAGTATAAGCCACGGCAGTGTTCTACAGGATATGTATTTCTAAATTTTATTTAGTAAATAATATGTAAGTGTTATGAATTTGGATGCTAAGAATGTCTTTTTGCAGCTTTTCAGCAATAAAATAAATAGAGCATTTTCTGTTTTTAAAGACTCGTCCTGCAACATTGATTTTCCTTAACCTGCTATACCAACTAGAATGTAGCTTTTCTTTTCCTCTTTAGAGAATTCTGAGTTATCGAATCTACTCATCCATCCATCCAACCAGCCAGCCAGCCAAACTTCAATTGATTGAATCTTCCTTGACACACACTGGGTGCAAGGCCGCAGGCCAGGCACTGACGGCATCACTTACCAGTAGATTAGGAGGTTTTGGTTACGTAGCCCTTCTCCTCCCCTTGTTTCGATTTCTGTCTGTCTCGCCCAGATGTTCTGTACTGATATCCCTTCCAAAGGTTCTTCTGTTCATTGTAGACGCCCCCAAGCCTCCCACAGAGGACACCTATCTCAGGTTTGATGAATACGGGAGCACAGGGAGGCCCAGAAGATCAGCTGGAAAGTCAGCAACGGGCCTAAACGTGGAGACCCTTGTGGTAGCAGACAGGAAAATGGTGGAGAAGCACGGCAAGGCAAACGTCACCACGTACATCCTCACAGTTATGAACATGGTAAGGAAGGCAGTCAGGACGCCAGCCCTCTGTCTTCCCAAAACAGCTAGAAATCACAGAATTCTCTTGTGTGGGTTGAATAGCAGATGTAGTTATGTGATGTTATTGGGGGTGAAAGACTGAGTTTTGAAGAAATTGGCTTCATTGTACCTATATTTTGGTAAAATTAAAGCCTACGTACTTACAAATATTTTCTCATTATTCTCCCCTCCACAGTTATGGAAGTTTCAGATTTTGTTTATTTTGTTTTATTCTTTTGTTCCAACAGGTTTCCAGCCTATTTAAAGACGGGACCATTGGAAGCGATATAACATCGTGGTGGTGAGCCTCATTCTTCTGGAGCAAGATCCTGTGAGTGGCACACTTCATTTATTTCTTCATTCTGTCATTCAGGATGTACTTGTTAAACACCTACTATGTGCCAATCAATGCACTGGTCACTAGAAATTCAAATTTGAAAATATACTAACCCTAGCCTCAAGGAAAGTACAGTTTAATAGGGCTGTGTATTCAAATAACTAAAACATCACAAAATAATTATTTACCTATACACATATATGTAATGCAAAATATGATTAAACATGCATGTATAATATAAATATTACATTATATATACAAATATTATGTAGGCTTCACCAGGAAGGTACACTTGTTAATAGATTTAAAGGTTAGTTAGATTTTGCATGTTGGATATGCTGGGAAATAGCATGTATATGCAAAAGGATATTTTGAAAATGTACTGAAAATAAGTCATCTGAATTTATTGTAGTAAACCTGCTGTCTCCCCAGCACCATCTTAGGTACTACAGATGATAAACAAGGAATATTTAACTGCCCCTGAACTGATTATGGTGAGGTAGGAGACAAAAGCGTGGGGCAAATTATGAAAATCAGAAATGTTAAATGTAAATTGTATGTATGGCTTACTGCTTTGTAGTGTTTCGATGTTAAAAATGTGTTTTTCTGAGGTGAGGATTACCAATCAAACAGACTATTTTCCAAGTTCCCCGTGGCTTTTCCTCTTTATCTTTAACGCCAGTAGTGAACATACAAAGCAGGGAGTCAAAGACAAGAAAAAATTAATCGCCCAGGTGTGTAGAGCTACAGAGGTTAACCCTTTGTCAAATTATTCTTGGAATTGTAGAAAGACAGAAAGGATGCGTGTTGTTTGGGAGACACCATTGTCGCCAGCCCACCACTTACGCTTTGTTCAAGGACACTGAAGCCAGCAGCACCCTAGTTCACTCATACTTGGAGATCTCTAAAAATCCTCAACTTGCCCCAAGTCAATAATTTTAAGCAAACATTTTGATAAATATTATAAGGATAGGTCTTACCTTACTCTTTAGAATCTTGTAACTATTTGTTCATTCAGTAAGTTTTCATTTGATTGATTGATTGATTGATTGATTGTAACCTATAATATGCCAAGCCCTTTATGGGAGTTTTGACATAGGGGTAAAAAACTATAGTCACTACCTTTCTCATATTCTACTGAAAAGGTGTTGAACTTTATCACCATTAATTTATAATTATGTTCTAAAAGTTGTAACAGTTTGGTGAAGGTGATACCAGCATGAGATAAAAAAAGATGATCCTAAATGATGTCAGATTACTTGCTGTAGAAATATAATTGGTCATAAACTACACTACTGAAACTCTTGTAGTTACTTTAAATATTGTATTTACCTGAAATAGTTTTTAGTTTTTTCTTTTCTTTTCTTTTTTTTTTACCAATTGTCTTCAACCTTAGCTCAAGTTTTTTCCTCTACTGACCTTTCTCCCTAGAAACATGATGTTTCTGTGTTTGCCTGTACAAATGGAATCATTCAACGTTTTCATCTCTGACAAATTCACACTCTGATTTGTGTGGGTTTCCCATAGGGAGGATTATTGATCAACCATCATGCAGACCAGTCTCTGAATAGTTTTTGTCAGTGGCAGTCTGCCCTCATTGGAAAGAATGGCAAGAGGCATGACCACGCCATCTTACTCACGGGATTTGATATTTGTTCCTGGAAGAATGAACCATGTGACACATTAGGTATGGTATGAACAGATGCTCCCACACACCCGTTAGCTGAAAACACAGTGTGGAAACTTTCTATTGGGTGGGTGGCCCTTAATATCCTTAATAAGGAGAACTAATATATTTAAGTTGGGGAGTATCCTCACTCTACCCTCTGATGAATAATTTTCTATTTAACTGAACTCAGTGTGAAATGGGGAACCCATTTGCTTTATTCCTTTTGTATTTTTCTTAACCTATTGATGTTCATTAACATAAGATAAATTATTTAACCAGACAAGCTGTGGCTTTATTCCTATGCATCATGACTGCAGAACTAGGTAGCTTAAAGAGAATTTGATTTGGTCTCCATGGTACTTAAACTGCACCCTTGGTAGCAGTGTCTCCTTTAGAAAGTTACTTGACCTGTGAAGGACTCGTTTTCATAGTTGTATGAGACAGTGAGTAAACACTAAATTACATCTGCACTATATTTTCTGGTGTATTCCATTGTGTATCATAGGAATTCACTTTTTTTAATGGATTAGTAGTCATCTAGATCAGTGCTGATGGTAGTGGCAGTGGTGCCACCCATGATATGTGCCTGTGCATTCGATTCCCTAGACGATCTCACTTACATCATGGCAACAAGGTGGGCACCAGCAGTTCACAAGTGACAGGGCACATAGCCTTGTTCTACTGGTTCTGAGGACCCAAAACTGGAAAGAAAGACATTTAACACTATCATGTAGTTCCAGATAGAGTCAAGGACCTGCTGGAACGATTTTATAACTGCCCTTGGAAGGAAGTCATTTTTGAGAACAGGAATACTCATCACATTATGGTGAACGGAAGGAAAAGAAATGTAATATACTTACATTCAGTCGTGCATTTCCATGTTACATGCTTCAGGAAAAGATTAGAATGTGTGTTCTCTTAGAAAATATACCTTGAACTTTGACACTAATATGACTGTCAAGTGAACCTTTTGCATTGATTTAGCTATCGTTTAAGCAATTGCTCTGATGCAAATAATAAACTTAGGTAAGGCATATAACTTACTATCTTACATGTAAAATGAAATTACAGTATTCATACTGACTTGACAGGGTTGTTAAGAGGATCCACTGATGATATACTAAAAAGAGAGCAAATATCAAATACTGCATTTATCTATTTGGAAGAGAGTGAACAATATGCCTTTAGTGTTTTCCTGCAAAAAAATTCAATATGTGAATCCATTAAACTAAGACTGCACAGAACATTTTGAGGACATAAATGATCAGGTATCTGTGTGCGTTCCTTTTGGACTAACATTTGAAATTGATCTTTCAATAGGGTTTGCCCCCATCAGTGGAATGTGCAGTAAGTACAGAAGTTGTACCATCAATGAGGACACGGGGCTTGGGCTGGCCTTCACCATTGCACATGAGTCAGGGCACAAGTAAGTGACCCCTTGATTCACCACTTTATATGAAAGCAGGTTGTGTGATTTATTGGCCTTCCTCTAATTATTATTATTGTTCTAGGTAGAATAAATAAGATAAATCTTATGTAAAGCTTAAAATAGTGCCTGACTGTAAGGGCTCAATAAAGACCACTCATTGTTGACGTAGCTCTTTTAAAACAACATTTAGTAATCACACAGTATTACCTTGTGTACATGAATGGACTGCAAGTTATCTAATGGACCCTCGGGTCATTTAGGCATTCATTTATTTTCTTCCATATTTTGCTGCAGTGAAGATAAATTTAGTTCATTATACTGGGAAATAACCATGGAGACATGTACATTCCCAGAACGTTATGGCATATTGTTTAAAAACTTTTGATGCATTTATTGGATATGCTTTTACTTGGTGTCATTGCCTGCACCTAATATTCTTTTAATTGGTATTAGTAAATCTTTCTTTTGTGAAAATAGAGTTGTAAATGAGGAATGAGAAAACTAAGTAATGATATGAATTTATTTTATGAGGCATATCACCTGGTGTGGACACAGTTCTACAGAGGAGTTTTCTACATTCAAGCACTGGAATAAGCATACCACTTTGCAAAATGACTATTTCAAAGGACAAGCTCTTTGGATGTATAAGTTTAAGAATGTTTTTGTGTGTGTCTTGTATTCAATATTTATATTGAATGTTTAGAGCATTCAATTAATATCTGACTTCAAGATAAAAGTAAACATCATCTGTTCCACAATTTTAACTTATATTTTGATATTTGTGTCTTTAATGAGCTAATTTATTATCTTCAGGATATTTGAATCTTGATCATTGCTGTTATCCAATAGATTCCCAGCATTTTATGTATATACACATGATAAGAATATCTTAACATGATATGAATGAACCAATTTTACTGTGAATGGTGGTAAAAAATGCTCATTAGACACAAGGCCTCTTTGTACAGAACAGGATATAAAATATCGATGAATGTCAAATATATGTCTAAATTTGTTTCACCAGCATGAAGTCCAAATGACCACGTCTCTCACTTTTCTAAATATTGGCCATTTAAAAATGTAATCATCCTTGGTTATGAATCAAAGTTACCAAAATCAAAATCTAACATTTTAGTGAAGAAAAACAAAGACATTCTCCAGGTTGGGGTGTGGAGAGAATAGAGTAAGGGGGAAAACAGATATAAAATAAAATATACACTTAAGTTCTAAATAACAGGACCTTCTAGAGGTAATTTTGAAAAAGACATTTCAGGAGATTTTGATATGACTTCTAAAATGCTGTTAAATCAAAGTAACTTAGGAAATTAAAATTTTTTAAGTTTAAAATTTAATTCAAATTTAGTTTCTTATGCTCATAAAACTCCAATGAAATGCGAATTTAATTACCATTTCCTCTTCACGTAATGATTTCAATCTCTCCCACTCCATCCCTGTTTCTCTGATTCTTACTCTTTCCTCTCATGCTTCACAAACTTCCTTCTGTTTTTGTCTTTCACAGATATATTTATAGAAAGGGTGTCTACCAAACAAACCCCCCTAGTTTCTTGTTCAGTACAAAGAACTGAACTGGGCAAAGCTGAGGAGGAGCAAACACTTTCCCTGCGCATATGTTGAAGTTAATAAATACCTATTCGTGCATCTGGGACATTCACAGATAGAATCACAATACAAGGCTATCTTGGCAATACTTGCCTGATGAATTGGAAGGACTGTGGAAAAAGGACTAGTTTATAGACTATCGAATCCTATCTCTGGTTATAACATAATTGTTTATTTTGTATAGGCTAACTTCAGAGAAAAGCTATATTAATAAGATAATATCAGAATAACATTTATTTCCACAGGAATCATATCTCCTTTATAAAAATATGTTCTTAAGAGGCAAATATTACTTCTTTTAATTACTAGATGAAGAACAATCTAGATTAATTATAAAATTGGTATCTCTTTATCCTTGGCTTCCCTAGAAAAAAAAACACAAGGTTTTTTTTGTGTACTGAACTTTTTAGAGATAGCTTATTCTCCTATCCCCTACCACTTTAATATGGCCCGAAGTAAGCCCTGTCTTTATGGTGTATGTTTCACATGTGGGTATGCATTAGTGTCACATTTATTCTACCAGTCAGGAGATTTGGATTGTTTAGGTATTATGTTCATGATTTCTTGGCATAAACCACCTAAAATTAGTTCTACTCTGTAATTGCTAGAACCTTCTCTGGTCAAATGGGAAAAATCAAAGTTTTCTCATAAAATGCATTCAAAACAAGTCCTTTATATGCCTCCAAAAGATGGGCTCAACCACTAATATTTAAAGATATTTATGATTATCAGGGAGTTTAATTATAGGAGTGTTTATTTTAGCTAATAAATGGACCATCATTAGAAGTTTGTCAAATAGTCCATAAACAACTTATAATCAGCTCCTCTCTGTGGACCTACCTCCTACTCACTATGAACTTCTTACCACAGGTCCACGATTAGTGGCAAGAAAAATATTTCACTATTTGAAATAAAATAATTTGACTACCCCATTGCTTTAGTTTAGCTTAGAAATCTTAACCATAAAACGTTTTTGCTCTTAAAATATCATAGCAGTATACCATTTTTGATTTTAGTAGCCAAACATACTAAAAAATGCCCTCAGCATTCTTTTGAAATTTTCTCCATGAATTTTACACTTTATGTAGTAATTCATTTTTTTTTGTCTTTTTCTTACAATTTTGATAAATTTCTCTCACTTGGTTCTCAGTTCATCATTTTCTTTCTCTGGTTATAATTGGGGTAATAGATTGTTGTTGTTATAAGGGTTTTTTTATTTCAGCTAATAAATGGACCACCATTAGAAGTTTGTCACACTAGTTTTATGTATGAACAATCCATAAACAACTTATAATCAGCTTCGATGTGTTTCAGCTTCGGCATGATTCACGACGGGGAAGGCAATCCCTGCAGGAAGGCTGAAGGCAACATCATGTCTCCCACCCTGACCGGAAACAATGGGGTATTTTCATGGTCCTCATGCAGCCGGCAGTATCTCAAGAAATTCCTTAGGTAAGACAGGCCAAAGTCAGGGCTGCTCCCAGGTTCGGAGTAGTGCCAAGAAACAATGTTTAATAGGTGTGAAAACAAATACATAGTGGAAGTATCTTTTGACCTAATGAACAGAAAAGCTGACAAATTCCGATGGTGATGATGATGATGGTGATGATATTGACATTAACATTGTCATTGGTGAAAAAACAGATCAAAGGCTTAATATGCTAAATGCTCTCCACATGATGCCTCAATTCAGCCCTCAAGGCAATCCTAATATTTCCTCATTCTAGAGTTGAGGAAATTAGTAGAGTGGGTGATTGTGTTGCTAAGTGCCTAGAGTTGGTAAATTGCAGACATAAGACTCAACACTTGGGTCTGTTAGGACCCCAAAATCTGTGCTTGTAACTGTTCTTCCTCTATGACTTCCAGAGGTTACGAGATACATTGTTTTGTTGTTGTTGTTGTTTTACTGAGAATAATTATTTTAATCGATTAATTTGGTCATAAGAGTATTAAGGCTAAAATGGTGTGCATGTTTTTTATGAATGGAGCATTGTCTTGATTGCTGTTTTGTCCGAAATGTTTTGAAATGGCCTTTAGCTAGCTCTGTGTCCAAAAGATATCCAAAGAGGATGATAGCCATATAACATTTCTTTGATAACTCAAAACTCCTAGGTTGCATTAGTAAAATGGAAATTAGAATGGTAGCACTACTTGATTCATATTAAATGCTGAACCAAAGTTGAAACTCTTCAAAGTTTCCTTTAATTTTATCTAGCTACAACATATGTTTGACAATTCAACCATTGTAACAGCACTGTAGTTATTATATATTAATACATATAATTTTATATGCATGCAGCTGTATCTCATTAACCTTTGTTGACCCACAAGAATGTTCAGGTTCTAATCCCATCTCCCTATGATCAGATGTTAGGGAAACTACCAGAGTTTCCTTGGGAAGTGATATTAATACAGTAGTTCACCTTTATCTGTGGTTTTGCTTTCCATGGTTTCAGATACCTATGATGAACCAAGGTCCAAAAACCTTAAATGGAAAATTCATAAAGAAACAGTTCATAAGTTTTAAATTGCTCATCCTCCTGAGTAGTGTGATGAAATCCACTCCATCCTGCTTGGGACCTGAATCATTCTTTTGTCCATCGTATCCACATTGTATATGTTGTTGGCCTGTTAGTCACTTAGTAGCCATTTTGGTCATCAATCAATTATCACAAGACTTTCATTACAGTATATTATTATAATTGTTCTATTTTATTGTTAATCTCTTACTGTGCCTAATTTATAAATTAAACTTTATATAGGTATGTATGTGTAGGTAAAAACATAGTATATATGGGATTCGATACTATCTGTGATTTCAACATCTACTGAGGATCTTGGAATGTATCCCCCGTGGCTAAGAGGCCCTACTGCATTTTGGTTTTCACCTGTACCACTGCATATTATTTGCAAATGTTTACAGAATCAGTAATACAGTACAGGCAAAGCTGATTAAATGTAAGCTGATTAAATTAAAAGCTGATTTGGATGTCTAACCAAATAATGTCCCAAAGAGAGCAAAAAATTGACAAACTTTTTGCTAATAATAAGCTTTATCACACAGATTTTATTTTTAAATTTATGACTTGAGGCCTAAAATGATCTTTTCTATCTCACAGAAAGACATAATTAAATATTATAAATCAAGGTCAACTTAACGTAGATTGAATTTTCATCATTTATATGATATAGTCTATTGCCTTTGGATGATAATATATAGTAACAGCAGCAACAGCTGACTTTGAATGCTTCCTGTGCTGTATTATGCTCTTCATATTTTCCCATTTCAGCTGTGTAACCACTTTCGTGGGAGTCATTGTCAGAAATGAGATGTATAGAATTGTTCTTGGTTGCATGGTTGTCTCGGACCCTATCTATCTGGCTCCAGAGTCACACTTAACCACCATGCTGTGTAATTGCTCATTGATATCATAGTTTAATTAAGTAAAAGGAGATGAGTGCTTTCTCAGAATATCCATGCCATCAACTGATTTTTTTCCCCTCTGCATATCCCAGTTAAAACTACCTCAAGGAAATTGTTCTGCCCTTTGCCCCAATGTGCCCTTTCTCCTGATTCCTTTCAAAAGCCTTATTCAGTTTTGCTTGTAAAGATTATTTGAAATAAAGTACATGTTTAACCATTGCCCCGTTATCTGTAAAAAACATAGCATGACTTTCAACTCCATGAAGACAGGTACTGTCTCTTTTGGTTCACTTTTATTGCTTAGCCTAACACTTCACAGAGTTGGGCACTTGATACAATTTGTTGAATACTGTTGAACAAGATTGTTAGAGGTTCTCAGATAGATTTACCTTTCCCATCACTTAACAGACCAAGCCAGATCTCTCGGATAGCGATAACTTCCAGTACTGTGTGGGACCCTTTGTGGCTGTGTGAATTCCATCTTCTTAGGAAAGGACTCATTCTTTGGAATAAATATACATTTTAACTTTAAGCGCATACTTATTTCTTTAGCCATGTTATATTTTTATTTCATGAATGCACTCAGAGGTATATTGTTTTAAGTGGAAATATCACAGATAAGCATGGTAATTTATAAGGATGTGTTATCATTGCAGCACACCTCAGGCTGGGTGTCTGGTGGATGAGCCCAAGCAAACAGGACAGTATAAATATCCGGACAAACTACCAGGACAGATTTATGATGCTGACACACAGTGCAAGTGGCAATTTGGAGCAAAAGCCAAGTTATGCAGCCTTGGTTTTGTGAAGGTATGTTTGCTTGTGATTTGGAACTTACATTAAGATTCTGCAATGTGTCTGTGTACTTAATAGAAGTATAAACATTTGGTTTGCTAAGGCCAAGGGTTAGAGTCTGGGTTATCTCGAAAATGTCAGTTGTTTGGCATGATAATTAAGCGGCAATTTTGCCATCAATGAATTATCCAGGCTTATCCTCCATGGAGCAAGCCTGGTTTAAATACCATCTGACTGCATCCTTGGAAGAAAATTCCTCTGCTGTGGATGAAGATTTTTATCACAAGTAGTAAATATGGGCACAATAGCTTTTACCTACTTCTCATCTCTGTTTTTGGTATTATTGTGTTTATGGTCCCATTTAATGTGATACATTTAAAATCATCACCACCTCATACATACATTCATATGCCTTTCATATTTTATGAACACTATTGTTGGAAGCCAACTTTTTCGATACATAAAAATTCAAGATGTATCTTGTGTAATCTTCAGATATTTGTGTCAAGTCTTTCATTCAGTATTGTGATATAGATGGGCGAAAGCAAAAGTCGAGGCTGTAGAAATGGGAGAAAAATTGTCCCAGTTGATCAAGAACTACGCTGATGATCTCATCATCACTAAAAAAAATAGAATCATTTTTAAGTTGGTTTATTTCTAGTTTCCGGACAGAAGCATGGAAATCCTAAGTTGCTGATCCAGGGAAATTATGGACTTTTATAGCTCCTTTTCCCTTTATTCCTACTCTTCCTCTTTCTACTCCTCTTCTGCCTCTTCCTCTTCCACTGCCCACCAGCCACCATCATTCTCACCACTGTCATTACCACCAGCATCACTGTCCACCTTCTTCACCACTTCCTCACCATGTACCACCATCATCTTCAGCAGTTGCTAAGCAGGCCTCTGCTCCACATAAGGCATTCTACTTAGACTTCTTTCGTTTTCCTCAATGTTCACAAAAAAGACATTCGAGGTGAGAATTATCACTACTTTTTACCTGGCACTCAGAGAATGTATTTAATTTGCCCAAAGCCACAGGTTGAACCTAAACAAAATGCATCGCCCACACTGAAGTTTTTTCCTTCTCTCCATTAGTTAATAACAGTGTTTCTTAAACTTCATAAGTTACCTTTGTTAGTTGCCCTGTACTTCTATATTATGTTCACTAGTTGCTTTTCTATAAATCAACTCACTTAAAATATGTAAGTCCAGTCCTAAGAAATAATAACCATCAAATCACAGGTTTAATATGGAATTACACATTTTTTTCCGATACAATGTAAATTTGTAACTATTAGAAAAGTTTATATATACACCATCTATAATTTTTTTGGTGTATCCTCCATGATACAAGAACCTTACTTTGCAAACACTGGTGTATGATATGTATAAATTAAATTTACAATTGTTTCAAATAGCCTATTAAGTTGATGCATTTGACAGAAGTAAGTAGTCATTCACTTTGTTGAAGTTTGCTACTTTTTCACTCAAGGGATTTGCTAGCTTATTCATTTATCAAATATTTATTAAGCACCTACTATACAGTAAATGCACAATTGGCAACGAATTACTATCATTCCTTCAGGATCACACATTTAGTAAACATTTGTGGGATGCCTATTCTGTGTCAGACTGTGCAGGGCTTAAACAACCATTCTTAAATTATACATATGTTTCTGGATCCACACCATATTTTTGAAAGACAGAATCTCAGTGTGATGGTTTTCCCTAGAAGCAGAGCAAAGGGAAATGGAAATTCCAGACTAGAGGACTAAATAAAATGAGGAAAGGCATAGAGAGGAATGCCTGGAGGGGTAGGGAAATTTACTTAAGAGATTGTTGAAGATGATGATGAGGTAAGATAGAGAAGATGGGTTGGTTGATGGGTCCTAAATGTGGAATATTTTTTTTCTCCCCACATCCTAGCTTTTGGTATTATTCCTAAACCTACTTATAACTTGAACCATGATAACACCTCTGAGGATCATGAATAGTTCCCTGTCAGACCCTAAGAAGGAGGTGTTTTCAAAACAATGAAATCTCTTACCCTGTTGGTCTCAACCGGTTAGACCAGCTCCAGCAATGCACAGAAAAAGGATGAAGTTTGTTTTCAGTGTCTTATCATATGATCCCTTTTGAACCTTTTCTCCTTAAGGCCTTTTTTTCATGCCTCCTAGAAAGGCAGTTTTGCATAGTGGTTAGAAGTAACAAAAGAAAAAAAAAGGAAAAAAAAAAAACCTGGAAATAATTTTCAAAGTGTCCTCTGAATCAGCAGATGGAGAATATTAGCATCACCTGGAACTTGGTAGAAATGCAAATGCTCAGGTCTCATACTAGGTATTAAGAATATAAATGAAAAGGTGTTACCCGTTTTCACTCCCCAAGGATATTTCCACACTCCTTTTTCTGGGCTCCATTTTCACCCTGTATGTCACCATCGTAAACTTGCGATACCGTAGTAAAACGGTCTATGTCTCTTGCCTCAGTAGATGGAGAGTGTCTGTGATACCCAGCATGCACCTGACATAGGAGCAGATACTCAGTAATTATGTATTGAATTTTCAATGATAACCAAATAAAACGGTTCTCAGCACTCCCATTTTCATAAAGTGGAGGATTTTTGCCTCTGTCCCCTTCTCATCTCTCCTCAAGGAAGGAGTGACTTATCTGGGAGAAAGGAGTCAATTGTGAGTCATGGATTTATTGATTGAGTAATGAGCAGTATGGAGGTGTCATAAAGTGAGCTGGGGAAGGCTGCACATGGAACAGGTTTGGGGGGACAGATGGGGAATTTTGTTTTAGATGTGTTAAGTTTGAGACGCTTTATAAAATTTGATTCACAAAGACCATTAACATTTTTAGTATGTCAGGTTTCACATGAAGGGGACTCTGTCCTGTGGAATACAGCTGGACACATGACCAAGGAGTGACGGGATGGAATAATGTACAGCACTGAGACTCTTTCCTCAAAAATCACATCCAGGCAGCATGGGATTCGAAGTCTCTGTGGTTCTTTTTCCCTTAAATTATGACCTAAGCCTAGGGAATTGTAGATAAGGACAAGTTAGTCGAATATGCTGGAAAAAAAAAAAGAAGAAAGAAGAACAAGCAAAAAAGTGCAAACTCTCATTTCTGTTTACTTTGAAAGGGAGCTTTCTCAGAGGGCTCTCATGGTCGTCCAGGCATGTAGTTGGCTATAATTACATGTGACTTCTGTACTTCGCCACAAAAGAAATGACATGTTGGTACAGCCTGTCTTATTTCACTCTGAAATCCTGTGTTTTTGTGTTCAGCCTTATTTTCCTGGTCTTCTCCGGCCTCCCCCTTTTCCTTAGCCCTGTGGCTTGGCATTGGCTGTGGAACCCAGGCTCTTTGCTCCTCTCTGCCCTAAGGTCATTTTGGTGGCTGCCACATGGTTTTCCCCTGGCTGTAAGAAGGAAAACAATTTAATTCTGAAAGCCTTTCTAACTGTGGCTTTAATTGTTTCAATGGTTACATCACATTCTTCCATTTTGACGTAGACTTTTTTTTTTTATTAAACTTATTGGTGTGACACTGATAATAAAATTATATTTGTTTCAAGCATACAATTCAAGAGCATGTCACAGATTACATTGTGTGTTCACCACCGAAAGTTAAATAGTCTGTTCTTCACCACATTAACCTGTTCTCCTCAGACCCAATATGGCAGGACAGAGATGGCGGAACCTGATTCACTTTGTTGGAAGGCTTCCTTATGCTTTTTACTGATGTCAGTGGTGGGTCTATTTTAATGGGAAAGATTTACATGTTGCATCTTATGAGCTGTTCGGAGGTTTGGGAACAGTGTGGGTGGTGTCTATCAGGGGCTGTTGGCATTTCCATGCAGTGTCCTAAACATCCTTCTCTTCTCCTTTGTGGGGGCAGGATTTTATGGGCTATAAAGCAGACTCACTGTGCACATCTCTGGTTTCCCTATGTTTTCTTTTCTCAGTCCTGTGGAAAACTTTTTTTGCAAAATATTTCTAAGCATGTTCTTGCCATATTGTCTAACCATGGAATCTGTATTAACTGGCATGCTTGGGTAATTGGGTGCCTGGTTAATTGAATTTTCAGGGTTATAACCAGTGACCACAAAAGTCATTTTGTTTCCTCTCTGGTTGTTAATATTTTCCCCAAAATGTATATGTTCACATTTCTGTCTTAGTAAATAGAATGTAGCAAACAAAATGGAATGGCTTTGATGTTTCACAATTTTGGCACTCCATTAGTGATGTCATTCTGAAGAACAGCTTCAGCTGTTAGAACTGGAAGGAATCCGGTTCAGTCCCGTTACTTTATAGATAGGCAACTGAGGCCTGGAGAAGACGAGAGCTTTCTAACATCTGTTAATGGAAAATGCAGGTCCAGAGCAGTGATCAAAGACCTGGACTGTGGAATCGGGCCATTTCGGGTCCTACCTTTGCCACTCACCAGCTGTGTGACTTCATGGTTTCAAAAGTGTCAGTAGCTTACTCAGTTCCCTCACCCGAATGAGTTTACCTAAGGGATTGGTTTAGTGTTCACCACTAAATGGTGTAACAGTATTAGTTTCCTAGGCCTCCTGTAAGAAATTTCCAAGAACTTAGTGACTTGAAACAACACAAATTTATTCTTGTAATTACATTTCTGGAGGTAGATATCTGAAATGAGTCTTCTCAGGCTAAAATCAGATGTTGGCAGCATCATATTCCTTCTGGAGGTTCTGGAAGAGAAGCCATTTCCTTGCCTTCTCTACTTTCTAGAAGCCTCCTGCATTCCTTTACTCAAAGCCTCTTTTTTCATCTTCAAAGCCAGCAACATCCCCCTGAATCCTCCTCAGGCTGCCATCTCCCAAGTTCTTTCTTCCTCTACCCCACTTACAGATCCTTATTATTACCTTGTGGGAAGTCCAAGATAGGCTCCCATCTCAAGGTCAACTGATTAGCAACCGTAATTCCCCTCTGCTTTATAACCTCACACCTCCAGTTTCCAGGGGTTAGGAAGATGCACTCACTGGGAGTTGGGGGGGGGGGCGGCACATTATTCTGCCTACTACAGTCTAGCAAGGATGTGTAATTGTTTCATAGGTCTAGTGTAAAAATTAAATTGTCTCATGCTTGAAAATTACTGTAAAGATAAAGAAAGTAAGGAAAATGATTATTTACAGCATTTACCTTTGAGCAGAAGCCTACAAGGGCAAGTGCTAATTTTGTCACTCTTCTGCAGGGGAAGAAACTCTCATTAAAAGGCTCATATAACATGTCCATAGGGCATGCAACCCAGAATTCCAGGACGAGGATTCGAATCAGGCTTGCTTTATTTCAGTCTTGGCCTATTCTGCTTCAGCAGCTGTGGTGCTGGTGTTAGTGGTGGTGATTATTAGAAACCAGGCCTCTTAGTTTCAAGACAAATGGTCTTCAAATTAGCTATTGTTACATCCCAGTCGTTACTGAACACACATGAATATGCAGGTAGCGTAGAAACTTCCTGCTTACACATCGGCTAGAACATGTTACCGGTTACCGTGCCACCACCAGCCTCAACCTCACTTGCCTCTACTTTCTGGATAATGACTCATTTCGTCCAGCTGAAAACATAATTTTGGGTGCAAAAGCTTGGGATGTTTTCCTTTGTGTTGTGTCATCACACTGACCGGCTCCTTCTTTCCTTTCAGGACATTTGCAAATCACTTTGGTGCCACCGACTGGGCCACAGGTGTGAGACCAAGTTTATGCCAGCAGCAGAAGGGACCGTTTGTGGCTTGAGTATGGTAAACTGCATACTTGTTAGTTTTTAGTTCTAGAAAGCTGATAAAGCATAGAACCCAAACTCTTTGTACTTTAGAACAGAATTCCTTGGCTTCGTATATTTTCTGACTTCCCTTTAAATTAAGCAGTATTATTTAGCAGCTATCATAAAACTCAATGCCAGACATAATCCAGTTGGCTCAATTGTTTAAGAAGATTTTTTCCTTTTTCCTTTTGTTTTCCATTTTTAGGTGGAGGCTTGGGTCAAAATATTTCTATTTCAGCGAGCTGGGATATTTCATTGCATACCATTTGCCTTTTCCAACTTGATTCTGTATAGCAAAGCCTTAGGGAGCAGATGTCCCTTTGAGTAGCAGAGAAATGATTGTCATTTCATACAAGGCCTCTATTACCTCACAGGAACCTATCATTGGAGCTTCTAAAACATTGCCTGAATAGAGTCCCATCACGTATAGTGACTCCTATTGAAGGGTAAGCCACATCTCCATCTAGAATGTGCTGGACAGTCTTTTTGTCAGCAAGTGTCTTCAACCCTAGGAGCCATTTCCATTATGGAAGATTATGGGAGATTTCTGTGAAGAACTCATATATTAGTTTCTATTTTTCTTCCCCTTTCCCAGTAGAATCTGGAAGGAAAGGTGCACTTGAGGTAGCAGTAAGTGATCCAGATTTGGGGCATTCTTTTGAAAGACTGTGATAGGGGAGCTCTGAATAATGTAAGAGCATGAAATGTTACAGGGTTTTGATGTCTGCTTATGCGGGTTTGAGGCAGCACAAGTCTGCAGAGAAGAATTGGTTGGTCAAAGTGAATTCAATTCCACAATAATTTACTGACTACTAGACATCATAGACAAAAAACTTGGGCTACAGAGTAAAGCTCAGTTTTATCTCCTCAGGAATCCAGTCAAGGGGGACAACCTGTGTAAAAGCCAGTCACTCTTTTTTTTAAACATAACTTCTTCAGTTGCTTAAAGAAGCCCAAATGCATGAGAGGTGAACCTTGCTCGGGATTAGGTGTGCACTTAGAATAAACTACAGTGAGTGCGCACCAGGACGAATGCTGGAATAGCATTTATCTAACAATAAAGGCAAGATACAGACACGAAAATGAGTGTCAGAAAATGCTTTCTAATATTTGTTAAGTCATTTATTCAACCTCTCTTAAAAGATTTGCAATTTATAGCTCTGTTAAAGAAAAACATTTTAAAAGTTGAGGCATTATGTGCAATTTTTAATCAGATGCACCTGTCTTTAGAAATCCCAATAAGGATTCTTATTGAACACGTGCACAGGAGTTTTAGTTGTGATGATACAAAACAGTGAATTAATTGAGTACTTGAAAATGTAGGTACTGATCGAGTCATTTTTATTTTTAAAGCATTGAAATTTAGAACTGGCAACTTGAGGATTAGTGGGGATTTTTTGTTGTTGTTAAGAAAGCAATGGCATTAAGCATAAAAGGGATATACAAGAAAAGGTCGATATAATAAATGAGAAAAATGAGTGCTCACTGGTTTAGGTCTAAGGTTTATTACATAAATACACCCGAGATCTAGTTCCATGGGGATGAAAATGCCCCTGGATTAGACTTAAGTTAATATAACATGAGACAAATCAAGCCAGGAGTTAGAAAATGGATGAAGTCCTAATACTACTTTTCCTACCTCATTATTTTACAAGACCAATATAAATACTGGGGAAAAGCCCTCAGTTGTAATGCCACCCTTAGTAGAAAGCATTTCGTTAAGTTTTATCCATCATCACTCCAGTATAATTATTCCTCATTTACATATGTGATTCTCTGAGTCTCCCTTCACTGGGGGATGTAACTGGCTATTAGACTGTAGGCTCCATGAGGCCAGGGCTGCATCTCACTCATGCTGTATCAGGTTTCTTGCAGAGTAGCAGCTACTCCATGTTTTGTTTGTTTTTCTATAACTGGACCCAACCAAATCCTGCCCCATCCTTCTCCAGTCCCTCCCCGGTCCTTTAGTGATATTTGTATCATGAATGCTCAGTAAACATGTGAGGCTGTGAAAGCCACATCGTTTTATCTAGATGACACGTACAAGGAAAGAAAGGTTTGTGCTTGCTGTCTGTCATGAAAGATATTTGCTTGAGTCATGACCATTCAATTTGAAATTAGCAGCAGTGCTAGAAATATATATGTATGCATAGATAAAGTTATGTGCGTATATATTTTACATTTGCATGTTATATGTAGAATTTTATACATACATGTGGATTGTACATGTATGTATATGCTTATATATTCTTGATTCCTATACTGGTTGAAAATCCTAGAGGAGACTGTCAGCATCCTAACCAATACTAGGATAAATCCTGAAATAGAAGAAAATCAAAATAATTGAAGGGTTGGAACAGGTCTAAAAAACCCATTTCTGAAAAGAAATTAGAGGTAAGATACCTCAGTGGGCGATTTGTCTCTGAGGTGAGAAAATTCTGTGTCCTGTTTAGCTTTGGCTACTGGATTTAAATCCATTCTCAGCTGGCTGTGCAGCTACTTGGGTATTTCTTTACTAAATGTCCCTCATCCAGAAAATAGTTACTCCTAAACTCTTAGGATTATGTTAGATGCTGCATGTGACATCCTCCCTCCTCTCCCTGCCTGCACCATTTCTGGCACATAGAGCAACTTAATAGCCTGAAGCTGCTTCTGATGTTGGCTGTTGTAATTATTTTGTCTCAGCCACGGAGTTCTGTCCAAGAGAGTCCCAGGGACTCCTGGTAGGGAAGATTCAGATTCCTGCTTACGGGAGACAAAATCCTCAAATGGACGATTGCTTTTCCCTCTAAAGTTCTCAACAGTGTTATATGACATGCAGTCTCTGACATGGCAATTAACTCGAAGGAAAAGAAAAATTAAAAACAGAAGAATGAACCAATACATGGCAAGAATTCGAAGATAGGAAACAATATCTGGCCCTAGGCAAAGTGTACTAGCAAAACAGTAAATAGCCACAAAGCCAAATGTACCATGGGGGAAAGGTGAAGATTTGAAAGTCAACCAACCTCCCCATAATTCTGGAACTGAACCCTCACTCCTCAGCAGAACCTGGCACAGTTTAAACCCCAACCCTTTAGACCTAATTGCAGAGGCTTTTAAGAGAGTGTGTGGTTATGCTAAGTCATACAGAACTAGCTCATAATAAAAGCACCACAGGAAAAAGCCACTACCAGAGGTGAATGCATCCCCCAAGGACAGAGATGACCAGCAAAGCCTGGAACGTGTTACAAAGGAGGACTAAAACGGAAAGTTCAGCGAAGGAAACAGTTCTCACTTTGCTTGAGCAGATCATTGGCAAATGAAAGACCCAGAACTAATTCATAAAAAGCACTCAGAGTTCAAAGTCATCTGAGGGTCTTAAGCAGGGTCCTTGTAGACAGAAGGTCAAAGGGTGTTATATAAAAGCACAATTCACATTGACTGAAAGCTATTTAGTTTTATAGGAAATGATTTCTAGGATGGTATGGGATAAACAAAAATGTAGGCATGATTGTATCTAACTTTATGATGAGCTAGTCATCCAGAATCATAAATTCTGTGTTACTATCTTAAAAACTGGTTCTCCCAGAGTACATGATCCAAATTGCTCTCTAAGCAGCCTCGTTCCTAAGTGTTCGGAGAGGCTCGGTTGACATTCTGTCTGCTCTGACTCCGCTGGCATCGGATAGAATCACATCTGCACATTTCACCTTCGCAACTCACAAAGAATATAGTACTCAGCCGGTTGGTGACAGATGCCCCTTCTCTCTCGATGTCAGCCTTTCAAAATGCATGTGGTAAACGTGGACTAAGCGAATATTTGTAAAGCACAGCCAGCAAAGGAATTCCATCAAGGTGTCATGCGTTCCTCCATTTGCCAGCAGACTCGTTTTTCCTGTTAACGTGACGGTGTTCGTGACTCCTTGCCCTTTCCCAGATGGTCTCTGACAGGAAACATGTCACATATTCTTTTCGCAGTGGTGTCGCCAAGGCCAGTGTGTGAAGTTCGGGGAGCATGGGCCCCGGCCCATCCACGGCCAGTGGTCTGCCTGGTCGAAGTGGTCAGACTGTTCCAGAACTTGTGGTGGAGGCGTCAGATATCAAGAGAGACACTGCAATAACCCCAAGTAAGGCTCCGGCAGAAAGCATCCGTGAGGTCACAGCCTTCAGCCTGTGACTTACTGGCTGCTTTTGTTTTGCTCACCCCCTGTTTTCAAATGGGCTTTCCTTCCCTCCAGTTCACAGCCACCAACTAGGGTTTTACTGTTTGCCTCGATAGGTCATACGCACAGGGGGGAGGTATGGTGGACAGAAACTGAAAAATGGTGAAGGAGTTATTCTACATGTGAATATGATCAAGGATTCCAGTAATGGTCTGGGCTACTTTTTGAATCTAAATTGGGGCTGTAAAGTCACGCAATGGAATGCCTGTGATATTGTGGAACAGAGAGAGAAGCTTGGCTGGTAGAGTTGTGTGTCCCTCTCAAACTGATGATCTGGAGAAAGTATGCCGATTTTTGCACTGCAGGAATGTACATCAACACGTGTTGACAGATCTGCCTGACTTTTCAAGAGAAACCAGAAATCTAAAGAAAAAGTTGTGTGTAAAATTTCCCAATTCCTAAACTATTGATGACAAATTCAATTTTCTTTAAAAAACAAAAACCAAAAATTGAAGACTCATCAAAACATCTGTGGGTTGAAATTGGCCTGTGGTCACCTGTGGGCACCCTCTGGTCTAGTACTAGGATTCTGCACTTCAGTTCGCTCTATAGGAAAAAGAGGGTGGTTTGATGTTACTTTCATCTGCTCAAATTCCCACATGAAACATGTGTATATTTCCTGATTGGCATGGTTATTTAGAAAGAACCAGGTTTTGGAGAAAGAAAGATCTGACTCCAAATCTTTGGTCTGCCCCTTATTAACTGTGTGACTTCGGGAAAGTCACATGAACTTTGAGCTTGGGTTTATGTACAGAATGGAGATAATAATACCCACCTCTGAAGTTTTGAGAAGGATTCAAAATTGCATCTGTGAATGTCTGACACACTGAGGAGTGTCCAGTGGGCATTCAACAAAGGGTTCTGAGGTGTATGTGGTTTTTATCATTTCATCTTAAACTCACCAGGAAAGAACACAGCGTCACGGAGGGCCAGCCTTGAGCAGTAGTGGGGAGAGCCCTTACTAGTGAAAGTGGGCTTCGGAAAATAACTATGGAGTGAGGAGAATGTGATGGGATGTTGGAAAATAGTGGATTTAATTTTACAACATGATTTGAGTGGTGGCTTAGCATGGAGGGTAGGAATACACACTTAACCCCAATAACCCAGATCTTCCTGGCCCACCACTTCTTAGCTCTGTGGCAAGACGACTAACTCTCCCTGCTCAAGCATTCTCATTTGCAAAAATGGGATAAGGTTAGCACCTTCACCAACTGAGTTAATATTTATAATGTGCTTTTTATTCGTGCCTGGCAGGTAATAAACATCGCATTAAAATGTTTGGTAGATTGAGAACTAAAATAAATAATGAAACAAGAGCCCAAGGAAAATTTAAAAATAGTAAATAATACTTCATGTGAATGCAGGCTGAGCTGGATCAAAAGGCCAATTTGTTCCAAAATATAAGAGAGAGTTAGGACATAATTAACCATGGTTTGTTAGGTGCTTTTTGGAATATCTCAGACTAATATAACATTTCTCAATGTAGGCACTACTGACATTTTAAGGTGGAAAAATTTTTTTTGTGGGAGTTGGTCCTATACATAGGATGTTTAGCAGCATCCCTAGTCTCTACCCACTAGAAGCTTGTTCCCACCAAGCCTCTAAGTTGTGACAACCAAACTGTCTCCAGACATTGTCAAAAGTCCTGTAGGGGACAAAGTCATCCCCAGTTGAGACGTACTGCTCTGATCAGACACAGTAATTATATATAATTGTAGGGAGGTTCGTGATGCAGTTACAGTTTAAACCAGATTATTAAAACCACTCTCCTGTACTTTGAACATAGCCTATGTCTTGGATAGAATTGTTAGAATTCCTTATATTACTTTTCATTTTGCAGCATAGTTCATTGATCTGGTTTTCATACATTACAACATTTTACAATTGCTATTTTCCCAAGAAATAAATAGATTGCCTAACTTAATAGCTCTGCTGGTAAAGTGCATGAATGATGCCCTCGAGATTTAAATTAAAACCTCTCCCATATCTGTGGGATTGAGAACTCTTATTATATAGGGCATTGTTCATGGAAATATCATATTGTAATTTTAGAGATGTCTAATAGAAAAATTAATCACTAAAGTAGTTCTACTTGGTGCAGTTTTATCATTTTAAAAAGATTAAAGCTAATCAGGGTACTGTTTGCTTTAATTAAGCTTTAAGTCACAAATAAAACAAGTAATCAGCTATCCTGGGACAATTGAATTAGTTCCCTGTTCTTATTTCACTCGATTATAGTAAAGCTGTTTTTTCCTCCTCATTTCAAGTTACTGATTTCTTTCTTCCTTCAATTTGAACATTTGGTCTGTTCACATCACTCAGACTAACCATTTTTATTTTTTTGATGGTAAAAGCAGTGTGAGCTTTTTATTTCACACAATGATAGTTTTTCCAGAACATATTTTTGTTGCATCAAAAATGAATCATTTCTGGCTGATTCATGAATTTATCAAACCTTTCAGCTTTAAGGGAGTTTATAGATTATCTAGTTCTGGATGGCCAGTACCAGGTACACGTGACCCTTCTTCTTTTTCCCATGTCTGTGACAGACATTTTTAATTGATCAAAGGTTTATTTTCTACTGGGCCCTCAGCAACCTTCTCCAAATACTTCTCCACACATTTCCCTCCCCCCCCCCCAGTCAAGTTAGAACAGATATGTGAGTTGCAACCTGTAGTCTAATCCAGTTATTTTACAGAGGGGTAACCAGGGGTGGCAGAGGGTCCCATTCATAGCAGAAACTCTTACCCAGGTCACCAAGTTCGTCATAATAGAGTCAGACCAAGAGCCCACAGTCTCAATCCTTTGACATTTTTCTTGGTTCCCTGACTTATTACACTTAAAGAAAGCCTAGTTAGTGAAATTCCTATAAATTCTGTTCAAGAAAATAGTGAAATGAAAATATTGAAAATTAAACATGCTAAGGTATTCTAGAACTTTCGTAAAATGTTAATCTATTTAAGAAAGAATAATATGCCACTAGAGTCATAGCTTCAGAATAATAATTGAATCAAATCTCTGGCTCTTTTTCCAACCAGTAATTTTCAGGCTCAGCTGATTATCAGAATCATCAGGTGTGCTTTTAAAAAACATTTCTGGATCTTCCACATCATATATTCTTATTGAGAATGTCTGTGGAGGGCCCAGGAATGTGTGTGTGAATGTGTGCGTGTAGAGGTGTGTGTATGTATTTAGCAGAGCTCCCCAAGTGATTCCAATGATGAGCCAGCAGCCAACATTACAACCATTTATAGGAAGGACTTGATAATTATGCAGAAGCAAATTATGGGTATACTTTATAATAGTCTAACGTAAAGACAAAATCATGTGCCTAGACATTTCTGTTTATATTTTTGTTTTTAATCTTAACAAACTTATACCAAAGGACGTCATAGTAGAATTTTCTGTTAATTTATCCCAGCATTCATGTTCAGAGCTGCAAAAAAATTTACCTGTTTTTTGGGATTTGGTGGAGATGTCCAAATTCTTGCCAGTCATTAAAAGTAGAAAGAATTTTAAAATAGTTGCAATTTATTTGTGCTAACTTTGCCCTAGCTGGCCCTAAATTCTTTACACATGTTATCTCAGTTAATTGTCAAAATTGCCCTCACTTTACTGATTAGGAGGGTAAATAAAATTGCCTAAAGTTAAACTGGGGAGAGGCAGAGAATATTAAAATCCAGGTCTGCCCATTTATAAAAGGCCAGCTCCCATAACATCATGCTTCCTCTTCTGAGCCCTGGCCCTATTTCCTAACTCAGTTAAGTGAAGGCAGAGTGCAGTAGGAAATGAATCTTGAAGAATCAGGAGGTGAGGTTAGGCTCTGCTCTCTTCCGTGTGACCTTTACTCAGCAAGTTTTGTGAGCTCTAGCAGCCGTTTCTCACATCTATAAAGTGAGGGGATGGCTATGTGAGTTTTGAGGTCTTTTCCATGTTATAGTTTCTGAGTTGAAAAAGTAACATGTGGGGTCCTTTTTCCCTTTATTGAGTTTAATAGTCTAAATGAAAGTTATTTGTAAAATCTGAGTCTCACACTGAGTTTTAAATACGCCTCATAAAGATGACCAGGAATAGTAAGGCTGTCAGATGGTACTTTAAGGTTTTTCTAAATGCTTTTTAGATAATGATTTAAGAAGTCCTCAGGGATTCGATTGAGCGCAAAGGACTGCTGAATGTTTAAGTAGTTACCCCAGAATGTTTTGAAATAGCAGAAAAATCTCATTCTGGCAGTGTGACACTTCCCGTTTCTGTTGAATCCATTTTAGCATGCTGTTATAGGAGGATTTGATAAAATATGCTGAAGCAAATCCAGGGGTGTTTTATAGCATTCTTATGCTTCCTAAAGAGACAAAGAATTTTAAGCACATAAATTTATTAACCTGGAGCCTTCTTTCATGTTACATGTTTGCATTGAGCTTTTGTGTGAGACGACCCATCATTGGGTGTTAGCCTTCTGAGAAAACTACAAAAATGTAGGAATGAAAAGAAGCAATTGCTTTGTGCCTGGAGTAAGCTGGATATGATGCTATTGATAATTTTCAGTGTGGTTTGTGCTCCATTTTTATTTTGCTTTTCGGTTTTCACAGCCTGCCTACCAAGATCCTAAAGAGCTTGCCATTGGATCATAAAATTATTTATGTTCTAATGGGATTCCCTACTCATGAAACCCATTTCCCATCACGCTTGTCAAGAAAGGAGTAGGCCACCTGCAAAGTTAAAATGTGATTGTGCAGATGAAAACAAGGGAATATTTTTGCCTTGGAGTTTTGAATCAATTTGAACAAAACACACAAGAGTCAGACCATAATCAAAATACTGGCTTCATAACTGACAAAGCAGGATTGAAAGCATGGCTAAGGGGGTTTTCTGCTCTTTCTCCCCAGTGTCCTGACCTTCTACATAGCAGCAGGTGCAGGGTGAATGGTAGGGAGATGACGAGTGTTTAGAAATGGGAGAAGAGCTGGAGAGGAGGCTGGGTTCACATTCGAAGGGCTTTGAGGCCAACAGAGGGGGTATGTGTATTTATGTACATTAATAAGAATATTGAGGTGCATTTATAGATTTCCAAAAACTAAAGTCATATGATGAATGTCAAGAATATGCTTTCATTGGTCTTTAAGGAAATTGCCAGAAGGTAGAAAGTGGATCAGGGATAGCAAATAAGTTTGATCTAACATACCAAGTCCAGTCGATGAGCAGTGGTCGCGGCTGCTTGAGAAGGTTGTGTTGAGAGGAGTCTGCCATGTCTGCCATGGAAAAGATGTGGCAGGTCGTAGGCTACGTACTGACTGTATGCACTGTGACAGTGCTCATCCGGATCGTTCCTCCACATGTCACTGCCTGTGACTAACAGCCCTTTGACTGCTAGCATTAAAGTTCTTTGATTTTATTTTTAGGCCTCAGTATGGTGGCAAGTTCTGTCCAGGTTCTAGCCGTATTTATCAGCTGTGCAATATTAACCCCTGTAATGAAAACAGCTTGGACTTTCGAGCCCAGCAGTGCGCAGAATACAACAGCAAACCTTTCCGCGGATGGTTCTACCAGTGGAAGCCCTACACGGAAGTGGAAGGTAAGTTGGTAAATATGTCTCTCAACACAGAAGGACTTAACTGCCTACATAAAAAGTTATGATCCCAGACCCATCCTGGCCCATTTTTAAAATCAGTTCCATAGGTTTTGTTTATTTTTCCACACTTGTTTTTTTCACGACACTCCTTGTCTCCCACATCTGTAAGCCAAAGTGTTCATGTGTTTGGAATGCACTTATATTTCTAAACTTACCTTTGACATTTCGGCAGTTAAGTCTCCCAGGAATGTTAATTGAAATTGGTATGAATTAAGCAGACCAAAAACTCATGAAACCATATATACCCCATAGAGACACCGTACTCAGTAACTGACATGTTAGATGATTACAAGAATGGGAAGGCCTCTTTGCAGAATGTGCACACACACACACACGCACGCACGCACGCACACATTTACATACACACACACCCCATACCCATGAGTAAAATATGTCTGCATACTAAGTTGTCAGTACTAATTATAACAAAATAATGGTTTGTATTTTACTTTTAATTTGTTTTACTTTGGTTAAGCATCAAAACATTTTAGTCATAATATACAAATTTGAAGTACTTTCTATTACCTGTGCAGAATAAGCTGCCATATTCTTCTTGTTTTCTTTCCGTTAATTCCATTCACTCACTTTATCAAAACTCCTCCATACTCTTGAAAATGGATAACTGTGAATTCCAAGTACAAATGTGTAAAATAGAGACGAAATTTAATGACAGTTCATGAGAAATAAGACTCAGGGCTGTTCCTGTGCAAAAACAATGCACCTATGTTATCAATAATCACAGAGGAGCTGATGTAATTAGAGGCAT
This sequence comes from Eonycteris spelaea, assembly GCA_003508835.1. Taxonomy (NCBI): domain Eukaryota; kingdom Metazoa; phylum Chordata; class Mammalia; order Chiroptera; family Pteropodidae; genus Eonycteris; species Eonycteris spelaea. The sequence goes on along the minus strand of PUFA01000026.1, from coordinate 8,129,448 downwards.
CATTATAACAGGCGGGGTCTCAGGTCAAAGAAGATGATAGTGCAGCTTTGCTCGGCACCAGACCAACCACTGCAGGAGCATCGATCTGCTTCTAGATTATGAATACCCAAAACACAGATCAAGACGCCACAAAAATTCTAAAATCTGTGTCTTAGGTGGAAACAGTGAGGGATCTATATAGATATTTCCTATAGAAATGAAATTAGTTACCTGCAAAAATTCAAAGAGCTATTGAATAGAAGAGATATTTATATTTCTTTGGAGTTGCTGCAGTGAATACAGTTAATTCAAGGGCTAAGAACTTCCTAGCCATGTCTCCTCCTCAGAGAGAACCTTCCTTGCCGGCCTATCCAAAATATCCTTTTTCCATATGTTCCTTTGAACCCTTAACCTGCTTTATTCTTCATAGCTCTTATCAGCACATGAATTTGTATTATATAGTCACTTATTTATTACCTTTCTCGCCACTGGAATTTAGGTTCCACAGGGACAAAACCTTTGTCCATTTTGAGTATGCTTGTATCTCTAATACCTAAGAACAACACTTAGACATATTTATACTTTAAAAGGAATAAATATCCATAATGGAAGTATGTCCTTTATGAGTTGTAAGCTCTCCATCACTTGGGGCATTCTATCAGGAACTGAGTAGCTACCTACAAAGGATACTAGACAACAGGATCAGTGGACAGTTTGATAGAATCACTGCAGTTGCTTTCGCTTCTCACATTTAAAGATTTATTCTCTCTTGGTTGTACTCTCCCATAATTCCATGTTTTGTATCTCTGGTTCTTTCTCCAAGACACTGTTATCCTTCCTTTCACTTCTTTTGTTCTTTGCCTTGTCTTCTTGGATATTCTTTGGCCTTTCCCACATTACATCTTTCAAAGATAGTGTTTGTGGAATCTATTCATAGATCATTATCTTTTAAATAGATTCTGTATTGAATATATAAGGGGACAGTTAAGCCAATCAGTTTTGTAACTTGCAAAATGTTTTTGGTTTTGAAGTTCTTTCACTAATTTTTTTGGAGTTTGTACTAAGTCTAGAGGCTGCCATTTCATTCACTGACTCACCAGATGTTTGCTGAGCATAGAGTGCATGGGAGACACCTTGCTAGATACAGAGAAAACTACATCAAATCAAACAGAGAGCCCGACTTTCAGATCTCACATCCTAGTGGAGAGAGGCAGAAAAACGAAAGCCTCCTCTTCCTTCCCTCTTCTCCATTTGGTGCTTACTTAAAATTGGAAAAGACTGACGATGACTTCAAGGTTTTGTGACTTCATGCAGCTCGAGAAGAGCAAGGGATGACTTCTTCATAAACATAGACTGTCTTTGTCTTACAGTAGTCAGCTTTTTTTTCTTCTGTGTTTCTGATGGACTAGTTAATAACTTGCCTGGGGACCTATGCTGGAAAATTGGAACTTTCTAGAACTTGTTAATTCCTGGAAATGAAGGAGAAAAGAGATAGCATATATGTCTTCCAGCTCCCTAATCTCATGTGTAAAAATTAGCAGGTGTTAAATAAAGCTATTTAATTTTCTTTTTTTATTTCTGGGTGAGAGAGAAAAATTAATCCATCCACACTTCTGCATATTTGGAACATAATAATTAAACCTCTCGCCTTTGGCTTTGTCTTTTGAGAGGTTTCATGAAGCACAACTGCAAACTATTTACACTTTTGCTATGAGACTTAACAGGGCTACCACACAGCATGGCCTATTCAGTATCATGTGAGAAATGCCACTTGGAGTTCCTGGCCTAGACGAACTCTTTTTACTTGAGAAATTAGCATAACTTCCTTCTGATAACAAATGCTCTATAAATACACTACTATTCCCCTTTTGCTTGTGATACCAGAAACTTCTTGGAAACTTAATGATCAATAAAGGTTATATTTTTTAGGTTTAGTTTTTTTGCATCTTCTTCCTTTTCATGATATGATTCTTCTCTGTATGTTTTACAAACATTATATACCACTTACCTTTTTTTTCAAAATGCCTAAATTTTTTCCTCTTAACAGATTGAATAAATATCTAAAGTAATCTCGTCCTAAACACAGATTGGCAAACTATGGCCCATGGGCCAAATCTGACTTGCTTTTTTAAAATAAAGTTTTATTGGAACTTTTTTTTTAAGTTTATTGGGGTAATATTGGTTAATATATATTATATAATTTTCAGGTGTACATTATAATTTGAGATCAATATATTCTATTGTGTTTATCAGAACTTTAAATAGTCCTTCATTTATATATCATCACTGGCAGATCATAGGGCCTATGAAGCCTCAAATTTTACTGTTCAAGGAAGGTAACTACATAACCCACTGATATATGTATCATCGCTATTACCGAGGATTAGAAAATTGAAATTCTACGTATTAATGTTAAGTCAGTTTTATGCGAGTTGCTAAATGACATTCATAATTTAAAAGCCACATTCATATGTATTCATGCACGCACATGCACCAACACACACCCATACATAAAACCACACACATTTTTCGCTTTGATCACGATAGCACTCTAAATAAATCTAATTCATCCTTACGATAGTCATGTCATTTTCCTATGATTTCCTCTTGACCATGTCGTCTCTTGATCTCTTTGCTTCTAGAGGAAGATCGATGTAGACTGTACTGCAAGGCTGAGAACTTTGAATTTTTTTTTGCCATGTCCGGCAAGGTGAAAGACGGAACTCCTTGCTCCCCAAACAAAAATGACGTTTGTATTGATGGGATTTGTGAAGTAAGAGAACCTTTCCGCTTTGGGATGTCTGATCATGTCTGTGTTTCCTCGTGTTAAATGCCTGTGGTGAGAAGTGTTGCGAGAACTGCTCTACCTGGAGAAAAGCAGGCCGCATAGGGGGAACAGGGCAACAGTTTCAAACTGGACGTGAGCGCTGTCTCCAAATTCCCCACCGGCTTTCTGCATGACCCCTGACCAATTTTTTGTTTCTCTTTTACTCCATTTCCACGTATATTGAATGGAGGTTATATACTCTACTTTACATAGTGGATGCAAAAGTTGAGAATGTAAATAATAGTAAACTTTTACCCAGTGTTTAAGTACATCCACTATGTAATTAGAACCTCACAAATGTATTTCGTTATAGAACTATTTATTTTTCTTTTTGGATGTCTACTTTTTCAATTGTGAGCATTCTGATCTTTTAGCGGTGTGTATGTGTGTGTTGTCTAACATTTTTAAGTTTAAGTGAGCTAGTCTGAATAAGCTCACTTGTCTTTAGTAGCAGTGGTGACTTGTTATTCCAGTTTTACAGATGAAGGGTCTAAGCTGTAGATAAGGTAAACTTGCCTAGTACTGAATGTATCTACTTTTGACAGGGGAAGGAATCGAACCTCTAGTCAGTCACACTTGAGGCTGTGCTTTTAACAGTAAAGCTGAACCTGTTTCCCAATGTTCTGTAAATACAGAAAACCATGGACCTCTTAGTTATTTTTAGCCACTGGCTTCTCTGATCTTTGGTTTTCTCACTTTTTTCCTTTCTGTCACAGCCAGTGGGATGTGATCATGAACTCGGCTCTAAAGCAGTTTTTGATGCATGTGGTGTTTGCAAAGGTGATAATTCAACCTGCAAATTTTATAAAGGCCTGTACCTCAACCAGCACAAAGCAAAATGGTAAGAGCTGCTGCTGTGGCATCGCTGTCCCTGGGGTGGGGGTGGGGGGTACACCCTCTGCTGCTGAACAAGTTCGAGTCATGCTACATATGGTCAAGCCTTTTATTGGCTCACCTGACACATGATGGCTTTTGATGCTACTGCTAGGGAAGATAGTTTTTTTTTTTTTTTTAAGTGTGAAGAGTTTTATCATTATGTGCATCTCAGGTGTTAAACAAATGCCTTCCTACTTTTCAGTGTCAATATGCTGATCAGGCTGTCATGTGCCCCGTGTGCATTTTAGACAAAGAACTTACGATGAAACTTTGATGATCCACACTCACGTTAGATGACTATTTGAAGCAATTATGTAAACACATTGAGTAAGATGAAACTTTGAGCCCTATTCTCTGAATATCACTACTGAGTATACATGCTTCGAAGTTTCCTCTAGGTAGATTAAAAATTCAAAACATTTTTGAGTTTTGTGGCCTTAAAGAGTGTCTTCTGTCTTTACTTGAGAAAGGCACATACATTTCTTTCTCTAGGGTTCCCACCACTTGAAAAATGAAATAATTGATCACTTTCACTTCTTAAGCATAGAAATGAAAGTCAGTTAATGATTCAAATATCTCTGCTCTACAAAAATGGCCACAACATGTCTCTGAGCATTTCTTGTCACCTTCAATGGAAAACAGGAATGTTCTATTTTTTCCACTTAGAATATTATCCAGTAGTCATCATTCCAGCGGGGGCCCGAAGCATTGAGATCCAGGAACTACAGATATCCTCCAGTTATCTCGCAGTCCGAAGCCTTCATCAAAAGTACTACCTAACAGGGGGCTGGAGCATCGACTGGCCTGGGGAGTTCCCCTTCGCAGGGACCGTGTTCGAGTACCAGCGTGCCTTTAACCGCCCGGAACGTCTGTATGCGCCAGGACCCACAAACGAGACGCTGGTCTTTGAAGTAAGCCCTTGCTGTTCTTTCCATCCTCACTGCCTCTCGCTCAATGTATAATGTTGACCCCAGTTTGAGCTAGCTTAAAGAACTCCAGTCTTTCTAGTTCATTTGTTTCCTGATGGCTAAATCTCAAAGTGCGAAAGACAGCAAATCCATCGGGGGAAGAGGGCAGGGATCCGATGGGTCTCCAAGAGAATGCGTTGACTTTCACATTTAAATGCTGACTTTTCACTGTTACACACTTGTCTGTGCTGAATGCTAAGGAATAACACTCATTGTTCCAGCTTGTCTGTGTCTGCCGTTTAGGACAGTTCACGGTAGCTATTTACCACATAGGTCGACTGGCCCAGGGGGCAGAGTGACATAGTAGAAAGGACATTTGCTTGAATGTCAAACAAATTTTAATCATAGCAAACCACCTTTTGTAGGTTGTCATTTTCTTAGACGTAAGAAAAAAAATCAATGGGTAATAATGATAATAAAAATAGCCGGCATATCTGCAAATGCTTCAGCAAGACTATCATCTTTGGGACTCGTAATGTCTACAGTTTTGTAAATGGGGCTGATCGCTCGCTTTCAGAGGCGGATGCTTTGTGTCAGGTTGTGTGGAAGGCACACTGGCTCCCGCTTGCTGAGGACTTACATAACCCTGCGCTCATGTTAGTCGTTCTGAGCTTCAGTTTCTTACCCACAAAAATTGGGATGGAAAACCCACCTCACTGACGTGCCAGAAGGATAAGCAATGAAGTGTGACTAAAGCCTAAAAGGTTCGCCGCCCTCACACAGCTGGAGAAAAAGCAGAGCTGGACTGCAGTCCAGAGCTCCCCCATCCAGCAGTCTGGTGTCCGCGCTCAGTCCAGTCTTACTGCTCTGCTCAACTAAAGGAAACAGAAGCTTAACTTGATAATAATAAGTATCGTTGTTAAAGTCACCAGCCTTAAACATTTACTAAGGAAAATGAGTAGAAGACAGTTAAAAAAAATGAAGCCCCTTGTAACTTTGGATTCTGAATCAGATATTGTATATGTCGTATGGTCCAAGAGTAGAGACTCTTAATTAGCTATAGACTTGGTCAAGTTTCTTAACCTCTGTATCACTTAATGTCCACATTTGAAAAATGACCAAAAAATTGTAGCTAACTATTAGGACTATTGTAGATAATTTAAGATAAGTGCAGTGCTTACAGAGTACTTGGCATATAATGTTTGTAACCATGATCTTCATTTTGCCTCCTGAGTGTGCATGTGTTTTAAAATCTAAACCTCAGACTATGGTTAGCAAGCTGGTGACCATAAGCCAAATCCAGATCCCAGATCTGTATTATATTAAAACAAAATGGACCAATGCTTTAATATAAGGTGATTTCTTATAAACATATAGATTTTTGACATCTCTTAAGAAAAAAGAACTTTGGCCCCAGTGGGTACAGTATTTGAGTTGGCAGCCTTGGTCCAAGATCTTGACTATTAGTTAACTTCCCACTATTTTGTGAACTTGAGATACTGGGTCCTATCACCTCTATCTATGTAATAGAAGGTCCCTCAGAGATTTCACAACACTAACTCAGAGAGAAGCTGTCATTACAAAATAGTCTTCCAACTTTCTCAGGTCTTTCAGAGGATGTGCAGGAGCCCCAAATCAAACTGGACTTGATTTAAGGTGGTTGGAGCTCAACAATGAAACCAGCCCGTGAAGCTCTACTTTAAGTAGACCTAAAGCACAAGAATTGAACTCTCTGATTAAAGATTTCTAGACTTTTTTCAAACCCCTGGGGTTTTGTTTTGTTTTGTTTTGTTTGTTTGTTTGTTTTTAGATATATATGTTCAATTTATTTTCTTTTAGTCACATAAGCAGCAAACATCGTTTTCTTTAGAAGAGTTGTATTTTCTTTAGGGAGGTATACGTAGCTTGCAAGGTATCCATTTTAGAGCAACATGGCTTCATAAATTTTGCCAAGAGGACTTTTATCCACTCTAAGCAAATTATACAAACCAAGTTCTGTGGCTGAAAAATAATGTAGATTAGGAAGTGGGGCAAGGTGCTTCTCATGGCTTCTGCCATGGGCAGTCAGAACAAAGTGTAAATCATTCCTCATGAGAAATATGTGTTTTATTCCTCCTGACAAGCAACCATTTTTTTCTTTCTTTCTCCAGTTTTGTTCATAAACACAAAGCTATTCCAGTAGGCTGTTCACAGTCCTGTTTGTAATTTAAGGTTTGCTGTTAAACATATATTATCTGCAGGAAAACCACAACAAAGAGTAAGACAAGAAATGATGGAAAACGCAAAGCAGAATAACAGAGTTCCTTCTTGCTTTCATCTTTAGAACCTGAACTATTCCCTGGCACTGTCTGTGTTGATCAGATTAACCAGATAATTGACACATTGTCACTGAACATTGTACCAGCCTCAAGCTGTGAATTTTTATTTGTGCTTTGCTTAATCTAAGCATAGCTCCATATCTCATTCATCTATATTATTTAGCCCTGACTAAAACTAAATCTTTGCAATGTTCACCAGGTCAAAAGTTTTCCTGATGTTTCTGAGCTATTTTTGAGAAAGGGGATGGCCTCAGTTGGTGATGGAGTTCTCCCAAATTGGTCAGGTTCATCAATCTGTCTCCTTGCAAATACAGACAGCTCCTTGTGGGGAAAAGACAATTAAAATGGAAGGAGGAAATATTAGATAGATCTAAATAAAATTATAAGAACATAAAGTCTTCCTGAGATTCAATTGGCTATGTATAATATAATTTTTAAATAATTTTTACTATTATAGAAATAACCATAATAATATCGCTGGTTATACAAAATCAGTTTCATTACAATGGAGAGGGGTCACATTTTTTAACTCTTGTTTTATGAAGTCTCACTTTATGTGCTCATTCTACTTACAGAATTAATGAAAGCTTAAATTAATGTCCTAGGAATGTGACCTCTCTGAAAGCAATCTAGAGGGACACGCATGTGATTAATTGGACATGAATTACTTGTATTTCTATAGGAGTTATGGTTTTATTCAAAACTTACAAATATGTTAGGAACTGAAAAAAAGTCAAATCCAGTAACTTAGTATTTCTGTTTTATCTTTTAAAAATATTGGAGTTAATGACTGTAATATTTCAAGTATACTTTATTCTTTTCGGGAGAACATCATTAAATCTTAGGTCAGTTTTTTTTTTTCTATGTGCTTAGACCTCTCCTAAATCAATAGAACACAGTGATTTTATAAAATTAAAATCACAATAAGCAATAGATTACATTTTTCCCAGACTAGACTCTATATCAGCATCAAGTAATCCATGGCTATATTCTTTAAAGGAAGTTAAATAAAGTTCATATGCCTTTCCATTCAACTACGAGTTGAACCAAAATGAATACTTTTGGAGCCAAAAATATGTTCACTCCAATATAAAAATGTTGAATGTGTTTTACAATCCTGTGGGATGCTGAAATCAAAGTGTGGGAACCTACCAAAATGAAAAATGCTGTTGCATCCACAGAAGGCATAAGTCTGTGAGAGAAAGCACTTTCTCTCGTGGCCACTTAAAATTTCTGCATGTTCACTAAGTTCTCATTATAGCAGAAAGTTCAGCAGAAGGACATGTTTGCCAAGCACACGAGGACGGCATTGTGAGGCTGATGTCCCTCTTTGCGCCACATTTGTAGCCGTTAGTCAGACCCTTCCGAGTCTTAGCTAGTTCCCATTCTTAGGCACCTTGGTATGTATTGATTTAGGTCACTATCTTCAAAGCACTTTTCCTCTGCTCACTTCCTCTTGATATCTGGAAAAAAAAATTGTTGGGTGTCCATTAATACCCTGCCTTGTACTAGACAGTTGAGGTATACAAATGGTTAAGACATAAATCATGTCAACAAAACATCATTCATGTCTTTAAAGACTGTAAAGAATGGGTTTTGGTATGTGGATCCCATTCTTTCTGGAAGCAACATGGGCTAGAAACGGAGCTTCTGTATAGATATTTGGTGATGTGGGTTACTGTACTACTCTCTCTGTCACTTTGCATGAGTCACTTAAACTATATGGGTCTCAATTTTCTCATTTGGGAAATGATTTCCCTAATCTACTGTCTCCCACTATATCTGACAGCACTGTCCTTAAGCACCGTAATAGCACCTGAAACCCTATATTAGCAGAAAGATGATTTACTCGTCTTTGTAGCTTCCACAGCTGGCATAGAACCTGCAGGACTGTAGATGCGCAAAAAAACACTTATTGGATGAATGACACCAAAGATAAAATTCATTTAAAAGGTAGAATGTTCTTTTCAAGTTTAAAAATTATAAATAAATTAAATAAGTGATAAATAAATAAATGAAAGGAAAGTTTTTCAGACCAAAGTCAGGAGTGACAGGCCAAGGCCAGCTTCTCCTTCCCCTGTTTCTTTCCTTCTGTCCCAAACCACAGTTGTAATCTCAAGTTCTCTGGAAGGCCTAGACTTGTGCTGCACACATTTTAAAAACCAATGGATTTCATCATCTTTCAGGACTAGTCTTAGAACTGCGTAAGTTTAAAGTTGAGGGCAGTGAATTGCATTTAAAATATTGAAATTCGATCTCCTAAATTGCATTTGAGGAATCAGTGTGCTCCCTAACATGCTTGCCTTTCCTGAAGTGAATAATTTACACATAAGAAGTTGCTGACCAGTTATTTCACAGTAGACCTACCTTAATCTGGGAGAGAAGCAACTTGTCCCCCAGGCTGGGGGATTTCCCAGGTTTTTTCACTTAATTCTGAGCATTTTCTAGTATAAGGCATGATGATGCAATCCTGGGAATAATTGACTTCTGTCAGTTAACCCCAAGAAAAAAGTACATGGCCTGACACCAAATAAAAGTGTCTTCTACCTCTGGTTATTTTTCTATGTCAAAGCTTTATAGAATGTCTTCATAGGGAAGCTCAGTTTAAATGGAAAACAGACCTTTTATCGCCGAGTAACATGCCCACCCAATTATAAAATGCAGTCTCTGTTACAAACATCCATTCTCCTTGGAACGTTGACTCTATGTTTCAACGTTTGCAACAGGTGGATATCAATTTAAACAGTGCCGGCCCCACTGATTTCCTCGGTGGCCAAGGGAAATTCATAAGGATAATCAAGGATTTATATGATTGTCGCCTTAGGTCTTAAATATTTTAGGCATTATTAAATTCCATCAATCAAACTTTATATTTTGAACTACACATATGTATGTAAATGAGTTGGAGAAAAGGAGCTAATTTTTATGACCCTGTATTATATTTCTGCATTGTCCAGGGAAAAACTACTCAAACACACACACACACACACACACACACACCCCAGCACCAAAGGAAATCAATATTGATTTGGCAATCACACACATTCTGAGGTCACTACAGATACAGCTATTATAAACTAAATAATTTCCACATATTTCTTTTATTCAACTCATTCTGTATAACATAAATCTGGAATAAAGTCTAAGGAATTTCTCATTGAACTAGTGCACTTATCAGTCATCTGAAAGATTTAAAAGTGAGTTTTTATTTCAATAGTCTTTAGGATATTATGTATAGACCACCACATCATTTATTTTATTGGATCTGGGAAGACCAAGAAAAACTAGATCTGTTACTTCCACATCCCATATAGCTAAACTGAGTGTGTGTGTGTGTGTGTGTGTGTGTGTGTGTGTGTGTGTGTGTGGTATAAGGAATTAAACTTCTAAGTGGTAGAAATGTGAAAACTGAAGATCAGAGTTGAAATCTATACATGCCTTTGTTGAAAATAATGATTTGATCTGAAGTCATATTTGTATGCCGGGCTTTTGAATGTGGCTGAAAACTTGATTTTTTCCATTTTCAGACTGTGGTATAGGTTTTTAAGGTCACTGACTTTCTTCTTTGTTTAAGCATGGTACAAAAAGCCTGCTTAATGTACATTTTTAGGAGACCTTGGCAATAATAGTTAAAACCACAGAAATTCTTTTTTTTTCATTAGTTAGGTGTCCACTTAGATTTGACACATTCTGTAGAAGTGACTGAAGATGAGTTTTGCTAGCCAATGCCCTCTCTCCTCTCTCCCCACTCCCCATTTCTTCTCCCATACTCTCCCTCTCCTACTTCCTCTCTCCCTCATTCTCCCTTTGTCTCTGTTTTTCTCTCTGTCTCTCTATACACACAACAATGACGAGTTACATTCTATATCAAACTGTCATGCAGTTGGAAGGTAGGTGAAGAAATTCATCATGAGTGTTTCATTATAAAGTAACTTCATCTCTGTCTGATTAACAGTGATTCAGGATGACATGATAATACAGGTTGCTATTCTAAGGCTGAAATATGATCACCTGTGTTTTTACAGCATTCCTTTTTTTTTTTTTTTTAGTCTTACAAATAAAAGCTCTCCTTCATGCAAGAATTTTTTTTTCTCTCCGTTATGTGACAGAAGGGGGTGTTTAACTCTTTTAAACCCCATTCCCAATTAATAGTGTTCCAAGGGAGAATCGTAAAGCTGAAAAAGACAGCAGCCTTTGTAATGACAGTAAGTGAGAAATAGGTTAACCACAGGCTAGTTTCAAGGCAGAAAAAGACATCTAAAGAAAATTACTATAATAAACAACTTCCTCTGCTCTTTGGCAAAGGGAGATGATGGAGTGGCAGGGGACCAGGTGGACAGGCACATTGATCAGTGAGATGACAGTGTGTGAGCACCACTGACAGAGTATTACCTTCTCATCTAGCTCCTTCCTTGTGACCCTGCTGTCTGAATTCTCCCCAAGGGAAAGGAGCTGAAATGAATAAAGATGTGGCTCGAGATAAAATCAGTCCAAGGTAAAGGTGATTAGCAGAGCAGCATGGCCCGAGTGAAGACGCAAAGCATGAGCGAGGCAAAGACATAATGGAGGATTAATTCAGAACAGATGATATAAAACACGGACTCCAGAGGACAATTCAGAGGTGCTTTGGCAATGCCACGTCATTTGTCTAGAGGAGTGCCCTTTGTTATTTGAAGTGCAGGCCTCGGTTAATTCATGGCGAATACTTCTATGACGGGTGGGAGAACAATATTTCTCTTCACTAAACTCTGAGGAATGTTGATGAGTTGAATTAGAACTGTAGTTGAGGTTCAGTGTGTCAACCTGCACCTTTGAAGCTGCCTCACAGATGCGTTTCCAAGTCCCCATCAGCGTCTTTGTGTTGCTGTCTCTTGTCAAATCCAACTCACTCACACATAATAGCAACGATGATACCCGGTCATGTTCTTCAAGCTTTGAAGCAAACAAGAGGAAGGCAAAGACAACTGGCTGACTTTTCACATCACGGGGGCTTCCAAAAATCACAAGGACTTACGAAAACGTGAATCCTCCCCTAGCACCGCGGGACTGTCTCTAACAGATCATTAGTCCACACATAATGTACGGTGCGGTTTGTGACGTATCAGGAGGGGTTGATCTATAAAGTGTGTTTCAGTTGTTAAAACAGTGGTTAAATAACGTATCTGAATAAATGCAAGGGGAAATGGATTGAAGAGATTAAAAGTCATGGATATTAGCATGTTCAAGAAATAAAATGTGTCTATAGCCATGCCACCCTGAACAAGCCCAATCCCATCTGATCGTGGAAGATAAGCAGGGTCAGGCCTGGGTGGTACTTGGATGGGAGACCACCTAAAAAGACCAGGTGCCGTAGGTGTAAAAAATAAAAAATAAGGAATTGTAAGCTGACAAGGTCCTTGCAATCTGTGAGGTCAACCAAGGGTTGCCTCGCCTAAAAAAAAAATGTTCAGGTTTGAACCCAGGGACAATGTAAATGGTATAGTATGCTCTTGAATCCCAGTGTGATAATATTTTTTCAACAGTGGGTACAGTTTTTAGAATTTTAAATTCGAATTCTATACATTATTTTCATAGCTGGGGAGCAGTGTCACTAGAGTTAAGACGCTGAGTTTTGGAGTCAGACCCTCTGAGACTCAAGTCCCAGTGTTCTATCCACTAGCTTCATGATCCTGTGTTTATTCATCTATAGTGCTGAGATGGTAATAGCACTGTACCTTCTTCATAATGTTATCGACTTTAAATGAGTTGACACATCTGCGGTACTTTGCCTGGCCTACTGTAAGTACTTCTATTATTATTCCGTAAGAGATCAAATACGTTATTGAAGACAAGAAACAAGCTTTCTAGCATGCATTAAATAAAAAAAAAACAGGCTTTCAAGCCTATCCATAACTTTGATTTCCATGGAGAATTAGGACAACTGCCTTAAAAAAAAAAAGGCTTTAAATTATGAAACAAATGCAAAGCCGGTTGAAGGTGTTTATAGTTTTAATATTAAACATAAAAAGTGGGAGCAAAAGAAACCTTGTTTACTCAAGATTGCTCAGTAGTTCTTTATGTTGACTTCGTGTGCTCGCAGCGGAAGCTGCATCCTCCTCCTGCAGAGGGTGGTTGGTAGAGTCCAACCCCGTCTGTGGTTTTCCAGCTTAAGAAGCTGTAAATTTTATAACTCTGCACCCTGCGGTCAAAGCTGCTGAGTGTTGTGTCTGAAGTCAGGTGGTTCGTGTGTTAAAGGTAGACATTAAACAGCTCCACCGAGGACCTGGAAGCGCTTAAGGGGGTTGCTTGCCAGCTGTAAATTAGAGACCCAATGCCAGTTGGCTGGAAAACTCTCTGGACAAAGTCCAGTTAAGTAGACTGACTCACTGGCGGTCTTTCCAAATGTGTGTGTTTAACAGTGCGGCCGTCACGCAGCGTGGGGTGGTTCGGAGACAGTGTTATTGTGATGTTGCACCATGAGGAACGTCAGGGGGGGTGACATGGCATTCCCGTGACCTGCGGGGGATTTGTGCTCTCCACTATTGCCGAGAAAAGTTATTGACTTCCCTTTAGAGGCCACTGGAAAGGTTTTAAAATAGACGTGAGTGATGGAAATTATTTTCAAATTACGTATTATCCCAGATGTGTTCCTCGGTGTTCACAGAGACAGTTAGAATCTTAGCTACGTGGTTATCATCCCGAGGTCCTCTTGCTTCCCAGATTCTGCTGGGACCGGTCTGTGGCCATGATGATGGTCCTGGTCACACTGAGATACGGAGGTATAAATAAGCCCCTCAAATTAGGGGCTATGGCCTCCATCTTGGAAGAATGGGCAAAGCCGTCGTTAGACCACAGGGTTATTTGGAATTTGGGAAGTTTTAAATTGTGCCTTAAAACTGATTCAGGTGAGCAGCCCTCCATGTTATGGTGGACAGAGCCAGCTTCATGGGTGTGGAACCCGCAGAGCTGCCCAGGACCTCGTGCACAGAAGCGCCTGACGGTTGGCTTAATGCTCTGCTGTCACCAACTTGAAATTCTTTATAATTTTTTAAAACAAAGGACCTTGGATTTGCATTTTGCTCTGGGCCCCAGAAATTATGTAGCCATTCCCAAGAGTAGGATTGATTTTTTTTTTTTTAAAAAAAAGCCTAGTCCTTTTGAAAATCTCTATTCTATTAGCCAGTTTGTTTCCAAAAGAAATAGTAAAAATAGGAAAGAGAGATGACTATTGCTGTGTATTCTGTTCTTGGTCACTTTTCTCCTCAACACATGATAAAGAAAAGGGCAGAGGTATACCTTAATTATTACCGAGAAGCAAATAACATGTTATAATGGGCAAATGCTCATCTTTTATACATCGGGTCTTGGCATCTATTTGTTTAAATAATTACTGTCTTTAAGAGGCTTTTATGAGCTGTTGCTAAAATAAAGTCAGCTTTCTGCTGGTTGATACAAATATTGTCTTTCACCTACGTGATCACATACACCCTGTATGTGAACTTACATACAGCTGCACTGGACATTACAGTCAGGCCTTGAGTCATTTGATTTTATAGAATTGAAAGTCTTTTATTCACTTATGTGTTCACTGAATACATTAATACATTCAACAAATAAAATATCAACAACATGTCCTATATGCCATTGGCTATAAAACTGTAATAGTAATACAGCAATAACCATCCACTGTGTTTTATGAGTTAGTAATTTAAAGTTGCATAATCCTGTGCTCATTTACAGTAAATTGTGTAAGTTATTTCTCTTCTTGCTTTGGCTAAGTAAACTTATTAACTTGATAACATGAAATGGATTAGTTGCTGTCTTGCTATTAAATATTGTTTGCTACTTTTCTTAATTTTTGCTCAAGTGTTTTACTTTTCCAGGGATTTTATACATGTTTTTGTTTAAGCTGTGAGGGAAGGCAGATGGGAAACTTTTGAGAGGAATAGAAATCCTCAAAGAAAACTGAAGTTCTCTTGTTTTGTGGCTTTTTTTTGCTGAAATTATCCCCCAAGATACGTTATTAATTAAATGACAGCTACAAAGCTTTTGCATGTATGTGACCTCCTCCCCCAGCTGCATGACAGCATGATTTCCTTTGCAGGTTCCACGGCATTTTGTTTTTAACCTCGTAAGTAACTCACTGTTATTTTTAAGTGTGGACCTGTCTCATTCCCTCACCTCCAGAGTGCCATGACCATAGGAATCAGAAGAGATGATGGTAGCTTAGACCAGGGCGGCGGCAGCAGCCACAGACAAAGTGAGACATGATCAGATTTGAGAAACACTGAAAGTAAAGATAGCACCATTTCCTGATCGGTTAGCTATGGAGTATGAGAAAAAGAGAGGCGATCAGAGTGCCTCCAACTTTTTATTTTGGCCTGGACACTTACAAGGGTTTGGGTTGCTCTTTTTATGAGATTGAGAAGAACTGGGATGAAAATCATGAGTTCAGTGTTGGACATTGATATGCCTTTTAAATATTCCAGTATAGATGCTGAGTAGGCAGTTGAATATATGAACATGGAAGTCAGAAAATGAGTTTCATCTACAACTACACCGTGTAGCCGCTATCCACACAATTGTTCAAATTTAGATTTTAAATAAATGTAAAGTTTTGTTCTTTAATCACACCAATATACCAGTGCTCAACAGTCACACGTGGCTTGTGGCTACCATGTGGAACAACACAGGACTTTAGTGTATTATCGTCATTGTAGAAAGTTCTATCGGAAAGCACTGGTGTAGGGTTATGGATCTGGGAGTGGTCAACATGTACATTGTATATAAAAGTCACAGAAAAGTAGGTATAGATAATAAGAGAAAATGTCAAGAGGTTAGAGGTCATTTTGATATTGAATAGTTAGGAGATAAAGAGGATTCAGCAAAGGAGACTAGACATGAGGGTCAGTGAGTCAGAAAAAGAACTGAGAAAGTTCTGGTGGCAAAGAAAGGAGGAAGTGTTCAATTACATCCGGTGCTGATGATTGGTTGAGACAGACGAGGCCTGAGAACTACTGGATATAACATGATTCCCTTGAAAAAGCAGCCTCAGTGACATGGTGGGGAGAGACACACGATAGAGAAGGATTGTGGGCTTATGATGAAAGACAAGGAGATGGAGAGTAGAGACAACTCTCAGTGGGTTTTTTGCTATAAAGAGAAACAGTGAAATTGGGCATGAACTGGAGGGATATGTGGAGGTAAAATTTTTTTTCTTAAGATGAGAGATATCATTGCATATTTGGATGTTGATGGGAGTGATCCAATAGAGAAATTTCAGTGAGGCTCAAGTAAGAGAGGGCAGCTGTGTGGTGACATCCGTAAGTAGCTGAGGGAGGATGACACTGGAGCAGGAGGCACAGTCTGGACTAAGATAGGATCCAGGGCAGGGCAGCCTGGGTAACAGAAGGAGAGGAGCGTGTGGGCGCAGATGCAGAAACAGGCTTGACGGGGAGGCTGTCCAAATTCTCTCGTTAGTAGCATTGATAGTTTTTTATGGTTGGCTTTATTGAAGACCTGGTGGAAACTTGACATCTTGATTGTTTTTGTTTGTTTAGTAGTGATGACACTTTCATCTGCATAGTCTAAATTTTTTCTTAAATACATCCTGCTGTTCGCAGAAACACTTAGAAATGGTTTACAGTGAAACCACATGCCATGTATGGCTCAGGTTCTACAATCTGTCTAAAAGTTGAAAGTAGAATATATTTCAAATGCCTGTTGAAAAGGTGTTAAACCACTGTTAAATCACCAGAATATAAGTCCTTGAAATTCCAAAAACAAGGACTAATGTTATTTTTAATTTTCTTTGCATTTCCATTGGGGATCACTTTCCCCTATGGCAGTAAAAGTCAGGATTTCGTTTGAATGGGGGGAATGGGTGGTCCTAGGAAGTGGAGATACGGGAGTGGATTTCTTTCCTGTCACACTTCCACTTGAGTATGCTTTCCTTCCAAGCATGTGTGATGCAATGCCACTGCCCTTTGATATCGTCCTGCCTCAGAGCCTGAGCTCACTATAACGCTTAGGTGTTTGGCCTGTGTTTTAACACCACACAAGTACATGTGGTGCACTGCAGTATTTTCTCCCCTACAAGATCTCTGCATTTCTGTTGCATTAAGAGAATAGCAACCAAAGTGTTGCATTTGAGATACTACTTTAATTGAAGGAGAAATTGAGTTGAACTATCAGTGAGCATCAAGATTATCTTCTGAATATAAAACGCCCCTCAAAATTCTAGTTTGATTGTGACTAAAACTCTAGTGGCTGTTTACTAAATATCACATGAAGACATTAATAGAAACACTGCAAAAATCTCAAGGAAAACATGCTACTTATTCAAAATGTATAAAATGTTATAACATAATTGAACATATGAGTCCAAGAACAGTTGTATGACTTAGCTGCAAAAATAAGAAAAGCGAAGACCAGAAAGATTCTCAGAACTAAAAAACCTCGAGGACCTGGATTTTGAGAAAATTTTCTTTGGCAACTGAGAATTTGGCATTTGTCCATTTTAAATGGTACTACCTGCCGTGTTTTGTTTTTGTTTTGGGAGTGCGGGCAACAAAGAGCCATAAACATTTTGGTTGTTTGGGGGAAGCACCGAAGTGTGTGTGTGTGTGTGTGTGTGTGTGTGTGTGTGTGTGTGTGTGTGTGTGAGAGAGAGAGAGAGAGAGAGAGAGAGACAACAAATGATATCCACACCATGGAATCTTTAGAGTAAGCCATAATATTCTGGAGACATTTAAGGTAATAGTGAAGTGGAAACCATACGGTAGCATCCTAAGGAGTGGTCTGGCTAGTGGAGGTCCTTTAACAGCTGCCACCCACCCAGCTTTAATTGAGGTGAGATCCCACCAGACAGTGATAGAGCCAGAGGTTTCTATTTTTAAGTGGAAATCTGCTTTGCTTCTTGGGCACGAATGCCCAGTTCTCGTGGTAAAGAATTTTCCGCAAGACTCATGGGCAGAGCCAACTAGCTATTTATATTCATGTTTTGAGCTTGAAAGAAGAAAGGAGTAGTTCAGGAAAAAAATCAGGAAGGAAGGCAGATAACCTTTGCCTACACCAAAAACAAGGTGTTATATTGTAGTAGTTAGGCACATTTCGTTGGAAGCCGTAAGTTCTGTTTTAAGCGCATTCACTAGTTGCCTGTGTGATTGTATCCAAGGTCTTCTCAGTTTCTTGAATGAAAAAATAGGCAGCGACTTTATAGAGTTGTTAGAGGAATGTTTTGAGATAATGCATAGGCAAAAAAACCAAAAAAAAAAAAAACCAAAAAAACCCAGCAAGTATCTGGCACCTTGAATGTGCCTGTAAATGATTGCTCTTATTTTGGTAGTCAGAGCTTGTAGGATCAGATTTGTCCTCAATCCTTGCCCTTCTGAGGTTAAATTTATTCCATATTCTTTTTGTCTTATCTGCTCATCCTGGCACACAGTTAACAGACCCATTCTCTTTGGACAAATTCTCTTTGGAAACCCTTGGAAATCTGCTTGGATTCTAAAGTTGATGATAGGCAACTCTAAGTGGGGTATTCTGAGGTTTCTGGAGTGTGTCCCTTGTGCCCAGCTTCTACTGGCACCCAGGACAGGGATTGTAAATTGTGGCCCAAGGTAAGTCATAAAAATGGATATATGCAAATAGAGTTTCAGCCATGATCTGTGGGGTACCACTGTGTGTCATTACTATGCTAAGCTTTTAAGTTTAATGTGAAGGTTAAGACCTCATAATGTGACCACCTTTCTTTCAGTACACTGTAAAAAAATTTCTTTGCTTTATTAATGCAATTATTGTTTAAAATTAAAGTATTGTGTTGTGGGCTTATGGCAAATGTCATGTCAGTTTCCCTACATAGCACCTATCTAAATAAGTTTTGGTGATAATGGAGGTACACATTTTAAAGTGTCATGGGAAACCTTTAAATCAACATAAAACAAATGGGAACAATGATGTGAACCAACTCTAAGGTCACAGTGTCATGCAAATATCTTTAAAATGTTCAGTGAGATTTCTGGAATTCTGGGGTCTGACCTGTCTCGATCTCTGATTTTATCTTACACTGTCCAGATTCTGATGCAAGGCAAAAATCCGGGCATAGCTTGGAAGTATGCACTTCCCAAGGTATGAGTGGAACTCAGCCAGCCACAGAAAGACACTTCCACGCCTGGAGCACAGTACATTCGAACTGCTCCGTCCCCTGCGGAGGAGGTAGTTGATTTCTGAATTCCGTCTCCCAGCTCTCTTCTTAAAGCAGGTTCTTTCACTTCAGGCTTCTTTAAATTGTGTGCTTCAAATAAGCAACAAAAGAACTGTCTTTTATGGGAATCATCACTATAAAAAGCAAATATTAGTACTATTTGAGGATTTTCATATGTAGAAAGAAACCAGTTCTCACAAAACTCAAGTCAACCATAACCAGAACTCAAAAGTTATACATCAGAAACTTATGGGGGACAATATATAAAAAATATATATGTATTAATAAATATAAGAATATATGCATACATATATATATTTATTTATATTTAAAACTTTTTAGGCTTACAGTTTAGTTTCTCTATGTCCTGACTTTATAACAACTTCCACTGGGATTCGTGGAAGGTAGGGTCATGACAAGTGAGAACACATGTGGAGCAGACTTACACAGCTCCCTGAAATGTGCATACGGTGCCATTCCATCCCCTGAGGGGTGAGGTCAACAAAGTCTCTCTCAGTAGGAAAATGGATAAATCTGAGAAATTACCCTATAAGGAAGGAAAAACAATAGCTGTCCTCTCAGAGAGTAGAAGGCAGGCATTTTGTTGAGATCCAAAAATATCACATATTTGTTTGTAAGTCAATCTTTGTCACACTCACCCCTTTTGGAAAAGGAATGAAAGTCCATAAATAGGTCCATGAACCAAAGCATGAAGAAGTAGTTACTCATTTCCTCATATTCAGAGTACCTGGAGACAATCTTCTGTGTCCATCTCACTAAGCAAAATGAGCCATCTTGGAATGAGAAAAAGTATAGAAAATTCAGAAATTCAGAAATTCTTAGGCCTATTCTTCAGGTGCTCATGTTAATTAACAAAATATGAAATAATTTTTAAATAAAATTAATCATTTTTATTAACCATTTATAGTTATATTAAGGCAATATTCTATAAAGAATAAAAATAAACTCCATGATGCTTTAATCAGTAATAGCCAATGTAAATACTTTGGTCTATATCATGCTAGTCTTTTTATTATGCAAATGTGAAAATACATTTGTTTGATGTACGCAAACATATATTTGCCTTAGGTATCATTTTGGGTTTTTTGTTTGTTTTTACAGCACAGAAACCATGCTATAGACATATCTTTCCTCTTTTTTATTTAGTCTTGGAGCATGAGTAGTTTTTCATATATCAAGTGTTCTTTTAGACCATTTGCAAGCACTTCCTGGCATCCGAGGGAGAGCACACTTCCTTGGGAAGGAGAGAAATTTGGTCCATTGTCCATTTACAAGGAATAAATCCAACCAAGACAGGGTGCTGGAGGGGTTCACTGCGGGGTTCCCTCTTGCCTGGACTTAGCAATCCCTTCACATGACTCGGACCATGGTGCGCCCGAGGCACATAAGAAGGGTCCAAATGTTTAAGTTCTCCAGAAATGAACTCTTAATTTTAGGGAATGCCAGTGTAGTTTTGATTAGTCTTCCTGAAAGCAAACCTACTTCAACCTAATCATTAGAGCAGGAGTGACTTTTCATTGCTTCTCAGATTCCATTGTAAGGTAAAGCACAGGTAAATAGAAACAAACACAATTCAAAGAGGAGGCAGCATTCTGATTTGGGGAGCTGACAAATAAGTTATTCACAAAACAACTTCTGCCTCTCATGATAAGTCCTGAAACCAACATTGAAAGCAAGACCATAGAATGCCACTAACAGACCAACAAAAAACAGAGACCTAGCTAACAGGTGCAAATACATTTTCAGTGAGCTCAACTTTTTTTTTTTCCAACTTTTTGGTTATATGCGCATCATACTCTTATAGAGGTAGAACATGCTTCGTGGAAAAGCATAATCTTAGAGCTTCATGCATAATTCACCAATGGTTTTTCTTTGAAGAACAACATCCATTAGATATATATAGTGTGAATTATAGTTGGTGGATGTTTCCTTTACAACTGCCCTGTTTCCCAAAAGTTGTATGTAACACTACATGGTCCTAGGATCCACAGCAGCCTGGAAAATGAGAAGCTACATGTTAAAATTATTAATATATGAAAACTATTACCTCAGGGGAAAATGGAATTCAAATTAGTTGCAGATTTTATTAAAAGGAGGCATTCTCAACACCATATATGGATCTTAAATAAAATATCAGAACCCTGGTAAATCAGAAATTAAATTTGAAAATTAAATTGAATTGGTTATTTGTAATTTTTCTTTGTAACTTTTGATGTCTTATTAGGTTATATAAGTGTAAAGGCCATTTGCTTACGAGATCAAAATACTCAAGTCAATTCCTCATTCTGCAATGCAAGAACCAAGCCAGCAACTGAACCCAAAGTATGCAATGCTTTCTCCTGCCCTGCCTAGTAAGTCATCTGGAAATGTCTTTCTGGTTATATTTGTACTTTGTATGTCTTTACTGTTGGTATGAGATAGTTAAAGTCCACTGTCAATGCTTCTGATCTAAAGTGATGCATAAATAGATAGGATGCCTCCCAAAATGATAAAAGAAAGTAGTTGAGGTTAAAATATAAACTTGAATGATACAAATTTTCTCTAGACATTCATTTTACTCTGGCTATGCAAACCTACCATTGGGATATAAAGATATTTGTTTTTCGTAAGGATTTTTTTTTTTATAGCCTTTACATAGAGACTCCTCTAAACTAAAACAGATATTTAAATAACACAGATTCCTATATTAGTTAAATTTACTTGTGGTTATGTGCTTAATTTTATATAGTCATCTAAAATTTAAAAATCATACTATGCAGACCGTGAAACCCCAAATGTAAATTATACAGTAGCAAGACACAAACTAAAAAGAAAGGGGTAGAGAGGCCAAATAGTAATCCACTTCTGACGATAGTACCCTATGGGAAGCTCAGTGGGTTTGTTTTTGGATGGATTTTAGCCACACTCTTGTTTGAACACTAATTTTAAATAATCTTCCCAGCTAAATGAAGTCTTTTCTTGTATGCTTTATCTTCTGCCAAAGGTATTTATATAGGATTGACAGAGTTTCTTCTCAAGCAATGTTTTGTGTTCACTAATGTTTCAGATCATCTTAATAAGTAGTGTTTGCTTTGTGGTGATACAGTTATATTGCACAATATTTTTATACACATACATCTATTTTTTCCTTTATATATAGTGTATTTGTCATAATTGTTTGGGGCCTTAGCGATCTACCAATCCCATATGTTCAATTGTCAGCCCAGTTTTTCTCTTATAATCTGGAGCCAGCTGTATCCTAAACAGAAAAAGGAGAAAGAAATTTGGGGGCTTTCATGGATTTTCCCCTTTTGCTAAGAAATATCTGCTTCGAAGAAATAGGTAGTTCTATGACATGATTACCAGACAGTGTTGCTGACCCCTGTGGAACGATCTTTCCCTTAGGTGGGCTGCATGGGTGTTTTTGTACACGTAGGAATTGTGAGTATGTTTGAATGGCAAGCTGATGTTTTCTTATTTTAAGCTTCCTTCCCATTATTGGTTATCTCACCAACCAAAGAAAGGGACCCCCTTCACACGTACATCCGTGAAAAGCTAGGGAGAGAAGCTAGGTCATGCCCAACTCCTAGACCCTCCCTGATGACTCCACGTAGAAATGATATTCTGTGCAGGAACCAGTTGACTGGCTATGTAAAAGCTGAAGAGCCCTTCGCAATGGCCGTCGAGTGAGAGTGGTGCAATGGGCAGGACCTTGCGTTGCTTTCCTTCTCCATCCTATTATTTATAACTCATTATTTTCTCTTGGAATAATGGGGACTTCCAATCTTCCCCAGGGATATACTAAAAATAAGGTTCAGATTCAGACTATTAGAGCTAGAAAGACAAAGGGATTAATCTGACCTAACACCATTATTTCCCCATGTATTAATCATGTCCTACGCACTTACTACATGCCAGCTCTGAGCTGAGGACTGGGCTTCGGGGACAGATAACTTGTGGTTCCTGCCGTCAGTGAACCCACAACTAAATGGAAGAGCTGGATGTGTAAAGGAATAATTGAGAAGCACTGAGATACATGCTAAAAACATGTATAAAAAAAGCAGTATGGGAGAAATGGACGTTGTAGGAGTCTGGGCTCAGAGGTAGGGGTTGATAGGGAATGGGGCCAGGTGGAGAGGGAGTCTGGGACCACATGTGGAGAACCATGCATGCCATGCAAAAAGTCTGCTTGTGTTATGCTTTTTCTAGTACTTTTACAAAGTCATCATCTTTGCCACATGAAAGAAAAAATCTTGAATTTGGTAGACAAAAATGTCATCTTTATAGGCAATCTTGAAAATAGTTTCATGTTTTCTCTGCATCTTATAAGATACAACTAATTATACAAATACAAGGAATTATTTTATTTGATACCATATTCGATATGAATTATGCAGTGTTTTAGAATACATATGCTAGAATCCATGTGCTAAATTCTCTAGACTAAAGGTCTTTAATTTCATCTCTTGTGGGGAAATTGGGAAAATTTATAGGACTAGGAAAGATGACAGAAATGCAAAGATATAATAAAAAATATATTTGTAGTGGTTTATTTAAAATGATACTTAGAATACTGATTTAAAAAGATGAGTTTTAGACATTGCTATGACTCAAATGTATTAATGGTCATATCTAGTAGATATTATTTAACACCAGGCCTTCAGATTATAGAATTTCAGTTAATCAAAAGTAGTTGTTAAAAAAGATTAATAGTTTAAGTTGATTACCTTTCAAATATACACCAAGTCTTAGTCTGCTGTGCAAAAGTGATCTGGCAATGTGTAAATAAAGAATGCAAGGTTACACCTCTATCAGTAAATTTTAAGACTAATCAGAAAAGTAGCTGGGGTAACTACTTAGAAATATGCTCTGGGAGACCTTCTCCGAATGTGCCCTCTCCTGCATGCGCGCGCACACACACACACACCTCTCACGTGCGTGCATGCACACACATATATCCCTCTCACGCGTGTGCACACACACACACACACACACACACACACACACTGAGCACTCTTCCATTAGTCTCATTGTAGTGTCACTTCTATTGTGGCCGTTATCAGGAAGCATTGTGTTTATTTGTTCATATATCTGCCTCCTCACTGTGTTGTAGGCTCCTGATGGAAAGGACATCACCTCCTCCATTTTCCCAACCCTAATGCCTAGGAGAGTCCTTGGCATAAAGTTAGGATCCCAGTAAATCTGGCCAAATGAATGAATGGCTCAGATTTCCAGATGGCACATTTCTTCCCCTGTGGAGGACAGGAATGTATTTTTCCCCAGAACTATGTGGTGACTAAATATGACTCCCTATAACTGGACCACATTAGTGTAGGCTTCAAAATCTATAGAAGGATAATTAGTATGAATCACCCTTAGTGGTCCTAAAATCAATCTAAGGCTTTCATCAGGTGGTTCACTTTTTGCAATAACTGCTTTGGAAGTGATGAGCCAGAGTCTCAGCTTCACTGGAAGTAATTTTGTTTTCACTGGAAGTTGGAAGCCAGGTGAATGGAGGTGCGTGTGCAGCAGGTCATGTGCGAGGGGCCAGCAGAGCCGGAAAATCCAGTGTGTGCAGAAGAAGCCTTTCCAAAAAGAGGTGGCCGTGCTGCATTCGCTCTGCCCGGTGAGCACACCCACGCAAGTTCAAGTCTGCAACAGCCATGCCTGCCCTCCAGAGTGGAGCCTCGGGCCCTGGTCTCAGGTAACTGGGAAAGATTTAGGGTCATTGGTCTTGTTCCCCATGGCAAACGAGGGTGACAAAAATTATCTGCTTCCCAAGAGGTTCCAGCTGTATATACCTTCATGGGAATCACACTGAGCTAATGTGATGGGGTATTTTAATTAGATTTTTAAAATAATTCTTATGTAACCCTCAGTTTGGGGATCCTTAGAAGTCCAGAAACAAGAGTGTTGGGGGCCATGTAGATAAACAGGGTTCGAGTGTCAGAGGACTGGCAGATGAAACTGGCTCCTGAATTCTCCAACACAAATGGAATGTGCAAAGGATAAGGTGTAAAAAGGATTCTAACTCTTGCTTCATTGAAAGAGGTAGGGTTAAAAGAATAGGGAGAGGTGCTGGGCATAAAGTTTGCTGTTGTCACAACTCCCAGCGAAAAGTACAAAGTTATCAAGTTGGAAGAGGCATAGAACTTCCTGTTGTTTGTAACTCAGAGGTTCTCAAATGGGGGCAAATCCCAAATTTAGCAATATCGAGAGACATTTTTGATCATCACAATGGGGGAATGGGTACTATTGGCATCTAGGTGGTAGAGATAAAAATCCTCCAGTGCACAGGACAGCTCCTGACGAATTACCTGGTCCAGCTTGTGCCAAGGGTGAGAACTCTGCTGTGATGGCCCAGCCTCTGCTAAACCATGGATGGCAAGACAATTTTAGGGAATAATAAAAAATTCAGGAATTTCATTGCCTGAACTATGAATCCAGGTAGCACGTTTCTGCCATGTTTTCCTTGAGGGCATATTATATTGAGGAGGGGCTTGACGTCTGATTAAGGTTAGCAGTGCACGGCGATATCCCCGACAGAGGTAAGAATAAGGTGTTATATTTTTAATGATAGGACTTTTTTTTTTTTAATGTTAGGACTATATTTGTTAAGGGAATAAGGAGCTGGGAGTGTGAAAGAACATCTTCACACATGCTTAGGTGTACTTTTAAAATGAGGGAGCAGGTTTGTTTACTACAGGGTACATCTAAGCAATACATGGTGTTGAGTCTGATCTCTTTTCAGAATTATTTACAAAAGGGAATTCAAAGGACTGTGTGGTGGGCGTAGATACAGGAAACGGGTGGCCGGTTTCTCGCAAAAAGCGGCTTTTAATTCATGGAGTTTACCCATTTCACATGGAAATATTTTGAGAGGGTCTTTTTTTGTTTTGAATGTATCTTTTGAGAACTTGAAAATCATTTGAAACTAGCATGCAAATAGCTTTCATTTTTTTTTTTTCCCATCTCAAGTGTTCCAAGACTTGTGGGCGAGGGGTGAGGAAACGCGAAATCCTGTGTAAAAGCTCTTCCGCGGAGAAGGCCTCCCTGACAGCCTGTGCTCCGGCACCCGAGACCAGGCGCAGGAGGGCTGTGTCCTAGGACGATGCCCCAGAAACAACCGGCTACAGTGGGCGGTGTCTTCCTGGAGTGAGGTACGAGTTCAGATGTACTGCTGGGTTTGGGGTTTGTCTTTATTTAATGCTCAGCTCACCCACCAGCACCCAGATGCTCAAAGCTTCTATTCCACACACATGTACCAGGTACCAACTGTTCATCTTTTCCTCCTGATTTCTTCATCTAATGTTAATAAAGCACCCATCGCCCTGATCGGCAGTGCCTGGGCAGTGGTGGCAGGAAAACAGAGGTATGGTGTGCGGAGTGCTGTGGTGGGGTCTGTACTTCCATGGGAGAGCTTGAGGTCCACCCAGCCTGACGCTGGGAGGAATCCTTGTCAGAAGAGACTTTCCAGGAAGTGTGAGCCCAAAGGATGAGCAGGAGTCAGGCAAAGGTTGTTCCAGACAGAGGATGCACCCCGTGCAGGGGAGAGAATATAGCACTAAGAATGGAACAGGGGTGTGATGGAGCTGGAAACTATTAGGGACAGATCATGAAGGTGTTGAGGAGCCAATTAAAATTTTAAACAAAACAGGTTTTTATTTGAGAGACAAGGGGACTGATTCAAAGCAGGCAAGCCCAGAGGCAGGAAAAAGGCACTTGCATGAGTTTGCAGTAATTAAGACAAAAGATGCAAGTGTTTCAGGGATAGAGAAAGGCCACATCTTTGAGAGCTCCTAGAGAGACCATTTGGTACCTTCGGGCATGTGCAGGGTAGAAGGAAAGGAAGACTGGAAGATGCGCCTAGCTTTCTGGCTTGGGAAACTCAGCTGAGTTCAGACACAGGAAACGTGAGAAAAGGAGCCAAGCCGGAAGTAGACCAGGTAGCCTGTGAGATGAGGTCTCTGTTCTTGAGTCCGGTCTGGTGAGGAAGATGCTGAGAAAGAGAAAAGGTCAGCAGTGAGGATGGGCAGGTTCACTAGAGGAGGAGTTTCTAGCCCAACACCACTGGATCTTTTCCATCAATGCCCTTTTGTTCTCTCTAAATGATAAATATAGATAGCTATATGTCCATCTCTTTTCCTTGCGCATTTTCTTAGAGACATTATGCCCTAATGGCTAAACACTTGGACCTGAATGCAGCCTTCATTTCGCTCTAGGTGTGACCTTAGGCTCCTCATTTACCATGGCTAAGCCTCATTTCCTCACCTGTACAGTGAAGCCACCGTTTGCCTCTCCTTCACAGAGCTATTTGAGTATGAAGCTCAGTGTCATCCTTTGTTACACTGATCCCAATTCTTATTCAGTTCATCAAGGCCCCATACCTTATCCCATAATAATGTTTAAAATACTTAAAACAAAAACAAGTTTTCTCACATTGATTTCATTAGTCTCCACCCTTCTCTCTTTCTGCCAAACACTACATCAGGTTACATCTAAGCCAAGGCAGAAGCAGGGTAAAAATAAGGAACAATTATTAAATGGTGGGTCCTCCCACTCGGCTGCCTCTAACCCTCATCTCTGTGCCCTGCCTCCTTGACACAGACTCCCAGCTTCTTAGTCTCAGGTCAACCTGGGTCCATTGGGGCCCAAACCTGGACATCCAAAAAACACTATACATAGACCCTGATCCTATCCTCAGCCATTTCATCTTTCTCTGGACTTTGCCTTACTTTGTTTTATGGTGCTGATGAGCTCTGTGGTTTTGGGAAAGTGACTGACATTCTCTGGCTTTTGGTTTTCTCACCTGTAGCATGAGGGACCTGGTGCTCTATTTTTAGTATCCTTGTACGTGTGTGGCTGACCTGCCATCATCCCATCCCTCTGGTTTCATGTGGACGGTACATCCTCAGGGTGGAACGCATCTGCTCAGCAGACTTGACGGTGGAGCTCTGCATACTTAATGTCTCCTTTCTTGGCTCCTAGTGTTCTGTCACCTGCGGTCTGGGTGTGAGGAAGAGGCAAACGAAATGCAGCGAGAAGGCCTTCCAGGGAAAGCTGATAACTTTCCCAGAGCGAAGGTGCCGCAATATTAAGAAACCAAACCTGGACTTGGAAGAAACCTGCAACCGAGGGGCCTGTCCAGTCCGTCCGGTGTACAGTGCGGCAGCTGGATGGTACTCCTCACCATGGCAACAGGTGAGCACATGCAGATTGACAAGGTTTAGGTGGCGATTCAGAAAAAGCAGTCCGTCCACCAAGGGCGAATGCGAGGGACCTGTCCAAATGTGAAGAACAAAGGGCTTGAGTTCCGTGGCCAGCTCCACCGCTGGGTGGCCCTGGGCAATTACATAATCTGTGAGCCTCAGTTTTCACATTTCCAAAATTGAGATGACAATATCTTGCAAGGTTTTTTTTTTTTTTTCATGAGTAAATAAGATGATATGAAGCACTTAGTACTCGGCTTGTCACGTAGAGCTAATGTTTGCAGTGGCTGCTGCTTTTAAAACCACCACTAGAGTCTTCTGTATTTTAGAAATGCTGTTCACAGTCTTGACTCCTTTGGTTATGTCACGTTTCTGAATAATATGGTAATAGCCATTACTGTGCATCCTCTCACTTGATCCTGAAAGCAGTCTTAATAGTATGTATTCCTGTTCTGATTTCGTGGGTGAAGGAGCTAAAGCTCAGAGAGTTAGGAAATTCAGCTAAGGACACTCAGCTCATCCAACGTTAGTGGCACCCTCTTTCTTAGGAGACTTAGATGAAATTTTGGTTTGGTTCTTGTTAGTAGGATTAGTACGTGAGGCTGAGTCTGAGAGAACAAGATATCCTCAGGAATCCAAAGCTGTAGTTTGGTCCTCACAGAATTCTGACCAAAACTGTTGTGTAGCTCTTCAAAGAACTCGCTGGCTTGAGAGGTGCTGCCTACACCTCACTGTGAAACACAGGGGCGGCGGGGGGGGGTGTGCGGCGTTATGTGCGAGCACAGTACACATGCAGGTGTCTGTATGTGCATGTGTGTCAGTGTTTATATATACTTATACATGGATATACATTACACATGCACATGTATATACGTGTGTATACAGTTGACCTTGAACAACATGAGCTTGAATTGCACAGGTCCATTTATACTCAGAGTTTTTTCAATTAACACTGCAAATATTTTCTTTTATGATTTTATCTTTTCTCTAGCTTACTTTATCATAAAAATACAGTATATCATACATATACAAACTATGTGTTAATCAACTCTTATCACTAAGACTTCTAGTCAACATTAGCTATTAAGTTTTGGAGGAGTCAAAATTACATGTGGATTTCCAGCCACACAAGGGTTGGCACCCCTAACCCTGTGTTGTTCAAGGGTCAACTATGTATGTGTGTGTATATGTTTGAGAGGATCGAGGAAGTAAACGTGGAGGAAACACATTATTGGCATGATTTGATATCTCTAATTGGCTAGGCATTGTATTAGGTGCTAAACCTATTGCTATAGATTTCTTTTTAAATTTTTTGTCATTTCATTCAAAAGATTTGGAAATTGATTCTTGTAAACAATTGCCAGCATGCCCAATGTGCTCCCTTGCTTGTTTTGTAAATAAGTTGTATTAGCCATGCCCGTTTGTGTTGTCCATAGCTGTTTTAGTGAGACAGAGTTGCAACAAACCCTAAAACATTCACTACGTTCACCTTTACAGAAAAAGTGTGCTCCTGGTTTGATAATGACCATACAGCTATATTTGAATTTTGGGCTAATTCAAATCATATTCTTTGCACCTGAACCAATTTTCATTCTAGATACTAGTCTATATAGTGATGTTTGTCAAGGTGAGTTTTCACCTGTCTGCAATAATATAAGAAAATAAGGATAATTAGTGAATTTTCCAAAGCAAAGCAAAATAATTTAAGGGCTCTTTTTCTGATATGTTTTGTTATGAAATGTCTTATTTTTTCCAGACATGAGAATTTAATAGTCCTTATTAATCATTTTTTCTAAAAAATGTCTAATTGGGCAGTAAAATCATTGACTTTTGGGAAGCACCGCATCCACCACGCTAGCTCAGAATTTGGCTGGGCACCGAGGGCATAACTCCAAAGCGTCTCAGAGAATCGTTTCTCTTGCTGTCCTAGTTTTGAACTATCTCCCCACTATTGCATCTGCAGAGATTATTTGGAATTCTTTAAATACTGCCTTTAATTGCCTAGCTATGTCTGTATTTGTTTCTGCATTCTATTATGGCGGCTCCTATAGTTCTGGAAGCTCTCTTCTTTATGAGCCGCCTAATGGGAGAGAGACACTCTTGGGTGAGATAGCATTAGCCTAAGACCCTTCTAATCAGATCAATGGCTCACACATGTACCTGGCTCTGGAGGCTCCTTTTTATCGGCAGACGTCTTGGTAATGTCATGCAGCACGGAGACGCCTCTTTGAGATCACTGACACGCCAGCTGAATGTTTGACTCTCTTCCCTGTCCTGCAGTGCACGGTGACCTGTGGAGGAGGGGTTCAGACCCGATCTGTCCACTGTGTGCAGCAAGGCCGGCCTTCCTCAAGTTGTCTGCTCCAACAGAAACCTCCGGTGCTACGTGCCTGTAATACCAACTTTTGTCCAGCTCCTGAAAAGAGAGGTAAAAGGGACCTCTACACTCCAATTTTACTAGTCTTCAGAGAATTTTTCAAACACCCACTGTTTGGTGGTACAGCTTGTTACAGGGCCCACCTCTAGGGGGTGCATTCACATCAAAGTCCATGTGAAGGGTGCCCTTGGAGACACCAAGGCACAGATCCCGCTCAAAGTGATCTTGTATGCAGGGGACATTTAATTCTATGCTAGGGCTTTTTAAGCATTAATTCTTATTTGAAAGCTTGCAAGTCCATTTTTCTAAACTAAATTTTAGTTGAGCAAACAAGTGAAAAGTAACCACTGTGTGCAAGACAGTGGAAATGCAAGAGTGGACAAGATTTGCCCTCAAAGAGCTCACATTTTAATTGAGAAGATAAATTACCATGAATGTCTTATCCTCAGACTACAACTTAAATGCTTTCTTCAGTTCAAAAAAGGGCAGTGAGTGCTTATGGGAAATTCAGTTACCTGAATAAACATATACCATTCCTCACCAGAGCAACTTACATTAATCTGACACCACAAAAATTTTGTTCAACCTAATCAGGTCTCCTTGAGCTAAAGAACATTTTCCATCATGTACCTGCTTTTTCTTTTTATCCAATCACAGCTTTTCCCCGACAATCCAGTCTCCTGTTTGCGGTGAACCTAATCCAGAACGGTGACTCACTTCATCTCCACTGTCCATATCACTTCACATCTCTATCTTCATTGTTGTCGTTTATCTGCCTCTTATGGCCTGAGCTCCAGCTCCGCACATCCCTTTTCCTTACTCTACTTTCTCACATATCTTATCTGAAGCTTGCACAAGACCAGAAAGCTAGCAACATAGCAGTTGCTCAGAGTCCGACCGCTTCTAGGCAATGCTGGAATTCTCCAACCTGCAGCCTTTCTCAGCAGAAAGCTTATGGGAGAGGAAGTACACCTTTCAAACAAGTGGTCATGTTCTCTCAGATGTACCCACATATATAAAGGCCGTGGGAAGCAAATCCTGGGACCCTGTCAGCCCTTAGGAGAACTACCTTTAACTCAGAGGCTGGTGCTAATGGAGAGTTTGGGACAGAGGCATGACCTGGCTTATGTTTTCAGAGGATCATTGGGGCCACTATGAGGTGGGATGTGTATATACAAGGAAATTTCAGGTATAAGAACGAAGGCTTGAAGAAGAAACTACGGGCAGTTCTCAAGCATAGAAAGGTAGGCTACAAACTGGGGGCAGTAGGAGAGCTGAGAGCTTTGCATGCTGCAACCAGAGGCACAGCGGAGAGCCACTGAAGGGGGCTCACGGGTGGTGTGTATGTTGGGCTAAGGTGAAGGTAAAAATAATTGAAGGCTTGCATAGAGAGGGGAAACCTCCAAAATATTTATCCACATATAGGGTAGACTCTAGGAATGTTTTTGAAGTCAAAAAATCCTTGAGAATCTAGTAAAATGACTCAAACATTCATTTGTGTTTGCATAAAGACATCTTACTTACAATTTCCTGCACATTCTGTAGCATGAGGCCCTTCTGGGTAAGGATCCTAGATGTTCAGTGTTCTGCTTCCAGTCGATAATCACATCTGTTACCCTCTGTGAACAGCGGAAGTTAGAAAGGACAGGTGTTGACTTAAATCCACTTAGTTGCGAATTGGTGAAGAGATTTATTTAAACCTACACAGAGTGTTGCAGCTGGGCCTCTAATCTTGGTGTCCCCATTCTCAATATCAGGCTCCTTGCTCCCCAAGGTCCTCAGGGGATTCCGAATATGCTGCTCTAGGTACTTCCCTTGGATGTAAAATGGTGCCTCCCCAGTTATTTGAAGAAGATTAGACGTTAATCTCTGGCTAGATACAACTTTTATCTTCACGTCCACTTCTCCCCCACCTTTTAAAAGTTTTCTAATGGTCACAGTCCCTTTTGATGTCTTAATCATGTTTTCCTAACATGCTAAATATGTTTTTCTGATTTTAGAGGATCCATCCTGTGTAGATTTCTTCAGCTGGTGTCATCTAGTTCCTCAGCACGGTGTTTGCAACCACAAATTTTATGGTAAACAGTGCTGCAAGTCATGCACGAGGAAGAGCTGATGCCCCCCCCAGCACCTTCAGGCCAGGGTCTTACCTCTCAGCCTCTGGACACACCGGCCATCTTTCGGACTGAAAGCTGAAGACTGCAGCAGCTCGCAAGTGGTTTGGAGTGTGAGGACTTGACTCTGCAACACAGACACGCTTCTTAGTCCCCGAAGCACTTGAAAATGGGAAGCGATGACAAATCTGACTTAAGAAGAAAACAACATTGATTTGCACTGTCACACGAAAGAAGTGATGAATCACACTGAGACACGTCAACTTTGGGACAGACCCCCTTCTGAATTTGAAAGGGCTCCATGGCAAAGACATCTGTTTAGAAAAGGTCCTTTAAGACTTTAGGCCACAGACAGCTGAAAGAATCAAATGTGGATGGAACGTTTACTTGGAGCTCACAGTATGACAAACTGGATGACCCAAACCAGGATATACAGGAAGCCAAATGGTGCTCACAATTGTGCTTGCTGCTGGACTAGCAAGCTTCATGTTATGTTTATTTAGTGTGCGTGCATTGTTTTTATTATTTTGTTAAAAGTGTATTCTGCTTATAGAAAGTCTCCAAGACTAAAATTCACAACTTGAAAAGTGTTCCAAGGAATTTTCTAAAACAGGGCAACATGGACTATTTAAGATCTCCTTTAATTGAAATTCACAGCCTCGGGGGAAAACGCATAAGAAAGGCAAATATGCCCTACACATTATATCGACCTCGGAACTTTTGGTGCTAGCTGAACAAGTAGACAGGATCCTCTAGTCTTCCCTTTGCAAATCAGAATTGGTGAGATGTCCATTTCTGGTAAAAACCTAAGGAGTTAAATAGCAGTGTGTTGAAGGAACATCATTTTTCATGCTCCCTACATATTATCAGAGCTGCTTAGGAAATTAAAGGCCACTTGTGGTTTTTTCCTACTAACTGATATGTTTCAATTTGCCCTAGAATTTAGTTAACAAGAAAAGTCATACTGGCAATAGAAAAATCCATCTGTCTTCCTACTATGCTAATATTAATAAACATAATATGCCAAGACCCTTCAATGAATAAGAGTATTTTACAGTCTCAGATGATATTTTCAGTCTTCAAAAGCCAGTTGTTGGTTGATGCTAATAAGCTTAAAATTGCTCTCAATTGGAAAAACACTGCACTCTTTTGCCAAAACCAAAGTAACTTACAAGACTGTGTCCTTCTGTAATTTTTTGAGTCATGGTTATAAAAGACATATTTATATAATTCTACTGTATTCAATTTCTTTGATGAATGTAACCCAATTTTAGTGCTTTAAAAGTCTCAATTCAAACAGGATTTGCTGGCTCAGCACGACTTACTAGACAGTGGTTTGTTAAATTTAGAGCATCCTTGGTTCCCATTCTAATTAAAATCATGCATTCCCAAGTCTCCGAGAAATCATTAGACTATTCTCTCAAACTACTTGTCTTGGCCTAGAGTAATGGTCATTTTATCATCAGAAAAAAGAGTTCTACATCACCATCCCTTGCCTCTGAAAAACTGCAAGTTATTTGTTATATAATTATCATTTATTTTATGGAAAATTAATTTATTACTTAATAGCTTATTGTTATGTGTTCTCACTTGCTTCCCTGAGTAAGTGATGATAATTCTGAGGAAAAGTGTTGAATAAAACCATGGGTTATAGAGAAAAGTCAAAATATATGTATAATATTTAATTTTTTATAAGTTTATAATAAAGTGTTGTTTCTTTATCTTTGAAACTTGTTAAGTTCTTGAGTAAATTAGTGAGAAGTCAGTTATTTCCAAGGTGATTATAAATTAAATCTCAGTAATTTCTCAAGATACTCATTAATTAATACTTTTTCCTATTTGTGTATGAGAAAACTGTCAAATACTGGACTGAAAGAGATGACATTTTTACCATCTTATGGGGATACTGAATTATTTTTTTCTACTCTAAAGGTCATGTAAACATTTATTTATGGAAATCATCCAAGTTAGATAAACCTACTATAAATGTATTTGACTTTTTCTTTTCTATTTGAAAGTCATTATGGTAAAATATTTTGCAAAGGAAGAGGAAGAAAAAACTGAGAGCCTATAAATAAACTCACACCTACATGGTCAATTAATCTATGACAAAGGAGGCAAGAATATACAATGGGGTAAAGACAGTTTCTTCAATAAATGGTGCTGGGAAAGCTGGATAGACACATGCCAAAAAAAAAAAAAATGAGCATACAAGAGGAAACTCAAAATGGTTTAAAGACAAATGTAAGGCCTAAAACCATGTAACTTCTAGAAGAAAATGCAGGCAGTGAACTCTGACATTGTTCTTAGCAATATTATTTTTTAGATATATCTCCTTGAGCAAGGAAAACAATAGAAAAAATAATTAAATGAGACTACATCAAACTAAAGATTTGCACAGCAAAGGACACCATCAACAAAACAAAAAGACAAATCTACTGAATGCGACAAAATATATGCCAATGACACAAATGATAAGGGGTTAATATCCAAAACATATAAGGAACGGATACAACTTACATCAAAAAAAAAAAAAAACCAATTCAATTTAAAAAAGGGCAGAGTATCTAAATAGACAATACTCCAAAGAGGACATCCAGATGGACAATAGACATATGGAAAGATGTTCAACATCATTAACCATTATGGAAATGCAAATTAAAACCACAATGAGATATCACCTCACACTGGTCAGAATGGCTATTATAAATAAATCAACAGACATCGACAAACAATAAATGTTGGTAAGGATGTGGAGAAAAGAGAAACCTTGTGCACTGTTGGGATTGTAAATTGGTACAGACATGGAGGTTCCTAAAAAATTAAAAATAGAACTACCATATGACATAGCATTTTCATTTCTGGGTTTTATCCTAAGAAACTCAAATTTGAAAAGATATATGTACTACTGTGTTCATGTAGCATTTTTTACAGTAGCCAAGATATGGAAGCAAACTAAGTGTCCATGGATAAACAAGTGGATAAAGAAGATGTGGTATTATACATGCAACAAAATGTTATTTAGCCTAGCCATAAAAAAAAAAAAATGAAATCTCACCATTTGTGACAATTTATATGGACCTAGAGGGTATTATGCTAAGTGAAATAAGTCAGAAAGAGAAAGACAAATACCATATGATTTCACTTATATGTGGAAAATAAAGAACAAAACAAAACAAATCAATTCATAGATACAGAGAATTGATGGTTGCCAGATGGGAAGGAGGTTAGGGGAATGGGTGAATAAGGTGAAAGGATTAAGAAGTACAAATTGGTAGTTACATAATAGTCCTGGGGATGTAAAGTATAGCGTAGGGAATATAGTTAATAATGTAATAACTATGTATGGTGTCAGATGGGTATTAGACTTAAGGGGTGATTACTTATTAAGTTATATAAATGTCTAGTCACTATGTTGTACACCTGAAACTAATATAATATTGTATGTCAACTGTATTTGAAAATAAATGATTTTTTAAGAAGAAGAACAGGAAATGAGAAAGCATAAAGAAATTGTGCACGTGTTCTCTTGGCCAATTTTCCTTAGATCAGAGAGCAAAAGGAAGGCCATGGGCTGTGATTGGAGATAAAGCCAAAAGCTAATACAAGCCTCAAAAGAAACAATCTCAAAACAAACAAAATCAAAGACCGAGGGCTTTACTTACAAGCTATAATTCTAAAGGATGGACCCTGCCCTAGTTTCGTTGTACTGAATTTATTTCACCAAAATTTAGTACTTCACAATCCCCTACATATAAGTGTCTAAAAATCATGCATAATCATTCAAGCTCAGGATCATTCTGGGCTACTATTACAAATTTTATGTATGATCCTTTTCATTGAATACTATACCAAATCCTTGTGTAATCATCAATTTCCTTCCCTGGCAAATATTTAAATTATTTTTTAAAAAAACTAAATTAAAAAGCAATTTTTGTCAGAGTTTCCAAAATTTGAATCATCTGACCAGTGAAGAATAAAATCTGGAAAAAGTAAGTTCAATTGACCTGAATATATAGTATTTTTCCCTGCATTTGTGCTTACATATATATATTATGTGGATCATATATGTATCTTTAAAATATATTTAAGAGGATTTTTATATGTATTATTGTTACTTGGCAAACAACAAAATTGTCAAGAATGAAAAATGGAATAGATGGCAGAAAAGGTATCTATACCTTTTAGTAGTATTAATAAAAGTCAGCATGTATTAGTTATTTAATATGTGCCAAGTACTGTGCTAATAAGCCCTTTATATATGTTATCTCATTTAATCCTCACAACAGCCTAATTAGGAAGATATTGTTATCTTCCCATTGCAGATGAAGACTCTGGATTCAGAGGGATCATATATTGCACATGGTGATCGAATGATGAGTCAGGATTCAAACTCAGGTCCATCAGACTTAAAAGGTTATTCTCTTGTGACTGTGCTACATTGCCTTGGGAGATATGAAATAAAAAAGACATCTAGGCCTTTGAACTCTATTATGGCCCCTGAGACACATATGAAGAGGAATTGGAAATAAATGATTTCACAAAGACTTATGGGGAGCTGGGATGCTTTAAGGTGGAGAATTGGGGATAGGAAGTAATAAATTCTTACTTAGCCTCTCTTTTCAATAAAGGATACTTAAATACTTGTTGCATAATTGTCTTTATCCTCTAATAACTGCTTCTCTCTAGGATGATAGCGTTTCCTGCGCAACAGAACCTGAGAGTCAGGAGCCTATGACGTCAAATGCACTAAGAGAAAAGTGAGGAAGAGTGCTCTTGGCATGGATGCTACCCACTATTGCCAAATGCAGTGTAGTCAAGGTCATTTACTTATGTTCTATATGGGTTTTAGAAACTAAAAATATGTACATTAAGTACTCAATATCATTAATAGGTTCTGTGACATTAAGCAAAATGATGTATAATGAATGAAACCAGTTTTACCATCAGCTCATTGATATCAACAAGTTTCTACAACATCAACCAAAGTTGAACAAGATGTTATTTGTAGAACTGCTATGTATGTATTTTATGTGTTGTCTGCCTTACCTTATCTTTCCCAGAAGATCTTAAGTCCTTGAACATCTCTGTGGTTTCCACTGATGCTGAGGATCTTAACTTTTCATTGGCCACCACTGGTTCTGAGTCACTCTATCTTCTTCCTCCAGGGAGGACCACTGGGAGAAGTGATTCTTGCACTGCTATCATTCACTATCATCTTGAGTTTCCCTGTAAACACAAAATACCTCCATTAAAATTTTAATCTCTCTTTTTAAGTAAAAAAAAAAAAAAAAAAAAAAAACTTGATCTAATAAAATTTTGTTTAGAAAGAAAACTTTTTATAACTCCTTTAAATAGGAAAATCTATATTATTTGCCATATAAATACAAGGTAGCTATAAAAGCAAGCCCACCAAATAATATTAACATTTAGATTAATTAAAAATAAAATGTAGTCACTATAAATGGTTTACAGAATTCATACTGAAAAAAAATTCCTCAATAAGTGAACAATCCATAGTTCCTCAGGAATGTTCAGTTTAGCATCATTAAGCATAGCATAAAGATGTTTTCTGTTGATAAGATTTTTATCTTGAATCCCAATCCAAATTTGTATACAGAAAAGGCAAATTATATCCACTTAACTATACCTTTGTTGATAGAGATTGAGAATCATAATATAAGTGATTTTTGTTCAACAAATTTTTGTATATAGAGAAGCCATCAGGGACAATATTTTTTGCAATATATTCAGAATATATTTTTCGTTATTCGTTAGTTATTCGTTAGTTTCTGCAAAGGAATTGCACATTGCCTTACCTATGCACACAACCACAATCCTGTTTAAACATGATGAAGAGATGCAAGGAATGTATTTCTAAGTGTTTTCCTGAACTGTGTTTAGTGAGGGTCACAGTTAAGTAGTAACCAGGTCATTCAATAACAAAAAAAATTTATATAACTGTTGGTTGATTTAATGGACAAATGAGGTTCAAAGAGTGTTTCTAGCATCCTAATTGGGTTGAGAAAAAGGCACCAATGTCCAGAAAAAGGAAATCCTGTAGGCCATTTTTTGTCAAACCCCTCTGTTTCTTTCTACCCCTCTTCTTCCCTACATTGCCCTGGCCTACCCACAAAGGCTGCCTCTGCCCCACACAGCTTAGGAGATGGCCTGACATTACCTAGAGTTACACCACAGTGTCTGTGCCAACATTAGAAAACACTACTCTAAATGAATACTGGGTATTCCTTAACCCTCTATCCTCATGGCTAAACTTCCTAAAACTGGTGTGCAGTACAAAAAGTGGCATTTTCACTGTGGTAAGCTAACAAGCAGAGCTCTTTGTAGGAGATGGTCATTGGAAGGTAAACCAGGGCCAGGGGCTGTTCCTGCTCGAGGCAAGGCCCAGACATGTTTCTGACTCCCTCCTCTCTCTCCTTTTATGTGACTGGAGCACAGGAAGGATGGGACAGCCCCGCTCTTGGCAGAAGGCCTCGCCAGCTCTACTGTTCTTGCAGACTCTCATTCTACATACCGTGAGGCTGAGTATCTCCCTTTCCTGGAAAGAGGGTCCTCTCTCTTCCCTGCGCCATCCCTTTTGAAAGCAAGCTGGGTCTAGACTAAATCTCAGGATAATATTTTCTAAATAATTGGTTACATCACAGTCCTAAGGATATTTACAAAAACTTCCTAGGCTCTCTTCCGAAAATTAAGCCTGGGGAAGGGCCTAGGAATTTATATTTTAAACATTCAAGTTTCTCAAGAGACAGCTCGTTTGGAACCAAGGTCTACGGTAAATAAAGAAGTGCTCGGGCTGTGCCTGCCTTGTGTAGGCAAAGGAATTCTCTTGGTGCCATGCCGTTGGGTGTACCTCTCCAGTGGTCTGGGCCAAACTCAGCTAATAATAAAGGGGCCTTGGCCTACTCTCATCCTCTGCAGGTATGCTTCACCTGGAACACTCTTGGGGTAGTACATAATTTGGCAAAAGGAGGCCTCATAGGCAGGGACCAGTTCCCTGTTCATCTTTCTTTCAGTTTCTTCTCATTCCCAAGCATGTCGGTACCTACAGCAGGGTTTAGTGGGCGGTGGATCAGCAGTATTGGGGGCAATTGGCCATTTCTCTCAGTTGGCACCCAATATGCAACAGCTAGTGGGCTGTGATTTTTTTATTTTAAAGGAAAGGGCATTCGATAGAAAAGCCTGTGAACTCTCCATCAGAAATCAGCTTTTGGTGAATTACTTCTTGGGGGCGGGGGTGGTGGGTGTGTGTGTGTGTGTGTGTGTGTGCGCGCGCGCGTGTGTAGAATCCACAGCGCATGAAAAGTTATTCTCCTGACATCCAGAGGCAAGGCAGAATGAAGGTTCCTGCCTTATTTCCTGCCAGTCATTAGGTGCCAAGAGGTGAATTAATCATTTTAATGAATTGGGCCAACTGTCACTTCCTTACAAATTGCCAGAAATGCACTGGCTGACACAACTGGATGAAAACGGTAACATCAGCTTTTGTACTACAAAAGAAAAAGAAACACAATATAGAGAAAAGCTGCTATAAAGATGCTTTTTGGCCATGCTAAAGTATAAGCAAGTTTAATTCATGGTTTGTGCTGTTTTCTGGCCCCCTGATTTTTCTTGTCTAATGGCCAATCTCATTGATTTACAGAATTATTCTAAAGATTGGCTCCAGATAGTTAAAATGAACATTTCTGGACTTTCAATCAAGATAGTGGAGTCGGTAAACTCTGTGCTTGTTTTCTCATCTGACCATATCAAAATAACAATTATAGAACTATCACTGAGAACCACCTGAAGACTAGCTGAATGGAAATCCTATAACTAAAGATATAAAGAAGCCACAAGAAGACTGGTAGGAGGAACAGAGACAGGTCCCACACCCACAGTGTGGTTGTTAAAAATCAGGAGGGACAGCTCAGCTGGCAGGTCCCTGAGAGCAAGGGATCCCAGCCCCACGCTGGCCTACACAACCCAGGGCATCGTACTAGAAAGAGGAGTCCCCATAACATCAGGCTGTGAAAAACAACAGGGATTGCGTCTGAGAAAGACAAAGGGCTGCTGGAGATCAAGGCACTTCTCTTAAAGAGACTGTCATGAACTCACTTGCTCACAAAGTCATTTGCTCTAAGCTCCAGTGCAGGGGCAGGAACTCGTAAAGTGCCAGGGACATACGGGGTTAGAACTAAATCGACTAACTTCAGGGCAAACTGGAGGGGCAAATCTTTCTGAGGGTGGAAGGGCTGACAGGTGCCATTGTTTCTTTGTTAAAATCTCTTCCATCCAGCCAGCTCAGTGTGAGGAGGGGGAGAGAGCCAAATACGAGCTCTCCTTTTACCTGGTTAACACCTTTTGCCCACCTTGTTGATTTCCTGAAATGCCGCCCCACACAAATGGCCAGCTTAGTCTATTCCAGTGGTTACTCCACACAAGCAGCCTTCCTCAGCTCGCACTGCCAACTTTCCTAGACTCTCTCAAAGGTCCACAACCTGACCCCCCTAAAAGGAGCAGCAATAACAGTGTACCCTAGATCTCTTGCTAAGCATCCCCAAGCCCAGCAAAAATGGTGACCAGTCTCAACTTACATTGCACCAATCAGGTGGTCTCAAGCCTGGCGTAAGCAATGGCCAGTCTTGACCTGGAGCATAGCTTCAGCTAAGCAATTATGAGCCTGGTACACATGGCAGCTGGCCTCGGCTCACCTTGTGGAGCCACCAAAGGATCCTAAGCCAGCACAAGTGGCAGCTGGCTTCAGTTCGCAGCAAAGCCACTCCCATGTACCACCAAGCCCAGTACATGTGGCAACCAACCACAGATCACTTTGTAGCACCTACCAAGAGGCCCCAAGTCTGGCACAAGCAGGCTGACCTTGGTCTATATAAAGACCCTCTCAAGATGCTCCAGAACCAACTCACCCAGTGGCTGGCTTCAGACCACACCAGAGTACCACCTGGTATGGTCCACAAACGACACACCTGAAGAGCGGATAAATTGGCACCAGAGAACACTGAAATGACTCCTACTCAGCCTTAGCACAACATCTTGTCCACAGGAGTCATAGCCGCCCTCACAGCCAGTCATCCCGAGGGTCAGCCCCACCCACCTATGTTCCAATAGCACCAAGGTGAACTACAACTGGAAAGGCACACACAACTCATACAGGGGACACCCCTGGAGCGCCCTGCTCAGGTAACCAGGGAGACTGCACCACTAGGACCCTTCTACAGAAGGGTACTCTGTCAAGACCGGGAGACATAGCACCCTACCTCATATACAGAAACAAACACAGGGAGGAGCCAAAATGGAGACAAAGATACATGTCCCACATGAAATAACAAAACTCCAGAAAAAAACTAAATACAATGGAGGCAACCAATATACTTGACACAGAGTTTAAAACACTGGTTACAAGGATGCAAAATGAACTTAGGGAAGAACAGATGAACTCAGTGAGAAATTCCACAGAGATAGGAAACATAAAAAAGAACTAGTCAGAAAAGAAGAATACAATAACTGAAATGAAGAATATATTAGAGGGAATCAACAGTAGATTAGATGAAGCAGAGAACTGAATCCATTGCTTCAAGTCAATGGGAGCAGAAAACACCCAATTGGAACAGGAAAAAAAATGAGTATAACTTAAGTGACCTCCGGGACAACATTCAGCATACCAATAATTGCATCATAGTGTACCAGAAGAAGAAGAGAACAAGGAATTGAAAACGTATTTGAAGAAATAATGACTAACTTTATGAAGGGAATATGCATACAAGACCAGGAAGGGCAGAGAGTCCCAAACAAGATGAATCCAAAGAGGCCCACATCAAGATACATCATATCAAAATACCAAAGCTTAAAGACAAAGAGAGAATATTAAAAGCAGCAAGAGAAAATCAGTTAGTTACCTACAAGGGAACTCACATCAGACTGCAAGCTGATTTCTCAACAGAAACTTTGCAGGACAAAAGAGACTGGCAAAAAATATTCAAAGTGATGAAAGGTAAAGACCTATAACCAAGATTATTCTACTCAGCAAGGCTAGCCTTTAGAATCAAAGGAGAGAGAGCTTCCCAGACAATACTAGACTTAATTGGAGTGATCACTTGGTAGATTATATGAATGTCTAATCACTAGAAACTAATATAATATTGTACATCAATTATAATTGAAAAAAAAAAAAGTTTCCCAGATCAGAAAAAGCTAAAGGAGTACATCACCACTAAGCCAGCATTACAAGAAATGCTAAAGGGACTTCTTCAAGGAAAAAAAAAAACTATGAATAAGAAGATATAGAAATTCTGACAAATATAAACACAGTAAAAGCAGTGGATTAACCAACCGTAAAGCTAATACAAAAGTTAAAAGATGAAAGTAGCAAGATCTTGTGTAATTACAATTAAGGGATACATATGCATAAACACACAAAAAAAAAGGTTTAAAAAAGGACAAATATAAATGTGGGAGAGGGAGTGAGTAAAAATTGTAGTGACTTTAGAATGTGCACAAACTTAAGCAACCATCAGCTTAAAATAGACTGCTATAAACCTAGCTTGGTATATAGGAAGCACATGGTAACCACAAACCAAAAATTTCTTAAAGATATATACAAGAAATAAAGAGAAAAGAATGCAAATATAACACTATAGAAAGTCATCATCACACAAGAGAAAAGAGCAAGAGAATAAGAACAGAGAACTACAAAAGCAATCAGAAAACAATAAAATGGCAATAACTACATGCCTATAAAAATCACTTTAAATGTAAATGGACTGAATGCTCAAATCAAAAGATATAGGATGACTGAATGGAAAATAAAAAGAAAACAAAGATCCAGACATATGCTGCCTACAAGAGACCCATTTCAGATCAAAAGACACACAGAAACTGAAAATAAGTGAATGAAAAAAGATATTTCATGCAAATGGACAAAACAGACTTTAAACAAGAGATGAAGAAGGGCATTTCATAATGATATTGAGATTCATTCAATAAGAGAATATACTTTTGTAAACATCTATGCACCCATTGTAGGGGCACCTAAATATATAAAGCAAATACTTTGGACATAAAAGAAGAGATCAACAGTAATACAGTCACAGTAGGGACTTTTAACACCCCATTGACATAAATGGATAAAATTTCCAGACAGAAAATCAACATGGAAACAGTGGCCTAAAATGATACATTGGACCAGGTGACTTAATTGCTATTTTCACAACATTTCACACAAAAGCAGCAGAATATACATTCAACTGTATATGGAACATTTTCCAGGACAGACCACATGTTAGGCCACAAAACAATAAATTTGAGAGGATTAAAATCATATCAAGCATCTTCACAAATCACATTGGTATGAAACTAGAAATTATAAGAAAAAAACCACACGAACATGTAGAAGCTATATAAAATGCTACTAAACAATAAATGGGTTAAAGTTCAAGAAAGAAAAATATACCTAGAAACAAATGAAAATGCACACACACATACACACACAC
Source organism: Eonycteris spelaea (assembly GCA_003508835.1). Classification (NCBI taxonomy): domain Eukaryota; kingdom Metazoa; phylum Chordata; class Mammalia; order Chiroptera; family Pteropodidae; genus Eonycteris; species Eonycteris spelaea. The sequence continues at coordinate 8,085,149 of PUFA01000026.1, read as the reverse complement.
ACACACACACACACACACACACACACCTATGCAACACAGCCAAAGCAGTTTAAGAGGAAAATGCATAGTAATATGTTTACTTCAAGAAACAAGAAAAATTTCAAATATGCAATCTAACCTTACACCTAAGGAATTAGAAAAATAAGAACAAAACCCAAAGTGAGAGAAGGAAGGAAATAATAAAGATCAGAGTGAAATAAAAGATTAAAAGGAAAAAAACAATAGAAAAGGTAAATAAAACTAATTATTGTTTTTGAAAAGATAAACAAAATTGATAAATCTTTAGCAAGACTGAAGAAAAAAAAGAACCCAAAAAGTAAAATCAGAAATGAAAGGAAGAAGTGACAATTGACACCACAGAAATACAAAGTATTTAAAATATATATTATGAACAATTATATGACAACAAATTGGACAACCTGGAAGAAATGAATAAATTCCTAGAAATATACAAACTTTCAAGACTGAATCAGGAAGGAAGAGAAAATCTAAACTGACCAATAACTACAAATGAAATGAAATTTAAAAAACTTCCAAGAAATAAATGCCCTGGACCAGATGGCTTCACAGGCAAATTTTACAAAACATTCAAATTAGAATTAACACCTATTCTTCTCAAATATTACAAAATAATGAAGTACACTGAAAGCTCTCAAATTCATTTTACAAGACCAGTGTTAATTTGATCCCAACGCCAGACAAATACACTACAAAAAAAGAAAATTTCAGGGCAATATTCCTGATGAATATGGATGCAAAAATCCTCAATATTAGGAAACTGAATCCAGAAATACATTAAAAAGATCATACACCATAATCGAGTGGGTTTTATTGATGGAATGGAAGGTTGGTTCAAAACCGCAAATCAATTAACATGATACACCACATAAACAAAATGAAGGATAAAAATCATATGATCATATCAGTAAATAAAAACACTGGACAAAATCCAACATTGATTTATGATTAAAAAAAAAACTCAGCAAAGTAGAGATAGAGGGAATGTACTTCAACATAATAAAGACTATACATGACAAACCCACAGCTAACATCATACTCAAGGGTGAAAAATTTAAAGCTTTTTCTTTAAGATCAGGAACAAGACAAAGATGTCCACTTTCATCACTTTTATTCAACACAATGTCAGAAGTCCTAGCCACAGCAATCAGACAAGAAATAAAGGCATCTGAATTGGAAAGGAATAAATAAAACTGTCATTATTTACAGATGACATTATACAGAGAGGACCCTAAAGATCCAGCTACAAATTGTTAGAATAAATGAATTCAGTAAAGCAGGATACAAAGTTAATATTCATTAACTAGTTGCATTGTTATATACCAATAATGAACTACACAAAAGAGAAATTAAGAAAACAATTCCATTTACAATTGCATCAAAAAGAACAAAATTCCTAGAAATAAATTTAACCAAGGAAGTAAAAGCCCTGTACTAGAAAACTATAAAACCTTGCATAAAGAAATTGAAGGAGTTAAAAATGGATATTCTGTGCTTATAGATAGGAAGAACTAACATCCTTAAAATGTCCATACTACCCAAAGCAACCTGCAGACTCAATGTAATCCCTATCAAAATGCCAATGGCATCAGAGAACTAGAACAAACAAACCTAAAATTTAAATACAGAACCACAAAAGACCCCAAATAGCCAATGCAATCTTAAGAACAAAATTGGAAGAATCATGCTACCTGAAATCAAACTATATACTATAAGGCTACAGTAATCAAAACAGCATAGTTCTAGCATAAAAGCAGATACATAGATCAAAGGAATAGAATAGGGATCCCAGACATAAATCCATGCCTATATGGTCAATTAATCTATAACAAAAGAGGCAAGAATACACAATGGGGTAAAGATAGTCTCTTCAATAAGTGGTGTTAGAAAAACTGGAAAAACTATCATATACAAAATAAACTCAAAATGGCTTAAAGACTTAAATGTAAGACCCAAAATTATAAAACTTCCAGAACAAAACATAGGAAGTAATCTCTTTGACATCACTCTTAGCAATGCTTTTTTGGATATGTCTCCTTAGGCAAGGGAAACAAAAGAAAAAAACAAATGGGACTACATTAAACTCAAAAGGGTTTGCACAGTGAAGGAAGTCATCAACAAAATGAAAAGACAATCTACTGAATGGGAGAAGACATTTGCCAACGATAGATCCAATAAAAGGGTAATATCCAAAAAATATAAGGAACTTATACAATTTAACACAAAAAAAAAAAAACCCACAACTAAACAAATTCAATTAAAAATGAGCAGAGGACCTTTAATAGACATTTATTCAAAGAGAACATACAGATGGCTAATGGACATATGAAAAGATGCTGTCAGCACCGACTTTGCCCGCAAGCACAGAAAACCACAAGTACCTGGAAATCTACTGCCCCTCTCAACCCTGGGCAGACCCTCAACCAACTTGACCTAGTAAGGAGTAACTATGGTAACTAGAACTGTTTGAATGTTCAATGAGGCACTGTGCACTAAGCAGGAACGCCTGGCACATAGTAACACTCAACAAATTACAACTGTAAAAATGACAATCAAGAAAAAGACGACAGAATAGAGAAGGAGGCCATGGGTACTTTTACAATAACAAAGGAGATTTGAAGCGTAAAAAAGTGTTTTATAATTTTGAAGCTTTTTGGAAAATAGTGAGAAGCAAATTCATTCATAGCCAAGATTTCCTGAGGCCCTCCATCTGACCCTCAGCTGCCAGCCTTCTGGCACAGGTATGTCATGCCTGAGGTCCTCAAAGGACCGAGAGCTGGCAGCCTGGGCATGGCCATCTGCCAAACTCCTCCTTTCCTCAAAGTGGGAGGAAGTTGGTTCCTGTGTGATTATTAACTACGTCCTGACTGAGTGGGCACTTCTAACGTCTTTTCCAGTGGCAGTCTTACTTTCAGAGTTCATAACTGAACTGCAGCCAGCCTCAGTCAGGGAACAGGAAACAACCTTTGGCTGGGGCCAAGGCACTTGTTCTCCATCCAAATTTACTCACCCAGGTAGAGGTCTGAGTTGGAGGTCAGCCTGTGTTCTCAGTGGATCAATTGTTTCCACTCATCTCCCCTCCGCAAGGTCCGGAAGACATGAACTAGGATTTGGGAAGCTTAGTGCGCTGCCTCACCATGTTGTCTCTCTGGAAGGCACACTCTAGGTATTGTTTGCTAGCACAAAGAGTCTTTCAGAGTCACTCTGTAAGCATTGCTTTTTGGAAGATTATATTTGGGAGTTAGGTGTCTCAGTCTCTCCACTACAAAGTGGCAGGGAGATTTAGCAGTGATCTAGATAATCTTATCAACCCAGATAATTCAGATGTTGCTTTTACTGCCTTCAAATGCACCAGCCAAATAATTACCAACTAGTTCAATTCCTTTCCAAAGCCTTTAAAGCTACAAAGAAAAGTGGGCTGACATTTCCGAAGCCCAGCTTGTATGCCAGATATTGCCTAGGCACTTTATCAGCGCTCTCTCCTTTAATTCTCACATCAAATCTCTTATTATCATTTCCTCCCTTTTAAGGACAAGAAAACTGAGGTTTGATAAAGGTAAATAATTCACTTAAGGTCACATAGTGAAACATGACACTACTGGGTTTAGAATACAGATCTGTTTCATGTTATAAAATCATTCCATTTAGAAGAGAAAGGCAATAAGATTTGTTAAAAACTGCCCTGTGGCTTCTACTTATAGGATGTTTGTATAAGCCTTCTAAAGGCCAACTTTCAGACAGACACACTTCGGACAAAATATGAAGAACACCTGTCTAAAGATCTGAAGAGGAAACATAAGCAGGCATATTGCTGATGGGGGTCAACTGTGGAGAAGCAAATTACAAAGTGGTACATTTCCTTTCCATGAAGAAGCCCAGATATCAGACTTAGTAAACAAAGGCATTAAACTAGTTATTTCAAATATTTTTAAAATGAAAGAAAATCAAGTCTAATGATCTAAAGTATAAGAGTGATGATAAAGTATGAGAGTTATGTCCCAAATACTGTCAATAAGGAGATTTAAATTATAAAAAAAAAAAAAAAAAGTTCTGGAGTTTAAAAATCCAATAACTAAAATGAAAAAAATAAATTCTGAGAGAGGCTAAGTAGCAGATTTGAGCAGGTGAAAGGAAGAATCAGCAAACTTTCACATGGGTCAGTTGAGATTACTATAGTTTTGTAATACAATTTGAAATAAGAAAGTGTGATGACTCTAGCTTTGTTCTTTTTTCTCAGATTGGTTTGGCTATTTGAGTCTTTCATGGTTCCATTATGAATTTAGGGTATTTTTTCTATTTATGTGAAAAATGCCATTGAAGTTTTGATAAGGCTTACACTGGATCTATAGGTCACTTTGGGTGGTACGAACATTTAACGATATTCATTATTTCAAAACTTGAATTCAGGGTACCTTTCAATTTGTCTTCAATTTTTTCATCAATCTCTTATTATTTTCAATGTACAGATTTTTCACCTCCTTCGTTAAATTTATTCCTAAATATTTTATAGTTTTTGGTGCTATTGTGAGTGGAATTACATTTATTTTTCAGATAGTTTATTGATAGTAAAGAAATACAACTGATTTTAATATGTTGATCTTATATTCTGCAATTTTACTTATCTGCTGATTAGTTCTAATGGTTTTACTAGTGGAATCTTTAGGGTTTTCTATATGTAGATTATGTAATCTGCAAAAAGAGACAACTTAACTCCTCACTTTCTAACTTGGATGCCTTTTCTTTCTTTCTGTTGCCTAACTGATCTGTCTAGGACTTCCAGGACTATGCTGAATAGAAGAGGGCATCCTTGTCTTGTTCCTAATCTTAGAGGAAGCTTCTCATTACTGAGTATGATGTATGATGTATATGTATGTATGTATGTATGTATGTATGTATGTATGTATGTATGTATGTATGTACGTACGTACGTATGTATGTATTTTACCATGAAAGGATGTTGAATTTTGCTAAATGGTTTTCTGCAGTTGGGATGATATGACTTTTAGTCTTCGTTTATTTGGTTAATATGTGTTTCACATTGATTGATTTGCATATGTTGAACTATCCTTGCATCCCAAGAATCTCATTTCATCATGATGTATGATCCTTTCTGTAAAATTCAGCTTGCTAATATTCTGTTAAGGATTTCTGCATCTTTGTTGATCAAGTATACAGACTGTAATTTCTTTTCTTATAGTGTCCTTATCTGGCTTTGTATGAGGGTAATGCTGGCCTTGTAAAATGAGTTTGGACATGTTCCCTTCTCTTAGACTTTGAAAGGGTTTAAGAAAGTTTGGCATTATTATTTTTTTTTTTTATCAAATGTTTGGAAGAATTCATAAAGCCATCTGTCCTGGTATTTGCTCTGTTGGGAGATTTTTGATTGCAGCTTCCATCTTCTTGTTTGTTATCTCTCTGGTTAGGCTTCTTTCTCTGCATGGCTTGGTCTTGGTAGGTGGGATTTATAATAGCCAAAAGTTGGAAACAATCCAAATGGCCATCAGCTGAAGAACAGTTAACCAAAGTGTAGTATATCCATAAAATAGAATATTATTCAGCCATAAAAAATAAAGTACTGATACATGCTACAATATGAATTTTTAAAAATGCTAAAAGAAGTCACTCACAAAAGATTACATAATATATGATTCCATTCAGGAGAAATATCCAGAGTAGGGAAATCTATAGATTTAGAAAGTAGATTAGTGGTTGACTAGGGTTGGGGGGAGCTAGGAATTAAGGAGGTGATAGCTAAGCATGTGAGGTTACTTTCGGGATTTTGAAAACATTCTAAAATTGGCTACGGCGATGGTTGCACATATCTGTGAATATATCAAAGCCACTGCATTGTATACTTTAAGTGGTTGGAGTGTATGGTATTTAAACTATATCCCAATAAAGCTGTTAAAAATAAAAATAAAAATAAACTTAAGCAGCGTGGTATAAGTAAGAGCCACAGAAATCTTTTGACCATGGAATATCAGAAATGAAAAAAAAAATTCTCTGAAGATCACTAGTCCAGAGATTTTTAACTAGAGATGGACATCAGGATCACTTGAGGATCTTCCAACATACATATTCTTGAGCCACTGTAGCTTTCCTAAATTAAAATACTTAAGAGTGGAGTCAGAGCTTTCACATCTCTTAAGCTTATAGAGGTGATTCTGTTGTGTAGCCAGGCTAGAGACCCACAGCCTCAGACTGAACGTGCTCAACCTATGTCCCATAGACAGTCTATGACAAAGCTGATAACAGAACCCAGGTTTACCTGACTGGCAGCCCAACAGGTTTTTCTACGTACTCTGCCACCTCTCAGAAATAACGTACTCCATCCAATTCTCAACAACAAGAAATATTCTGGTGACTGAGAATCTTGAATGCCTGAGGTTTCATTACTTAAAGAAAGAGAATTTGAGATTTACTGTCTCTATTTTCTGAATTAGGTAGACATGACTAAGGGCATTGCTATGGTGTAAGAAGACCACATAGGAAGACAGAAAGCCTGGGGCTTAGACCTTGCTCTGTATCAACCCTCTGGATGAACCTGATTTATTCTCATACCCTCCTTGAGCACAGGATATCATTAAATTTTATGATTCTCAGCCCTGAATGTATAATAACTTGATAAGAATGTAAAAAATATTATGCCCATGCTTCACCTCCAGAAATTCTAATTCCACTTATTTGAAATAGAGCTACAAGTTCCCCAGGTTATTCTTATTCAGCAGGGCTGGGAACCATTGGTTCAATTCCAACAACATTGTAGATGAGTCATTTAAGGGCTCTTCCAAGCCCTTGAATCTTTTGTAATTTTATGATGGTTTCTATTCTCACTGAAAATCTAAGAATGACTTCAGCCTATTGTGTAAGTGGTCTGAAAGTGCAATTGCTAAAGCAATTTATTTATCTACCCTGGGTGGGTTCAACAAACAAAAATTAAAAACATTTGTGCTAAGTACTAGTTGCTGCAGTGACATGGGACACAATGAGGATGGGGGAAGGGTCATCATGGAGCTTATTGTTAGAAACTTGAACCAAAACCTTTTCAGATGTATGTCACTATTGTTTGGATGCTGGCTGCAAATGCCCTGCCTACGCCCTTATTGGTGAGTTTGACATAGGACGGCACTGGAATTCCCTGGTTCTGCAGACACCGCATTTTCCTCTCCTCACCCAGAAACATGCAGAAACTCATGCGTATATCAGTATAACTCTCAACAATGAGAAACTACATGGACCGCTTTTGGATGGAGATGGTCACAGAGGAATGAGGCAAAGGCATAAATGATATCCCTACAGAGAAAAAATACAGCTTAAATTCAAGATAGATTTGAAAAAGTCAGTGTTCTCTCCAACTTCTTTCCAATTCCTTCAAATTCCCACTCCTTAAAAAAAAAAAAAAAGCGCCAGTTTTATTGTTGATTGGTGATCTCCAGTACTTGCTTGGAAAGTCCCTGCCATTATATTTATTTTTTCCTTCTCCAGAGAACATCCACTTCATTCTTGAAGTTAGAATTCTGCATCAAGAACAGGGAATGCTGGGGCTCAGAGGAGAGGTGAATGGGACCCCTACGAATTCTCTTTTTTTAAGGAGTTCTTCTCTACCTATGCCTGGCACCTCATGTTTGAGTCTCCTCTTAGTGTTTTGGAGTTAACATCTGTTTTCCCTGGCCCTGTGACTCATTCTGTTAATTCACTCTATATTACTCTTCTTCAAGGAAGACTTATGGGGATGAAGTTAGAGATTTGAGGTTATGAAAGGGATAAAAGAATAAAAAACAAATCTATTCAAGTGATTTAATTATTTTCTATCAAGGTTAGTTAACTCTCTTTTTTGTTTCTGCCATGATAAACATGTATTAAAATCAGGCCTCATTTTTTCCAAAAGGAGAAGCTTGGGTAACATAAGTTTTAAGGCGTTTTTTTCTGCTCTAACAGTTGTAATTTCTGTTTTATCTCAACTTTTCCTTATGGAAAGTCATTTCCTATTAAAACTGTATGTAGGTTTGGGATTTAAATGAAAAATAACATTTGGTGCCTTTTACTTTATCTTAGGGGCTATTTTATATTTTTACTTCATTAGTATTAATTTTGGTCCCTGAAAGTATGTTAGGATGATAAGATGAGGAAAGTGATACTTATTGACATATTCCATAAGTACCTGTTATTTACCAAAATTTAACTCAATATTAGAAACAGTAGATAAGATAGGGCCCTTTCTTTTACATACCTCTTGACCCTTCTTTTATACATCTTTTGGTTGAAAGATAAAATTGTGCTTTACAATAAAATGCATCTTTTTTATAGTAGATAACATAGAAGTATGTGCAAAGTTCTATGGGAAAACACAAAAGAATATTATTAGTTCTGTTTACTAGATTCAGAGAAAACTTCATAGAGGTAGTGACATTTGAGATGATTCTAGAAGGATGGGCAGGAGAGTACTAGTTAAAAAAGAGGCCAAGGCAATCAAGGCAAAAGGAATAGCATGTTCAGAATTATGAGTGCAGCAGGCAGCCTCCAAGAAAGCCCCCAGTGAAATGCCTTCTGGTATTCACGCCCTGGTGCAGTCCCCTCTCCTACTAAAAAAAAGCCAACCTGTGTCACCTATAAAATATTGCCAGAATAATTTAATTGTGTGTGATTTCCATGGTCAAGCCATACAAAGTACTGTGGTGTCTGTCTTGGGCCCTCATGGTTTTCACACTCCGGGGGAAGTTAATCACCCTGTTGTGATTTTTAAGCAGCCAACAAAGAAGCCCCATGAAGAACTTAAGCCTCCTGCTAATACTTAGAACCAGATGAGAGAAACATCCTGGAAGTAGGTTCCCCAGCCCAGCCAAGTGTTCAGAGAGCCGAGATCTGCCTGTTAGCTTTCCTGCAACCTTGGGAGAGACCTCAAACCAGAACCACACAGGCAACAACTTCTAAATTCCTGTGAGATAAATGTTTACTGTTGTGAGCCACTAAGTTTGGGGGTAATTTGTTACATCGTACTAGATAGATGATGTAGTGGCATCCAAGGTTATGTTATGCTCTGAGATAAAAAAGGGGAAATGGTAAGGAATGAGGTACAAAGGGAAAGGGGGAGATTTGACTATAAAGGTTTTATGGTCAGGGTGGACCACAGATAATTGTAAAAGACTGTTAATTGATTTTAGCAATGAAGGGATGACACTGGATTTGTGAGTTAGAAAGTAAATGCCTAGGCACTAGACCATGATTTGAAGAAAAGTGCTCATAGCTACATTACGCATGAATTATAGTGAATTTTTTTCCCAGGTGATGGAACACATGCACACCTGTGGCTGGATGGGGCCGAGAGCTCAGAGTGTCCCCAACAGTAGACCAACCGCAGAGCTGTCTAGGCTGGCTTTTAACTGCTGTCACCGGTTTTGTTCTGACAGCTCTACCTTCCCAGAGTACAACGGGGACCAGGTCACCAGGTCCAAGGGGTGTTCGGGGAGCCTTTTTCTTTTTCTTTACCCCTCCCCCCAAAATACTGTCAACCCAAGCCATTGACATTATAATTTTTTTCTTTTTTGAATTAAAACCAACATACCAGCCATAAAAAAAATAATAATAAAGGTAGATGTTGACTTTCAGAGTTGTAAGAGAATTTATGGATTTCCACCTCCTTCCCTCTTCAAGAATCTTGTGTAACTCTTATGCACAGCCTACTTGACAGATGACCATCCTGACTCTACTTAAATATCTTAGGGATGGGAAGCTCACCACCAGTTGAGCCAGCCACTGACATGTTGATTTGAGGAGCTATATGACTCTCTATAATTTTGATGGACTACTGGACTGGGTTTTAGGCTTGTCTCTCCCACTCAAGAACTGGTGTCCTTGGGGCTCAAATTTTTAAAGATCAGTATGCACTTTGGATGGAGTTCAAGATTCTAGTGCCTGCCGCCAATATGCACATTCCCTTGAGTTGAACTGATTCAAAGTCCTGATTCTAAGCTCCAACCCCAGAGATACTTATTAACTCTAGGTTGGGGTCTGGGAAATAAGAGGTTGAGAGTTTACCCTTACTACCATTTGTAGACCTAGCTCTACCAAAATGAACAACAGAATCGTCTGAGGGAAAGCTGAATCCATCTCAATCTCTCTACTTGACATCCTATTTTGCAGCTATTTTAAAGTACTGTATTGAAAGTACTTTAAATGCTTTGTATTGATTTCTAGCTTTCTGAATACTCCAGAGTTTATACTGTAATAGATGCCATGCTATCCCACTTTGACGGCCCTCAAGTGGCCTTGATTAGAGGTGGTCAGAAGGTCACAGTCCCAGTAGTCTATAATGAGATGAGGTCATGGTTAATCAAGATTTGGCTCAGATCAAGCTCTGGTAAAGGAAGCATCAGAAGCATTCCAGCTTTTCTAAATCCCTTGCCTTTCTAGTCCAGGGTTACAAAACTTGGAGACTATCAGAGCCCTGCTAACTGATTTGGATGTCTGTACAGCTGCTTAATCAGTAGGTTCAATCATCTGGGGTTTTGATAACTTTTAATCATTCGGTACATTATATGATCCCTGTAGGTTCTGCCAAGACACAGTTTCAAGAGAGAAGAAACAGTAATAGAAAATTATGAATGAGAAGGTTACTTCGTATCTTGTTTTTCATAGGAACTTAAACTCTAGTGTCATATTTATGTTCGTATTGTACTGATCTCTGTCATTTATGTGATCTTTAAAACTTCATTTCAGGATATGTAATAGGAGGCTCCTTAAGTTTGAGAAGTGTAATGCAGTAAAAAATGGACTTCAAAGTCAGACTGACCCACTGTCAAATCATAGCTTTGTTGGGACATCTAAATTCAACGTGGGAGAAATTCCAGCTGCAGGACTTTCAACCATTTCTGCTCAACATGGGGTATCTCTTATGGGCAATCTTTGATGTGGAGCTCCCCGCTGAATTGGACTACACTTTGCAAATCTCCCTCCACCACTACACACTCAATGAACCTCTTGAACTACTGATTCCATTTCAGTGTCTGCTTCCCAAAGGATCCAACTGGCTAAGTTAATATACTCTAAGATTCTATTTCTTCCTCTTTCAAATGATATTGCCACCATATACATCACCAGAATTCGAAGAGGTAAAACAAGGTCGTATACATGAAGTACCATGACTCCTAGAGACCATTGCCAAGATTTTTTTCCCTTCCCCCAGCTCACTGGTAGAATCTGTCTCATCACTGGTGCATAAAAATAAGATATATCTTCACTTCCATTCACCAACTATGATATGCCAGAATATTGTTAACCACAAGGGGGACAGCATGCTAAAAACATACAATTGTAGAAGAGTATGACACATCTGTCACAAGTGCGTGGGCATCTTGAGGGTGGGGACTTCAGGTTTCCTAAGTGCTATGACAAATGTAAATACAGTGTCAGAGAGAAACCCAGAGCAAGAAAATCTAGCCTAAATGTCAAGAAAAACTACCTGGGGAGAAAACACTCGATATGAGTCTGGAAGAATGAGTCCACATTCACCAAGCAAGAGGAAGGCCGGTGCTGGGAGGGGGACAGCCCTTGCTGAGTCTCAAAGACACTGAGAACAAGGTAGAACGAGGTATGTCAAGATGTTCCGCAGACATTATACAGCAAACTGGGAAGGGGAAGAGGTATCTCAGTAGAGTTGCCCTGCAGGGGTTCAAGGTAGGGATTATCCTCCCCACAGTACAGAAAAGGAAGCTGAGCAAGGCCCAGAGGGCTTAAATGTCTGGCACAGGGTCACAGAGTTGTAAAGCTGCTGAGGCCCCCAGAGACACAACCCAAGTCTTTGATTCTTCTCTACCTGCAAGTATACAGAGACCACCCCCTCCCATGAGTAACTGAGTGATCCAGATAAGGCCCAAGTGGTGCTAATTAACAGAGTTGCCTATGGAGCGAGGAGAGGGATGTAGTAAACAACCTCCAAATCAACACTTGAGGCTTTTTCTGGGGTGAGGATTTCTGTACTCAAGAGTTCAGGGAATTTGAGCTCCTTTAAAGCACAATTGTGAAGAAACAGAAGCCAATGTATACATTCACAGCATTCGGTCTCCCAAATCAATTATGCTTAAGTGATGTTAAAGGCCTGACAGAGCCACAAAAGAAAGAACAATCTTTAACCTCAAAATTGAAGCTGATCCTTGTGCCTTAATCTAAGCCATTGTGTCTGGCCCTGTCTGCAAGCCCAGGTCTGGTTCTCATTGCTTTTGTGGACTTAAGTGAAATCCTTTCCATAACTTAAATTAGGGTTTGTGTTGATGATATCTCTTTTATTATACTATTAAAAAAAACAAAAACAAAAACAAAACCACCCAAACCCCTATAATCCAGGCCACTGATCTAGTGGACATAGGCTGTCCCAACAGATGGAAAGAGCTTTTTCCCCAAGAATGAGGGTGACATCAGTGTGGGTGTGGCAGGCACTTGGGTGTGAAGTGCAGCCCCTTTTAAAAGAGCCAGATGGGCTTGAGCTGTTCCCATCCCCTGCTGTTGCCTGTTGGTGCAGAGAGGCTAATGCAAACCATACAGGATCAGACGGCTACTACAGGAGGCTGCAGGCCCAAGTGCGGGACTGCTGGATCCAAAGCAGGCTGCGGATGCCGATTATCTAGAAGAGACCACTTCTCATGCATGGCGAGAGCACAGAGACCTATGTAGCTAAACTTCCTCATCTTCTTGATGGAGAAACGCAGGAGTTCATTGGACAGATGACTTGCGCCAAATTAAGGTCAAGTTCATGGCAAAGGCAGAACTAGAATCCAAACTTTCTAGTTTCCAGATCACCACTTGGATTTGGCTCACCTACTCAGGAGGCAATGAAAGTCTTCTGGTTCCAAGTTTTTCTTTCAATTTGGGTGAGAAAAATGGGACACAATTCTGAAAGAAAAGGCTACCCAGGGAACAGTGGGGGAAAAAAAGAAAAAAAATGAATAATTCTGGCAGCAAGAAGAATGTTGTGAAATGCAGTTTTAGATTTTGCATGTTATCATCTTCTTTGTGCACGCACTGATGGGTGTGTATTTTACCCATGTGGCTCTGTGTAAATATAGACCTGTCAGTTGCCTATGCCATGTGGTTTGGAATTGACAGATGTGGCCCCGATCAACAAGAATATCCCCACCGTACCTGATGCTGAAACCACAGGAAAATAAAATAAAATAAAATAAAAGATAAATATCGAATGTGTGTTGGCAGAGAGAAAAGATTCTCAAAGTTTAGAAAGCTCTTGAGAGATCACCTGATTCAGTCTGCCTTGAAGAATAATCCATGGGAAGGGTGTCTGCTGTTATGAAGAGAAATAGGCCCCATGGTTAAATGACTCTGAGAAACTTTAGTTTAATTCCAGACAAGTTTCTTTACTAGAGGACTCCTTCACTGCAGGGTCTTTACTATGCCAATGCGTAATGAAGATTTCTAGGAACAGAATAGAAGATACTTTCTCAGACTTGTATGTCCACCAAACTCCTTTTCATTTTAATGACCATCTTGTGAAACTAAGGTTTCCTGGGAAAATAACCTTTAAATGTTCACCTTTTCCAATAACCTGACTTTGCAGACGAGAAAAGATAAAAGCCTGAGAGGAAAAGTATCTTTCTTTAGATTGTACTAGTCGTCGGTGGCAGAACCAAGATTCAAGCCTAGACCTTGAGACAATAACCAAAGCACCAAATACCTTTCTCACTGCTATATTCCTACTGTGTTTTCAATAGAACTAAGTTTAAATAAGGCACTGATTAATAAATAATAGCAAAGTATTCTACCTGCATTATCGTACATCTTGATTAAAATCCTAAGGAATAGATACTTTTATTACCAGTTTTACAGGCAAGAAATGGAAACTTAATATACTAAGCCATTTGACCTTGGGCAAGTGGTAGTACACAAAAAAATGAGTGAATGAATGAATGATAGAAGAGAATTTTTACTACAGATATAAATGACTACCCCCAGACACTTCCCCCAAAGGAGCAGCTATGGGGACAAAGGGAGAAATAATAAAGGAATATGGTTTCTCTGTGACCATGGCAGAGATGCCCCTCTCAAACTGGAGCTGAGGTTTGCACTCTAGAATCATAGCTCTATAACTCAGTCCCAGGACCAATACCGTTTGTTCACGGACTGTAGAGACTATGTGGGGCTTGCGACATAACCGCACTCTGAGTCTCCCTATCAAAGCCTGAGATGTCTCATACTGGCCATAAGGAAGGCATTAGTGCAGCCCTCCCACACTTCCATTGTCTCGTAAAAAGTGGTCCAGTCTTTTCTACCATCACAGAAATACCATCCTTGAGAGTTCACATTGTTTCCCATCTTTGCTTTTAATTTGGTGCTTCTGTCTCACAATAGGAAAACCCTAAAACTTAAAGTGAGAATTCCCGGAAATGGACCCTGGCTCTGGGCTTTACAGGTTGTGTGACCCTGGACAAACTAACTATTCAAGAGATAAAGAGAATCACTGCTATTACCATCATCACTAGTGTCATCAAAGTGTTTATTGGTTGGCTTTACCTAGTACTATCAGCTTTAAGTTTCACAAAAAACACTGGAGTTGTTATTGTCCATATTTTATAAATTAGGAAATGCGACAGAGAAGCTAAACTACTTCTTAAATTATAATCTTTGGCAGATAGCAGAGCTAGAGTTTGAACACAAATAGTCCACCTCCAAGATCCACCACTTGATAAAATAAATGCTCCGAGGCGCGTGTATTGTATGTGCGAGTGTGTAAGTGTGAGTGAATTTTCTTCTGTTGCCACAAGCCTATGAGATAGGGTTATCATGCCCATTATGAAGATGAAGAGACTGAGTCTCAAAAAAATTTAAAAATCTGCTAAATATCATGGCTACAGCAAATGAGTGATAGAAATGAAATTGGAGCTAAGAGCTTTTGTCTGTAAAAAAACCCAAGCTCTTATGATTCCAGGATTCTGAAATTTCTGACCCACAATTTCCTCATTTGCACATAAGGGTCATAACAATGCCTCCCTCTCAATGACTGCAGTGAAGATCATGGTATGTGAAAAGATCTCTTAAGCTCTATGCCCAATGATGGTTGCCTATTTCTCATCTTTGTCTATGAAAACCAACAGCAAGGAGCCTCTCTGGCTGGCTGCCATTTGCTGACTCCGGGTTCATGTGTTGGCTGCAAGTTAGATTCACTCACCTAATTTTTTAGGGCCTTTTACAATGTATGAGGTCATTTGTCTTTGTTAGCAAAAAAAGATTTAGTGATGAATTCACCCTACAGCATAATTAGCCCCAGGCCTGTCTGTCCCTGAGGGAATCCTTCCTATCTTAGCAAAACATAGGCAACCTGAGGTGCAGGGGCATGTCACTTTGTAGAGCCTAGCTAATCTAACACAAAATGTGTCGAATCAACAGGACTTTATTCCTGCCACCTCTAAGAAACTCCACTTCTCCCCAAAGTAAAACAAAGGAGTAGCTTTTGCCAGCATTAAGGTTGATTGAACAACATAAACCCAACTGCTAACTATTAAGAATTGCTGGATTCTTGGTTTATATTTCTACAGATGCTCCTCTGGGTTTAAAGGAACAAAAGGGTATACTTAGGAAGCGGAAGACACTTGTTATGCTTGCTGTGGCTTCTAGAACATGCCTCTACTTGATTTTCAAAAGACTTTCTGAACACAAAGGCTAGGTGGTTGCCAGCCCACCTCAAAATGACAGAAGGATTTACTCAAAAGAGATTTTACACTTTAATTTTCAATCACGCTTTGTTCCTGCCCACAGAGCAACCAAAACTGTGAAGAAATGTTTGCTATCCCTCCCCAATGGCTTAGGTCATTTGGCTATCATATGACCTTTGGTGATCTAAGTCACCTCTAGCATGGCTTTGCCAAAAAGTTGATTGCTGTTCAGTTCTTCCTCTGAAAGGTCGTTCGGCAATCAAATGTCATCTCCCTCCTGACTAAAGATAAATAGGGGGAAAAAATCCTGTGGAAATCCAACTGGCGGTAGACATGTGCCGGCTTAGCTGGCTTCTACCCTCAACTGCTGAAGTCCACATGCTTTCATATAATGGTTCTCAGAGTCATTGGTTTCAATGTCCATAATGAAGCCAGGAGGAGTTTTTGCAGCCAGATAAAAAACAACAGCTCTCTTCCGCTCCCAGTGAAATAGCATGACCAAACAAGGCAGCAGGACTCAGAGAGATGATCAAATCAGGGGACACAGCAGCACCAATAATTAAGGTTCTAGCCAAATCCATAGGAATGAAATAATTCTGAGGCTGTTATACACAGGGGCTGAGAAATGACACTTCAGATATATGAAAACAAAACTCTTGCCTAAATCTCGATGTAAATGTTCTCTTGATGAACTCCAATACCGATCATACAAGGCCCTTCACGATCTCATGCTTCTTCAGATAGGATCAATATTTACTGATCATTTCACAGGCAACCCAGTGCATTGTGGAACGCTGTAAGATGAGATGATGCTCTACTCCTGCTGTGTCTTTTCCCACAATTACTTCTTGATTCTTTGATACCAAACCTTGTGAACTTCTCTGAATGGTTAAGTCACGTTCTCCAACCCCTCCCTGCCATGCTGTGCCCTCCTCTGCTCTCCTTAATAAAATTTTACTCCTCCTTAAAGACTGAACTCAAGTGTCACCTCTCTGGAGTCACCTTTAATTGCATCTAGTTTGGGTTTTCTCAGCATGATTATCGTATACTGAAGAACGTGGCCGCAGTATTTTGCAGTGCCTCCTATCGAAAGTAAGTCTATTTCCTCATTCTTTAGTCTCAAATTTGCTTTGATCAATATTATGTAGAAGTGACACCATGTGAGTTCTACAACCCACTCCCCAAGATGCTTTGAAATGTCCTCCTTTGTCCTGTTGAAATGCGGGTTTGAGAGCACAATATAAAGATTTGTCTGTCCTACTGTAGGATGCAAAGCCACGTGGAGAAAAACGAAAGTATACCCAGAGAATGCGAGCACCAACTACCAGAAATGAGGCCATCTGGACCATCCACCCCAGTTGAGCTAACAGATGACAACAGCCCCTGAGTGGTCTCCAGACAAGTCAAGAGAAGAATCACACAGCTGAGCCCAACCCAAACTGCAGAATTATGAGCAAATACATTGTCTTGGTTGTCAGACACAACATTTTGAAGTGGTTTGTTAGGCAGCAATAGATAACATAGTTACAATAAGACATATTTCTTGGTATTTTGGAAAGGTCACATCTGTACAGGAAGTCACACAAACCTTTGTGTCTGAAAGGGGAAAGCAGGTTATTTCCCTGGAAAACCCCTTCTTCCACCCTCTTTACCTAACTTCTATTCACCATTCAGGTCTCAAACTAGACAACCTTTCTCTGGGAATTCTTCTGTCTCCCCTGAGATGGGGTTAGGTGTTTCTCTGATGGGCTCCTTAGCATGCAGTTCTTTCCCCTTTGATAGTACAATTCATACCCCATGGTTGCAGTATCTGTTTTCCCCATTAGACTGAGGGTTCAACAAGGCAAAGACAGAGCCTGCCTTAGTCAGCATTGTGTTTCCATCTTTAGTTTAGTATACATGCCACGTGAGAAAAGGATTTTCTACTTACATATCTCATTGGTCCATCAGGTGTTTATTGATCCCCTCATCAGGTCACTGATTCCACTGTGGGATAGCAATTGTGTGACAATGTATTTCCTTAAGTGAGATACCCTCTGCCTCTGTGTCTACCTTTTGTTCATAGGCTGATATCTAATCAAAGCACCAAAAACATCTCCTGCATGTTTACATATTTGAATACAGGTGCCATGCTTTCCTTAAATCATCTCTTCTTCAATCTACAGGATAAGAAACAGCTGAGGACCCTGGGGACGTCTGGCCTGGAGCAGTACCTGACCATCCAGTATCTCTTGACAATTTGCCTCTTGCCAAAATGTGGCAACAAGAATTTAACATCACCAAGAATGATATGACCAACATAGAGAAGAGGAAAATTATCACGTGTATTATTTATAACTTTTTTTTATTAGTGCATTTAAGTTCATCCTGACTTGTCAGACAACTCACTATGCTGATTATAACGCAGCCCTCAGCAGCCTGTGTGAACAAGGCTTTTGGGTCAGTGTTCACTCAGATCTTACCCTGACCTGAGAATATGCAGTTGATTTTATTTGATTAACATTTTGGAGAATAAGCACGAAAATTTTCATTTGGCCTTGTTTTATATGTAATTGGACTTTTTAGGTGCTATTATGATTATAAAAAATGTATTATACAATGCTCCTGTGAATTCACAGTAAGCCAGAATTCCACATTACATTCCACGTAACTTGCTTTTGGTAGAAAAGTTTCTATTTAGCACTTGGCAAAAGTCTTTGTTTAATTCTACTGTATTCTATTTGGAAAAAGAAAAACAATTACAAAGGACACTAAATTCCTTTCAGAAATTGAATATTTCTTGAGAGAATTGAATGTTCCCGTGTTGTAGGGGAAGCAGCAGGAAAAGGCTGTAGACAGAACAGTGTTTGGAGTCAGAACTGGGATTTAATCTCCTTTCTGCCACTAGGAAGTTTATGACAGTGGAGAAATAACTAAGAAGTGACACTGAGAATCAGTTGCCTAAAGTGTAAAGCAGGGATAAAGTTACTTCTCTCACAAAATTAAACTTATACATGTCTAAAATCTACCTCTACAATCACTGCCTCGGCACATAGAAACACAAACTTAGTCCTACTTCCTGACTGGCTGTTGTTTCCTGCTGGATACAACCTCTGCACACCTGGTCCCCTGGTTGACCTTGGAGTCTAATAAACCCTGCCACTGAGACATGTATTTAATGTGCAACAGTTCCTATGATCACTAAAGTGTAAAAAAGTAGATAAAGATAAGAGGTCCCCTGAACCTTGAGAGCTGGGGGCTCACTGGCCCTGTCTCAGCTTGGAATGGTGTGTGTGTGTGGTGTGTGTGTGTGTGTGTGGTTGTGTGCGTGTTTTATGTGTAACGGCCATATCTTTGCAGACCACTGGACCCTCTTGTGAAGAGGGGTAGGTGTGTGTGGGGGGAGGGGCGTAGCTGTGAAGTGGAGACATGAGAACTGTCCCTACAGAGATCCTCTGCAGCCAGCAGTGGGAGCTTAGAGCCCTCTAGTGTTCCTTAAACATACTGCAGGGCGTTGTGAGGTGGGCGCGCTGGTTGGCGCACTTCTAGGCAGATGCTGCCATCTCCTGGTTAGGGTCACACTTAAATCTCAGCTGTCCAGTGCTCTAAACTGGAAGCTACAAGGGCTGGCCCTTTTACACTTGAATCCAGAGAGTCGGTTTTTGAAAAACATGAAAACACAAAGGAAAAACAAGTTGGCTTGGCAGCAAAGCCCATAATTACCTTAAGTCATACTCAGGGCCCATCATCCCCTACACAAATCTCTGCCATTGCACTTTTCAAACTGGCTTGTCCTCATAGTTTTCTTTCTCAGTCTTTGAAGGCCTTGTATGAGAGGTATGATTCTGAAGCATTGATGTTATGTGGCAATTTTGGTGATGGTGCTGGTGGTGGTGGTGAGAATTAAGCAATTTACCAGAAAGTAATTTTTTAAAGTTATTCATACACTGAAACAGGTGATCCAAAGTACTGGTAAATAGCCTGTAACATGGCAAATATTTTTCATGTATGAACTCCCTTTCTAACCATCCCCAACACCACACCCCAACCCGGCCTTTTATGGTAACATCCAATAATTGCACACATGTGTGACTGCATGCTCTTCAGCTGCGGCCTACCTCTTTGATTACCTCTGCTGATGGAGCTCTCATTACCCAATGTGGCTGCTGAGTCTACTGATGGACAACAGTATTTGTTAACAATATTTGTCTCACTGGTTCCTTTTTCACATGATAAATGTTCAGAGGATTCTAGCATCCATCATCAGAATAAATAGTCTTAGGTTCTTCGGCCTTAGTTTTCACGCCATAGATTTCAAAATCTTTATCATACTTTCCCTACTTATTTGGATGCATTTCATTTTGTAATACTCATCTCAAACTGAGTCTGTCAGAGTTTTATAAAATGCCCTGAGCAGTACTAAACCAGCAGAACCATGATCTACTCGTTCTTATCATCGGAATTGTATCAATGTTTAAAATTGCATGAATATAGTTTTAAGGTTAAGAAATACCCTTACACAATGTCATTTAGATATCTTTCATAGGAATGTCTGCTAAATTTTCTGTATCCTAACCATGGTCTTTTCGCATCATATAAATTATTCACACGTATGCCATGACAAACCTGGTTCTGGCCTCTTTTCAGACTTTGCACACCTCATCCTCTTTTCTCTCTGATTATGACAGTTTAAAGCTGTGGTTTTTGTTTACTATCCTTGAAGTATGGGAAATACTGACTTGAACATATGCTCTCATTGGTCACAATAGTGACTCGTTTTATTTTAAATGTTTACGTGAACTCATTTTTTCTTGAATTTATTAAAAAGAACCTTATAATCACGATCCTACAGAAAAACCTAGCACAACTTGTCTTTAGAAGGAAAATGCAAAAATAGAGGGGAAACTAAATAAATACATTAAGTTCTAGAAAAATATAGTTGCTTGCCAAAGGCTTTATTGAAAAGGTGGTATTAGAAGTTTTAGGGATTATTTTAGGCATTTTAAACCAAAAAAGAGTGTTTTTGCAGGTAAGACTGGGGAGTTATTGCTTAATGGGTAGAGTTTCTATTTGGGGTGATGAAAAAGTTTTGGAAAAAATAGTGGTGATAGTTGCACAACATTGTGAATGTATTTAATACCACTGAGATGTTCACTTAAAATGGTTAACATTTAATTTCATTACGTATATTTTATGACAATGAAAATTACTTTTAAAAAGTGTTTTTTAAAAAGTACTTAACCATTTTGGAAGGGGCATAACATCTGCATCATGTGATTCAATGTCCTGAAATGAGCCACCTGCACCATATGAATCATGAGTGATACAGACCCCATACTTTGGAGAAACACTGACCTAAACCACTGATGAAGGGTGTTATATTTTGACAGATAAATTTAGTAGTCAAAGCTGTGATTGCGAGTGGACATATAGATATGCTTATCACTCCCATTTATGCATACACTGTATATTATAAAATAGTGACCCCCTTAATAAGGAAGAGAGAACACTTGACAGTATCTTATTTCATCTTTATAATAATATTAATTAAACCATTATCTCCATTTCTATTTACAGGTGAGATAACTGGAGATTAGAGAGGAAAAGAATTTGTCCTGGGTCACATTTTAGTTGTGAGGATCCCACACTTTAACCTGATGTTTTCTGCCTTTAAAGGTTATGTGTTTTTTTTTTTTATTTTTTATTTTTTATTCTGCCACAATAGAAATGAAAATGTGGAAGAATTTTGAAGCTCTTCCTTGTGGCAGTTCAATAGTTCTCAAAGTTGGTGGGCAAGTAGTTTGTGAATGCTGATATAGACCTCCCTGCTTTTTATATGTACATAGGATGAAAAAGCCCAGAAAGATAAAGTGACTTATGCAAGGTTGTAAAAGCAAATATGAATTTAAAAAGAGACTTAATTCTCCATGTTGAAAATAACAGACTTTGCTTGCTTTTTCTTAGACCATCTACTTTAGAGAACTTGTCAGCTCTTTCTCTTTGAAATGTGTATCAATCTTTCTAAAAGCTGTGGACGGAAAAAGAGTTTCTACAGAAAGTAGCCTCACAGGGTGATCTGATCATAAACTCCTAATTGGGCAGGTCATGGTGGGTAGTCACGCCCCAGGCATATAACTTCTTTAGTGAAAGGTTTTAAGCCAGCTCTGTTCATGTTCTTGTGCATCTAGGTAAACACACCTTGAAGGCATAATCACCCTGAAAAGAACACGGAATTCACCTTGCTTTCATCACCTTCATGTAATCTTCCTTATGTTCCCTCCTTGATTTCAAATGTATAAAAGAAACTGCAAAACTGTTATTCTCCAGAGCATTTGAGATCTTGCTTCCCAGCAACTGTCATCCTTTTCGGCTCAAATAAACCCTTATAAAAATTCTCTTCAGTGTTTTTTACATCGAACTAAATTATTAATAATTTTAGTATTAGCATGATACTTAAATCTGAATAATGTTGGATACACTCAAGGTGGGCTTACAAAATAGCCACAAAGAGTTTGAAATTAGGAAAAAATAAGTGTTTAATCTTTGCATACATTTTAAATTTATGAATCATTTTCTCAAGCATTTCACTAGAAAGGAAGCTAATTAAAAGAAGACAGTGCAGCCCAACAAGATAGATTAATGATCAAGTTGGAACTCAAATGCCACATTCAGAACCCAAGTCTGGCCATTTTGCCAGTGTGAAATCCTGGTATTACGATGTTTAATGGCACCAAAAATAGATTTTTCCTTCTTGCAATTTCCCAAAGGAAAAAGATAAGATTAAACTTCACCAACAGGTTCATTTGTTGTTTGTTCTCTCTATATTGTGCTTTCAAGTCTGATTTCCAATTGCTTGTGTGGGAAATTGTGGGATCTAAAGAATCCAGAAGAAAATGGGATTCTTAGTAACCTCAGTATAAGAAACCTTAATATCCTCCCCGCAGACTCCACGAGCAGGGGGTTGACTTAGTAAACAACTGTTCTTTTCATGCCCTGGTTGGGTCACTTTGCTCATGTATTGATTTGCTACTACTATTATCTGCTGAACATGTGAACACTAAGAAGAGGATTCTGATCACACGGTTACAGGTGGAAGTTCTTTTTGTATAAAACCTGCCTGAAAAAAAAAAAAATAATGATACAACATGGCCAGGTCGAAGTAGTGATTTGAAAATCTCTAATGGTGCTGGGATCCCAAAACATAATATTTACTTCACATGCGTATGGTTTTCATGAGGTTATTTGTATTGGTAGCAAGGGACCAAATATGCACATTTATTATATTTTTAAGGATAGTATACTACTAAACATACATGTAAAATATTTTAAAAGGTTTGATGAAATTTTTAAACCAGAAGAATTTAGGATATCGAGTAGATCATGCTGCCAGTTAATGACTGATATTTTCAGTGAACAAATAGCTGCCAGGTATGAAAACAGACCACACACACACAAACACAACCCACACACACAGAGAAATATGTCTAAGTCAAAATTTTTGAAAATGTACTTATTACACAGTTAGGAACACAGTAATTTCATTATTTACACTTCATCTCAGAACCCTACATTTTATTTTTAATAAATACTGTATCTTGATAAAGGATGTGTATGTCATAGGAAACCAAAGGCAGTACGTTTCTCATTGACACCTACGGCTGTGATATTCCAAGGGAACTGAGTGATTTTCACACCTCAATCTCTGTAGGGTGTTTTAAAATATTTTAAAATTCATGAGAATAATCAACAGAAGAATTACATCTTTGGCAATGAAAAATGCATTGAGAGATTTTAAAGCCTTTGCTAACTGCCACTCAAGCTTATTGTTTATGAACTCCTTGTTCATTAAAATTGAGAACAGAGCAATTAACCAAAATTGCACCTCTTCAAGAAACTAAGAACACAGCCTGCCATAGATTGTAATTTCCACAGTGTATTCTTTCACTTAAATTTATAGTTCCACTATATGGAAATTTCCCTCTTACTCAAAAGAAAGTTTGAAAGTGAATCTTTTATTCTGTTCTCAAAAAACGGGCAATACATAGCAATTTTGTTCTGAAGTAAATAAGCTTAACGGACCCTATTGTAAAAATAGCGAGGCCAGTATTTAAAAGCATGACATAGCTATCCCAAGACATTGACAAAAATTGTATATTTATGAATTAGTATTAAACTCAGAATCCATTTTGTTTGATTTTACCTATTTGGTAATGATATGAGTCATAATAATAGTTATACTTTAAAAAAAAAGAAAAGAAAACCTGATACACGTAAGTAGACCACATCAAGTGGACAAACATGCTCCTTGGCTTGTTCACGGTGCTCAGGATTTTGGAAATGTGTGTCTTGTGGGCAGTCTGCATATTAGAGAGCACGAGCCCTTGCTCTGGGTCAGGCACTGTGCTCAGTGCTGCCTGGAAACCCCTCGATCCCCGCAGTGGCCATACGAAACTCATAGTACTCTAACTTCACATACTTGTGTCAGTGACATTAGGGAGGGTAACCGATTAACTCAATCACACAAATGGGAAGACTTGGATTTGAACCCAGTACTCTGATCACAACTTGAGGACTTCCCTCTATGTATGCTACATGCTACCCAAACGTGAGTCGACAGCAGGTACTGTGAAGAGCTAGACAAGACCAATAGCATTACATCGATAGACTACAATTCAACACATCCTCCACCAAAAGAAAGCAACATGATGTTCCCTTTTGATGTCAACAATTAAAAAATGAAACAACGCACCTGATTTTCACACTTTAGAGCTGCTCAAAGAAGGAATTAGAATTGAACTTCTATTCTCTTGTTGTTTAGATCTCAATATTATCATCTTCTTCCTATTCTTACAGCTTCAACTAGGCCCCTGTTGCCTCCTACTAAACTATTATATTAGATTCCAATATCATCTTTCCTCCTTCGATCTCCTGCTCAATTAAATTTGTAAGCAGTGTTTCTGCTCATGACCACTCTACTGCTCACAAAACCTTTCAATGGCCAATAAAATACATACGACCTGGACTTCTTTTGTTCTGGTTCCCAAATGTGTTTTCACACTCCCCTTCCTTCTCCCATCAACAGGTAACCGCCAATTCAACCATGTCCATGTAATTTCCTTTTCCCCACCTCAACCCAGTGCTGTTCAAGAAATATTTATTAAGATCTTGTTGTGTTTAATGGTCTGTGATGGGTATTTTGATAAATGCAAATAAAAACTCTGCATGGATCCATTCCTCAAGGCACAGATATTTAGTAGTCAGATGAACCACGCACATGCCCAGCTAAAATAAAATAACCCAGAAGGATGAGTAGAACTTTGGAGATTTTATTGAATTTACTTAGGAAGTGTCTATTTAGTTCAGCTGGTTTAGTTATCTTAACAACTGAAGCAAACTAATATACTTGGTATAAAAATGGTGCTTCGTTTCATACTGGGATGAAGACAAAAGTCATGATGTTGACCTTCAGGAAGCGAGAAATGCACAGCAATTCTTCCCTTCCCTATTCTGCCTTCATTTCTGCATTTATTTAATTTTATTTTTCAATTTGCCCCAACTGTGTCTCGCTTTTCCATTATTGGTCACCCAGTTTTCCTGGTCTAGAAAAATTATTTCTCTCTGCCTATTCAAAATTTTACAATATCACTATACTAATCTATCAAAGCCCAGCATGCAGCCATCTCATTGTAAAGTGGCCATTCCCTTCTGTGAGAGACAATAGTTCTTGCTGTTCCCCTCAGTCCATACTTCTATCATTATGGGGTATTTTGGGAAGCAATGTGTTTCTTTCATTATCAGATCACATTTAATACATCTGCAATCTTGATAGAGCCTAGATCAGGTCCCTAAAATTTGTTGTTCAATAAATATTTCCCCTCAGAATTCTGTCATATTTTTCTACATATTTTCTTTTTAAAAATAAGTTATATTTCATTTGCTTTCTCTTTTTATCTTTTAAAAAAATTTCCAACTGCCTTTTTAATGCTAAGTGCTTCAAACAGTTAAGCCTCAGTTTCGTCATCTGTAAAGATAATAGTACCTCAAATATAAGGTTATTAGGGAGTACAATACAGAAGGGTGTGACTCATTGGGAACCTGAATCCCACAGTAAAATAAACATAAATAAACCATATCAGAATGAATATTTTTATCTTCTTAGGTGAGTTTTATTTCTGATAATAACAATAGTCATTTGGTATCAAATAGAATGGATAAAGGGACTGAATAAGCTTGGTAATACTGGTTTGTGTCAAAACAGCCAGTTTGCAGCAATCATTCTGTTCTCAAGATTAGTGCGTGCATGTACATGCCTCTCCTTTGCTCCCCATATTCCTTCACCTGGACTTCCCTTCCTGCCCATTCTTCAAGTAACAGTGAAAATTCTTCTTGCCTCCATAAATACGTTCATCTTTCCAACCAAATGTGATCACTCTTTCTTCTGAAATCCCCCCTCAGATATTTTTAATTTCTCTTGCACCAACTATAACTTTTTTCCTGTACTGTAGCTATTAATCTAAATATTTCTTTGCGCTGCTCCCACTTTCAATATTTTGAGAGACAGTATCTTCTTACTAGATGTCTTACATAGCAGATGTTCTAGCAATAGTGAATTACTGTGTAAAGAAGGATGCATTAGCACACTGCTGAAAGAACTCAAAAACATGGAAGAACCTGAGGGACAGAAGACAAAAATGGGTAACTGGTAGAGAGAAAAATACATTTCGAGGTTGAAATTAGGTAAACAAATAATTACGGAAATATGCTTTCGATGACAACTCTATCCGCAAGGCTGACCTATCCTGCATGCCTTTCACTCCAACTGTTGTAGTAAAGTAAATGCTTCACATCATTGGGAACATTTTAGTATAGTTCTTAATTTTGACATTGACACATATGAGTTAAAATGTATGCATTTCACAATGGTTTACATTTCCACTCATTTCCACACTTTCTGAAATTATAGAGATCCAAACTGGAAAATGGTTCCATCTCCATCACATTATCAATTCCTGAATCCTGCTGATCATAGTATTTTATCATATAGCATCTCATGTCACATCATATAATACATTAATAAATCCAGGGTTTTTTAATCCATTGAAGTACAAAAGAATCATGTTAAAGATTAAACATGAAATGAGTTCTAAATGTTTCCAGTACTTAGCCTATGTCATTTCAAAGTCCTTACCATTTCCTTCAGCATGTCAGCCCTATCACAAGCCTGTTCTCTTCCATTGCATGGTCTGAGATTTTTGTTATCATCATTAAAGTAGATGTCTATAAATGTATATAGAATAATTTAATATTTTAATAATTTATATTTATTCAATAATTTTCATTGAATAACAGAAGTAATATTAATTAGCAAAGAAGAAATGGAAAAACCATATTGACCTATTTTTTGTGTGTGTGTATATTTCAAATAGCTTACTATCGTGTTTAGAAGGCCCTATGTAATCCAAACTACAGCTTCCCTGACTTCAATTCTGTTTCTTTCTTAGTACACTGGTCCATTTCCATTTCTCAAATATGTTAAAGCTTTGGCCATCTCCAGACTTCTGCTCATGTCACTCCTTTCTCTAGGATGATATTGCTAAATTTTCACATGGCAGACTAGTCATAACGCTTAGTGTGGTTTAAATATTAATTCCTTGAGGGACTTCCCATAACTACATTTTCTGAAAAAGAGACCAATTAAATTATTCTCTAACATAGCATTCATCAAACATAATTGTAATTTAATATACATATTAAATTTTTATTTGTTCACTTCTTTGTTGATTGAATCCCAGATTAAATTGAATATCTCAGGCAGTGGTCATATATTTTTTTCACTTACCAATTTACAACCATGCATAATACAGTGCCTAAAGTGTAAAGGACACTCAGAAATATTCTTGAAAAAATGAATGAGTAAATATCTCATTATCGAACCCAATCTTTTACTAATCCTTTATAAAATTTTGCCCTGCGCTCATTTTTGATGAACAGATATATTTTGTTTTTGTGTTATCATTCACTCAAATGATCAGCCTAATGCATATTTTAGGAAATGAAGTCAAAGCCATCCCCAGGATGGGACTCACTGCTGTTTCCTTCAGTGGACATGAAGAATAACATGCCATCATCGAGTCTAGTATGCCATATAGCCACCACGCTGAAATAAAGCAATTTCCTGAAATTGAAATGCAAAGAACACTAACAATATATCTCTTTTAAAGAAATGAGAGAGTGAAACTGCCAGATAAACACCTATTCCAACAGACAATTGCACTGTAAGATGCTGGAGATATTTGTTATTAAACCACATGGAAAAGGCTGTGACGAACTGCAGGTCGTCTAAGAGTTGCACATCTGTAGAGCAAGAGTGTTAGGACGAGGCTAGGTGGCATCGTTTTCACTGTTTCCCTTTCCACTCTCCTTTATCATGAACCCAGCACAGAAACTCTCCTTGTCACTGTCCTCAGTGGCCTACGTCTGTGACGATCCTTTGCCTGGAAACACACACAGTCATTACTGTGCACTTAACAGGGGAACGACTGAGTGATGGTTACTCCTTCTGGTAAACTTCCAGGGGAAGCTAATTAGATAATGCCAAGTGCCTTAACAACTAAGTGTGACGATTCTTCTGGTAATATAAATATTAGTCAAAAAGGTATCTTTTCAGGCTATTCCTATATCATATTCTTATAGAGAAATCTAGGCATTCTGGATCTGGCATCATTGATATTCTTTAAAAACAAGTTTTGGAAAAATACATAAGTAGGTACATTCCTGGTTTGACAAACAGTGTTTCAACCTAGGAATGGTACTTTTTATTTTCTTCAACCAGAGAAAAGCAGTAACTGACTAGTTATAACAACTGGCTACGCTTATGATCTGCTAGATTCAGAGATTAGTGTCTGCTATTTAGAGCTCATAAATAAAAATGACAAAAAAATGATGTATAAATACCCAGAAGGCATTTCATTTTAATCTTATTCAAATATATAATACTTGGAGTAAAATTAAACATAGATGCAATTATACTAAGTATATTTAAGAAAATTGTGAGAATTCAAAATTTGGAATTTTAATTTGGTTCCTGTTCATGTCATACTTGTGTTAAAAAGTAATATTAACATATTTATTTACATTATTAATAGACTCTGTTCCAAGGATGACCCAGGAACATAAAATCTGACCAAATGGATATATTTACAGATCTATTAACAGTTTGATCCTAATGTTACAAATGAAAGAAAATATGCATCTTATATTCAATGTTTACATAACCAGGCCTAGGTAGAGGTACCTATTATGCCAACAGTCTCATCTATTGTTTAATTCAGGCACATAGAGTAAGATGAGTAAATACAATTTCAGACAACCCTACAAATCACAGTCTGGATGTGATTTACAGGATGTGAACTGCTCTCCCAGAGTGACTAATGTTAAGGCCCACAGAAATCCTAATTCTGCTCCAGGGACTCAGGTGAAGTGCTGACTCACAGCTTTAGTGTGATGCCTAGCCAAGTGGTCTGAAAGAAATTTTTATGGCTCATCTACTGGATGTTTAAAACTTAAATATTCCTAAATAAGGAAAAAAAACAAAAACAAAAAAAACAAACAAAAAAAAACCCTTCTTCCCAGTTGGTACTTGGTGCTTACAGTTTCTAATTGTGGTGACTTGATATTTTCCAAAGAAAGTATGTTGACACTCATCCCAGCATTACACTGTAAACACAAGCACTGAGTCTGAAGTCTGTACACTAGAATTCCCATTTTATCCCCTAATGAATGTTTCTGGCCATAGACAAGTCACATCACTTCTCTGAGTTTCAGCTTTATCTCTAAAATGGTATAGCTAAAATATGTCTATGTTAATGTAAAAAAGTATAATATGACTTGAATAACCTATAGATTTGTATTATTTACCCTGAGCAAGCCCTAAAATAACAAATCATTGTAACTAATAAATTGACAATGGAGATAATATGGAATAAAGAGATACATGGAAGAAGTTACCAAAAGAGAAAAAAAGCAAATACTAGATGAAACTAATAAAAAAACAAAGAGTAAGATGCCAAGTTTAAACCCAACCCAAAGTAATCACATGATATGTAAATACTCTAAACACGCTATTGAAGACAGAGATGATCAGATTGGATAAAAAAGCAACACCGAACTTGAAGGGGCCTATAAGAAACCTACATTAAATATAAAGATACAAATGATTTAAAATTAACTGTGGGAAAAGATATTGTCAAAGTGGATTTTTAGAGAAAGAATATACCAGGGACAAAGAGTTTCAGTCATAATGATAAAGCAGTTATAATGAAAAAGTCACCAACAGCACACAACCTTAAATCTTTAGCCAGCTAATAACAGAGTTTCAAGATATATGAAGATAAAACTAATAGAACCACAAAGGAAATACACAAATCCACAGCTATGGTCAAATATTTAAACACTTTTCTCTCAATAATTGATTAAAAAGTACACAGAAAATCAGGAAATATACAAAAGACTTGACCATTATTTACCAAAATATGACCTAACTGACATTCATAGAACATTGCATCAAAATAGAATACACATTATCTCAAATGCATGTGTCAATATAGAAAATGCTGAAAAATCTATTAAAAACTTCAAAATTCTAAATTAATAGCAAAGTTGCATAAGATCAATATACAAAAATAAATTTCTATGTCCTAGGGACTAATAATGAAACATTGAAATTAAAAAAACACTATCACTTATAACAACATAAAAATATGAAATACTTAGGGATAAAACTGATGCAGATATCATTAGTCAATAAGAAAGAAGCAGGAAGAGCAAGTGCAAAGGCCCTGAGGCAGGACATTGTCGGCCTCAGGAAGGTAACTGGAGCTGAGTGAATAGAAGGAGAGAGTATGGAAAAGTAGTCAAGAAGGCAGAAAAGGACTGGATGCTGTAGGGTCTTCGAGGCCATGGTAAAAACTTTAGATTGTACTCTTAGTACAGTTGACCCTTGAACAATGCAGGGGTTAGGGGAACCAATCCCCAGTGTAGACAAAAATCCATGTATAACTTTTGACTCCCCCCAAATTTAACTTCTAATAGCCTATTGTTGACCAGTAGCCTTACCAATAACATAAACTGTTGATAAACACTATTTTCTGTTATACGTATTATATACTGAATTCTTTTTTTTTTAGAATTAGAATTAAAATTGTGCATTTTTATAGAAGCTTTACAGAAAGCATTTTTTAATTTAAAAACTTTTAGATCAATTTTTATTGCTGCATTGTACTTGCTTGTATGAATGCACAATGTACCTATTCTATTTTTAAATTAATTTTTATTTTTGCATTACAGTTGACATACATATTAGTTTCAGGTGTATAGCATAGTGGTCGACATTTATATAATTTACAAAGTGATCCCTCCAATAAGTCTAGTACCCATCTAACACTATACAGTTATTACAGTATTATCGGCTATATTCCCTAAGCTGTACTTTACATCCCCATGACTATTCTGTAACTACCAATTTGTACTTCTTATTCCCTTCACCTTTTTCACCCAATCTCCCAGTCCCTCTCTCACCTGGCAAACCATCAGTTTGTTCCCCATATCTATGAGTTTGTTTATTTTGTCCTTTAGATTCCATATATAAATGAAATTATATGGTACTTGTCTTTCTCTGACTTATTTCACTTAGCATAATATCCTTTAGATCCATCCATGTTGCTATGAATGTATTTTTACAATAAAGGAAGCTAGAGAGAAAAAATGTTAATAAAATCATAACAGAAATTACATTTATGGTATTGTACATATTTATTGAAAAAAGTCCACAAATGGACAGGTACATTGAAACCCATGTTATTCAAAAGTCAACTGGAATGGTTTAAGTGACCTAGTGTCCCTTTGCGAAAATTGTAGCCTTTTGCTGATCATTCTCTCCAGACTCTAGGTGTTAACATCCACCTGCTCTCTAAGGATCTCCCAGACCACATCTTCATAGGATCTCTTTTGCTTCTTTCCCCTGCATCCCTACCTCTACTCCCAACCCAGTAAACTATTTGTGTATGCGTGCTTTTGTATGTCTAAAATGGCTCTCGACAAGTAAGTGCATTTGGACCATAAGTACAGCTACTTCTGATCAACTCTTTCCTTAAGATACATGCTAAGTAGAAAGAATATACTCCCTACAATTTTGATTTGAGAACTTCGTATTCTCATGACACCGTTATTAGTTAAAAGACTTTGAACAAGTTGCTTAATTCTCATCTCACTTTCATCATGTGTCAAACCAGCAACAAATACCTTCCATTGTTGTCATGGAAACAAAGGAGGTTTAGGTACAGAATCTGACAATAGGTTCGGAGTATCATACAAGAGATAAATATTAATGACTGTTGCTGTTAGGAGTGTACTTAGAATAAGAATATTAGTAATATTTACTTATGTTGTTTTTAAATTTTAATTTGACATTCTTTAACTTTCCTCTAAAATTCTAAAAAAATTGATTTGTATTATTCGTATGGAATATTTTTAAATGTTTTATCTTTAAAGCCATTAAAACATTTATATAAGTTTATCAGTCATAAATTTTGCATTTTATCTCACTTAGGTGTATTTATGACAATCCTTCCAAACATATGTGCACTAACAGATGGCCAACAGACATATGAAAAGATGCTGAACATCACTTATCAGGGAAATGCAAATTAAAACCACAATGAGATGTCACTTCATGCATGTCAGAATGGCTATCATCAATAAATCAACAAATAAGTGTTGGCAAGAATGTGGAGTAAAGAGAACCCTTGTTCACTGTTGGTAGGATTGGTGCAGCTACTATGGAAAACAGTATAAAATTTCCTCAAAAGTTTTAAAATAGAACTACCATATAACCCAACAATTCCACTTATGGGTATTTATCCAAAGAAATCTGAACCCTAATTTGAATAGAGATATGCACCTCTATGTTCATTGCAGCATTCTTTACAATAGCCAAGATATATGAAAGCAACCAAAGTATCGATAGAAGAATGGATAAAGAAGTGAGATATTATATAATGGAATTACTCAGCCATAAAAATGAAATCTTGCCATTTGCAACAGCATGGATGAAACTTGAGGGTATTATGCTAAGTGAAATGAGACAGAGAAAGACAAATGCCATATAATTCAACTTACATGTGGAATCTAAAAAACAAAATGAACAAATGAAAACAAACTCATAAAAACAGAGAACAAACTGATGGTCTCCAGACAGGAATGGGGAGAAGAGTATGGGTAATTGTTGTTAGGAGTGTATTTGGATTAAGAATATTAGTAATACATTTGCTTATGTTGTTTTTAAATTTTAATTGGACGTTCTTTAACTTTTTTCTAAAATACTAAAAAAGCTTAGATTTGCATTATTTGCATGGAATAATTTTTTGAAATGTGTTATGTCCTAACTTAATTAAAGCCATTAAAAACACATTTATGTAATAAGTTTAAAGGACATAAAATTTGCATTTAATCTCACTTTGGTGTATTTATGACAAGTCTTTCAAATATATGTACCCCAACAGATGGCCAATAGACATGAAAATTTTATTTCTAGATAGTCGCAGGAAATAGAAAATAAAATGTAGAAATACATAGAATCAAAATACATCCAAACTTAGTCATTGATCCACTACAGAGCCACTCAAGAACTCTACATAGATCATCTCAAACAGCTATTTTAAGAAAGGAGAAAACATTTACCACTCAAATGTTTATCAGGACTTCTTAAGTAGTAAATTTTGGAGGCAGTGTCCTTGTTTTAATACTGTTGATAAATGTATTTGGGGCTCTTTTTCCTAAACTCCTTTAGAAATGATTCATGCCATACAGTTCCACTTTACAATTAATATAGTCTACTTCTCTTTAGTCACCTGATGACTGTTGGCTTCTAACAAAACATTAAACTTTCCATTTTAGGAAGGAAAATAAGATAATGCCATAATTGGAAACGTTCAAAACAATAAGCCTCAGATTCTAAATTAAGAATTTCAAAAAGGTTTTTGTTTGAGCACCATCTTCATAAAATTTGAAGGGATCAAGACTCATCTGGACAGCCATCTGGCTGATTAGGAATTTCCAGTTATCATTTATAATCACCCTTGATCAGTTATGTTCTCTTGATCTTTAGTCATCTCTTAATCAGGCTTTTATTCAACACATATTGTGTTTATCTGTGACAGGCACCATGTTAGGAATTAAAGATGCAATTGAGAGTCTGTCTTCTCTAAAATCTCTTCCCTCTCACTTGTATTTCAAATGTTACACAGAGCTCTGCTGTCACATAGCCATGTAGCTTAGCCACTGACATCCCTCACAAGTTTGTTTTGCTTTCAGATTATTCTAATTGCTTCCACTAACAATCTAAAGGAATTACCAACAATACAAAGAAACTCATTCCAAAAATTAAAATCATGCTAGAACAGGTATCATTTCATTTTAATGAATTATTTGGTATCTAAACACATACCATCATGATGTACATTATCACTGGTCACTAGAGATCACCTTATGTCTTAGATACAGAAGTTTTCCAAGATGCAGTTTTCTTAGCTGATTATTACAAGGTGATTTGATTAGTTTTTATTTTAGCCTGTTTGGAAAAAAAAAAATGGTGCCAGCATTCACTTAACATCATGTGTAGGAATGCTATGCTGCCTAGGACTTGACTCTTTCAGCGATGGAACTCCTGAAAACAGAAAGCTATACATAGAATGATGTCATTTGTTTCCAAAGACTATATACTAGAATGATGTGAAAATAATAAAAGCAAGATATTTCATGACAAATTTTTCGGGGTTAAAGGCTGTAATCCGTGAGTCGTGGCAGGGTACATGCTACAGCTGCAAGCACTACCAGCAACTCTTCTCCAGGCAAATGGGAAAGGGGTTAAAACACTGTATGTGAAGGCTCTGTAAAGCAATGATTGGGGATCTACACTGTACTAAGTTCCAGGTTATGGTATTAAATAATTTGAGAAACTCATCTTCCCAATACTATACAGAAGATAATGACTGAGACATGGTTTGAGATCTAGCTCAACTTTCTCTTAAGTTTCCTTTTGCTATTAAATTTTCCAAACTAAAAAAAGAAAAAAGGAAAGACAAAGAAGCTACTATGCTTGGATTTCGCATTTCTTTTGTGTTCCTTACTTTAGATAAAACTTTTTTCCAGTTTTGTTTCTATCGTGGCCATTCAAATGTTTTGCTGGTGTCTCCAGTTTCCTCTTATCTCCTGTCTCTCCCTGGTCAAAATTTGCCTCACTAGGAGTTGACCCTCATGTCCAGCCATGTCACCTGTGGTTTTCAGACATCTACCAGTGAAGCCATACAGCACACCTGTGCCATGGTGCCACTTTATTCTTACCCAGAAGCGCTGGGAGCAATCAGAGCCTCAGGGAAACTATGAGGGGGTGGGGCCTCCCTGGTGGAGCTTCTGTGTCTCCCAGCGGTAACACAGGAGTCCTTCCAGATGCCAGTATCACCCTGGGGTGTGAGGGCGGGGTGCTGAGATATCCTGTGCTGTCAGATGAGGTCGCAGAAGCCATGGTTTGGAGGTGGCAGCAAAAACTGAGATTCTTTCCATGGACAAGTAGCCAAAAGCCTAAGACACAAGGCCAAGAGAAGCATGGCTCATAAAACTAACATGAGAAGACTCTGACAAATGAGGTGTCAACACAATAAAGCATCCTGAGAAAAATAAATTCTGCCAAAAGCCAAAAGAGAAAGCTTTGTACCCCAGAAATAAGTTATTGAAATATATAGCCACTGATCTGCCCAAAAGAGTGAACAGAATAAAATCATAATACTTAATACTGGTAACCCCCACACCATTTGTCTTCAGTTGGTGTGAGTATAGAAAAGTAACTAAACCTCAAATTAATCTACTTCCTGAGATTAAGGATTTTTCTTAGGTTGGCCAGGATTAAGACAAAATATAAAGAGAACATGTCGTTTTTAGGCCTGGAGGTAGTTGAAGAAAAAGATCAATATTCTGCACACAACCAGGAAAGAGAAAGTCATGCTAAATGAGAAGTCACAATGTTTTCAACTATTTAATTGCATAACAAAATACTAATATTATTTTAATTAACATGTACTTGTGTTACAAGATCATAGAAAATTTCAATTCAGAAATAATTACAAAACATGCCTATGTGTCAGTCTCTGAGTTAAGAACGTCAGGCCCTGGGGGCACACGTGGTCTTGTGAGGCTGTCATCATCAAACGTGGCCCCGAAGCACGTGGCTGATGATGTTAAAGCTGACACACGTGGGTATGCAGACATTAGGATATTATATTACTTTCCCTGGGAATCTCTGAAATCCCTACAGCAGGCAGCACAGCGATGAGTTCACTGTCTCCACCTGTGTTCAACAGCATCGGGTCTGAGCGAGCATGGCTGCCACCTCCGTCCCCCTCCCTGACGGACGGGCAGGGCCCCTTCTCTCACCCCTCCACGGGTGCCTTCTCCAAACACCATTTATTTAGCGGCGACACATTCCCAGAGATAAGACCACTTGTCAGTCAAGGGCAGTCCTGGGCCTGCTAAATCCCCAGGCTGGAGGCCTGCACTCATTCATGACGACTGAGTGAGGGATATGAGAAGCAACAGCATGTAATGGAAATCGCAATGGACTTGGAGTTAAAAGACGTGGTTTAACAGGCTGAGTATGAGACTTTCAGCCCTGTGCTGTTGGAAAGTCATTTTACTTCTCGAAGCATTGCTTTTCTCACTCAAATAAGAGAATTCTAATATCTAATTAGAATACAGAGCCAATTGTAACAAAAACTCAAAATAGGAGTAGCTTAAACAGGTATAGGTTGATGCCCCCATGCCTAATAACAGATGCTAAGAGGTCCAAGCCTGATGTGGTGGCTTCATGGTGCTACCAACACAGGCTTCTTCCTGGTTGTCCTCCCATCCCAAAAAGTAGTCATGTCTGCAGGTGAAAGGTGGCCCATAACCCTACCTGCTGGGTTCACATTCCAGCTGATGGGGCAATGGGAAGGCACACACACTCTCTTAAGGGCATGAGCAGTGCTGTGCTGGAGGGGGCTGGTACCAGCTCATGACAGCCCACTGTTAACTTTGCAGGAATTATATGAGTTGGTTGGTAAACACAGCCTTCAATACAAATTAAATTACAGAAACTCACAATTAAACAAATTATATTAAAAACAAGGGCAGCAGATACTCAAAACCCAACACTCCTTATTTATATTTTACTATTATTCAAGCTCTTATAGTTATTTACTCCTATTGTTTATGCATAGAAACATTATATCATGGTATGCTACTGCATGTCTTTTACTGACAGTGAAGACAGTTCATGTTGGTAGCTTGAAATCAATCACAGTGAGTATTTACACTACAGAAACGGCAAATACTGCATCCAGGCCTTAATTTGATTGTTTACACCAGGAGCTGGCAAACCAGCCCACAACCTGTTTCGGTTAAGTCCTCAAACTGAGAATGATTTTTTAAATATTTTAAAGTATAAAAGAAAGAAAGGAAGTAAAGAAGGAAAAAAGAGAGGGAGGAAGGGAATATGTGACAGAGACAGACTGTATGTTGCTGCAAAGCCTGAAATCCTAGCAGGCCTTTACAGGAAAGGTTTCCTGAACCTGATGGAGAAACTATTAATAATGCAAATGAACTGAAAAGCTTCCTTGCTGACTGTCAGCTGGATGTCACCCTCAGCTTATAGAAGCAGCCTCATTCCTTGTCATGTGCCCCCGTTTAGCTTCAAAGCCGGCAGGGGACAACATCTCTTGGGTTGAATCCCTCTTGGGCCTCAAATCTCTTTGGCCAGGAAGCACCCAGTCCCTACTAAAGGCTCACCCGAATAGGTCAGGTCCAATAGGGCTCATTTCCCTTTCTGGAAATCAGCTGTGCCACGCCATGTACTCTAATCACAGCGAGATGTCCCATCACAATTAAAGGCCCTGCCACCAATCAAGAGGATGGATTACACATGGCTTTGAATCATGGGGTCATTCCAGAATTCTTCCTACTACGAGGGGAACCTCATAGTTTCTGCCACATCTACTTCTTTTATTTACATGATTATTTTGAAAATTGAATGATATATAATAAATGTATAGAATATACACACACCAGAATCTCTGATGCTTCTTTCAGCAGAAAGAATTACATTTGAATTCAGCTTTTTTTAAAGTATTTTAAGTATTGATGGTTAACAAGAACTTAAGGTGCAGAAATAAAGGCATGACCAACCAGCTGTATTTTTCATGAGGTCCACAGAAACACTAGTTAACAAGAACTTACATCAGGTGCAGAAATAGAACAACCAAAAGCTCTATTTTTCACATTTGCAGAAACACTTGGAACTCACATGCATATATATAAAAACTTTGCATCTGCCATTTCAAATGCTCAAGATGTCACCTCTGGTCAATCTTTTTGAACAAGGATAATGCCCCTAGCCTTTGTTGAAAACAAGAAAACAGGCCCCAAATGGGGCTTCTGCTAAACCTCATGTCACCAAATGGAGACTTAACTGAATCGCACGTTCAGTTTTCCCAGAAATGGAATCTTAAACCAGTCATCGGGCATCACCTGAACAGCACGAGTTAGATAATCTGCCTGACAGACCACGGCCATCTCCTAAAGGAAAGGAACTTTGCAGCAACCAACCTGCATTTCTGCCTTACTAAACTTGTGTGTTCCTGCTCCCTTCTGCCTATAAAAGGCTTTCACTTTGCACAGCTGCTCCAAGCTCCCTTCTATCTGCTAGATGGGACGCTGCCCAATTCGAATCAATTTTTGCTCAAATGAACTCTTAAAAATTTTAATATGTCCCAGTTTATTTTTGAACAGCTCTAGCCTCAGAAAAAGGAACCAAAGGAGACACCCCAATGCCCCCAGGAGCAACAAACAACCAGGAGAAGGTACCTGTTGAGCCCCTTGAGCTCGCTGCTTTCTCGCTGCCCCTGGAGGTGCTGGGCACGGCCCTCCCGGATCCTGGCTCCCAGCTCCGAGCGGTGCATCACGAGCTTTCAGACTCTGAGCATGTCTCTTCCTGGAGTGGGCCCGGAATCCTGCAGGGGTCGGCGGGTCAGACTTAGAAACATGCTGACCCGGGATCTGATAGGGTCTGATTTAAGCTGGAGTGGATCCCAGGTGAATGTTTTAAGGCTGAACACGCAGGTTAAACTCATCAAAGACAGCTGAATTAGAGTGGCCACAGTGGAGAACTTTTAAACCTAGATAAGCTTAGCCATTTACGAGGTGACCAGAGAAAAAGGGGTGTCCAGCAGGCACTCTACATAAAGAGTAGAGGGCAAATTATTTTTCCCTCTCTACAGTTTCAGATGACTAAGATAAGACCCACTGGGATACCTTTCTCACTCTAGAACCTATAGTAGGGACTCTGGAAAAACTGGCAGAAGCTGGCAAATGGTGAGAATTCTTACTAAAGTCAGCTCTCCCGGATCGCCATCCGTGATGCCTGGTCAATAAAGAAAAGTTAAATTTCACGTTATCCTTTGCAAATTTAGATTCTCATGAATTAGGTTTTGGGGTACCCATTGGTGAATCTTTCTCTTTCAGGATGGCTACAGCCTTTTTTTTTTTTTTAATTAAAGGATGAGACTTTTATACCACTGGAGAGGGTGTGTGTACATGTGTACATGTGTGTATACGTGTGTAGGTCGTATATACACACACAGCACAAACACGTCTGTTATCTCTAATAATCCATCTTCTCGATAGAGGTTTAAAAAATGTCAATACTGTAGTAATGTTAATTTTATCATCCTGACAAACTTCTTTTCCCAATAATTGCCCTACGAGAATTAAATGCTAAAACAGCAAACTTCTTGAGTATTCAGTAGATCTGCTATTGTGCGAGATTATGCAATTTCTGTTAGGTTGTTTCCAGAGGCTTACACACAGGTTAACTTTGTCCTAAATGTGGGTTCTTTTTTCACCGTTTGGTTTACATACATTGTGAAATAATCACCACACTAGATTCAGCTAACAGCCATCTTCTCATGTAGCTACACTTAAAAGAAAAGAAGGGAAAAAATTTTCTTGTGATAAGAACTCTTAGGAGTTCCTGACTGAAGCCTAACAAGATATTTAAAAGGATTATTTTTTAAAGTAGGTCTTTGGTCAGAACTTGGTCAAATTGTTAGCTGTTATCCAGAACTGAAGCTGCCCTTGCAATAACCAACCAGTTTTTTTGTTGTTGTTGTTTTGTTTTGTTTTGTTTTTTTGGCCTAGTATTCCTTCCTTGTTCCTGCTCCCTCTGGCTATAAAAATACTTCGATTGTGCAGCTCTTGCAGCTCCTTTCTATCTGCTAAACTGGATGCTGCCAGATTCATGAGGTGTTCAATAAGCCAATAAGATCTTTCAAATTTACTCAGTTGAATTTTGTTCTTTAACAAGATGGAGCAAAAAAAAACTAGATGAAATGAAAAATAATGCAATATGTTGTGACATGCAGAACGGAAGAATTTTGGTCTTGAGATAGGAATATCTAGGCTTAAATACTAGTTTTACCCTGTTTTAAATAAGTAGCCATCAGTTTCCTTTGATTGTGTAGGATCACTGGTGTGATGACCAAATGAAGATATAAAATTCTTAGTGATAATGATGATAGCTACCATCGACATGTTTATGATGTGCCCAATCTTGTTGTAAGCACTTTCTACATATTATCAATTTATTTAAACCTCAGAACAACCCTCTACAGATGAGAAAACAGAGGCATAGAGAAGTTAAGTAACTTGCCTGAAGTCACACAGCCAGTGTGCAGCAGAGCTGGGATTCTAACAAAGGTAGTCTGGCTCAGGTGCTATTCTGTTAAATGACATGCTCCATCTCCTGGCCAGATGTAGGAATCTGTATCTACCTGAAGAATCTAATGAAGTCTCTTGGCCTCTCCCTCTCCTCTGCCACTGGCTTGCAGCTCAGGCTGTGCTCTGTGGGCATCTCAAGCCCTCCTCTGGCTCTCCTGTTTTTCACAGTCAGTTTCTTTCTAGCTCAATCGTATCGGGCGTACCCTTCAGTCTTTTGGCAATGCTGAGCTCCTAGCTTCATTCACAGTTGAACCTGAAAGACAAAGCAGCAAATTTCTGAACAAGTTATGGGACCTGAATACAGGGAGGAAGTAAAGACATCTTGAGTTGGGGGATTTTCCCGGATTATCTATTGTAATCACAAGGGTCCTTACAAGAAGGAGGCAGGAGAGTCACATTCAGAAAAGGAGATGTGATCATGGAAGCAGAGATCAGAGTAACGTAAGCCAAGGATTCCAGGAGGCCTTGAGAGCTAGAAAAGGTTAAGGAATAAATTCTCTCCAAGAACATCTGGAAGGAACACAGCTGATGACACCTTGATTTTTGTCCTCCAGGGCTGTAAGTCCTCCAGAACTGAGACTTCTGACCTCCAGAACTATAAGGTAATAAATTTGTATTAGCCCCCAAGTTTGTGGTAATTTGTTACCACAGCAATAGGAAACTGGTACATCAAAGCTTCCTCTATCTTCACAACAGTGACTCCTTTCAGGTGTCCAGGGCAATTGTCCTATAGAACTTTTCACTGGCTCTGTTTCCTATTGATTAACTTAAGTTAAACATTTTCATCAAGAACCCCACATGGGTGATGATGTGTACCTCCCACTCATCACACCAAGAGGAACATAAAATCAAACTGGTAATGTGAAACTTAGCCCTTGGTTCAGCTGATAGCCCTCTAATCTCCCCCACTGTAAAGGCGCATCCTGCTTCAGAGTGAACAAATAAACTGTAGGATAAAACTTTAAGAACAAGTGATTATTCTGCTCCTCAACAGCCATTCAACAGTTTTAAGGGCATGAAAATTGTATAAAATGTATAAAAGTATATAAAATTCTGGAAGGCTGGTAACTTTGTAGTCTATACATTTGGAGCCTCCTGCTAATAGCATTAGAAAAAAACTTTACATTAATCACTAATCTAGATGTTAGGGGATAAAATCAGCATTTTGCTTGAGCTATCAAGGAATTCTGGTTACACTGAGACTTTCCAAACAATATCTGGCAAATCCACTTTTTCAATTTTTTTTTTTTGAAATGAAGACTATGTGATCTTTTCCTCCACAAATTCAGATACGTACACAGAGGAGAGATCAGGATGCAGATCTTTGTGTGTGTGCCTTTGCGTACATGTCCATCCATCTCAGAATCAGCACCCATTTTAGAAACTACTTCCATTCTTCAATGCTGAACTCATGGCACCAACGGAATCAAACTAGATCAGGACATTAGATGGTCCAGGAACTCTGTGGCCTGTGAATAATGGCTATGAAGGGGCTGGGAGCACAGCAGATGGCCCAAATCCCCTTCAACGCCTAATAAAACAGTGCTGTCCAATAGAAATATAATGTGAGCCAGGTGTATAATTTAAAATTTTCTACTAGCCACATTTAAAAAATTATGGAAAAACAAAACTTTAATATCATATGTATTCATGAAATATAACTATTCACAAATATTATCATTTAAATATGTAATAAATATAGAAATTATTAATGACATATTTTACATTTACCTGTACCAAGGCTTTGAAATCCAGTGTGTATTTTGCGCTTTGGGCACACTTCCCTTTGGTCCAGCCATATCGCAAGTGCTCACTAGCCACATGTGGCTGGTAACTGTCATATTGGACAGCATAGCTCTAATCTACAACTCAAGTCTTTCAAAAGTGCAGTTCTCACATTCTATTCAATTTTCAGAGATATCACTCTCCTGTCCTTTTATCTCCCCTTCCAAATCCATAATCCCAACATAATACAGATAAAAAGGCTAAAAAAAAAAAATTCCCTGACTAGAGCCCTATTTTATCCTTTCCTTTCTCAAGAATATATTTGCTCTCAACTAAAAAGCAGACGAGAAAGGGAAATGTGTGAGAGTAAAGAAGCAACTACCCAAAGTATAAATATTTGGGGAACTCCAGGATATGGAATAAACCAATTTCAGAAGGGAAAAGGAACATGGTTAAGAATAAGAACCAACGGTACAGGGAAACAATTAATGATTATTCATCAGGTGACCTTCAGATCCAAGAAATTTCAGTGCCATTTCACACACACACAGGTGGTAACTGAAAGGGGCATTTTTCTTAGTGTTTGTTTTCAGGCCTTTTGCTAGAACCCAGGGAGACAAAATGGGTGGTGTCAGTCACCCCTCTGAGAGTTCAGTCTGGGAGAGACAATGTCATACACCAACCACCTCCTGTACTGCACCACATGTACATGAGGGTCCATTTAGCTTATTTAGGGGTTCAGAGGAAGTTTCGGGAGAAATGAAGAGTTGGCCAGTTTTATCAGTTCTCTGCAGTTGGTATCACCGTTTTACAAATTTGGTAATTGAGTTTTGGAAACATAAATAATTTGCCTAAGATCACTTAGCTGGCGAGCAGGGAAGCCAGGATTTGAATCCTAGGAGGAAGGTGATAAATCAGTGGAATATTCAGGCTGTCCCCATTTGTTTGACACAGAGAGGATAATGAAGTCACTAAAGTTTCTTGGAGGCTGGCCTAAGGCAGGTGGGCAGTGTCAGTGGAACGGGGGATCAGTACCCAGGCCTGGGGTCAGCTGAGCCTGATGTGACCCATGATACAGGAATTAAAGCTTCCTGGGCCTCATCTGTGTCTTCGGGATAATAATAGCAACAATGGTGAGACCCAAATGTATTGTGGGCTTCCTGTATCTATTTACTGCCTCAATTTTCCTCATCTCTAAATTGGTAATAAAAAGAATGAAAATAATAAACAACATGTACCATTTATTGAGCATTATTGAGCATCTGTTCTAAGAGAAATACCCCTTGGTGTTCCTCCTCTGTAACCTAAAAATAATAATGAAAAATAATAAAATGATACGAACCATCTATTAAACACTTAATGAACTAGAAGGCCCTGTTCTAATTGATTCACACTTCAGTTTCCCTCTCCAATGGATTGAGAATAATACTAGATCATCATACTAAGTGATAGCTAACATTTACTTTAGTGTTTGCTGTGTGCCAGGTCCTGCTCTTAGAACACTATACAGAGAGACAAGGCCCAACTTGACTGGTTTCCCAGCAATTCTTCGAAATCATCTCTCCTCCCTCTTCTCCTCAATTGCCTCCTCCAGATGCTCCTCAAACAAAACTAAGCTCAGTCCTCTCTCACAGCTTTGGCTTTCATCATCCCCTCTACCAGGTGCACCTTTCCCCAGATACCCAAAGGGCCCACTGCCTCACCTGGCCCCTCACTCCCTATTCAGACGCCACTTCCTCAGTGAGACCTTTCTTGAACATGCTATTTAAAATCCAGGGCCTACAATAGTGTCTGCCACAAAATACATCCAGCAAATGCTTGTTTAATCAATACATGCTTACTAAGTGGCAGGCCTGGTGTAAGGTGTCTTTTGGAATGGGGTACCCCCAGGCCAGCCTCCTGAGCAGCTGACATACTTAACAGACCTGCTGGGTAACTGAGGACAGAAGCCCAGAGGAGAGACCCTGGGGAAAGCATCCCAGATGAGGGCACAGCAGGGCTATGGCTCTAAGATAACGTGTCTGGAGAAGAGTGGAAAACTTGAACTGAACGTGTGTGTGGGAGCCCAGGTAGGAGCGCAGGTCTGAGAGGTCCAAGAGGTCAGCAGGGGTTAGGGGTCTGTGGGGAATGCAGGGACTGTGGGAGGCTGTGATTTTACTCTGAACCACAGGAAACCGACGGGAACTGATGTGGGTTCTTAACACGTTCTCTCTAGCACTTGTTGGTAGAACAGCTGGTTCAAGAACCTGAGATGCAGT
This sequence comes from Eonycteris spelaea, assembly GCA_003508835.1. NCBI lineage: Eukaryota > Metazoa > Chordata > Mammalia > Chiroptera > Pteropodidae > Eonycteris > Eonycteris spelaea. The sequence continues at coordinate 8,040,652 of PUFA01000026.1, read as the reverse complement.
TGTGGAGATAGGGTGGACTTGACACCCACTTATTCATTGAACTGCGCAGGAACATTTATGGTTTTGAGGGTCTATGAGAGCCTTCCGCGGGCCTGGTGGGCGGAGTCCAGCCGAGGCCCGGTTCAGTCTGCAACCCCGTCCCTGCCGGCTGAGGGCGTCAGCCCGACCCCTCGCCCCCACCCTCAGTGGCTCCTGGAGCACAGACTCAGTCCGGGAGATGGAAGACGAATTAAAATCACTGCCTTTATTTCTTGCTGGGCCTTGAAGTTAGGTGAGCACCGGGCGGGTCCTACTGGTTTAGGAAGGCGCCAGTGCCAGCTCCACCGGCGGCTCCAGGTCCTCCTCGCGGCAGGTGCCCGGGAGCTCGGGGCCCGCCTGCCGGAGCCGGGAGTCAGGCTGCCAGGCCCGCGGCTGCCTAGCTGCCATGCTCTGTCACTGTCACCCCCCGGGGACGTCCTGGTCTCTACGGACCCTCTCTCCGAGGGACTCTGGGAACAGACCCGCCCGCTCTGTCTCCCTCCCTGCTCGCCTCGCCTCCGTCCCGGGCTCCCGACCTCTCCTTTGTCGGCCGGGTCCCCTGGGGTGTTCTGGGTGCTCTGGGTCTGGGCGGGGCCATGCCCACCGAATTTCTCCAGCTTCCTTAGCCTGCGGAGAAGGTGCAGAGGAGAGAGAAGGAAGTACAGAGCAAAGAGCAAGAGTGGAGGGAGACGGAAAGGAAGCCACTGAGACACAGACCTCGGGCGGTTCAGAGAGATCGAAGATGGAGGACCGGCCAGTGTGCGCTGAGGCCCCGCCTACCCGCCCCAGAGCCAGCCCTTCTGGGGGCGTGGCGCTGGGGACAGGGGCATCGACCCCATTCCTTTCCTCCCTGCCCCTCCCCCATCGCCGAGGTCTCCTTTCCCCGCTCACGCGTCGTCCACTGCCGGAGCGCTCTCGACCACCGGCGGCAAGCGCAGCCGCTGCTCCACCTGCTGCAGCTTGGCTCGCGCCAAATTCTCTGCGGGTGGGCGGGGCGTCACGGGCGGGGCCTGGCGCTCCAGCTAGCCGGCCCCGCCCCTTCGGCCCGCCCCTGCGCGGGAGTCACACCTTCAGCGAGCAGCTGCTCCTTGCTTCTCTGCAAGGAACGGATCTCCCAGGTCAGTCGCTGCTTCAGCATCTGCGAGGAGAGGGTAGAGGCTTGTCCCTCCGTCTGTCTGATCTCCTGACCCCTCCTCCTTCCGCCTCAGAAATTTTTCCACCTCAGTGACCTGAGTTAGATCATTCATTCATTCTTTCAACTATTTATTAACTCAATATGCAGTTTCTGCTGTGGCTGGGTGCTGCTGGAGATGCATTTCCCCCAATCGCTCCCCTTGTCCCCATATACCACCTCTCAAATCTCATCTCATCCTTAAATGATCCAGCCTCAGGGTTTTGCATTGACTTCTGCCAGGAACATTTGCACCCAGATACTTGCATGGTTTCCTCCCTTCCTTCATGTCTACGTTCAGGTGTTCAGGTGTCATCTGCTGAGGCCTTCCCCCACTGACATTATATGCTCTATCTTAATTTCTTGTTTAGAGTCTGGGTATGTTTCCCCCTGCCCCCAACCATCCTGGGGACAACAAAACCTTGTCCTCTTGGATTCCCCTACTGTCTCCTCCTGCCCGGAATGCTGCCAGATGCATCCAGTGACATTAGTTGAAAGAAGGCAGGTGTCCAGCTGTTTATTAGGTGTTGAGGAGGACTGGGCCATCTGCTGTGCTCCCAGCCCCTTCGTAGCCATTATTCACAGGCCACAGAGTTCCTGGACTATCTAACATCCTGACCAGCACTTTTTCAGGGGTCCCATTTGCCACTGCAAGGTGAGCGTGCTCTAGGTGAGCAGGAGGGAAGCAGGAGCAGCAATGGCTGCTGCAACAGGCTGGGCAATGGAGTGGCAGTGGGGATGGTAAGAGGTGACCAGTTTTCAGGTAAAAGCTGAGGAACTGAGTGGGTAGGTGAGAGGAAGAAAGGAGTCAAGGACTATCCCATGGAGTTGGGCCTGAGCAGCAGGTGGACCTGAGCAGCCAGCGGTGACACTGAAGCCAGGAGAGAAGGGGCTTTGGTTGAAGACAGTGACAATGGCTCACCTGGAATTCCCAGAAGTCCTTGTGTTGGCCCATCAAATCCAACTGTTCTTTGACATGCAACCTAGGGGCCAACACCCAGGAATGAGAGAATACCTGTTAGGACCGACACCCAGCCTGGCCCATTCTGGAGGTCCCTCACTCATGGGTCTTTAGATCTTTGCCCAGTGCCCTCTCTGCTATGAGCCCCTTTCGGGGCTTTATCTTCCAAGCCTTGGTTCCAGTAGCTCTGCTTCCAACAAATTCTCCCTTATGCAAGCCCCACTCCCACTTCCCGCCCAGTGCCCAACCAGGCCCTACACACGGGGTGACCTCAGTGGTTCCCCCAGCTTCCTGTGTATAACTCTCTTTAATCTGAGAGTTATGAATAGAAACTTGGTCCATGCACTCCTGCAACATGTACATCCAGAAAAGGGAAAAAACACCTCGGTCACGTTCTCTGAATGGCCTCCTGCTCCCTCTTGCAGGAGTGGGGGCGGGGGGCCTGTTCTAACCTTCATCATTGTCCTTTCTTCTGTTGGTTGAATGTGAAACTTAATGGGCCTCTGTTGAGCCCATCACCCTGTCCATCCTGCCCCTCATCAGGCCTTCCCAAGAAAACTTTGTGAGGAGACAAGTAGTTTCGTTTCATAGATTCTAAAGTCCTGGCTTACAGTCTGGATCTGCTATTCCACTGTGATCCTGACAAGTTACTTAACCTCTCTAGGTCTCAGTTTCCTCATATGTAAAGTGGTGGTAATCATGGGAGGGTGACACTATCCCTTAACTCCTTTCATTGTCATTGTGAGGATTAGGTTAATAAATGAACATAAACTGCTTGTCACACTGCGTGTGTGTAGTTAAGCATATTCACACTTAACTATCCATCATCAGGTTTTCTCATGCAATTAAAATCATGATGCACCAGGGTCATAAGAGGTGTTAAGCAAAGGTTCAGTGGATGGAGAGATGAACAGATAGATGGTTCGAGGAACAGTTAATTTGGTGTGTGAATCACTGGCTGGTTAGAGAAATGATGAATGAAGGGATGATAGCTGGGTGGAGAAATGAAAGGATTGTTAAAACGATAGATACGTGTCTGTGTGAACAGTTGAGTGAAGAAATGAACAGCTAGATGAACAGATGATTGGAAAAATGGAGAGAAGATGAATGAACTATTGGATGGATGGAAGATGAGTAGGCAGAAGGATGGAGAGATAATGTCTGACTGGCGGACTGGATGAAGGGCTAGGTAGTAGGATAGATGTACTGATGGAAGAATGGGTGAATGGATGAGTGGGTGGATGGGAGGGTATGGATGGAGGGTAGGTATATGGATGACTGGGGGCCTAAATGAGCAGACAGATAAACAAATGAATGGATGGCAGAAGAGCTGGAAAACTAATAGGGGAAGACTTAGAATAACACTGGCAGATGAATTTTTTTTATATATATACAGAAACTAGCAATGAATGATTAAATGCATGAGTTAATCTTAATACCACCATCTACTAACGGAGATGAGCATGGAAGTCTCTTGTTCAGCTAGTCTATTTTCTAGAAAGGGGAAATGAAGAGTGTGTGTCCAATATTGACTTTCCCTAGTTCTTGCTTCCTCCTCCTTCAGGCTGGGGAATAAGGTGGGGAAGAGCTGGGTAGGACCTCTTACCTCTGAGCCTCACTGTCCTTCATCTGGCAATGCAGCTGGAGGATCCTCAGTGCTTCTGTAGGAAGAGGAACCAAGAGGGGCCTGTGAGAGCTGTTGGGGAGTCAGGCTTGGGTGGAGGTGATGGGCACTGGAGGGCACTGACTTAGGTGTTTACTTTAGTCAGATAGCAGCCAAGAGACTTGAACAGAGAGGGAAACACCCTGACATAGGCTTTGGTGAGGTTCTGCCGGCTGGTGTGGGGCTGTGGGCTTTTGTGGAGTGGTGGGGTAGAATAATGAAGACAGAGCAGCTGGTAAATACCTTGCTTTTTGCTCAAGACCTCCTCTAGGTGCACTTTCTCTCCATTCACTGGAAAACACAGTGACACTTTGAGCCTCCAAGGAAGGGGCTATATCCTGGGCATGCTCAAGTTCACATGGAAAGTCCGGTAGAGCCCCAGGGGAGGGGAGGGGGGTGAGGGGAAGTGTGTCCTTGCCATCTGCACCTGTCTCCCACTGGGGACCATCCTGATCCAGCTTCTCCCCCTTGGTGCCCACATTCCCTGTAAATGCCAAAGGAGTAAAGACTCTGTAGAATGCATAAGGTTTATACCGAGGGGGGAGATGTCTAGAAATAAATAAATGTACCAAGTCAGATGGAAATAAAGGCTGGGAAGAAACGAGTCAAACAGGAATGTGAGAGTGACAGAAGGTGGCATTCTGTTTTCACGTGGGACCATCAAGGTAGGGTGAATTTGAGCTGAGAGCTGAAAGATGACTGGAAATAGCAAGAGAAATCTGGATTATAGGGGATAAGAGCATTGCAGGCAGAGGGAACAGTCTATGGTAGGACTCTAAGGTGTGCACAGGAATATCGGCAGCAATCACTTACAGGCATCCAAGTCCCTGTGCAGGGCCTCCCAGAGACCTTGCGCTTCTCCCAATTCTTCACTGGATTTCTTCTTTGCTGGACCACAGAAAGGAAGAGACACTGTGAGTACAGTCTCTAGCCTTGCTATTCTCTCTCAGATTGTGACATTGCACACTCTTCTTCAAACATCGTGGAGGGGTCTGGATTTTATAGATGAGGAAGTAGAAGCATTCCAAGTCCAGGTCCTTCCTAGACAGCTGGCCAGCCTAGGTCCCAGAGTTTACCTTGCTGAAGCTCATTTATCCGGTTAATTAGGTCTTCTATCTGTGGCTCCAGGCTTCCCTCTGCAGAAGGACAGATTGATCCAGAGAAGTCAAATGTCTGGCTGTCCAAAAAATGGAGGGAGAGTGGGTATTGGCATTGTCTCTGCTGTTATCAATCGACGTGCATTTACTGAGTGCCTGTTATATGGCACAGGCTCTGTAAGAGACCCTTGCAGGTTTACATTCTGGATGAGAGATATGGACATTAAACAAAGATATACGCTATCAATGTGGGTGGCAGTAACTGCTGTAAAGGGAAATAAAGCAGGAGTTGAAGAGTGAAAGGGTAGAAGGTGCTTCTTGAATTATGGAAAAGCCCCAGATGAAGAGAGGGAAGGAAGCCCTGCAGTTCTGTGGGGGTGTGGGGTGTGGAGGGAGGAACTCTGACTGGCAGAGGGACAAATGCATGGCCCCTTTAGTGGTAACGAGGGAAGCACTTGTCCAAAGTAATGGCCAAGGGGCTGGTGTGGCAGGTCTGAGTACAGTAAGCAAGTGGGAAGTAGCAGGAGGCGAGGTGGGGGGGAAGGGGAGGTGCAGATCAATCAGGGCCTCCTGGGACACAGTGGAGGCTTCCGGATGTAACTCTGAGTGTAGTGAGAGCCAGCAGAGACCTTCTGCCTGCCCCACCCTGTTAAAAGCCTGGCAGGACAGTTGTCACTTCTGTACAACCAGACTGGTATTGGCCTCATTAGAGAAATGGGGGAAATACTGCTTTCATTTTGTGGGTGGCAGCTTTCAAGTTCTCCAGTGACAGGAGGCCCCTTTCTCTTCAGTGGAGTTACCTTTACCTTCTTACAGCCCCATTAGCAGCGTTCTGCATGGAGAAGTCTTCCTTCCCATCCCTCTGGCTTTAAGGTCAGCAGCACAGAGTTGGGGCAAAAGACTTCCCAGCCCTTGCTACCAACTCTAGCACTCCAGAGTTAATAAGCTCAAGCCCTGGATTTTCTGAGGCCACCAACTCCATCTCCTGTGTCTTCTAAGGCAGTGGGTACTTCCAAGGTGCTGCTTATGACTAACCAATCCCTGGAGGTCTTTGTTTTCCTGGAGGTGGTCAGAGGCACTGCATTTCCAGTCCTGCAATTTCGCTGAGGATTTGCCCAGCACTGATGTAGGCTGGCTCCCAGGTCCCCCTCAACAAGCAAAGCAAGGGGCGAAGCCATTTGTATATCAAAAGGGTGGACAACGAATATACACTCAAGAATGTATGTTTTAAAAATCTCCAGACAAATACCCAAGAATCTAAAAATAATCGCTGCTGGCCTGTGGATCAGGGAAATGGATGGCTGGTGTGTGGGTGGGGGTTAGGGGGGAGTGTCGGTGCGTAAGAGAGTAGGGCTTTCCCATCCCCTCATACATCTTGAATTTTGAAGCTATATTTTTGGCTCAAAGAATCAATTGTCTTAGAGGGAGAAAGTGGGAGGGGATAATTGCCTCAGATTGCGAGGTGAGGAGGCTGGGTTTGAGCACACGCCTGACTCAACACCCCAGATAGAAGGAGACACATGACCTTTCTGCAGCTTTTTCACCATGCCAGCAAGTCTTCAGACTTCTTTGAAGGCTTGGTCTGCCCTGTGGAGATGAAAACCAGGATTATAGGATCCAGCAAGAGAGGGGACTGAGGAAAGGTCCAGGGCATCTAGGAAGGGAGAAGGGAGTCCCAGTGGGTTCCGCAGACACCCCTGGGCTGGAACTGAGGACAGGCTGAGGGCCAGGCTTCCGGCCAGAGCAGGGGCCCTGCAGGACCCCATGCCTTGCTTGTTCTGGAGGTTTGTGGTATATGCTGGATGAATCAGGACTCCTAATGGTCAACGTCTTTCTGAGAGGTCAAAGGATACCGCGGATGTCCCCTTAATGGAGCTCAGGGGTGAGAGAGGGGAAGCACTTTTGCTGCTGCTGCTGCTCAAAATCAGTATGACTTTCTAACCAACGTGATAGGGCAGAAAGATTTCATATGGATTTCCTCAAAACCATTATAGGCTACAATTTGCAAATTCTTAAAGAATTTATGAGTCTAGGAAAGTTATTAATGACTGATAACATCGAAAAAAGACAACGAGGTATTATGGGCCTCCTGATGACAGAACATAAAAAGGATACTTATCAACCAAAAACAAAAAGGGGGTGGGGGAATCTAATCAGGTTTCCATTTCTAAATAACAAAATAACAAAAAAGAAATACAAGGAGCAGAGAAACATGTTAAATGATATCATGGGGATGCCATCAGCATCATAAGACTCTGGGAAACTCCAAAGGACAATCTTGCAATTTTGTTTCTTCAAAAAAAAATTAAAGAAGAAAAAGGAAAAGGGGAAACTATGATTAAAAGAGACTTGAGATATGTATCAATCAATTATAATGCACAAACCTTATTTGGATCTTGATTCAAATACACTTTTTACCATATGTGCTTCTATATATGTTTAACATAGGCCTGTGTTACTTTTAAAATAACAACAACAACAACAAAGAACATCTTAAACTCTTGAAATCAATAACAAAAGGTCAAATCACAGTGGCTCACTTCCTCACTTCCCTCCAAAGAAAACTGGGCAGAGATTTCAGGCAGCTCCCAAATCACATGATAGACAAAAGACATATGAATAAATGCTTAACCACAGTAGTATACAGTGAAAAGTCCCTTCCCCTCAGACCCTAAATTCCTCAATTCCCCTTCCCAGAGGTTGCTAGTGTTACAAGCTTTCGTGCATACTGGGAGGTAATTCAATTCAGATACAAGCATATGTTTACTCTTTCTATATAAAAGGTATCATGTCATAAATGGTGTGCCACAGCCTGTATTTTCCATTTGGCAAAGTTTATTCTTTTTAGTGACTAAACTACAATTTAAGAGCCGCCCCCCTACTGGTAGATATTTAGGTGGTTTCCCTTCCTTTTCTGGTCTAAACAATGCCACAGTGACCATCTTTATTATTTTTCTTGGGCTGTAGAAACAAAAGTACCACAAACTGGGGCTTCCTTTTGTGTGTGTCTGTCTTCACCTTGCATTCTACCCCGCTGTGTTCAAATTTCCCTCTTCTTATAAGGACACCAGTCATTGGATCAGGGCTCACCCTAATCCAGTATAACCTCATCTACAAAGACCCTATTTCCAAATAATGTCATATTTTGAGGTTCTGGTTGATAGGAAATTTTGGGAGACACAATTCAACCCAGTACGCTATCCTTGTACATTCTTTGTGCACACATAGGAGTGTGTTATGGGGTAAACTCCTAGAAAGCTACCTGCTGGGTCAAAGGACCTGTATATTTTAAAATTTGACTGGTATTATGGAATTGCCTCCCACCTGTTTTGGGCAGGCCCAGAAAAGACTCCTTCCCCATAGTCTTACCAGCCAAGTATGTTTTCAACCTTTTTGATTTTTTGCCTGATAGGTGAAAACAGTATCACATTCAAATTTTCTGGTGGTTAAGTATCCAGAACTTAACATCTTCTGATCAGAAATTCCACTTCTAGGAATCTATATTGAGGAAATAATGAAGGGTGGTGGGCAATATGTTCATTGTTTCATTTTCTGTCATCTGAAAAGATAGAAGTACCCTAAATACACCTGAGCTGATTATAGCACAATCGTAAGGTTAAAGTCTTTGCAGCCATTAAAATCACATTGTAAACCAAGGGTTCTTAACCTGAGCTTATTACAATTTTGTTGAAATATTTGGTGGCGTGTTCACTCTTTCCATATTTTTGTCTTCCTGAAATATTTTACAAATTAGTATGCACTTATTTATTTTTGCATTTGAATTTCTAAATTTCTTAATAACAAATGTATAAGAACATGGAATAAAAAGTAAAAGTCTCTCTTATCAACAGCTCCTTCTCCAAGCCACTCCCCTTCCCAAAAGTAACCACTGTCACAGTTTGGTGAAGACACTCAGATCTTTCAGTAAAATGTATTTCATGTATTGCTTTTTTACTTCTTATCCAAGTAACATTCTCAAAACGTTCAAACACTACAGAAATATGTGAAATTAAAAATGAAACTATCCTTCTCTCCTTGGCCCCAAATCTCAGTACCATTCTCTGACATAACACTATTAATAGGGTGGTATGTTTCCTCTTGAGACTTTCTGATTTACTCATCACTCCAATCTGACAGTCATTAATATTTACTAATATTTGCTTCAGCCATGTTTTTCCTGTGCTGAAGTTATTTTCTAGCAAGCCCTAGCTTCATGACATTCCATCCCTTGATACTTCATTAAGTCTCACTACTTGAAGAGAATCGCTTAGATGACTCCAAGCCTATAATCACACAAGATTAACAATCTTCGCTAATCACTGGATCTTTAAAATCATCTAATACCCAGGACATCTGTGATTTCCCTGATTGTTCCCATTTGTCTTTTATATCTGGCTTTTGTGACTATTTCTGTGAAAGCTCAATGTTTTTCTTCTCCCCTGCATTTCTAGTTTCTAGTTGTGGGGTAGGATTACGGGTGATCAGTAAATCTTTTAAATAATACTATTATCTTTAAGTTAATATCTTGATGAAAAATATTTTTAAAAATCTATTACAAAACAGCCAAATAGAGCAGGAACCCCTTTTAAACATTTTATTTTGAAATAATTTCAGATGTACATAAAAGTTGTAGAAATAGACCACAATGTTCCTATTTGTCTTTGTTATCAGGTTTCTCACTTTTGAGCATTTCTGTACCACAAATTACAGACATCATGGCCCATTATTCTTTAATGTTCCAGTGCATATTTCCTCTATACAAGGGAATGTACCAGGTAACCACAGTATAACCACCAAAACCAAGATATTAATATTAACAAATATTAAGATACTCAAATGCCATTCAAATTTTTCCCTTTCTCATATTTTAAAATTATATAGTACTACTGCTATTTTCCTAAAAGAAAAAACAAAAAATAAAAATAAAAAATGCCTCCACTTCTGCGCAGCCCCTAAATCCAAGTCCCTTGTTAAGAGTGCTCAGTTAGGCTTTTAGCCTATGGACATCTTTCTGTGCAACACACACAGGAACAGAGTTGATACTACCCCCTTTTTTTCAGTCCAACTTGCATTCTTCTCATAAAAAATATCTCTTTTGGAGCTCATTCTCTATAAATAAATCATGATTATCCTTTTTAATTTTTAATTATTTTAAATCAAATTAAAAAATTTTTTTCTGCTGCTTAAAGAATTAAAAAGTCCACTCTACCGGCATTCCACAACATGCATGGATATACCTAAATTCACCCATTTCCATGATTTCGCCTTATGTTTTGCTTCCAATGACAAAACTCCAATGACCCTTCCTTATCTGCACACGTGTATTCTGATTACCAAGCATGGTGACGCAAGAGATTAAATAGAACTTTGGGTGCTGAAAATGTTCTGCCAAACTGCCTCTAGCACAGCCTCTGCTGGTCAGCTCCTCCAGTAAGTTGAGATGGTCTTTTTCTCCACAGAGGAATCAATACTAGATTATTATCCCTCCCTTTATAAAGTCAATTTTGATGGCTAGAAATGGGAACTTGTTATGCTTTAAAGTTTCTCCATTGCTGGTGAATAACTTCAAGTTTGGTAAATTTGAAAGACTGATACTAACAGTTTTTCAGAACAGCATCAGCTATAGTAAGTGCTTCATAAATGAAGTCTATTTGCATCTCTCTAATTTCTGTCTCCATTGTTGAAAGCTGGCATTCAATGTGTGGCCCTAACCTAAGAGCTCTCTGTATTAAAATTATTTCATTATTCATACATTAAACAGAGATAATTATTGAGCACCTACTGTATGCCAAGCAGGCATTATTTGGGTGTTGGAGAAACAGCAATAAATGGTTCTCATGCAGCTCACATGCTAGGACAATAAACAAGTAAATATTGTTGTTGTCTGCATGGATAGGTTTGGAGGAACGCAATCCACACGTTTATTAATATAGTGGTTTAAAGACTGTGCAGGAAGAGGAGTTATAAAGAGGGCAGAAAGTTGAAAACTGTTGAAACAGTGATGAGTATATGGGCATTCAGCATGCTATTTTCTGAACTTGGGTACCTTTTGAAAATTCCTATTTTAAAAAAAAATGCTAGTGGCACAGTAGTGGATCACCGTCGTGAGAGATTTTGGCTAGACTGCAATTTCCACTTGTCTGTAGGACTTTTCTTTTTTCCTCTCACTGGAGTGTGGGTGTCATTATCAAAATGCCCTGGAGAAAAGAAGTGGTCTGTGGGAGTGGCCATTCTCAAACAAGATGTAAGAGTCCATGCAAAGTGTGATATGCACTGGGTGTCAAATGATTTTGGAGAATTATGTTAACTTTCTCAGATGTGGAAGCAGCAGTGGTTTTTGTGAGAATGTCGACCAGCACTCGTTGCTTGAAGAGCTGCATACTGAAGTCTTTAGTCTACTGTTTACTTTAAACTACTAAGCAATATATCCAAAGAAGCTGACAAGGTGATCTACATGATGAGAATATACATGTTATCTCCACTTTGAACGGTATTTTATAAAAAGCTTAAAATTTTACTTGTTTATTTTAGTACTGCTACCAATATTTCATTATTGTAATGGGATGAAGTCTCCCTCCTTTTGCCCCGGCTGGGAGAAGCCAGCTTGTCCTCATTACCTTTACCCGCCTCAGCCTCCTCTACAACTTCTGGTGGCTCCACTTCCAAAGGCTCCAACCTCCCCGCCATCGTCTAACGCGGGGCTTCTGCGCCTGCGCCGTGGACGGCTGGTTGGGGAACTAAAACCCCGCGAGCGTCCACGGGCTCTGCAGTGCGCACGCGTGCAGGGTGCGTCCGCTCGCCACTACGCGGTCGGCAGTTGGCTCCATGCGCCCCGCCAACCCCCAGGGTAGAGGAAACAAGGGCAGACCTAGGGTGTCAGTGGGTCGGGGAGTGAGTTCTGTGCGTACACATACAAACTCTACAAGGCTTCTCCCTCTCTAGGTTGCTTGTATTGTGCAGGTTGTGAGAAAGTCTGGGACAGACGTGCATGTGTTATTCGGTGGTACACAGAGGTTCGAATCCCTTTAAGTTCGCAAATCCTCAACAGCCTGTGAGAGGTTCTCTTCATTTCATGAATGAAATAAGCCTTAGAAGCTAAATGTAACTCCTATGTAAAAATTCTGGCTTTCAGCCAATGTGTACAGCAAGGGGCTTTGCCCCGGGTTAACACATACAGGTAGACTGGGGACCACCTTCCCATTAATATTAGCAGCAGCCAACATGGGTGACAGGGCAAAGATGAAGTACATGAAGGGCAAAAGAATGCCCATGTAGGGATTGGTTTAGGCATTTTATGTGCACAGGCTGGCCCTGCATTCCCAATTCCAGAACCCCTGTGGGCCACCCAAAGAGAACTTGGCCAGCCCTGGACACTCAAGGACTAAGAGGTCATTGAGGAGGCAGACTCTGGATGTAGGGAAGAGCCTAAGACTAGGAAAAAGCTTGACAAAAACTGGAACATCATCCAAGTAGAGGAGGTGAAGCAGAGGGAGGGGAAGAGGCCTAAGGATTTCTCCAAAGGTGGAGGTACATGAGGGAGCTGAAGATGCAGCCTGCTTACCTGTGTGCAGTCATGTTGCACCCATCTCTCATTTGTGGGCAGGTCCTCAGATCTTGCCCCATTGCACAGGGAGAGAGGGACTAGCCACAGACACCACCATCAACCACGTCCCACCCTGTCCACCCCATTTCCAGGGTGGAGACAGAAGGTAAAAGCCAAATGTGGCTGTTCCCAGCACTGCCCAATATGGGAGCTCTGCTTCTCAAGGTCCAGTGAACAAGCCGTTATGGGAAGCTTGGTCCGCAGAAGCAGCCGGGGCTGCTGGGGGTGTGGAGTACTTGGGTGGGTAACGAATGAAGAGCCGATCCTCCTCTTTCTTCACCCAGCGCAGGAGTTTGGTCACTACCAAGATGGCACCTGCCTTGGTCACCAGGGGGCTGAGGCAAGTATAGAGCTCAAATTTGGAGGTCACCTGTGAATTTGAGGAGAGATAGACATTTGGGCTACTGGGGCCATGCCCAACCCTAGCCCCATGCCTGTCTCCTGTTTGGAAACACACCTGGCACTAACTCCCACCTGGTGCTGCCTGGTTACTGGGCTAAAGCACATAAGCTGATATTAGTGTGTCATGCATGGGCCAGAAGTTCTCAGTCTGGCCAAGGGCTCATGTAGATCTAGTGGCTTCAATTGGGTTATGCTGCCTGTACATGTGTGTGTACTCTTTGGACCTCAGTTTGCTCATCTGTGGACTGGGTGTAACAACAATGCTTAACATTTAATGAGTAATTGTTGTATACAAGCTCCACACACCTATGTTTTCATTATATGTAACCTGAGCTTAATGTGAGGATTAATTCAAAATTCACACCAACATGAGAGACTTAACCTGATCTGATCACCAGCATCTTTCCGCACCACCTCTCACTGCTCCCCTCCTGCTCCCTCTGTTCCAGCCGCTATAGCCTCAAATGTAAACCAGGCTCAGTCCCATCTCAGAGCATCTGCATAGTCCTTTCCCTCTGCTGGGTGAACACTTCCTCCAGATACCCTCATGACCCACTACCTCCCCACTACCCCTAAGTTAGATGCCATCCCCTGACCATCCAATTTAAAATCCTGAGCCTACCATATCTTGGTTTTGAACTACTACTCTCCACTAGAAGGTACAAGAGCTCCTTGGACAAATGGCTGATTTCATGGACTGGCAAAGAGAAAGTACAAGATGAACCTGGAATATCCTGTGCCAAAAAGTAAGAAGTACTCATGCAGTGATGGGATATTTAGCTCCCCAGAGCTAAATCAGAGACAATTTAAGCACTGAAATAAATGAAAGAAAAGACTTTTAGCCCACTGAATTACTGAAAAATCCATGAGACCAAACTGATATAAAATTAGAAATTCAATAGACAAATATAGGAAGAGGAAAAGTTCTTCCGTGAGTACAATATCAAACAATAAGTGCAGAAGGAATGATCAGGTTAGAAAAAGCACCATCTTTAAACACTAGAGTGATAACTTGCAGGCAAGAATCATTAAGAGATATTAAAAGTAGTGGATGAAACACTGACATAGTCACCACATATTTACTAATTACAAAGGAAGAAAATACTAACTTCATAGTGAAGTCTGGCCACCCTAACTAAGTGATCAAAGTTATCGTCATCGACAGTGAAACAAAATGACATCATGGGCCTCCTGATATGATGCAGAGAAAGGCACAACATCACTTCTGTGATATTCTTTCCCAAAATGCATAACCTCAATTTAGTCATGATAAAATATCAGAAAAACACAAGCTGAGGGACATTCTACAAATGATTGGCTGGTACTCACCAAGGTCATGAAAGATAAAAAAGACTGAGGAACTCTTTCAAAATAAGCGAGAGTAGGAAGACATGTTGAATAAATCTAACGTGATCCTGGACCAGATTCTGGACCACTAAAAGGACATTAGTGGGACAAGTGGTGAAATGTGAGTGAAATCTGCGGGGTAGATGCAATTGTACTGATGCTAATTCCTTGATTTTGATAAATTCCGGTGGCCATATTAACATCTCAAGAAACCAGGTAAAGGACGTGTTTATAGTAATTCTTTCTACTATTTTGCAACTTCTTCATAAGTCTAAAATTGCTTGGAAATGAAAGCTAAAAAAATTACACACTTGGCCTAGAACAATTCCTGATAAACAATAGGCACCTAATAAATGATTTAATAAATGTGCACTAAATGGAGCCTGGGGGAAGGTGCCATTGTCAATGGGGTCACCTTGACCAAACACCCAGAATTGCTGACCTTTAATAGACCCATAGGATGTAAGGCTGGGAACTCTGAAAAGACCCCAAGAATAACCCGAAGAAGGCACAGCATGGGACCAAGCCTGTGGTATTCAAGGAGTGCTAGGGACTCATGAAGTCAAAACTGAGCTGATGCCTGCAGACACATGGGTGGGCCTAAAGGGAAAATGAGAAATAAGCAGGCACAGTGATTGTTGTTAATGAGGCCTATTGAAAATTGAAGACACTACTGGTTGCTAAAGGGGAAACAGTAAACAGAATGATGCGGCTAATGGGAAGTTTGGAGGATTGATCCTTATGGGTTTCAAAGATGTGTGTGATGGCAGGGACAGTGTTAGAGGCAAAAGCATACATACTCCAGGCAAAGGCATAGTGTACTTGATGAATGGAGTTTGTTATGGCTGAAGGGGATACAATGGAGGGAAAGGAGGCTTGAAGTGGGGAATTAACCCCTTTAGAGTCCTACCCAACTCACCCAGGCCAGCAGTGTCTCCTTCTCAGCCACGTGGTAAATGAGGCGCAGGGGCCGGGAGGTGCTGTGGAGGCGTGCATGCAGGCGGTGGTACAGGTCTGACAGGCGCTGCCGTTCCTCCTCTCTGCTGTATGGGGCCTCTAGCTCAGGGCTGCAGTGATGGAGGGAGGTAGCGACAGGGTCAATCTAGGGCTTTCTTGGCCAGCCCATCTCCCCTCAGTCTTGGAAGTTCAATTAAGTTACAGAGCTGAGCCTTTCCCATTAGACTTTAGGAATCTCAGTGGTTGGAGGCCCAGCTTTCCCATCAAACTTGGGGATTCCTTGAGTACAGGGGCCCTCATCTCCATCAGAGTAAGGGATTCCTTGAGACTGGTAGCTGAGCCTCCCTCATCAGAGATCCCTTCTATTCCATCTTTCTAGAGCATCGCTGGCTCTCTTTCCCAAGTCATGTCTTTGAGATGCCAAACATTCCAGTTAGATAAGCCTTCCTGCCTGGCCAATTGTCCACAGGGTCATGACCTACCTGGTAAACTGAGGCAGCTGGCGGTGATGCTCGGGGATGTCCAGTGGCTTATAGAGGAAGTGCCGGAGACCGGGTGCCCCCACAGCTTGTACACTGTAGGCAGGGGCATTGGCTGATGGGACATTAGAGAAGCCGGCAGCCTCCCCAAGGGCACGCATGGCACCCAAGGTGTGCATGCCGTCTTCAACCAGGCGTCGGCAGGTGGCCATGTCATGGAAGGCCTCAGGGTCGGTGCTAAGCAGCAGCAGACAGACAGGCATGGTATTCAGGCGGGCCACGTATGCATAGAAGAAACCATCAGGGTTGAAGCGGGGCAGGCACACAGGTGCCCAAGCCTCCCCCGCTGCGAAGGCTGGTGCACCCACCCAGTTGAGCAGCAATTGCAGGTCGGCTGG
Organism: Eonycteris spelaea; assembly: GCA_003508835.1. NCBI lineage: Eukaryota > Metazoa > Chordata > Mammalia > Chiroptera > Pteropodidae > Eonycteris > Eonycteris spelaea. Next base: position 8,024,556 of record PUFA01000026.1, on the reverse strand, counting down.
ATCCAGCCGGCACTCAGCCAGCACAGTCCGCTCCTGGGCTGCTGTCACCAGTTGACCACCTACTGCCAGCACTGATAGTGCCAGGCCAGGTGCTGTGCAACGTCGAAGCAGTACACCTAGTGCTTCCCGCAGTGGGCGAGCGAGGGGCACACAGCGCACAGCACCCAGGAGCAGGGCCCCTGGGTCCCGCTCTACACTGTCTAGAAGCCGGTCCAGTGTGCGCTCCGAGCCGGCTAGCAAGCGGCGAAGGTCATAGTTCTGCTTACGGGCGAAGATGCGGGCCACGCTTGCACGTGTCAATGTGCTCACAATCTGTGCGTGCACAGCTAGCAGCTCCCTCCGCAGCTGGGCTGCTGACTGAGGAGTCCTTGATACAGCCACCAGCAGCAGTGGGCCCTGCTGTAGGAACACCAGCTTGTGGTCCTCTAGGGGAGAGAAGAGATGGGGCAGGGGGTAGAAAAGAGTCACTGGTGACTGGAGGAGGTCAGGTGAGGCTCTTCCATCCTTTCCCTAAACACATACAACTCTGGCCTGAGCTTGCATATTCACTCTGTGGACACTTGGACTAGGGCGTAAGAACAAGCTGGGGGAATCTGAACGTTTGTAGAGACATGATGGGATGGTCAAGAAATCAGATTAGACACACAGCATGAAGTGGGGCAAGACAGAGCAAGAACTGACAAACAACCAGAAAGGCACCCAACTCAGACACACAGCCCCCAAAATCATACTGTCAGATAAATAAGGAAGTATCCAGCCAGTCACTTAGATCCCAGTGAGTTAATTACTCAGAACCCAGAAGGCCAAACAGATGGACACAACTCACGCAGGCCTCCTTTCAGACGCTTGGCCAGCCACACTGACCCACCCCTGGGTGGCTGGACAATGCCCCAAGAAGCCAGACAGACAGACTTACAGATAACCAGCCAGCCATATCTATATTCCCAGTCATTGTCCACTGTTCTGCCTCCTGACTCTTTGCTCACCAGCATAAATGGCGCGGATGGCATCTCCTGCACTCTGCACGAAGGACACGAGGGCTGTCATCACACCCATGGTAGTCGACAGTGCTTCCACACTACCATACCTTGAGTAGATGGGCTTGCCTGCCTCGCTCAGCACAAACACATGCTTTCGCTTGCTGCGCCAGTCCTCGTCACTGGGGTCCCCACCCTGGCCTCCAGAATCACTCTCAGAGTCACCCGTGGGACTATTTTCAGAGGCTGCAGGATCCCAGAGTCCACAGGTATATGATGAGGCCTCTGACTGGGGCAGTGGTGACAGCATGTCAAGTGGCTGGTCCTTGGTCTCAGATCCTGAAAGGGAGTCCCTGGTAAGTCATGTGCCTGTAGACTCCCACTAACTCCATGTGTCCAAGGACCCACCAAATCCCTACCAGCCCCAGTGACCCCTGATGCTGACAGACTGCCAAGTACCTCCTCTGCCCCTCACTTGTATACATGACCTTAAAACCCAGATAATCCAATCTCTCATTATCATAACTGTACCCTCTATTTCCCTAGATACCAATTATTCCCTTTTCAATAACTGCCGTTCCCAAGTCTTCAAAGCACCCCATTGCCTCTGAATGACCTTCATCTTCAATGATCCGCCATTAATACCTCTAACTTCTCACTTATTCTCCTGTTATCTACTCATCCTTCAATGGCAACCACTACATCTACTTATATTTGGGTCTTACAATGCTCCCCGCTCCCACAACCATACCCTTTAGTTAGTCTCACTGATGTCCACTAACCCCTAATGATCCCATTGACTCTTCTGATCACCCATTTATATTCTTGGTGATGACCACTAATTCTCTCAATGACTGCCATGAATATCCACCAACAACACCCAGATCTTTAGGACTCCCTTAACCCTGTATTTAATTTCAATGCTGTTCACTAACATTCCAATGACCCTACACTAACATCATTAATACCTGGGTCTTCAATGACCTTCAGTGACTGCTCTGACCCACATTCTATTCTATTCTATGTCCATTCCATCCCCACCATGACCACTAATACCCAAGACTTCTAGTGACTTCTGCTGACTCCACTGACCCTCTTTTATGCTATTCTCCCTTCTCCCCAATGATCACTATTAATCTCCACTAACACCCAGGACTTCAGTGACCTCCACTGACTGCCCTGACTCCACTTTTATTCTCAGTGATATCCACTCCCCTTCCAACAATAACCACCACAATACACACTAACACACAGGATTGTAATAATGACCTCTACTCTCTTTCCCCATGATCATAATTAACAATCACCAATGAAACCCATGATTTCCTTGCCTCCCCTGCTGACTCCCTCGACACCTCTCCCATTTATTCCAGTTGATTTCCACTGATCCCCCAAAGACAACCATTATTATCCACTGGCAAATATATTTCAACAATTTTCCCATAAACCCCTAATGATTTCACATTCCCTCATTCTCTCATTGACATTCACCAACTCCACATGCCCCCATTACCTATTTCCTCCTCCCAATAACTGCCGTTGCTTGCCAAAAATTCCCAAGTTTTCAAAGATTTCACCCCCATTTTTCTCAGTGATGTCCATTGATCCTTCCCAATGACCTCATAAACATCTATTAATTCCAAAGTGGTCCGCGAACAGTGGTTCCCCAATGACTCCCATTGGTTCTCCACAGAATACCTTTACGCATCCACCTGGGTCTTTAGAGACCCTCCTACTGGTCCTCTGACTCTCCAAATAATCTCATTGATTGTCCACTGCCTCCCCACCAATGACTACCATTAACACCCACTAATATGTTTCCTTAAAGACTGCCTCGGACGACTCGCCATTATACCTCAACGATGTAAATACTCTGCATGCACACTGGCTCCCATTAATCCCTTCCCCAACTTCAATGACTTAAGTAACACTCCAACCCCAGAAACACTGATTTCTAAGTAGTCCATCTTTGCTGCTATTAACTTTCTTTTGGTCAGTTATTGACCTAAACATCCTAAATCCCCAATGCCCACTTTGACACCAACTGATCCCTTTTTGATTCTTCAAAGACCTACACTCATTCCAAGCCCCTAGTGAACATTCATTCCTCAATGATTTAAACTACAATGTGGTTCAACAATTACCTGCTATGGATCTGGCTATGGTTTAAGCTACTTCTGTGAGTCCCCAAATACTCTTTACTGGTCCCTCATTGTACTCCCTCAACAATGACACCCCCTATAGAGTCCTTCCAAGACCCTTGTGAAGGGAAAACATACCTGTTTCCTCCAGGCTCGCGTCTCTGGGATCTGGCTGGTCCTCGTGAACCCCTCCACCGTTTCCAGCCTCCTCACTGGGGAACCGCGTGTCCTCCAAGTCCTCCGCGTCCTCGGGGGCTGGGGCAGCAGTGTCTCCTCCGGCCTCCATCTGCACATCCCGGTGGGGAAGGGAACTGGGGGTGAGGGAAGCAAAAGAAACTTCTTAAAAGCCTTTAGTGAGCCTGGTCCTTGTACACACTCTTAGTGCTCGTTTCCCCTCGGTTTTCAAATGGGATGAGACATTAAAAAACATGACCGAACACGTGCACCCGCCAACACTCTTCTAAAAGGAAGGCTCTACCGAGCCTCAGGAAATAAAGATACATAAACACCTGTTTTAACCAGGTATCTCAATTGGCCAGGTACCATTACTCCTCGTAGCCACGGTAGCATCACACTTCCGGGTGCGCCTGCTGTCTTGCCACACTTCCGGGTGCGACACAGCTCTGAAGCAACTTCCTGTTGCGGAGTTTCATTCGCTCCCCGCGGCGCCTGACCCCTCTCTCCCATCGCCCACTGGCGGTCCCTCACCGTCGAGATGGCGCGTGCCACTCCCAGATATACGTCGGATTTGGCTGGGAACCCAGCGAGCCCTCTCGGCTGTCCTCTTCACTGCACCCGCTCGCGTAGCTTCGGAGGCCTGCCGGGCCCAAGCCTTTTACTGAAGGCTGTCAGCGCGAGGGGGGCGCGGCTCACGCGCAGCCAATCCAGAGCACGGAGGGCGCGAGCGCTCTGCAACCCCCACCTTTTCGCGTTGTACCTCTACCAATACTGTGCGTTAGATTGGGATTGCACCCGCCCATTCCTTGACTGACACTTGTCCCGACCCAATCGAGGGCTCGAAGTAATTCCCCTTCTTCATTGGAGGATGTTCGCAGCCTAAGTAATGACAGATATCGTGCCCGACCAATAGACGCGCTTCCTCAGAGTTGAGGCAATTTCACCCTCCCTTACCCACCAGGAAAGGCTGGGGGATGAGGGCAGAGTAGCAGCTGGGCAGAATGCTAGACGGACGGTCGCCCCGTCCAATTGGAGTGTCGTGCGCAACCTGGCCAGCGTATGGGACTCGGCCGCTAAAGCGGGAGGTGGGCCTTTCAGAAGGAGAGAGTATTTCGTGGGTCTTCTAGTCAGCCAGGCAAAGGACTCGCGGCCTCTGGAAAAAGGGAAACTCACGGAGGCGGTGTGCTGGCTTGTCAAGGGCTTGCCCAGACAGGCAAAAGGCCGAGCTGACTTTGTAACACAGGGCTCTGTAGGCGGAGCTATACAGATTAGGAGTCCAAGTCTAACAGAGGGGAACGTGAGCGTGGCCTCCAGAGGCTTCTGAGTCGCGTCGTTTGGGGAAACGCCCCTCCAACCTCTGCGTGCCACTATTGGCTGCGCAAGGCCTCGCCGCCGGTCCCTGGGATCCGGCCCCCTGGAAAGTGTCAGTATAGAAAGAGGGGCGCTGCGGCTGGATCTGATCTTTTTAACGTGGGTGGCATTAGAGCGGTCGTAGCAGACTATTTTAGTGTGAGGACTAGCGTGAGTGTGGACACGCCTGCTTTGGACTCTCCTCCGTGCTCTGAATGTCTCTGCCTGAGACTCCTGGTCTCTGAATCTACTTCTGTCTCTGCGTGTGCATCTGCCTCTCTTGCAGTGTCTGTGTCTCTATGTCTCTGTGTGCCCTCCCTCTTTATCCCTTCAGCTCGTTCTAGCTCTTTCTATAGGTCTTTGTGTCTCAGTCGTTCTTTAGTTCTTTTCTCCTCTAGTATGTCTCTCTCTTTCTCTTTGCCTCTTTCACATTGCCCTCTCTTGGTCTCTGGCTTCTGACCTTCTCTTCCTGGGCAGCAGAGTGGCACCTGTCCGAAGCCTCCCAACCCCTCACTGGGGGAGTGGGGCAAAGCTGTCACTTGCAGGATTCCCCTTTGGAGAATTCCAAGTACATTCTCCAATGTAATTGGAGAATCTTAGAAGAAATAGACCCTGATCACTCCTCAAGATATTGAGGAGTAAACTCTTCCGTCCCTTCACAATAGGGGTTGTCTGCATTGTGACTCCCTTTCCCTCTGCCTACTATGCTTAATTCCATGGTTTTTGTCATGTCGGTGAAAATATGATTTTTCATGAATCAACATCATCGGGTAAACAAACCAATTCTTCCCGCCAAAATACAACATTAATAAAACAGCCCTGGCCAAAAGAGTGGAGCGAGTTTCTGGAGTCCAGTAAATCCGGTAAAATAGTAAGACCCTGGATTCACATAAATACTCTTTAATCCTCATTACAGAGGATCGCGGCGACTGCAGGGTACTTGAATTCATTCATATGACTGCTAAGGAGGATAATCGTGCTTATATTCAAAAGTGGGCATCCCCGATGAGAAATTCCTCATTTGAGTGAGTTGATCAGTCTTCAGATACTTGCCGTCTCGCTCTGCATGAACACTTCCCTATTGGGCCCCACCCACAAGCCCAAGAAAGAGTCACTTTTCATGCATATTTTCTGTTTTGAGGTCACTAGAACATTATGTTTCCAAGACTGAACAATCATGTCTACTTCTGTGCTTGCCCCAGGATGTCTTGAGCCTCTGGAACTGACAATTCATAAACCACCTTAGAAACTTGTTTGTGCCTATCTGGATACATTGTGCTGACTCTCATGCTATGGGTTTTTCTCCTTCTAGACTTCCCAAGTGCTAGGAAATTGAACTTGAATATATAATGTATGAATTGGGGTGGGAAGAGAAACATTGCCTGAATATACTCACTTACTCAAACACATCAAATTCTCCAAACTTCTAGCATTCCAAACTTTCCAAGCTCTCTCAAATTCCAAATTCTCTGTGAGGCTCAAATCCCCATTCTGCCTAACTCTCCAAAGCCGCCAATCTCATTAACTTCAAGTTATCAAGCCTTGAAACACTCCTCCAAATTCCTCCTCTCCCCACAAAACAGCCCTTTCATCAAAATTCTCCAGATACACCCAGGTCCCTAATCCCACACAGTCCATATGACAAAATCTCCAAGCCCATCCATCCACAACTCCAAATTCACAATCATTTTCAATCTTCTGGCTTCTTCAAAACAAAACATCCAACTTCCCCCAAATGTGCACCTTCAATTTCTCAAAGCCACTTATCTCTTCAAGCAAGTAACCCTGGCATACAAAGCTGCTCACATAATAGTCTCCACAATTCTACCAGACTAGAATGTCACCAGCCTTTCCAAACCCTCATACTTCCCAAGACCATCCGTATGGTGAGTTTCGAAGTGTTCTCCATGGACTATCTCTTACTTGAGTGCTGGTAAGAGGGGTTGTAAACAACAACAACAACAAAATCATACTAGTGTATGCCTATCACATCCACACATATCTTTATTTGGCTTATAGCTGTGGATGAAAAAAAGGGGTTCTATGGAAAGTAACCCACAGGGTGATCTCGTCTAAATTCCTGACTAGGTAGGTAATGGTGGGTAGTGACTCCTCAGTCTTATAAGTCTTTACTAAAGGGTTATCTTTGTCTTAAACAAGCCCCTCCGTTGTTTCTGTGCATTAGGTTAACACACCTTTGAAATGCCCCTTTTCAGACCCCTCCTTCTAAAACATGCAAGAGAGCACATAAGCTTAACAATCTTGTAATACAATCACCCTCTTACTTTCTGTCACCTTCATGTAATCCTCCTTAGTTCCATCCTTAATTTCAAATGCATAAAAGAAACTACAATATTATTTTTTGGAAGAATTTATCTCATCTGTGGAGATCTTGCTTCCAGGTGTGTACTCTGTTTGGCTCAAATAAATTTTTATAAAAATTCTCTGCCTCCATAAATCTGGAAAAAATGTACATCCTTGATTTATGGTACTAGATGGTGCCCCAGGATCACTCTACCTTTTCCTTGCTTCAGCTCTATATTCGGCCATTTCTCCCAGGTGCTGCACTGTCACATCCTACTGAATTATTTCCTAATGCGGTGCCTTTCAGGGGCTTCTCACTAAGTCAATAACTAGAAAAAAGTCATAATATATCCTAGCCAGGGACATGTTGAGCCAGCTAGTAAAATAGGGACAATATCTCAATATAATGGTAGTACCTCATGTCATGTACTGGCAAGAGCCAGGGAGTGGGCATGGGACCAGAATCCAAGGTTGCTAGTCAAGTGGTATCGAAGTTTAAATTTGGATGGGGGTGCCCAAGGATACAGGATTTAATACCATGGCAGGAATTGCATCAGATGATATGAACATGTTTTTAGGACGGCTCCTAGATAAGGAATGACTAAGTACTTGACAGAGAAATGTCAGAATTGCCATGGCAGACAGGACAGTATGAAACATAGACCCCTTGAAGTAGACATGTTAGAGAGGATAAACTATGTAAGACCAGGTAATTTTTGGCCCAGGCATGAGGGCCACTATTATGCCTTGTAGTAGTGTTTTTTGAACAATGCCTGACTCCTTTCTGACCTGCTCTCCTGTGCTAACTTCCACGTTAGATGAAACAGATGGACAACTTGCATCAGTCTTTCAGGTACCCCCCCGAAAGGTTCAAATAGACATACTGATAATTTGCAAATAATGTCTTGTTCTCTTCCTTCCTGATTCAGGGACAAGGGGGTCTCTCTGGGAATGTGTGTGGCTACTGCTTTAAAACCACTTTACAGCTGGGGAGGGGTGGAACAAGGGCCAGGAAAATCACCACAGAACTTTTCTACAATTTTGAAGTCACATCTTGTCTTGATTTAGCATTTGTTTGGTTGCTATAAGTTATTCATTGTTTTGCAGAGTTATGATAAAATTGGTTCTGACATTTTCTGCTTGTTTTTTGATGTGTCTGTGGGGAGATGAGAGCTTGGAGCTGCATACTCTGCCATTTTGCTGACATTACTCCTCCAGATATTGGTTTTTAAATACCATTCTCTGATTTAAAAAAAAATATGGGCTTTGCAAATGGGTATAGAAGCCAATATGATATTGTTCCCAATGGGCAAAGCTTAAACGATTTGAGGAAATACATAAATAATATTAATACTATAATATTAATATTATAACCCAAGAAACAAAATAAATATCCATGAGTCCACAGATGAATAATTGAACAAATAAATAGATGGGGAAATGGGAGCAGATCTTCCTTATGGAACATTTTGAATTAATTCCAATTACTTTCTCGCCCCTGGAATGTCAGCTGGAATTAGTGAGTTGTTCCAAGGGACAGGGTGTGGAAAGGGAAAATAAAAAGTGGCTTTACAGTGAAGAGACCTGGTAGAAACCACCTCAACCACGTGACCTAGGTTAACAACACCAGAGATACCACATGTATGTAATGTGCCCCTGATGCGATTTGATGAGAATGGCACTTCTCTGGCAGTTTTTTTTTCCTATGAAAACTATAACCCCATTTTAATAATGAGACTATGGGAGACACACAAAAATTGAGGGACACTGCACAAAATACGTGATTGATACTCTTTAACTTTTCTAAATTCATGGAAAATAAAGGACTAAGAAACTGTCACAGGTCAGAGGAGACTAAGGAGACAGGGTGACTAAATGGCATGATATTCTGGATTAGATTTTGGCACAGAGAAAGAAAAGTAGTGGAGAAACTGGTAAAATCTGAATAGAGGCTGTCATTTAGTTAATAGTATTGTATCCATGTTAATCATTCAGTTTTAACAAATGCACCCTGGTTACATGTGATGTTCTTATTAAGACAAAGTAGATGAAGGGTATAAAAAATTCTATGTAGCGACTTAGAACCTTTTCTGAAAACCTAAGTTTATTCTAAAATCAAAAACTGAATAGGAAAAAAAAAAGAGAATACACTATTTTTGAAAGACTCTGGACAATTTTAAAGTTAATAAATTATGTTAAAATGATGAATTTAATCAATTGCCCAAAATATTAATTGTTCAGACTTCACTTATGCTGTATATCCTCTACAATTCCAACCTGTGTTGGCATCTTATAGTGTTTTCTCAGTGTTTATGTTTTTTGTGTTTATTTTTTGAAACATGTTTTATTTTAAAGTTGTTAATTTTATTGGTAATTGCCTTCATATTTTGTGCCTTTTGTATCTTGAAGTCCTAAAGATATTCTCCTTTGTGTTATCACAAAAGTTTAAAAAGCTTTGTGGTATGGGAATGAGAATATCCTCCTTTCTCTCACTCAATGGTTCTTGGTTCATCAAATCATTTAGGAGAGGTTCAGGGCATGTCAAGTGGAGTTTGATTTCAGGCCTCTTGGGATCTATTCCTTTGACCACACTATTTTCCTTTGGGAGGAGTGAGGAGATGATAGGAGTCTGGGAATGAGAAGGATTAGGGTCAGTCCTGAGGTTGCTGGATGAATAAGAAATAAAAGATTAATTAAGAATTCAGAGGATCAAGGGGATTTTTCATCAAGGTGGAATTTATCATACTGAGATTTAGTTTTGTAAATTTTATTGATGCATATACTACATACAGAAGAAATGAATCAGGGTGCGGGGGGGGGGCGGAGATGGAATTCATGGATTTAAGATTCCCCTTATCTAAGTGTCTTGGAAACTGTTCAGATCGTAGAGCTCCCCTACCTCTGCCATTTTCCCAAGTCCTCCCTCCCTCTTTGTCTGGCATCCCCCTAAACTCACTGACATCCAGCTCTATCAAATACTGGAAATTTGCTGAGAGAGTAAATTTCAGGTGCTCTCATCACAAAACAAAATGGTGACTATGGCAGGAGCATATCCTTCATACATAATAATAATTTGAACCTTTATTTTGGAATCGAATTTTAGAGAACCTCAGTCTGTATCTTTCTATTCCTTCAAGTTTATTTTCTATTCTTCCAAGTTTGTTACATGAGTATAGTTACATATTTTGGATTTCTTATTTGTTGATGGTTTTAATCTTTTTGAAAATACACGCACATCGTATTGCTAAACCACTCTGAAGGTAAACTACAGACATTGAGATATTTCACCCCTTAATGCATGCATCTCCTAAGAACTAGACTATTTTCACAGACAGCCAAAAATATTGCACATTGATTCAATAAGTTTTCATAATCAATTTTCAATTTTTTTTTTTACCATTCCAGTAACAACTTTATAAATGGATATTTTTAAAAATCTAGGATCCACTCAATAATTGCATTTAGGCTTCTTTACTCTGAAACAGCTCCTCAGTTCTTTTTATTTCATCATCTCCACATTTTTTAACAGTTCAGTTAGCTTATTGTGTACACACTTCCTCCATTTCGGTGTCCAATCTTCATCTATATGTCTTATACTTGTTCTGATATTTCCTGTGATTAAATTCATATTATTCATATTTTACAGAATTAAAAACATTTTTGATTTTTGCAGTTCCTTTTTTGGTTATATTTTGCATACTAATTTACTTACTTGCTTACTTGTGACTGTTAATGGGGTATTTTCTTCCATTATATCTTCTACTGGTTTATGTAAGTATGTAGCAAATATATTGATTTTTGTATGTTAATTCTATAATTTGTTATTTTTTATTTATTTTTTATTAAGCTTATTGGGGTAACATTGATTAATACAATTATATCATTTTCAGGTGTACATTACAATTTGACATCTACATATTCTATTGTGTGATTACCACCCAAAGTCTAGTTTCCTTCAGCTACTACATATTTGATCCCCTTTACCCACTTCACCCTCCCCCTACCGCCCTATATTGGACCCTGTATAATTTGTCATTTTAATAAATATTATTTGCAGTGACTTTTCAATTATTCTTTTGGGTTTTCTACAATTGTAATCATACATTCTGTTTATAGTTTATGGGGTGGGCACAGCCAACCCCTCCTTCAGGGCTGAGGTATTTGGGAATGATGGGTGCTGACATCTTAGATCTGAGTCAAACTCAAGAGACTTGCCCCTATTGGATAGGAACTGCAACAGCCATGTGTATGCCTGCTTCCTTTGGATGTGAATAAAAAAGTCCATGGACAAACCATTACTGAAACTATATGCCCCTTTCCTTAAGCCCACAGACCAATACTTACTCCCCCAAACCCAGAACCACTGATCCCACAGATCCCAGTATAGACCTTCCATCACTCACATGCTGACTTTACAGCCTCCCACTACTGATCCCAGAAACCCCATCACTATATTCAGAGCTGATATAGCAGCATACTCACACACTCTCATCGACATCACAGGAACCTCACCTTGCTAACACAAGGCCCCACTTCCTTAAGCCTCCAGACACCACATCATAGGCAACCCTGTCTAAACATCACTTATCCCACAGACTGTGTACCATAGACAAAAATAGATTCCACTTCTCAGATATTTCAATCTCCAATTCTAGAAACTATCTCTTGAGATCCCATTGCTACCTCTAGAGAGACCTTTTTCTGATTCCACAGCCTTTCAATCACTCATCCCTCAGCCCCATTCCCTGACCCACAGATGCCTACCAAACCCACAGACACTCATCACTAACCCCACACATACTCATCAGTGTATCTATACACCATCACCATTAACCCCCAAAGCCCTATCACTTATTCCACAAACCCAATTCTACACCCCACAGTTCCAGTGAGGTTTGTGGGCAGGGCCCGAGGTGGGCCAAGAAAGAGACATTGAAGGCCCAACCGACCTCCTTGGCTCACATAAAGACTGTTGTCCCCCAAAATGACCAGTAGATGGCACAAAATCCATGATTTTGATATGTAGACACTAGTTCTAAAGGTTTTGGAGCAATGAGTCTGTAAAGTTTTTCTGAGACCAGCTCGTCTGTCCGGTATTTACTGAGAATTAGGGATCCTTGTGATATGAGAATATTTTTCAATGAGACTTTCCCTTCTTGGGCCACCTCAGCCCACCACTTATGACACAGCCTATCCCATTCCATGCCATTCACCCAAATCTGCACACCTGTCTAAAGAGTCTTGTGGTTTACCTCACCCTTCTGTTCATTAAAACCCATTAGGAAGGAATAGTCAACTTTGAAAATTATTTTATAAATGGCTTGAATGTGGTATTTCATGTTTCCCATTGGAGTTTTCTGCATTACCATAGGGATCTGGCAATCCAAAGTGATGAATCTGTAATGGCCAGAGTGGTGTATGTCACTTTTTTGGACAAGCAAATAGTTCATCTGTTTCTAAAATTAAGTTGGTGGAGGTAACCCTATACTTTTAGTAATAATAATAGAGTGATATTTATTCAGCACTTATGTGCTAGGCACTGTACTAAGCACTTTATATTGATAAATTTAATATTTATAACAAGCCTATGAAGTTATGGATATTTAACATTTTTTACTAAGAAGTACACTGATGCCCAGAAGATTCATAATTTGCTCAAGGCATACAAAAAAAAAATGCTCAGGACTATTTTCTTTTGTGTATTCAAACTACATGCAATTAAGAGCTTGGTGCTTAATGTTAGCACTGCTGGGGCTTTAAGAATTCAGACTGTTCTTCTGACTCTGTGACACGTGTTAAAATCTCATCACTACATCTGGGAAACATTTTTAACGGTGCTACCCTGAGTAAGGACACGCATAAATTCTTAAGGGAGCATTGTGACAATATCTAGGCTGATGTCAGCAGAATATTTTAAACCAGGACTGTCCTGCCGGCTCTGTGTCACATAACCCTCGTTAGTGCAGATGAGTGTTTAAATCATCCCACCCAGCTGCCAGGGACCAACTCAAGTCTACTCCCTCCTTCGCAGGCAAAACATCACTCAATTCTTCTGACTTGATGTGTTTCTCTGGTGGTATACCTTAGTGCTCAAGAGCTTTGCTTAACAGCTCAGCCTCAAAATTCCTGTGATAGAGTGAGTTTTGTCAGAGCTATGGTATGTTCTGTCACAGTCCTGTGCCTTGAATACTTTGGCCTCCCTCCTCACTGGCCCATTTCCTAAAACTTGCTTTCGTGGTTAGAATTCTGGTTTGAAAGTAAGAGAAACCAACTCAAGTGAGCTCATTTAAAAAGGAGAATTAAGACATTAGGGTATACCTCATGGGATGCAGGGTGGAAAGCCACTGGACTTCAGGAGGGATGGAATCGGGAACTGGGAAGATCTTGAGACCTCTTTCTCTGCCCTCTGCCTGTACAGGCAGAACTCGTTGTATTGCATTTTGCTTTATTGCTCTGCAGAGGGGTTGCGTGCTTTACAAATTGAAAGCGAGTCCCTCCACTCCACCAGCAAAAATATTATAGTGATATTTGCTTTATTACAGTGGTCTGGAACCAAAACCCCAATATTTCTGTGGTATGCCTGTCCTTCTGTATATCTTTGAGAGAGATCTATATATACACACACGCATACATACATACATATATATACACGTTTACATTCCCTATATTTCTCTCCACGTCTCTCTCTCTCTCTCTCTCTCTCTCTCTCTCTCTCTCTCTTATTTATTTCTCAGTCCCCAGTTTTCCTTTTTGTAAATAAAAATCTTGGCCACACAGAGTTCTCAAATCCCCATGGTTTGTATTTAGCCATATAGGAAAATCGACTTGTTGGCCCTAATATCAAGTTCTTCATCAAATGTCTGATGAGCTCAGTTCTGATGCTTGATATTTACTGATCATCTGTAGGCAGAGCAGGATCACATGGTGCAAATATGACTTCTGTGAGCCTGCTCCTACTGTGTGTGAGAGGGGGCACCACGCTGAGAGCACAGCTCTACCAGGCTGTGATAGCCAGAGAGAAGCTTCTCTTCACAGTTTTGCTTTGTGTCGACCTTTCTCAGAACAGTAAAGGGGCAGCTGATGGTGTGTGTGGCTCCCCTGGGGACTCTTTTAGGGTTCCTGACCATGGTTCCTTATGATCATAGTCCTTCTCAGTCAGAGAACACTCTCGCTTGAGAGAGCTGTGGAGGCTGTGATTTCCATTTTGTGTCTTCTGAAAGAGTTGCTGTTTTTCCTTTTTCAGGCTTCAGCCCCTTCCCCCATACAGCCCTTTATGTCTGTGATTCTCCTGGCCCTGCCCTTCCCTGGACAGAGGAGTGGATGGCCTGGGGTGAGCCAGTCCAATGAGAGTACCCCCACCCTGAACATGATGACTGGTTAGCGAAGAGCATGTGACCCCGGGAGAATTCTTGGAAATTTTTATGCTTGAGAATAGAAAAGACCGCCTTTTCTCAGAGGGATTGCTGAGCTGGCAGATGGGGGTCCTGCCTGGGAATAACGCCAGAGGGTTAGGCAGAGCTGTGAGTTGGAGGAACAGACCAAGAGCCCCAAAGGTACTGAGTTTGTGGGTCAAGTCAGGCCAGAAGTTGGGGAAAAGTTCTCTATGAACCAATTATGAGAGCCCATAAATACCTCCTCTGATGCTTAACTGACTTTCATCTAGTTTTCTGTTGCTTACAACCTAATGTATTGCCTTGTATGTCCAACCCACAACAGGCTCTGAGGATTCCCACAGACCCTATTTAATCATTCTCTTAACAGTTAATTATTTTACTTGTAAACATCTTCAAAGAAGAGAGTCTAATCAGCAACAGAGCCCCAGATCATTGGAATTCATCATCCTTCAAAGTAACCTCGATATGGTGCTAGGATTAACATTTGATGTTGCGTCATGAATGCATTTATAGACATAGCAGTGTTATCTTGTTATCATCTGTTTTTTCTTAGGTGAAAAGTTTAGGGACAAGATCATGAAATCATTATTATAAAATCAAATTGCCTAACTTAAAGGGAAGTGGCCACTCAAAAAATTTTAAACGTAATATTAAATGTTCCTAAAGCCTAAATACAGATCCATATGTGAAAACAAGGAATAGTTATATTCATGGAGAAACTCCCAAACCTGAGCTCAGAGTATGTAAAAGAAAAAAGGTTGAAACCTGTTTATAAGAAAATATGGAAATTACCAAGTACATTATTTTTCAACATATATGTGCCAAGTATTATGAGGGCTAAGACATTTACATTTTCTGTCATTAACAATATGATTTGGTTATCTCATAGAGAATTACCTAATTTGAGTCACGTTTTTGGCAAACATCCTGAAAAAATGAAAGGCAAGACCTCTATACTCTGGTAGTCACATTTTGAGATTAATTGCTTGCATTGGGTTAATGGGTCCTAGATGAGAAAAATGCAACAAAAAGGGAGGACAAATCTATAGTAGTTAGTGTTTAATTTTGTTGCATTATTTTAAAGTTAGTGGTTATAAATAGAGTCATAGAAATTAATGTTATAACAGAAGCTTACAAAGAAATTGTAATTTAAATATAACGCATTAGCAGACGACATGATACTGTATAGAGGGAACCCTAAAGAATCCACCAAACAACTATTAGAACTAATTAATGAATTCAGTAATGTAGCAGGGAACAAAATTAATATTTGGAAATTGGTTGCATTTTTATACACCAATAATGAACTATTAGAAAAGGAATTAAGAAAACAATTCCATTTAAAATTGCATTAAAAAGAATTAAATACCTAGGAACAAATTTAACCAAGGATGCAAAAGACTTTTACTTATAAAACTATAAGAAACCAAAGAAAAAATTGAAGAATATACAAATAAATGAAAGGATATACTATGCTCATGAATAAGAAAAATTAACACTTAAAATGTCCATACTACTGAAAGCAATCTAAAGATCCAATGCAATCCTTATCAAAATACCAAAGAAATTTTTCACAGAACTTGAATAAATAATCATAAAATTTATATGGAAACACAAAAGACCTCAAATAACCAAAAGCACTATTAAAAAATAAGAACAAAGTTGGAGGTATCATGCTTCCTGATATTAAACTATATGCTATAAAAGCTTATCTTAACAGCATGGTATTGGCATTAAAACAGGTAATAGATCATTGGAACAGAATAAACCCATGTTTATATAGCCAGTTAATTTATGACAAAGCAGGCAAGTATAGACAATGGGGTAAAGTCAGTCTCTTCAATAAGTGGTGTTGGGAAAACTGGACAGATATATGCAAAAGAATGAAACTGGATCACTTATACCACATACACGAATAAACTCAAAATGTATTAAAGACCTAAACATAAGTCCTGAAACCATAAAATTCTTAGAAGAAAACACAGACAGTAAACTCTTTGACACCGCTCTTAGTAAGATTTTTGGATATGTCTCTTTAGGCAAGGGAAACAAAAGAAAAAAAAATAACCAGAAGGGACTACATCAAACTTAAAAGTTTCTGCACATCGAAGGAAACCAAGAACAAAAAATGACAACCTATTTAATGGGAGAATACATTTGCCAATGATACATCTCATAAGGGGTTCATATCTAAAATATATAAGGAACTCATACAACTTAACACCAACAAAATACACTACACAATTAAAAAATGGACAGAGGACCTGAATAAACATTCTTCAAGGAGGATGTGCAGATGGCCAAAGACATATGAAAAGATGCTGAGCATCACTAATCATCAGGGAAATGAGATATCACCTCACACCAGTCAGAATGGCTATCAACAAACAATAAATGTTGGCAAGATGCGGAGAAAAGGGAACCCTCGTACACTGTTGGTGGGACTGTACATTGATGCAGCCACTATGAGAAATAGTATGGAGGTTCTTCAAAAAATTCAAAATAGAACTACCATATGACCCAGCAGTTCCATTTTTGGATATATATTTGAAGAAATCCAAAACACTAATATAAAAAAGATACGTGCACTCTTATGTTCATCGCAGGGTTGTTTACAATAGCCAAGATATGGAAGCAAACTAAGTGTCCCTTGACAGATGAATGGATAAAGAAGAAGTATATATATACAATGAAATATTAGCCATAAAATAAGAATGAAATCTTGCCATTTGTAACAGCATGGATGGACCTAGAGGGTATTATGCTAAGTGAAATAAGTTGGAGAAAGACAAATACTATATGATTTCACTTACATGTGGAATCTAAAAACAAAATAAATGAACAAAACAGAAACAAACTCATAGATGTAGATAACATTTTGATAGTTGCCAGATAGGAGGGGGTTTGGGGTCTGGGTGAAAAATGTGAAATAATTATGAAGTACAAATTGCCAGTTATAAAAAATTGTCATGGGGATGTAAAGTACAGCATTGAGAATATAGTCAATAATATTTTAATAACTATGTATGGTGCCAGGTGGGTATTAGACTTATCAGAGTGAGCACCTCTTAAGGTATATAAACATCTAATCATTATGTTGTACACTTGAAATAAATATATTGTATGTCACCTGTAATTGAAAAATAAAATTTAAAATATAATGCATTATATTACACAGTTAAGTAAATTTCACTTTGAAAAGAGAAAGTGTTTTTCTAAAATATGCTCAGAGATGAAGTTTTTTTCTCATTACATATGAAGAAGTACAAGAGAGCAATATAAACTATTACCACCGATATTAGCCTTTATCACTTGGTTAAGATGGTTGTGTCAATATTCTCTATTATAAAATCACTATTTTCTCCTTTCTACATTCTATTCTTTGAGATATGATAAGCCTCCTCATGCTTAAGGGGAGGGAAATAAATTTCTACCTCCTAGAAGGCAGGTGTTTATACATGTTATTTGGAATTCTTCCGTATGTAAGATTTGTCCCTTCTCCCCATTTATTTATTCAAATATTTTATTAATATTGGTATGGACTGATGGATATTTTGTTCTTTGAGTTATAATTCAATACTATATATTTATTTTGCTAGAAAAATTGTCTCATATTTTAATTTTTCCAATTGTTATACAGTTTGCTAGGACAATTGTTCTAGCCTTGTCTGTTGGGAGTTTTTCATATTGATTTGTGTGTCCTTTTAACATACATGAGATCACCTTGTGTTTTACCTGCCTCAGCCCTGTATATTAGCCTTTCCTACAAAGGGCCCTGGTATTCTGTAATGGATAATGTTGTTTAGAAACCAAGATCTGGGCACTAGGTGTGCTTATTGCTATCAGGGTGCCAATGCTTCCTGGTTTTCTCAGGACATAGAGCCAAAGAAACAATTGATATATATATATATATATATATATATATATATATATATACACATAATTTATATATACATAGATTATATAGATTATATAGATTATATATAGGTTATATATATATATATATAAACTCAAACAATTGAGATATATATATGTCAATTGTTTTTTATATATAATTATATATAATTATATTCAATAAATACATATTTATATGTAATGTATGATAATTTTGTATAGAAGCATATCTGTAATTATTTCTGGATCTGTGTATCTGAATATGTGTTAAAATAAACGTGACTTCCTACTATACTGATATATCTGACTAATCCATCACAACAGGACACAATGTAGCATTTCTCTCCTTTGCTTATGTAGGGGTGGGGGTTGGATGAGTTCATTGGTGGTACTAAGAGGCCCCCTTCCCATATTCCTGAGTGCCAAATCACTTTTCTCTTTTCTCTACAGATAATCAGCTCTCCTGAGAAGACATCTGAATTTATCTATACAAAAGATGACGAAAAACATCATGGTTACATTCATGTGTGGATACGCTCAGCAAAACATTCCTCATCCCCCGCCCCTTCCCCAGCCTTTTGCCTTCTCCGACCCCCTGCGTGGAACTCTCAATTTTGGCCAGTAGAGCAGAAACGCAGTCACTGTCTCTCTTTAGCAATTTAGGACCTTGTGCTCCCAGGACTGCCCATCTGTGGCTGAGGCAGTGCTCTGCCCTCTGGCCCTGAGCCCCTAGGGCTGGATTGACGTAAATCACCGAGTGATCAGTGTGCTGACCTTCCAAGTTTGACTTCTGACCTTGTGAACGATAAATTAAAACTGAATAGATGTAGCATGAAATATGGAAAAGAGCACAGCTAGGAGGGGCAAGAAGGCATCTTGATGTCTACTGAACGCCTATCGCTTTCGCACCATCACAAGTTGAACCACCCTAAGTCCGGGACTATCTGTACAGGAGTTCTCTGCAACATCTTGGCATCTCTTCTTGTAAATCCAAAACTATTTCAAAATTAAAAAAAAATTAAATAAAATAGAGAAGGGACTGTTCTTGAAAGTACTCTGGAAAATTTTTAAGTTGGTAAATTATGTTCAAAGGAAAACTTCAATCAATTCCCCAAAACATTCATTATCCAGACCTCATTTTCACCATAAAGCTGTAAATCTTCTACAATTCCAGTCTATGTCTTCCCTTATATTTTATAGCGTTTATGGTACTTTATTTTTGGAAAGATGTTTTATTTTAAAGTTGTCAAATTTTATAAATATTTTCCTTCATTTTTTGTGATTTTTGTGATGTCCTAAAAAATTCCCCTTTATGTTCTTATAAAAGCTTAAAAGTTTTATATTTTATTCTCAGGACTTTCTATGACAAGGTATGATTTTTACATTCACAAAGGAGTGTTGATTCTGTGAGAACAAGGAATATCTTTTCTTTTTCATCCAGTGATTTTTAGTTCTGCAAATCATCTGGGGAAAGTTTAGGGTATGTCAGGTGGAGTCTGACCCCAGTCTTTCGGGATTTGTCCCTTTGTCTGGGCCCAGGGCTCTTGCTTTTGGTAGGATGAGGAAATGTCAGGAACTTTGGATTGAGAAGGATTAAGGTCAGACATGCTGTTACTAGAGGAATAGAAATAAAAGATGACTGAAAAATTGATATGATAAAGAGAATTTGTGACCAGAGTGGGGTTTGTCAGCTTGAGATTTTTGTAAATCTTACTGATGCATGTACTACTTCCAGAAAGTAAACAAAGCTTGAGTGGAACTCAATGAATATGTACAAAACTAACTCAATTCTGATAACATTAGCCAGATCAAGAAAAAGAATATTAAAACCCTAAAACAAAAACTTGGCAGTCGCATCAAAAGTCATTGGAGCTCTTTTTAGATAGTTATGGGACTTCTGGATAGGGGTCCATTTACAGCGACCAGATGTGGAGGGGACACACATGGAGAATAATAAGGTGGGGTTTCCTTCCCATATATTATATTTACAGTTTGTTTGTTTCCACACACACTCTGTGAAATCAGGTTCAAGGCAGACATGGTGGCAGAGGAGGCAGGGTTGAACCTAGAGGTAGAGGGAGATACAGGTCTTGTTGCCATTCATTTCAAACCTCTTGTTCACGCACCCCACCCTAAAAAGACAAGGGTGATGGGGGGGGGCGGGGTGGCTGAATACAGGTAGAGGCTAGAGGGAACAGTAAGTGGGTGCAGGGAACAGAAAAGAAATAAATGGAGGGGGCAGGGACTAGGAAGGTGAGGAAGCTAGGTTCATCCAAAGAAAAGGATGGCAGCAAAGAAAATCCAGGAACAAGGAAATGGGACAAGAAAAGTGCCTGGGCTGCAGAGAAAACATACTTAGGAGGCCACTCACTTGACATTTGCATCCTGTTTTGTATTCTCCTATTCTCTGCTCTCTGGTGACACAGTGCCAGAAATATACCAGATAGCATCTTGTGAAGTTAACTACCCCACCAACCCTCAGGTAGCCTGCAATAATCAGAGAGCATGGCCTGAGAGTCAGCACAGTATGTGTGGATGTCCCCTGGGAAGGACATGCTATGGCCCTTAGGTAGTCAGCCCCAGAGAGTCTAGAAACCCAGAGGCTGGTACAGAGTCAGCCACAAATGACGGTCCAGCATTTTCCTAGGAAGCTGTCTGTCTGATCATAGAGAGGGGCCTTTGGTTTTTGGTGGTGCTAGAGTTGCGGAAGTATAGTGGTCCTTTCTAGGGGAAGTGGCAAGGTTGAGTGGCTATATGTGGAGGAGGGGGGCTCACCTGCAATAAGTAAGAGTGATTGGTGACTAGTTCTCAGCTCATAAAGACAGTCTCTCCAAAAGATAGGTGAGTTGATGTTATGGATTCTTAGGATGCCCTTGGGAGCCTTGAGTGTCTGTGATGGGAGAGGAACGAGGGGTGAAAACCTTAGGTTTTCATGGAAGTCACTGAGCTCCAGAAACCATCTAACTCCTTCAGCCCAGGCAGATTGGAGAGTGTTGTTTACGTTGAAGGAAGGGGGTAAAAAGGAAGGCAGTATCAAGTTTGCCTTAATAGTGTTAAATTTGAAACCTCGTTTCAGCATGGTGTTCTTTGCAGGTCCCAGTATATCAACTAGCATTACTGGGAGGAGGAAGAAATGGCTTAGCTCATAGGTTTACTGATAAAAGATTCTCCATCCTAAGTCTCCTGAAGACATGAGTCAGATCAATAGAGCTCCCCCAGCTCTGCGTTTCTCCACCCCACGGTGAGACCTTCTCGGTGGAGACTTCTCTGGTGTATCCCTAGATTCACTGATGTCTGACTTGCAGTATTACATATGACGGTGCTGGATTTTATAGATACAAGCACTGCAAGGTGTTGGCAGAGACTGGAGCTAAGGAAAGGCCAGCAGGAATGAGGGATCATGGTGGGCACTGGGGTACACAGGGCATATATTAGAACAAACTTTTTCTAGCCCAGCTCCCCCAACCACCTATAGACAGAAATCTGGCTGGCTTGGAGGACTGTCTATGTCCCTTAGCATCTAGGGACCTAGAAAGACGGAATCCAGCTCTCATGATCTTGGGACCACATGCACAAAGACTGTGCCCCACGTCTAAAGTGCCTTATCTCTCTCAGTCTGAGCCAAGGTGTACTACGGCTTATACAGAACACCCAGCACCATGAAGGACAAATGATTTTCTGAAATTCCTTTTCGCCCTGGGGCTTATCTACCAGGGAGGTACAATCTGGTTACTGTGTACCAATCACTTAGAATTGTTTTTCTCTCATCTGCATTTTCTTTTCATCCTTCAGGCATGTCAACCAAGCAGGTTTGGCCAGATTATTGGGTACCCTTATCACTTGGAATTCTTCTCTGTGTGGTTATTCAAAGAACCACCACTGGACCCTTTCCTGGATAGTAGTATGGGCTCCCTTAAAATTCACAGGTTGAAGTCTTAACCCTTAGTCACTCAGAATGTGACTATTTAGAGACAGGATCTTTAAATAGTCAATTGAGGTAAAATGAGGTCATTAGGGTGGATCCTAATCCAATAGGACTAGGATCCTTACAAGAAGAGGAGAACAGACACTCAGAGGTGAGCCCACTGAAGATACAAGGAAGATGGCCACCTATAAACTGAGATACTCAGAAGAAAACAACCCTGCTGACACACCGCAGCATATGATGTCTTGTCTACTAGTTTGAGTATCAAGAACTAGTCTTGCTTTATAATAAGGAACTGTTTTTGATTGAGTTCTTTTCTAAAACATTAGGATGGTATACTAAATGGTTTTTGGCTGTTAAAAGGGGAAAATTCCCTTCTATAGCTATTGATATAGAGCAAAATTGAATCTCTGTTAACATTGGATAAAGCTGGTTTTGGTCAACTAAGCTCAATTTGAACTGGGAAACTCCGAATTTGACCATTTTGCTATGTTTTACCTAAAGAAGATAATTATTTCGAGTGAAGGTAAAACTACAAATTAATATTAAAAAATGCAGAGTTTTATGATGTGTAAGCTGAGCAATCAAGAAAGTTTGGAAGAATGACTAAAACAAAACTGAGGGAGAGCTGAGAAAGAAAGTTTTGAATTTATCTTTAATTTTTGTTTTTACATTTGCTTCACTGACCATAAGAACAGCCACTCACACATCACGCATCAATTCAGGTGTTACTTATTGAGCACCCGACATAAGGCAGGCCCCGAGGAAACAGGACAAAGGCGGTCTTTGTCCTCAAGGATTCCAAGTTAATATAAGGGCATGTTGGTGGTGGTAGGTAGGAAGTGTATCACAGTAATGTGACAAGTGCATTAGGACACATAAGAGACACCTTATGTAGTCTTGTGGGTAGGATAGAGTGGGAGAAGAATCTATTATAAGCTTGAAATTTAGAAACCTATGCAAAAAGTAGTAATAGAAGAGGAGTTTTAACACTTAATCACTACGTTTGGTGGAATCTGCCCTAGAATGAGAGGTAAAATTGACCTAGCTGGTGACAAGGAACCAGTATCCCCATTGCCATTCTCTATATCTAAAAAGAAGTAAAAAAAAAAAAATTAAGTTTTTGTTCCTTCATAGAAGTTTTTTTTTAATATACTGAAAAACATGATAAATATAAAATATATGAGGTGAAAAGCTTTTGTGGGTCAAAAGATAATAGGGACACCATAACCATAAGAACCAAGAATAAGCTTAAATAAGTTAAGAATAATTAACATCAAAAACTTAGAAATAAAGGAAAAGCAGAATGTCCTTTCAAAGTCATAATAGGTCATCATTAAAAGGTCATCAAGGAATTATTTAATTATCTATGACAATGCATCTGTGTTTAAGTTTGTTCTTTATTATTTGATGGGATTGTTGATCCTATGATTTTATGTCTGGTCAGAAATCTAAACTCCAAAGGTTTCTGGGAAGCTGAAGAACATTAAGTAGTTTTACATCTATTAACAAATTCATTTTAGCATTCCTTTGAATGACTTTAAATTTCCATTCCTTGATTTCTAATTTGAACCAGCTGTATCATCTGATTGATTCCTTCATCCACTAATATATTGAATTAAAACTTTGGTATGTCCATATTGTATATTTATAAGAGCCATACTTTTTAACTTTTTGAAATTATCCTTCAACAAAAATCAATATTAGCAAAGTTCAACAGGAAATATTGATGTTTTTAGACATTAGTTGATAAAAGACAATTCACAGCCCCTCTGTTACAGTAATCTGAAAGCTTAATTTGCTATTGATTTACAAACTGGATCAAAAATCTGAAGTTCCCAATGGGCTCCGTGCCAAAGATAAGGCCCTAGAGGTCAAATGGTCCACCATTGCTTCAAGATCAAGGTTATTGTTGAATAAAAAATCCATTATTTTTTCTAATGCTATTTTTATATGTACACAAAAACAATTTTGAAAAGATAATCACCATATCTCCGAGCAGAAAAGTATAAAATTATAAAGGATTTTCATTTCCCACTTTATACAATTGTATCATTTACATATTTGAAAATGAGCATATATTAGCTCTAATAAAACAAAACCATAAAAACAATAAATCCCACATTGAAAAATGTCAGTTTCATATTACTTATTTGTGATACTAATTATTCCTACTGTAACCATTTTCAATCATCATAGATAATTCGTAATGGACTACCCTATTTAAATGTTTCTTCCATTGTATAAATATTTAAAGACAGACAATAGCACCACTACACCAGCAGCATCTCTCCCCCACCAATTCACTGAATAAATACTACGTATTGTGCATAGGGAATGCGTGATATATATTATCTTAGTTAATCCTCAGCACTCCTTTGGAATAGATATAACTATCCTGTTTCAGAGACAGGGTAAACAGAAGCTTAGACAGGATACATTATTTTAGTCAAGTCAAACTAGAATTTGTATCTCAGATTTCACAGCACCCAATTCTACGCTTCATCCACTATTCCACACCACCTCTGCTCTACCACATAGTGTTCATATTAGAATGCATAAACATGAGCAAATTTCCAGAACACTTAAGGCCAGAATCATTTTATTATTCTTTTGTATAAATCTAATCTGGTCACCCAAAATTCAGAAGGTGTAAACTGCATGACGATGATGATGGTGTGTGCCTGTTTTCACAGGTCTCTGAATCCCAGATCTGATTCTCTGTGGAAGCCAGTCAGCATGATCACTCCTCAAAGAATTAGAAAACAAGAAGGGGCACAAAATCCTTTCCAAGTCACCTGCTGCCAGTGAAATAAGATTTGAATGGATTTGCTAATGTTTCAAAGTACTTCCTTGCAGACAGCTAAGAAATTCATAAAACCAGCCAGGAGACTTAGATTGCCTGTAAGTGTAAACAGTTATGATAGAGGAGTAACTGGCTACACCCAGAGAGCCTTTTAAAAGGAGTCTGATAAAAGAGAGAGGAAAGGGCCCCTTTGATCATTCTCATGCAAATCCCCGATAGCTGACAGAAAAGTGCTTTAGGTTGTGCCATACTTTCTTTTTAAAATGCATATGAAACAACTAGTTTAGAAGTAACTGCTCTCCTTTTGAAGATTTTTTCTTTTCTTAAATTGGAAACAATTATGGGAGTTAGATACTTCCTCATTTTAAATAGAAATTTTCTGTATAACCTTTTCTCTGGAAAATTCCTTCAGAGGTAAAGACAACACCACAATGCAATTAGCTTCTGGATTTTGTTTATCAGAATGGCTCAAAGTCCCCTCTTCTTTCATGTCATCATCCTGCATGTAATCAGAAAAAAGAAGCACGAAACATCAGCGCCAGCTGCTTCATTTCCTATTCCTTGGATTTCAATAGAGACTCACCAAATGGTTTCCCCACTCGGCTGAAGGATGGAGAAACTTGCAGTTAAGAGCCTCTTTTTTTGTTGAATTTTCTGCGACCTGTTTCTATAGGCACAGCCCCTTTCTAGTTTCCTTTACGTCTCTGGCCACAAGGATGGGTCATCAGTTGTCAGGCGAGGTGGAATCCTTTGTTGGTTGCTTCGCTCTAGTTCCCTCTTCAGTTATTAGGAACAGGGATATAACTCGGCAGAAGATAGTGGTACACCCCAATCAGGGAGGGAGGCAGGAGCGCCCCTGCTCAAGCCCCTCTCCCAGGCTACAATGCTACTGCCCTTCCTCTACTTATGTATCTTCAGGATACAGCTTGGGCACTACCTCTCCCACTGACAGATCGTCATCCCTACCAGCGGGCACTGCAGAACTTTTCAGAACTTTGACAAACTTCATCATCAGGCCCACAGAGAAGGACTTAATTGTTCTCTAATTATTTTTGGATAATTTAGCTCTCATTTATTTTTCCATTAATTGAACAGTAATTGAATGACAGTCCTTGGGGTCTTCTGGGGGATGGACTGAAAAGGAAGCCCTGCCCTTAGGGACCTGCCAAATTACTCGGGATGGTAGATAAGTCAACGACTTTTGCAGCTTGCTATGATAATTCTCAAATTCGAATCATGCTAAACTGAACCTCGTTTCCTTCCCCTAAACTTGTTTATTCTCTTAATAGCAGTAGCAGTCAGTCTCAAAGTGACTCAAGTCTGTCCCCTTGCGGGGGTCATCCTTGCCTCTGCCTTTTCCCCCATGCTCAGGCTCAGTTATTAATGATCAAGTCAGCATCCTCATTACCTGATAAGCGCCGCTGGGCCTTCACTCACACTGTCCCTTCTGCCTTTACATTCTCCTTTAGTCTGGTAATATTGGCAGAAAAGAGTCTATGAGGATGAATGCAAAATCTAAGGAGAGTTATGTTTATTATTACTATTACTATTATTTCAAAGACAGGAAACCCAATTCAAACTGTCTTAAATAAATGAACTCTACTGGCTAATAGAAGAGGAAGACCACGATGGCTTCAGGTGAGGTTTGATTCAGGGTTCCGATGATGTGACCAAGATCCAGTTTCTATCTCCATTTCTTGCTCTTCTTCCTTGCTGCTCACTCCAATTTCTAGTGGTCTCTTCCCTGTGGTTCCAAGATGGCTCCCGCAGTTTCTTTGGCTACATGTGTCCAGCTTACATGCAGAAGTGACTGGAAGTTGTCGAATTCTCAGAGATCTCCACGGAAATCTCATCGACTCAGGGTGGATCATGTGTCCAGCCTTGAACCGATCACTGTGGCTGGGAGAAGGGTCGTTTAGAGTGGCCAAGGCAATAAAGCTTCATTCTGGAATTGAAAGTAAAGCCACAACTACTTAAGCCATAGCAGGGAGTGATCGTTCCAAAGAAAATTCAGGGTGCTGCAGCTGGAAGGATGTGGGGATGCAGGGGAAGCAATAAACAGATGTCCCCAATAGGGCCTTTCAAGGAATGCTTTGATGACGTGGTGCAGGTCTTCACTGGATGATGGCGGCCATGGGAAGTCAATTATTTTCAGATTCCTCTATCTTACTTATTGGATAGAACGATGATGAAGGGAAAGGAGAGATTTTAGAAGCCAGTAGCATGTTAAAGAATATATGGTAGTCCTTTGGGGGAGGGATTAAACTAGCGCAAAGTCATGGCAAATGGAAAATTCTAGGTTAAACAAATCCAATAAATAATTAAATAACTGTGTATTATTGGTGTGATTAAGCCCCTTTTGGCATTCATCAAGGAATATACAGGTATTAGAAACAAGCCACTTGCTCTCTGCCCTTTGCATTTAACACATGGACTCTAGAGTAAACAAATCGATTAAGGCAATTAAGGCAAAGAAGAGCTTCCTCCAGAGGAAGATGATGTCAGAAACATACTCATCCACCTTATTATCACTGTGTTGTCCTAGGGGAAAATGAATGAGTTAATTGTTTAAATGTTCTAATTTTTTCCTCAATTTAGTTTTAGTAATGAAGATTAATGGAATCGCAAACAAATATTTATAATCTGAGGGACTCTAAAACACCAGAATATTAGCTAGCAGAGATCAATCCGTGTGACTCCTCTGATAGATGAGAAAACATGTTGGGGGACAGAAGCGACAGGCCTGAGACCACCTAGAAAATCGGTAGTCAAGCTACTGGTTTTCACATAGCCAGTCCGGGGCCGGCTCCTTCTGCAGATATAAATGTTTTTTTTTTTTTTTTCCTTCCTGCCTCATTTAGGATCTCAGGGGTAGCCCTTGGACAGTGTAAGCTAGAGAAGATGCCTGGGAACCAGTGAGTTGTTATCATTTTTAAAAATGACTTTATTAAAGTATATTAATAGACAAACCTGGATATGCTTAATGTATAAACTTTGATGGGTGTGGACATATACATCCACCTATGAAACCATGGCTTCACTTACAGGAGGAAGCTAAAACAGTAGAGCTCACAGAAGCCAGTGAGGTTCTTATGCACCGTCCAGAGTGGGACACGCCTTCTTTGCTCACATAAAGACTGTTGTTCTCAACAGTGACACCACTAGATGGCAGAAAAAATCCATGTGCCTGAGAGGAGGCATCTGTTCTAAAAGTCTGGAGCTCTCAGTCTCTGATGAGACCAGCGTCTGTCAGGTGAGTAAAGAGAATTAGGGATCGCTTTAGAATCAACTCACTCCCATGCCAACCCTCCAAATCTGCACCTCTTTCATGAGTCAGAGGGTTAATCTCATCCTTATTTTCATCAAAATGTATTAGAAAGAAAGAATCTACTTTAAAAACTACTTTATGAAAGGCTGGAATGACCACTAGGTAGTATTTCATTATTTCCTACTAGAATTTTCTGCCTTACAGTAGAAACTGACTGACAACCCGAAGTGATGAATCTCTAGTGGCCAGAGTGGCATCTGAAATATTTTTGGAAAAGAGAGCGTTCACTTGCCTCTGAAATGAAGAAAGTGGAGGCAGCCAGCTAATTCTAGTAATAATAATGATAATAATAATAAATAATAATAATAATAATAATAATAATAATAATAAAATAATAATGATAATAATAGCAGCTTGTATTTGTTCAGCACTTATCATGTGCCAGATACTTCATATTGGCAAATTAATATTCACAATAATCATAAGTATACAGAAGATCAGTGAGTTTAAACAATTTGCTCAAGGTCATATAATTAGAAAAATGTAAGCAACTTAGAAAATTTTACTTATACTGCATGGAATTAACAATACGGTGCTCGATGTTAACATTGTTAGGGCTTTATGAATTCAGATGAAAAGTAATAGTCCCCTTGGCCTTGGTCATTCTAGCCTCTCATAGAGTAAAATCTTATACCTGGACCACTGGAAAGAGTGACTCTAGGAAACAGTTTTAGCTGTGCTACCCTGAGTAAGAATAAGCATACACTCATAAGGGAGCATTGTGACATTATCTAGGCTGATGTTAGCAGAATATTTTAAATCAGCACTGTTCTGCAGACTCCAGGTTACGTGGCCTTCTTTAGTGATGGGGTAGTTAGGCTGCACACTTCAGCTGCTTCGAGATGCTGCTCAAGTCTACCTGCTACCTCCTTGAGGGCAAGACACACCCAGTCTGATGTACTTCTCTGGTTTATAACTTAATGTCCAAGAATTTTGGGCAACATAATTAGCACCCCTGGTACAGAGTGAGGGTTGTCTGTGATATGGTGTCTTGTGTCACAGTCCTCTACCCAGAAACGGTCTCTCTACTTACTGGCCCATTTCCTAAAACTTACTGTAGTTGGTTAGGATTCGTGGTAGAAAGTAAGAGCATCTAACTCTAGGATGCTCATTTTAAAAGTGTCTATAAGATCAATTAAAGTGGACCTCATGACGCCTAGAATGGAAGGCAGCTGGACTTCAGAAGGGGTTGAATCAGAAACAGGTAAGATCTTAAGATCTCTCTCTGTCCACCTCCCACCCCTACCCACACTTCTCTCTGTACATTTTCATTATTCTTCTGATCCTTGAACTTTTCTTGCTTCTTAGTAAACATCCTGGCCACCCACTGCTCTAAAGTCCCCATATTATATGTCCTGCAACGTAAGAAAATCTGACTTGTTGGCCGCAATTCCAAGTTCCTCATGAAAACGTATGATGGGCTAATTCTGGGACAATATTATGCGAAGACCTTAATTTTTCCTTGTCTCAGGCCACAGCATGCTTTAGAAGTTTTTTTGTTTTGTTTTTTTTTCCCACGGTAAAGGGGCTGCTATTGCTCACTTTTAGATAACAATGTATCAGCTCTGCTAATACAACCTGTTAATTTCAAAAGACTTTATACCGTGGCTGTAATTCACATTCTCAGAATTGGGAAATCTGTGTCTTTTGAGATAGACGAATTCTTTTTCTTTTCTCTTTTCTATTTTATTTTTCTCTCTAAAATACCAGAATTCTATTTTTCCAGGTGCCGTGTGGCTCTTTGATAACACACAGGCTGCTTTAGTTGTATTTAATGAACATTATCGCCAGCCGCTCAGCTGTAAGATTTTTTTTTTTTTCATTTTGGGGGGGTGACGGAGAGCCTCTTGTAAGAAGTGCACTCTGAATGTCACTGTCTCAATCACTTACATACTCCTGAGTACCAGGGTCTCTGTACTGCAGGGGGCACAATCACTCCTTATTTCTCTAAGCATGTGAGCAGATAAAGTTCCTGGTAAGATCATCAGATGGCCACAATACATGTTCAGACCCCAGTTACCTCTTTGTATTGCCCTTTGTCCCCTTCATGTTCACCCTACTGTGATGGAAAGTTGACCTGTGGATCTTGCCTGGTTGCCTAAGAATCGAGAAATGGGACCCAAAGCTGAGGAGAAAGAGCCATCATAGACTACACAACAATAATTAGATACCAGACCCTCAGAGAAGACTCCAAGCTGTCTCCTTCCTTGCCAAGCCCCCACACACAGGTTAGGAAGAGTGGTGGTGGTGGTGGGGGATGCTGCCCCCATGATTTTCCACTCACATTCCAGCCTTTCAAAGATCCTCCAAGACCATGCTTTATGAAGTATAGAGGCTTCAGGAAGACAGATGGGCAACCTCTTTCCCTAGCTGGATGTGTCTGTTCATACAGGACTGGCTTGAAGAGTGAGAAATAGGACCTGTGATGGGCAGCATGAAGGAAGGAAACTAGAGGGCAATGTAACCTCGGTAATTTTGTAGGGTCAAGGTCATGAGAGTGTCCCATGGATCAAGAAGAATCTACTGAAGAATGAGCTGGTCTTGGGTATCCTTGCCGGCTTTATCTTATAATCCATAGTTACTGTAAATTTCCTTTTTGATAACATAAAATATCAATTCCAGGTGGAACATAGATCCACATGTCAGAGATAAAACATTAATGATTCTGGAATTTAATTTAGGAGGGTATCCTCATGACTCAGTGCCCGGCAACGGTCTCCTCACCAGGACACCCACACACGATGCTTTACAGTGCCAGCTGCTTTACAGTTTATTTCAGACAACCCTGCGAGGTAAAAACAACTCCCCACTTCTGAGCCTCAGAAAATTAAAATTCTACATCTGACTGGCTGCCGGCTTTGCAAACCTGATGAGTATGTGATGAGAGGTCTGATTGGAGTTCTCATCCGAGCTCTCATCTCAACCCACAAGTTTGCTGCAATGATATCTGTAGTTAAAATCAGGGCTCTTTTCAAACAGAAGTGTTAGATATTCTCAAATTATGAGGAAAAAATCTAATATTCATTAAGCACCTATCATGCCGGGGACAGAGCCAGCTCATTTATATGCATCACCTTGCTCAGTCCTTACCCCAGTCCTAGGAGGCAGATGTAATTATGCCCATTTTTATAGTTGATGAAACTGATTGTTAGAGAAGTTAAACATCCTGCCCGAAGTCACAAAGCTAGTAATTGGAGGAGCCAGGATTGGGATCCAGATGGTCATCTTTATTTACTATCCATGAAGCAAAAAAGGTAGAAGTTATTTGGCTTAGGAATTTCCCAGAACATACGCTACCCACTGCTGGCCTCCACCATAGGAC
This sequence comes from Eonycteris spelaea, assembly GCA_003508835.1. Lineage (NCBI taxonomy): Eukaryota > Metazoa > Chordata > Mammalia > Chiroptera > Pteropodidae > Eonycteris > Eonycteris spelaea. Next base: position 7,992,938 of record PUFA01000026.1, on the reverse strand, counting down.
ACTCTCGTTTTCCCTCCATGTAACTACAGGGCTTCCATGTTCTTCCTGTTCAACAGCCATTCGAAGGATTATTTTCCAGTTAGACTGAAAGACGTTTAGGGCTGGATTCCTTTGACTTTTGGAATTTTTTTTTGCTGAATGGTTTTAAATGTCATGTCTAGCTGCAGAACTATAGATGTTGTATGCTTGATATTTCAGAACAGTGTTCAGTGCTTCATTTAGAAACGGATTTAAATTTTCAATTTTATAAGATTCAAAGAAATGGAATAAATATAGAAGAGTACCATGGGGCATAGCATTATACTTATTTTGTTGTTTTAGGAAATATTTCTTTATTGTCCCAAAATAAAGGTTCAGAAGCAGAAAGCATATCACTGATGATAATCATTTATTCTACTCTGATTCAAACCTTTATACTATTTGCCCTTCCTATCCCCCTCCATGATTATAGACAAACATTTCTGTGAAATGTTTTTCATTCAGTCTATGTCTGTGTGTCTGTCTATCTCTGTAAACATCTAACACTCAAGATGAGAAGTAGGTGGTAGAAATGTGATTGCTGGCTTGAAGATGGAGGGGACCATGTGAACATCACAAGAAGGAAATGAATTGTGCCACCTTCTCTCCTTCTATAATCCAGAATGGTAGAAAAGGTTCTTCCCTTAGAAATAGGAGTGAACTTGAGGGCAGTGATTGCCATCCCTACGGGAAAGTCTCATGTACACTAATGCAAATTAACTTCAGACAGCAAGATGCTGGGATAGTAGGCGAAACTGGAAATGACCAGCCCTGGATTGATACACCTATCCATGACTTTCTTAGGAAATAGTCTTGTATTTTAAATTATTTTGGGTGTTTGGCTGACAGTCACTAATGAACGCAGCTCCTTTCAGAAGTTGTTAATCCTGGATTGGGAGCCAGAGAATAGTAAAGTTATGTAGCTGCTGAACTATTTATTTAGAAGGATGAATCTAGTCGTGAGAAATTTAGAAGCTTGGGAACGCAGGGTGGTGGTAACCTGTTGAATGAGTATGTTTCTTTGAACTTTTAGCTTACCTCAGGGAGAAACATGGCAGGGTGAGCCTAGAGGCAAAGTTTGTCCAGATCTCCTTTGTGAAGAAGGACAGCAAATAAATCACAGAATGTTTGAAGAGGACAGTGTCCCTGGATCCAGAAACTTCAGGTGGCAGGACCTGCGAGAATATGCCAAGTCTGTGGTGTTTGTGCCAGAAAAAGGACAATGGTTAACTAACATCAGACAGCTTCAGTCTGATGGGTGGGAACTGGAGTTAAATTTGAAAAAGTGGGACCTGAAATACCACTTGTAGTTTAGCATACCTATCCTTGAAGAAAGGGTCTGTTTTTTTTTTAAAATCTTGTTTCACATATTATTTAAGGCTAACATAAGTATTTGGCTAAAGATCAGGTTTTTCTTTTTTTAACTAAAATTAATTTTATTGAAAAACAACAAAAGCAGCAAAGTAACAGGAAGACCTGATGAATTAACTAGGGTTTGAAATTAGATTTTGGTGGGTTTGAAACCTTGATTTGCCATTTCTTAGCTGGGTGACCTTAGTCAGATTACTTAATTATTTTGGTTTCGGCCTTCTCATTTGTAAAATTGGTACAATGATATCTAATTTTTACGGTTGTTGTAAAAAATGGATGAAATATAGTAAATGAAAAACCCTAGTTCAGTGCCTGAAACTTAGTATGTAATCAATAAACTGTTTTGTACAAACGAATATAACTTCTCTTCGTTACATACAGCAAGGCAGTTATATTTACCCCTGAGTACCTTTTCCTTGGCTGGCACCATCCTTCCTAACAAATACAAAACTTACAGGTATAGAGTTTATGAAGAAAGAACCAATTTCTTGATAACTTATTTGGTAAATGCATGGTATTTTATTAATAGCAAATTCACAGTTCACAGCTTCAAAACTTATGTTAAGTTTATTTTCATGAACTCTCCTGTTCCCTTCAGAAAATGCTAGAGAGATTTGTATTGAGTAACAGTTAGAATTAGTGAGAGGTCATGACCAAGTCTTTAACACCTCATAACAAGAGGAAAGTTGGACACCTCTGGGGAGGAAAGAAAGCCCTCCTGTGCCTCCGTTAACCAGGTGAAACTCCAGTGTTCTGCCTGAATAACAAGAATAATTGAAGTTGCATATATATGTCACAAGAAAATAGATACTTCTTTGAAAATTTACTTCAAAAATAACTCAAGAGATGTGTAGGTGTAGTCACAACATCAAAACTCGATTTCGTAAGGGACAGCTTGAGAGAGAGAGAACTCACTGTACTGCAAGGTTGGGAGAATCTAGGCCATCTCATTCCACTAAACTCCCAGTTCCCAGAGCTCAGTGCCCTGGGCGCGGTGACAAGGTCTGCAAGGCACTGGTGGGACTCAGCTCTGTGCTCAACTGAGCTAGCCCACGACCAGGTCCACTGTAGACAAAGCTGATGGCTATATTTCAACCAATTTATCTCTTTATTCTATCCTATTCTTGTTGACACTAATGTTTGCAGCCAGGGATAAAGGTCCTTAAATACTTTCTACAGCATTTCATTATTTGCAAAATCGGAATAATACCAAAGAGGGCCGTGGCTGCAAAAATTGAAAAAAGACTCTGCGTAGCTTAAATGTAAAAGGAAGTTACTTCAAGAGTACTAGGTAGCTCATCAGATTGAAAGAAGAATTGGAAATCAATTAGGCACAACATCAAGGCAGCTTGAAGAATCCAGTAGCAGAAGTGATTGGTCAGTCTCCTTTGGAGAACGGTATCCAAATGGCTTAGATACGCCTCCATTCCCATGGTGTGTCATTCCTCTTGAGACTCAAGTTCTGGGAAAGGAGGTCGAATTGTGGGGAGGGGAAGAGTCTAGGGCACTGTGACTGACAGGACCAAAGGCATTGATTCGTTTTGCAAAGAAACACCAGAACGCTGTTTCTTAAAGCACATTGGAAGTATTCTGGACAGGCAAAACCCGACTACAAGTCACATCACACTGGCAGGTAATGATTTTTCCTGGAGTAAAGCTTTCCCAGTAAATCAGTTGCTAATGATGAGTGAAGTATAACAGTAGCTAATTATCTGACCAACACCTCACTCTTATTAGAGCTCATCAATGGCAGGCCACTTTGGCATAGATGAGGTTACAAAAAAAAAGGGATAAAGAGAAACGAGTAAGGAAGAAGAGGCAGGAGGAGGGCAGGGAGGGAGGAATAGAAAAAAAAGGGGCTCAGATCACAGCCTCCATAACCCGGCGAGGCCCAGGTGGTAGGATATCTGAAGTCCTTACATCTGCTCTGCGTGCAACGCACTTGACACAATCCTCTCGTCATTACGGGTGGTGGATGGAAGAAATACAGAGCGCCTATGCCCAGAAAGGAGATCTTCTCGCTCAGCCTTCTCTACCAGAAGGATAACGCCAGCCACAGAAGTAATTTCAACATTTCTAGTAAGGGACACTAAAAAATAAGTAAAAAGTAATAGGTGAAAATAGTTTTAATAATATATTCAAGTCATTATGTCCAATGTAAGTTCAGTATGTTCTTAATACAAAATGTGAATGACATGTTACCTTTTATTCAGACTATGTCTTTGAAACCTGGTGTGTACTTTTTACAATCTAGCATGTCTCAGTTCGGACTCTAGCCACATTTCAATCGCCACACGTGGTTAGTGGCTACCAGACCAGACAATAGAGGCTCAGGAGAGTCTGACATTCTGGCTTCACTTGGAAACTTCAACGGAATCGTATGATTATTGTACAATTGCATCTGGGGGGAATGAAGGTGAAGTGTTTTGGTTTTATTTTAAGCAAAAATAAAGGCAAGCATACCTTTTTCATTCTGTGTTTACCAAACTAAGATGGCTTGGTTTTGTTTCTGATTCACATTGTTATTATTATTTTCCAGTTCCTGTTCTGAGGAGAGATCGATGTTCTGCAAAATTTCAACCATGCTTACTTGGAGACAAAAGGGAGGACCGCTAAACAGAGGAGGAACACAAGGGGCAGATGAGACTAAGTAACTTGCCCGAAGATTGCAGGCTAAATGGTTGCCAGGCTGGGATTGGAGTCTCATTTGCCTTGTCTATAGTGTGGCTATCATTCTGCGTCCTACTCGCTGGGAGTGTAATCGGGCCCATTTCTCCAAGTCCCGACTCCTTTGCTATAGATCCGGGTGTGCAGCTTACTGCTCCCTGAACCTCCAGGTGAGCAGGGTGGTCAAAGGACAGCTGCCCTGCCCTGGGGGGATAAGAAATGACGCTGGGGCTAAGAGGAAGCTGCCTCTGCTTCTTTGTCTGCTCTGCACAAAGGCAGTCACTTACATCCACTTCCTTAGCAATTTTGTGGCCTAATAACTAAGCGTTTGATGATGTGCACGTTTTAAAGCTTCATTCTCTTGCTTACAGAGAAGCCATCTGTGGGGCACGGGGGAGCTTGGAGCATGACTCTGTTTTTATTGGGCTCACGTGGCTCCGACTCAGAGACTGGTGTGGATCATTTGTAATTTTTTTTTAAACAGTAATTTTTTCCCTCAGTATGAGCATAATATACGCTTAATGCAGAAAGTTCGGGAAACAATAGGTCTGTATCACAAACACAAATAAATAAATAAAAATCATCTGTATTCCTGGCAGTAGGAAAGAAAAAAAAAGGCTCAAAATTTTGAATTTTCATGTATTTTCTTCTGGTGTTCCACCCTCCCCCCCCGCACCCCCCGCCAAAAAATATGCATATATAGAGTTTATTGTTTTAATGAGGTTATACTGTATAATTTGTTTTATAACCTACTTATTTTCACCCTTTGCCTCATTGAGTCCTCTGGGTAAATTCTGGTTTCTGGTGATTCTCTTGGATCTCCAGGGCTGTTCACAAAGCTCCTTTCTCACTGGCCTCAGGATCCAGCTGAGGCTGGGCCTGGGGCCCTGGGTCACCCTGGAGAGGAGGCACAGACCGGCCACTCTCACTCCCATTGGCTTTCTTGAGGAACCAAGGACTGAGTATTTCGACAGGTTGAATTTTCAGAGTGTATGAAAGCTTGCTGTGGCCTGCTGGACAGCTGCGAATACAGTTGGAAGCATGGCGAAGAGCTTCTGTGGGTGTGGAAGAAGTGTGTTTACCACTCTGGGGCTCTACAGGGAATGTTGGAAGGAAACGATGAGTTCATCATGTGTGAAGAAATGCACGTCCTCAGCCCAGTTTGCAGTGGACAGACACGATGACATGAAATCTAAGACCCTGCTATCTCGCCAGCACAGGGCTGGTCCCCTCGATCCCACAACTAACCCCAACAGCCCAGGCAACAGATGGTGAGACCTAGCTTTCCCCGCTTTGGGGACACGGAACCCACGCAGGGCTTCGGAAGAGGCGTGCGTCGTCCAGGTGGGACGGGGGCGGGGGCAGTAGGCAGTGATGTAGATGCATGTCTGTCCCTGTGAGTTCATGTTCCTACTCTTTGCTGGAGCAAAGACTCAAGAAGCAATTAATTAAATCTTCACACTAACAAGCACCAAGGAATAGTAAACATTTCGTTCACTAGTTTTTTCACAGATACATTTGTTGACCTACTCCCAAAATTCATCATAACACGTTGTGCTGATGACTGCAACAGAGAAGCAAGAGGAGAGATTTTTCAGCTTGCTAACACATGAATAATGGTGTCTCTGTCTTTTTCTTTACTTAAAAAAAAAATGTACTATCTGCAAATAGAGAAGATGGCGTGAGTGTATGCATAGATAATGATATGAATTTTGCTCTTCATTGTTTAGGAAAATCAGCTGTGTTTCAAAGAAGATATTTAAAAAAAACCAAAAACACTTCTTCAGAGTACTTATCTCCCGTTGATCACCTTCGGATTGTTGACAGTTAGCTTTGCCAATTCCTTTTTCCCAGAAACTTTGTGCTCCTGTTAGGATTCTCTCCAGCAGCGTTCAGCAGAAGTATTGATTGTTCTTTCCCTCAGTAGAAGAACAGCCAAGCTCACCTTCAGCGAGGCCATTCTGGCTCTTGAATGTTCAACATTCTGTTATTTACATACTGTGTGATTCTGGGCAAATCCCAGCACCTCCAGGAGCCAGATGCTTCACCTGCAAGATGGCGATGATGCTATCTGCTTCATGGGGCATGGTGTGGGTACCACGAGGTTGCAAATGTGGATGCTCCCAAGAAAGAGCACAGCTTATAAAACCCCCCGATTAAATGTATCATCCTTTTCTCACTCAGAATGTAAGTAAATAATTCCTATCATTTATCAAGCACATGATGTGTGCCAGGCATCTAACCAGGGTGTTGTTTAATCCTTGGAACCTCAGAGCAACCTGATGAGGGAGCATTACAAACTCATTTTGCAGATGAGGAAAATGAAATTCAGGGATTTGGTTCTGCTCCCTTCTCTAGAAACGAAAGAGCCCAAACTGGAAGTCGGAGGCGTGTACTTGGGAATGGAGCATCTCAAGCACTGCACTAGAGTTCTTTCTCAGAGGGAGGTCTTGTCTGATAACATCCTAAACAAATTAGTGTGTATGTGTGTGTGTGTGCTTGGGAGTAAAATATGAGTAAGTGGTAAACACTCAAAACCACTACTTTCCACTACTTTCCAGGAGATGCTGCCTGTTTCCCAGACCTCTATGCTCCAGAGCAGGTGGGGGTTCAGTGCTGCCCCCAGTTCCCTTCTGCCTGGTGGAATACTCCCTCTCAGAGAAGAGGGACCCAGAGTGGCAGGGCCCTGGGATCCTCTGCCCTTCAGAGGCACCCGACCACTCAGCCCCTTGCTACACCAACTCCAAAGCTCACTGGAGAAGTTGCAGCACATGCTACAAAGCAGCGTTTACTCCCAGCCGACTTAGAGAGGTACTGAGCAAGCACTAGGAGACAGTCCTTCTCCACATGATCAACACGTGCCGCCTGCACTTTGACCCTTTCTTTGAGAACAGCCTATTCATTATTTTACTAATAATACACGGTTCTTTCTCTGCCACAAAATGCTCCGAGAACCTTTTCTTTGAATCAATGAATTCCTTCTTGGGCCAAGTCCTGTGCTAGAGCTGGGATTCAGTGGTGGCCAAAACAGGTGATGTGGACATTAAAGACAATATTTCAAATAAGTATTTGCAAGAAATCTATGCGCAGTTAAGGGAAATACAGAATGCCATGTAAATACATGATGAAGGAGCTTAAAAGGACCCAGGAAGTGGGGGGGGGTGGTGGTTGAAGATAATAATTTCCTATTGCTGCTATAACACTTCACAGTATACCTGATGACTTTAAAACAAAACAAATCTATGGCCAGAAGTCTGAAATGGGTCTCGAGGGGCTAAGTCCAGGTTCTGACTGGGCTGAGTTCCTCCTGGAGGCTCTGAGGGAGAATCTCAGTCCTTATCTTTTCTAGCAGTTGCCCCATTCCCTTTTCTGTGACTCCCAGCCAGTAACCGCATCACTTCCGCCTCTGCCTCCATCATCACGTCTCCTTCTCTGACTCACCTGCCTTCTACTTTCCTTGATAAGGACCCCTAGATTTCAGTGACACCGCCTAGATAAATCCAGGATAATCTTCCCATCTCAAGACATTTAATTTATTCACAACTGCAAAGTCACTTTTGCTATGTAAGGTAACATATTCACAGGTTTCAGGGATTAGGATAGAGACATTGTAAGTAGGCCATTGTTCTGCCTACCCCATGGAGTAAAAGAGGAGTTAAGGAAAAGGCAATGAGAAGAATAGTATTCAGAAGAATTCTCAAGAGAAAAGTAAGCGGGAAGGAGGTGTAGGGAGCAGCAAGGACACACCATCCAGAGAGAATGTCTTAAGGAAGAGTCCAGAGGAAGACAGAGAGTGAGCACACAGGAGCTCAAGGTCAACTCATGAAGGATTTGACTGTGTTCTCAGATGACTGAGGAAGAAAGATTTAGGTAAGGAAGGGTGGTCTACATCTGTGCTTTAAAAGATGACTTCAGTGGTTCTCTGGAGAATCAGATTACAGGGCAAGAATGAATTCTGGGAGGCCACGGCAGTGGAGGGAAGGAAAGATGATGGCTTGTATAGGATGGTGGGGTCAGATTCAGAAGATATTTAAAAGGCGGAGTCCACTGAGATAGGCGATAGATCACTAGGTGGGTGAAGGTGAGGTGTTGGGGTGACCTCGAGGCTTCTTGTATGAACATCTGGTTGACCGGCAGTAATTACATGAATACAGAAAGCTTTAAAGGAACAGAAGGTATGTGGTGAGAGTTCATGAATAAAATTTTAGACTAACTTAAGTTACCTTTTTGACCTTCAAGTTCAGCTGTTGAGTAGGCATACTGATATGGAATAAAAGTCAAGGCTAGACCTGTTTTAGAGACATTTATAAGGCAGCACGACATGCTGTAAGAGATAAGATTTGGAGCAAAGGTTTACCAGAGTATGTTTTCCCAATAACTCTCTATGTGACTGGATCAAATCATATAAATCCTGAGAGGCTTAGTTTCTTCATCTTTAAAATTAGTAGTAAAATTTCTTGTCCTGCTGATAACACCAAGTTGTTCTGAGAATCAAATTATAAGATAAATGTAAAGTGCTTTGTAGCCTTTAAATGCTTATATATGTTATTTTGATGTTTTTTAATAGAAATAATTATGAGGATTCCTAAATTCTGAGAAAGCAAATTACCATTATTGATTATAAAATAATCTTCATCACATTTAATATTTTTTTTCTCTCCACATGGATTAAATAATTCACTTCCTAAATCTTCTGAGATTCCACATTCTAATTGTTTGATCATTTCGGTGGACAGAGCTGGTCCTGTACAAAATCCCTAGGAAAGCAGAGAAGGTAGGAGTCATGTGATGAGGCAACAAGGGTTGCTCAGGGGAAAGGAGATCAAAAGAGCAGTCCTTGAGTGTCTACTATCTGTGTGTATCTCATGCTGTCTTACAAAGATGGGTGTTCTCCTCCAAATGCGCTGTTAAGGAAGCAGACTTTTTAGGGTAGTCATCGACTTTGTTAAGAACGCTCAGCTGGTGGGTGGCGCAGCCAGCAGCACCCGGTGTTCATGCTCTCCCACCATGCTCAGGGGAACTCTGGTGCCCCTTTGCCCCTCTGGAGGTGCTCACTGAGCTAACACTATTTTGGTTTCAAAAGAGGACCCTGACTGGGACTCGTTAAAGTTTTAACTTAGCTCTGAGGTTTTCATCTCAGAGCAGAGGTCCTTGAAAATGAAAATTCGTTTTTGTTGTTATTTTTTAATCATCAGAAACTTCCAGTAGATATACAATTTTTAAAAACTGAATCAAATGACCCCTCTCAGGGTCGTTTCTATTATAAAAAACAACTCAGCAACGGCAATGTTCCCTCTGGCAGTATTTCAGATGGAGAGAACTTCCAGAGGAACAATTAATGACATGCATTCTGGAGTCTAAGGGAGCACTGTCAAATCCAGCTCCCCACTCCATTGACTCATAACTCTTGCTGAGGCGGGAACTCTTCTCTGGAAGGCACTTTTCCAAGTTCTGCATCTGCCCCTGCTCTAATTCTTGGTGAACACAACGAGGCTTCAATCCTGCCAGGATATGAAGTCATATTTCCCCTTTGCTTTCTCTCCTCAGAAAAAGCAGTTCAATGCATGAAATTAAAAAAATGCAGCAGACGCATGCATTTTCGTTTGTAGTAGCGAAGTCTGGGATGCTTGCCCTCTTATAGCAATTAGGTTTCTTAATCGCTCACTTCAATCTCCAGTAATGTCTTACATCTTAAAAATGATTTCTAATGTGACATTTTCCTGTATAGATACAAAGTAAGATGCTGACACTCACTTTGCATTTAAGAAGTCGTGACTGCAGCACTTGTAGCTTTGGAAGATATAGGGAAATAAGTCATCTTTGTATGATTTATTCCCAAAGCCCATTATAACAAAAAGCCTCTGATAATTCAAGTTCATATTAAATTTCTGCCATTCAGAGAAAGAACAATTTGGGCAAATAAGTGCTCATTAAAATTTATTTAGAGGGAATAGTTTCCATCAGGATGTTTCATTATTTAAGAAGAAAATAAAAGCCTATGCAGTAATATATAATGCTCACACCAACATGGCATTTCAGATAAATTACATTTGGATAAAGATGAACGTGTTTGGGTTTGGAAGACTGATTGATTCTTGCAGGTACTATAGTTGCATAATTATAAGCCATGTTGAAAGAAGTTACTAAAAAACAAGGATGAGCCCGAAGAAATCCACCAACAAGCTAATACAAAAATTATTCCATGCTGGCCTAATTTTTGTTCTTTTGGAACTGAGGTTTTGGGCCTCCATACCAGGGGAACAGGCCCATGTGCATTACTGGGAGTCTGTGGTGGTTAAACGGCTAGACAGGTAGCATAATGGGTGAATAGGGAATGGGCACCCTGAAGAATACCTACCCTGACAGTGTACCACATGCCATTATTTTTAAGGCAAAGAAAGGATGACTTGGGCCAGATTGGGGGTTTGGCCAATCAGTGAGTGGTCATGAAATTTAAGGAACCTACACATCTCTCTTAAAGAGCTGCATTTTCTACTCACAAGTTTGGCTTGATAACTTCCTTTCATAATGCCTCACAGCCAGCTTAGTTCTCGCCCACCTTCTGCGTCAAGTCTCTCTGCCCAGCGACTCAGATGATTTAGCTTTCTCTCTAAGTTCCAGTACTGATTCTAATGTGTTATGTGTGGGTTTCCCCACATCAACAAGCAATTCTCAGATGCCAGCTAGGTGTCCTACAGTTCGACTCAATTCTGACACTATCTACCCAGAGACAACATCAGACAGGTTAAGAGTTCAGTCCTACAAGGTTACCCCCACACCCCCAATTTCAGATACCCATCATAGGCCTAGTTTGTTACCTGTATTTTTGACCACTTGGCTATAAATCGGAGGTTCCCAAGACCTCATCCTCAGGTTTGATTAACTTGCTAGAGTGGCTCACAGAACTCAGGAGAAACATTTTACTTACTAGGTTACCAGTTTATTATAAAGGATAAAACCCAGGAAGAGCCAGATGGAAGAGATGTGTAGGGCGAGGCATGGGTAACGTGTGGAGGGAGCTTCCATGCCCTCTCTACACAGTAGAGCTTGATTAAATCACTGACCAGTGGCAATTGATTCAACCTCCACCCCCTCTTTCCTTCCCAGGGAAGTTCAAATGCTCTAATTCTGTGGTTGGTTCCCCTTCCTTTGGTTACCTAAGGGCTTTCCAAAAGTCACTTCATCAACATAATAAAAGATATCTTTATTGCTCTTATCATGGAAATTCTGAGGGTTTTAGGAGTTATGACTTAGGAACAGGTTGAAGGCCAAATGTGTTTCTTATTATGAATCACAACATCACACTTTCTATCTCCCTGTTCAAGTCTCATGAGCCTCCTTTCTGCCTCCACATCTTCTCCAAGTGGTATCCTCTGTCCACGGCTCCCCTGGTTATTCTTGTCTTTTTGTTGTTCCCTCTGCTCCTGGAATCCAACATGTTCGCAGACCCTCCCTTTACCTAGCAGGAAGCATGTGGATACATCCTTTTCTACCAATTGCAGCTCCAGCTCCTTTCTCACTTCCCAGACCACGTGACGCATCCAGCTAAGCCAGGAGAAAGAATGAGCACAGCCCAGGCAGGGAGAGCACTCACTGCGGGATCACTCAAAGTTTTGAGACTTGGGTCAAGGAATTTCATTAACTGCTTCAAGCTTCAATTTCATCATCTATGGCATGGGCACAGAAAATACCCTACAGGGAAATTTTGGAGATGAAGTGAGATAATGCATAGAAAAAGGCAAGTAAGTTGCTATTGATTCAGCATTCATTAAGCAACACCTTACATGCTGTATAATACACAGTGTTCCTGGTCCTTGTTCTCATTCTCACAGTCTGTCATCTGGAATGTATGTGGTCAGCAGTCAATTAATGTTAACTGAGAATGACACTGCTAAAAAACCAAATATTTTCTTTATTCTATGCATTATATATTTACCTTCTTCTTTACTCAACTGTGTATATGATCGACATTCATTTAAAATTCTAAGTAGGTTGCCTGGCATTGTTTAGAATTTCTGAGCGACAAGGGTCAAATCAGGTTATCTCATACAAAAAAGCATTTGGTAGAAGCTTCTGATGAATTTCAACCTCATGTCGTTTAGCATATATTAAGAGGAAGTCTCATATACCCCATTCATAGAGCGATGTTCGAGATATTTAAGATATGAAATACGTGCTTACTCAACTCAAATAGACAGTTGTTCTAAGATCTGCTGGCTAACTTAAACTTCAACAAGAATAATCACGCAAAGTTGTAAGACCTACAAGGTAAAATAAATTTCTGTTCTAGACAGACCACTCGAACTTTCCTTTTTCTTGTTCTACTTCCAAAAAAAAAAAATCATTTATTATATTTGCTTGAAAAGTTTGATTCCTCAGGTAAACAAAACTGATAGCAAGATTTAGATATGCACTTTTCAGAATATCAAAATAAAGCGGAAAAGAGGAAATCAAGATATTTAATTTTTCCAAAATACTTCTGCAAAACCTGGAGCTCTAAGTCCCATGCTTCTAGTGGACTACTCTTCATATTTACATGCTGCCATAGTACCAAGGGCCCAGTTTTGCTCTGCCATGTTCTTTCATAGGAGTCAGGCTTGGGGAAAATAATGAGGCTATTCTAGGACCTGTCCTGCAGGGAAGGTCAGTGATACCTTTTCAGTCATGAAGACAGGAAATGCTGAGATCTTAGAGAACCTTCAGACACCTGTATCTTCAGATACTTAAACCCTCCTAACTAACGTATGTTTAGTTTTAATTTTAAACCCTTAACTTTAGGACTCAAATTGAGTTTTATTCTCATAGGAGATGCTCATTAAAGTCAAGTGTTATTTATTTTATTCTTGTTCAACGGTTATTTTTAATTCAACTGCTGAACTTGACATTCATTCTTGTTAATGCTCAATTTAGTTCACTCGCTGTGAACACAGACACAATGGGGAATTAAAACAACAGGTGAGTGTTTTTGTTTGTAATAAACTTTTATTTCCCTTTTATCCTGAGATTAAACAGATCTAGACCTAGAGTTGGCAGGCAAGAGCTTTGAAAAACTAAATGATATATAAAAATAAAAAAAAGATAAACATAAAATTGAGTATTTTAATGCATAACTGTGACTTATGAAAAAGAACTAAATTAATTTTATGGAAATAAAATACAGTATTTGAAATAAGGAACTCATTGAATGGGTTTAACTGCAGAATGAACACAACAGAAGCAGAATCAGTAAGTTCGAAGACATATCAAAGCAAAGGTCAATGTACATGAAGCATGAAGAACAAAGAAAAACAACAGAAAACTCAGAAATGAGCAAAAAAGGAAATGTGTCAATAAGTCTAATGTATGTATCACTGGAAAACCAGAAAGAGAGGAGAAAAGATGTACAAAATTATATTTGAAGAAATAAAAACCGAGACTTTTCAAATCCGATGACAGACATTACTCTAGAAATCAAGAACCTCAATTAAAACCAAGCCAAATAACTACAAAGAACATGCCCAGGTGCAATAAACTGCCACACATCAAAAGAGAAAATCTTAACAGTAGTTGAGCTAGGTGTGCAGGTTGTTTCTGTGGTTACCTTCCGGTCCGTGGGGGAGGAGAATGTGCGTGGGGATTTATGGCTTCTGTACCACTCTGTCTTCCATCTTTCTTGTTAGTTCCCAGTAATGTCCATGAAGAATAACCTGTGAGTTGGTACAAACTCCCTTTGTGTCCCAATCTCTCAGGGGTTCTATAGTCTCATACTTGTCTACACTTGTTCTTTACCAAGTTGTTAAAAATCTTCCCTGAAATATTACCTACTTGTTTGGCTTGTATGGTTTGGCTTGGTGAAAAAAAAATTAGAATACCTCCTTATTCAAGGCAAAGTTCTGTTTGTATCAAGACTTTCTCTGATTCCAGGAAGCCCATCCTATGATGGGGAAAGAAATATTTGGCCAACCTGGCTATGGGGTTAGTTTTCTTATACTAATCTTACTCTGCTAGGCAACTAATGTAGTTGGATGATTCCTTTTTGTGGGGCAAAGGACTGTGGCTCCCAGCTCCAGGTAAATTCCTAAAACTGTGTATTTTTTTATGATTAACCAAATCTTACTTTTTAAGTGTGGTAATCCATTAAGTTCCCTATGGAACTTTATAATCAATGGATACATGCAGAGTAGAAGAAATCTTCCTAGACTCATAAGACACATGTGCTTTCAATATAAATTGCCCCCAAACACAATTCACACTAGCTGAAGCATGACAACCAATCTTTCCGGGGGCGAGTACACTTATAATATTTACTTTAAGGTCCAAATTTCAGAATAATTAATTTAAAAAAATTCAAAATGGGAAAAGTGATTATTATGAAGGAGGAGGGGTCTCTTTCACTGCACTACCAGAACTTGTTGGTTGCTTACACTACAGCTATTACTCCAGTTTTCCTTTTTAAAGATCCCAGGTTTTTCTCAGGTACCCACTTTCCTTGTTACGATGACGTTCTTCATTAAGCCTATCATGGGAGTGTCCTCTTTGTCAGGGCCTGGTTAGGAACAGACATGGGAAAAATGATGACTGTGTGTGTGTGTGGTGGGTGTGTGTGTGGTGTGTGTGTGTGTGTGTTTGGAGGAGAGGACTGGTGGTTTGCAAGCTAAGATGTCTTTGTTTTTTTTGAGGAGCATTGTGAAAATAGCCCTTCTTCTTTCACTGGATTTTGCTTGGTCTTTGTATGACAACCAATCTGTGTTCTAGCAGAGTAGCAAGCGAGAAAGAGCCTAGCTTCTTGATGATGTTTCTGAGAAACTAAAATACACACAAAGCAATCATGTAAATAACTAAGCAGTAAGAGTAGCTAAATACTTAAAATGATAGCACAGGTAACTTAAAAGATGTACTGACATTCTAATTTAATTTTAATTAATAAGTATCTTATTTCCTCTAATAGTAAAATAAAAATATATTTAGTAAAAAAGATATATATAATACAAAAAGTATATTTACTTAATAATGGATTTTTCTCTTTATCATAATCTCCTTTTCCTGGGCCCAGTCTCTTTCCCTCCTTAGAGGTAACTACTGGCCATTGTTGGATATGTGTTCTCATTCTTTGCATTAAAATACTATTATATGTGTACACGTGCACAGATCATTTTACTTTACAAATAGAATCATAACATATATGTGTGTCTTCAAAGTTATTTTCCCCCTTAATTTTAATGTCTTTAGGTTATATTTTCTGCAAAAAATTTTTGGAGGGCAAAAATCAACCTAATGTAATCACATGTTTTGTGATAGGTATCAGATTTTACATTTTTATGCCCTTTGACATAGCGATTCCACCTCTAAAAATTAGTCCTATAGAAATAATTACACAGATGGACAAAGACATATCTTGAATATTGCAGATACAGCAGTAGTTATAATAGTGAAGAACTGGAGACCACTATATGTCTGGCAAAAGGCAATTTGCTAAATGACTTATGATATGAGGGAATATATGCTCAAGAAGAGAGATTTAATATGTCAAATAACTACCCAGCTCAGGGAATATGTGCTCACAGATCATAAACCCTAAAATATAATGCTCATAGTTCCAGCTGTCTTTGGACAGCTCTATAAACATTTTCCCCATTGGTAAAGGTTGGTAAAATCTAGCAAATGAAGTAGTGGAATACAGGATTTCAAATTTATACTCTCAGGTGTTTTATTGTGATTTTTAAAAAAGACAAAAAGTACACCAACTATCTGACCTCAAGATTTAAAAGATGAGAATCAAAATAAACTAATAGAAATTTGTAAGAAAAATTAAATCGGATGAAAGCTATGAAAATTTAAAGGAGAAGTAAAAGCAGAAACGTTTGCTAGGATACACGAAAATACAGCAGACACTTCATCCCATCTCATACCCATTCCTGTCCTCCCATTTAGAAACAGAACTTTGATTTTTTTTTTCTTTTCAGATGGACATCTACTTAAGCTGCATTCCTAGCTCTCCCTTGCCTCTTACTGTGGCTCTACGACTAAGTTCTGACAGATATGTAAACAAAAGTATAGTCAAGAACTTCTGGGAAGGCTAATAAAGGGAGATGAATTATTGGTGGGGTGGTCCTTTAATCTTTCCCTCTTACTTGCTACTGGCTAGAAACACGACTTTGACCATATGATCTCCTACAGTTTTTGTCAATTTTAAGGATCACAAGGATGGAAGCCAGACACTGGGAATCAAAGAATGAAGACTAAGTCTGGGTCTCTGATGATGCAAGGATGCTGACATATCAGTCCTGGTCTGCACATCTGTGGACCCCTTTTACATGAGAGAAATGAACTTTTGTTTTGTTCAAGACACTATTCCTTAATTTTTTTTGTAACATACTACATATTCTATATTATATGATAGAAAATACGCATTTTGTTCTTTGAAAAGGGTAGTGAAATACAAAAGGAAATCCCTACCTAACCTAGTTGAGAGAGAGAATAGCGTTAATCAGATAGAATCTTCACTAACAAAAAACTTTAAAGGTTTATATTAAAGCATCTTATACAAACTCATGCTAATAAACTTGGAAAGTCTGAGAGAAATGAATGACTTGTTAATAAAACATAAAATATCCCACTTGACCCTAAATGATATAGAAAATTTGAACAGACCCATAACCAGAACCAAATTCAGTGGCAGGCTCAGATGGTTTTACTGCTGAGTTTCATCTAAATTCATATATCATGTAATTCTTATGTTATTTAAATAATTCTATTACACAGAAAAAGATGAAAGACCCTCAATCCATTGTATAAAGTATCGTAAAGATAGCACAGGAGAAAAGATGAATTCCAATTACAAATATAGAAGCAAATATTTCAAATAAACTATTAGAAGTCTGAATCCAGCTATCCATTTATAAAATTATGATAGAAACAAATGGGATTAATTTCAGTAAAGCAAGGACTTCAGAAATAGAAATTTTATCAACTTATTTCATTATAACAACAAACTAAAGGATACCAATAGATGTTGAAAAACTATTCAATAAGATAGCTACTGTGAATACAAAGAGAACAGGATTAGAAGGAAGCTACTTAAACAAATGGTATTTACTAAAAACAGCAAACGATATTGTTAAAGGTAAATACTGAGGCCATTTACCATTAAAAACTGGAATCCGCACTAATGATTTCACATATTTACTAATTTAACCTTCACATTAGCCCTTGGAGAAAGAGACTATTAATATCCTCATTTGAAAGATGGAGAAAATAAGGCAAAAAGAGGTTGAGGCAATTTAGTCAAGCTCGAGAGCAGGGAGCCAGGATTTGTACTCTGGCAATCTGGTTCCAATCGGATTCCAGGATATCTTCTTACCTGCATCCAAGCCCTTGTCGGATGGGGTCTCCTGCGCACTCGGGCCCGCAGCACGAGGATGCCGCGGTCCGCCATGCCCTTCCACATCAGCTTCTGCGTGCATTCGCGCGTGACCGTGGCCCCCGCGCAGCGCCGCTCAGGCTGTCGCGGGTCACGGCTCATGCGCGGAAATGCGCGGAAATGCGCAGAAATGCGCACGTGGTCCACGCAGCCTGCGAGCGGCTTGCGGCTCCCTACCGTCGGGGCCGAGGACAGGTCGCAGCGCCGGACAGCTTCTTCGACTTAGTGGCCTTGGCCTTGGGGGCGGGGTGGGGGAGGGCGGTCACAGACAGAATCCGGAGGCTGGGCAGTGCTGGCCCTTGCCTGCAGGTCGTTTCTCCAGGCCGCCTCGGGCGGGAGGCGTTGGGCGGCCGGCTCGCCATGGCTGACCCCTTCTCCAGCAAGGCCCGCGACATAGCCGCTGCAGCGCTTTCTTCTTCCACTGGATGCCCCGCTGTCCGCATAGGCCTTCATCTGCCGAAGATCTTCTGATGCAAGATATACTCCAGGAGGGTCTCCCGCCTATACAGGAAGCCATCTGGGTTGATGACGGGGTCGTGGCTGCGCTGCAGAGGCACAGCAGTCGAGTCCTTCAGAACATCCCAGCCCAGTCGAATGTTCTCGGTCCTGTAACCTCTGCGTCCTTCTTCTCATGGTAAGTGTACAGGGCAGTTCTTGCCCTACCCATCGTTCTCACAAACGACCCCTCATTCCTTTGTGGCTTTTTCAACGACGCCCTTACACCAGAAAGGAACCAGAGAACTTGGGGTCATGAATTTACCCAGCTCTGTTTTGATTGGTGTTTTCATGCTCTTTCTCCATCCTTTTGCTGTTAACCTATCTATTCTTTATAGTGAAAGTTGCTGTTTCGTGGATGACAAATAGTTTTTGCTTCTTATCCTGTTCAACAATCTCTGTCTTTTACTTGTAGTGTTTAGAGAATTTACGTTTAATGTTATTATTGATATGGTCGGATTTAAATCTACCATCTTGCTGATTATTTTCAAGTTGTCCCATCTGTTCTTCCATCTTTCCCCCCTCTTTTTCTGCTGCTTTTTGGGATAAAAAAATTTTTTTTTTCAATTGCCTTTGTTCTGATGAGCTCACTATGTATCCAAATAAACAAACTCTTCTCCTTACAAAAGACTTTTTTTTCCAAATGTGCAAACCATTTTCCTGGATAATGTTAACCACAGGAATTTCCTGAAGATAATAGAGAAGTTATTTATTGGATTGCAGTTTTATCTTTCTGTAGGAGACTCTTGTGGAGTAAATAGTTATGTTGACTCAGGTCATCTCAGCGTTCAGCCCAAATAGCTAAGTTTAACTTATCTACAGGGTAGGAGAATGGATAAAGTACATTATTGTTACACACTTGAATATTATATAGCAATGAAAATTAATGTAGCAAGATGAATTGACAGGAAAATGGCGACTCGAAAACAGTGATCAAAACAAATTGTTATTGTATGCATATAATATGAAATCATGCATGTAAATTCAGGAACACGTAAGTAGCTAAAACTACAAATAAAAACAGAGGAACAATGAAAAGAAAATTCAGAATAGTCCCTTGCCCCTTCTTCCACGAGATAAAATAAGAGAAGGATGTGATCAAGGTGTGTCAAAGTGAGAGTTTCAGTAGTACTGCCCATTTATTAAGGTGAGTGAACTATTCATGGTTCTTCAATTTATACATTTAAATTCTTTGCACATTGCATATATTTTTATTCTTTTAATGTTCATTAATTCAAGGAGACAAGATATTAAACTTGTATAGAACTCAAAACATACTCTGTCACCCCTTCCCTATTCTAGTCAAGTATCACATGGCGTTTGGTCACCAGTAAATTGGGGCATTTTTGAATTATTGCAACACTCCAGCCCTCAGTTTTATTTCTGCAAGATAAGGAGAAACTGGTTTTATAACCACCAAAGTTCCTTACAGAAATAAAATGCTTTGATTTTATATCAATATTTGAACTCCCCTCCCCCCTCAACAAACAAACAATTGGAATCTGAGTCTATCATTACTTTATTTTGATTTTTCTTTGGAGTACCAGCTAATGCAGTATGAACAAGAAATGTCATATTTACAATAAATATTATAGAAAAGAGACATATTGATGATTATAAAGGTAAAAAACCCATGAAACTCTGAACTGTGAAAATTAAGAAGAGAATTTGATAGTGAACCATATATACAGTGCTAAGTGCTCAGCATTCCTCTTTATATTGTAAGTGCTAACAAGAAAAAAAAGTAAGGTTTTGGGTTAGAGATTGTCTATGGAGAGGCTACTTAGTTTAGAGATGACAGTGGGAGAAGGTACCTCTGAGAGATGACATTTCAGCAAGACCTTAATGATTAAATTTGACTTGACCCGAGATGGAGGATGAGTGTCAAATGCTAAACTTTAAGAAGGAGGTATTAGATTTAAAGGACCTCAAGGACACAGAACTGTTTTCAAGGGGAAGATTGGAAAATACTAGCTGGAGTTAAGAGAAAGGAGCTTACTGTGCAGAGTCGCACACATAGAGCATCTTTCTTAGCTTCCAGTCATTCTGATTATTGTGGGCTGGCTGATGGAGCCAGGCCAGAAGATGGGCACAGCTCTTTACAAATCTCAGATTTATCCTCACCTGGGGGAAGAACACACCCTTCTACCTAATCGTGCTGGTTTTGGATATGTTGGAAGCATTCTTTTCCTGCAAGGGAGATGACAAATTCCAATAACTAAGGACCCCCAGGGGCAAACCTTTTGTTCAACAAAGTAGGTTTATTGACTTGCTGCAGGGAAGGAGGGCATGTTGCTAGGTGAACCATGAAGTGTCTCTTGGTAAGGAGGAGTAGGCAGAGATTTTTTTTTTAATGAGGCTTGTACTTGTATTAAATTGTTCTTAGAAAGGGTTGGAGGCAGCAGGAATCATCTCTGAATTGTTTGCTGTCATGGAGAGGTAGAAGTTGCAAAGCTGGGCTGGGGCCATTGTTTTAGCAGTCAGTAGCCCTCAAAGAAGAGGGTCATGGTGATCTTCTCCAGCTGCAGCATGACCTTTGGAAAAATATTCTTTAATGTTAACTTTGTGGTGGTTTTATTGTGTCTGTTATCACCATCTGGTTAATGACAGGCCTGATATTTAACACCTCAGAGAAAAAGCATAAAATGTCCCTGACATTTTTAGGAAATCAGGGTTGTGATCAATAGTGTCTTTAGCCTCATTGTGCTTGAAGTACAGAATATAGCCACAGGCTGGTTTAAATTAGACCAACTATCTGCCATCCAAGTCAGATTGGCCCTAGTTAGGAATAGAGTCTTAATTGGATTGGCCTATTTTGCTGAACTGAAAATTGAATCTAAATACTTATTTTTTTCCTATTGAACCCTAAAATTTATTTCCTCAAAATATTACCCAAGGAAAAACATCCTAATAAACCAGTTAAAATGAAAATTTAACCAATCTATTTTTTCTGTTTTTATTATTGTAAAAATAGATATAAGATTTATTATTTTAATCATTTTTAAGTGTACAGTTCAGTAGTGTTAAATAAATTCACGTTATTGTGCAAATCTCTAGAACTTTTTAATTTTGCAACATTGAAAGTCTATATTTATTAAATACTACTTCTCCCTCCCCCTCCCCTGAGCTTGTGGTAGCCACCTTTCTATTTTCTGTTTTTGATTTTGACTATTTTAGATATTTCATATGAGTGGAATCGTACAGTATTTTTTCTTTTGCGCGTGACTTACTTCATTTAGCATAAATGTCCTTGAGGTTTATCCCTGTTGTAGCCTCATAGGGTTTCCTTTTTTAAGGCCATATAATATTCAATTGTATGTATCTGTCACATATTCTTCACCCATTCATCTGTGATGGACAATTGGGTTGATTCCTCCTCTTGGCTATTGTGAACAATGCAGTCATTAGCATGGATATGCAAGTATCTCTTCAGGACCCTTCTTTGAGAACAAAAAACAAACAATTCTGCTTTTAGTTCATTTGGATCTATAGAGCCAGAAGTAGGATTTCTGAATCATATGATAATTCTATTTTTTATTTTCTGAGGAACTTCCGTTTTTTGTTTTTTTTTTGCTTTTTTTTTTTTCATAATAGCTATACCATTTTACAGCTCCATCAACAGTGCTTAAGGGTTCCAACTTTGCCACAGCCTCACGAACACTTATTTTTTGATTTTTGATACTGGCACTCCCACTGGCTGGGAGATGATAGCTCATTTTGGTTCTTATTTACAATTCTCTAATTATTTATGATATTGAGCAGCTTTTATGTGCTTATTGGTAATTTGTATATCTTCTTTGGAGAATTATCTATTCACTTTTTTGTCTAACTTCTAAAAGAGTTATTAATTTTTTTTTGTTGAGTTCTCATATATTCAGGATATTAAACCCTTACCAGATATATGATTTGTAATTATTTTCACCCATTTCATAGGCTGCCTTTTCACTTGGTTCATTGTTTCTTTTGATGTGAAGAAGTCTTTAAGCTTGGTGTAGTCTCATTTGTCTATTTTTGATTTTGTTACTTGTGTTTTTGGTATTGAATCCAAGAACTCATTACCAAATTCAATCACATGAGCTTTCCCCCTATCTTTTTTAGAAGTTTAATAGTTTTAGATCTTACATTTATATTTTTAATCTATTTTGAATTAATTTTTGTATATTATATAATTGATGACGCATATTACCTCTTTTTACATTGAATATCTATTAACATGGATTTATAATTACTTTTATGCTTTAAAAAGTTCTACACATATATAAAAGAGATTTTCTTACCTAACTTACAATACCACAGGCTTCTGTATTTGTCTATATATTTACCCTTACAAGGGCCCTGACAGAGACAGGATGGAGAGTGTACCTACTGGATTTTGACGTGGTTGGCTTCTCACTCACCTGGGATACAGGAACCTTTTAATTGGTTTCTGGATTTCTCACAAAGCATTTTTTTTTTTTGTTATTAAATCCTTGCTTCTGTGGAGGAAGGAGAGTGTAGGGCTGCTCATCTTGCTCCCTTCCAATCCTTCCATTATGCTTTTTATTTTTATTTTTTATTATTTAAAAATTTTTTTTTATGATGATATTGGAATCCAGTAAGTTTCAAGCATACAATTTAATAGTAAGGCATGTACATATTGCATTGTATGTTTTCCTCCCACAGTTAGATTTCTTTCTGTCACCACATATTTGACTCCTTTTACTCCATCTACCTCCCCCTCCTGCCTTCCCTCCAGTAACCACTAGTCTATCATCCATGTGTCTCTGTTTGTTTGTTCTGTTTGTTTGTTGACTTTAGGTTTATATCCCACATATAAGCGATATCATGTGGTTTTCAACTTTTTCGGTCTGGCTTATTTCACTTAGCATGATTATCTTGAGGTCCATTCATGTTGTCACAAACGGCAGTATTTCCTCTCTTCTTATGACTGAGTAATATTCCATTGTATATATGTCCCAATATGCTTTTTAAAACTAGAACCTCCAAACACTCTCCACTTGATTTAGTTAAGGGTCTTTAGCATAGAGTTTGCAGAAAATATGTGTGGTTGGAAATGTCTGGAAGAGACTTAAAGTGTACCAACATGCATCTGGGCTTGTTAAGCAGAAGTGGAGAACTTGGTTTCTCTCCCTTCCTTATTCTTCTCTTCAAAAATATTATGGACAAATATTTTCAGATTTCATGCCTGGTTCTGGGGGAACAAAGAGGAATGGCACTACCGATGTCATCATTTTACAGAGTTAGAAACTGAGGCTCAAAAAAAAAAGAAAAAAAGGAAAAAAGAAAGAAAATAACCAAGAAATACATCTGGCAATAGACTAAGCCAGGATTTCAATTTACGCCTGTCTGAATGCAGTTCCTTCAAGAAAACCTTTGTTGGGAAGAAACTAAGGCTTTTAGACAGCTCTAACTCAGCAACTGTTAGGTGTCTGTTAGGTTTTCCCCTCACACAATCCTCTTCTCTCTGTAATTTTTTTAAAAAAATTTATTAACCTTTGTACCTCTGTCATTTTCCCTTTGTCACCTACCTACACTTGGAAGCCCAACATAGATTTGTATGAAGGAATGATACAAGAAAGCCTTAGCCTTTTCTGGTTTCAAAGGGAAAATTAGGCCTCAAGGAAGAACCAGAAATTGATTAAGCTGATATGTGATTACAGTAGAGTAGTTTACATATTTTTTTTTGGCTCTGGGCTTTTTTCCTTCTGTTTATAAAATGAGGGCTAGTGAAATCACCTCCCAGTGAGACCTTTTACCCTCGAGATTGAGGAAAAACTCAGTAGAGGTAGCACAGACATTTCAGAGAGCAGCATCTTTGAGCATCCCCGCAGTTTTCAATTAGATGGTTACTGGGAATATAGTTATTAATGTAGAAAAAAAAGTCTTTGAATGTCCACTCAATGTCCCAGGCTGGCCTGGGAGACTAGTGGGATATTGGGTAGTTATTATTGGAAGAAATGCCACCTCTTATTTTCTTCACCTAATAAGAGGTTTGAGCAGATAGGTCACTTGAGAACTAGATTCAAAGTGCTGCTTTTGAAGGCCTCCAGCTAAGAAAAAAAACGTTCTTACATTTGCGTCCAAACTAAAGAAAACAGGGACGGTAACATGTAGGAAGGTTTTTATTTGTTTGTTAATTTTTGTTTTAGTTTTGATTCCGAGGTAAAATATAATGAGGGAATGAAATGCAGGGAAGGGAAGAAATAGCTGATTGATATTTCTCTTTGGGGTTTTCCCTCTTCCTTTCTCTCCATCCTGTAAGTGGCTGCTCGCAGAGAGAGCACTTAATGAGCTCTGACAACAGATGCCTGCTTTGCCAGGCAGTTCTTCAGTTTATAAAGATATAGCAGACCTAAGGAGCGAATAATTCCAACCAATCCAGAATGGGAGCACTAATAACTGCTTTGAAGGAAAGGTGATCTCTGGACAGAGATGCTATTCTATGGGCAGTCGAAGAAAATTATTTTTATTTTCTTAAATAGATGGACCAGGTAATATCTGGGACATGTGGATCTTAAGCAAAGAATCTTAACAATGGGCATTCTTGTGTCTCCTAGGACTTTCAGTATTTCTACTTTTAAATTAATGAATATACATAGTAGCTGTTGTGGCACACTCGTGTGCTACTGCAAAATAACTTATCAAAGCGTCTTCAAGTGTTGTAAAAAATTAAGAAAGAAAGAAAAAAGAGAGAAAGAAAAAGGATGACTGCTTATTTTTCTCACCGTCTTGAGGAGATTTAAATTTTCAGTAAATATTTGTTTGCTTTACTCGTATATTATTGGAAAGTTGTTATATTTGTGAAATCTAGAAACTTAGAATTTTAGCTCCTGATAAAACCCCTCACTTAAAATGCGAAGCAATGCGTATATACCATATTTTCAAAATAAAGATGAATAGTTCTTGGTTCACCTTTACATAAAGATTGCACCCTCACAAATATGGAAGATTCCTGTAATTTAATTTCCTAAGCACTGCTTTTGTGCTTTTGTCTGCCTCCGTTTTCCAGCATGTTTTTATCATTTAAGTGTAAAAGTATAGAAAGCAGGTGTTTTGAAAGCACTAGTTAATGCAACAAGCACCATATAAACTTACATTCATCAAGAACTTAGGATAAATATGAGAAGTGCTTCACTTGTTCTTACAATGATTATTCTGAAATAGCAGGCCTTTCTGAAGACACACCAGCAACTGTATTTTAACACAGTTCTGCAGCCAAAACACAGAATCTCTTTGAGTTCATTGGATTCAAGAATTACCAGCTTTCAATATTATTATCTATGTTTATGGGATATATCAGATTTTTAAAACAGAATGCCTCAATAGAATAGTATTTGTTTAAATCGTATGCTCTCAGAAGGAGACCCTGGAAATGAGAGAGCAATAAAATGGCTGATGTAAGCTCTCTACACATCTTTGGCTCTCTAGGAAGCTACTTGTGCAGGAGAGACCTAAGAGAGTCTAGCGAAGAGAGATTACAAAGGATATTAGAGAATTAGCTGTGACTTTGAATGCTTTCTAATGCAGACACAAATTAATTGGCATAGGGTGGAAAATATTATCAGCTTGGGATGCTCCAGCATAGATCTTTCCCAAATCATTAGCTGGCCATTAAACTCTACAGACATAAGGGCAACCCCCAAGAAACCAGAATAAAAAGAATAAGAATAAAAAGAACATAAAACTTGGGAAAGATTTTTTAGTTACTTATTTATTTTTTGCAGTTTAAGTTCAGGCAAGTAAGTAATAATAACAATCACTAGTATTATTTGATGAAATAATAAAAAACCCTACAGCTTAAAAGGAATCCATAATTTCTACAATATATTATCTACCAAATATTATCAGTTTTCAACCAAAAAATGTAAAACAAGCAAAGAAATGAATATGTGAGTCAGACATGGCAGGGGGTGGGGAGCAGTGAAAGTTGACTCTAAGGACTGGATTTTGGATATAGCAGTCAAGGCTTCAAATTGGTGCTTATAAATATGTTCAGAGATCCATGTTGAAAGAATTAAAAGAAAATATAATGGCAATGATGCATCAAATGAATCTCAATAGAAAAATTGAAGTTATATAAAAGAACCAATGATTTTTCTAGACTTGACAATACTAAAATTAAAAAATATTGTTAGATGGGATCACCGGCATATTTTAGATGTCATAAGAAATCGTGAACAGATAGATCAATGGAAATTATCCAACCTAAAGAATAGAGAGGAAAAAAAGAGATTGAGATAAATGAACAAAGACAGTTAGATTGAAAAATGGCCATGTAAGCAGCTTGGCAATTCCTGTCGCCAAAGAGCAATGATAAAAGTGGATAGGATAGAATTTTCAAAAACAACCATTGTAGGACCCTGGAAATTAACCAAAGACATAACTATTTGAACAGTTATTAAAGGTCAATAATTGAACCTTGGATAAGGACAATGAGGACCGTGGCATTTTAGCCTGCGGGTGCTCTCATCCCACTCCGTCCCCACAGACTCTCAGCTCCTCTGGCATAGTAGTCCTACCAGGACAGGAAAAGTGTGAAAGTCAAAGCTTTGCTGTCAGAGAGGATTGGGGTAAACTGGAGTGTGGCATGGAATACACGAATGTCCTTGGGAACTGTTGGATACAATTGGTAGTAAATGAACAAGGAAGACCAATACAACAGCCAGTCCGATGTTGTAATCTGCATAGGGCTGACAGTGGAGAGACAGACCAGCCAGAAATTTAACGGGGAAATCTGGGAATAAAATAGCTGTTGTAGACAATGATAAGCTCCACAGATCCCTGGAAGTCTAGACAGTTGTGCACATAAGGATGCATATGGTTAGGAGACACCAGAGAGGTCCCTACCTTTTTACCTGTCCCTGGCTGAACATGATGCCTTGCACATGTGCAAAGGTTGTATGAAAAGGCCCAACAGGCTTATAAACTACGTGGATTTTTGATGCATTTCCCAGCCTACACAGACCTATTGGCAAAAGGTAGAAGGCTTATTGGCTCAAAGTATTTGAGCATAATCTACCAGTCATCAGCTAAACCCTAAACTGTGCTGACCCAGAGACGATGATATTACGATGCCACACTTAAAAAATAACAGCATTTTAAAAAAATGATTAGAGACTTCAGTGTTCATACACTGAAGGTCAGACAGTGTTAGTCCTGGTATATAACTAAACAAAATAACTAAACAAAAACAAACAACAACAAAATCCATATCAAGAGCATCACAATCCAGATTTGCTATAAGTATTTCCTAAAATGTATAGTTCTCAACAACAAAATTTATGAGACATGCAAATAAATGAGAACATGTCGTCAATACACGGAGTGGGTGGGGGAGGGGAATTATTTTATAGAAACTGTCTCTGAGGGATCCCAGATTTGGACTTAGAAGACAGAGACTTCAAAGTAGATGTTTTGAATAAACTTAAAGAAGCAATGGGAAAATGTTTTAAAAATTAAAAGAAAGTTCAGGACACTGACTCATCTAATAAATGATCTAAATAAAAAGAGATTATGAGAAAAGAACCAAATGGAAATTCTGGAGACGGAAGATACAGAACTTAAAATTTCACTAAAGGTATTCAACAACAGACAAAATGGCAGAAAAAAAGAATAAGAAAACATGAAGATTGATTAATAGAAGTTTTCCAATCTGAATAAA
The DNA here is from genome assembly GCA_003508835.1 of Eonycteris spelaea. Classification (NCBI taxonomy): domain Eukaryota; kingdom Metazoa; phylum Chordata; class Mammalia; order Chiroptera; family Pteropodidae; genus Eonycteris; species Eonycteris spelaea. The sequence continues at coordinate 7,965,327 of PUFA01000026.1, read as the reverse complement.
GGAAAGAAAAACAATAAAAATAAACTCTCTGAGACATCATCAAGCAAGCAGTGCATGCATATGGGAATTTTAGAAAGAGGACAGAGAGAAATGAGTAGAAAACTTATTTCAATAAATAATGGCTGATATCTTCACAAATTTGATGAAAAAAATTATAGCTACGTAGGAAGCACTTGACAGTTTCTTACAATCTTAAACATAGAGTTATAATATACACCAGTTATTCTACTCCTGGGGATCTACCCAAGAGAAAGGTGTTTCTCCATACAAAGTCTTATACTTTATTTATAAAAGTTAACTTTAAGTGTTCCTTTGTTGTTGAATGGATGAACAAAATATGGTATATTCATACAGTATAACACTACTCAGCAATCAGAAGGAAAAAAACTGCTGATAGATTCGATAGCAAGAATGGATTTCAAAAACATGCTAAGTGAAAGTCGTCAGACACACCACACCGTATATAACCAAGTATGAGCGAGCCCACGTGCTAGCACCTGAGCCACCAGATCGTGATGCTTGCCCCTGTGATGGTGAAGCTGGAGGGGGAGACAGATGCCTTGCTCATCGCTGTGAAAGCTCAAGGCCTGAATGATTCTTATCGTCATTCAGCAAGACCTGCCAGACGGGAGCTGTGAAGACAGGAGGGTAGATGAGCTCATCATCACCGACTGAGCTGGAACCATCTTCCCAATATGCCTCATCCCCAACTTCTATTCTCACATTCTTCCTACATGTAAATAATAAACTTCACCCCCCCCCAAAACAACAACAACAACAACAACTATATGTTGCCTGATTCCATTTACTTGAAATTTCTAGAAAAGGCAAAACTGGAAATACAAAACCAGCCCTTGTTACTTAGGGCTGGTTATAGTTGTGTGGGGCTTGACTTGTTGGGGTGGTAGAAATATTCGATAACTATACAAATTTGTTAAAACTCACCAAGTCGTACACTGTAAATGGGTGAATTTTATGGTATGGAAATTTTTCCTCAATAAAGTTAACCAGGGTCTCAAGTGACATTTCGAGAGAGGCTTACACAGAAGCATTCAGCCGTGGTCGTGGATAGTTCTGATAGATTTGCGTTCAGAGAGTGCTGTCTCTGTAGAGGTCAAAATTCTTTATCTTTTATTATTCTTAACAATATATGTGTTGCTGTTATGAAACCACTAATCTGTAAATCAAGGTTTAAAATATGTGGGATTTCTATATTGGAAGAAACACTATCTCAAAAGATCTAACTCTTGCATACATTTTCTTGGTTGTAGAATTGCAGATTATATCCTAATATGCCAGACTCCCAGGAGGCATATGGAGGATACTTCTTGAACTAATAAATTTCTCCTCATTCTTCTGATGTACTCTGGGCAGAATGATGCACTGTGGGACAGAGCAGGACAAGAGGATAAGAAAACACGGCGTGTGCTGTGATGTTTTTCCATTAGGCTATAACTTTGATATATTCTTCTTCCAGATCAGGGAAAATAATCCATAGGAAAGACTAGCTATGCTGTGGAGTTTCTAATTTAAAAGGGAATGAAAGCGTTTTACCCATCTTTAAAACAGCAGCTTTCCCTCTCTTGCCTGGGCACACTTTTTTAGGCTGCGGCTCTCAGCAAGAAGGCTGGCGAGTTTCTTTTCGAAGGAGAGAGCTGCAAATGGGACTTTCAGGATCAGTGTTGAGCTGCTGAGAGACTTTATCAGGCTTTGTCAGAAAGAGTCTCATCACAATCAAACATAAACTCAGTTCCCTCGGAAGGAGACTTCCCTGTGCCATTCTCAGAATTAATGCATGCAACGACCGCGTGCAGGAAAGTAAACCGCTTCTTTACTTAATCCAAGCACGATGAGAGCGAGAGCAGCGCCTCTCAAGCCTGAGGGTGTCGCATGGAGGTCCTGGTAAAAGGCAGGTCTGCTTCAGCAGGTCCCAGGTGGGGCCCCTAGGTCACGCTTTGAGTGGCAAGGAATGAGAGGGTGTTGTAAATTTTGGAAGAATAAGCGCAGTTTATTTGATAACTCAGGAAGAAATGATTTCCTTTTGCATTAATATTCCTTTCATTTCAGCCAGAGATTATGAGATTTTTGTGGAACTCAAGGAGCTGAAGGATAATTGGATTATTGTTTTTGAAGACTTTAGAAAGAAAACAGCTGTGTTCACTTAGCCAGTGGGCTAATCAAGGTCTCAAGTGACATTTCAGGGCTTTCCACTGAGCCATCTGGCCATGGTGGCGGGGAGGGCAGTTCTGGTAAAAGCTTGCATTCAGGAAGAAGCTGTTTCTAAGAAGATCAAATTCTCCCCTTTTTTTAACGTTTGTATTATTATTGTAAAGCAAGAGGGAATGGGCTGTCAAGTCTTTTCTGAAGTGGCGGTTATGGGGATGTGTGCATCCTGAAAATGCACGGAAGGATCCTCTGGGTTTGGAAAGGTTAATATTCCCATACTTTTTCCAGTATAAGAATTAAAAAATAAATTAAGTGTTACTATTACTCACTATAATTTAATCAAATGTAAAATGTCATTTTTAAGATGTACCATTACTGGGTATCCAGAAAGAACAAAAATACCAATTCAACCATGACATTGCCTTCTTTGTCATCTTAGACTTAGTGAAAGAGCCCCCTTCTCTATTTATTTAGACATAAGGTTGATTTGTTAAAATCAGATATTGCTCTTGTGCACACCTGAAAAGAAGTATAAAGATAAAATAGAGTTCACACATGCTCAGGAAATAATTAGGCCACAGCTGCTGTCTGGCTAACAATGATCAATCATAAGACATATCTCGATTTCAGAGCCATTGGGGTGTGAAAACCAGTCTTCAGATAGTTGAAATGCTGTGAAATGCAGAGTGCTTGGATTGCTGGAAAGTCCCTCACATTTCTAAAGAAATTGTAAAGGTAAAAAGAGGTGACCCAAAGTTGCCCAGGCCTTGGCAGGCAAGGGATTCTTCATTGAGGTCTAAATTCCTTCGTCTGAAGCTCCATCAAATTAGCCCCTGGTTAAGAGAGTTTGCTCTATTAAATCCAGCTTAATTTCTCAGGGATTAAGAAGCAAACTACCAGGCACTGCTGACTAGTCAGAAGTGAACTCTGGTGAAGAAAACGGTAAAAATCCTAATCCAGCCTCTTCTCTCTTTCCCTCTCTCTTTCTCGTATAATATAGACTGTGGCTTCACCGCTTAACAAATATAGTTATAACCTGTGTTTGCAGGTTATAACTGATCCCAGCAGGGAGTATCATAAGCAAAGCAGGCATCTCCTGCTATCTCTATTGGGAATGCTTGTTTCAAGTATATGCTACTCCTATTATGAAAATGAAAAACAAATGAAATAATCTATAAAGTAGCAAAACTGTTCTTAAGAAAAGAAAAGTAGGTAAGGTAAATCAACTTCATTGGGAAATATTTTCTCACCTTTTAAATTTATACCCATTTGTATACAATAAAAAAAAATATGCTTAGTTGTTTCCCATGATGATTAGAACCAAATATTTTTAGAATGTTCAATAAAAATGAAAAGAGCATAAACGAATGTTTCTTATGGTTTCCTAAATGGATGACCTGTAATGTCAAGCTGTTCATAAATAGAAGCCTGAAAAATAATAATTATATTGATGAAGCTTAAATATGAAATAAATGTAGAGCCAGAAATTCACTCATATATAAAGCTTATCTTTAAAAGTAGTATGTTCGTATATAGTAGTCATATCATTTGTAGATTTCGATTAGTGTTTAATAGGTAATTATCCAAAAATCTTTAGATTAATTATCAATAGTACAGAAAAAGAGTGTGTATTTACCTTAATTAAAAGAAACTCTCACCGATGCAGGTCTAGCTGTTTTTCATATATCCTGTCGGCTCCCGAATCTAGATAACTTCTGACCTTACATGGCATGGTCGCCCCAGAACAATTACCACTGATGCTAGTGGAATAAGGCCCTCATCCTGTTATCAGTGAGTTAGAGACTTAGAGGAAGCTGAGTCTGAACAGCCTTGCATTTGGAGGTAACTTTCTCTGGACCCTGGGATGAACACGCATGACACAAGGTGAGATGTAGCAGGAGATGCTACAGCTCTCCTCCCTCAGGCTGAGCCATGACGACAGCGATGGGATCACCCCGAGTAATGCTGGCTGAAGTCCTTTACTCGAGGGTCTTACCTCTCACAAACAATGATTATGGCAGGACCACAAAAGTGTTTCCTCCCTCCTTCTCCCTCAGACCCAATGACTGGGGTGGAGCCCTCAGTGTCCCCAGCGCTGATTTTCAAACTCACTGTATTCACAGTGCTAAATTCCTCAACTTAAATTATAGAACAGATATTTGTATACCAGTGTTCATAGCATTATTCACAATAGCCAGAAGGTGAAAACAAATATCTGTCAACAGGTGAGTAGATAAACAAAATGTGATATATATGTACATGGAATATTATTCAGCCTTAAAGGGGAATGATGTTTTGATATATGCTATAACATAGATGAACCTTGAAAACATTATGCTGAGTGAAATAAGCTATACACAAAAGGACAGATACTGTATGATTCCACGTATATGAGCTACTTGAAGTAGGCAAACTCATAGGAATAGAAAGTAGAATGCCAGGGGCCGTGGGGAGACGATAATTGGGAGTTACTGTTTAATGGTTACAGGGACGATGAAAAGTTCTGGAGATGGATGATGATGTTTGCACAACAATATGAAAGTACTTAATGCCACTGGAGCGTACACTTTAAAATGATTAAAATAGTAAATTTTATGTTACATGTATTTTACCACAATAAAAAAAATGTTAAACAAGGAAGCAGCCCTTTCCCCCGCCATAATAAATTGCACTCAACACCAAAGTCCCCCACAAAAACAAAGTCATCACAAGGAGATACTTGTTTTTATTAGTGTTGTGGACAATGTATTGAACAGTGTACAAGTATTGTTAGAGATAAAGTGTTGCCAAATGGGTTTGAAGGACTTGGAAATGCTTTTTAGGTATGGCACTAAACATTGTAGGAATAAAGCAAAAATCCATGTATGTTGTAAATACCAAAACATACAACTGTATATTTCCAGTGCTTTCTTTCCCATTCTCACCAACATGGATTTGTCAAGTGTCCATTAGTCATGGTAGGGCTGCACGATGTTAACCATTATCAAGGAGTGTTTAGTGCAGCAAATACTAAGTGCTCTCCTTGGTCCATTTACAACCCAAGAAAGGATGAAATCAAGAGTATTTATTAAATAGATAAGTAGTTTGAAGTCTGATTTTAAAATTTTGTCCTAGACACTCCACATTTTTTTCTTGTATTTTTAAGGGATTAGATTTGTATAGGGGAAAGAACATGGACTTTGGAGCCATACAGTTGCCTGTCTTTTAGTGTTGTGACCTTGAGCTTCTCAATATCAGTTTCCTCATTTGTTAACTGGGGGAAATGACGTTGACCCTTCAGAGTTTCTTTGAGGAGTAAAGGAGATAAGGAAAGTGCTAAGCATAAGAGCTTGACACACACCAAACGTTCAGTGAATGCTAGTTTGTTTTCTTTCCTCTCCCTTGCCTCTTCACAGTTGATCAAGATGTCAGAGTTTCGGGCATTCAGTTGGAAGGCATAGTGTGGAGTGGTGGGTAAAAATGTGAGTAATAATGAATGCCAGCTGTCAGGAACGGAATCCCAGCTCAGTGATCTGCCAGCAATGTAACCTCAGGCATGTTTCTCTAATATCTTATTTTTCGTAAGATTATATGCAACATATAAAATTATAAGTAACACTACATTTTTTAATGGAAACTGTATGAAATAGAATTTATCAAAATTTCTGTTTGTAAGGCACTCTTCTGTGGTAGTTCTGCAAACAAAGTATATCTGTATGCGAAGTTGCATGCTTTATGAACACAAACTATCAAAACAAAAAAAATCAATCATGCTACAAGAAAGACTAAATTAACATTCTATTCTTCCTGGAGAAAATTAAATTACAAAATTATTACCATATAGGAAAGTAATCAAAGAGTATACAGGTTACAAAGAAATAGAAAAGTATTTTCTGGATGTTTGCTAAGCACCTAAGTAATATGTCACATGTCTGGATTTTGTGATGATGGTGCTATTTTTTAGATTTTTGTAGATAATTTTTGTGACTCTCTTATTCTAAATAAGCACACACATTTGTACCTCATTCTATATTTGTCATTTTTATATTTTATACCCTTTTTCTTAAGTTGGGCACAACAATTGGTTCCTGGATAAGGAGCCCAAAGGGTTCAGAGACACAGGAAGCAAGAGTCCCACCCATAGAAATGTGTTGTCTTTCTGTAACTATCCCCAAAATCTTGAGTGATATAAATCAATAGAAGAAAATAAAATGATTTTGTAACTACTTTTTGAGGTTTTATTATTATTTTCACATTTGGAGACTTTTTTTTTTTAATACCAGTCACTGTGTGCATTCCAAATGCATTATCTCACTTAATAGCCTCAACTCTGTGGGGATACATACTGTTATTAACTCCGTTTAGTAAGTGAGGAAGATGAGGACTGGAAAGGTCAGCCCTTCCATACAATTTCCAGGCCAGAGACCACATTAGCAGGTGTTTGAAAAGCACGACGTGAACAGGGATTATGGGAAGTCCCTTGTGCAGCAGGCATCCCCACCTGCTTGAAGGTGCATTACACGGTGAGTAACTGCGTGCTTTTTTTCTGCTTATACTTCTGCTGTGGGTTGATGAATGGAGAGGCTTGGGTGTCTCACTGAGACCTGGTAAGCCTAAATTTTCCTTGTTGCGAACTAAGTAAGGACTGTGGCACTATTATAAGCTTCCATTTATCACAACCAAAGGGAGCTCATTGGGGGAAGGGATCAGATTTTTTTTTAATTGTTTGTGGTTTTAAAATGAAAATGCTTTCCCAATCTGGCATGTTTTTTCCATGATCAAAATCATCATTCTACTTCATTTCATTTGTTTAAAGCTCTAAATTATATGGCTCAACTCCCTTAACATTTCTATTTAATTAAATGATTTAGAAACTAACTAAATAAATGAATTAATCAGGCTTACTGCAGTAATATTACCATGTTGTAACCCAGATTAAGGTCAGTATAGGAACAAGATGCAGAATAAGAAGTGGGGCTCACTCTTTCTTTGGATAGTGAAAAATGATGTCACAAGTCAGGTATTTTATTTCCTAAATTAATTTTAGGTTATTTAATCTTCACATAATTTATGACTTTTAGTAGGAACTTTTGTCCAAATGAAATGGTTTGTATTAACAATAAAAGTATATGTGTGCAAAAGGGTCCGATTTGACTGTGTAAATAATTTGGAAAAGAGTTCAAGACATGACTTACAGAGTGATGTTGAACTCAAAAGTTTCTGATAATTTAAAGTTTCAGAAATGATATCTGATGGGATTAAACTCTTCATAGTTCCTTTTTCAGAACTTTTTATTATAAAAAAGTTAAAAATCATACAAACGAGGGAAATTGTATTTTTTAAATCCCCATATGGTTAACATCTGTATTCAGCAAATATCAACATTGTGCCATTGTGTCCACCTTTTTTAAATCTATCCCCTCACACATGTATTTCTGCTAGAGTATTTTAAAGCAAGTTCCATATATCATGTTAATTTGCCCATCAGAAGTGGGGTCAATAATATAGAAAGCAAGCGTAATTCATGGTGGTCCCTGAGATGTCAGGGTTTAAAATCCGGTTGAGGCGATATCACCGTGTATTACAGACCGTGAAACCAGTATATGGCATATGTTAGTTTACAGTCAGTTTCCTAAAGCCTTGTCCACTGTTTTATAAAATGACATAATGAAAACGATCAGTGTGGATTAGAGCATTTGAAGAAGATGAGTGGAAAAAAGTCTATGTGGGGAGGGATGTCCTAGATGAATGGGAGGGATTTAAGAAGAAGACGATGGATACACCTGAGATTTTGGAGAATGTAATAGCACGGTACTTGAGGAAGAATAACACGTGGTAATATATGTAGGATGAACCCAAGTGTAGGTTTGATTATGGGAAGCCTTGTTTGGGTCCTCTTGCATGAGTTTACTGAAGATTAGAGTAGCAATACTGGAAATCAAGAGAGGCAAAATCTTCAGATATCAGTAAACATAAATTTGTGACTAGAAAATTAAAGCAGTCAATAAATTCTAATAGTGATTAAATTTGGAAATACAGAAAAGTATGAAAAAGAAAAGCAGCCATATTTTCATTGCCCATAGATGATGACTATTAATGTTTTTCCTCTATTTTTATTTTATTTTTTTTAATTAATAAGCTTTAGTTTTTAGAGCAGTTTTAGGTTCATAGAAAAATTGAGCAGAGAGAGTTCCCATATACCCCCTGTTCCCACGCATGCGCAACCTCCCCACTATCAATGTCCTATATCAAAATGGTACATTTATTACAATTGACAAACCTGCATTGATGTATCTTTATCACCAAAGTTCATAACTTATATTAGGAGTCACATTGCTATTGCACATTTTATGGGTTTGGACAAAGGTATGACATATATCCACGATTGTAGTATCATACAGAATAGTTTCACTGCCATAAGATCCTCTGTGCTCTGCTTGGTCATCCCTTACCCCCCAAATCCCTGGCAAAGTCATGTATTTGGAATTATATAGTATACAGCTCTTTCAGATTGGCTCATTTCAGTTAAAATATGCATTTACATTTCCTCCATGTCTTTTCATGGCTTGATAGCTCATTTCTTTTTAGTGCTGAATAGTATTCCATTTTCTGGATGTACCATAGTTTACTTAGTCACCTACTAAAGGACATCTTGGTCGCTTCAAGTTTAGAAATTATGATTAAAGATGCCATAAAAATCTGTTCAGATTTTTGTGTGGCCAAAAATTTTCAACTTTTTTGGTAATGTGATTAATGGATCACAGGATAAAAATATTTGTTTTGTCAAACTGTCTTCCAAAGTGGCTGTACGGTTTTGTACTTCCCCCAGCAATAAATGAGAGTTTTCTTGCTCCACATCCTCATATAGCATTTAGTGTTGTTAGTGTTCTTTTTTTTGGCCTTTTAAATAAGTCTGTAGTGGTATCTCATTGTTTTAATTTCCATTTCCCTGATGACATATGACATGGGGAATCTGTTTCACATGCTTATTTGCCATCTGTATATCTTCTTTGTTGAAGCGTCTGTTAAGTCAGCTGCCCATTTTTCCCATTTTTATTGAGGTCTGATTGACAATACAAATTGTATATATTTAGGGGATGTGACATAGATAATTTTCTAAATGGTTACATTGTGAAATGATTACCACAATTAAGCTAATTAGTATATCTGTTACCTCATATGGTTACTGTGTGTGTGTGTGTGTGTGTGTGTGTGTGTGTGTGTGTGTGTGATGAGAACACTTAAGATCTGCTGGCTTAGCAAATTTCAAGTACACCATACTTATTAACTATAGTCAACTTGCTGTATATCTTCAGGAGTTAGTCATCTTATACCTGACACCTTTCCACTTCCCACCTCGTACTCTCCAGCCTCTGGTAACCACTATTCTGCTCTCTGTTTCTATAAATTTGAGTGACAAAGAGCAGAGTTATGGCTAGGTAGGCAGTTAATATAGCCCATGGCAGGTATGAGATCATCCTTTTGGACATTTAGTTAAGAAAAAGAATTGTTCTTTATATGTCTTCCAACTTCATATTTCTTCACTAGATTGCCTGTCAGACAGTACCTGCTCTTTAGCTATAGATTGAATATATAAATGAATGAATAAAATGCTTGGTCTTTGATAACTTGTAATTTGTACTGAAAATTACTCAGTCTGCTGATAGAAATAGAAAATCAGGAAGCAAAGTGTTGAGTACCCTGAAATTTTGTGCCCAGAGAAAATTTTCAGTTATAACTGAGGAGAATCTAAAGTACCATATTAACTAATTTTCTAGCTTTTACGTAAGTATGAAAGCTACGGAAGTATCAGAGATTTAGTATCCCTTAGCAGTGCTTGAGCCTCAGAGCTAGACACAAATGGGCTCTTTACCATCTTCCCACTTAAACGTAACATTGAAAAGGAGGGCATGTTTCAAACTTCTTTCCTAGAAATGCTGCTCTGGCAAGGCAAAAGTTTCAAGAGTAAAAAGGTTTAATCAGGGAGTGATATGCAATTTTCTTATGGAGCTATGTCCTGTGAGAGGAGAGCTATCCCATAATGGTTCCTGGTGCATATGGAAGTAGGTGACCAGATGTATAATTCCTCTCCATGTATGAATCTGAGCTTGATATATTACAGCTGATTTTATATGACACATCTAGATAATGTACAATGCATTTTTTTTTTGTTCTGTAGCATTTGGGATCTTAATGGACAATAACTTGAAATTAAATTCTTTGAGAACTGTAGGGGAATATATTTTCATTACCAATATATGATTTAGATATTAAATGTCAATGTAAAACTCTCATAATCCTATAATCAAGACAGTTGCTGCTAACATTTTGGTGGATTTCCTTACTAGGTCTAATTTAATGTCATTTAAAACTATAAAATTAATGTATATTCATTGTAAGAAATAAAAATGAAACAAGGTAAAAATCAACTTCCTCAAATCCCAAGTTTTACTCTCCAAATTTAAGTACTGTTAATGGTTTATAGCCTATCTTTCCAGATATTTTAGCATGTTTATTTTAAAGCTCAGAAAGCATTCACCACCACTCCCCATCTTGTTCATGAGTAAAAAAGGAGTTGGATTTTACTTAAATGCAAAGAGACTATTCTGAGGGTCCTAATAGATAATGCATTCATATAAAAGTCTTTTATTTCTAGCTCAGCTTAAGACCCCCTTGTGCAATTCACGTAAGTTCTTGGTGCCATTTATCCATTTACGAAGAGATAATACCTTCTGAATGTATAATTAAATTATTTCATGAATATTTATAGCACAGCTACAAGTGCTGGGCATAATACTGGTACTTAGAGGGCTATGAAAATGGTGCTGAGCAAAGCTTGTATGTTCAATGCAAAAAAAATAAAAAGATAAAAATTGGGTGACTGGTTGTTCTAGTTATTTATTTTTATATATTAGATGCCCCCAATACTTAGTGCCTTAAAAGAACAAAAATAATCAGAACACAAACATGCAATTTGGGCAGGGCTTGGAGGGAAGGCTTTCTGTGCTCCACGTAGCATCAGCTGTGTCTGGTTGACTGCGCGCTGGAGGACGTACTTACACGATGGCTCACTCACGTGACTGGCCATTTGGTCCTGGTTGTTGACTGGGAGCTCAGCTGGGGATGAGGGCCTCGGACTTTGATTCTTCTCCACATGGACTTCCCCACAGACTTCCCTGTAACATGGTAGCTGGTTTCCAAGAGTGAGCATTCCAAGAGATAGGATATCTGCCGGTTTCTTACTTCTTTGGACTGGAAACTGGAAAGCATCACTTCTGCCATATTCTGTTGGTCAAGCAGGCACAGAATCAGATTCAAGTCCAGGGCACTTAGACCCACTTCTCAATGGGAAGCATATTAAAAGAATTTTAAATTTTAAATTTAAAAATTTTAAATTTTCCTTTGTCCGTCTGTGTGTGTGTGTGTGTGTGTGTGTGTGTGTGTGCGTGTGAGAGAGAGTGTGTGTTTAGTGTAGCACTCTCACCCTTCCTCTGATAAGATTACTCATCTTTCTACGGGAACTTCTTTACCACCACCGCCCTTTCCATTGAATGCTGATGGGGCTTCCACTCAGTTTCCTGTCCATTGACCCCAGGCAGGTATGTGATCTAGTCTGGCCAATAGTAATATCATATGCATATGGCCAAAATGATTGATTAGTCGTGGTGTGAACACATACCCCACTGGGCTAATCATATTCCTTCACTGGGACCATTACAACAGAACCAAAGATAGAGCATTCCGCTCGATTTTTCGAATGTTGCTTGTGGCAATAGTAAAAGCCTGTGGCCATGACTTCACTCCTTGCTACGTAATAAAAGCTTGCCTGCAGTAGATTTGGCTCCCATATGCCATATAAATGCTTGGGCATATTAGACAGCTTCCCTGGGTGTCATTTTCTTTCCTCGATAATAATACCTACCTTGCAAGGTTGTTTATATAATATATGTGTATATGTCTTTTTCTATTTGGTAAATATCTATCTACCTATCTATCTATCTATCTATCTATCTATATCTATATTCGCTAAATGGAAAATATGATTATAATAGCATTATTGATTACTATAGGTATAAATAGATGAAAACCTCGAAGTTGTGTAAAATAGTTCTCAAATATTTGAAGTTATACAGATCAAAAGGAAAGATATTCTGTAGTTAGCAAAAGTGAACACACACGTAAAATGTATATCAGGTTGCATCCAGGATCCACATTATTAGAAGTCTCAAATAACCATAGTTATTGAATAATTAGACATTGCATATATAATTGTAATATTTAATTATATATTTGTTTTCTTTACCTAAAATAAGACTTAGATAAGCTTTATGTGCACATGGAGCCACAGTGGCTGTGTAAGACATGCACTGTTGTGAGGATGAAAGAGAGAGTGTGATGTCTGCATAAAGTACCATCACCAGGTTTGAAATGACATACTTGCAAAGTCTGAAATATAAAAATTTTACAAAAAATGGGAGCACACCTTCAAATACAGAACACTCACAATTAAATTAAGACTAATTTATTTTTTTCATTTCTACAGTCTATGAATGAAACCTTATAGTTTTACCAATGATGGAATACATATCTTTGATAAACCCTTATTTTCAGTTTTGAAACCATATGTGGCTTAACTTTGTATTCCTATCTTCCCCAAAGTGGTCCGAGTATACTTTCTTTCAAACAGAATGTATATATCATGAGAAGTTGTCCCTAGACTAAATATTGTTACTTCTCAATGACCACAGTATATGTGATGTGATTCAGTGTAAAACGTGGGGTTAGATGATGGTTAAGACAATTGTATTTATTGGGTTATTCACTACTGAAAAGCATAGACACACATGCCAACAGTAGTAAACAAAATACGCCTACAAGAGGAACCAAAAGGAGAAGCTTTAAGAAAGGGAAAACCTGTGGTATGTACTTTCTGGAAAATTTATATAGCAGTGAAAAGTACCCATGGTCCACTGAATGTGTTCATTAGGCTTCGTCCCATTGGGTTCTCACGCAGGAAAGCTAGATCTCTAGATGGAGCAGTCTCAGCGTCCTAGATGGATAAATGCATGGAAATCCCCACAGAGATCTTCTGGTCTGCGCCGTTCTGATTCACAGGAGTGGCCTGTTCTGTACCACACAGGTGTGCAATGCTGAGATGTGTCTTTGAACTTAAAGCGGTTTGGAAGTCCACTGGAGAGAAGTGACAGTCTGTGGTCCATGATAATCTAGTGATTTTAGCTCGTAGTTATTTTGCCTTTATAACTACTTTTTATTTCGTTGCTGTTCTCAACATCTTCATTAAGTAAAGACTTACTATCCATATCATTTTGTATATAAGAAAGCATAAGCTATCAAGGTCTTTTTTTTTCCTTTTTAAGCCTGAAGGTATTATGGGGAAATTAATAAAAACTGCAACTCAAGGTAACTGAGGAAATAGCTCTGCGTATGGTTTTCTAGTACTTCTGACTTACCTCCCAGGGTGCTGAAATGAAATAATGTGGCTAGGATAGCAATACTATTAAGTGGATTCATAGTCTGCTGAGAGCTAATTAATACTTGCTGGGGTGGGGAGAATCTGCAGTGGAATGATACAGGCTTTCTCCCTTCTCTGCTCTTCAGCATCTGGATGAGGACATAGGTAATACTTTTATAAATTTTTTAGGTGAAACCTTACAGTTTACCTAGGTCAAAGTGACCTTGACAAGGTTAAATAATCTCCTTGTTCCATATAAGAATATAATAATAGAGACATATGTAATAATATCCTTCACCTAGGTCTGTATACTAACTGCACTATGTAGAAAAGAAAAACACTAACAATATGCATAGTAGGCTCCCATTTAGTAAAAAAAAAAAAAAAAAAAAAAAAAGAAAAGAAAACAAGAGCTACACATTTATATAAATACATCTGTATGCATATGTATCTGGGACTATTTCTGGAAGGAGATGCAAAACTGGTAACAGTGGTTGCTGTGGAGAAGGGCCCGAGGGAATGGAGATCTGGACAGCAAGTGATACCTACCTGGTATCACATACATTTTTCTATTGCTTGAATTTTCTTTTTAACCATGTTTATGCTTTTGAAATGTCCATTTGTTACTTTTTCTAAGAATGTACTTAATCAGAAGGAGCAAGTGAGGATGCATAGGATTAATGAAGATGTGGATTAACAGGAGCCAAATTAGGAAAACCGTAGGGATTATAATTGTAAATTCAAATTAGAATCAAATCTCTGATGCAGTTAGTTAACAACAATGTAAATTTATTAGATTTCAGTCATTCACTGTCCTTATTAAACCATGCTGGTCTTTGGTGGAATGTAGAATACACATTCTAAAAGAGACCAAGAGATGCTTGAAGGACTCAGATTAAAGTGCCCTTTGCTTAAAGGATTTATGTGTGGAAAAAGAAAGTGGTGTTTGGTCAAGGAGGCCAGGCACCCTATTCAGTTTACCTGGTTAAGGGAGCAGGTCTAATAGTAGAGGTGTTATGCCTAAATTAGTTTTTTTATAAAAACTTTAACTGAGTGAACTGTTCCACGTTGCTTTCTCTTTAGGCTTCTCTTTTTGCTCTGAAACAAACAGATTACCACACTAGATCCTTAGACTTGAGCCAAGATGCACAATAAAACCAAATACACCTAAAATGATGGATTAATTTTACATTCGTAGAAAAGTTTATTGTCACTTAAGATTTCTTAACATTAGCCTAAACTATGAAGATGATGGAAAAATCAACTTCCTTGACATTCAGCTTAGGATATTTAAAATAGTATAATATAGTACATGATTATACTGTGTGTTTTCCACTTTGAGACTACATGCGATGCTTAGTTTTAGATGGAAAAGTATGTTGTCCCTCATTTTGCTACACTGAGGAGTGTCCTCAGCAGAATTCCCTCCTTTCATATTTGCTATTCTTACAGGACTATACCTTTATTTTTACCTGATGCCCTGTAATATCAACGGCACTTTTTAGAATGAGCCATAAAACAGTGTCTGCTGATACAAAACACATCTACTGACTTTAAGCATAAGAATATAACTTGGCTAGAACATTTGATGCTGTGTTCTAGGTTAACCATGTAACTTGCATTTCCTGTTTTGATTCCTACTCTATGAGTCATCAATTGCACCAGAGTATATTGGAACAGTATTTGGTATCCTTCAAGGCAGTGATAAATATTCTACTTCCATTAAAAACTGTATTTTAACAGTAGCTTTAAGTTATTCAATATAAAATTGTGACTCGAAGATTTCTAACCACATCAGTTTCTGTGTGTCTCTCCCTCTCTCTTTAAAAACAAAACCAAAAAACTACTAGGAAAAAAGCAGATAGAATCTGGATGCTGGGGAAGCTCAAGCCAGCCTGGCATTAAACAAATAGGCATGGATACCCTTTCCTAGTTGCCTTTGAGCTTTCTCCCAATGCTAAAGCAGAACCAGTAGTGCTTCAAGCAAATCTATCTTAAGTACAATTTAAAGAGACTCTTAAACAAAAAAAATCTTTCTCATAGGTGTAGATCACTCTCGCTTAATCTCTACCTTTCACAGAATGGGTTTTTAGAATAGTTTCTGTTGCTCAGGGCATCGCTGGAGGAGATAGAAGGTACAAGGAAGAGACGCACTGAGCACCTGCGGCAGCAGAGCCCCGCATCATTCCCACACCTGTCGAAACAGCTGGCTCCCTGCCTCGGGACAGAGAAACAGCCCATTGTTAGGAATCACCTCTTTTGATTGAAGTCTGAGGGAAATATAGTATATTGGGGAAAAAAAGCTCAGAAAGGTCTTAAGCACTACTATGTAGTGTGTATAGGTGGAATATAGCTAGGCTTATATTAATAATGGTTATCTTTGGATGGCGACGTGATTATTTTTATATTTTTTCTATTGTTCTGGATTTTTTTATACCTTCTACAGTTAATGCCAGTGAATCTTCTGTTTCTAAAATAGAAGTAACTAAATAAAAACATCTCCCAAAGTGTTTTTCTCTCCTGGCAATTATTCTCATCTCCCATTAAGGGGAGATGGACTCTGCTTAAGCATCCCTTGTGCAGCTTCAAATTACTCCTGGTTATGCAGTGCTATTGCTGGCGGGTTCCAAGACAAGATAATTTTCTGAGCTCAGTTGGGAGGCAGGTGGCCACCTGGAGCCACAGGCCTGATGGAAGAAACTGTAACTTTGCAGGAGATAAAAGCAGATAATAAATCACTCGACTTGTAAAAACGGACTCAACCAGGTCTTAGAGCCATTGGTTACTTTGATCTATTCCTCAGCTGCTTAATTTACTTACGGGGCAGTACTGGCTCTGTGGGTCTTGAAACTGGAAAATAGACTTCTTGATCAGTAAATCTTTTTGAAAGATTAGGTGGAAAACCAGTTGCTGTGTTCACAGCGAAGTGATTCAGATTTCTGGAAAAATATGAGATTGGCAATAATCATTGTCTTTAGAGGAGGCTTGAGATTTTGGATGGAGGAGGTGACTTTTCCTCGTATCCCCTTTAATACTCTTTGCAATTTTGACTTTGTACGTGTGCTGCTTTTTCAGTTAAGCAGCAATGAATAATTGTGTATGTCTCAAACATTATTTTCTGACTTATCTTGACATGGTTTTCTGTATTCTACCAGGGATGATATCACCAAATTTATGGGAAAAGTTTTTTTCAGGGAAGACAGTATATAAGCTGATTCTTAAATTAACATTTACAAAATAGTATGGATAGCTTTGGCTCTAAACTTTTCCCCCTCAAGCCAAGGGGCTTGAGTATATCCCTATCCTAAGGAGCAAGGTTTTTATTTTGCGAGATGTCATAAGATGTAACTTTTATCTTTTTGTACTTTTAGAAGAAGGGGCCTCATCCTGTCTTCTTCCAGAGTGGTGTGGTGTCACCAACTTCACTCATTACCTCCCCCCCTCTCTTTTTTGGTTATCTCTGGGAAGACAACTCACACTCACCTTCAAAACATTTTTTCCCTACTTTCTCCTCCAAGTCAGAATGCTGGGAGTCACTCCTCACCTCTGCATTTTGATTATTCTGCATGGTCCCCCTTCATTGTCATGCAATCAGCCACTAAGTTCTGTAGCAGCTACCTCTTTCAGATCTGCCTTTGCACCTCGTCACCTCCCCACCATCGACTATTCTAGATCATTTTCTCATGTCATTCTTGTATCAGTGCAAAATTTTCTCATAGATATCTTTCTAGTCTGGTTTCCATCTCATCCATCTTTCAGTTGGCTGCCAGCTGGTCTTTCTAACATGCGTATTTAATTTTGATGCTTTCATATTTAAAATCCTTTAATGCCACACCTTTCTAGGGTATTGTTCTCAAGGTCATTCCTTACTGAGTCTGGATGGAAACTTTCAGCCTCATTTCCCAATACCCTTTTACACTATAGCCATGCCTGATCTCTTTAGTATTTTTCTCAGTGGGTTTTGCTCCCTTTCTCCTAGGCCTTTGCACATTCTATTTCCTTGGTCAAAAATGTATTATTTCCCTTACTGCTTTCTACTTCTCCTGCACAATGTGGTTTCAGTCTTGGCTTCTCCGATCCTACTCATACATTCCTCTCATCCGCTCCCATCAGTTAGTTATGCATATATTTACCGTTGCTCTTCCTCTGTAATTATAACTATTGGTTTACTTATTGCTTTCCACACTAGGTTATAAATTCCAATTTATAAATTGAACAGGGCGAGTCTTTAAAGGGTACAGTTTGGGAGGCAAGAGATTTAGTGGGAACGGTAAGGTAATAAATATATACTTATTTTAAATTCCCATTTCTTTATCCCTTTATAACAAAGAGTCTGACTCCATTTTTGATTTCTGACTGCCAATAGCTTTTCAGCTTTTTTTTTTTTATGGTTTGCTTTATGAAAGTTACTGTAAGACAATGGTACATAGTATTGAATTCACAAAAATATGAACAAATTCCTCTTCTTTCTTTTCCTTTTTATCCCATGTTTGGGAAGGGTGACAATTAAGACCGGGTTCTCCCTCCTTTGGCACCAGCATGAAGTTCAAACAGTGTAAACCCTTGCCCACATTGATAGTCTCCTCACCCCATCCTCACCTATCACCAAAACAAAACTCCAAGCCAGTCATTTTTTCTCTGCTCTACTAAGGCATTCTTAGTGGTGTTTGGGAGCCCACCCAGCTCTCTAGAGAAGACTTCATCATGTGAGTGGTAAAGCTGTCCATACCTTCTTGGTGAGTGTGTGGTGTCATGAGTCTTGGCATCCAAACCATCTTCCAGAATGTGTTATGGATGTCTAAAATGGATGTTTATACATTTTACAGAATATAAATCTGGAGGTATTTTGTTTATTGCCACAAAATGAGATATTTTCTGTTAAGGTGATTTTATTAAGAACACAGCACTGCCCCAGAGCTTATTTCCTGGCACCTGCCAGTTTCCATGGATAAGTCAAGTAGGCAAGACATCAGTTTAGTAGGGTCACTGCTAAAACTGGGTTTAGTCAAGTCATGTCAGTCTGTATAGGTTACTTGCCCTTAGAAAGGTAGAGCACTGGAAGATGGATGATGAATCCCAGACCCCTTGTTCGAATAGTGGTGTTATTGAAGCGTAAGTCTTATTACTCTTTGGGGATTTTCAAGCTCATAGTGGTCCAGCTCTTAAAGGACTTGAGGAAGTGATGAATTTTGCATTTTAGGCCTTGTAAAAATTGTGTTAGTGACTAAAAGAACAAGAGGCCTCTTCCTAAGTAACTAATCCCAATTCAATCACTCTGAAAATAACTATAATGAAAATCACACCAGGAAGAGGACATCAGTTGTCTGTTAGCAAAACAAAGCGTAGTGAAATCCTTTCCTTTACTCTATTACAAGGACCCAAATTATAGGCTACTGAGGAGACTTTATAGAACACCATTTTTTCCTTTTTTCCTTTCTTTTTAAAAAATGTGTCACAGATTGATGTAACAACACAAAGGAAATGTCAGAAATAGAAAATGTGTCCTATAATCCAGACGTTTTCAGCATGCATCATTATTGTTCAATTCCTGTTCCAATGATGATATATTTTTAAGTAGGTATAATTCTTTGTTTTATTTTATTTTAATGGAATAAAACATATATATTTCTATATAAAACAAATATATTTATATATATTTTCCTTTTGGAAACATAGTTTTAAAAATATCATTTAAAAATAACTATCACTGCATGTTATTAATAAATCATCTTTTCCAAAAACTATAGCCCTTCGGGCATTGAAAAGTTTTCCAACATTTTCTGTTATAATTACACATAACAATGTTTTTCTCAAATGTAGAGTCCATCTATATGTTGAACCTTTTTGTAGAAACACAATGAGCACCTTTTAATTGGGCCTTTATATCAGTCTCTTTATAAAAAAGAAACTGCTAACAGATTTCAAAAGCAGCAAGTATTATTAATGTAGTTGAAATTCTTTAGACCAAATGGTAAAGCTGGATTTCGTTGCGTGGCATTTCTGACTTCCAATGAGCATATCAGAGCTGTTACATGTTCTTTGGTGCTTGAGCACATTGACGATAACAATACAGCAAACTGGTCCCTAAGACTGAACAGGTTGTTTTTCAAAATAAAGACATACTTGGAAAAGAAATATCATTATCTTCTACAGCTCACAAATATTTGACTTGAGGGAGAAAACATATATTATGATGGCTCTACTTGACCAAAATATTATAATAAAACAAAATACTAATTTATTAAAGCAAGAATTAATATTTAAAATGAAGAAGTTTGGTCTTTTTCCTTTGGAACCTGACATTGTAATGGAGGTGATGGACAAGTAAAGAGGCGATTAAAATGTAGTAAGGTGCTAGACCAATCCTAATAAAACCTGCCTTTTTTATAATCAAGAACAATCTTTGAAATTATTATCATGAGAAGGTGGCTGTTAAGAAATGCAAAAGAATTTGAAATGAGCAAAAATGATACATGGATGTCCTTTCTGGTGCACCCTTCCAAATTATGTGTCTTTCACTGGCTTTGAGCTATTTTATAACTGATAGTAATAAAAAACTGATAGTAACACAAATGATTATTGTCCATAAAAATGTAAATAACTTTTGCTTGTTGCTGTACAATTGATTGTTACCTGTGGCTATTGACAAGTTATTTGTAAATTCATTTCAGTATTCCTGATAGCCTGTATATGCATGCCTTTTCAGAATTCTTTCAGCAAATTTTAAATTATTACTGGTTCCCTCAATAATTAATGAGTTAAATAAAGTCTTTCACAGGTGTTCATTTTATATTCGTATGACAGTCATGTTAACTTTTTTTCCCCCCAGTGAAATAGCTTTTAACACTAGGGTACCATAGCTGCTTAGTAATTCTCTTACACAACCTTTAGTAAAGGCCACATTTGGCATTTCACAAGCTTTCTAACAAGACAGACTTTCCATGACATAATTTTGCAATTATCCAGCCTAATTCAAGTCTACAAAGATTTATTGATCACTTGCTTCCTTCCCGCAGATCAGAGATCACTATCCACCTGGGTCCCATATAATCCACGTGGGCGCAATTACAACTCCAAGCCTGACTATGTTATGTGTTATGTTATGTGTAATAATAGAGTTCTATGCAAAATGCCTTGGGAGATGGAAGAGGAGGCAATGAATTCCAATGAAATAGAATGAGCTATGTTTTAACCTAGAAGGCAGTACGTGAGTTAAGTCTTACAAGATAAGTAAGGATTTTACTGAAGGGAAGAAAAGGAAAGGGCAAATATTCTAGAAAGTCAGTGAGATACAGGAGGGCCTTTTGTCTGGAGAATAATCTCTCAGGTAGATAAATGGGTGTGGGTGGGGTGGGGACACACTGTGGGTTAATGGGAAGTTGTGAAATTTGGTACAGGACCAAATTATGAAAGCCTTGAGCGTCATGTTTTGGAATCAGGACTCGATTCTAGAGCAGTTAAGAGTTACCACAGATTTTTAAACAGAGTGATGCCGTCAGATCGTAATATAGGGGAGACAGCTGGAATGTGGTGTCTTGAAATACTCCAGCTGCTAAACTACTAAACAAGATTCGCGATACAACCAGTATATCTGGGTCATATTCACACTTGATTACCTGGAAGGGTGCATTAGACAAAATGTCCTGTTATCATTTTTGCTTCCACATATATTCCTGATAGTTCCCTCCATCATGATCTTAACATTCTCAAGATTAGTTTTGAAAACACATACACACACATGCACACAGGTTGATCTCACTGTCATACTTCTCTTCCTGTCAGAGAGTGTTGGAAAGGTCATGGACATTTTGGGAATCCAGCTAAAGAGAAACTGATTCAGAGATACGTATGGTTAGGTTAATATTGTGTATTGTATGGTTTGCAGTAACTTATGTGTATAATTAAATTATTGTTAGCCATACCAGTATAAGAACGTCTTTAAGGAATATTCTTACCACCCACTATGCTGACTCACCTTGTGTCATGATGTGAAAACATAGGACTAGAAACTCTGATCCTAGAACCGCATCCTGTGGCTCTGGGCACCATATGTAATGGTGGAAGAAAGGCATGAAATCCAGAGCCAGGTGCTAATATTTGGAAAGTTATTATTGAAGATGCGTTAGGCAAATAGTCAAATATCTAGGTATTTTCTGATTTTTTTGATATCTGTGATTTCTTATTTTAATATAATTTTATATTAACAGTTTTCTGTTTTTATTTTTTTAAAGTGATTCCCAAATTATATAAGTTTCAGATTCCATAAAACCTGGATCCACCTTTGGGTATGTGACAATAAATTTATTATCATTGAACAGTGCAACAAAAGGGGCAGAGATCTCCCCATCACCCATTGTCTTCTGACCTCCGCCCCAGCCATTGTGCTGAAGACCTTGCCAGGTTTACTAATGACCTAATTACTATATCTGCTGGACAATTTTCTCATTCAATTTAAAAACAATGCCAAAAATCATCTGTAAATATATGTAAAGAATGCGGGAATTATAAAAATGATTAAAGTAGAAGTGTAAGCTTTTCTTCATCCCACCCACTCTCAATTCTAGAGTCCTCCCCACATCTAATAACTATTAGTCATAGCTTGGAGGGTCCTTCCATCCCTCTTTTCCTATGCATTTGTGTGTGTGTGTGAGTGTATGCACACACATGTATATGTGTGTATACATGTATGTGTTTTTGTTTTTATATAAAAACTAATTTTTTACATAATGGTATACTATATATATATATTATTCGGTAACTTGCATTCTTTTTATTTAAAAATATCTATTAGGGATTTTCTGTGTATGTACAAATAGATACACCTCCTTCCTTTTAGTACTATTAATATTGCAATTGATGACTATACCTTGAATTTATTTAACCTTATTGACCTACACTTAGCTGTTTGCCAATTATTTGCTACTGACAATAACTTTGCATTTGAGCATCCTTGAAGATACAACATTATGTAAAAGTAGGCGCATTTATATAGGATAAACTTATAGAAATAGAATTTCTGTTGAGATTGGAAAATAAAGGATATGTGTGCTGATAAAATAGGTGGGAAGAATAAAGAGAAATGAGAAGTTGAAAAGACAGGAGTTAACTGGGGATTCATCAGAATGGAGAGGAACTTCACAGTGAAATACAGGCTCTGCTTTCAAATAGGTTTGGAGGATAATGAGGGGGGATTTGGGAACTTGATGTGATTTTTCCGGAATATTTGAATATGAGCTTGTCTCATGGCCTCAAAGACTCTTTTGAAACAAAAATCTCTGTGGAGTATTGTGCATGAGGGCGTGGAGACTGTGCTGACAATTGGTGGGAGGTTTTGCACATTATGGGGTCCTTGAGGACAGTGGCATTTCACAGAGTATGACTTTCCTGGGAGGGAGGACTTAGAACAGGAGCCCTCCCCAGGACTGTAGAACATTGCCTCAAAGGTGACATCACTGGAACCCGAGAAGGTGAGACACCTCTTATAGCCTTATAGAAATAATTGCAAATGAATGAGTGAATGAGGAAGAGTCACAGCAAAATGTGTTAAATGAATCAGTGAGATTTAAGTTACATCTTAAGTGGCCGTAAAGCAGTGGTTCTCAAACTTTGGCTGTACACTAGAATGGCAGCTTTCAAATGTCCTGATTTCAGGCTGCTGCCCAGACCAGTTGAATCATAATCTTTGAGAGTGGAACCCAGAATCAGTATTTTTAAAGCTCTTCAAGTGATTTTAACATGTCTTAAAGACTAGCGGAATTAGAAATTACTAATAATAAGCATTCATTCATTCATCACAAAGAATTATAGACTAGGGATAAGTGTCAGATCTGGAATATACCATCAAGTTAAGTAACATTGAGGAAAGACACTCTCCCTATCCTGTCCCATTACAACTTACTCTCTCATCTTGGAGACTTTTACTTACTATTAGCAAGTAAGTATATATGTGGGTATAAATCCATGGTACACTTACTGATTAAAACTCCACTGCAGTTGGACTGTTAGTAGATATTTGTCAAATGTGCTTCTCCCTGGGTTTGTTTTTAGATTTGGCATTTCCTCACAGTGCCACGGGGATGGAAGCATTAGCTTTTCGCACAGGGCGTCCTTGTCTCTCAGTATAATTTATCATCTGAGGTAGGGAACTGCCTCGTATTCACCTGCAATTATTTCTTGTAATTAGAGCTACCCCCGCATGTAGTAACACTCTCCCCATGAGATCTCAGAGAATACATTTAAGAGCAAGGATCATTTAATTCTTCCTGCTAAGCTGATACCTCACCCAAGTGTTTCAATTTGTATTGAAAAAATGCTGCATGGGGTCAGTCCCTAAATGAGTAGATGTTGTTTTGTCATTTTGCCATGAAATATGTCTTTAAAAATTTTACTTTAAGAAAGATAGATCTGGTAACAGGTAAGGAATGAGAATATACCTAAAAATTTTTCTAATGTATTTTTTCCTTCAAAGCACATTTTACCAAATTTTGTACTTAATATTTCTTTAACTGCAGTTTATTGTTAGAGATTATTTGCCTATATGCAGTTTGTTCCTTCTCCACAACAAAGGCTTTTACATTTTCTAAAATTTCCGATATTTTAGATTTTTTAAAGATTTTTGATATCTAACACTTTTTTCCAAAGTTTTGTAAGTATTTTAAATTTCTAAATTAAAAAAAAAATCTGCAGTGCTCATGCTCCTAAAAAGTTCTCTCTGCCTCTCTCTTTCTCTCCCTGATTAGGATTGATTTGTTTTAACTTTAGAACAAGAAATGATAGTATCTCAAAAGTCGAAACTTTATCTGATTTGAAGTGTAAGCCACCTATCAGTGACAAAGCTCTTTTCAGTATTTGGAAACAACCTTCACAGAAAACTTCCTGAGAACCCACACTGATGACATCTGCATGTTTTGTTTTTGTTTTTCTCTGTAATCCTGAAGGTAAAATGGATGGTTTCTCTCAAATGTCTTAATTTTTTAAAAAGAAGGATGTCTAAGAGGGAGATGGTGGTGAGGAGCAAACTAAGAGCAAGCTGGGAGAGGTCACTTAAATGGTGCTTATTACCACCTAATTAGTGTCTGTGGGCCACAGCCTGCATTGTCTTGGTGACTCCGCTGAATCACCTTCTTGCCAACCTTGTGACGTCTTTGATGCTCAATAAGGAAAACTGAGTACAATTTGTCTTAATGGTCTCCTTTCTCTTCAGCACTGCATTTCTTCTCAAAATTTTGGAACATAAAAGACAATTTCTTTTTATGTAATGGATGGTTTTCATAAAACCTCATCTCCATTTACTGAGTAACTCTTCAGTGCCAGGCTCTTGATGAATTTCTTTAATCTTCAAAACAATCTATCAAGACAAATCTGAGGCCCCCGAGTATGTATTGGGAAGTTTTCACTCTCGGTCATGATGCAATGAAGGAGCAGTGATGAGAATCAAAACACAGTCATTCCATGGCTGATGGCCTTGTGCTTCTCAGCAGATTTCACAGTGTGTGAATACATACATATGTGTATTGGCGTGTGTGGTGTGTAAATATAAAGAAATGAAATGAAGTCTTCACAAAACAATATTATTTGATGCATTCTGATATTTTCTACTCTGTTATTTAGTTTAAAGTGCTGGTTGCCACTTACTAAGTTGATTTGATGGCCTGCTGATATCATGACTCACAATTGGAAGGAATACGTGTATTATGTCAAGTGTGTGTTTAGGTCTTTTTGCTCTCTTCCTTTCCCTAATGTTGAAATTTCTAACATTATGAGGATGTTATTTTAAAATCATAAGCATTCCCTGTATCCTTAGAATAACAACAACAAATCAACCACGTGCATACCTACACAGGTTTAAATGGTTATGCCAATACAATCCAAAGGTTAAAAAATTGATCCAAGACACAGCCTCACAGCAGAAAGGCAGGGGTCTGAGCCTGGCCATTCTCTTTGTTTTTCCCCAGCCTCGTCCTCCTCCAATTCCCCATGTAAACCGCATTTTAGTCTTAACAGAGACTTGCTTTCTTCCCCACCACCAGTTTCTTACTGTTGTGACTTAGGAACACTTGCCCCTATTATTGGATGGGCTAAATCCTAGTCATCTTTCAAGGCTCAGCTAAAGAGATGAACACTCGATAATTATTTGAATTAACAGACGGTTAAATAAGTAAATGGATGCTAGCATATTTCAAAAACATTCTCTTTGTCCAGTCCTGGCAATGCAGGCAAGTCCTTCTGTTTAGTGGAACAACTTACTTCATTTCAGAAATTATGTTTCCTCATTTGTTACATGGAAGATATACCATCACAAGGTAGTCATGAAGATGAAATGCTAAGAATGAAGAGCTGGACAGTTAATAATTCTTCAGTTTGGCAAAAATTTATTATTGTAGCCACCATAGATTAAACACAATGAAGTGCTTAAGCTGGCTCATTTGTGAGAAACAATAGTTAAATCATCAGAGATTTTGTGAGTTGGTTGATAAATCATCAGGAACTTTATCAGGTATGGGAGTATTTACACCATGGAAATTCACAAATGTTACAGATCAGGGTTCACCTGCCCAAGAGCCATTTGTCAACCTTGACCAGTACACCACTGGCTAGAGACTTTGGGGATGAATACAGCGTTGTCTCACATTGAGTTTTTTGGGAAGTGGATTCTGAGATAGAGTTTAGTAAACAGGATGCTTGATAAGGAGTGACCTTGTAATCAACGCTTGTTGAAGGGAGTGGGAAAATTAGGAGTTGGAGAATATGAGCTGTAGTTCAGACCCAACAACACTCTCTCTTGAACCCAGGGGGGAGGTTTGGGCTGGAATGGCCGTTCAGAATTGTCCCAAGATTGGCCTGGAGGCCCAGGACGTTAAACTCCCACATCTGTCAGCCGTCAGATATAGGTCACCCCAGGAAGCGGCATGACTTGGGCAAGGCAGCTCTGTAGCTGAAGCAATCACTAAGGGTTGACAGCAACAGCTGGAGCAATGAGCCTTCCCTTGCAGGGTGACACGGGTGGCGTGTCTCAGGATCCATCAGAAGGGTGAAAGAAATCTGTTCCTGCATGCACAAAGTCTGTGGCCCAGTGAGCTAGAAAAGAAAATTATTCTAACTTTGGGTATATTCCATGGGTCAGCGCCATCCTTAGACAGGCTGCTAAGGATGCGTGATGTATGAGTATGCACACACACACAGGAAAGGAGAGGGAGGGAGGCAGCGTGTCAAGCCACGCTCTGCTCTCGAGTGGGCAAAGTGACTGTAACAAAGTCTCAGAGTTATTTGTTGGCTCTGAGGGATGGGAAGAAGTTATAATGGGGAAGAGAAAAACAACTTAGTACTGTGTCTGATATCTATGTGGTGTTCATCAAAAATACAACCATTGGTCACCTTTATAAACAATTAGAACAAGATAGAAGCCAAGTCAAATATTTCCTTTAAGTGAATGTATACCTTGTCACATGAGCAAGGGCAAACTTGGCATGGTTTTTCTTTTCTTCCACATTTCCTAACAAACAATAGCATCTTCCGAAATACACCAAACTGTGATTAGGCAACAAGTAATAAAAACCCAAGCCCTACAAACTCCTCTTCAGCAGCATTGATCTAAGCACAGCTGCCATGGAGAATTTGCAGCCCAGTGGCTATGACCATCAATATAAAAGCCCAAGTCATTTCCTGCTGACACATGTTCCACTTTTCCCAGTCCTTTGGTTGGGAGGAGGGGTAGGTGTGAAAACTGACCATGGAGCAGCTGCTGATTTATACTTCTTTTCTGGACCAGGGAATCCATATTGATTAGTTGGATGAATGATTCTGTCCCTTTGTTTCAAATGATTAGAGTGAGTGTCTGCCCTTGGAATATATCACAGCTCCACTGTGACATAAGGAATAAGATCCACTGTGGTTTTTTTTGTAAATCTTAGTGCCTTTACCATATTTCTGAAATGCACCCGTCGATGACACTTAACCCAGTTGTGGAGAAATAGGTCTTTAGAGAGTTCTGAAGAATGTGTGTGCCAGTAGGGACATCACAATGTGTCAGATTCTTTCTTTGTAGTCTTTCATATCGCTTAATGTGTTTATACTGAATTTGTCATCAAAGTGGTTGATGACATATTTGTTACTCATCTGAATTCAGTTTTTCTCTTTATTATTCTGTTGTGGGATTTCATAATTGATCAATGCTGATACAAATAACTTTTGCCTGAGTTTCTCTTCTACAACACTTACTTGCTTATTCGGGGAAAAACAACTACCAAAGAGTACACTTCTCTATTTTAAGGGGCTATTTGTCTTTAACACTATAATTAACATGTTTATAAAAATATATTCAGGATTTTATGTTTTCTAGGAATTGGCCAGGTGAAGTGACTGTTTATGTGGAGAATATGCTCTTTATATTGGTCTCTTTGCTCTGTGTTCATTTTTGAAGGAAAATATTGACTTTTAAACAAGATTTTCTTCCATCTGAAGTTGTTAGAAATGAATTTATTTTGTGCAGCTCAAGTCTGCCACCTTGAATTCTTCTCTTGGGCATCTTGATTCTTCCTCTGGAGAATCTCAAAACAAACATTCATCCTTCTCAACCTGGCAATCTTTCAGATGTTGAAGACAGTTCTAATGTTTTTCATTGATTTTCTCTCCCCCTAATAGACTATATCTAGTTTCTTCAACTATTTATAAATTAATCTCAAAATTAACATTTGCGGATGCCTAAGTCTATATTTTGATATCCTCCAGGTGGTCAAGCGTCCTGAGCCCTCTCTACACCACCAGCAGGAGTTTAGCTCTTCCTCATCTGAGTTCCAGTAGAAGTGTGTGCATCAGCTTTAGCACTGATCCCGAACTACCCAGGTGATTTGTGACTATCTTAGCTTCCCTGTTCAGCAGTGCTTTGAGCCACTTGGTTTTCAAGTGACCTGGAAACATTTCTGATCAATTGGGCATGCCTATTTCAGTAAATTCCTGCATGGAGAGGGTGGGAAAGCTAGGAAGATGGTAGAGGATGAGCACAGAGTGGTAGATAAAAATTTTTGGAAAGAGACCATCTTTTTTTTTGCAATGCTATCTGGGACTCATTCTCTCATATAGAATTGACTCTGAGTGAAAAAATTTATACTCCAGATACTGTAACTTTTAGTCACAATTCAACTTCAAATAATGCTTTTTTTTTTTTTTTCATACTACTCAAGACTTGGGCTTTGAATTACGTTCCTTAGCAACTCTTCCAGATGTGTATGGACTGTTCTTAAATCTCACAAATGCTCTCAGCCCAGGCATAAGTAATCTTGTTGGTGCTTCAGCATTGAAAATATCTAATGTATCTTTGTAAATTTTATAAATTCAATTCAGAGAGCACCCTGTGCCATAATTTGTGTTTCCTCCTCCCAGTAAGTAGATACTGGAACATTCCACCACCACTTCAAGTCCAGAACACTATTTACAAAGATTTTGCTCCTCTTACTCTTTTTTTTTTTTGTATTTTGTTTTTTAATTTTCTTTTATTTTTAGTTTCAAATATACAGTACATTGGTTAGACATTTATATAGTTTATAAATGATCCCCCTGATTGCTCTTTCTCTCCTCTGGCTCTATGCCTCGCCATTGCGTTACTACTTAACTGCATTCCCTCTGCCGTGCTCCCCATCCCTGTGACCATCTATCAACTACTAATTTTTACTTCTTTAACCCTTCACCACTTTCTTGAAATCCCCCAATGCCCCCTCCCCTCTGGCCATCACCAGATTGTCTTCTATATTTATGAGCCCGTTTTTGATTAGCTTATTCTTTAAGTTCCTTAGATTTTGCATAAATTAAATCATATGGTATTTGTCTTTCTCTGTTTGACTTATTTCACTTGGAATGATAACCTCGGGGTCCATCCATGTCATTACAAATGGTAGCAGTTTATTTTTTTAATGGTTGAGTACTATTCCATTGTATATATGAATCATAACTTCTTTATCCAGTCATCTGTTGATGGGCTGTTGATAGGTTGCTTCCATATCTTGGCTATTGTAAATTGTGCTGCCGTGAACATAGGGGTGCATAGATCTTTACAAATTATTATTTTGGTTTTCTTTGGGTAAATACCCAGAAGTGCAATTGCTGGGTCAAAAGGTATATCCATTTTACATTTTTTGAGAAACCTCCAGACTGTTCTCCATAGTGGCTGAACCATTTTGCAATTCCACCTACATTGCACGAGGGTTCTCTTTTCTCCACATCCCCACCAACACTTGTTGTTCTTTGATTTATTGATGACAGCAATTCTCACTATAAGGAGGTATAAGGTGATACCTCTTTGTGGTTTTAATTCACATTTCTCTGATGATTAGTGACCTTGAGCATCTTTTCTTATGTCTATTGGCCATCTGTATTTCCTCTTCGGAGAAATATCTGTTCAGGTCTTCTGCCCCTTTTTTAATTGGATTGTTTGCTTTTTGTTGTGGAGTTGTATGAGTTCTTTATATATTTTGGATATTGACCTCTTATCAGATGTATCATTTGCACATATCTTCTTCCATTCAGTCAATTGTCTTTTTGTTTTGTTGATGGTGTCCTTTGCTGTGCAAAAACTTTTTAGTTTGATATAGTCCCATTTCTTTATTTTTAATTTTGTTTCCCTTTCCTGAGGAGATATGTTCAAAAAGAATTTACTAATAGCAATATCAGAGCGATTACTGCCTATGTTTTATGGTTTTGGATCTTAGATTTAAGTCTTTAATCCACTTTGAGTCTGTTATTGTATATGGTGTAAGAAGGTGGTCCCGTTTCTTTCTTTCTTTCTTTTTTTTTTTTTTGCATGTATCTGTCCAATTTTCCCAACACTATTTACTTAAGAGACTGCCTTTACTCTATTATATATTCTTATATTCATTCTTATCTCTTTTGTCATATATTAAGTTAGTGAATAGGCATGGATTTATTTCTAGGCTCTTTATTCTGTTCCATTGATCAATGTATCTGTTTTTAGGCCAGTGCCATGCTGTTTGGATTACTGCAGCCTTGTAGTATAGTTTGATATCAGGTAGTGTGATACCTCCAACTTTGTTCTTTCTCAAGATTGCCATGGCCATTGAGGTCTTTTATGGTTCCATATAAATTTTAGGATTATTTGTTCTAGCTCTTCGAAAAATGCCATTGATATTTTGATAGGGATTGCACTGAATCTATAGATTGCTTTGGGTAGTATGGCCATTTTAACAATGTTGATTTTTCATACCCATGAGTAAGATCCATGCTTCCATTTATTTGTATCTTCTTCAGTTTCTTTTTTCAATGATTTATAATTTTTTGAGAACAGGTCTTTTACCTCCTTGGTTAATTTGATTCCAAGGTATTTTATTGTTTTTGTTGCAATTGTAAACGGGATTTTCTTCTTAATTTCTCTTTCCAAAAGTTCATCATTGGTGTAATGCCACTGACTTCTGAGTATTAATTTTGTATCCTGCTACTTTACTGAATTCATCGATCAGTTCTAGCAGTTTTTTTTGTGGAATCTTCAAGTTCTCTATGTTGTATCATCCATCTGCAAATAACGAGAGTTTTACTTCTCCTTTCTAATTCAGATACCTTTCTTCTTTCTTGTCTTATGCTCCCTTTGCCTTAATTGTAGCATGCAACTCTATCCTAGCCTGGCTTATATGTTAATAATCTCACTTTTGATTCAGTGAAAGGTTCATCTATAAAGCATGCATTTTGATTTTTAATATGTGGTGTATTCTTTTAAGTAACCAGGGGGCTGTAAATCTGCAGATCTGTTCAGATACTATCTGATGAATTTCTCAGACAGTGTGATTGCCAGGCAACTTTACTCTGCTGTTCTTGGCATCTTCACCTTATAATCCTGCTAGATCATTCTTCTTTCCCTATCCACAGAATCATATTCAGTCGTAGCTGGCATCTGTGTAGCATACAGCAAAAACTACACTGAGTATTGAGTGAGAAGAAAAACATAAATGGATTGAGAGAGATGAAGCAATGAGCAAAGCAAGAAAGATGACTGCTGAGCACTAAAAGTCAAAGATATGAGACAGATGAAGTGAGAATTACGGGACTATTTCTTTTCTCTCGCCACCCGCAGAACTTCAGAAACAGGAATTCTGTCCAGAGCAGTCTCACTACAGCCCTGGGAGTCTCCATGGGGTTCCATGGGTCGAGATTCTAAGGCTTGTCCTGTACGATTGCAATAAATGACTCTCAGACTCTCTTTGCATACTTAGTATTCTCCCTAGCCTATCGGAGTCTTGAAACCAGGAGACCCCATGCTCCTTAGAAAATGACAGTAATTCTTATCCCCTCTTACTTTAGATTAATCTCCTAGATTGTACTGCCGAATTGTGGTTTCCAAACTTATTACCCTCTCCTATGGTTTTTTGGCTTTAATGTTTTCTGCCACATAGGGCTCTAATCTAGCTCTGCAGTTGCTCCAACATAACCAATCCTGTTTTATAGCAGAAACAAGTTTTGGAGTTCAACCCAGGTTTCTTTGCCTTTAGAGGCTATAAAGAACGTTGGCCCTCTTAGAAGCATGCTGTCTGGATGTATGTTGACAGACTTTGAGGGGGAAACCACAAAAATTCTGGGTTTGCTCGCCACATGATATGAAGCTGAAATGAATCCAGTCCAGAAATTAAACATTAAGTGTAGGGATAGCCTGTGAGTGCCAGACCTGTTCTAAGATTGTGTGGGGGATTGTGATCATGGTCCTTGGCTGTCACTCGCTGTTAACCTATGCAGGGAGATAAGCCATGGTGAGAAAAGCAATAGCAATATATTAGACACTGGCAACAAAGGTACTAAGCAGAGATATGTTGAAGACTTATGAGCATCCTTACCAGTCTGATTTAACTCTGATTTATAAAAACTGCTTATCTGTAGGAGTGAACTTTTACGCCTGATGAATGACTGGGCTTTGTGATGTTACAAATGTGAGCTTTCAAATATAGGATCATAATAGATTGCTTTAATGTGGAACACATTTTCCTATGGAAACACATGCTAAAAATGTGTTAGGCCTCCAAGAGCCAATTTAATTAGAAAATAACTGAAGATAGGGCTAAGCATCCATTTTCAGGTCACCTCATTGCAGCCTTGTTTTCTCGGCATACATCCCTGCTCCCTATGTCCCCAGCCTTGGGGTTTCTTCTTCTTTCTCCCCAATCCTAAAACAGTTTTCTTTCCTTCCCTCTTTCCTCCTATACTTGGGCCATGAAAAGGTGTCTCTTCTGCCTTTTTCTAGTATTTAGGTAATGCAGATGGAATTGTGTGTCTCAGCTTCCAAAACATGATCATTTCTTTTTTCCTTCTTCCATTCTCTTAATTCTTGTGTCCCAATGTCTAAAAATATCTTTACTCTTGTTTGAATGGAATTTGGAAAGGGATCTAAGTACTTCTGTGTGTTCAATCCATTATATTTATCTTGCTCGTTTTTGTTTAATGTTATAATCTATAATTTTTTTTCTGTGAACCAGAATATTTACAATATAATGTTTAATGAATGCATCTTCGATATTCTATTTAAACATTGTTCAGTCTTACTCTGGATAAAAATAAAATTATTTCCAAGGGTTTTTAAAATTTTTCAAAATTTCTATAGTCATAGTCAACTTTTTAGAACTTACAAATATAGAACAAATAATCTAAAAGTATGAATCGTATTTAATTGGAAATGGAGAGTGTTATTACTGAGAAATAGTATGATTGTAGTTATGAAATGAAATTAATATCAAATTAAATATCATGTTAAAGTTTTAATGCTAACGGTTATATGTGGATTACAAGTATTGGTGCATTTTGTAAATTTTATTTCTACTAAGAGCTTAAATTCATCGAATATTTTCTTATGTTAAGTTCTTGGATAAAGATAAATGGTTTTAATTGTGAAAATTACACTAATCAGCCACCGCGAAAAATACACAGAAGCTTATATGTATTTTCTGATTTGTTCTCTCCTACTCTGGACATTGCTAGTAACATATTCATTTGGAGAAAAGCATTGCAATGTTATTTCTTAGTGATGAAAATCAAAGATGCAGGAGACAGAATTGAAAAGCTAGAGCAGGATGCATTTTTAGATGGCCAGACTGCTGAGTAAAATAGATTATTGCTTTTTAAATTGCCTTATATTTTTTCCAAATTCTTAAACAGGCCCTAGAGGACAATTTATCCTATGTATTTCAAAACTAGCCACTTTAAGAAATGCTGATTTAGTTTTTAGTAGAAGTTGCAACAGTTGGGGAAGATGATCTAAGATTTTGGTCTTATTGTTGGTGTGGGCTATCAACAGCAGGCTTCTGGTTTTTCAGATATGATGCCAAGAGGCTCCGAACAGGTACAGCAAAAACAGCTCAGAGCTGATCATTCTTTTCTTGCATCTTTCTGTGTTCAGTTAATTTGGATCTCTTCTGGGTGCTTCTCCACATTTTTAGTGTTCCTATTTATATTAAATTTTAATTTTATTTTATTTGGGTCAGTTTTTCTCTCCAGTCCAATCCGGTTCAGTCCGGTTGAGTTAAATAAGCATTCATGGTGTCTACCTTACCTCTACTTCCTTTCAAAGAAAATGAGATGGACCCTCATGTATATCCGGATCCCAGTGTTCAAACTTCCTTCAATTTGTGCTTCCCCTGTCCTCTTTTTCTCCTGTGAGGCTAACGGAGCCACTGTGTACTTATCCAGTGCCGACCCCTCTGCGTGTGCCGTGAGCTGCCTCATTGTACTTGTTAATCCTGTCCTTGCGTGTACATTCAGTTCCTTACCCAGTCGGATCCTTCCCACTAGCTTCTAAATGTGCCCAGATTTTTCATATGAAACAAAAAAATGGAACTGTTCCTCCTCAGCTTCTCTCTCTTGCTAGAGCTTTGCCCTATTTTAATCCACTCATCTTGAATGAGTAGTTTGAACTAAGATTTTCTTTTCTTCTGGAACCACTCAATACCTAACCCAGTCCAACAAGTCTTCTATGCTCATCATTCCATCAGAGCATTTATTTTATTTTATTTTTTTATTAGTTTCAAGTATACAGTACATTGGTTTAGATATTTATATAGTTTATAAAATGGTCCCCCTAATTGCTCTTTCTCTCCCCTAGCTCTCCACCCAGCCATTACGTTAATGCTAACTGCATTCCCTATGCCATGCTCCCCATCCCCGTGACCATTTACCAACTACTAATTTGTATTTCTTTAACTCTTCACCCCATTCTCCCAGCCTCCCAACCCCCGCCCCTCTGGCTGTCACCAGATTGTCCTCTATATTTGTGAGTCTGTTTTTAATTATTTTGCTCTTTTTGTTTCTTAGATTCTGCATATAAGTGAAATCATGTCCATCAAAGCATTTTTACTGAGGCTTCCAACAACATCAGTGTAGCAGAGGCTAGTGGGCATTTTCAGCTCCATCTCCTTGGCTATTTAACACTGATGCCCACTCTGCCCCTAAAATAGATTTGTCTTGATTTCCTCCTGCAGTTTTCCCCTCCTCTACCTATATCCTTTACACACTCAGCCTTCTGTGCATATCTTCGAATATTCCTCATGGCTCTTACACGGGCCTCTTTTTGTCTCACTTTGTATTCTCTTTCTCAGAGGTGTCATTTATGCACATGGCTATAATTATAAACCGCGTACAGGATATTCACACGTGTACCTTAAGTACAGGCCTTCTGTGCAATTCAGATCCACATGTCCAATTGCCCATTGAACTTACAAGGGAAAGTAAATCAACCTGCCCGCAATCAAACATTCAGTCTTTGTTTAATTGAGTTCATTGTTTCCAGTGCCCCATCTCAGTAAGAGGCCTGTCCATCCACTCAGTTGCACAAATCAGAGTCCTAGGAGTCATCCGCGAGATCCCCTTCTCCTTCACCCTTATAACCAATCACGGAGTGTTCTGTGTTTTCATTCTAAATATCTCTTGGATGCGTGCCCGTCTTCCCATCTCTGCTGTCACCCCACCACCGTGGCGAAGCCAACATCATCTCTTTGTCCTACATGGCAGCAGTAGTTTTGTAGCTATTCGCCTGGATCATCCCCAACCTCTCATTCAGTCTCCATTCTGGAGTCAGAGGAATCTTTTGAAACACAGTCATATTGTCAGCTCTGTACTAAAATGGTTCAAAAGTTTTCCTTCATTCTTTGAATAAAAGTGACATCTGTATCTTTGCCTGAAAGCTCTGCAGAATCTCGTCCTGTTCCACACCAGGCACCCACTTTGCTTTCTATGTCAGTTACACTGGCTTTTTTAATTCCCCAATTTAAATTCTCCGAATCCGTCCACAAATTATTTGCCCATTAATTTTCCTTTCCCTGATAAGCCTCATCATTCTTCTTTCTTTAGTTATAAGATCTATCAGTATTCTTGAGGAACACCTTTCCTTAATGTCTTTGGTTTGGTAAAATTTCCCATTTTATGGCCCTGTGTGCGGGTGATGTGTGGTGTGCCACCTAGACCATTCCCTCACCCACAGAAGATTCATTATACCTGCCCGCTGGGAGTACTGGCTGCTGATGGCTCCCAGCTATTTCCTCAAGCCCTGCCCTCAACTGAAGGGCACCACTCACGATAACTACCCCATCCCTGGAGATAGCCCATCCAGTGATGGGCCAGTGGAGGGTGGGAGTTATAACTCTGGCTTCTTTCTGTGTACTCTGACTTCCTTCTGTGTATTCTTTCTCAGGGGTGTCATCTACACACATGGCTATAATTATAAACCGTGTACAGAATATTCACATGGGGTACTATAATAATGATAAATTCCTAGCAGGTCATGGTGGGTAGTCATACCACAGGCATATAACTTTTTAGTAAAAGATTTATCTTCACCTTAAGCAAGCCCTGTCCATTGTTTCTGTGCATCTAGGTTAACACACCTTTGAAATACCTCTTTTTAGAATATCTCCTTCTAAGACGTAACCACCTTCAAGATATCATACCCAATTCCTGCCTTTCTCCCATCTTCACATACTATTCCTTATGTCCCCTCCTTAATTTCAGGCGAATAAAAGAAACTGCAAACTGTTATTTCTGGAGCATTTGAAATCTTGCTCCCCAGCATATGTTGTTAGTTTGGGCTGAAATAAACTCTTATGAAAATTCTCTACAGGTTTGGACATTTCAGGTCATTACTTCCCTCAATTTGGGACTCTTCAAAGGATCACCCTAGCTTGCCCTGTGCTCTGCCTGCCTGCCTAGCTGTTCAGTGTCCTCTACTTTCCCCTCTTGCTTCTTCCACCCTTTTACACGTGTTGCTCCAAGGGCATCTCCAGAAATCTTCCTACAGGCACATCTTTATCTCAGTGTCCATAAAAGGCAACCTAAGGTCCATGTGCTGCTCCTTTCCAACGTTTATCATGATTACAAACATACAATCTCACCTCCTGCCTCTGAATCTCGGCTCTGTGACTTCACGTTATTTATGCCTCAGTATTCTTACCTATTTCTTTGTGAGAATTAAACTGCATAGAAAAGTGTCTTAGCTCAGCTGCAATGACAAATTACTGTAGAAGGGGTAGATGAGACAGAAAGGAGAAAAGGAGAGAGGTAAGGGATAGAGGTCAAGACAGGTGTAGGTCCTGCATCTCTTCATCTTTTTGTAAGAGCACTAATCCATCATGAGGACCCCCTAATGTAACCCTGATCTAACCCTAAGTACTTCCCAAAGGCCTCACCTCCAAATATCATCATATTAGAAGTTAAGGTTTCAACATGTGAATTTCAAGGGGGAAGGGCATATGAATATTCAGCCCAAAGCATTCAGTGCATAGCAAAAATGTCTGGTATATAATAGATTCTCAGTGATAGCTGTACTCATTATGTTGTTGTTGTTATTATTATTATTATTATTATTATTATTATCCTAATGGAATATTGCTTCTTTTATCTAGAGATAATCTAAAATATAAATATATAAATACCTTTAGGAGGTTCTACCTTAAGCTAAAATTTCACTAGAGTTTTATTGAAAATACACTGATCCCATGAGATAAGAAACAGATGAAGGATTCTTTGTTTCAGGAAAGAAGAGAAGAGTTGACAAATCTTTTTTGGAGCCTCAAGGTATAAAGACTGAGAAATTTAGAAAAATAATCCGTGTCACTTTTTATAATCCAGTGGTGCCAACATTCCCACCGTGGTGACATTTCCTCAGTCAACACCTATCGATCTTATGTGGCTGCACTAGGAACTCCTCAGCGGGGATGACTCTGTGCAGAGTGAAACAGGTGTGGTAGTTGCAGGGCAGGGAGGGACAAAGGAGCCGGTTGCCTGCAGGTAATAACTGTACCGCCAGCACCCGAGAGGCATGTATCTAAGAGGAGATTGCAGCCCAAAGCATTGTCAATTGCTGATGAATGTTCGGTCTCCTAAAGTCACACATTGCCTAGGAACTCCTTTATTCAGTGTAAGTGAAACCATTCAGCAAAGGGCCTTATTATGTCCTGCTGCTGTGGGCAGTGTGTGGCTTGTTCCTGGCTTGCTATCACCTTTTTTTTGTTAACAGCGACTAATGAGGTTCTCCATAAGAGTCTGGTTTGTGCTCAGGGGAGTTCCACACCCAACTGTCAAAGCTTTTTTATTAAACATTTCCTTTTAATAAACTACAGACTTAAACACACACACACACACACACATGCACACACATGCAGAACTTTGCTTTGGACAAGCACATCTCCTTTTTTACTGAATAAGACAAAATATATGTGTAGGTAATAGAGATGAAAGAAAACAAAACGGAAGACAAAGAAGTATTAAAGAACAAGGAGTGGATGTGAGTTACTAAGCAGCCTCAATTCCTCCATAATGTTTGAGAGCTAATCGTAATAAGCTTTATATGTTATGTTATGTTATGTTGTATTATGTTTGTTATGGTAATAGTAGTCTCCCTAGAATTCATATGTTGAACTTTAATGTGATGGTTTTTGGAGGTGGGTCCTATGGAAGGTAGTTAGGTCATAAAGGTAGGGCCCTCATGAATGTGATTAGTGCCTTGTAAGAAGAGGACAGAGAGCATGTGGATTTCAGTGAGAAGATGGTCATCTGCAAACCAGGATGCAGGATGTTTCCAGACATTAGATCTGCTAGGACCTTGGTCTTGGACTTCCCAGCCTCAAGAACTGTGAGAAATAAATGTTTGTTATTAAAGCCACACAGTCAATGGTAACTTGTTATAATATCCTAAACTAAGAATGTGAATGTATGCCAAGCATTGTATTATTATATTGTCATCACAATAGAGTTCAGGCTTGGCTCTCTCTTGCTTTCCTTGGGGGAGTCTTTCTAGGCAGGCATAGATTCTTCTTTTTACCTTTGTAGAACCCAGTGATCCAGATCTACTCAAAGTTATTGTATCTCTGGGGAAATATTCTTCCCTCAAAATCTGGGACATTAATGATATCTTTATGCAGGACACTGGTCCTGCCTTAGTATTGATGGCATTTTATGTCTAAATAGACAATCAGAAATTGTCTGTGGACCCACAACTCAAATTTTTCAGTTATATCAACCTTCTTTTCAACTCTTAAAAATGATTTCATTTTCCTTACACTATGGCTCTTTTCTTAACAGTTACGTAACTACTCTCTATTTGTTCTTCAGAGTATAACAAGTGATCATCTAATGAGCATCCAGAGAGCAAAGAAATTTAAGTCAATAAGATTTCTTTCCTGATCCCAGGGAAAACATAGGCAGATCAGTATTGCCTTTAAGGATGTGGAAAGTTTAGCATAGGCTGGTGCTGGACCCGAGGGTGAAAGATGATTCTGACTAGTCCTCTCCAGGAACAAAGCACAAGGAAGTGTTAGATAGGGTTGGAGCTCTCCTGACCAGTTTGCTCTGCAATTTAATTCAAAAGCTGGGCTCTTCGTCAAGGACCAGTCAAACCTATTTCATACATTCATCTCTCTCCATCTTTTTGTTCCTCCATTCATCTACTCTTTCCTTCAAGTGAACATGGATTAAGATCAAAAACAAATAAAAGTAAATTTTGTTTATTCACTGTTTTCAGTTATGAAAGATTGATCTTCCCAATATCCCCTGTTAAGTACCTGATAGTCAAGATAGTTGAAACGTGCTAATATAGAAAATTCTCAGAAAAGAAATGATATGGGAATATCTTTAGGAAATATTGGTCTCAGAATAATTTATTACTTGCCTACTAACTCCAGAAGGTAGTTTAAAGCTTTTTTAGTGTGTGTGATAGAATGGCAGCAGAAATGTTTTATGAAATGCCAGGCAGTACTAAATGGTAATCCAAACATGGAATTATTACACAACTTGATGTTTTAGATAGGCAGGGTTTAAAATGAGAAAAACAGGGTAAAAGACATGTCATCTAGGAAAATCTCCACTTCCCGTGATTGTTACTAACATATTTCTGATAACAGCAGAAACAACCTTTCTTAGACTCATTCCACTTCAGGGTGCTAATATATTGAACTGAGGAAACTAAAAGTTTATTTCTATATTAAAATTAGCTAGCAGTTTCTTGAGCACTTGCTGTCATCCCTAGTATGTACTGATTTCTTTAGTTCAAAGAACAGTTATTCAAGTTTGGACTGTTAAGGATAGTTAGGTAGATACCTGTATCCATAGCCATATCCATATTTATATCTTTATCAATCTAAATAGTGTCCTTTATGTTGGATTAAAATCTAGCTGAAATAAAGCTTTTGGAAATCTTTCCATTTTGAGACTATATTCTATCTTGTTATAAACAAAATACAATAGAATAAACATAGTAAAGCGAAGGGAAATAAACCATAAAGGATTAAAAAGAGAAGACAAAGAGGCAAGATAAAGGACAGTTTTGAAAGCAATGTTATTTTTTATTATTTGGTGCAGAAAACTGTGAAGCACATAAAACAATCTAGAGGAAGTGGGAAAGATTTCTTCTCATTACTGGCCCTGAGGCAATTTTTTTAAGCTGCCATAAACTGACAAACAGACATGATGGATATCATTATAAAATACACTGAGTTGGAAAAAGGAGCACAGAATGAAATGGTCCACATCAAAAGGAAAAAAAAAAGTCCCACAGAGTTCTCCACAGAGTGACTAGCTCCAAGAC
This sequence comes from Eonycteris spelaea, assembly GCA_003508835.1. Lineage (NCBI taxonomy): Eukaryota > Metazoa > Chordata > Mammalia > Chiroptera > Pteropodidae > Eonycteris > Eonycteris spelaea. The sequence goes on along the minus strand of PUFA01000026.1, from coordinate 7,924,657 downwards.
CGTTAAAGACTGATATCACAAAATTAGCCCCAAATTTTTATTTTTTCTGGGAGACCATACCATCTTTTCTTTGTTACTTATATCTTGCTATTCTAAAATTCATGTCAGGACCTACCAAGTAAAATTAAAGCTAGTATCCCTAATCTTGTACCTCAGTAGATGACTATTATAATGAATCTCCGTCAAATTTATAAAATGAACTTCAAGGGCAAAAGATGTTAGTGCAGATTTCCCCACTGTTCAGATTCACTGGGGGTCTGGTGTCTGTGCATTAACTCTTTCAGGCTCACAGGGACTGTTAATGGTCATACTATTTACCAATTATTCCAAGAAAGGAAACAGCAAATTCCTGTAACACTTCACGCCTCTTCTGTTCTGAGGCCTCAGGGTGGTAGTCAAGGGCCCGACCGACCTATAGAACACCCTCCTCAGCTTCTCTCCCAGAGCCTGTTGGGTCACTGCCAGCTGACAGAGACCTGTGCAGTTACAATAAAACTGTGATGTGATACAATCTGTCAGCCTTGGGATCCCCAGCCCTGCCTTGGGCTGAACTACGTGACAAGTCACTTAAGTTACTGGCACTTGAATTTTCTCACCCTTAAAATGGGTATAATAAAGTCTACCTTGCTTTATTATTGCAAGAGTAAAACAAAATGAGATATATATCAAGGACCTACGTAATTGTTACTCTATGTGTGCCTGTTGATTGTTTTTAACAAGATGCGCTGGTCAAAGGTTGCATATAGTAAATATTTCCAGCATCTATGGATTTATGGATTTATGGATTTCCTGGAAAAGATCAGGTAGCAGTAGGATAAAGTGGAATTGCTTCATAACTAAATATTTTCCCCTAATGAGATAAACCCACTCTCCTCAGAGATTGCATCTTCTCTAGGTCAGAGAAGGAATGTCCTAAAGGAAAAGGAAGGACCTGGCAGGACCGGAGGCTGCCCTGCCTCGATGTCCCGCACCCATACCTGTTTTGTCAGAACCTCTGATAGTCCATGGCCTTGAAACTTTAGTGAATTTTGATAATGGGTGAGATCTTTAGGTCTCAGTTTCCACTAATTTAACTGGAACTGGTAATGGCTACCTTGTCATTCATAGTTCTCTTGTAGTGGAAATAGTACTAGAGGTGAATGTAACTTGATAATTACAAGCTTTATCTACACAAACACTTTTATTAAAAGCAAAATTCATAACCTATAGTTCAAGTAATGAATGAGTTTCAAGAAAACTGATCATCGTGGACTCCCCTGATCTCAACACTCCATGCCGTGTATTGGTTTAACCATTTCCATCATATTTTAAACTACAACTTTACCTTTTTAATTTCGGGTCTCACATTATGGTAAAAACATGTGAGAGCAGGGAACAAGCCCTTTTCATCTTCCTGTGCCTGGGAAAAAGCCTCGTTCACAGTGGGGCTCTATAAATGCTGTGCAGATTGAATATTTCAACTGGAGTGTTTGCTGTGGACATGCTGGACACACCTCCTCACGCTTTACAGAAAGCCGATGTTGGAGATATTCTTTAAAAGGAATTTTGATAGGTGCCAAGATAGTGATAGCTATAGAATTATAGCTTTTTAAAGCTTTGGCTTTATTTGTCCTTCTTTTTATGATTTCTTGGATTATTGATTTGATACCTCTTTTCTCATATAAATATTTAATGCCAAAAATTTCACTCCAAGGACTGCTTTAGCTGTATACCACAAATTTAGGTATGCTATACTTTTATTTTTATTAGGTTTGAAATATTTCCTAATATCTCTGCAGATTTACTCTTTCATACATGGATTATTTGTGTTTTTTAAATTTCCAAATAATTACATATTCTTTTATTATATTTTTATTAATTCCCAGATTAATTTTTTTATGGTCAGAGAAAATAAATTTTCTGATTTCAGGCCTTTCAGGTTTGTCAAGTGTTTTCTATTTTGGTGAACATTGTTTGTATACTTGAAAAGAAGGCTTATTCTGCTGTTGGTGGTGTTCTATAAATGTATATTACATCTAGTTGGTTGATGGTGTCATTCAGTTCTAAATCTTTGCTGGTCTTTTGTGAAAATAGAGTAGATCAAGGTTATCCTGATAACACTGTGCTTTTGAAGTGGGCACAGTGCCCTACGGTGGGTCTCTCACGGGGCGTGTCTTATGTGGGATGTTGTCCAGTAGGTGAGGGGTGCCGTTAGGGAACAGAACAGATCGCGACTATTTGATATAAACTGGTGACAACGCAAGACAGAGTGGGGTCAAAGCAAGCTGCTATGAGAGCACAGGGCAAGGAGTGATTAAGTCCTGCGATGGATGTTATACACAAAGGGGAAGCAACAGGAACAAAGTACAAATGGAATCGAGAACTAACCTTGAATAATAAATAATACATACTGACGAATAATCTTTGTGCTGGTCTGTACGGTGTCCCTTTGATGTTCGCGTGATGTCACCATGGACTGTCAGCATCTGGAGCTGAGGGAATAAGCTGGCACTTGTTTTGCGACGAACCAATTTCTGTGGGTGTGCAGTGACCTAATTTCCTTATTTCTTGGAGTTTAGCCAGATTTTACTTTCAGAAGCTTAAGAGTTAAAGTATTTATCTTTTCGTAGTCAAGCTTGAGTGGCTGTGGCAACAATAGCTCACTTCCTCCTGTTTATAAAACTGCAGCAAGAAAACCGTGCCCCACAGCCTGCTGGAGAGATTGATGAGGACACTGGGAGCTGGCAGTGGCACAGGGAGCGGAGAGTCCTTAATCTTTCACCAGAGCCACAGACTCGTGGGCTTTCTGCATCGAGAGCACCGAATGTTCTAGCAGCAGCCGCCGCGTTAACCTCTCAAGAGAAGCATTTGAATAAATGCTTTTGAACTCATGTAGTATATTTTATCTGTAAGGACAGAAGTACATAGTTCACCCTGACATTCTGTGTATTTCAAATTACTATCGATAAGCACTAAGCTGACATTTTTTTGGAGGATAATTTTCCAGTAGTTTAAAATAACGTTTTAGATGCTCTTTGTAATAGCTGTGTGAAATTGGTGCAGGTAGTATCCTTCTTTTCGTAAGATAGGGAAGCAGTGCCCCGAAGGAAACTGCCCATAAGGAGATGTGCTGTAGTCACGACACATAATTTATAACACTCTTTCATATCTGAATGATATGTTTACATTACTATCCCCACTTAATAACTGCTGACGGATTTTATTTATTTAGGCAAATGATCAGGGTGGCCATCATTGTACTCCTTTTACAGAGACAGAAATTGAGGACATGGAGGGCGTCTGTGATGGGAGAGCCAGACAGATTATATATCTTATAATTTCTCTTCCAGCCAGGAAACAGAAGGTAGTAGAAGGGGTAATTGAGCGAAACACACACTCGCTCTCTCTTCAGCACAGGTGAGGCAGCTTCTATAAAGGCAAATCCTGCTGGAAAGCATTTATTTCCAGGAAGCCTCGTGGCCAGTGGAAATCTGCTCGTGAGACTCTGAGACCCTTATGAGTCCCTGAAAAAACAGCAGGACTCGAGAGATGTGCAAGGACATTTGAGTCTTAAGCATGCAGATCAGAGGAAGTCATATCAGATATACTGGGAGTAGGGTCAGGTGATTTAGTCTTATCCATGATGGAGCTAGGTGCCTTGTTATTTTTATGGTGTTTCCTTTCTATACATCCACTGCTAGAGAGAGCACATTTAATATTCTTCTATAACAGGGAAGTTACATTGTCCTTAATAATAATTTTATGTATTTAAAAAGTAATTCAAACTCATACAAAGGTTGAAAAATAAACAAAACAGTATAACAAACAAACAAACAAACAAACATATTTACTGCTCTTTCCACTGTAGCATTTTGTACCTGGACGTAAAGGCACTTAGTAAATGTTTATTGACTGAATGAAACTCACAGACCCAATCAGAGATTCACATTTGGTAGTTAGTGTAAAATGAAAAATTGTGCTTTTAGTTTAATTAATAATACATATACAGCTTGCTGTCTTGCTTGCTGTATGTATGTGTACATTAACTATATTATCTATATAATATAGTGTGTATTTTTCATACATATGTATACATACATATATGTATGTATATATGTGTGTGTGTGTGTGTGTGTGTATAAAATGCACAACAATATCCTAGGTATCACAAAGGATAACTAGATTTATTCTACACTGACTGTTGACTGTGGAGCACTTTCAACCCTTTTATTCACAATATTAATCTGGAGAGATGAGAATGGCGTTTCGGGGAGTTTAAACAGACAAGGATGTACTAGTATCATGATTAACCCAGGACTTAAATCCAGCTCCTTTATATAAAAGTTTGAACTCTGAATTGCTGTCCCAAATATACTAAATCAGCCTTAATAGCAAACTTTTGTAGTTACTTTATCTTTTTTACATTTTTGTCAAACATAATTTTCTAATGGCTTAATAATTTTTTGTTGTGTGGATGAACCAAATCTTATTTTACAGTCTACCATTTGGAGACATTTATTTTGTTTTCTGTTACAACTATTAGGTCTCTCAGCAAAGGGCCTCTATTCTGAGGGAAGAACAGTAAATGTCTTTTCTGTAAATGGACCCTTCATATGAATTTCCAAATTTAGATGCTTTGAACAGACTTAGGAATTTTGAACAGCTCATCCAAATATACAGCAGAACAGCTGGCTGTGTTGTTGCTGATATTTTTGCCCAAAGACACAAGGGTATGTGAAGACAATGCCAAAGGAGGTTAAAAAAAAAGTGATTCCTCCATTGTTTTCTGACAGTACCTATAAGAGGAGAGTTAAAGTGTGGTATTGTTGACAAAGAGAGTAATTCTCTCTTTCTCCCATACTATATCCAATATTTAATGCTACCTTCAGCATATATTCTGAATCTGACCCAATCTACCCCTTCACCACATAATAGGGGATGTATTGAGAGTTTTATGCAAGGAATTAATTTATGTTACTATGGGGGCTGAATAGGCAAGTTGGAAGTCTGTAGGGCTTGCCATTAGGAAGAGTTGAAACTGCTGTCCATGGGATGTTTTCTTCTTCAGGTCTACTCTTACAGCCCTCAACTGATTAAATTTGGCCCACCCAGTTTATCTATGTTAATCTCCTTTACTTAATTAAAGTCAACAGATTGGGGATTTTAATCATATCTACAGAAATAACCTTTGCCTAGATTCATATTTGATTGAATAATTGGATACTATAGTCTAGCCAAGCTGACAGTCAAAAAGACCATCACCCTCATCCACACCTTAGTCCAAGCCAGCTTCATCTGTCACTGGATGGTGTTTTGCAAATTGATCTTTCTGATTCTACACTTAGACCTCTACTATCTACTTTCCTTTCAGTGGCCCACAATATCTTCATGATGTGATTCTTATTTCCTTTCAGTTTCCTTCTTGCTGCCTCAGCTTCAGCCACATTGGGTAATTTTGCTGTTCTTGAACATGCGAGCATACCCTTGATCGGGGCTTTTGCACCTGATGTTCCCTCTGGAGTAGTCTTTCTTCAGCTGGTCACGTGGCTGACTCCCTTGCTTAATTGAGGTCTCAGCTCAGAGTCACTCCTCAAAGTCAAGGAGCAGTATGAACATGATGATCAACAAGATGGATTCAAGCCATACAGTCTGACTTTGAAATAACCATGCCACTTTCTAGTTCTGTGCCCTTGAGCAAGTTTCTGAGCCACCTTGTGTGTCTGTTTCCATCTGTAAAAAGTGAACTATGTAAGCAATTAGCTTTATTCCCTGGCCGCCTTATCTGAAATTGTCCCCCATTGCTCAAATCCACACCTTGCTTTGTTTTTCTTCATTGCATTTCTATATTGTATTGTTATCTAAGATTTATATAAAGTATTGTTTGTTTTTTCTACTAGTTCTCTACAAGGACAGTGTCTTTTTTTTTTTTTATTGTTCTCTTCTCACTGTATAAAGAATTTTCTGGTACATTGTACACATTCAGTTGAATTCAGTGAATGCTGAATGTATGAACGAATAAATGGCTGCCAAATGTATGGTATTAATATAGGCAAATTTTATTATGTTTGTTTACCTTTGAGAAGCTGTAATACTTCCATTTTGTCTAACATTTCTAATATAATATTTAAAATCTAGCATTTCATTTAGTATTTGTAGCTCCTATAATGTAGCTCCTATAATTTGTAGCTCCTATAATTTGCAGATTTTGATGGTTTTCTTTTTGCATCTATACACAGTTACCTACCAAACCATATACTCCAACCCAGCTCTCTGGAATGGACATCTGTCTCCTTCTTTTCCAAAATGTGGTTCAAAATTTTTCCAAACAGTAACCTTTCTCAAAGGCTTTTCCAATCAGCACTATGTTGTTCTGTGTATCATTATTCTGAATTCTTTAATTTTAAATTTGGATATTTTGGAGCTCTTAAGGACCTCTGTATTATTTGTTTTTTCTCTCATTTTGTATTCTAAATAGATGAAACAGTTGAGAACAATATCAGTGTTTCTTGCACGTGGTATGTTGCTCTTTAGATTATAAATTCTCACTACATGCTTCTCCTTAAACTTGGCTCAAATCTCTGACCTTCCATATCCTAGCTGATATGTACTAAATGCCAAATTTAAATATATTTCTAATCTCTAGATTTCTCAATTTATTAAGAGCATGGCTTTTACCAAGATACTGTGTTCAACCAAAATTTGTTTGAATTATTGCTACAAAAATAAATAATGTTTTCTTCAAAAAGAATTTTACTAAATTTAAAAGAGCAGTTACAATGAAAATAGATGTTTAACTTGCCACCAAATAAAATTCCCAAAACTTAAATTTGGCTCTAGTAACTGTATGGAAAATCAGAATGCTTATTAAAATGTATTAACAAATAATTTTTTATTTAAAACATATGATAGCCCTGATATAAAATGGTTTCATTTAACTTTTGAGGAGTTGTTTTTGTTGTTGTAGTAATAGTACTACTACTATACTACTTACTAGTAGTACTAGTAGTAGTAGTAGTAGTAGTAGTGTAGTAATATTTTGTAAGTGGAGCTAATGTGTTAACAGCAACCATTTCCCTTTTTATGTGTACAGAAAATATTTGGAATCAAATTATAAACAAAATTAATTTAGGAGAGCAGTCACTGACCTAAATGAAAAGACCAGTACTTTCTGCAGCTGAATGAGGATTGGTGACTTTGGGCACTGTCTTAAAATAGCAACTTCATATAGATGCTGATGCTTCTTCACCAAATTTGTATCTTCCGGTTCTCCTGTGGTTGGTGAGATCTAGACACTACACATTCAACATCAGATTTCATGACTTTTAAAATTTAACATGCATTTGTGAGCTCATTGGTGCCAAAGGTTTGTTTTACTACGAAACAAAAAGCAATAAAATACACAAATGCAATGAAATAGATTTACACACACAATAAATAACAAAACCTCTGTAGCAAGTGTCCCAGAGGATTATGTCTTTGCACACTTAACACCTGACTTGTAATTGCCTAACCGAATTTCCCATGCTCCCCACTGTCCCCTGCCAGCTAAGTAGCTTTTTGCTCCCCACAAACCCTGGCTCTCTGGTACACCACCTGACCAGCGGGAGCAGAGTGCACTGCTCCTTTCAGCGCTGCCCAGACCTGATGGGGTCACCGTCCTTAGCTGTTTCTGTCATAGAGCACTTAATTTTATCAGCAAGCGCCTGCATGCTGTCCTTGAGAAAGAGGTGTTAATTACCTCCTGTCTGTAAAGTGCTTGGAAAAGAGAAGTTATAAGCCGGTGTCTTGCAGATTTAACCTCGTATTTCAGCCAGTGCTCTGTTTTCCTGCACCTGTGACTCAGACCTTTCCTTCGCAGGTTCCGGCAGAAGCTTAAGCGACACAGCGCAGCTCTACCAAATCCAGCTTAGTCTTTGTGAGTACAAATATTAAAATAATGCCTTATTAGGGAATGAAAATCTAGGACAAATGCCGAACCAGACAGGGTGAAACAATATGCTGGGACAGCAGGGATAAACCCGGACACATGGCTACTCTATTTATGAGGATAAAACTATACAGAAGACAATTCTATGTTGAACTATAAATTCGTTGCCTTTAAATGATGGTAGCTACTGTTGCTTTGGCTTAACTGAAAGCGCACACTTGGAGAACCATTTATTTCTTAAATCCAGATAGAAACATTATTTTAAGTAAAGGGCCAAGTAATTTAACGACTTTATAGCTTTCATTTATTTAGTCATTTATTCCACATAAACATCAAATATTTCTTTACAAAAATGCTAGGATGTCTACAGAGATAAGTAAAGCAAAAATGGCTATCCTCAGACTGCTTTTAAAAAACATTTTGAGGGATTTGATGCCTGAACTAAGATGGAATATTTCTCTTCAGAAAAAATATGCCCATACACGTACATATGTTTCCACAGTAATTGCAAGATATCTGTGATTTCACAGACTCAGGCTGTGAATTCTTTCTCTGGCATCTAAATTTATATGAATATATGAAAATGAAGACCATGCAAAGTGGTACGTGAAAATAAGTGTATTATTCAAGGTTCTCCAGAGAAACAAAACCAGTAAGATATATAGAGACATAGATAAGAGGAGATTTATTATAAGGATGGACTCACACAGTTGCGAAGGCTAAGAAGGCCCACAGTCTTCCCTCTGAGAGCTGGAGACTCAGAAAAGCCAGTGGTATAATTCAGTCTGAGTCTGAAGGCCTGAGCCAGGGACGTCCATGGTGTAAGTACTGGAGTTCGAAGGCCCAAGACCCAGGGAGCTGCAACATCCAAGGGCAGGAGCAAGCAGATGGGTGCCTCAGCTCAAGGAGAGAGGGAATCTGCCCTTCTTTTGCCTTTTTGTTTCATTCAGGCCCTCTACAGATTGCGTGGTGCCCACTAACACTGATGAGGGAGGACCTCTTTATTTAGCCTGCTAAACCAAGTGAAGCACCTCACAGAGACAGCCAGAAATAACGTTTTACCAGCTAGCTGGGCATCCCTTAGCCCTGCCAAGTTGACACATAAAATTAACCATCATACAATAGGAGCTCAAAAAAGTGGGGTAGCTAGAGTATTCTGCCTTATTTTGTTTTCATTAAAGGATAGGCCTCTGTGGAAATTGAAGCCAGAGTCTTTGACATCGGTGTGAGAGAGACATGTAACATTACCTCAGATTACCTGGTTAAAGTGATACCTGCCAATTTTCTCCACTACAGAGTTACTATTTTTTCCCTTTCCATATCTGTTACAAGCAGTTCACTAAGTCCAGCCCAGGTCACAGGGAGCATGATCAAGAGAGAGGCTCCAAAGATTTTGTGGATTTAGGGTAAAACCATTCTGATAACTAATAAATATTTTGTTGGAAATAGTTGGAGCTCATGCATGTAGTCTGTTTCTCCTTAAAGTTCTACCGACTGATTTTAGTCTTTTTCATGGATTTTTACCTGTGACAGTTTTTGCTGTGGTGTTCTAATGGTGATCCTCCATTTCTCTCATTCCTTCTACATTTATGATCTGGAATTCTTCTGTGAGAAAGATTCTCTTCTCCCCCGCCCCCATCTATTTATTTATTTAATCATTTATTAATATCAGCCTTAATGGATATTTATTTTATTATTATTTTTTATTTTAGCCCACTAATATCAATATTCATTTTACTGCTGAAGTTTTCCAATTTTGGCCATTGTGAGATCTTTCAGTTGACTCCTGTTCCTTGTGATATTCCCTCATTCTTTTGTTTTTTTATTCTCGTTTTCTTTAAGCACTTCCTTATTTCTTTGCACTGTAAGATTTTCTAGGCTCATTGTATGTGTATTTCCTGTTTAAAATCAGCCATTTCTCCAAAGGTCCCTGGTTCTTTTTATTGGAAAACAACATTTAGAAATTAAGATTTGGCGCTAGGTGTGTTCATTGGTGTTTCTGGGGCATCACTGATTCTAGGCTCACTCGGTGAACAGAGCTAGAAAATGTTTGTGTACTAGCTCGTGAATAGATGCACATTCGTTTTATTTCTATGTCTGTTTGTGAACATTAGATTATATTAATATCTATACTTGAATCCATATTCTATCCTTCCTGTCTTGCTTTTTTTGTAAATAACTTCTTTCTGAGATAGTGAGAAACCTGGCTCCCATGATGTACAAATTATTTACTTGTTGAATCCTAGTATGCATATCAAATAGTTTCAGAATTGCTAACCTGTACTTTTGTGAGAAATAAAATTACTCATTAGAATACAATGTTTATGTGCAGTTCTTTTTTGCCTTTAATCTTCGATATCCAGTCAGGACACTGTTTTCCAGAGTTATGTAGGTCAGCTCCAGTGAGGGTATGCCATACATTTGCAATGCAGTGTATTAGTTTTCTATTGCTGTTCCATTTACCACAACCTAGTGGTTGAAAAGAATACCCATTCATTAGCTAACAGTTGGGTAGGTCAGAAGTCCAGGTGGGCTCTACTGGCTCTTTGCTTAACGTCTCACAGGGAGACCTCAAGATGTTGGCTCTGCTGGAGGACTGGAGGCGCTGGGGAAGAACTCACCTCCAAGCATATTCTGGTTGTTGGAGGGTGCCTGTCCCTTGCAGTTGTCAGAGTAATGCCTTCATTTTGTTGCTAGGTCATGGTCAAGGTTACTCTCAGCTCCTAGAAGTTACTTTCCGGTCCTTGCACATAGCTCCCTCAGACTTCAAAGCCAGCAATGACACATTGCTGCGAGTCAGCAATGAGCCCTTCTTCTGCTTAGAACCTAACCTTTGCCACCAGATGGAGAATACGCCCTGTTTTTATGTTGCTCGTGTGATTAGATTAGATCTTTTGGAAAATCTCTCTCTTGATTAACTGAAAGTCAACCGATTAGTGATTTTAATTATATCTGAAAAATCCCATTTGACATGTACGTAACATAGTCATGGGTGTGAGATCTCATATTCATAGTCCTGGGGATCAGGGTAGGAAATCTAGGGGCCATTTGAGAATTCTGCTTACTACATGTAGAGCCATTTGTCACCATTCCATTCTGGGATCCCCTGAGATCCAGTTTGATTTCTTACAAGTTTGGGAAGTGTTGGATATGTCTGTTACCTTCATTGTGGTGATGGTGTCATGGGCATTTGCATATTATCTATCAATAAAGCTGTTAGAAGAGTTTGTATATGGCTAAGCCCATTCTTGTGATATAGAAATGCATAGGGTTGTGTATCTGTCATCAAAGCAGCATGCAGAACAGTTCCACATCCTAAAATCCCCTTGTGTAAGCACTTTGTAGACAGCTCCTCCTTCTGCAACCAGCCTTTGGCAACCACAGTTCCAAATCTGTGTACCTTCCTTAGAGTGCATTTTCCAGAGTGTCACATGAATGGCATCATGCAGTATGTAGCCTGTTAGGCTTGATTTTTCACTTAGCAAAATGCATTTAAATTTCATCCATGTTATTGCATGAATCAAAGGTCCCTTCCTTTATTATAGCTCAGTAGTATCCACATGTACCAAGCCTAGACTTTAACAAACATGTTAACATCATTATAATGTTTGTTAAAATTATAGGATTCACTTTATAATGTCTGTTGCAATGAAGGAACTCAACTTTGTCTTGTGAATGGAAGTGAACTTCCATAAATAGCTTTTTGCAATAATAAGGAATACATGGTCATAAGTGTGTGTGTGTGTGTGTGTGTGTGTGTGTGTGTGTGTAATTGACTTCTATGTTGATGTCACTTCTTTGACTTCTATAAAATATACATGAGTCATACTGACACCTCTAGCTGGACTTGAGGGGAGTTTCTCTAGCCTGAAAAATGAGAGTCATTTTTTTAATCCTATCTGCATAAAGCCTTCAGCGACCAGCCTCATTTATCTCCTAAGTGTCAGTAGTGATTTTTGTTGGTAGAGACTCAGTCAAAATTCTGAATATTTTTAAAAGCTATACAACAGGGAGAGGACATTCCATAGTCTTTGGGTGTTGCGCCACCAAAGACTGTCTCTGGACTTAAAAATTAATGGTGAGAGCCTCTAAAAGGAGAAAATGATTTAAAAAACAAGAAATTAATTAAAACCTTAAAAGATAATCTTTTTCTGAAAATTTAAAATTGCAGTTCTTTAATTCTACTAATAATGTAAGGAACATGTGAAAAGTAGAATATTTTCTGTGAAAAACATCAAAAGAAAATTTAGATTTATTGGCAATGCATAATTTTTTTTAATTTGACACAACTCCTTAAAAACTTTTATATTTATTTCCCCCCAACTTTAAGTATAGGTATAATTGAAAAATAAAACTTTAGGTATAATCAACAAATAAAAATTGCATATATTTAAGTAATAAAGCGCGATGATTGTAACAGTTTGCGATGATTTGATGTAAGTATACAGTGTGACATGCTTACCATAATCAAAACACTTTTATATTTTCTTGATACAAAATTTTAGGCTTAAAGTTAGTATCAGGTCATATCTCTTAAAGTATGCTATTTATTTATATATTTGTATATATATTTTTCCATTAGAGTTGACATTCAGCATTATTTTATATTAGTTTCAGGTGTGCAGCACAGTGGTTCGACATTTATATCATTTACAAAGTGATCCCCCCAGTTAGTGTAGTGCCCACCTGGTACTACAAGTTATTACATAGTTATTACAATGTCATTGACTGTATTCCCTATGCTGTGCTTCACATCCCCATGACTGTTTTATAACGACCAATTGTACTTCTTAATTCCTTCACCGTTTCCACCCCACCCCGCAACACCCTTCCCATCTGACAACCTTAGTTTGTCCTCTGTATCTATGAGTCTGTTGCTGTTTTGTTTGTTTGTTTTGTTCTTTGATTCCACATAGGAGTGAGATAATATGGTATTTGCCTTTCTCTGTCTAACTCAGGGAATGCATAATTTATGTATAATTTATTTAAGTAAAATTAAACTTTGTTTTAAAATCCTATCTTTGTCTTCATAAAAGTGAATAACAAAAATAATGATTTTTTTTCAGAGATACTGTGTGTATTTTAAAAATTTATGTATATAAGTATGACCAAGGGGGGAAAAAGGCAACAATCAAATGTTACCTTAGTAGCACTGCCTTATGGATTTAAACATAATGCTTTTCATTGTATTGTTTTTAAAACATTTGCATTATGGGTAGGTTGAAAAGTATTTGGAAAAATAACTTGATAGAACAGAATATAAATGTGAATTTAAAGCATTATGCATGATTGAGGGCAAAATAACTTTCAGAAAAGAAAAATAGTTTCTTCTCTAAGAAGCTTATTATTATAATCATGCTGTAGATGTTAGAAAATAAGGCCAAAACATGCGTAGGTGAGGTCATTTTGTGATGCATTAAATAATACCAAGGTTTGCACCAGCTTTTTCTATTCCTAATTAAGTTCAGTTTTTACTGGGAGTGGGAAGGCTGGGTCATCCCCCAACACAGACACACATATATACCTACACAAAAACACTTGTATTTAAGTTATGCGTCCTGATGCCAGTGAGTCACAAATTGTACTATCCAGTTACTAAAAAAACCCTCTACTCTCAGTCAAAATGTGGAAAGAGTCCCCTCTTTTTCTAGATAGATGCAGAACCATTTCAGTAATTTCTAAAGACTGGTGTACTGATGTCCGGGCGCTCATCAGGGTCCCCTGGTGGACTGGTTTCAACAGGTCGCTGTGTCTCCGCCTGAGAGTGTCTGGCACAGATGGGGACTGGGAATGCCAGTGCTGCTGGTCAGAGGTTGGGGTTCTCTTCTGTCCTTCTAGGCTATGATTTTAAGAACTAAAGGAAAAACTTGTATGGGCAAAAGAGACATATGGGAAAACAAAATTCATTGAAACGATGAAGGAGATAAAACTTTAGCAAAATGATATTTAGATGTGATTGCTAAAACAGGACAACTTACAATGATAAAAACATCTCTAGCATTCTGGTTCTTTTTATCCCTTTTGCTTTTTACATTCTCATCTCTTCTTTTTTTGATTCTCAACTCACCCTACTGCTTCAGATAGAAAAGAAATAGCGACAGGTAGAACTCATTTTATTGTGCTTTGCTTTATTGCACTTCACAGATGTTGTGTTTTTTACAAATTGAAGGCAAGACCCTCCACCACCAAAAAGATTATGGCTTGTTTAATTGCTATACTTTCTTTATTGTAGAGGTCTCTCACTGAACTTGTAATACTCATGTTATAGATATTTTATATTTGGAGGTCAGTGTTTATGTTTTGGTTTATATATAAGGTTTATAATTAAAACATGGAAATATATCTGAAACAAAATTAAGCGTCATGAACTGCAATATTATCATGTAACTCCAAAATCTCCCATTCGAGTATCAAGCTGTATCTTCTGAGTGAAAAATAGAGAAGCTTAAGTCATTTCTGATGTTATAATGTAAATTACAAGAGGAAAAATTATAGTCCACAGCCTTTGCTGGGTGTTGGACCTTAACAGCATGCATAATTCATATAAAAGTACTGTGGAAAGGAATATGGAGTAACCTTCAAAAATAAATCAAGGAAAACTGGTTACTAATCTACAGAGTAGTTTACCTGGAGGAAGGTAATGTGGACGGAAACAGTCCATCATTTCGCATAGCCGAATGCCATGCCTGATGAAAGTTACCCTGGGCTACGTACTACATGTAGAATAGAAAATATTTACGCCTAAATATCTGCCACTTGGAAAGAAATCAGCCAAACACTGATAAATGAATTGAGCAAAGCAAGTATTACATTAAGCAGATAAATTTTACTTTGATTGTGAAGTTCAGCCAGAGGGGAAAAGAGTTGGAAGAAGCAGCCATGGCTGTGATGATCCAAGTATGTTGTAGAGGACAAGCACAGATCAGGCATTGGGACTGAAATTACTCCTCTGTCCATTCTATCGACCAGCAGCTAGGCGGTAGTCTAAATTTTCTTGAGAAATCTCCAGATGGTGATGGGAAACGATGCTCCCGAAACTCAGCGGTATAAGGAAGACTTTGCTTTATGTATATATTTCTACTTTTATGTTAACTTCCAATGAAGTGTATAGACTTTGAATATGTTTGCTTCAATACTTGTAAACAATATTAGCTTAGATTATATCAGTCTTGCTGGATTTATGCAGATTAAAATGGCAACTAATGTAAGTTTTTAAATTTTGAATTCTCATATTTGCAAATGTGTTTTCTGTCAGAGTTGGTAAAATAAGGTAGGTTCCAGGAAGATAGGATGATTTGAGGATCAAATCCGAAGTTTACACTGCATCCCAAAGAAAATATCTCCTGTAAGATATTATCATGAAAAATACTTGGCTTGGCTTTGATTTGTATGAAAACGCTCATGGCCTCCTCTTGATTCCCTGTGACACCTGGACAAAAGGAAGGAACTGATAGAGGAAATTCAAAACTATGCCCACAAGAATCGTCTTTGGCGATAAGGGAGAAAGTTAATTGGTGAGCACATGTACTCATTGGAGATTACATTCTGCTTTGCTTTAGGTAATTTAGGATTCCACCAGGGGTGTTGGTTGGGGGTGGGGCATGCTCTGTATTCTCTTTTCTGTTCCTCGCCTAAGCTTCCATGGACTTACGTTGTACTAATCTGTTTTTATTTGCCACAAAACAGACTTTACATGCACATGTTTATTTGGGAGGTTAATTCCAGGGAGCATTGTTAGCAGTGTGAGGAAGTGAGGCAGGGGAAGAAAGGAAGCCAGCAGAGGCTGTGTATGGCGTGATTCACCACGAAGGCCGAGTCATGTCAGTAAACACTGGGAATCAGTGACAGACCTCAGAATGATTCAACCAAGGAACAGTGAAGATGGGGTATTTATCCTACGGCTCCCTCCCACCCTTGCTTCCAAATCCTTTCATTGAGTCTTTGCTGCAGGGGTCCAGAGCAACAGGACGCCTTCAGCATGGACTGTAGTGGCAGGTACCATGGGCAGAGGAGCTGGGCACAGACCACGTTCACTCTACACACACATTTCTATGTTCACTTGGAGGTTTTCTTGATAATAATTTAGACCTCCTTTACAGGTTGAGTTGAACAACAAGGATGAGAGAAAGTGCGAATCAGGCAACTCTCTCCAATAATAAAGAGAAAGGACATTGACATAGCACTGTTTGTCTTTGAAGGCAGGATTTGGGGACAGAGGTTGGATTTTAAGAGTAGTTTCATTTATTGATCCTAATGGCTGGATTTATCTTCAACTTTTATCTGAACTTTCATGAATTTGCAGATTTAAATTCCATGGAGAAAAGTAGACTGAGATAAAAGCCTTCATGGATTTCAGAGGCGGCTCGTTGTAGAAATTAGAGGTGGTGATTTGCAACGTGATTTGTACATTTTAATTGCATCGATTCCACTCTTGTCGATGGGGCAGAGTTCTGGAAAATAACCCGCTTGAAGAGAACTTAAGATGGATTCATGTACTTTATGCGTCAGGCTCTCTCTAGATACCCATCAATTAGAGGTGAAGACTAGAAAAGGAAAAATTTGCCCCATCTGGTTCTACAAAAACTCCCCAAGAGCTTTGCCAAAAAGTCTCTGCCAAGAGAGGCCAGGTCTCTGGGGAGGCATTTGTTTTTCAGGCTCGTTGAAATGCTTTTTCTTCTCAGGGATGTTATTTCAGTAGAGCCAGATGAGATGCGCTTGCTATTTTTATAAGTTTTTAAAAGCTTAAGCAGGGCAAATATGTCTCTTCAAGCTGCCTTCTGTAATAAGCCTGATGCTAAGGCAGCTTTATGTCCCATAGAGAGAACGTCAGCCTCACGGAGCTGCAGGCAATTTCTGATAATCTTCAGAGTGATTCCTTAGTATGAGATTAGTATAGGAAAGGCTTGTATTATTTTCCAATTTTTAAAAGCTACCAGTGTAAAATAAATTATATTTTGGCCAAAATACGTTTTCTCTATTTGACCAAGTTAAGCTTTGACCGTTTATTTTTACCAGGTATGGGAAGTCAGTCTTTTGAAGAGAATTTTTTTAATTCAATATATGACTCTCTCTCAGATTTCTGTATCCAGTCCTGACCATTAGTGTTATAATTGAACCTTTGTTTTCCTTCTTTACATGATATCCCCCTGGGAGACCTACTGCCATCTAAAATAAAGTATATTAAAATGGAGTTTTTCTTCTTCCCAAATTCACATGTTCACTATCAGTGTTTTATTTGACTCACAAACTTACATTACTAGATTTTTTTTAAAATATATTTTTGTCCTTGAATGTTGAGTAAAATCTGTAGCCTTTACTCCTTTATTCCGCTGCTCACAGCCTTATGATTCTTGCTTCCCCCCTGTTTTCTAGTCGTTCATCTAGTTAGTTCCCAATTAACTGACAGCCCTACTTCTGGCTTTCTTGCTCCTCATCCTTAATCTACTTTACTTACAGAAGCCGGATCTATTAACAAAATAATTTCGACTATAAAGCACTTTTTTTTTTTGGGTAATTTTGAAATGGCTTCCAGTTGTTTCTTGAAATGAAGGTCCCTGGATGCGGTTCTTCATGAACTGTTCACAGCCCACTTCTCTCCTTGTCCTGATTGTCTGTTGTCTCCCATCCTTTGTGTCATTCTCTTCTGTGTACATAACAGATGATGAAGTGTGCTCACACCTCTGTCTTCGGGCACATTGGAGATAGTATTTGCAAATGGATACCCCTACATCTGCGCCCCTCTCACTCACAAACATGTGCACACACACACTTTCCCTCCATTTTCTTCTTTTGAGGGCTGCTCAAGACTGGACCCTGGGCAGCATTGAGTCTCAAAGGCTCTGGATTATAATGTCAGCTCTTTCACTAATTTATTGCGCGATTTGGGAAAACCCTGCCGCTGTGAATGAATGAATGAAGGAAATGAAAGCTATTTTTTGAGGTGGATTCCATATTGAGCCTTTCACTATTCTTATTACACTAAGAAATCTAGTTTTGATTAACGACACCAGCTACAATCACTAGTCACAACATTTCAGAGATTGTTTAGCACCCTGCTGTTTATCTGCAGTTAAAGAATGTATTTGTCACTTACTCCCACTATTAAATTACAAGCTCCTGGAGTTTTCCTAGAACAGTTATACAGTGTACACTCAGGAAACATGCAAATCGTTAGCACAGGTAAGACCTTTCCCACGTAATTCGATCGTGTTCTAATAAGAGTTCTGTGTGCTCAAAAATACAAGTACCAATGATAATTATTTCCAATAATGCCTTGCCAGAAAAATATGAACTTGCATTTTAAAAATGTGCTATTTTTTCACCTAACACAAATGACAAATTAAAATTTTAACAACATTCCCTGTGAGTGGAGCTCTCTGCCATCTTGGTTTATGCCCCCGGTGGGCTGAATGATACGTTAAGAGCTAAGTCCTCCTCCTTCACTTCCCTGCCATATTTTACTTTAAAAATTCCATATCATACAGCAGTGCCCAATGTGATCATTAAATAAAACTGTAATTAAGGTGACATCGGCAGTTTCGGTAATTAGAGTCTTGCTGTAACTGTAAGAGTAAAAATAACATTCCTTGGTACTGAGATGGGGCAGCTGTGGGCTCATGCTGATAATGTACCTTGGCAATTTAACATGACTAATTTTAAGAGCGCTTCTTCACAGGGGATTGTGTTAATCTTCAGAAGTTCTCATCTATGTAGTTCCTAGGAGCCATGTGTTTTCTGTTTGTCCAATTGCTGCTATTTTTCCCTATCCTTAAAACAGCCCCCACATCTGGTTTCGTAGTTCTTCTCAGTTGAGGTCAGTGGAATTCATTCTTGGAGCTGTCTTGATACGCGGCCCATTATGACTTTCTGATTGAGAAAAGACTTACCAGGCAGGCAGGCAGCAGCAAGCAAGGTGAATGCCGGATGGGGCCTGAGAGAGCGTCTTCTAAACTCTTCCTTCCCCGTGGATATTCTAAGTGTTCATATTTTTAAGTATCTTTGTCTAAAGGAGTTGAATTATAAAGCTTATGATGGCTCCCAAAGTCATCAGAAAAGCGCTTTTCTTCCATTATTTTGAACCTGTCTAGGGACTATTCTCTTTAACTCTATGCCATCCTCCTCGTTTTCACATGCATAGTCCTTCCTCAGTCTTTAAGACCTGCATCTAATGTCAACAGCCTACGAAAGAGCCTTCTTGTGGATGGTATTTCCATTCTCCCAGGAGGCCAAGCAGAAACATGGTAGCCCCTTCATCTCCCTGGATTCCTTCCTTAACGTCTCAGTCCTTCACCTTTGATCTCTTGAGTAATCCTCTGTTCTATTCTTAACTGCTGTTACCATGGATGAAGCAGTCTGAACATTTCTCTTTCTTGGACTGACCTCTTGCCTTACTCTTTCTGGCCCATTCTCCAGGATGATGTGAAGTCAGTCATTCTAACACACCAGTCTGAAATCCTATTGCTCCCCGGCCCACACTGCATTTTGGTTCTACTTTGCTTTGAGGATAGTATGGTACCATACCAGAATATATAGGGCTCTCCATGATCAGGCTTTTATCTACCTTTCCAGCCTAACATCTCACCATTTCACATTCTTACCCCCGAGTTTTCAGTGATATTAAACTATTTTCAATTCAGAGTTGACACTTGAACAATAAACTTGAAGTCACAGAGTGTGCGTATCTTAAAGTACACATTCTGTGGCATCTCACTTTCCTCACCTGAGTTCCAGTTGTGCATGATTGTTGCCAAGCCTCTGTCCCCAATGATTGGCTGCTGGTCCAGGCACACAGTAAAGCATAGATACAGGATATTGGTTGGACTCTCTGAAAGTGTGGAGGAAAAAAGTCTTAAAGTAGGGTTCTGAAGAAATGAACCCACAATTAATATTATTGTGTAAAAGAATAGATTAAGTGGTGGCAGAAAAACATGCCACAAATTCCATAGAAGGCAGCTCTTTGAAAGTTTAGGGGAGAGGGGAGCAATAATGATTGGAATCATCAGGCAAGACACTCATGAAATGGTAATCAGAACAAAGGCGAGAAAATGGGCTTCAGGAAAAGGAAACAGCATCAACCAAGGCAGAGAGAAAGACGAGCATAACATGTGGTAGGGACAGAGGTTAGGCAGCTATATTTATGTTGTACCAATTTGGACAGACTAGATTATGCTGGGGAAGGATATAAGACCAGACCTAAATCTTGGAGGAATAGCATAATGAAGATTTATCTCTCATGGCATTTAGGAAGCCAGATCCTATCACCCGTGCAGTAGCATTTCTTCATTCAGGAAGCAGAGAGACAACTCAGCACATCTAAGCCATGGGTAGTACATACACTCGAGACTTCTGGCCAGGTCCGTGAGAAAGCAGAGGCAGTAACATCATAGTCTAGAAAGTCAGCAGCATCTTTGTAAAGAAGATAATGTACCACTTTTGAGTTTTATATAATAACTTAAATTCAGTTATTTCTGCTGATTACCTGTTAGTACCACAGTCATTTTCTTAGATTTGCCCCTTGGAGTCAATTTGTATTTCTTTTCTCTCTCCCTTTCTATGTTCAATCAACTGATGGTGTTATTTAGAATCGTTCTCCACAAGATCTCACCAATTTGCACCCATCTGCGCTCCAGCCGGCTCTCAGCAAGGTATGTTTGAATCACTTTTCTCCAGCCTTTATTGAACATTTACTATGTGTCAGGCACTTATTAAAGATAAGGAGCACACAGTTCCTGCCCCCTCATGTAACTCAGGTCTAGTGGGTAAGAGAAACATTTAAATACATAATTACCTTTTACTCTGATACATGCTAGCGCAGAACTATAAAACAGAAAACTAATGCAAGACACATAGAATTAAAAACGTTTTAATAGCAACATAAGTAAAAAAGATGAAATTAATCAATAATACATTTTATTTAACTGGTATATACAAATTATTATTTCAGTATGTACTCAACATAAAAATAATTAATGAATGATTTTATGCAATTTATTTCATACTAATTCCTCCAGATCTAGGATCTGTGTTATAATTATAGCACATTGAAATTCAAACACTAAATTTTCATTGAAAATAATTGATCTCTGTTAAGATTTACAGTTAAAATTTGCAGTTGAAAAATAAATTTACATACTCAGGTTGTTCTGATGATACTTAAAATATTCTAATAACTGAAACTGAGTATCAGTTTTAAAATTTTAATTTATTAAAAAAAATAAAAATAGAAATGCATTTCCCTCAGTCATACTGGGCACTTTGCATGGATTCAGCAGCCACATGTGGCTAATAGATAACAAATAGACAGCCCAGGTTTAGAGAGTATTTGCAGTGATGTGGTAGAGGACGGGATGGAAGATGAACTCATAGTTGATAGAAAAGCCCCACTTTAAAATGCTTTCCAATCCCATCTATATTGTAAGTTCCTTGGGGCCAGACACTGAGTTTTCTTCCCTGCAACATCTATAATGTCTGCTATGAAGTAGAAATCTTATAACTACAACTGTGACTATGACTGTATATACATACATACATATATATATACATATATATATAATCGTATATAATCAGAAGTGATTTTTATGAGTGATTGCATTCTTATGGTTTTATTTAGCGTGTTCCTCTGTCCTCCATGTGTCACTATAAACTGCAGTTAGATCTAAAGTCTTGATGACATGTAGGGTCAGTATTTCGGCAAGAATATCTCATAAATAGCATCACATCACCTCCAGTTACATTATATCAAGGAACAATGTCTGGTTGTTTGTCTTCTATGATGTTAAATGAGATGAGTGCGTTCAGGGAATGTCAGCTTGCACCATCCATTAGAAAGTTCTCCATCACTTTTTACCTCATTTTATATTAGCTACTGCTGAACATTGCCTAGGACCGATATTTTTATCAAGGGTAAAAGATAATAATTTTAATTCAATTATTTCTTCTGTTTAATAACCACATTTTTATAAATATTTTTTAACCTCAGCTACTTGATTACATTTAGACAAAGGGAAGGCATAATGTTTTTCTTCTCCTTTATTTACTGCTTTTCAGAACAATAAAATTTAGCATCCTCCTAAAGTAATAGAGTTTTTATTTAATATCATTATAAATGCTTGGATTTAACCTTTTCAATGTATTTTAATCCATCGAAGTTATTCTTTTTAATACCAAATTGTCCCATCTTTGGGAACACATTTAATTTCTTATATAAAGTGCTCTAGACTCATCTTGTACATTTCTTGCCCCAGACCTAGAATCAGATATTTATTCCAAGTGTCTGTTCATTTTTGTGCTAAATGGCATTTAAATTAAAAAATCTTGAGTGCCAAGGACTCACTATTTCTGGTCTAGATAATTATTTCTAGGCCTTTTCAATGGACATAGCTAGGAATACATTTTTGTTTCTGTTTTTATTTATCCAAGAAATACATTACATGTTCATACTGATATTTTCATTGAAATTTCGAATTACAGGGTGTTCTTTGATTTAATATTTATACATTTTTTTACAGTGAAATCTTGATTAAAATACTTTCTGATTTTCTTTATTCTATTGTGTGCGCGCTTAGTGATTTGTGTGTGTGTGTGTATTTAAAACAGTTTCAGTAGTTTCAGATTAACAGGTTCAGTATTATTGCAAACAAAATACTCAATACAATTTAAGATTTCTTGACTTTGCTTTCATCCCAAGGATGTCTCCCAGTAGTTAAATAGTTGTGTTTTAAATTCACTTGAAGTAAATACTTTCCGCGTTGTTAAGTAATCCCTCTGGTGGTTAGGTTTATCAGTTTCACTTTGCTTTTGACTTTTAGGGATTAAGTTGGAAAACAGTTTGATCTCTTTAGATTTGCTTTTTAAGCTTTATTAGGTGAGAGCACAGCAGCATTTGGTATAGAGCTAGTTTTGTCCCACTGTTGAGGTCAAACCCCCAAAATTAAACCTTGATACAATTAAGTAGTATATTGTTAGATTCTGCTTTATAGGCGCTGTACAATTTTCATTCTTAACAACAATGTATGCGAGAGTCTGTTTTTCAAATCTTACCAGCCAAGTATGTGGTCAACCCCTTTGCAGTGTAGTAGGTGATGACTGATATTTCAGAGTATCTTTAATTTGTATTTTTCTTGTTATGAGTAAGTTTGGACATCTTTATTTTTAAGAAGAGCCATTTGCATTTATTTTTCTGTGCACTCCCTGTGCATGACTCTTGCCCATTCTTCTCTTAGCATGTTCTGTATTTTTAGGTGCTATTTATACAGTAGGGATAGTAAGTCTTTGGCCTGATATTAATTGCAAATTTGTCCTAGTTTTTCACTTGTCTCTTTATTTGCTGTGGTATTTTTACCACACGATATTTTTTACATGGTAAATTTATTTATCTTTTCTCAAATTGTTTCTAGATTTTGAATCATATTTAAGAAAAGCTTATCCTAGTTCTAGCTTATAGAAGAAAGCCTTCATGCTCTCTTCTAATATGTGTATGCTTTCATTTTATCTTTTGCAAACCGCTAAGCAATTATCCAAATACCATGAAAAAATAATTCATCATTTCTCCACTGCTTTGACATGATGCCTTTATCATATACTAAATTTCCATATTGATTATCAACTTTTGCAATATTCTTTTTTGATTTTGCAACATCAAAATGAAACTAAGCACTTTTTAAAGGAGCATTAAAAATGTTTTAGTAATCAATACACATTAAGCTAGTGATAATCTACTTAAACCTAGAATTGATTATATTGATAAAGTTTGATTTTTTTTAATTCATGGAATATGACAAAAGAATTGCAGGAAGATTAAAGTGATAGTCAGGTGAATTAATAATATTCAAATCCTTTGTCGTGAAATAATGTTTATCACTCCATGATTATGAAACAGTTTGTTATTAAATGTGGCTTAGTGGAAATCTAGTTCTTCAAATACCACAGATATATTAGAATATTGTGTGTGTGTGTATGTAACTCTTTACATAAATCTCTTTACATAAAACTCTTCAGCCTGACACAAACTTTTTAAAGGTTATGATGTATAAAATGTGCTGTTTTGATATTTAGCTTGCTATTAAATATCTCATTTTTTTTTTAGAGAATACTCATTATTGGATCCATTTTGCTAATCTTTGCTAGATAAATTTAAGCCACAGTCTTGTGTAGGATGTTGGATTTAGAAAGAACATTCTCAGATCTCTTGCTCCTTGGCTGTCAGCCTCTGTAGGGTCATAATCTGCTTTCCTTGCGATTACAGCTTTGGTTTTCCTCTGATTCTTCTAAGGTAATGCGGTCAATAAAGTTAAGAGTTGTATTTGCATATTAAAACCCAAAATGAGATAACATTTTCACATGACAACTTGAATTTTTTAAAAGTATCCGTTTTTGGTGAGCGTATGTGTTTGAGTCTGAGGAAATAGACTTAACTTTATACTGGGAACAAAAATGTCTAGAACCTTCCCAGAGGAAAATCAGCATATGACTTCCACTTCTCACTGCCATTTGTCTATCCTCATGCATCCTTACAGTTTTGACTTACAGTGTCATTTCCTCCAGGAAGCTTTCTCTGACCATTCTCTCACTCACTCCATATATATCCTTTTGTTTATATCAGAGCAATGATCTTGTTTTATTGAAATATTCTCTCTTCGTGTTTGGCTGTGCATTCCTTGAAGATAGGGATGGTGTTTTATTGGATTGTACGCTTTTGGTTCTCATGCTCCATTCATTGTGCCTGTCACAGAGGAGACACACAATAACTTTTTTTTTTTACTTGCCTTTTTTTGGTGTGCGATGAAGTGTCAAAAAAGTATGCCATTGATATACAGTCAATGCATTATTATGGTAAGTCCTTTGACAGTTGCTACATTAATACTTTTTTAAATAAATAAGTACTTAATTTCTATGTTATTGTTTTCCTTATTTCTCTGAAGTCAGAGGCTTTATGGCATTTATTAACCATGCCACCATGCGGAATGCTAGGTAGTGCTGAAGATGTATTTGGCATATCATAAACTTGAGTGATACCCTAAACAGAATATGCTGTTGCTTAGATATGTTATCCAGGTAAAACAATAAGTGTACCATGAATAACTACAGGAAAGTCACAGACAACACAAATTGCCTGGTGAATAATTACACAGCGAAGACATAGTGAATCTGCGTGATTGAAAGCCTAACAGAATATCAAAGGGCGAAGCAAGGGATGCCCAGGGATGCATAGGGTGAAAAAAAAAAATAAATTAACTTAAAACATGCCTAACCTGAAATAAGGTAAGAAGCAAATAATAATAAATCACTGAAGCTTATGGAAGCAGGACTGCCTGTTCAAAAATACATTGAGGTTGTAAAACTCGCTTGGTTACCATTAGACTTTAGAAATTATTATCTAGGTTTATTCCATTTTATTTATGACGCCTCTCTAAAAAGTTTTGAAACACGCGTTGACTTCATTTTGTTTCTTGGTATGTTTCCAGTGCCCAATGAGGATTTTCTGAAGGAAATGTTTTCAGCAAGTTCAGAGGTTTCGTTTTGGGGCCAGGATTTAGAGAAACAACCGTGCAAGCAGCTTTGGCAGGCCTGGGTCTGATTCCTTGCTCTTGCACCCCATATGAAATCATTCAGGCCCGTTAACCAACTCTGTCTGAGCCCCATTGTGCTAATCTGTAAAAGGAAAATGAGAATGTCCTGCTAATGGTAGAGAGCTGTCACAAGGAACGCGAGTGATGACGTATGAGAAGGTACTTGGTATGCCCCGTGGGATCTCAGGCCCAGGCGCGGTGGCATGGTTTCTGCTCACGGGCCAAGCTTTCATTATATAGTCATCAGGAACAAAATCAGTTATTTTCTCTTGGTTTTCTTTTTTTGTTTGTTTTAAATATGAACTATATTGAAAGAATCCCAAGTTGCAAAATTATGAATTCTGTCTCTTCCTACTTCCAGTTTCAACCCCTGGAAGAAACTACCATTAGCAATCTGCTATGTGTACTTCTTGAAATTTTCTACAGAGTTGTGTGTGTGTGTGTGTGTGTGTGTGTGTGTGTGTGTGTGTTTACAAAAGTAAAATCGCTGGCTACTGGTTCATACTAAACATCTATTTAAGACACTACATATCACAATAGGAATAAGCCATGAAATCCTAGGCCCACATATTGTGGAATTATTTTTCTTTGTAATTTTGCCTTTTTGTTTGATTTTGGGAATTGTCGATTCCAAGAGGGAATATAGAGGGAGTAGGTTAGAAGCTTGGTATTAGGGAGCAAGGGATTCAGTGTTTAACCCATGAAGACATCAAAGGAAATCTTATAGTTCTCCAGAATGTATTTTTTGAAAGTACATTTTAGGTATTGCATGTTTAATTTCTTAGTCATGTATAGTTTTAGATCTGAGGATTGGATTAAAAGAGAAAAAAAACAGCTGAAGTCAATCATAGCATTCATGTTGGATTAAAGTAAAAACAGTAAAGCTGATTTTAGCATTCTTATTAAAGAGACGTCCTAAAAGCTAGATTTCCTAAATATGTGAAATCTGTGCCTTATGATTTTTTTTAAAAATGAAGTAGCAAAGTTTTTCACTTGAAGCCATTAATGTCCCAATTGCTTCTTTTGGCAAATGGTGCAACATATTTCCCTGTGGGAGCCATTTATTTCCAGGTGTTTTCCTATCGAAAATTTAAGTAACAAGAACAGCTGGTCACAACTCCAGAGAAACATTAGGAAGAAAGCAGTAACCTCTGAAAACGATTGGCGTTTATAAGCGGAACTAGCTAGAATGGTAAATTTAATTTTATAGTAGAAGAATATTTGTACTCGGTAGACATTTTTTTAGTTTTATATTTTTTCTATTATATCACAATTTTAAATACAAATTCAAGGGCAATCCTAGGCCTTATTTTGCAAAGTATGTGAACATTCTTATTCAGAATGTGGACAGTGGCATCTAAAACAAAATTCTTCATTTTTCCAAATGCAAAAACATCTCATACTATGTTATATATTTTCAGTTCTATTTTGTGAACATTGCTGTTTTTTATGTATTTTACATATAGGTAAATGGAATTGTGGCTTTTCCCCCTAAGACGACTAGAATATAAAAAGGTTCTTGGACCAATGTGATACTTATTTTTTCTCGCTCAAATTTTATGTATGAGAGGATTAAACATTGATACTATCATTCTTCTAAATAAAACGTTTTAATGTGTCTAAATATAAAGTATACAGAAATATAGTCTCATAAGACAGTGTTTAACATGAAAAATTGCAGCTTTATGTTTTCACTCAATTGTGTTATTTTAAGGTGGTACTCTCACTGATTCTTTGTAAAGTTTCATACTCTGGCTTTGCTTCAGGTAGTAGGATCACCAGAAATTACCAGTGTTTTGGGCTGTTCTGGAATTTAAAAGCCTAGAAGACTTCTAGACCTATTATTTGTAATGAAATATGTGGCTTTCTTAGAATTGCAATTCATTCTAGTGTTATATGTCAGTCAGAGATGACAAGAGAGGGTTGTGCAGGCTGTCCCCTTCAGAATGATGCTCATCAAAGGGAACTGGTCCCCAGGTGTCCGACCAGGTGTGAGGTGCTCCTCGGTAAGCCTCATGACAGTTCTGGACTACATCAGGGTAAAAGAGGAGCTGGTGTCTGGGAAGGAGTATGATGTCTTCTCATGAGAAGAGCAGTCATTTGGAAGAAAGAATGGTTTTAACCCATGAAGACATAAAAGGCCAAACAATGATTAGAAATAGCAGAGATGTAAATTCATACCCATACAGGAAGAATTTTCTAAGAAATCACTGTAATTGTCCAAAAATTAAAGTGCTCTCTTAGGAGAAAGGCTGAGGCTTTCTCTGCTGCATGTCTTGGCGTCAGCCCTAAAGACAGAGTTAGCAGTGACTCAGGTCTCTGGTTTTAGTATTTTGACCACTGATGAATTATTAAGAGCATGGAAGGTGGTTTCCTGTGGACAGAAGAGGAGGTGAACCTCAAATGCAGTATGATTTTCTTCTTTTTGAAAATGCTTTGTAGTAGCATAATATTCCTATCTGCCAGGAGACACAAGAATTCAAATAAACTTAGGAAAACAAAAAGGAAAGAAAAGGCATGCCGAAGTCCCACGGTGCATAGCAGATGGCACCACACTGAAATTGATGTTGATAATCAATGTCAAAATATCTTAGGGTGCTATTGACAGAAGGTATAGGGATGAAAGTTAATCCAAGGAACTTAATGAAAAATGCAGAACTAAGAGAATTGACAGAGGAAATACAGAAAATGGACCTGGAGGATATTTTAAAACATAACTTGAGCAATGTTTGAGTTATTTCTAGACTCTGAAATGTTATTTCCTAGTAATGTGAAGCAGAGAAATCAATAAGGAATAGACTCTGCTTACCTGTGTTTGTTTTACTTTGTTTAGAAGGACCACTGGAAGCCACTGATGGGTGGAATAGGTATTGACCTTATTGTGCCTATAGTCATTTTTGAGAGTTTGCATTGTAAACTCAACAAGCTGGTGTGTGAAAAGTTCCTCTGTGGTACTGTAAAAAAAAAATCTCTCTTTATTTCACAAATGTGTTTTTAGACTTAGCCGAGGGAATTGCCATTTATTTTTTGATACACTGGTATTCGGCTTTGTACAATACTGTACCCTTAGATTCATGGCCTTGTAACATCTGTAAACCTCCTGCAATTAGATGCTCGCAGAGATGATCTTTTTTTTTTTTTTTAAATAAAAGATAATCATGCCAAAACTCAAAAGGGAAGCCTTTTGACCTCATACTGTCTAAGATGGACCTGAGAATTTATTATCAGAGTCTCTGGATACTTATCTTTTCATGGAGAACCATCAGTGGCAGACAACACAAGGCCCCCATATACTTGAAGGGTTTATGAACTTGCATTATCTACTGGCAGTTACACAGATGCCAAAGGGTTTTATTTTGCCCCAGGCTGTAATTATTTGTACCGTTTTTTTTTTTTTTGCTGTAATTACAAATTTACAGAAAAGTTGCAAGAATAATAGAAAGTAGTCTCCTACACCCTTTATCCAGACTCACCAATTGTTGATTGTTGATTTTGCTCTGTTTGCCCAGTCTCTCTGTGTCTGTCTCTCACTTTCTTTTTCTGTCTCGGGAGATGAAGCAGTCGTTTATTGTTATATAACACATTATGAAAAATATAGTGGCTTAAAGCCACACAAATTTCTTATCTCGCAATTCTTTAGGTCAGGAGACTGGCACAGTGCAGCTGGGTTCTGGCTTCAGTCTCGCAAAGATGATATCAGAGTGTCGCAGGGCTCCCTTCCTTCCTGGAGTCTGTGGAAATGTCCCTCTTCCAGGGTCACTGCGGTGCTGGCAGAATTCAGGCCCTTGCAGTTGTAGGTCTGAGGTTCCATTCCTCACCCACTGGCTGCCGGCTGGGGCCTGTCTCAGCTCCGTAAGACCAGGCAGGCATTCCTTCTCACGTGGCTTCTTCCGGCTTCACACCGGCAGCAGAACGTAAGTCCTTCTCACACTCCCAGGTTCTCTGCCATGCACATCCACGTGTTCATCCCCAGGGAAGCGCTCTCTTTTCAGGTCAACTGTGCCGTGTTAGATGAGAGTGATGATGAGAGGGGCAGCGCATCAGGTTCACACCCCCCAGGATTAGGATGGGAGCCATTTTTAGAGTTTTTCTGACCACAGGAAGGGATTAGATGAGGCTTGGTACCTTGAGACTACGGCTCTTTATTGCAGGTTGGGAGGGATCTGAAGTGACGGTGTGTGGAGGGAGGAGAGTGGGTGAGGGTTTGTTGATGACTCAGCACCATTTACTGAGAATTTAGACGAACCAAGAGCTTTACATTATCTCATCAGTTTATCACCATAACACCTTGAATTAGGTATTGGTCTGATTTTAAACTGAGAAAACCAAAGCATAGAGAGGCCAGTTAAAAGACTTAACCTAATGTTGCACAGTAAGTAGGTAGCAAACGTGTATATCAAACCACATCCACTTGACTGCAAGCTTCGGGCCCCTTCTGCTCTACTACCAGCCAGTCTCTACTTGGAGCCCGAGCTGGCTTATTGTTTTGGTCATTATATGTTCCAAGCTTTTCTGACCCTCTCCCCTGGAAATTTTATCAAAACTTATTTGTCTGATATCAGATTTCTTTGAAGATTCACTTCTGTCCAAGTAATATGTTTGCTAAGCAGCAAAAAATTCCCCATGAAGAGCATGCCTTCAGGCAGGGCCTTCATGTTTCTCTCAGGATACGATTTCTGTCCTGAAACAGGCCAGTGGTGGGAATTAGGACCTCTTCACATCCAAATCATGGCAAGCCGAGATGGCCTCATGTGCACTCGCTTACACAGTATTTAGTGGGGTTAGTGGGTTTAAATGTTACTGCTTGTTTAAACAGAAGAAATGTCAATATACAACGTACCATTTTAGCTTCCTCTGTTTTTAGAGCTGGGTTACCAAAATCTACCTTTTTCTCTTTTTGAGCAATTTAGTGTACTTTCTGGTTTCTATTTAAGGAAAATGCTGAAGTCAGATGTTCACAGTGGGTCAAAAGAAAAATATTAAATTCTGCCAAGAATAACTAATAATTGGCTTCTCGGGCAGAGACCTTTTCTAGGGGGAGATAGGTGTTCCTTAATGGGAAGGGCACCAAAGAGTAGGTGTTCTTCAGTGCATTGGCCAGTTACCAGTGGCAGGAAGGATTAGTGCAGGTAACACAGTGTCGCTGTGATGAAGAAGCGAATGGCTGCTGAATCCTTAGGGACCCCTGTGGAACTGAAGCTATTGGAGGGAGAGGGATACGGGGAGTGTCTTGGGAATGTGAACAAATCGAGCCCATTGAGATGAATTATCTTTATCTAATTTTATTAGAGACTCTGTACCGTGAGTGTGGTAGCCCATGCTTTTGTGAAGGGAGAGTGTAAAACTGGAGTGAGTAGATATTATATTTACTTGATTGTGAGAAAGAATACTATAAGGACAGTATAATTCATACATATCTAGGGGATAAGGATGAAGTTTTATGACATTAAAATATATAAATATGTATTTATATATGAACTATATGTGTATATATGTATACTGTTGTGTGTGTCTTCATGTATACTTATGTGAGTGTGTATTTGTGCATATAAATAATATATTTGGTGTTTTTGCCAAAAATATTTTACATAGGGATGACTTGCAAGTGCATGTACTGAGATCTATTTCGAAAGCCATCCGTCCAAGTCAAGACATCACAGTCTTAAGAGAACTCTAAATTTTGAGATGTTCACATTGTTGAGTTACATCCAACACTTTTCTCCAGTTTTCAAAACAAAATAGGATGCCCTGGTGATATACACATGTATTTACCTTTCTTTAAAAGTATTTTTTAAGATTTGACATTTCAACCTGTATGGTCAAGATGGCTCAGCTAATGTCCCTAAATGATTTGGCGAGAGCTGCTAAATTTGATTATTTTTAGTTTAACTTGGTTTAATTGTGTAAGCTGTTTTGGGTTTTATAAAATCATTATTTAAAATATTTCTTCAAAGTTGAAGGCCAGAGCTGTCTATTAAAAGAAAAAAAAGTTTTGGAGCAGCAAGCGGTTACGAGGAAGGTATGGTGCCACAGTGTAGAGCTTCAGCTCCAGAGTCAGATGGACCACATTCAAACGCTCTTCTCTCTTTACAGCTGTAGGAGTTTGGACAAGTGGCATTCATTCCTCATTTCCCTAAAATATAAAATGGAAGCAGTAGTAGAACCTGCTTCCCTGGATTTTGGCGGAATTAAGTGAAACAGCCTGTGTAGAGCCTGAAGCGGTGTCCCTGGTTCCTTGTCTTTAGTTACTAACCAGAGTAACAACAAACAAAAACAAGTCTAACCAGTTGAAAGAGCCTAGGAGATTTGTGGACTTACATATCTGAAATATTCGGAAGTGTGTGGTTTAATCAGAGTTCTCTGTCTTAATTTTTCTGTGATCTACTTGTTTTCGATATTTGTGTACCAACGAATCAAACTTAATTTCCATGCTGAGTTCTTTCATGGTCACAGGGTAGTTACAAAAAGAAACTGAAAAACTTACTTGCTCATTTTTCTCTAAGAGGAGGGAGATAGAGCTGCGCTTTCACAAGCATTGAATAAAATTCCAAATGGACCATCCCTGCACCAGGTCTGTAGCCAATGAACGCCCTATGCTGATTAGCTTATGCCTGAGTTGCTGACAGTCTCTGAACCACTGTTGTCGGATTGGTGGCACTTTCCTGAATGTCTTCAACATATCATGACTCAGCCCTCCAGATAGGGCTGGGGTCACACTCATCCAAATCATAAGGCTGCAAAGCAGTGAGAGACGGGTGGAGTGACTTTTGGAGGGCATTATAGCATCGTCTAGCCAACTTCATAAATATCAGTTATAATTATTAACATATAATAATTGTGAACAATAATACAATAATGATGACAGTGTTATTTTATTTTCTCACAGTGCAGATTATTAGCCCTAGCTTGTTCCTAAATGCCGAAGGGCGATAAGGTAACATTTATGTTGAGTTTCCTGTTTGACTTCTGCGTTATCATGTGTAGCTTAGGTTTCCATGTTTGTATAATAAAGCCTGAACAATGGGGATAATAATGTGGTTTTTAGATGGAATACTGACTTCTGTGCTGGAAGCAATTGCCTATGTCATTCTAAATATTAGAATGCATTTTTTAAGGTGCAAAAATCTACATGGTTTTTCTGATGGTCATTTGCCTGCTTTTCCTCAGAGCCTTTTTCAGCTCTTCTGTGATGTGCTCAGGTTGCAGGGATGCCAC
This sequence comes from Eonycteris spelaea, assembly GCA_003508835.1. NCBI lineage: Eukaryota > Metazoa > Chordata > Mammalia > Chiroptera > Pteropodidae > Eonycteris > Eonycteris spelaea. The sequence continues at coordinate 7,891,969 of PUFA01000026.1, read as the reverse complement.
TCCTTTACCTTACCTTGCCTGGACCGCCTTGGCGGCTGGCTGACAGTTAAGGCCAACCAATGGAAGAGCCGATGGAAAAAGCCACTTCATCTGTGGTCTTCCACTGTACTTGTGCCTCCTTTATAATGCCAGCCTCCGTCTGACAGTTCTGGCCCCCTGGCTTGGTCTCCCCCATCCTGTGATATGTAACAGTCCAGCTGCTGTTGCTAACCTCTAGCTGGCCGCTGTTCCCTGTTTGCATTTTCAAATCTCCTAACACTGTTTTTACTGATGCCTGTTAAATTCTCTTTATTGAATTATCTGAGATGGCTCTGTCTGCATTCCTTCCTTAACCCTGACTGATAAAAATCATTGAACTTCAAAATCCTGAAATTCTAACCTTACTAATGACTTCTTCCAGGAGTAAATCCTATTATCCATAATGCTAATGTGATTTATTTTTTTCTGAAAATATAATTGGTTTTTTGGTAAAAAAAAAAAAATAACTGAAAGCTTTTTTTGAAATCTGTAATTTCTGTGATGATTTCTTTTTTTTAATTTTAAAAAGGTGTTTGTTGAGATATATTAAAACTAATCACAATACTTTATTTGAAAAACACTATTTCATCTCATTTTGATCAAATTCCTTTTTTGGGTCATGTCTGAAATGAAATAACAGACATCTGTTTTATTAAAATCCAGTTATTGAGGTGGGAAACCATATTCTTCTAATCAAGGTTTGGATAGTTTATTGAAGAGCACTTTTGTAAACCACACAAAATACAAAACTTAACAGCCATCTGGAGTTTGGAGAATCAATCCTTTTGATAGCTGGATTGTTTTTTGGATGACTGAGATTTTGCCCATTTGTCTTAGTGATGAATTGTTTGATCACAAGGAAGAGACATTCACTGGGAATGGACTAGGCCAAAATGAGTAAATCAGCAGAATGATTGGAAAAACAGTAGGGGACTTCAAAGCAGAAAGTACATTTGGGTCTCTGGAGGGAGTGGGAATTGGAGCTTGGAGGCAGGTAGAGTCCAGACCTATACCTTACAGCTCTGCTTCTCCCCAGGGACTGTGCCTCACTCTTCTCTCCATGCCCAAAGGCTGTCCCCAGGAGGGGAGAGGCTGACCTGTCCACCAGGGCCACACGCCCCACAGGGTAAACGCATATGTCCAGAAAGTGTGGTCTCATGGTCCATTTCCTTCTCAGCAGCCTGGCGGGAGTGCCAAGTTTGCCATCATGTCCACTACGCTGCTTATTTTAAGAAAATAATATTAGCCTTTTTTAATGATGTAAAATATCTCTATAACATGTTATAAACTTGTAAAAAGAATATTTTAAATATAACTTCGTCATTTCTCAAAGACATATAGTGACATTCACCAGTATAGCAATGTGTGCCCTGATAACAAATGATCTTAGATTGCTATTTGTGTTTGTGCATGTGTGGTAAATATACTTTCGTATTATAGTTTTCTTCTTTTTTTGCCAGCTGTCACTTGTCATTGTTGATTGGTATTTGCCATTTCTGTTACTGTTGGGTTTGTTCAGTCTTAGAGGCCAATTAACCTTTATTCTAATTGCATATGAAATAGAGTTAATTAAAGTTTAGTGAGAAGGTCTTTCTCTCCATGGAGAAAACTCACGACCTAAGGGCATGCACTTTCTAATCTTATATTTCTGACCATGTGTGAGAAGGAAAATCGCTTAGTTAAATAAATGTGGTTAACGTATGTGGAGTCACTTCATGGAAGCCCCAGAATCATTGCATTTTAACACCAGTTTCTTTAATTCCATCACCATGGTCTCTATTAATCAAACGCGTGATGTCTGGGGTGGGCACGGTTATAGCTCTCAAAAGCGCCCAAGTCCTAGTCCCCAGGATATGTTATCTTACGTGGCAAAGGAACTGCGCAATGTGATTCAGGTGACAGCCCTTAAGACAGGAAGAATACCCAGGATTCAGGGTGGGGGGGGGCGGAGCGTCTAATCATGTAAGCCCTTAAAGGCAGAGGATTTTCCTAATTAAAGGTCAGTCAGGGATGTGCATGGAAGGAAGGGGAGAGATGAGGTGTGAGAGTGACTGTGTATAGCCTTCCTGGTTTTAAAGGTGGAGGAAGAGGCCACGGATCGAGAAATGCAGATGACCTCTAGAACCTAGAAATGGACCTCAGCTGGCAGCCAGCAAGGACATGGGGACCTCAGTCTTACAACTGCAAGGAATTGAATTCGGACAACCATCTGTTTGAGCAGGAGGACTGATTCTTCTCTAGAGCTTCCAGAAGGGAACACAGCTCTGTTGACACCTTGATTTTAGCCCCGTGATACTCAGAGCAGCTTTCTGAACTACAGAGCTGAAAAATAATAAATCTGTGTTGTTTTAAGCCACCAAGTTTGTGGCAATTCATTATGGCAGCAAAAGAAAACTAATACAATGCCCAATTTTCTCCCAATGAATTGGAAATTATTTCTTAAGATTATTAGGGTTTCTTATCCCAACTAGCTTTTGGCAGAATGTATTTTCCAAAAATGACTGCAGCAGTATTTCCCAGCCCACATGCTCTTCCAAAATTTGCTGAACTTCCATGATAGAGGAAATCTCTATTGCCTTGAACCTGGGTGGACCTTTATGACTGCCTCCATGAATGGAATATGGCAGAGTGACTCTGCATGACTTTCGAGACTTCGAAAAGGCCAAGCTGTATCTATCGGGTTTTTTTTTTTTTTTTTTCCCTTGTGGAACTCACTCTGGAAGCCTTGGCCATCATGTAAGAAGTCTTGCTACCCTGTGGACAGACCGCTTGGAGTGACTACTATGCAAAGGTAAGAGGGAGGCCCACAGAGCCCCAGACATTCCCCTCTCCGGCTGTTTAAGTTGTCTCAGCCCAGGCACTAGACACGTGCGAGAAGAAACTTTTAAGATGGCCCCAGGCCCCACTACCATCTGCCAATGGCCATGGAAAGTGCCTGAGCAAGACCTTTCTAGATTATTCCAGTCTATACCAGATTTATAAATAACATGTTATTGTTATTTAAGCCACTCTTTGGGGATGATTTCTTATGTAACGACAAATAACCAGAAAAAATATTTGGCTCTGAATGTGATTTTAATGAATATATACAAAACCATGTGATATTACTGCTAAGCGTCAAATCTATATGCCCATTATTTAGTCAGTAATTACACTGTACTGAAGACAACAGTTCACTTACCAACACTTATCAGTATTATTTTCAGTCATCTCAGTTATTCTTTACTCCTCATTTGAGAACATTTCCTCATTTTTCTCCTGTGTTCTCTGCACCCAGCCACATATGGTCCTTGAGTGGGGCATGCTTTCAGTTTTCGTGGTGAGTCAGTTTTATTCCATGCCTCAGCTCATTGACGGAAGACCATTCATGCTTTATTTTCGTTCAATGCCTGGGAGACCTAGAATTGGACTTTCAAATTCATTACTAGGTTCTTGAAGTGAATTAGATGAATCTGTTTTCAATTTATATTGATTAAAGAGAAACAATGGAACAATATTTAAAACTTAACCGAAACTAGAACTTGCTTTCCTCTTCCTTTTATGAAGCTTATGACATAGAAGCTTAGAATATATTTCTGCAGTTTTTGGAAGTTTCTCATAGGTGCATAGTACTCAATCATTAATAACCATTGAAAACTTGCACTTCTCCTCTCTGAGAATATATTGTATGATATGATGAGAACAATCCTTTATTTTAATTGCACTTTATTTTGCGAATTCTGCTGTATCCTTCTTTTTCAGTTTCCAGTCTTATAAATCATACATGAGAGGACTGGGAATTTAGAATATTTTAATACCGGTGTGAAACAGAATAATAGAAATTACAGAACTAAAAGAGATGTGAGGGAACATCTAATCTAATCTTAACATTTTTAGATGTGGCATCATTAATCTAAAGAAACCAAATTATCTGGTGGCAGAGCCAGAATTAGAACATTCATTTATTTAAGTGTGTCCAAGACGTTCTCCGGTGAGGCGTGTGAGGGAGAACTCTGGGGCTGCCAGTGGCACTGCTGCCTTATTAGGCTGCAGAACCCAACAAAGCAAAATTCTCTTCGAGGTAATTTGTTTACTGAGTCCTCAGGAGAAGCCATTGACATACTGAGCTGTCTAGAGAAAAGTGATCTTTCAAATGAATGAATCTCTGCCTGTATTGCAACTCGGCTGGATACTATGTTTAGGACACTGTATCCCCCTTCCCCCACCTTTGGGTTCCCTATCACTGTTAGTCTTTTTTTCCTTCACCTCCCACCCTCCTGCATCTCCCTTTTGGTGCTATTAGCTTACTGCCTCAGGGAAGGGCCGAATAGCAGACAGCAGGGGAATAGGAGCCTTTTCCTGGCTTTTTACTTTCGAAATTTCAGGCTCTCCTTTGCCATATGTTAGAGTTAACTTCAAATTTAGGACCCCGGTATCATGACTACAACCTCTTCAATCCAGTGTCTCCTTTTGAGTAAACAAGATGTTCTTTTCTAAGGAAGATGAGTAATCTCAGGCCCTATTCGCTTTTGCCAAATTAAAAGTCAAGAATATAAACACACATGCATACATGCATGCATACATGTGTGTTCATCTTACGTGTCGATTTATGCTAAGGCACCACATCTCTCTATGCTGCACTGCTACTTTCTAGTGGATCCCATGCGGAAAGTTAACTTTTCAAGATTGACCGTGCTTGAGTTTATCTTATATAGTTCATGTTTCATATTAATGACTGTTATTTTATTCTTAATTGGTTTGCTTCTATATCGTTGCGGTCAGTGTGGGCTGCTATCACAAATCACCATAGACTGAGTGAATAAACAACAGACATTTACTTCTCATAGTTCTGGAGCTTGGGAAACCCCAAATCAAGGTGCAGGCAGTTCCATTGTCTTGTGAAGGCCGACTTCTGGGTTTATCTTCTTGTAACCTCATGCGATGGAGAGCAGAGAGAGAGGAAGCAAGCTCCTCTTAAATGATAACATGTTATTTAACAAATCCCATCATGAGGCTCCAGCTCATGACCTAATTACCTCCCAAAGGCCTCATCTCCAAATCCCAGCACTTCGGAGACTAGAATTCCAATTTGTAAATTTTAGGGGGACACAAATATTCAGTCCATCACAAATATTACTTTTAAATGCTTTTAGCACTTTGAATTATTCCAATACTTATTTTAAAGTTTTGTCTGACAGATCTATAAAATGAATGTCACCGGGAGGGAATTCATGTTCAGAGTCCTGCTGTTCTTGGCCGTCTTTCTTAGCATTAAATTTCTTCATATGTTTTGAGAATCTGGGTTTGGAAGTATATTTTGTGCAGGAATTTTTCCTTCAGTTTTAATTTTATTTCCACTTTGATTCCTTCTCTTCTGTGCCACTCACCCTGCCTGTGGTTTCCGCGGTTGACACTTCTGGTCCTTTCAGGCCATGCCTAAAAATCCAGTTATTTCAATGGCCATGCGGAGTTATTGCTCCACAATATCAGAAGCTGTTGGGGTCGTGGACAGTTCATCGTCAGAGCCAGGGAGTGGCTTTGCTGGCATGGTACCGGCGTCTCCTCCACTCTGGCACTGTCGCCATGAGTCACAGTCCTGTTTGGTGTTCAGCCTCCTTTCAAAAGCACTAGGTGTATTTGTATTTTATAGTTCTGAGGATCAGAAGTCCAACATGGTTTCATCAAACTAAAATCAAGGTGTTGGGGGTGCTGCATTTTTTTCTGGAGGGCCCAAGGGAGAATTCGTTTCTTTGCTTTTTCCAGCTGCTAAAGGCTGCCTTCATCCCCTGCCTCACCCCTTCCACACTTAGAGTCGGCCGCATCACTCTGACACTGACTCTTTTGCCTATTTCATGTTTAAGGACCCTTGTGATTACACTGGGCCCACCCAGGTAATTCAGGACAGTCTCTATATTTTAAGGTCTGCTGCCTAGCAAACTTAATTCCATCTGTATCTTTAATTCCCCTTTCCCATGCGATGTAACATATCCAGAGGTTCCTTTGGGAGGCTGTTATTCTGCCCACCATACTAGGGAACAGGGATGGCGTTGTGGGTTCTTTCTTCTGCCTTGGTCTTCAGCTGTGTGCCTGGATCCAGTGACCTATTTTCATAGGGAGCAATGCTAGTCCCATTGATTCCTACAGCTCCTTTCACCCCTGGAAACCAGCAAGCTGAGATCTTAACACTCTAGCTATTTTGGATATTTGTTCTGTTTCTGATTCTGAGGGTTATTTATTTTGTGTTTTGGATCATGTATGTCAAAGACATACATGATTTCTGTTTTTATGTTTAATCTTTTTTCTTAAGAGTCTAGAGCAGTGAGGGTTATGAAGTATGAATCTGCCTTGTCATCTTGATATAGAAGTCTTCTAAATTCTAATAATAGCTCAGCCTGGAGCACTCAGATGCATCCTTAGAAAAATTTAAAATACTTGGCAAATTGTCAAATAGGAGCAATATGAATGTGATATTAGTTTCTTAAGGCAACCATAAACAAGTAACATAAACTATGTGTCTTAAAACAGGAGAAATTTATTATTTCATGGTTCCTGATGCCAGAATTCTCCCTCTGAAAGTTCTAGGGAAGAATCCTTCCAGGTTGATTGGATATTAATTTGATTATTTCTGCAAAAACCCTATTTCAAATAAGGTCACAGTCTCAGATACTAGGGGTTAGACATTGGAAATATCTTTCAAAGAAACATAAGTCAACCCATAACAGATGTGGGTTATTTTGTTTGTTTGTTTGTTTGTTTTATACGTCACACATATCTGTTTTGTTTCTCCATTTAAAGTTGTCACTCACTCTAGGGATTAAGTCAGTTATCTCTTCCTCGTCCCACTCTTCCCTGGCCCGGTGTTTCTTAGAGAGTAACTGCTCAATAAATACCCACAGGTTGACTGGGTGACTTTGCCATGCATGACACATGAACCTTCCAAGATTGCTACAACTGGAGGGAGGATGGAGTTAACAGTACTTTCCAAAACAACTGTGTTTGCAGATTCATACTGCCATGAAACACTGCCTCAGAGGAAGCCAGCGTGAAACAAAGGGAAGAACACATGCCTAGAAGATATTCTGAAATTAAATAGAGTTGGCTCTACTTTTGATGGGTGGGAATGACATTTCTAAGCATATTATTAAAGGTGAAAACCAAAAAGAAGCATCTTAATAGATTTGATTGCCTTTTTATACTTCATTGTGTCAGAGAAGATTATTACCAATGTTAAAAATAAAGGACAACGCAGGGAAACAAAAGCAGTCAGGATAACTGACGTCTATTCAGCCCTGAGTGATGCAGTGATAAAATAAACCCAGGAATTTTTCCATTAGAGAACTATTGGTATTGCTGTAGTGTGAAGGATGCTTATTTTTAGTTTAATAAGACATGATGCTTCAATCTGATCTGGTAAAGCTAAACTAATAATGCCTTCTTGTGATTGCAAATTTTATCTTATCTTTGAAAACCATGACTGTCTGAAAATCAAGACTGTATTTCCAAAAATTGTATGTGTGTGTGTGTGTGTGTATGTATGTGAAACCACATTGCATTGGTTTTTTTATTAAGTAAGATAAAGCAATAAATAAATAAATATTCTTATGGGAGTGGAGAGATTAAATCATGTTTAAAAGATATCTAAGCTGACTTGATATAAATAAATTTCACCATGTTTATAGAGCCTCTTTTCGTTAAAACCAAACTGCAAAGCAATAATTATTTCTTTTAATTCAGTTTATGAGGTGTTTCATTTTGGCTTTGTGTGCAAAGAAACAATCCCTGTGAAAAATTTAAATTTCTCAGCCTCTATCTTCTTTCTCTACACAACCTTTGTGTTTTTTTTTCTTCTTTACCCCAAAGCCTGGCTGAGCTGCCATTACCCTTGCGCTCAGTGCTTACTCTGAGGTCTCTTTCAGCCAGTGTGGGCATTAAATCCTCTGTTTGCTATCCCATTGCATCCTTTTTAAATTAGGGCTCACATTCAGTATCCATGAAAGAGAGAGGAGTCAAATAAAGCCAGGACATCCCTTATGTTGTCAGGGATGCTTGTTTCCCTGCCCACCCCACCCCCAAATTCAAGAGTATCTCCATTCATTGTCAAGTGGCTTAGTTCTTCGATGTTTGTCTAATAGGGCAGGTCCCAGATCCGAGCGTAGGACATCCATCCCCAGGCCAGGCCTCTCTACTTCACAGAACCAGTGAGGACACCTTGGGTGGAACCAGCCACCACTTAACTCACAAGCAGTTCTCAAGGTACCAGAGAGAGTGGGGAGAGGGCTAATCATTATAGAGGTCACGATATACATAGTTGTGTACAAGTTGTATACATCCTAAAATTAGATTACACACAGAGTACTATCAAGATGTTTCTATGTCCTTAATGTCCACTAGTTAATGGCTACTTCATTTTTACCTCTAGGGCATCATCTTTATCAAGGAGAAAAAATCCAGAACGTTGGGTTTCAAACAGAAATCAGGACAGATTGTGATCTAGGGAATGGAGTTGTCATTTGTAATTTGAAGCAGGGGCGGGGAATAGTTCCAGGGATATTCTGATTTCCAATTATACCTTGCACTTTTTGGTGAAAATTACTGCACAGAGTTTTGGAGTGTATTTCAGACATGTGCATGTAAATTTGACTGGTGGGTGAAAGTGAATATGTAGATTCCCTGGTTTCAGCACATAAATGATTTTGGCTCAGTGGGTCTGTAGTATACTCAGGAATCTCTCTCTCTCTCTCTCCATATATACATACATACATACATACATATATATGTATGTACATGTGTGTGTATATATGTATGTATATGTGTGTGTATATATAATATGTATATATACATGCTATATATACACACACACACATATGTATGTATATATTTTGTAATGAGTGCATCCTAGAAACCATCTCATGAGTGAGGTGTGATTTTCCACTCTTCAGAGAAGTAAGGGCACTGAAGCTTAGAGAGATTCATTTATTTACCGAAAGTAACCTAAATGTCAAGGGGTCGAACTAAGATTGCTCTCCTGCCAAAGCCTGTGTTATTGGCTTAAGCTCACAGTGAAAGCGCCACAGTGCCTGCATACAGTTGCCCTGTTGTTGATTTGAAAAGCAAACAGAGAATAATAAAGGGCTATTTTTGCTGAACCTTGAGCCTGTACGCACAGACTTGACCTTTGTGTGACCTGAGCACGGAAGGTCTGAGAGACCCTCAGGGGGCATCGCACACCAGAAGAGGACACAGCTGCTCCCTTTTGGAAAGCTGAGCGTAATCAGCAGGAGAAAAGAGGTCGATGGTGAACATGCGACTGTCGGTGGTCTGGGCTCATTTTCACTATTTGGATGGAATCCAGCAAACTTGGCAGACTACACAGTTCCTGAAAAGCTGAAACGAACTCCAGGTTCAGTGATTGGTCCATGCGCGTTCCACTGTGCCCACCGTCCTGACCTGCCAATCCTAGACGTATTTACTTCGACTCTTCCTTACGAAATGTGTGGGATTTAATTTAGGAGTCTTACCTTTGCCTTGCTTGTGGCCTAGGAGACAGTCTACGCAGGGCTTGGCCTGCCTCACGATAACTGTATAAGAAGACACCGCTCATGTTTTGACGTAATTGTCATTGGAGCTCACTTTAAAATGTGGCAGTGGTAATTTGCCTGACGAGCTGCTGAATCTGTGAGAGGCAGGTTGGAACCTGAAGGTTTGAGGTTAGCACTGCCTTGTGCTTCTGACCAGCCCCCTGTATGGATTACGAACTGGCCAACAACGTGAGACCATCTTGCTCACCATGAATAAGGATGTTTGAGGTTCATGAAAATTTTAGCAAATCTAGTTAATGCGTGAAGCTTTAACATGTTGCATTTATTCAGGAAATTATTTTTCATATGTATTAGACACTGCTCTGGCTGACTAATTCAAATATAAGTAGAATATTATTTTACCTCATCTTGGTGGTGAGACTCGGGAATAACAAGGGACCTTCTAGGCATAGAAAAATGGCAAAAGACTGAGATTATTTGTACTAGGGAAAGCACAGTGCTGAAAATCAATTTCGAAGGTAGTGAGCAGGATGGTGAATGAAGAGGACTCTACAGAGAGGGATTTTTAGGTATGTGTGAAAATAGAATTGTGACGATGGATGGCCCGAATCATGAAGTGATACAAGGGTCTGTGGGTTGAGGGCCCATGTGAAAAGCATGTTCCCCCAGTTGACAAATGGCAATGACGGAGGATGTCGTGTTGCTCTAGTTTTATGAAACCCACAGAAACAATTGTTCTAAATGTGCAATAACAACAAAAATCAGTAATTAATTCTTCGCTAGTCACTCTGCTGTGGGCCGTGGGGACGAAGAGACGGGCCTGCTCCATCTGGCGCCATGAAAGCTGTCCCAGAGTAACCAGAGGCTGAGCTTCCAGTCACTGGGTTTCCTCAGAACTGCTGTGGTTTTACGAGGTTATGTGCTTTCTTTTCAAAGGCGATATCCTATTCCCTTATGTACAATCTGAGGGCAAAGAAACAAATTCGAGTATTTCTTGAGAGTTTAAAATTTTTATCTTTTAACCTTATTTGGGATTGAAGCTAAAGAATAGAAAAACCACTTTGGGGGAAAAAAAACCCCATAAACATCAGTAATTGTGTTCGGCAGCTTCTCCACAAAGAATAGTATTAAAGGAAAAACACTTTAACAGAAACAGAAACTTTAATTACAATATGAGGTAGTTATGGAGAAGCACTGTTTTTGGTACTTGGAAAAGAATGCGTTGACGTGGTTGTATGAATAGCAGGATTTAATATTCACCTTTAATTAATTAAGATTATCCGTCAGGATGATTAATAAGAGTTGGATGAGAGGTAAGAAAGAGTAGGTGTCTGTGGCCATGCCACCCTGAACACGCCCGAGCCCGTCTGATCTCAGAAGCTAAGCAGGGTCGGGTTAGTACTTGGATGGGAGACCACCAGGTGCTGTAGGTGCGGTGTTTTTGAAAGTGATAACCGTTAGATCGTATATAAAAATGGGAGTCAGAAAAGCATGAGAGAGCGCACTTTCATTTGGAATCAGAATGCCTGTGTTTGGGTCAGAGTTTTGCCCAGGCTGGCTACTAAAGTTTACCAATTTGAACCTCAGGTTTTTTTTTTTTTTAATCCATCAAATGGGAATAATAACCCTATTCGTGCTAACATCATACCAGGTCCTGGGGATATAATGCTGAAGAAAAGCACCTACAACCCGCACCATCATGGAGTTACAATGTAATGAGGGAAGGGAGAAGGAATATGATGGCCGAATCGTTTGGAAGTCTGAAGATCAACAAAGTAAAGGCCATGTTAAACCTGGAAATCAGCATGACATCTTCAGAGTCATGCCTTATTAAAGGAGGACCTCTAAAGAATATACTTAAAATTGATGCGAGAATAATAGTTTAAAACCATAGAAGCCATCTTGCCTTTGCTTCCAGGTTTTTCCTTCCTGCTTCAAGTTAGTACCATAAATTAGTAGATAGGTGAAAACTTTTATTCAAGAGCTCAGAACTCAGAGTCCAGACAGTCTGCCTCTGTGCTCAGGTAATAGCTATCAGAGCAGGTCTCACCATTTCGTATTATGTAAATTTTAAAGTTAAGAGGCACAGCGGTGGATTAAAAAAATCAGGTGGGGACTGTCCCATGATCCTGGCGTTGTTGAGGCTGGCCCTTCGATGACTGTTTTCAGGCACAGCCTACAGAGCTGGCCAGGCTGCCTTTGTAGTTGGTCCTGCACATTCTCGGCATAACAGCTCCAGGCAGGAATCAAGACCAAGGCAGATCTTGCTACTGAATTCTGTTTGCAACTGAGCAAAATGTTGAACAGAGAAGTTGAAAATGTACAGGACAGAGGACCATAAAAGGAAGATCTGTTTATATTTTGATGATTTGCCTGGCTTAGTTTTCCCTTTTGTTAATAATGCTGCAGTTCTTAGAGATCTTACATAAGTAGTTTATCAGGGATGGTTTCACCTTTATTATATAACTAATCACGTTCCTCATATTTGGGGGACTATTTCCCTTTCATGATTGTCACCACAATACTAAACTGTTTAATTTAGTGCCTTTATTAAAACTGTCTGACAGCAGTTATTTCCCCTCGACCTCATGATTAGTCAGCATTATGTCATCGGGCACACCACAGGGCACATCAGGGTCCAGCTGTGCGCATTTCCCTGGGACTCTTCTTCACCATGAGGGATATCGCCATCAATCAAAAATGGACTGAATTTATTCGTGTTATTGCTGGTAAATAATTCCCCTTTCCACACTTTGTGATAGTCTCACACCATTTCTTGCAAACACAAATAGATGACTAGTTCAACCACAGTACCAACTCGCAGAGCATGGAAATAAACGTTTTTTGAAACGTTTTTTGAAATTGCAAGAAAGAAAATTCTAAGGAGCACCCTTATCTGAAAGGAACCAACTGCAAAATCATGGCAAGTCACATGAGTAGGAAAAAGATTCATTATATCACTGGATGAAATTTGTAGGAATTCTAAGACATGCCACGCAAGCACTCTTCTCAGAGTTTTTCTTGCTATCATTTAAAAATATTCTCCGTTTATTTCAGGGTATTTTTCAGTAAACCAGGTAACCTACAGGGTCATACATTTTGCCTGTATTTGTTTAAAATGTCTGTGTTGCAAAAAAATAGGCAGGGCAGCAGAACATTCTGGTTATAATTAACCAGTTTACCTTTAACATCTTATAACTTTCTTTCAAGAGGTCAGGGAATGTCTCAGCAGTTTGTAGGGAATCGTGTTGCTCTGTTAGTTAGAGTGCTATTTTATTTTTTTCAGCAAAGACCTGGATGCCCCAGCCATTCTTGGTCTTATCTTTCCCCACCTTTGACACCTAATGGATCAGAATCTTCCCAGGTACTTGCAGCAGCATCCTGAGGAGGAAGTAGTATGAGCCTCCTGGGAATCAGTGCAGGGAGATTTGCAGGTTTCAGTGGGAAAGGAACATTGACAAGGACTTCGGGATGAAACCATTGGGATATAGTCAAGATGAAGCCTCTCTTTCTTTCTTTTTCCTGGGGTGCTTTTCTTCTTATTTTTGCATAATGAAAAGCAGGGAAAGAATATTTGCCTTTGTCTCGCTTCGTGACTTTTCATATAATGACTAAAGTTCTAGCATTTATTAGTGCCTATTATTAAAACGTCTGCTCCACAGCTCAGCCTACAGATAAAATGTGGCTCTTTTGAAAGATACAATAAAACTTAAGAAAGCATAGGAAAATATTTTCATGACCTTGGCAAAGGTAGGCAAACATTTTGTATAATAAGACACGAAAAGCACTAGCTTTAAAGGAGAAAAGTTGGTAAATTGAACTACATTAAGAACTTCTGTTCATCAGAAAACATCACTGAGAAAGTGAAAAGGCAAGCTACAGAGTTGCAGTACATTTACCCGACAAACGGCTCGTATTCAGACTATATAAAGAATATATAAAAACAGTAAGAAAAGGAGAATCCTTAACAAATGTGCAAGAAGCTTAAGTGAGCACTTTATAAAATAGACTGTCCAAATGACCATGAACCTGTGAAAATGTTCATTTTTTTTTATTCAGTGAGGAAACAATAAATAAATACATAAATAAGATAGCACTGTGTGCTCACCAGAATGTCTCAAATGAAAAAAAGACTGAAAAATTTCAGATGTTGGTGGAATTTTCAGTCTCTCTGGAAATATCTATTAAAGATAAATATTTGCATTATGGTTTAGCACTTCCACTCCAAAAGTATGTATGATACATTTTCACCCAAAGACATGAAGAATGTTTGTAGAAGCCTATTTGTGATAGCCCAAAACTGAAAACAACCTACATGTCTATCAATAGTATAGTGGATAAGTTGTGATATATTTTTATTCAATGGCATGTTACACAGCAATGAAAAAAGAACAAACTATTTCTACAACTAACATGAATGGATTTCACATGCATTGTGATGAGCGAGAAGTCAGAACAACAACAAAAAAGGAAAAATAATTATATGATTCTATTTACATGAAGTCCAAAATCAGGCTAGCCTAGTTCACGTTGGAAGTTGAGACAGTGGGTGCCCTTGGCGGGGTAGTAACTAGAGGGGTACAGGGAGCTTGAGGTTATGATGGCCTTTCTGTTGTTGGTCCTAAGAAGTTAAGAGACATAGTTCCATATTTGCATTTTTAAAAATTAAATGATGAGTTTTATTTTTATGTGAGCAGAGGGCACACTTGGATAGAAGCATTTTATGATGGCTGTGCCTGTAGTTTCCCGGAATTTACTGAAGTGGTGGCACAAGATCAACAACATCTGGGCTTAAAGCAAGATACTCTGAATCTCTCAGTTTCCATACTTAGTCTCTCTTCTCATTCCTGACTGTTGGCACTTTAGATTTGTTGCTTTCCAAAATTTAGATTTGTCTATTTCTTCTAGTGCTTGGGCTGTTGTCTGTGTTCCACACAGAGAGGAATTTTGCAAGCATACCACTGGACAGATCTCAAAATATGATTATAGACAAAATTGTGGGGATGTAGTGATTGATCGTCTAGGTGGAGCATAGGGAAGAGACTAATAGACTCCTGGATTTCTGGATTAGTTATTCTGGGGGGTGGAGTGTCATACACCAAAACAGCATAGAAAGAGGAGGGAAGAATTGTGGGCTACATGGTGTTCGATGTACTGGGTGCCTGCATTTAAGTGGATTGAAAATAAAGTTCATAATCTCTAAAAAGTGATTTGGCTTTGTGATGTAGCATATGGAGTAATCTAAATAGATACATATTAGTACTGCTAATATGACAAGATAATTTATAGTTTACATCTCCAAATTTTATTTTTCAAAATATATTCAGTGGCAGTGGGCCAACTGCAATTTAGCAGATTTAGTCTCCTAACTTGGCTTCCAAACTTCATAAACTTTAGAATGCAATACTTTGAATTTTCATTTACGGCAAACATAGGTGTTTTATCTTAGAAATGTTGTAATATCTCTTTATTTTATAAAACATAAAGGAATTAATAATTTACTGGAGTTATAGTCAGTTTCATTAGACAGAATGAAACAACTGGCCTTAATTACATATGCTATTTTTTGGTTAAATCTGTTGTCTTTTAATGGTAATCAAGACTATGTGACAATTGGAAAGGTAGATTAAATATATATTAATTCCAATGTATAGAAATTAGTGGGGACTCTATTATATCTCAGGTTTTGAGTACATTTCAAGAATATTTTAATTTTCTAGTAGGAAGATAAAGATAAAAATTAAAATTATAATTTGTAAACATAGAGAAGAGGCCAAAATGCATGAAATTCCTTAATGCAAACCTGAGCATTTAAATTTAATAGTAATTCAGTGATTCCCAACACATTCCCTACAAATTGAGTTTCTGTTGTTAATTGTTCAGATGGGAGGCAGTGTTAGGTAGTGAGCCAGGTTTCTCTTTTGCTGACCTTGCCCTGTACTCATGGACTCTCTGCTCTGATTTTTTTAGGTAACAGGTAATTTTTCATGCTGCTGTGGCTTAGACAAACACCTGCTGACACACTATTTTGTTTAAAGTTGGAATCAAGCCATAGAAGTACAATCGTAAATACCAAAATTCCAGAAATTCAAGTTTTAGAAGCTACTATCTCACAGGTAGCCCCGCCAGGGACCATTGGTGATATTTTTATTGATTTATATTGTTGTTAATGCAGCATAATGTATTTCTGGTCACAACTGTATTTTATGGTAAGGGTCGCATTCAAAATTTGCTTTTTTTAGAAGAGCCATTTTCTCAGATGTTCCTTTTGTGCCGAATATCAGCAATTCATAGAAAAATTATTATCAAACTGTTTTCATTTTGTAATTTGCTAGCCCTGGAATACTTTCATATTCAAGATGAAATAATAGAAATTATAACGAAAAAGGAAAATCTTGAACTGTAATCAGAAAGACTGTTAATTTTTTTCCTAAGTGACCCATCGATTTGAACCAGCAATTCAAAACAAAGTCTTGGAAAAAATGTGCAAAACGCCTTTGGGCCTTTAAAAAGAAAACTATTTTTAAAAGAACAAACTATGATTGATTGCACATTGATATAAACATGCACGTGGGGCTGGTTCTGCAGTCCAGAGATGGAAAAATTCCTGTTGGAATCACAGAAAAATAGATGCATTTAAAGGGAGCCTAAGGCAGTGGAAGCAGGAAGATCGAGGATTGGGGAAACAGCTCGAATTGCATTATTAGAATGTTATTAGAAATGTGTGCCTGGCATGCCCTTTTGAGTAGTTTATTTTAAAGAAGTGTAGCCTGTGGGATAGGAGGGAAAATCAGTAGGGAACAATGGCGTGGCCTGGCCTGGACCTCACAGAGCATGGGGTGGCCTTGGGAGTATGTACACGTTTCCTCGAGTTTTGAGGGAAGTTAGATGTTAGGAAGTAGGAGAGCACACACTTGAGTGGAGGGACAGATTCGAGCTCCTTTTGTCACCTTAAGCTGGCTGGAATGTGTGTAAATGAGAGTGTGCTGAGGGGGAGCAAAAAAGATAATTTGGGGCTATTTTGGGTTGAATTATTGCCCCCTGTAGTAAATGCAAATGTTGAAGTCCTGGCCTTCAGTACCTCAGAATGTGACCTTGTTTGCAAACAGGCGTAACTACTTAAGACGTGGTGATACTGGAGGAAGGTGGGTACCTACTGCAGTATGATCGGTGTCCTTATAAAAAGGGGAAATTTGGACACAGACACACAGACCGGGAGGATGCCATGTGAGATAGGCAAGAGAGATACTTCCAAAAGCCAAAAAAAACACCATAGATTACTGGTAAGCCACCAAGAAAAAGGGGGAGGAGACATGGAACATGTTTATCCTCACAGCCCTCAGAAGGAACCAAGCTGTCCACACCTTGATCTTGGACTGCCAGCCTCCGGAACCAAGGCAATATATTTCTGTTGGTTAAGCCACCCAGTTTGTGGTACTTTGTTATCACAGCTCTAGCAAACTAATACTGGGCAATTCAAGTTACTTAAAGGTTTAGTGTTTTATGGGTTATTTCTTGTCAAATTGCTTGAATTTATAAATATATGCCTATAATGAGGGCACTGAAGCTTCGTGGTTGTCAAACTATTAATAAGTATATAAGATGGGATATTAATTTAAATCCTGGTTTGGGACCAATACTTGTGTTGGTAGGATCGATGTGCACACAAATGTTAAATGTGAAATAAATGTCAGCATGTTTTTTGATATTGAAAATAGTGAGATCGGGTCTGTTTCTTTTGCACAATTTAGAATTATTATTAAATAGATACAGACATGGCTGTTTATCCCTAGAGGAATCTACTAGAAGTATTGAAGAAATGTTATTACCTACAAGTGACTTTGTTGATATTTTATTATTAAGTCTTTGAGAATTAGACATAATGGTGTGGAAATCAGCAGAATGAAAATTAAGTTTCTGACTTTATTTCTGACTCATTAGTGACCTAAGGGTACCCATTAAATCAATATTTTATATTCAGTTTCTCCAGATGCAAGCTGGAGATTTAAAAATACCTGCTATTTTATTCTCTTCTGATTTTTTAAAGAAGATTACGGATAAGTCATTTTTTTTTCTTAAATACAAAATGGTATTATTTTGTGTACACATCACAATGCAAAAAAATGTAAAGATGTTTGCTGGTAGATTCCCAGAGGCACAAAATATACCTTCATAACTATGTGATATTATGATTGCGCATATACCTAGGGAAGTGAACATAATTATGCACTAGATTTTATTATATTAAAAAATAAGCCCCAGTGTATGCGCTGTGTGTTTAAGAAGCTACGTGTGATAATGACATGCTTTAAATGAGTGGGAGTAGTCCCCCTTGAAATTATGAAAATAGAGTTGGGACCACAGTTTCTTGTCTTGGCTTTTAAAAATCACCCCCAGTTTGAGCTTCACTACACAGATATTATTTCCTATTGCTCAAAGCTACTGGCCTGTACTCAAATTAAGTGAACCCGGATGCCAGGCCAGGAAATGACAGGAAAATGAATGATTCTGTCATTGAGCAGCCCTCTCAGGTCATAGCCCTGCCCAGGAGGTGTAGGCTAGCCATTAGAGTCTCGGAATATAATTTGCCATAATAAACCACTTGGTTAAAAAACATGCAACAGATATTAAATGCATCTTCAGCTGCAGTGAAAAATATTGGCCTTTTTATAGAGTCAAATTTTATTCAGAAAACAGAAAAGATTTCAGTTAGCTGAAAACGAATGTGTGTGCCTGGAGGGGCGGAGTGAAGGTGGTATGTTTATCTGATGCATGTGTTTGCTTTTTAATTTTTTTGTATCGTTTTCTTTTTGGATAGTATGGTCCAAGAATAAAAAATACCTATATGTCAATGGGAGATACATTCTTTCGGTGGTTAGTTACTAAGGGCCGGAGTGCAGCAGGAGAGCTCAATGGGTCAATAAAATAATTTTTTACATAGAGGCCACTAGTTATTTTAATAATCAGGTGATTTGGCTTTTCCCTAAAATATAGCTGATTTTCATAGTCACAGTGCTTTTTTTAGGTGAAAGCCTCATGAGATTTAGTACAACAAAGAGAATGGTCATTTACCACAAACTACTATTTGCCATTCAATAGGACTATTGTGATACATATATTGTTGCACCAGTTAGGATTTATGAAGAAGCTGTTCATTTACTTCATTCGACTGTGTGGTAGGCATAATAATGGCCCCCAAAGAAGACCACGTACTAATTCCTGGAACCCATGAATATGTTAGCTTACAAAGCAGAAGGGATTTAGAAGATATGAATAAGTTAAGGATCTTTAGATGGGGAGATTATCCTGGATTCTCTGATGTAATCATAAGGGTCTTTTAAACCTTTCCCAGCCGTGATCAGAGGAATCTGTGGCCACAGGAGAAAGACAAAGAGATGCTATGTTGCTGGCTTTGAAAATGAAGTAGGGGGTTCTTAGAAGCTAGAAAAAGCAAGGAAACAGTTTCTCCTTTAGAATCTCCAGAAGGGAAACGCAGTCCTGCCGACACAGCAAGTCCTGTGTTGACCTTGTGACCAACAGAACTTTAAGATACTATATTTATGTTGCTTTTAATTTGTTACAGCATCAGTAGGAAACTAATGCAGACTATGTACCTCAGGTGTGGGGGAATGAAATCACAAAACCACAATAAATATTGTTAGAGATCAGAGAGATAGCTATATATTTGTGTATATGTATATATAAAAACACATATCTACAAACACACATATGTATACACAGATATACAAACATGTAATCATATATTATTTCTAATTGTTAAAATTTTCTGCTGAGGTTCTATCTAAGAGGATATTTCTGCTGAGCTGCTGTCTAAGAGGATATATAATAAACAGTATATAAAAAGAATAAAATTTGGGATAGTTCCCTCATCTATGAATAGCAACTACCAAAAAAATGATGTTTTTGAATATTTATCAGTATCTTGTTAGTTATACATTGCATCCACCTGGTTATTACGAGTGCCTTTGAAAGATTAAAACTTTTTGAATGCTATTGATTCTGATTCAGAAAATATAGATTTTTCTTCTTTCTTTTTCAGAAATGACAATAAAATAAGCAACAGCTGTAATGTATATTTCATTAAGATAAATGGGAATAGCAGTGTTGTGCTAAAGCAACAAATCTCAAACTTTTAGTCTCAGGACAACTTAATAATTTTAGAAAACTATTGAGGATCCCTAAAGAATCTTTGTTAATGTGGATTATATACAGTGTTGTTTCTTGTACTAGAAATTTAAACTGACATATTTAAAAATATACTTTCAATAGTTCACTTAAAATAATAAAATAATGTATTTATTAAATAATTTATTTATTAAAAATAATTATATGTCAAAAATAAAAAAATAGTGAGAAGAACAATATTGTTTTAAATTTTTGCAGATTTCTTTAATGACTCACTTACTGGAAAATAGCTTGATTTTTGACTGCTTCTGCATTCAAGCTATTGCAGTTCATTTTGGCTGAAGTATGTGAAGAAAATCCAGCCTGGGACAGGTATGTAGTTGAAAGAAATGAGGTATTTTAATAACCTTTTCAGGTAATTGTGGATATTCTTCTTTACTACCACTGTATACCAAAGCTTGACAAGTAATTGTTTCTTGAGGGTTGGTTGCAACTAGAAAGCTTGTTCCACTAAATCCTACTGCTCTGTCTTGCAAAGTATCTTTTACTCATTGATATTTTGTAATACCATGCATTAGACATTAGGGAAATACTGGCTCACTCTTCTAAACTTTGACCCTGTTCATACAGTATTTAAAAAGTACTTGTTATATGTCATGACCATTCTCATCAAAAAGTCTAGTTTTTAGAAAGCCGTCAAGCTCATGGTAACAGATACAAGTTTTCTAAAATTCTATTTTTTTTTTTGTAGTCCCACTTGTGTATTTGTGCTCTAAGAGCTCAAATTTATCATTAGTAACAGATACTGTTAGTTGTTTTTCTTAAGGACAGCTCACTTTATTTATTTTCAAGGAAATATCTGCTAAATATTTGATATTTAGTTTGTCAAAAAAATGGTGTTTCGTGAAAAATCATAATAAACTGAAGCTACTTCAGTTTATATTGCAATTACAGAAGTGTTATTTTTTTTTATTTTTTAAAAACTTAAAAAATTCAATTACAGTTGACACTCAACATTGTATTAGTTTCAGGTGTGCGGTATAGTGGTCAGACCTTTATGTAGCTTATGAAGTGCTCATCCTGATAAGTCTAGTCCCCACCTGGCCCTATACATAGTTATTACAATATTATTGACTATATTTTCTATGCTGTACTTTACATCCCACGACTGTTTGATAACAGTCAATTCGTGCTTCTTAATCCCTTCACCTGTTTCACCCATTTTTCCAGCCCCTTTCCGTCTAGCAGCCAGCAATTTGCTCTTTGTTTCTATGAGTTTGTCTCTGTTTTGTTTGATTATTTTGTTTTTTAGATACTGCAATAGTATTTATCTTTCTCTGTCTGACTTATTTCACTTAACATAATAGCCTCCAAGTCCATCCAAGTTGTTGCGAATGGTAAAGATTTCATTTTTTTTATAGCCGAGTAATATTCCATTGTATATACGTACCACATCTGTCAGTGGACGGTTAGGTTGCTTCCATATCTTGGTTATTGTAAATAATGCTGCAGTGAACATAGGGATGCATATGTGTCTTTGAATTTGTGTTTTGAAATTTTTTTGGATACCCAGAAAGGAATTTCTGGGTTATATGGTAGTTCTAATTGTAATTTTTTGAGGAATCTCCGTACTGTTTTCCATAGTGGCTGCACCAATTTGTAAGATTTATATACTTTTCTCAGAGTGATCCTTTATCATTATGAAATGTCCTTCTGTGTCTCTTGTTAAAGCCCTTGTTCTGAAGTCTATTTTGTCTGATATAAGTATTGCTACTCCAGCTTTTTTAAAATTTCTATTTGAATGAAATATCTTTTTTCATCCTTTTACTTTTAGTCAGTGTGTGTCTTTTGATTTGATGTGGGTCTCTTGTATGCAGCATATGTATGGGTCTGGTTTCCTTATCAATTCAACCACCTTGTCTTTTAATTGGAATATTTAATCCATTTACATGTAAAGTAATTTTTGATTCATATGTAGTGAGTGCCATTTTCTGTTCATATTTTTAATTTTTTTCTTCTTAGAGAATTCCTTTTAACATTTCTTGTAGTACTTGTTTAGCTTCACCTTGTCTGGAAAACTCTTTATATCTCTTTCTATTGTGAATGCGAGTGTTGCTGGGTAGAGTAGCCTTCATAATAGGGCCTTGTTTTTTCATCACTGAATATTTCCTGCCAATTTTTTTTGACCTTCAAGGTTTTTGTTGAGAAATCAGTTGACAGTTCAATGGGAACACCTTTTTAGGTAAATAACTGCTTTTCTCATGCTGCTTTTAAGATTCTCTCTTTGTCTTTAATTTTGGCATTTTAATTATGATGTGTTTAGGCCTCTTGGGTTCATCCTCTTTTGGACTATCTCTCTGCTTCCTGGATTGTATGTCCATTTTTTTTTCACTAGGTTAGGGAAGTTTGTGGTCATTATTTCTTCAAATAGGTTTTCAATCATTGCTTTCCTTTTTTCCTGCTGTCCCTAAGATGTGGATGTGGTTACACTTGCTGTCCCAGAGGTCCCTTAAATTATCCTCATTTGATTTGATTTTTTTGTTTTGTTTTGCTTTTTAATTGGATGTTCTCTCCTACCTTGACTTCCAAATTGCTGATTTCATCCTCTGCTTTATCTAATCTGCTGTCGATTCCATCTAATGTAGTTCTTCATTTCAGTTATTGTATTCTTCATTTCGACTGGTTCTTTTTTATAGTTTCTGTCACTTTAAATGCTCACTGGAATTCATCCAGTCTTCTCCCAAATTCACTGAGCATTCTTATAGCGAGTACTTTGAACTTCATATCTGGTAGATTGCTCCCTCCATTTCACTTAGTTCTTTTTATGGAGTTTTTTTCCCAGTACTTTCATTTGGGACACGTTTCTTCGTTTCCTCATTTTGGCTGCCTCTTTTTTTCTGTTTCTATGTATTAGGTAGATCTGCTGTGTCTTCCAGTCGTGGCAGAATGGCCTTATGTAGCAGGTGTTCTGTAGGGCCCAGTGGTGCAATCTCCCTCATCACTTGAGCTGGGTGCTCCAGGAATGTTTTTGTGTGTGTGTGTGGGTTGTGCGTATTATCCTGCTGTAGTTGAGCCTTGATTTCTGTTGGCACATCAGTGGGTGGAATTGACCCCTCAGTCTGACTTGTGATGATAGGCCGTGACTACAGTGGAAGAGCTGATGTGAGGGGCTGACCCCACAGAGTGAGATTCACTTTAGCAGGG
The DNA here is from genome assembly GCA_003508835.1 of Eonycteris spelaea. Classification (NCBI taxonomy): domain Eukaryota; kingdom Metazoa; phylum Chordata; class Mammalia; order Chiroptera; family Pteropodidae; genus Eonycteris; species Eonycteris spelaea. The sequence continues at coordinate 7,869,083 of PUFA01000026.1, read as the reverse complement.
CTCTGGTAACTGCCAGTTCATCTTTTGGGTGTGTTGTTGTGTAGCTAAATGGGTGGAGCTCCTTGGAAAGGACTCCAGTGCAAACCCAGGTCAGCCACTGCTTGTGCCTGGCCTAAGCCACCTGGTAGGAACTATAAAGTGACTTGTGGTTGGTAGCAGCCTTTGCTGTGCTTGGAGGTGCCTGGAAGAGGCTGTGTTGTGAACTGAGGCCAGCTACCACTAGTGCTTGGCTTGAGGCCACTGAGCAAGAGGTACAGGCATGCCAAGGCCAACTGCTGCTCATTTGGGGTTTGTAGACCTTTGAGAGGTTTTAGAAAATTTCACAGTCTGGGTGGAGGCTGACAACTTGGGTGAAATAACAGGCTGTCAAGTACTACTAAGTTGGGTGAGGCAATGTCTCAAGGAATCACCACGGTAGGGTGAATGAATATTAGCCACGTTAATGGAGACTCAGATTCGCTTCCACCTGCATAGGCCAGCTGGGTAGGAGTGCTCAACAAGTCAACAATGGGTCTGCCAATAATTCAGTCCTGGAGAGGGCTGCCCCTCCAGCCCTTACCCTGAAGCCAGACAATTCAGTTCTTCCCCGTATGTCTCTTGCACTTTTGAACTGCTGTCCCTTCATTGGAGCTTAGAGCTAGTGTTTGTGAGTGAATAAGTCTGTGCTTGGGCTATTTAAGAGGATCTCTGGGTCTACAGCAGCCCCGGTCTCGTCCAAATGGAATCTCTGCTGATTTCCAGAGCCCGGTGTTGTGGGGGCTCCTCTTCCCAGCACTGGAGCTTCTGGCTGGGTAGCTCATTGTGGGGCTGGGACCCCTTGCTTCTTAGGGGGACCGCTCCACAGCTGAGGTCTCCACCCTGATTCTTATTTGCCATACCATGGATGTGGGACCTTTCTGTTACGTGTCTCTTCCCCTCCCACCAGTCTCCATGTCACATCTGAGACTTCCGCTCAGCTAGTCTTCCGGCGATTCTCAAAGCTGGTTGTTCTATAATCTAGTTGTAATTCTGACGCGGTTATGGGAGGAGGTGAGCGCAGCATTCACCTTCGCCTCTGCCTTGACCAGCAGTCACACGAATGCTGTTCTGGAGGCAGTCGCCATACTTGGACTCGCAACAAACGTGTTTTCGATGCAGTTCCAGTTTCCTCACAGAGCGGTTAAAGAGCTGCTACTCGAGAGTGAAGATTTCGTCAAATCTAACTCTAATAAATAAAACGTGTTATTAGTGACACTCTTAAGTGAAGTTGATTTTTTTCTTATTTCAAGTGTGTGGCATTGAAACACGTAACGACTGTTATTATTACGTGGTGCCGCTGCCTTCATTGGCGGTGAAACTGCCGAAGTGTTTGCGCTATCAGTGTAAATATCAACATAGTGAAAGTCAGTTGACATATTTATTATGACAGTGCTTTCGACTTCAGGACACCGTGGTGGGATCGTGAAGACCCTACAAACTACGTTTTGAGAACCACTGTGCTGGAGATAAGAATAGCTCTTTGTATTCAGAAATAGCCCATCTTCACTGTGGATGGGGCACTTGGCACAGTTTTGGGAACAAACATTTTTTATGTTCAAGTGACCATATGTTTACATGGTTATGTAGAGTCAACGTGTGTCTGCTGGCAGGTACCGGGAAGGGCTTAGGACTGCAGCAGCAGAATAAGAGCATATGCTCCACCTGGAGGGAAAGCATCCCCTCTCCCCATTCCAGCTGATGTTGCCATCCAGAAACACAGTCCCAATGTGGCCACATCTGTTTTTTCAAAAGACACTGGTGTTTTTTTTTAATATATATAACTTTTTTTTTTTATTTTTAAAATTTGCCAGCTGGTTAAGTATTTGAACTCAAAACACTAGCTAAGTACAAACTAAACCTTTCTGCACTCTGGATTTGCCTTGCAGCCAATCTCTGTAGTAAACGCACAGTGCTGACTTGTCGAAGAAATGAATCAAATGAAGATTGACCAAATGCAAGGGTAAACGGTTCGGAGCCCCTGTGTAGGTTGTGAGAGTATTTGCTGCCTTAGGAGCTCTGGATCTTAGCTGTCACAGATAGAAGACAAAGGTATGCACAGACACCAGGGCTGGGAAAACCCATGTTCTTTGTCATCAGCTCAGGTTGTAGCTATTTCAGGTTTAGCATCCAATCATGCCAGAGTGACATTATATAACATTTCCTTGTGAATCAGGACAGAAAAGTCTAACTTGAAAAGTGAGAGATACTGAAACGCAGCCAGGGGAATATTGTGATAATATAGGTGCAGCCAGACATCTGGAATTTAAAGAATACTGGGGATTACCATTTAACAAAGGTAGAAAAATTTAGTAATAACAATGGCTCGTTTCTTGGATTCACTAGATGTTTCTCTCTAAAATGACTACCTCACAAATGATCTATGTTCTTTTAATGTTGTTCTAATACATAATATAGGCCAATTGGGTGTCAGGTAATCGAAGTGGTAGGAGAGTCATGAAAACTAGCCATTAAAAAAGTATTTTGACACAGATAGACTGATCATTTTACAGATTTTTTGTTACCTTCACATTTAGTAGTAACCACTTTTTACGTTCAAGTAACCATGTGAGGTGATGTGCTTATAAAAAGTTGACCAAGATACAGACTTTTCCTGCTCAGGATTTACCCTGTGGTGAGTGGTGAATGAAAGTAAGAATGCAGAGCAGCTCGTGCAAAGTTCTAGACCTCATGCATCCACAGCATGTACTGAGCGCCTGCTCTTGGCCATGCGGTGTTTTGGGCATTAGGGAAAAAAGAATGAACAAAACAGCCTATGTCCCTGACCTCAAGTATCTTACATTATAGTGTGCTCTGAAGTAAAAAGATACGTAGCATGAAAGCAGAGACGATGATGAAATTGCCTCCACTGGAAGGAACAGAGATTTTAAGTGGAATGTGGCATTAGAGCCAAACCTATGACACGTGGAAGTGAGGAGTTGTGTGAGAGATGGCAGCCTTCTGAGTGTCAGAACAATACTCACAAAGTGTAAAACCCTAGGATGCCTTCAGGGAATTACAAGGGGGACAGAGTGGCTGAAGAATTAACCACATCAGTTTCCCAAACCACATTACAATTTATTTTTTATGTAAAAAACTTGGGCTGTAGGTTGAAAGTTACTGAGTTTGCAATCTCAGAATTCTGAATTCTAATTTACACAAACTATGACAATAAAATTACATTTGTGAATGCATTTGGTACAATGTGGGAATATACTAGCAACTCAGTAACTATCAATTGATAATGAAATTTTAAAGAACAGTATTGTATGTCAGTTTTGCTAAGGTTTTGGTTTCATAATAAATAAAATATTAATACTTTAGAACAATAGAGATTTATATTTCCTGTTTATATTGCATTTTAAAATGCTGCAGTGTCTGCAACTTAGCTGTGCCTTTGCTCCATATGTCCTTATTCAGCCATGATCAAGGCTAAAGGAGCTGCACTATTTGGAGCATGTACTGATGTCATAGGGGAAAAGTATTAGTGGACAAAGGAGCAGTGCCGTTTAGGCCTTCTAATTGGATGTGGTGTGCACTATTTCCATTATATTCATTTGACTAGGATAGGTCTCATGATCAAGTCTGTCATTTACAGGGCAAAGGAATCTATTCTCACTAAGAGGCATTGTAGGTCGCATGGAAGTGGTCAAGGGCGCAGGCTAGCAACTAATTAGGAATAGTATACTATCTATTGTGAAATTATTCTCATATTTTGCCGTACTGTAGCTTGAGTTCTAGGATATATAGAATATAAGGTAAACAGAGTTGCTTTATTGAAGCATATTTTAGGAGCAAAATCCAAAAATTTTGCACAGTGCAGTGATAAAACCTGAAGAAATTTGTTGTCATAGCGCTGGGCCCAATTCCAGAGGTAGTTGTCTAGAAGATTTATACAGTCGGCTGGTTCTACAGGCTGTAATTCATTCATGAATTCAGACAAGAACAAAGACCATGAGCACCCCAGTCTGGGAATGTTTCTGTCACTCGGTAAAATTCTTCTACTAGAGATGTGAGTGTCTTTAATACATTTTTATAGACTCAAATGAGAGAATTTCTTGTACTTGTCTGAGAGCTCAAAATATGCAGCTTTTCTGAGCAAGAAACTCGTGAGGCCATTCTCTATTCCAAGTCTGAATAACAATTGCTTTGAAGCATTTAAAAATATCCAAACATTGAAATTAATCTAGCAGTACTAAGCACCATATTCACTTTTCAGGAGGTCTGAGGTTTCCGTAGTCCAGGCACTGAGGAGGAATTCTTGGTCTCATTTTCTTTTTCATGGATGTAAGAGGATCTGCATAGAGGTCTTGTTTTATCTATGACTGTTCTCCTTGATTAGATGAAGCTTTTAATGATATATGGGCAGCATTTCAGAGGCTTGTGATTAACTGCTCACACTACCCATCCCCTTTTTGACATTGAATGTTGAAATGCAATCATCACTTTAAAGTGGTGAGCATCCATCTGTTCTTAAATTAGGTGTTTCCTTTCCTGAGTTGCTATTCCTATAAATGCCAATTGCATTATTTGACTAGAAGAAAGTTTAGGGGAAACCTAGGTACTCAAGAAGCAGATCTCTATATTTAATTTTAAAGCTTTTCTACAGAACTGGAGACTGCTCACATCTGCTTTGTAGCAATATAGCATCCTTTTGGAATGCTTAGCTTCCATAAACTCCATAAGAAACTGTTATAGTCTCTCTGGTAATATTCGATTCTTTTGATGAAGTATAATACAAATAATTACATAGTAGTGTTTGATGTCCCCTACCCAACTTCCATCAAGTAAGGATTTGCAAGTTGATGTAATATTTCTATATTGTATGGTATATTTTAATTAAAATCAGAATGCTGTGTAAGATTGAGCAAATTGCGTTCCATTTGAAGATTAAAGAATTACTCATGCTTGCCAGCATGATCTGAAATTCTAATTCTAAACTCTGCTATGAGTGCCAGATGCACAGGATTCTTATTGTCCATCAAATACCACCTGGAAGTATTTATCACAGCAGAAAGAGGAAGCTTTTAATATCTTTTCGGAGGGAGACTTTTATTAAAATTGGCTTCTTTTGATGTTGTCCACATTTACAATAAATGGAATCCATGAAAGGTCTTTAACTCTGATCAGAAATGCAAAACTGATTACAGTGTTTTCATGACCACATAAAAGATAAACCTCAAAAAAGATTTTGCCTGAGTGATCAATCAACATTTTGCACACCAAAGAAGAACACAGAAGCAAGTAGAAATTTGGCAAAAACAGCCTTATTTGTCACCAACCAACTCAAAACAAAATAGTTCAAAAATATTTTCTCCTTCTGGAACAATACCAGTTGATTCGGGTCCTGAAGTCCTTTACAAGATCGGGAAGAGAGGAGTGCATTAGAGTTCTTCAGCTGAAACTACTACTTTTCATGGCTTTATCTTCTGTTTCAACAGCGATTAGAAAATGGTATCAGTGTTTCTATGGATTAAAAAAAAAGATGATGAACAAATTGATGGCTTGAACCAGGAAAAAAGTTTAATAATTTGTATCTTATCCTGAGAGTAGAGCTCACTTAATTCATACTCTAAAATTGGTAATCCACCCAGTAGAAAGGGCACATTTTCTAGCTTTTGTTAAAATCTGTTCCTTATCACAGACTTGAAGTTAGGGAGATCAGGGAAATGGTGGAAACGTCATCTCAACTTATTTTTCTTTATGGTGACATCAGAATAGCCAAAGTTAAAACTGTTTCTGCTTCCTGACATTGTCTTTTCCCTCTTCCCTCCCTTCCTTTCTTCTTTTCTTCCTCCTTTCTATGAATATTTTTTTTCATATCTACTAAGTAGTACTGACTCTCCTAGGCAAAAAGCATTACCTCCATTACATTCTTGTGGATGGAGACAAAGATCAAGCATGGCAATTACATTGTAAAGATATTTAAACTGATCAGTAGAGCAAGTAGGCAAGTAGTTATTTAAAAGTGAATTTAACTTTTAACTTCCATGTGCTCCTCTTTCTTCTTGTCTCATAGAAATAGAGAGCAATCTTCATTATGCCTTTCTATGAAGTTGTTCAGCAAATAATGTGTAGGGTGGTACAGTTGAGTCCTTGCTCAATTCACTGGAATATACTTTTGTGTAAAATGACAGAAAACAACGGAAGAGGTCATGCATGTTCAAATTTAGTGCCTAAGAGGGTGAGTTTTATGGACAGACCTCCTGGATTTGAGTCTCAGTTCCTCCAAGCAGAATAGCTAGTCTATTAATCTTCACTACTCTAAAATGTCGATACTAGCCATATCCATCACCTGGAGCTGAAGTGATGAGTAACTTATGTATGCAAAGTATGTAGTACTATAACCCCTCAAAAATATGGGTGTCGTTAATTGATGTTGGCCAAATTTTTCCTTCCTTTCCTCTTTCCCTCCTTCCTTTCTCTCTCTCTCGCTCTCTCTTCATTTTAAAAATTCTGCATCCTTTCTTAAAATAGTTGGCCACATTTATTTGTTGTTGTTTTTTAAAAATAAATCCTTTATATTTTAGAGTAATTTTAGATTCACAGAAAAGTTGAAAACAGAGTAGAGAATGTTTCCATATACCTCTCAGCCAATTTCCCTTAGTGTTAGCATGTTACCAAAGTACATCGGTCAAAACTAAGAAACTGACATTGGCACAATATTATTAACTAAATTCTGGACCTTGTTTGAATCCCAGTTGTTTTTCACTAATGCCCCTTTCCTGTCCCAGGATCTCATCCAGTATTTCACATTACATTTAGCTGCGATGTTTCCTTAGTCTCCTCTGGTCAGTGACAATTTCTCATTGTTTCTTTGTTTTTCACAACCGTGACATCTTGAAGTATAATGGTCAGCATTTTGTAGAATGTCACCCAACTTGAACTTCATATTTTTCTCATGATTAGTCTAGGGTTATGGGTTTGGAAAAAATGTCACAGAGGTGAAGTTAAGAGGGAATACGTGAATCAACATGAATTATCACTGGTAATGTAACATTGATCACTTAGTCAAGGTAATGTTTACCAGGATGTCACATGTATTTTTTTGCCTTGTAGTGTCATCTCACTTCATCAGGCTTATTTGCTCCAATTTATTAGCATCATTTAAAAAAAAAAAATCTGCTCAGGCAATGTTTATTAAATGCCAGGAAAATGCATTTTCCAGAAAAAGAAAATATGTGGTACTCCAGAGTAGAGTATGTGCGAATATGCTATGCAGACAGAATTTAATAGGAAAAAATCAATAAACTGTAGGCAAGACTAAAATGTTTGCAAAAAACAAAATAGTACATTAAAAGTAAAACCACTAATTAAATATCTTTGACTGCATTAGTGCTGAGAGATAAATTTATTAGCTGACCTTTTGCCCCAGTTCTACATTTGTTAATATACATAGATCTCAGACACATAATCCTTAGTAGAGCATAATCTTGTATTGTGCTGGGCTATCGGTACTCATTGCTCGAGCTGATTTTTTCTAACAAATGCTAGGTCCCTGTTTTCCAGCTGTATATGTCATTTAAAAATTGTCCTGGGGACTAGTGGATGATGATTCAGAAGTGACTCAGACTGTATGAAAGGGATAGGGAGGCCAGGTCAACATTGTCACATGGATCGCTCCTTCATTATCCTTTATATTCGGGCTAGTAGGTAATTCAGTGAGAAATGCTGAGCTTCTTGCTCCAATAGCAAGGTACAACATCGCTGTCTTTGAAGATGCAAGAAAGGGGAGTCACGAACCAGGGAATTTGGTGGTCGGCCTCCAAAAGCTAGAAAAGACAAAGAAATGAATTCTCCCATAGTGTTTTCAAAAAGGAACACAGACCTACCTGTGCTTTGATTTTAGCCCAGTGAAACGCATTTGGAGATTCTGACCTACAGAGCTGTAAGAGAATAAATTTGTGTTGCTTTAATTCACCCAGTTCTTGGTGATTTGTTACAGTAGCAATAGAAAATAACTCAAGTAGATAATAATTCAGCTCAGTTACACACCTATCTCCTTTACACCCAGCAGTCTAATAGAATCATATTACTATTTTTAGTAATATGGTAATATAGAGACTGATTTCTTTATGTCCACTTGTCTTTATGTCTTTATGTCTTTAGGTCTTCCTCTCATTCTGCACAACAGACTTCTCTTCCACATTCTCCTATATGTAACATTTTCTATGCACACATTGCCTTTGGTTTGTTTTTAAAATTATTTTCTGTGTGCAGGATATCAGCACACACAATTAGATTACTTCCATTTACCATGCTCCTCAGTTAGATTAACGGTATCATTATTGATCTAAGCCCTTTTTAAAAAAATTTCTCTTTTTGATATCTTTACTCTTATTGCCAGTTTCATTCTTCTCTCCCTGCCTTATGCCTCAATTTATAGTCTAGTAGTCTTATAATATGTATATGTTATGTTGCGTTGCTCTAAAAATATACATAAATCATATCTTAGTTTAGGTCTCATTCTGAATCTTGCTTGCTGTACTCAAGATTGTGTGTCTGAGATCTATCTGTATTAACATATGCAGATTTCTTTTATTGCATTTACTGTTTTCTGATATTTTGTTTCGTGAACTTGGCAAATTTCATTTCTGCATTCCACTTTGATAGATATTTAGTTTGTCTCCAATTTCTAGCTATTAGAAACAAGAATGAAATGCATGTAGTTATATATATATTTATGTATTTTTAATTTTGTCAAATGCTGCTTTGCAGAATGTCTTATCAGTTTACCTTCCAGAGGACAATGTGCAGGGGTATTTATTTCTCATAGTCTCTAATATTGTTATTTAAAAATATTCTCTAGGAAATGTGGTTTTTTAATATTTTTATTTTGTGGATTATTACTTTTTTTTTTTTAAACATTATGCTTATTTGCCACTTGTGGGTTTTTTTCCCCTGTGAAATGTGTATTCACATTCTTTGCCCATCTTGCTATATTGTGGGTTTTTTTGTGGATGTTGATTTTTAAGACACTTTTATGTGATATAATTCTTACAAGTTATACACTTTATAAATGTCTTCCCAAGATCTGCTGTTTTAATTTGATTGTGTCTATGGCATTATTAATTGTAAAATGTTGATTTTACAATAAAGCCAAATCTGTGAGTATTTCCTTTTATGCTTCATGGTTTTCTTTCTTTAGACTTATTTAAGAAATCTGTTCTGACCTAACATCATGAATGTTTTATCCTGTTTTTTTTCTAATCTTTCAGTTTCACCTTTCACATTAATAGGTTTACTCTACCTCTGAAGAGGAATTTAATTTTTCCCAAAATGATGAACTCATTTCTCTGCCCTATTTGTCATATAGTAACGAGTCATAAACTAAGCCCTCTATTGAGTCCATTGATCTGTTGTTGTTTTTTATTCTGGTGCCAAATATACACCATTTTAATTACTATGATATTATGAGTTCCCTTTTTTGTTTGATTTTGGTATTTTTAATCTATTTCGCACCCTTACTAGTACAGTCTTTTTTCAGTGTAAAGTATACTAACAGTGTGTCAAGTTTCCAAAAGATATGATTGGATCTTATTTGGAATTGCATTCAATTTTAGATTAACTGAATTTGCTAAATTAGCCCACATATTATCTTTATAGAGTCTTACCTTCATAAACATGGAGTATCTTTGCATTTATTAAGGTATCTTTTATGTCCTTAAATAAAGTTTCAGAATATACTTCATATATATTTTACGCGATGCTTTTGTTTTTTGTTTTCTCAATATTTAAAAAATAATTTTTGCTACTGTGATTTTTCAAAAAATTTCATTTTCTCATTTATTTTTGTTAGTAGTGTTCAGTATGAATTCTTCTGTTAGTTAAAATGTCTTGGCTCTGTAATAGAAAAGACAGCCAAACTTCAAAGGTATGATGTCATCTCCAGTGAAATAAAATCTTTACTTTTGAGAAGTCTTACATGTTATTTGGTCACTTTGGATGATGATTGAAATTGATGTGTATCACTCCTAAAAGTAGATAAAGTGGCTGGTTTTTGTTGTTGTTGTTATATCACAGGGAAGTTGAATCTCAAAATACATCTTCATCTCTTCTAACTCTAGGCCCAAATGTAAATTGGTAACTCGCTTATTCTGGAGGAGACTTTAACATTAAACAATGATCAGGAGAGATTTTATATATCATTATGTGGACTTTGAAAGTTTGTTAAAAGTCATCTGTAAGACTACGTTAGTGAGGTGACTTTGGGAAAGTATATTTATCACTGTTTAGATTTTTCATGATCTAGTCAAGTTTTCTACTTCTCAGGTCAATTTTGAATGTTTATTTTTTTAATTAAGGGTATTAGCCATTTTATCTAAAATTTTAAATTTATTGATAAATGAAAAAAAGTTCTTGTATTTTCCAGAACACAATGGGATTTTAAAGCTATGTTTTATCATTGATTTCAAATTTTACTGCAGTATGATCTGAAAATACAGTCTTTATAATGTCTGTTCTTAAAAATTTTCGAAAATTCTTTTGTGATCACTACATGGTCATTTAAAAAAAATTCATTTGATTAACGTGCATTTTCTGTTAATGAGATATGAAATTCAAGTTTTTAAATCATGATATCCAAATGTTATTGTTGCTTATTTTTTGTCTGCATATCTGAAAAGTTTCTGAATGTACTCTCAAAATTATGGGTTTATTTCTTCCTGTATCCTTTGAATTTTTGCTTTATTTATTACAAGGATATAAAATTGCCTTGGCATACATGACATTTAAAATGAGATGTCTTGTTGCAATATGAGATATGAAAGAAACTTAATATATGATCATAAAGAGGGTTAGGGTGGTGAGAGAAAATGACAGCATCTCGACTTATTTATTAAATGAGTGTAGTCATGCATTTTTGAGTTTATAAAAGTTGTAATAGAACTAGCCTACCTTCTGAAAGAGTTAACATTCTTAGAGGACAACATTAATACTGGAAATAGCTTCAAAAAATATAAAGTCTTATAACCAAAATGTATATTAAGTTTTTGGGAAAAGCTAATTTTAGATATCAAAAAAAGGGGAAACATGGTTAACATTTATATTTAATAGCCTAGGCTTTGAGAGAATTATTGGTTATTAAATAGGATCTTGAAAAAAATAAAGATTTTGGAATCATGGAGAGAAGGGATGTGATGGTCACAGTCAGAAGAGAAAGAATAAAGGGAGACACAAAGCCAGGAGGAAATGGGAGTGTGTTTTATCTGTTCTTTCATGGTTCAGTATATAGCAGATCCCAATCCAAGAAACATCCCAGGAATCAAACAGGTAATTGAAATTAATTGAACAACTTGTTTTTATATACAAGTCTTGACCCTTTAAATGTCTAGTGTTGTTTTGAAACATCACAGAAGAGGAGGCAAGAGTCTTTTTTTGAAGCACTATTTTAAATGACTGTGAAGGGAAACTAAGTTCCAGTCGGACAAGAACTTTCCACCTTAGGCAGTGAAGTAACTCTTCAAAAAATCTCTTGGGTAATTTATTTGCTGAAGAAAAATAGTTAAAAAGCTATTGCAATTGCAAGCTTATCACAGAAGTGATTCTGACCGATAAAATTAACATTGCGGTGGATAAGCTCCCCTAATGTTGATCATTTTTCTTGTTTGACTACCTAATCTTAATCTTATTAATACTTGAGCACTGAAGAGATTTTTAGTACTAGTGTAGAAAAGGGGGAAGAAGATATTTCCAAATACTTATAGTCTAAATAGGGGAATATGCATTAGCAAAATAATTTCACAAAGAAAAATTGTCAAATAATACAGAAAAGCTGCTTCAGCTATATCAGCATGCTGAAGTCAGTTTGTTTGCTCAATCCTGGTAGAACAAGACCTTCCCCACTGAAGAAAGTGAAGGTGTATGAGCCACTGTTCGTAAAAGCCAGACGGTGTGTTCTTTTTTAAGAGGCTGGGAATAGATCCATCTTCTGAAGGATGGAAGTGTCTAAACACCACACACATTTCTTCAAAAGCTAAATGTTCTCCCTTTTTCTGATTTGATTTTCTCAACTCGAAGGTTTCACCTTCTGCCAGGAACCAGGAGTCTTGGAAGGATAAAAAAGCTAAGATGTAGGAAAAGTCACTGCAGTCCAGTCAGTTGGACAATGGCATCTGTGGCTGATGTGGGTTTAAATTCCTGGTGGATATATGTGTAATTGGAATGCTCCACTATTGAGCTATTGCTTCTGAGATTGTTTACTTCATTATAATTCACTTCGGTAGGTTTTTAAATTGAGATTTTCCTTATAGAAATCTCTTATGTTTTACTGCTTCAGTGATGAGTGGAGATTAGCTTTGCATTTGCAAAATTAAATTACTTTCCCAAAGTATTTCTTAATTTTCATGCAGATGCCACTGAAAATTTCAAGAGAGTGAAAAGTTGTTAGCTGCACTTTAAATACCAGGAAATCTCTGTGTGGGAAGAAGGGAAGAGGGTAAAATTACTTTTATTTTAAAATTGAGCATAGGGGTATTCATTCTGCAGAATACACATCTGGAGAATAAGTAAGTACCTAAGGGGAAAATACTTGCATAGTTCAAATTTTGGACATTTTTAGTGTCACACTTTTGGATCAATATCATCTACCAAGGAAAAACAAAAAGAATTAAAAATGAAATGTGAACAGCCACATTACCATGAGAACAGAATCTTGGGCCCATCTCGAGCTGTTTCTGAGAACAGGACTTTCCAACAATGTTATAGATTTATTGAGATCTATCATGATTGTAGTTCCCTGATGTCCTTCCAATTTCATACCCATCTCCCATCTCTAAAACAGCACATTCCAGGAATTCCATAGTGTTTTACTTTAATAGAATAGTTTTGTTGAGGAGGAATATTATTTTTCTCCTTCAAGTTTAGTGACTGGGGCATGCAAATTAAATTAAAAAAAAGATGACTGATAAAAGGTTTATTTGTATGCATATAAGAGACAAAAAAAGAAATGGCTGGTTGGTGAAAAAATTAAAGTTACAGGCTTAGCAAAGGAAAGGAATGATGGGAATAAATGGCTTCTATCAGAAGAAGGAATAGGTTTCTTTAGGAAAGACAAAGGGATTTTTAGGACAAAAGAGCAAATACAGTAGTCCTCTCTTACTCACATTTTCACTTTCCATAGTTTGTTACCTTCAGTCAACTGTGGTTCAAAAATACTAAATGGAAAATTCCAGCAATAAGCAGTTCATGTTTTAAATGATGCATTGCTCTCACTATCATGATGATAATATCATAGCTTTCATGCTGTTCTGCTCCATCCAGCCTGGGCCATGACTTGCCCCTTTATCCAGCATCTCCACGCTGTATACTTTATGCACCAATAGTCCCTTAGTAGTCACCTTGGTTATTAGATTGTCATGATATTGCAGTGTTTGTGTTCAAGTCATCCTTATTGTACTTAATAATAGCCCCAACTCATAAGAGGAGGCGTGATGGCAATTCAGATATGCCAAAGAAAATCTGTAAATTGCTTCTTTTAAGTTAAAAGTTATGTATGTATAGGGAAAAAAAACATAGCATATATAGGGTTCAGTACTATCCTGGTTTCAGGCTTCCACTGGGGGTCTTGGAACGTATCCACTGTGAATAAGAGGGGGGGATTCTCCATGGAAGTTTGTGATAATGTTTCTCTATACAGGTTTGAGTGGTCTTTTATTTTCTTCAGGGTCATAAAAACCTCCCAGAGAGGGCATTTATGGTAGATTTACTCCTGGTTTCTCTACTTGAAGTAGAACCTGCCCCAAAGAGGGAATGTAAGGCGGTCCTCGTTTCTCAAAAATTTCTGTTTTTCATTAGATAAAGAAGCTTCGAAAAGGCTTCTTTCTCCATATGTTGAATTTCAAATGTCTTCAGCTTAAAATAATCTTTATACCAACTCTGGGGTTCCAAGTGAGTCCCCACACTTTGAGTTATTCGTTTCCAAAGCTGACACTTCAAATGTGCTAAAGTTATTCTAGGATCCGTTAGACCATAGAATATAGAGTAGGAAAAATGGAGAAGTTATTCTTAGTCACCATAAGCCTATGGTATCGATCTAAATGAAGTGGCACCCTTAAATGAAAAAAAGAAACTTTACATTTATCTCAATAGATTATTCACATAAAGTATTACTTAATTAGGTACCAAGTCCTGCATGATCCATGCGTTTGTTATTAAATATTGGTCAGTCAGCTAATACTACAGATAGATGATTGACACATTGTAACTTCTGAGTTTGATTGAGCTGCTTGTCATTTGACATTTTCTGGAAAACAGCTAGATCAGTAACAAAAATGGACAACATAAAGCCTTAATTTGATGATGTTTCATAGTGAGTGTGTAATTATTGTGTGCATTTAGATTTTTAGCCACATTTTTGCCTTTTTATAGGAAAATGAATAGATTCACTTCATGCTGTAACAAATGAATGTCAGAGTTTTGAAGGTTGAATTTTGTTTGTTATTCAGATTGGATTTATTTATTAGAGACCATATTTCTAAATCATAATGAAAATCACCAGCAGAATGAATTAATATATAAAATTATCTTTACATATACTGGAGAAACAAATCTAATAGGTAAAGTAAAATCAAATTCTGCTGTCATCTTGTACATTTATAGAGCAAAATTAATAGCTTTAGTTTTGTGGGTTTTTTTAATACTTATCTATCAAAGAAAAGCTGGAAATAATGTCAAAATAAGTCAACCTTGTTTATTTTCCTTCATCGTTAAAGGTTTATGTTATTTTACACTGAAAGAATGAGGACCTTCTAATAAGTTACCAAAGTCTTGCAATACTGCAGCTTTTATGTTCTCAAGTGGTTTTCTGCATACAATACTAAACCCTCTTCTCCACTGTGATATTTAGCTAATAGAGAGCGGTACATATAACTGTACCGAACTTTTTACCAAAGAATGTCATGTTTCAAGTACCCAGTGTTCTGAAGTCAAATGGACAAAACGTCCAATCGATGATTAAGCTTTTTAAGTTTTATCCAAACACCCCAAGGTGTATAAGTGTCTTCTGTCTAATGTGTTTGCTGGTCTGTAGCCAAAGAAACCAAACCACCTGCTTTGTACATTAGACTGTAAATTCCATGGAGGTGTGGAGTCTTCCCGGAACTGTATCGTTAATTCTCATCATATGATACTGCCTGAACACATTTATCCTCTCTCTCATTTGAAGTTAATTATAAGAATTGTTAGGCCAAACAAAACCCAAAACCCATTACCATGATAGGTAATGGATAAGAGGAAATCATTGTGTTGATAGAGTGAATTCAGCACATTCTCTTCTAGGAAAAGAAAATATAGAAAGAGCATGGTAAGAAGAAGCCAATATTTATAAAGATGATATTTGTAAGTTTTAACAATACTATGATTTGTTTTCCATTGAGCTTTTTAATTATTATTTACCATGTCTGCATATTTTTCTCCCTTCAGTAGACATATTTTTACTTAAAATGGATAAGGCAATAATAATTGAAGAATGGAGCATATTAACCATATGTTTCTGATGCTTTGACCTCTGGGGTCTTGCGGACCCTGGAGAGACTGCCCCTCACAGGGTCAGCCATTTCCTAGAGATAGTAAAAGACCTCCCTGGGAGGGTGCCTTCTTGTGTAATAACCGACCCAGAGCCCACACCCCAATGCCCTGTTCTTGTTGAGCTCTCACAGGGCTCACACGCTCAGACCCACTGTCTGCCTGCCCTGATCCAGGTACCGGACACCCAGGGGCAGGCCCTGTGCTTCAGACCCCACTGAAATTATTCCCATTAGCCAACCCTGTCTTGCCTGTTCCTTCCTGCAGAAACAACAGCAAAGGCTCTTGTGCTCATTTCCCATGGCTCTCTCTGCCTCGTGGCTGACCCGAGACTTTCCTATGTGGCCCCTCGTGGCGTGGCGTGGCGTGCCTCTCCTCTGGGGAACTGTGAATAACAAACTGTCTTTTCTGTGGCTGGATTCTCCTGACCTGTTGGCTTCGCCATATATGAATCATGACATTTTCAAAAATGATGTTCAGAACAATTTTAAGAGATAGATGGTGTTGCTGTTGGTTTTGAGGAGAAGAAACCAACACTTTCAGTTGCCATTGTCTCTCAGCAAATTAAGTAGCCAGGATGGGACTGATATCACAGCTACTCATTTTAAAACAGGCACTGGGAGCTCCTTTCATTATCAACCTTTCTCATCTTTGAGCTTTTTTCTTCCTATCCTGGAAAGATGTCCCATGCTCTTATTGGCTTGTACATTCTTAGATCTCCCAGATTCATACAGCCTATAATATTGTTTTATTGATTTATAATCCTTGTGAGATGGATGGATAGTATATGAGGGCTCTGAATTTCTGAGGGCAGAGGTCTTTTACTTTGTAGGGGACTGACAGACATTACAGAATTTCATTTGAACCAAGGAGCCTCTCATCTGACTACCTCCTGAAACGTGTTCACGTAGGGGTTCTGAAGTAGTAAATCGCACCTCCTTCTTCCCATCTGAGTTTGGAAACAGTTGAAAGGTAGAAGCAGGAGTCAGGCAGATGGAGACCAAAATGTGTGCTTTACTAGTGATAAAACTTGCGAGATCAGATTGCTCCAGCTCTGATGCAAGCGGGCTTCCTTGCACTTCTCTCAGAATTTGGCCAAGTAATCCATGCTGGCAAGGACAGCTGAACAACTTCACACCTTACGCGACCTGGCCCTGAGCAGATGAATCTGTGCCCTTGCTGCGACTGAGGAGGGTGAAGCAAGCGTGCCAGCTTCTCCTCACAAGCTGACGGATCTGAAAGGAGAGCATGAGGACAATAATAGGACTCCATCATTATAGTTCATTTCAGAAAAACTGTTTCAGAGTGGAGTCGTGAAGCCAGCTGAATTCTGTCTTTCCCAACGAATAGTCATGTGACTTTGGGAAACCACGTAACACATCTAATTTTCAGGTTCCCCTTCTGTAAGAGCTCATTTAGAATGAACACTCATAGGATTTCAGAGTATGAAATGATAGAATGTTTGCTCAATAAACAATAAATATTAGCTATCTTCATAATTGTTTTTAGACTCTTTAGAATTAAATTTCATTCTGTGATAATAGTAAAAAAAAAGAGTGATGCTTCTGTGAAATTGTTTTTTCAATATTTGTTGATGTTCACAGAAAAAGAGCATAAGCTAACTAAAACTGTTCATGGTGGACAATAATAAAGGCCAGTCTACTTTCTGTCATGTGATACACTCTCAAGAAGGGAACCAATCCATGTTTAAAAATAGACTTAATTATACTTATATAGATAGCCTGGGCAGTCTTTACTAAGAATTATAGTTTATTTTGTGCTTCATATATTTTGGCAATCTACATTTACTGACGGGTTTATATGAATAAATTAGTAATTTTCCACTGGCTTTTATTTAATTGTGCTCATACCAGAGTTACCATTTTTAAGCCAGACAATGGGCCCGGCCCTGTCTTGTTTAACCCTTAGGTGATCTTGTGGAACAGGCAGTTGTCTCTGTTTAACATGAACTTCCTAGAAGCTAAGAGACTTGCTCAAGGTCACATAGCTTATGTGGCAGTTAGAATGTAAACCCAGGCATGCCATTGCTCTAAAGCTAAGAAGCAACCCTACGCTAGATTCACAGTCAGGTGCCACTCTTTTCCTTCTAACTGTTCTTACAAACTTCTGTCTTGCCACCTTTATTCTTCATATAACTTAGGTCTGTTTCATGACTTGTATTTAGATTTTCATTCCAATTCTTTTCAACAGATATAAAACTAAGTTAAGGCTTTTATCTAGGGACTAGATTTTAGAGATCTTTTAGAAATCAGTTTCTCAAAAGTGCTGTCATCAATTCTGCCTTTAGGAAGTTTGCCTTTCACACTGAAAATATTTCTTAAATCAGAAGAAAAGAAACTTGTGGTTTCTTTTCAGGGTAAAGCTCCCATGATGGCATAAATCAACTGTAAGGTGACTTCTTTTGGGGAATTCTCTAAAGGAACTAAACAGATGGCACTTTAATTGGTCAGAGGAAGCATCACTATTTATTGATATAATTTAATTTATTCCTCTATGAATCATCTTTTTAGAAATCTAAGGGGAAAGAGGTGCCCAAATGTTCTAATAATTCAAAGAGCTCCAAATTATTCTGCCCTAGAAGCTGTGCATCTTCTCAGGCTCCACTTGATTTAACAAGCACTGCACAGGAAACTTTCTCACTAAAAACGCTTGTTAGCGTATGTTGGCTGTGGTATTACTGACAGGATTTCTAATGTTATTTGAAATTCTAGTTAATTATAGTTTGGTTGTTATTTTCATGCTGAGCGAAATGAAGTATTGTAATGTATGCTCCTCGGCAGTTTAATAGCAAACTTGTAGGCAGTTTCATTTGTCTCACATATTCCCTTTTAAACAAGAGAAGTAAGATGTGCCATCACCATCATCCTGTCTGCTGCCTGCCTCCATTGTAGACTCAGGTACCAGATTAATCATATTCTCATTGAATATAGTGTATTCATCACCTGAACATCTATAGCAATTATCACCATCAACACAGCAGTTGGCCTGGGTTGTGCTGGATGTTCACGCACATGTCTGCATGTACATGCATATGTGTGCATTGTTAACTCATTTAGGAATACAAAGAATAATTTTTAGTGTGTTCAAGGCTTACTGTGATATTTTTAAAAAGACAAAGAAATCAGAACCCACCAAAAGGTACACATACTTATATATTTAAGGTGTCATGCTACCACTTTCTGATCTCACAAAAATCCTTGTTATAGAAATATAAAAGTCACAGCAGTGGGTAAATTGGGTCCCTATGACTTCTTGGAGAAATTATAGCTATCTAAATATTTGTAATATAGTAGAGAAGAAAAAAGACAAGTATAGAATTAAAGAAGATTGGGTTTGAATCCTGTATCATTGATTATTTCTTGATAGATTTTTGTCGTTTTCTGATTAGTAACTCTCCATCACTTCCTATCTCTGTGGTATGTGATAGTAATGGAATATATAAAATAATAATAGCAAAAATAATGACAATGGATATTTCTTCATCACTTTCTACTATACATGCATTATCTCACTTAACCCCCCAAACTGTCTTTTAAATTGGAACTTCCTTTAATCTTGCTTTCCAGATTAGGAAGTTAAAGTTTAAGGAGGCACTTAAATTAGAACTGGCAAGGTACAGGGATGGAGCCTAGATGTATTGGATATCCAAGTCCATACTCTTAACCACTCACCCTATTACTGTGTTTCCTGTATCAATGTATCCAACAACAACAAGAAAATGGAGGTGTGATGTGTTACCATAAGGATTAACTTTAAAAAAAAAACTTAAAAAATTAAACTGCCAAGGACAGTGTTTAGGACATAAGATACCTTATGTACTAATAGGTTACATTTAATTCAGAAATAAATTATTTTTAAAGAAATTTAAGGTGTAATTTACATACACTGAATTCAGCTTTTTAGTGTATAATTCTATGGGGATTTTTCCCAAGTTTTATTGAAAAATAGTTTACATAAACCACTGTATAAGTGTAGGATGTATAGTGTTCTGGTTTGATTTATACTTGTCATGGAATGATTACCACAATAGGTTCAGCTAACAACCACCTTATTATATAAATACAAAAAATAAAAGAAAGAAAAAAGGAAAAGGAGAAAAGAAAAAGGAGAAAAAGTTTTCCTCGTGCTGAAAACTCTTAGGATTTACTTTCCTAACAACTTGCCTATAGATCATACAGCAGTGTTAGCTGCAGTCATATGTCGACATTTCACCCCTGGTATTTACTTATTTTCTAATGGAAGTGCATCTTTAGACTTCCATCTCTAATTCCCCCTCCTCAGACCTTCCACCTCTGGTAAACATGAGTCTGATCTCTTTTTCTATGAGTTTGGGTTTTTGCGTTGTTGTTGTTTGTTGTTTTTTAAAGATTCCACATGTAAGTAAGATCATGCAGTATTTGTCGTTCTCTGACTTGTTTCATTTAGTATAATGTCTGCAAGGACCATCCATGTTGTTGCAAATGGTAGGATTTGATATACAAGTCCATAATTTGATTCTGTTGTGCAGAATACCACAACTTTAATGGCTAATATTGCACTGTGTGGAATACCATAACTTCTCTATCCACTCATCACCGATGGACACGCAGGTTGTTTCTATGTCTTGGCTACTGTAAGTAATGCTACTATGAATGTGGGGATGCACATATCTTTTTGAGTTAGAGTTTCCATTTCCTTTGGATATATTCCCAGAAGTGCAGTTGCTAGATCGTATGGCACTTCTCATTTTAATTTTGGGAGGATTCTCCTTACTACTTTCCATGGTGGCTGCACCAATTTACAATCTCACCAACAGGGCACAGGGTTCTTTTTTCTCCACGTCTAAACCAGCATTGGTTTTTTCCTGTCCTTTTGATGATGGCTATAGAAATGTATTTGCTTTAAGAGAACAAACTGAATATGATCGATTAAACAAATAGAGGTTTAATTTTCTCATCTAATAAAAAATTCCAGAGTTAAACAGCCATTGGAGTTGGCTCAACAGTTAAATCATGTAAAAGCTGACATTTGTATGATTTGTTTGATGTTGCCTTATGTTTGCAAAGTAGGTGCTGCCACCAGAGATATTATATCTGCCATTAGAAATGAAAGAATAGGGCAAAGGGACACCAGCTTCATCTCTCCCTCTTATCGGGAAGATGGGTCATCAGTCTTCATCCTGTGGAAAAGAACTAGGTTCATGTTCACTTCTCCTTGCAAAGGCAGCCAAGAAAATCGTTTGGATATTTTATATTTCTCCAGTCTCTATTGTTAGTGAAGGGAGTTCGTGATTCTTTTTTTTTTACCCCCAGTGAAACATCAATTTCTTCCACAGTTCCAACTTTTCTGCTTTTTAAATTCCTCCCAGCACTAGGTTATTTTCAGCTGGGAAAATATGGTGAAGTGTGTGCATAGGTAGGACAAGATCCAGACGGGAAGCATAGCTCCTCCTTTAGCCAAACTGATGCTTGGCATGAAAGTGAGACAAACCAGCAGTAAAACCTTGCTGTGCAACTTCCTTATTTCAAACTGTGAACTTGATAAACCGTGAGCTGGTAAAGAGCAAGGTAATAATTCATAAAATACCTGTTAAATATGTAGGAACTGAGAACATGATCAACAAGGGACATAGAGGGAGGTTATCACATCCCTTTTAACTTTATTAAAATATGGTTTAAGTGATTTTAATTGTATTCTGAAGGTATTTGCTGACCATGCATTGTGAAGACCCAGAGGGGTCTTCCAACTTGAGTAGGAAGGGACAGTTGCATTTTGCAATATGGATGGCACTGCCTGGGGTCCAGTTCTGTGAATGGTTCTACTTTGAAGTTGCATCAGAGAATTATCAGTACTATACACTTAGCTTTATATTGAAACACAAATTAATAAAAATTTCTTCCTAGAAAATGCTTATAAAGGTGGGAGGATAATTTTGCTGAATACAAGACAGAAGATAAATATGATAAAGGTGCATAATAATGGCTCAAAAGTGCTGTTCAGTCCCTAGTGTAATTAATTCTAAGACTGTACAGGGGAAAACGTTATTTTTAACTGGAGAAGATTAGCATATTTGGCAAGTAGAGAATAATGAGGGAAGATGTGGAGTGGGGAGGATACAGGATATGTTGAATGAACTAGAATGGTGTGGCTTGAATTCAGGCTGTATTAGGCAAAAATGAGTGAAATTTAATTTGGAATCAGAATTTGGGAGGTAATAAATGTCTTGCTAGTTTAACAATTAGCTTTTTAAATTCTAACGATGGTTACCAAAGCTATTATTATTTTAGGCGAAATTGGAAATTATCACTGTGGTTTTTAGAGACATAAATTAGTCATTGTGAAAGACTCATTAGAGACCTGATTTTAGAGGAGGAATGACAAGTGGAGGTTATTAAAATAATACAGGCAAGAGAAATGGAACAGACTAGAGTGTAAGGAGTATAACTGAAGCTTAAGGTAGAAGATCTCTTATTTTTTAATCAGAAATTTGGAAAAAAATTTAAAAGACTGTGTAGTATGACCTATATTCACTCAATAAATAGCTTCTGAATTCTTACTATGTACAAAGCATAATGTTTTTAGCCATAAAAATGGAACTTATGTCTTTCAATTTCATATGACAGTTGAGGCTAAAAAGTACATAAATGACTTCCAGGAATGGCAGAGTAGCTTGTATTAGACCAACTCTCCAGCAGATAGCAATTATAATTCTAAATCAGTATAAGAAAGTGATATTGAATGCACTGGAGAATGACCACAAGCAGTCAGAAACTGCAGGGTAAATGATCTTTGGAAGAAGAGAAATTCTCGGGATATGATTTGTTCTACCAGTTATGTTTTGTAATGGGACCAAGACCTTAAGAAGAAAACCACAATCTTGCTGGTTTAGAGTCAAAGAAATGGAAGTTAGGGCTCCCTGTGTGGGTAGAATGTGAGAAATCCTAGAAAAAAAGAAGCCACAAGAAGGGGAAGCCCCCAAATCCTTGTCTGACTCTTGATCCTGATGACAACCAGAGGAGATGTCAGAGCTGCCATGAAAAACAATAGCTGCAAGAAAGCCTGAAAGAGCTAGCAGAGATTTTAGCAATTCATCTTAGGGAGACAGAGTTTGAAGTTTGAGTCCGACCAAGTTAACTGTTTGCTAACATAAAAATCAACACTTCAAAGAAAGTTAATGGATTCTAGAGTCTCTGTAACATATCTTACACAGTATTTTGGATATAATGAAAAATTATACATGTGAGGAATTAGGAAAAATGTACTCAAAAGCAAAAAAATAATAAAACATACAGACTCAAGGTAACTCAGATATTAAAATCAATAGACAAGAATTTTAAAGTATATGTTATAAATGTATTTTCAAGAACTTAGAGGGAATTAAGTTCATAATGGAGGATTAGAAAAATTCAACCAGAGAGTTACAAAGTATAAAGTGGAATCAAATAATTCTACAACTTTAAAGTGAATATGTAAAAGAAAAATTTACTGGATGGACTTAACAGTGTTTTGAAGATAATAGAAGAATGGGTCAGTGAATTTATAGATGTAACAAAGAAATCATCCATGATGAAGAACATAAAGAAGTAAAATTAAAGAAATGAATAGAACCTCAATGACTCATGGGACATGCCAAGAAGTATAACATATGTGTGAATTGAGCCCCAGGGAAGAGGAAAGAATGGGATAAAAAGTTATTGAGAAAATAATGAGTTAATTTTCAAAATTCGGTGAAAAACACGTAAGTATAGACCCATATGTCCAGCAAACACCAAATAGGATGAAATAAAGAAAAGGTCAACTAATAACATCAAACTTCTAAAAACCAAAACAAAGCAGAGGAAATGTGAAAAGCAGCAAAAAACCCCAAAAAACAAAAAACAAAAACCAAAAAACAACACACACACACACATTACATGAGGGAAACAAAAATACAAATGATTGATTTCTCATTAAAAGAAGCCAGAAGGCAATTTGACATTTTTTAAGTACTTAAAGAAAATAACAGTAAATCTAAATTTTACATAAATCAGCATGAGAGAATTAAACGTTACAGAAAATGAATATAGGGACTATTTTCTCGATTTCCCCGAAGGTGATCATAGTCACTGTCATTCTCGTGCTAGACAAGTTAATTCATTACATTCAGTGAATATGTTTGGCCTTAATTTTCTCATGGAAACTCATTTAAGAAAGACTGTTCACAGAAAAACAAACTATCAATGCAAAGGATAAAAGAAGAGATATTACTGTAGATTTTACAGATATTGAAAAGATAAAAAGTGAATATTGCATTTTTATGTCAATAAATCTGAAAACCTAGTTTAAATAGACGCATTGATAAAAGCCAATACTTGTCCAACTGATGAAGTGAAATAGAAAATCTGCACACACGCACACACACACACACAAAATAAATTGAATTTGTTCCAAAAAAAATCTTCAAATACATAAATGTGCATACATATGCATATTTCAGAGATAGTTTTACTGGTTAAATTCTGTGAAACACCAAAGCAAGAAATATCATCAATCATACCCATTCTCCTTCAGAGGGAGGACTTCCCAACTTTATTCATGAGACCACCAATGCTCTGATATACAAGACAACGTTACAGAGAAAATTAAAGCACTCATATACTGAAAGGAACATCTTGATGAAATTTAAGTTGGAGTCTAGGGATATATCAAAAAGGATAATGCATAATGAAAAGTAGGGTTTACTTCTGGAATGCAAGGCTGATTTAACAAAACAGCCAACTTTAAGAGAAGAAAGGAGAGTTTTTCCTCAAATCACCATGCCTATCTTGGGAGAGAGGAGGGGCATTTTGAACAATTAATAACCTTCTTATGGTTCAGGGTGGGAATCCTGCTGTGAAAATGGCTGGACCTAATTAATATCACATTAGGTTTTCAGCAGTGCTGTCTTTGTCAGTGCGACGACCTAGACCCCAAGGCAGTTCTAGGCATAGGTTGATGGTAACTTAAGCCATAGCTCATGAGAGAACAACTGCTTTAACCAGAAATTAAAAAAAAATTTTTTTTAATTAAAAAAAAAAACACTGTGATTTTGTTAGTTTCATTGAAAATATTCATGTATTGTTTCATATTATTGAGAGTTATGGAGGATCTAAGAGAACTCTCTCATAGGTTCTATTGACCATTTCATAAGTTGTTTCAGAAGACATTAATCTTTTCCACTTATTAGAGCACCAACTCACAGAGGGCTCTTATTTTAATCTCCAAGTTTTATTTGGAAGTTCATCTGTGTGTGCGTGCATGCGCGTGCACGCGCAGCGTGTGTGTGTCTGGAAAAGAGTTGCCTGTTAGTGACAGAAATACTTAGAAGTTTGACGCCATAAAAATGATTTAATTTGCCAAGTATTCCATGCTCACAGAAGCTCTCTTTGCTTTTTAAAGTATTCTGGTGCATGTAATCTGCTTTGTGGTTTGAGAACTAGTAAGTTCAAGGTGAGATAACCAATTGGTGGCAGGGTCTAAAGAGGTCTCACATGACCTAAGTTCTAGATCATTTTTTTTGTCCATGCCCATCATCCACCAGAGTTCTATTTGAGATTGCATTTAAGGTGAACCTAGAATAAAATGAAAGCATAATGTGCCAGAATAAATATTGTGGTGTTAAATATATTTTTTAAGTGGTGGCACAAGATAGACTTATTATAAATATAAATTTCTGTTAAACATTTTTATTTGGACTGGAAAAGAGAAAATTATTAAACAAATTTCCTATTTATGAACAACATAAAAACAGTATTTGAATCCAAGAGTACAAAGATTAATTAAACAAATATTATTTGTTAATTGAGGGGACTTGGAAAAAAACTGTAATAGCATCACAAGTTACAAAACCCAGCGCTGTGCTTTTATTCTTTTCGTTGTTTCTTCCTGTAGGGATTAGAGTTCTCTTGAAGTAAAATTATATTATAAATTTGGGTATGAAAAGAAGGTGGGTTTTTTGTTGTTGTTGTTGTTTGAAGAAGGTGCTCTTTGAATACATCCTATCACATTTTTTTTTCCTTTGAAGAAAACCCTGAAGAATTACTCAGTTTTTAAACATAAATCTGATGCTATTTCTCCTTTAAAAGGTTTTCAGTTTCTCCCCATCTTCAATCATCTAAAATTCAAATTCCTTAGAACTCCATTGTAGGCCTGTCATGAACTGCCTCCTCTACTCCATCTGTCTGTCTGTCTTTCTTCCACTGTTACTCAGCTGGTACCTGTACTTAAATTCAATCTTGCTAAACTACCTATTGTTTCTCTAATGTCCTGCCACTGAGGTTTCGCTTATGTTGCATCTCTGCCTGCAATATCCTGATCTTCTTGCCTAATTAATGGTATTTTACTAATTCTTATATATATTGCTTAAATGTTTCTTTCCCTGGATGCCTCAGGCAGGATAAATCACATCTTCCTGCTATTCTGCAGTGATGTATATATCTCATTCTAAGGATGCGTGTCTCATGTAATATATTTATATAATTGACTATTACATTTGATCAGAGGTTAATAAAATAAATCAGCCCTCAGCTTGTTTTTATAAATAAAGTTTTATTGGCACACAGCCACATCCATTCATTTACATTTTGCCTCTCACTGATTTCATGCCAGTTGGGTAGTTGTGACAGAGATTACATGGCCTGCTAAACTTAAAATATTTATCTAAGCTGTGACAGAAAAAGTTTGCCAACCCTATACTAGACTGTGACCTTCAGGAGAACAAAAACAGATTTTTCACATCAGCCCCTGATACTTGCTTTGTGCTACCCTACTCTGTTGAACCAGCTATAAATAAGTATGTTCCAGTATATCTGTTGAACCAGCTATAAATAAGTATATTCCAGTGGTTAAGAGTCTAATCTCTGAGGTCCAGTCAAGTTCTAATCTTTCCACATTGTAGATGAAATCTAAAATGAATTACACCATTCATGTGTGCCTCAGTTTTCTTTTCTATAAAATAAGGATAATAATAATGCCTTTCTCATATGGTTAATGTGAGGACTAAATCTCGTAATATACAGGTGGCCCTTCATCCAGTGACTGACATAGATCAAATCAGTCAATACCTGCTGTTTTTATTATGCATAGTTTATAACATGCTGTAAGGCTTTAATAATTTAAGGCTCTGGGCCTTATTTTACTCCCATAAAATGGAAGAGTTCACTTTCTACATTTCCTTATACTCTCTAACTTTATGATTATGTAGTTCCCAGTGCAGTACTGAGCTTCGCCAGGATTCATATGGAGAGCGAGGGAGAAAAGTAATATCAGCTTGGGCTACACGAGCAATTGACTCAACCACAGCATCCAAATCACTCTGAGAGCCAAAAAAGGTCACTACTTAGAAAATAGGCTTCCATTCTTCACGAGATTAAAGACTTTATGGTCTGAGCTCCACCAAATCAGGGCAAGAGGATCATTCATGCCCCTGGCAGGCATTTAACCAGGCAAAAATAAGTTACCCCAAAAATCTCTGAGAAATTTTAAGGTGAATCATTCTGATGAGATTGTAGGTCTAGAGCGAACTTTGATTAATTTTTGCTCTACACGATAATTCTGTTTTTAAGATGTACTTTCTCAAGGAATTTATAAGCTACATAGAGAAGCTTTTATTTAAAAACATCAGTACAAAACTTAAACATCAAAAAGTGACATTGCATTTGTATCTTACTGTGTTTCTGGAGATTTCTTTTCCAGCTTTCAGTAATCAAGGAAGATATGCAACCTCAGATCCAGAACCTTTCGAAGAATGGGCTAAATATGGCAGGGGTGCAAAAACAAAAATAACCAAACATACTCCAAAACCTCTGAGAAATTGTGTTGTCAATCAAATGCAGCGACTTGATATTTAATTCAAACCAGTTGTAAACTCCTTTCTCTTTGTAACAAAGAGGACCTTGTCTGCTGAACATGACAAGGAGCCCTGACGACATATTTCTAAAAGGTTATTTCACATATAAAGACAATCAATGTCTATAGTGAGGGCCAACAAAGATGATTAACTTCAATAGAGACTCCCCCCCCCCCCATCAAATACAGGAGAAGGGTTGACTGAAGAGTAATATAGGAAAATATTTTGGAGCAGGTTTGTTAGTGAGATTGAGATTTCTGGGTAAAATACCTTTTGTGGTTACTTGTAATGTTGATCATTTATGGCCCAATATAAGCAAAACCATGTTAATTTTAATAACAGTAAAGTTATTTTTTAAATCAAATATTTTATACACGAAATATACTTGTTTTCCTTTGATGTGTCCTTTGATGTTTGTTAGTTAAATGATAAAGAAACAATGAAAGCGCTACGTATGGAGCTCTAATTTTAATTTTCTGTAACTATGGTATTTTTTGTGGCACTCACCAGTGCCTGTTAGAAGGAGAACATCACAGCCATTTCCAAGATTTACAAGAATGTTCTGAGTACTTTAATTAAAGAGAAATGAATGGGTTGAGAAACATGTAGAACTTTATGAATTAGAAATGGACAAACACTACTGCATCATTGTAGACTACATTGTCGGCAGATAATAATTACATGTTTCGTCTGTTCTTTTTTTAAGGGCTGTGAATTTTAAATGATAACAGTTCTCTCACCTCAATATGAGAAATTGAGTCTCTGTAATCAGCTCAAGTTATCCCTCCTTTACTTACATCCCATTATTTAAAGCATACTCTTTTCCAGTAGTTAATTATTATATATTATCTTCCCTATAATTATTTTTTCTTTTTCTGCCTCACTTATTTTTAGATGTCACAATTGCACTTAGTTGAACACTAGATAAAAATACACTTAGTCATGGCAATCTTGCCTCATTACTCTGCACTTCTGTGGCTCTGGATCATTTTTTGTGAACTTGGAACTCCTTCTAATTTGTCTCCTCCTTTGTGTTATTTCAGTGAGTTCAACTAGAAGCCAAGGCAGCCTCCGCAAATAAAAGCAAGAACATCTCTGCCCTGCAATGGAGGGCTTATTCGCAGCAGCACGGCTCGGTGGCGTGCACTTGTTAGAAAACTCCTTCCCTACAGCTCTCTGTCTTCAAAGCCTCAGAGGCTTGATTTTTTAATTTTCTGGTCATGCCACCGTGTGTAATATGCTTATTTTCAGTGGGCTTAAGCGTAAATGTTCTAGAGTTAGAAACAGAAGGTTCTCTAAATTTCTGAGCTCTATCTGGTGTCTATCTATCTGCATTAAATGAAATGCAATTTGATTCTACAGCGTAATTTCGTATGTCTTGATCAGCATTCTGTATCCACTGTCGAAGACAGCACTGACACATCCCTGCTTTAAAAATACTCAATAACGCCAAACGGTAAAGAAGTGAATGGGGTCATTATGGCAGGGCTGTGATGTAGAGATTACCATTATGCCAGTCAAGGTCCAGTAAGGAGACAGAAGTCACATCAGTTATTTTAATAGAGACAAAAATGATTTTCAGAATTATTAACTAGGTATAAAAAATTATTCACTAAGCAGTTGAAAAGCCCACAAGAGAAAATTGAGCTATCATAGGTAGCAATTTCAGAAAGCGGCTGTCACCACTCTATAAGAGTTTGGAATTGTTAAAACTAGAAGCTTGGAGGACAGCCGTGTGGGGCTGATACCCAGGCCTCTGAGGAAGGGGCATTGCCCAGTTGATGCTGACGTCTCTGGTAGCGCAGGAGGAGCCCCAGACATCTAGGCGTCTGGGCTTTGAGGCCAGCTGTTGCTTCTTGGTGCAGGTGTCTCTGACGGGAGAGCATTGGAAAAATTCCAGGCTGCATTCAGTTGCCGCTCTAGGTATGGCCTGCGGCTGCCAGGGTGCAGAAGCCAGGCCAGGCTCATGCTGGCAGGGGCAGGAAGGAGACGGGAGCTAGAGGAAATGACAGGAAGCAGTTGGTCCCGCCCTCCCCTCTCCTCCAGCCTTGCAGTCTCTCTCTAGCGCCCAACAGAGAAAAGCGGGCGGAAGGGAACATGGTGTGTAGAGTCCCAGCCTCGCTGGTCTGAGCGTCATCGTTCTTGTTTTACAGGGGCGATCCTCAGGCAGAGAGAGGTTAGATAACTTGTTCACGTCCATAGTTTTCTAAGTTTACACAAGAACAAAGAAGGAGGATAAGAGCCCAAATTAATGCCATTTCCCAGTAAGCCATATAACATGGTTAGGGGGTTGTGGGAGAGTATATTACAAATATTACATTTGTTATAATAATATTACAGATGTTATAAATTCACATGTATATTATAAGAAGAATTTTTCAGGCCTCTTTATAAAGTTCAAAAGAAAATATATTTCCTCATGTGAAAATTTTGGAAAGGTTTTATCTCATGCCTACATTGAGCCACAAAAATAATCTTCTCAGAAGAAATAACTAATCAAACAATTCTGTTTATAAAATACTAAATACTTTTTATTTTATCTTTTATTTTGTATTATGGTCAGATAATACGCTTTTCTTTCTTAATTGGGCCTGTATTTTACTTTAGAATCACATTTTAAAACAATCATAATTAATTTGTTTAAGAAAAATTATTAAACTCTGAAGCAGAACAGTAATTTAGTAGCATCTACTGTCAGTGACAGTGCTACATGTCTATCACCAGGTACTTATAATGTTGTAAAATATCCCGTTTATGTTAAAACGTAGCATACAAGGTAATTGTACAATAGCAGTCTCTGCTACTAAATAAATTTCGTTTATATTGATTTAGCCATTTTGGGGACTCTTTAGTCTATACTGTTGAGTGATATCTCTGTTGAAAAAATATTTGCTGGTTTATAAACAAGAAGGTGTTCAAAGAGAGTCGTGTTCGTGGCAGTTTGTGCAGTAACCTAAGAAGAGAGTTCCTGCGGGTAGGTGGGTAGCAGAAGCTGGGGCTCCTGTGCTTTATCATTTTAACATTAATCAGGCTGATTCTCACTAACCGTGTTTAACAACAGGCTCGTGGGAAATCCAGTTTTCTAAACATCGTCCATTATGAAAAGAATGTTTCCTGGTAGATTTGAGTGATGATCTAGAGTAATGTGTCTTAAGGTTATATCAGTAATTCTAATGCTTTTAAAGAGAAGATAAAAATAATAAATAGGGCTGAAAGCAGTCTACAGGGTACACCCATTTGAAGAGATTCTGTTTTAGGATGATGGTACAGTAGTCATCATTTACAAAATACCAGCGAACGTTATTTTTAAAATATGTGAATTAATCACGTAATGTGAGGTTGCTAATTAAATTCTGTCTTCCGCATTAGTAAGCACTGGGGAACCAAAAGATGACCAAGACAGTGGCTGCCTTCAGAGAGATATCAATTCATCATTGAGACAATGTTTTCACCCAGAAAACAAGTTGAGAACAATGTAGGTCACTAATTAAAAACAGTTGACTTTTCGTAGTAACCAAGGAAATAAGCCAAGTGATGGGATTAGGCTGGAAGTGAAAATTTATGTCTAATTATTTTTGATGGGGAGACTCTAATGTGGATGAGGATTTTTCCAACCTTCACCTAAGTATCTCCCTCCAGGGTTACTTCCCTGGCTTCCCCTACAAGCCTTCCTTTACCTTCTACCCTCTTACCTACCTGAGATTATATTAGATGTCCTTGTTTTGATCTTCTGTAGCACCCTTTTTTTATGCCCTACTGCGACTTTTCATACAGTACTGAAGTCTGTTTTATTTCCTGTCCTTGAGGGTGGGGCAGCATCTGTCTTGCCCTCATGGTCTTTCTGAGCATCATACAGTCAGGTTCAGAGGAGAACGATTAGTGGTCCGACTGATCTTGCCTCCTTTGTCCACTCTACAACCACTCTATTCTGCTTATTCAACAAGTTTGCAGGCAGCATCTAGACTTTCAGCAAGAGAACTTGCTACTTAGGCATTTGTGTGAGAACCAAACAGCCCTACCTCTTAATGGTCGACATTTCTCAAGAATGAAAACGACAGCACACACATTATCAGCAGTGTCTTTTTCCAGTCTCTCACAGAGGTGGTGGTCATTCTATGGAAGAAATTAAAATCATGCCTGGGTGGGGTGGGCAAGGGCAGTGCAAGTCCAGTTCTTGGTCTAGACCCACATTCTATGTCAAAGTATTGACATTTGGTTGGGCAACACCAAACACCATCTTGCACCTAGGTCACAATTCCTGACCTTGCGCCAAGCTTGGTGTAGAAAGTGAGTTGCTGGTCAGTTATGGGAAGATAGAGAGCCTTTCCCATGGAAAGGGAGGTCTCCAGGGTCATCTGGGCTTTCCCGAATTCCCAGAACACTTACCCGTGGATTCAAGACCATCTGATGTGGTCCCTTGGTGTCTCTTTGGCCTCCTACACCTGCACTGTCCATGATGCTTGAAGTACTTACGCTGCCCTTCTTCCCTGCTCTGGCCAGAAGAGACATTCTGGAGGATTCTCCAGTCATTTGGAAACCCAAATCTCACCTCCTTCCCATGGATGTGGCTCATAATGACTTCCTTCCGGCCCCTCTACATTTTTTTAAATATATATAATTTAAAAGACATAATAATGATAATACCAAGAGTGAGATTTGATTAAAATCAATGAAAGAGAAGAAATGCCATTATCAACAATCCAAGGGACACCAGCTACTATGGACATCGGTGACTGGAATGCATTGGAATTCCATGGAATTCACGCTGTTCACACAAAATCCATGCTAGGCACATGGAACCACAGAGACTAAGGGGCTGTTCAGTGCAACCTCTCAAAGATGGGCCTTAGCCTAAGTCATTTCATTCACCATTTTTACCATTTTGTGAGTAAAAGAGTACTGCAATGATTTTACAGGTAAATTAAAAGTCTAAGCGTTGGTGTGCTCTTACCCAGCAGGCTTTTGAGAGCTTTGCCTTTTGGCACTCGTTGAATATGAGCGATTATGGATTTGTATTACCTAAGGAAAAGGTAGAAAAATATACCTATTGCATGCATCACTCATTATTTACTGAAATGAATGTGTGATTCCTGAATTCCTAGGGATAATATTTTGAAAAGCCATGCCTACTTTTCATCAGTGACAAACCAATTCATAACTAGTGATTTGGACAAAAATAATACCATAGAAATAAAGCTTTTTATTATTTAGACTCTTGTCACTTTGCATCAATAAAGATATCTTTATGTTTTCACAAATAAAGGGACAAAAAGTGAATATAATCTGTATGTTATTGATTTATATTGACCAAATTAAAAAAAAAAAAGTCTCAAAGCTTTAAAGAAACCAAAATATTTTTTTTCCCGCTGAGGCCTTATTCCCTTAATTTGTTCAGATATAATTTTTAAGTGGGTACTAAACAGAACTGAAAATAGAATTTTTAATAGACTCATAGGCTCTTAACTGCATAATATGGTGAGCAATACTATAACAGCACTTACAGGGTTTTTATACATTTTGGTATAATTTGTTTACAACTGTTCTAATGTGTTTATAGCTCTTTCTATCAAGCCTGATCTAAACAGTGCCTTATCAAGAATATACAGGGTGGAAATATTTGTTTTGTGTATTCCTCTAGCTGAAATTGAAATTCATAAATCAGATACCCACAATGCAACCACAGGATTGTATTGGATTTATAATAAACTTTAGAAAACTTGAGTCACTGCAGACTAATGGCAAAGCTCCATTCCTGGAGTAATTCAAGAATAAAATAAAAAGTAGAGGAGAAAGAAACAAAGAAACCCAGAGAATGAGTGAAGTCAGTCTAAGACTGTGGGTCTTGTTTCAGAATCCATTATGGTGAAACTTCCTATTGCACATGGTTTTTTTGTTTGTTTGTTTGTTTTTTTCCTGATATTTTT
Source organism: Eonycteris spelaea (assembly GCA_003508835.1). Taxonomy (NCBI): domain Eukaryota; kingdom Metazoa; phylum Chordata; class Mammalia; order Chiroptera; family Pteropodidae; genus Eonycteris; species Eonycteris spelaea. The sequence goes on along the minus strand of PUFA01000026.1, from coordinate 7,835,756 downwards.
GAATATAGTGGTCTTGGACCAAACCAGGGAATTGTTTCAGTCTTGCGAGGTTAGAATTTAAAGAACTGCTTTTAGCTTGTTTTACTATTAAAGACCCTCCATGTTTTAATGTCACAAACCACAAACAATGAATCATCAGTTTTGAAGCTTAGTAGTTATTAGAGAAATTATGTTGGCAGTTAATAAAGAGATTATGTTAAAGTAAATTTAATGACTGCCCAGAAGCCTTTCTCTAAAGATTCAGCCAACCCCATGGGCCCTATTACATAATACTCTGGGAATATTATATAATACCACATTCGAGATGGTCAAAACAGGAAGCATAGTCGATATCTCTGAATTCGTTTATCTTTCGCAATGGCCTGAATTAAATGATCACAATAAACTATGATTGATATCTATTGGAATATGTCCCAGTAAGTCAGATTGAACTTGAATATTGGGGTTGGTGTCCACAATAAATAATGATTTTAGTGATTGTATTTTCCTAACAAAAAAATTGGAATTCCAGTTCTAAAAGATAGTAGAAAGAAAACAAGACAAATTATTTAACTTGGGGCAGTTGTCAAGTTCGGAGAATTTCTTTCTATACTTTTTCATACTCTCTATCACTTAAGACAACTTATAAACATACACATAGGATAAGTGTTGGAGAGGAGATCATAGAAATAGAAACGTGGGTTAAGAGGAAGTGAGGGATACCGCTGATTGACGCGATGCATGTGCACAGTTAGGTTGGTGCTGTTTATCCGCTGTGTCCTCCTCCTTTCCAGTTTTTCCCTCCCCTTGGTATGTTGTTCTCTACTTTTTGAACTGCTGGCTTCTCATCTTTTTGGTCTCCTTTGCCTACCCGAAAGCTTTTAAGGTAACTAGGAGTGGCTTGAGTGACCAGAGGACCAGGAATCTGAGGTTTATCATCTCAACAGTGTCATCTGGGGCCCGTGTCTGTTCATATTTCTCCTCCGCTGTCCTCATCATGTGGACGGACACAGTTTTGTCACTTCATGATTGGAAGTTGTCTGCTACAGTTTCAGGCATCACAGATGTTTATGATGGTTCTCACAAAGAAGAAGAAACATTTATATTTATGTGTCTTTTATTGAGATATAACATATTAGAAGCTTCCAGTTACTAAAAAAAAAAGTCATGGGGATATAATGTATAGCTTGGTGGTTATAGTTAATAATACTGTATTGCATATTTGAATTTACTAGGAAACTAGATCTGAAAAGTCCTCATCACAATAAAAAATTTGTAACTGTATGGTGACAGATATAATTAGATTACTACGGTGGTCATTTTGAAGTATGTACAAATATTGAATATGCACACTTGACACTAATATAATATCGTGTCTTTTTTTGTTAGGGTGTAGACACCTTCCAGGAGGGTGCCCTGCAGGTGTTCCTGTATGTCTCATTGGATGGGGTTGTGTCTCACTCCTGGGCCTGAATGACTCAGTGTCAAGGGGATGGAATTATCACGATTTGTTTACAGTCATCAACATTCACCTCCTGGGGCTTCATAAGAGTAGGGACCTTGTTGTATCTTTAGATACAACAGTATTAAGCACAATGGAGATGATTAGTAAATATTTTTATTAGACAATTACAAAAAAGAATTATATAATTTACAGTATCATCAGACATATTAATCTCTTAGAAGAAATGAAGCCATCCTTACACAGACCTAAAAATCTTTTTAGCTCATAAAAGAAACATGTAATAATATCCTTGTAAGGGTGATTCAAAGTCTTGAATCACTATATACAGCTGACTTGATATTCACAGACATAACAACTATGTATGAGTCAGGCTCCTGGCAGGAAGTAGCTGGCATGCTCTGAGTCAATGTAAGAGAGTTTAATGAACAGACCGGATGTAGGGATAAGTGAAAAGCGAGTGCTGGTGAATTGCCAAGGGTCTAGTCGCAGTGGAAACCTGTTACCATGCCAAGGCCTGAGGTCAAGAGGGAGCTGGTCTGGAACCCTGCTGATGCTCTGGTGGTGGCAATAGTACTGCTTGACAGGGGCGAACTCTGGTAGTCACAGCCAAACCATAACCTGGCAGAAGGGATGAAGAAGAGAATAAATATCCCAACCTCTCTCTCTCTTCTTACTTTCAAATTGTCAGAACCAAACTGGAAGCTAAAGGCTGTGTGTGCGTGTGCGTGTGTGTTACATATATAGACACACACACGTATATATGTATATGTATACATACATGTATATACATACACACATGCACTCGTTTTATAGACCTTGAGCTCCCTTTGGCTTCTAGATGGATGGATGGATGGATGGATGGATGGATGGATGGATGGATAGATAAATGGAAGGAAAGAAGAATATCTGGGAAAGCAAACAGAATTCCCAGCTCAGTTCTCCCAGTTTTTCACTCAATCTATTATTACCCTTTGCTTGTACTTAATTAAAAAACAAAACAAAAAACAAAAGCTAACACATCCCCAACATAGATGGTAAACATGAAATTCCTGTTAACTACTCTATTATTTCAGTGAAGTTAATTTAGGCATGTTCTAACCTGGAAGCTAAATTGTAACCTTAATCATTACGCATGTTCTTTATATAGCAAGGAAATATGGGAGAAAGAAATAATTAATTGGCACAAAACATAGCCGCTTTTCCCCCTGCTTCTGTCATGCATTTTAATTAATAATCATAATTCTCTTCTTTCACTACCAATTTCATGTTCTCCTTATCTTTGGTAACACCAAGGACTTAATTTACATGAAGCTCTAGCATTAGGCGATCTTTCCTTTGTTGCTTTCCTGTAGTTTTCCAATGCTATCTGGGTGTTAAGATGCATACCACAGTCACATCCTGACCCTTGCAGGGCTAGACTTAAGGGTGGCTGAAATATTTGCACATGTTAGAGCCATTTATCAAGCCATTGGTCTCATTCATTCACAATTTTTGGGGGGAATTTCTCCTTTTAAACTTTTTGACTCTTGATATCCATTAATGAAAGAATTGAATTGACCAATCGTGCAGACTGTCACACCATTCCCAGGTGCTTAAGTCTATTTATTAAACCCCAATCCCAAGAGAGTGCATGCATATAAATAAACTCAGCCCAAATTTAATATGTGTTCCTTCATTCATGTACATCTGATGGTGACCGAGGGATTTGGAGATTCTGAATTCTCAACCTCACGTGTGCTTCACCTGATACCGTATCTCAAGAGTCAGAATCCCGCTTTTCAGCCAAGGCTTTACCGTACCAGAGGAGATCTGCAAGTTCCATCTTTAACTCTGCAGGGCATCTGTGGTTGACTTTTCAGGCTATGAGGCTTGCAAGGGTTGCAACCTCCAGTACTTTGAATTAAGTCGACACTTTAACTGTCCCCTTGTGTACTCTCCAGGGCAGTCAGAAATAGCTATCCCTCCTCACAATCTTGGTAAACACTGTTGTTGCTTTGGTAACTAAGAGCCAAATTTACCCTCCATCTGACCTTCATCCCACACTACCAATGGTGTCAGTTTGATTTGCAACGATGCCGCTGCAGGCCACAGAGTTCCAAGGTCCACTGTCCCGTTCAAGGAGGAGTTCCCTGTGTTGATGAAATACGTGAGCAGCCCTATCCTGTTATACTGTTCTGAGAGTTTACTTTGCAGATACCTCTGGTAGTCACGACTCTAACAGCAGGGGTTCCTGCAGGAAACAGTTGGCACAACCAGAGAGTCAACTGATGAAGAGAGTTTAATGATGTGCTCTTGAGTCACCAAGGGACTAGTAACCGCTAAGAGCTGTTCCCTCCGTCAGGCCTGAAGGACTGTGGGGAGGAAGCTGTTCTTGGAACGAGAGAGAAGCTGCAGCAAAGGGAAAACAGCCATGTGACACCCCGTGACCTGTGGATGCAGATGAAAGAATGCGAACACCATAATCTAGCAAGGAGAGGACAGCAATTACAATGTTTTGACGTTCTCTTTCTCCTGCAGTACACGTTCCTGTGTTTCTCACCGGCTAAATCTAATTGGTAGCCAGAGGGCAAGAAAGCGTAGGAATTGTAGGTGATTGATTTTAGCCTCACAGGGCATAGAGTAGAACAGAAAGGAAGGAGAAGACAACGGAACATAGCTGGAATACCTGCTTACTCTTTCTTGAAAGTAAGAGATGAATAAGGATGAGTAATATAATCATTTTACATGGAACTGAGACCACAGTATTTATATAATGACTTAAATACTGTATAATTATGACTTTGTAATTCTTTGTCTTATCTTTCTAAAAGCCCTATGGGAAAATGAAATCAGCAAATTATAATTTTGTTGTGATTTTTCTTAGGTATTTATAAAATTTTCTTTTTGAGCCTTTTAGATAAGTTGAGGTCTTGAAACACAGAGCTTGGAGATGATTGTTCAAAACATGCCGTGTCACATGGATTTGAATTCTTCATCAGTAACGGAAGCTCTAAATGGCAATCTCTGTAAGAAGGAATTTTAGTCCTTAACTGATCTAACTGGCAGACACACACAGAAAAGCAGACAATGCAGAAACGAGACTTCCTGGAGCAGCATGGTGAGGCCAGCATTCGGGGGCTGGTGATCTGGCTCATGATTCCTGGCTTTGCCAGTTGCTAGCTACATGAACCAGAGAAATTATTTAAATTAGTCACAATCCACTCATCTATAAAATGGCAATAAAATAATAATTCTATTTATTGAAGAATATGAGCTAAAGCAAACACATTACAAAGTAAGCTAGCAACCTGAATCATAACTTTCTCTCACTTCTTTTCCCATTTTCTGAGCTGCCTCAAAATCTTTTGGGAGCTAGTAGGAGAGTTTCTGGAAACTAGCTGAGGTATAATAAAGCAATACATATTTTCTAACAATGCAGTGTCCTCCAGCATGGAATGGGAAGGAAAAGGAGTGCAAAGCAGAATACAGCTGGCTCCTTATAAGAAGACATTCAGGGCAAGAGGACATGCCACTGCATCATTGACAAACAGACTCAGAATAAATAATAAAGAAATAACACTTAGATGGGAGAGCTTTGGAACACATTATAAAGGCGACATGGCCAATTTTTCATGCAGACAGACATGTGGTAATGCTCCCTTGCCAGCAACTACATTTGAACTTGGTACAGGATGAATGGAGAACATAAAATGTTGATGTCAGATTACAAAGGACTGTAGTGACACTTTAATCCCCCTCCTTTTTTTTTTCTTTTTTTGGTAATATTGTAGATGCTGAGACAGAGAGCAAGAATGAGCACATGCCGTATGTCTTGTCATTTAGTTCATGGTAGACTCGGCGAATTGTCATAGGTTGGTAAATTTGGTTTCCTGACCCGGCTTTTCTCCAAATCTTGCAAGACGTTGTGCATTATAAACATCAGGCAGATATTTCTGTGATACCAAAATCTGATTATAATAGAATTTCATCAGAGTAGAAATATTTTTAAACCTAAGGCTACTAAATAGAAAGTTAAGTAAAATTCATACTACTTAAACGTCTTGCCCCGTATCTATTATCATACTTTCTAAATATATCATATTGAAAATTTTAATATATGCTCATATTCATTGTGTATTTACTGAAAACTTTCTCCTCACATTGAACTGCATTAGGGGTTCTGAGTTAAACAGGGAAGAGTGTTGCCATCAGAATGCTTAAATGTAGCAACTTAAATTTATCCAAACTCTGCATCTCACACGTCCTCCACTAAAAACTGAAAGGTATATATATTTTTAATCCATTAAATTTGATAAGGGAAAACTATAATGTCAATTGTATGCTACATATCTACCACCCATTTTGTAATTTCTTCCTGAGGAGAAATGTACTGAGCTTTAAGAGCTGGTGTGTGTAGGTTGCTAAATACTGTTTAATAAAGTAATGCCATTTCTCATGGAAGAGGTTCATTTGAATATTTCCTCTGATTGGTATAAATTTAGACCTGTTTAACAGCCTTAATGAATATTTTATTTTAGAATACAGAATATGAATTTTATTATAGAATATAGACGAGATCTTCTGTTGTAGATCATTGCTTTTTTTGATGCAAAAGCATTATTATCATTACTATTACTATTATTATTTAGAAAGCATGACTTGCAAACCAAATTAAGTATATTACTTAGAAAATTGATGCATATCTCTGGGGACAAACATAAACATGCTTTTTATTTTTTTCTCAGACATGGTGAAGGTTTTATTTAGCCTGTTCACTGGCGACACAGATCAGGTAGTTGTCTCTGATACTTTTAAGTCTTAATTCAGCAAAAGCCAAATCAGAACTTTCACTTGCATTTATTAAAAACAGAATCATGTTCAGTGTAGAATTTCACATTGAAATTTCTCATCAAGTTCCCTTAGAACTCTCAAGTCATTTTTTAGCATCTTTTTGGTGTTCGTTGTTGTTGTTGATCTGTTTTTGTTTCTGTTTTTGAGCAGTCTGATGCCATGTTCATTTTTCATATATTTGAAGATTGAGGCCCTGGCCTTCTGAACACTGTCAAAATTTTATTTTTTGCAGCATTTTTGAAAAACTTTGAAAACCCACCTGATATGGTTTATACATTGTGCTGGGTTTGGGTGAGCCATCTTCAATCTGGAAATTCATGTCGGTTCTGGTAAAATTTGTTGAATTGATTTTTGAAAATTTCTTCCACTTAATTTTTTCCATTTGATTTTTCTGGAAATCTTTTAATTTGGATTTGGATCTCATGGGTACATCTCTTTAATCCTGTCTCTTCTCTACTGTTTTCCCTTGGGGGGGGTGGTGTTATTGTTGGTGTTTTCCTATTGTCATGGAGAATCCTTTCAGTTTATCTTGCAAACTTTCTTTTGAATTTTTCATTTCTGTGATCCTGTTGTACTTTCTAAGGGATCTTCAGTTCCCTCCAAATGTTCTTTTCTTCCATTCTCATGTTCTCTTTTCATCGTGAAAAACATCTTCTCAAATCTATTTGAGGCTACCGACGATAGCAGTTTTGTTCCTTTTGTCTTGGTTTTGTTTCTGGTGTGGTAGAAGCTTTACCTCAATGCCTGCTGGTCTTGCCTGTCATACATTAAAGCTTTTGGAAGCTGAGAGGTGGGCATAGCTTGGGCAGTGTCCCCTAGTGACTCCCATTTTATGGTGATACAACAGAACTGTTTCGCAAGGAACCTCCAGCTGTCTGCACCTTGGCTTGTGGTGTTACCTCCCCATGATGCTGGACATCCTAAGACTGATTATCTGAATTTGGTTGATGGATGGAGTCTTACTCTTCAAATGGAGGCTTTTACCTAGTCCCTCTGTTTCAGTCATGACTTGCGCCCTGGAGGCCTGATGCCTCTGGAGCCTCTAACCGATCCTTCTGTTTCTAATGCTTCTCTGCACCCTGTCTTCGAGATGTTCTTGGTGTTTCCCTTGCTTTAGCTTTATGGGATCTGAAGCACAAACCAGTCTTCTGGGCTTAGTGGACAACGATGCGTTTTTTTCTCACAGTTACCTGGACAGGCTGCATGTTCTGCTGGTTTTGGACATACACCTTGAGCAGGGAGCGGCTTAGCTTGAATAACTGAGCTGGAGTCTGTCCCTCTGTCTCTACGTTGTCTTCCATACCCGGAGATACTACACTGGTCTACCTCTCAAGGTGACAGCCTCATTTCAAGAAGACTCTAACATACCGGCATTTACAAGCCTCCGTTTATTTTACATCTGCTGATGTCTCATTGGAAAGCAAGTCACATGAGAGTTAGGGTAACAATTTATGCAGTGATGGCACCAACTTATATTCCCACCAGCAATATGAGTGCACCCGTCACTCCCTAGTCTTCCCAGTACTGGATAATTTCCATTTTTAGTGTTTAGCCATTTTAAGTCTGTCTGGTGTTTGAATACTGTTTTCTCATTGTGATTTAATTTTTATTTTAATGTCAATGAATGCTGTTAAACAACTTTTTATATACTTACATTAGTTTCGTATTGCAGATGTAACAAATTACTAGAAATTTAGAGTCTTATGCAACACAAATTTATGATCTTACAGTTCTGGAGATCAGAAGTCAAGGTACCAGCAGGACTGCATTTCTCCTCAAGGCTCTAGAGGAGAATGTTTCCTTGCCTTTTCCAAATTCTAGAGGGTCCCTGTGTTCTCCAGTTCCAGGCCATAGTGTCTTTCAACTTCTCTTTCTCTTTCTGACTTCTGCTTCCATCATCACACCGCCTTCTCTAACTCTGACCCTCCTTCTTTTGTCTTTTAAGGACCCTTGTGATTACACCTGGCTCACCAGATAATCCAGGATAATCTCCCTACCTTAATTTAATCATGCATTTATCATGTAAAGTAACACATTCACAGTATCTGGGGATTAGGGCATAGACATTTTATTGCGGGTTGTAGGGTGGGGCATTAATCAGCCTACCACAATATTTTTGGCCTGTTTTGATATCCTCTTTTATAAAGAATGTTTGCCTTTGTCCATTTAAATTAATTTAAATAATTTTGAAATATTTAGGTGCACAGACTATATTTTTCATCACGTATTTTGAGTCCACCATTGAAACTGGAAATTTAATGTCAACTTAGGTTATATAATAATTTGGTAAAAGGAGAAAAATGCAATGACAGAAATGAGCAATCATCCTGACTTTGAAGGTGTTTGTTGGATCTAACTTTAAACCAACTCGCCAGCATTTTATCTATGGCTTCCTACTTAAAATAGCCTGAAAGGGTAGCAAGTGGAATTGCATGTTCCCTTCATTCATCAGGGCATGAGTTTATTTTTTCCAGCGGAAACAACATAAGTGGTTACAGAGTAGAGATGGGGTGACCTGGATCTGTCTTGGTCTCTTCCAGGAGAAGGGGATTAATGATTGCTTACTGACTGAATTAATGAATGGCTAAAAATACTGGTGTTATTTTCTGTTTCACCACCTTGGTTTTGTGTGTGTGTGTGGCTTGCTTTAAATATTCAGTTCTCTTCTTCTCACTACAAAGCAAATATTCTTCCTTAATCTTTAATTTTAATATCTATCAATTCATACCTATGCTGATGTGTATCTCCCCATTCCTGCCACATATTTTCCCATTATGTATAAACTTTTTTTATATATATAGAGCTCAAATATTCTTGAAATTTCCTTGAAAATAGAATTTCTCCTTTTTTCTAGATCTTATATTACAACTGGCAGTGTAAACATTTCTTGGTTTGCTGTTGGGAACTCAGCATTTGTTGTATTTGTTTATCTACCTATGTCTGTCTGTCTGTCTCTGTCTATCCTCTTTCTTTCACCTTTCTCCTTTTTAGGGAGTGATGCATTTTTGCTGTAAGTAATAAAGTTTTGATTTAATTTAATAATTAACAAGTCATCAAAATGAGTTAAAGGGCCATGCTCTTTTGATAATTTCATTGGAAATGTTTTATGTAATTTTAGTGGTGAATTGATTTAAAGGAAAGTAGCTTGGTTTCTACCTGTCTGACTCTACGTGAAGGCATCAGCTAGTCTGGGCAGGATGTCCTAAGTGTTGTTAGTGCATAATTTGCATTAATATATGAAAATCTTCTAATGATCACATTTGTATCAAGCTGCTTGGGAATTGCGAAAAACCATGGGGCAGACAGAGAAGGAAGTAATGACAGATGGGTGGAGAGTCTCCGTTGCTGGAAAGGAACATCTTTTCTCCTGAATGTCATTTTCCATTTAATTTTGTGTTGTCATTCAAAGACCCTAATGCATCAGTCGAAAGAAAAGCCTTGCAGGGAATGACATTTGGGAGAGAGCCAACATGGGACACAACCCGAGGCTGCAAATGCTGGTCTGTTTGGCAGCTGTAAGGAGAACAACTGTTTGGCAACAAAGTACTTGGTAGAAAGCCTCTAGACTCAGCAAAGGATTAAAAATAGAAAGATCAGATGGATTTCTATGGCTTCAGAGAGAGAGAATTCAATTCCACTGGCTGCAGGGATAAATCTGCAATGCCGAAACCTTCCTTGCAGTTTATATGCCACAGTGTTAGAATGTCAACCAGGGATGGCCATAGTAAAAGGAGTAGTTTATTCTGTTCTAAATCACTCTGCCAGTCACGCTCCATGACCTTGCATATTACTTAATTAAACTATATCTGAATTGGCTCATAGCATAATAATGCCTCTCCTCCCTCAAAGGACACATTTCAAGGGTATTTAGCTATAAGATGTGGGACCGATCATCTTAACATGACTTTTCTGTAGAGCAGGTTCCTCAGTCCAGAGCTGATTTTATTCAAAATGAGTTGGTTGGCTTCCTGTATCTTGGCATATATTTGTATTTATTTTTTAGAGTAGTCTCTCCTGTGACTAGAAATACATTTCTCCAAGACAAAGCCAAGAGTATTATTCTCTTTACCTTGTTCTTCTGAGAGTACTACTGGTAATTGCCAATGAATCATAGATCCGTGCTTCTCAAAATTTAATTTGCAGATGAATCACCTGGGATCTTGTTAAAAGGCAGATTCTGATTCAGTAAGGCTGGTGTGAGAGGCTCTTCCATTGTTTTCATTTTTTTTCTTTTAATACAAACTGGTGCCCCCGACTCCACAACCCCCCACGCTTCTTCTCAGGGCGGTGGTCCCCCAAGGTTCACGTATCCTAACCTAGGATGCCCAAGGCGATGATGGTGATTCCTCTTGGCTTATGTTAGGCTGCTTCTTAATGTCCAACCTGATTAGATTATTTGATTGAGGGTCAGAACATGGTAGAGAGTTGAATCAAATTCAGTGTATCTTCAAAAACGGAATGTGATTCATAGCAGCCCTGGCATGTGATTTGGCCTCATTTTGCAAGGCCATTCATTTACAGTACTATCGAAGTAGGGTCTACTACTCCTCTCTCTGTCCCCAAGCTTGCTGTACCAGAAACCAGGATTTGTGCACTTATTTATAAATGGATCATTAGCAAGAGGGACCCATTTCCTACTGAACAAGTAGCTTTCTCTCACTTAATGAGGTTAAATTTGGTAACATCATGAAATAAATTATTTTGCAGTCCACAATTAATGATCAGCACAAGGTGATTAATGCCTCCTCTTGTGTTAGTTTTGTATTATAAAATCATAGGTTAGAACTTATTCCCCTTCCCGATTTCCCAAGGTTTGATGATCATATGCAGAATTGAAAGAAATTTACCGCATAGCTATAATTAACACTATTTTACATGGGACAGAGTTAAATATGACACCTTAGAATTTTGTAGAGGTATGCTCATTCAGTAGTCAGTATGCTACAGTATACGATGAGAATTCAAATCTGGAGGAAAGTAGATTTCTGTTGATGCCTTCCCTTTAAGATGGTATCAAAGTCTGGCAAGATGTGCTGTTCATCTTGACCCAAAGCACTTTTCCCAGTACTACTGCAGTTGCGAAGTTCAAACTTGGATACACCGTTGCTTATTATCTCAGTCATGAGCTTAGGAGTATATCATTCTGTAGTACATAAACCTCTTTAGATGTTTGCAGCAGAAAGCGATTTACATAGGAAATTTGGTGCTGAAAAATGTTGGGAAGGCATCAGAACCTGCAGCTTGTTTTCAGGCCTGTCACTACAGTTCTGGTCCACAGCGTCAGGAAGGTATCGGTGCTGCCCTGACAAGGAAACTGTAGGAAACCAGTGCTAATGGTCCCTGCTATGAACGAAGCAGGGTAGGATCCTGTGGGGGCACCAAGCCGCCTATCTGCCCCAGCAATTCTCTGTTCTCCAGACCTGAGGGAAGAATAACACCGCCTCTGCTGTCCTTGTGTTCCGATGGGTTTGAATCTGATTGGCAGAATATAAACCGACTCAAAGGAGTGTGAGAAATACAGCTAGCCCTCGGGTGACAGTGCGAAGAGCAAAACAATGGCGTCAAGCACTCGTTGCCAAAACAATATTTATTACCCAGAAGAGGTGGACTTTACTTGTTGAAAGGCTTAAGGTTGTAGAATGTGCACCTAATTGGTTTAACATGTCTCTTTTACAAGGAGGAAAACAAACCCCTTGAGATTTTCCAGGAGCCGGTGTAGGAAATCTCAAAGTTAGTTTGAGGTCAAAAAAGACTCCATTTAGAATTTGATGTGGGGCAAAGTCAAAGGTTTGAATATTTGATTAAATAAAATCACAAGTTATTATGCAATAATATTTAATTATCTATGTAACCAAAGTGACAATATAAGATGTTAAAGGCAAATACAGAAGGTTACATGGTTGTGAACAAAACTTAGCTCTTTCAATGTTGAGAAGAAGACTGGGTTTTCTTAAGTTTTAAGAAACTTAAAACTTAAGAAACCTGATGAAGATGTGAAACAGTAAATTATTTGGTAAGCTGCAAAATCTTTGCTTTCCAGGTTGATTACTCAAAAGGTAGACAAAACAAAAATGAACCTTTCACAATCTCTTATCAGGAACAGAATAGTAGTCTAAGAAAACTTTGTCCTTTTAAGAGAAAACCAAATTCTAATTTTGTACCAATGAATTTTGGTATTAAAACTCATTATTTTAAACACTTAAATCCATTTCAATCTTAACCAGCTTGACGTGTAAAATTTCCTTTGCAAGATTTTTCTATTCCACAAACCTATGACATTTTTATATCTACTCAGATTTTTTCATAAGTTTTTTTTCTCTTATCATTCTGGAACAGTCATTTCACTCTTTCTACCTGCTTTTCATATAGAGTTGTTGCCTTTCACCCTTATTTTCAGGTAGTTTTAATTACATGTATTAATTAGATTTTTTTTAACCCTTAGAATTCTCAGTTCCTACGGAAAGGTAAGAGGTCAGCGGTTGTGCTCCGCAGTGACAGGGCCATCCCGGGGGTTTCACTTTTGTCACCAGAAACTATCGAGGAGGAACATCTTCCTCTACCCCTTAGGTTGAGTGCCTGCCGGACACCCCTTTTTCTCTGGACACCTCGTAAATGGCTAAGCTTATCTAGGTTTAAAAGTTCTCCACTGTGGCCACTCTAATTCAGCTGTCTTTGATGAGTTTAACCTGCTTGTTCAGCCTTAAAACATTCACCTGAGGCCACACCCGGGATCCACTCCAGCTTAAATCAGACCCTTTCAGAACCCGGGTCAGCATGTTTCTAAGTCTGACCCGCCGACCCCTGCAGGATTCCGGGCCCACTCCAGGAAGAGACATGCTCAGAGTCTGAAAGCTCGTGACGCACCGCTCAGAGCTGGGAGCCAGGACCCGGGAGGGCCGTGCCCAGCACCTCCAGGGGCAGCGAGAAAGCAGCGAGCTCAAGGGGCTCAGCAGGTACCTTCTCCTGGTTGTTTGTTGCTCCTGGGGGTATTGGGGTGTCTCCTTTGGTTCCTTTTTCTGAGGCTAGAGCTGTTCAAAAATAAACTGGGACATATTAAAATTTTATGGGTCATTTGAGCAAAAATTGATTCGAATTGGGCAGCGTCCCATCTAGCAGATAGAAGGGAGTTCGGAGCAGCTGTGCAAAGTGAAAGCCTTTTATAGGCAGAAGGGAGCAGGAACACACAAGTTTAGTAAGGCAGAAATGCGGGTCGGTTGCTGCAAAGTTCCTTTCCTTTAGGAGATGGCCGTGGCCTATCAGGCAGATTATCTAACTCGTGCTGTTCAGGTGATGCCCGATGACTGGTTTAAGATTCCATTTCTGGGAAAACTGAACGTGCGATTCAGCTAAGCCTCCGTTTGGTGATATGAGACTTAACAGAAGCCCCGTTTTGGGCCTGTTTACTTGTTTTTAACAAAGGCTAGGGGCATTATCCTTATTAAAAATGATAGGCTGGAGGAGGTGACGTCTTGGGCATGTGAAATGGCAGATGCAAAATTTTATTTCTATATTATCTATATGTGTGTGGTTTCAGTGTTTCTGCAGATGTGAAAAATACAGGCTTTTGGTTGTTTTATTTCTGCACCTGACATAAGTTCTTGTTAACCAGTGTTTTTGTGGATCTTGTGAAAAATACAGCTGGTCGATTATTCCTTTATTTCTGCACCTGAAGTAAGTTCTTGTTAACCATCAATACTTAAAATACTGCTTTCACTTGAAGCTGAAATCAGATGTTGTAACTGTTTCTGCTGAAAGAAGCATTAGAGATTCTAGTGTTCGCGGACACTTATAAAAGCATCTCAGTGAAAGGCTTGGCTCAGCACGGAGCAAGGATTTGTTACAATTGCCTGCTTTCCTTACAAATCTTATAAGTAGCATATGAATGGATACCATGCGCAATAGATGCATATTGCAAAGATGACTTTAAAAAACTGTATTATCTTTTGGCCTCTGGCCAAAGGAAAAGTATCTGGGAACTGACTAAAGGTGCATGCTAACTTCCTGTTGCTAAACTTGAGATGGCTTTGTTTTTTTGTACACTTTTCTAAGTGTTTGTAACAGAAATTGAAGGAAAGAAGAAAGAGTGGGGTGGGGAAAGGAGAAGGAAGAACAGAAGGAAAAGAGGTGAAGGGGGATGAGAAAAGGGAAGCAGGAGGGAGGGATGAACGGAAAATACTGCCTAGAGATACCAAAGAAAGATGATTTAGTAAATAGTGAACTTGCTAGACAAAGCGTGAAAAGGTCTGTATTTGTGGTCTTGGACACTATCATATGACTGGACTCAGTAAGCTCTTCAGGGTGACTTAGAAGAAGTTTAACAAAACAAAGCAGGGTCAAAGGTGTATCTCTATCCTGGGGTCTGAACTAGGAATTAAAAAGGGACTCCATTATCAAAAACTCACATATGAATCTAAGAAATAGGGGTCAATAACAATAACACTGTAGACTTTAGAGCGCTATTAACTTTTATGGAGCACTTTTTAACTCTCTTGACTTTATATTGTAATCAAGTGCTTTTATATACCCATGATCTCCTTAAATTTTCAAAATAATAATGTAAATAAAAGAAGTAGATGTGGCAGAAACTTTGAGGTTCCTCTTGTAGTAGGAAGAATTCTGGAATGACCCCATGATCCGAAGCCATGTGTAATCCATCCTCTTGATTGGCGGCAGGACCTATGAATATGATGGGACATCACACTGTGGTTAGAGTACATGGTGTGGCACAGCTGACTTCCAGGAAGGGAGATGAGCCTCACTGGACCTGAGCTATTAGGGTGAGACTTTAGCAGGGACTGGATGCTTCCCAGCCATAGAGATCCAAGGCCAGAGAGGGATTCAAACCAAGGGATGTTGTCCCCTGCTGGCTTTGAAGCTAGACAAGGGCACATGATAAGGAGTGAGGCTGCTTCTTTAAGCTGAGGGTGACATCCAGCTGACAGTCAAAGGAAGCTTTTCAGTTCATTTGCATTATTAATAGTTTTGCCATCAGGTTCAGGAAACCTTTCCTGTAAAGTCCTGCTAGTAGTTCACAACATACAGTCTGTCTCTGTGACATATTCCCTTCCTCCCTCCCCTTTTTCCTTCTTCCTTTTATATTTTATTTTAAAAATCAATCTCAGTTTGAGGGCTTAACCAAAACAGGTTGTGGGCTGGTTTGCCAGCTCCTGGTGTAAACAATCAAACAAATTAAGGCCTGGACGGCAGTGTTTGCCAATTTCTGCAGTGTAAATACACTCAATATGATTGATTTCAAGCTACCAACGTGAAGTGTCTTCACTGTCAGTAAAAGATAAGCAGTAGCATACCATGATTTAATGTTTCTATGCATACACAATAGGAGTAAATAACCATAAGAGCATAGATAATAGTAAAATTCAAATAAGAAAAGTTGGGTTTTGAGTATCTGCTGCCCTTGTTTTTAATATAATTTATGTGTGAGTTTCTGTAATGTAATTTGTACTGAAGGCTGTGTTTACCAGCCAACTCCTGTGATTCCTGCAGAGTTAACAGTGGGCTGTCATGAGCTGGTACCAGCCCCCTCCAGCACACACTGCTCACGTCCTCACCCTGCGTTCGCAGCACCGTGGAGCCACCTCATCGGGCTTGGACCTCTTAGCATCTGTTATTAGGCATGGGGGCATCAAGTCTACCTGTTTAAGCTACTCCTATTTTGAGTTTTTGTTACAATTGGCTCTGTATTCTAATTAGATATTAGAATTCTCTTGTTTGAGTGAGAAAAGCAATGCTTCGAGAAGTAAAATGACTTCCAACAGCACAGGGCTGAAAGTCTCATACTCAGCTGGTAAACCACGTCTTTTAACTCCAAGTCCATTGCGATTTCCATTACATCCTGTTGCTTCTCATATCCTCACTCAGTCATCATGAATGAATGCAGGCCTCCAGCCTGGGGATTTAGCAGGCCCAGGACTGCCCTTGACTGACAAGTGGTCTTGTCTCTGGGAATGTGTCACCACTAAATAAATGGTGTTTGGAGAAGGCACCCGTGGGGGGTGAGAGAAGGGGCCCTGCCCGTCCGTCAGGGAGGGGACGGAGGTGGCAGCCATGCTCGCTCAGACCCGACGCTGTTGAACACAGGTGGAGACAGTGAACTCATCGCTGTGCTGCCTGCTGTAGGGATTTCAGAGATTCCCAGGGAAAAGTAACGTAATATCCTAATGTCTGCATACCCATGTGTGTCCGCTTTAACATCGTCACAGCCACGTGCTTCGGGGCCACGTTTGATGATTACAGCCTCAAGACCACGTGTGCCCCCAGGGCCCAACTCATTCTTAACTCAGAGACTGACACAGGCATGTTTTGTAATCATTTTTGAATTGAAATTTTCTAAGATCTTGTAACACAAGTACATCTTAATATATAGTATTTTGCTATGCAATTAAACAGTTGAAAACATTGTGGCTTCTCATTTAGCATGACTTTTCCATCAGTGAATGCTTTCTTTCCTGGTTATGTGTGTGGAATATGTTTATATATCAAAGGCAATATCGATCTTTTTCCTTCAAAATACTTCCAGACATAAAAAATGTCTTGTGTTCTCTTTATATTTTTTCTTAGTCTTGGTCAGGCTAACAAAAATCCTTAATCTCAGGGGCAGATTAATTTGACTTTCACTGTTGCTTCTCTATACTCTCACCAGCTGAAGACAAATGGTTTGGGGGTTACTGGTATTAAGTATTATGATTTTATTCTGCTCACTCTATTGGGAAGATCGGTGGCAATATATTCCAATAACAATTCTGGGGGTACAACAGCTTTCTATTTCTGCTTTTGGCAGAATTTATTTTTCTCAGGATGCTTTATTCTGTTAATACCTCATTTGTCAGAGTCTTCTCATGTTAAACTTTTATGAGCCATGCTTCTCTTGGCCTTGTGTTGGGCTTTTGGCTACTTGTTCGTGGAAAGAGTCTCAGCTCTTGCTACCACGTCGAAATCATGACCACTGTCACCACATCTGACAGCACAGGCTATCTCATCCTTCCCCCTGGGTGTTGCTGGCATCTGGAAGGACTCCTGTGTCACCACTGGATGGGAGTCACAGAGACTCCAGCAGGCAACCCCAACCCCACTCCGCAGAGGCTCTGATTGCTCCTAGCACTTCTGGGCAAGAATGAAATGCCACCATAGCACAGGTGTGCTGTATGGCTTCACTGGTGGATGTGTGGAAACCTTTGACAAGGAGAGACAGGAGATAAGAGGGAGCTGGAGACACGTTGCTCCCTCTTTGTCGTCTGCTGGACGGGTCTGGCGTAGGGAGCTGCTGTGCAGACAGTCCAGAGATGTCTGTGTGGCTGAGGCACCTGGTGTTCTGCTCATGAAGCGGCAGCCACCTGAGTGATGCCCTACTTTGTCTTTGCTTCTCAGCGTTCCCTGCCTCCCTCCTCTCTTCCCTCTTTTTTTGGGGATTACATCTCCCCTTCAAACAATAGCATTCACTTTTTTCTTTCTAAGTCTTGATTTGTATATTGTAGGGCATCTCAGCAAAGACAACAGAGGATCGTTAAGAAATAATTCCTGAGTTTTCCTTGGGCACATGGCACAAACTGAAAGAAGTCAATCTTTATGTGATTATATGTCAATTCTTAGCATATTGGCATTTATGATTAAGTGGAGATCCACATGGAAAAGTAGAAATAAAAGTACAAGCAAGTATTAAAAGAGATAACCTAAAATGAAACCTGAGTATTAAATAACATATCAGAGGAGTCCAGTTTCCCCATTACAGACATTGATAAAATTGGATTTATGAATACAGAGAACATATGTTGAAAACCTGGACAAATTATTACAAAGCCCAAGTTACCGAGAGTCAGCCTCTGAGAGCGGCAAGAGCAGAGTTTTTTCTGCTTCTGGGACAGTCACACTGACATCTCCTTTTCAAGTGCCAGTCAAGCAGAATACATTGTTTCTCACTACCCGGTGGCAACCAGTGAAGACAGCCCAAGTGAGAGCAAGCAGAGGCAGATATTTATCCAGAGTTTACTGTAAGAGGGGAGCCAGCCACCATGGTTTGGCAGAAACAGTCAGGGAGAAAGAAAGCTCTACAGTGGGAAAGAGAGAAATCTGGTGAGCGGTGATCCGAGGCTGTTGGTACGGGAAGTTGTGATGGGGCTGCAGATACGGTGTCCTGGGTCATTGGTTCGGGATGCGTTCTCCTGTTGCATTGGTTAAGGCTTTTTTTCTGTTGGTCTTAAGTCGAAGTGAGGACAGAAGTTAGGGAAACTCTGTTCTTAATCCGGTCCTGGCCATTTTGGGACAGTCGCTAAAGGAGGCAAAGTCCAGCTTCCTGGACTGGCTGCTGCGTGTCGTGGGTTGGCTTCCTGCAGACTGTCGTTGCTGCAGGTTGTGGGTCAGTGCATTTTTCATTTGTGTTCTGGCTGTTGTCTGCATTCAGTCTCTCAACCCCTCTCAACCCCAAACACAATAAAGTAGCCAAGAAATAAACAGTATTTCATTTAAGTGCTTACGAATTAGCTGATTTTAAATTTTGAAGCTGGGGTTATAATCTAGTCTTAATCACTTTCTCTGAAAAGATAAGTCTCTAGATTTTTGCTAAAAAGGAATTTCAGGGAAAAGCAATTTTGATATGATTTTAAATAAGGGATGAGTGCAATTGGAGAAGCGAGGTAAAAAGATGGGAAGATTATCAGGGATACATGCCGTCCTATATCGTGTAATGATTATATGATTGACTAGTAAAGGGCTAACTCAGTCTGCAAAAGAAAACTAGTTAAGATACTAGGTAATTAGTCTGACAGCAAGTTGCACTGATTCACAATATTTAAAAACTTTATTTGTTATTTTTTTTTCTTTTATAGCCCTAGAAAAGTTTCTGTGCATGGTTTTGTTATGTGAGGTTCAGAAAGTTAGAGATAAATGGAACAATAGAAATCACTTCAGGGTTTGGTTTGGTGAAAAAGCAGTAAATGGTATGCAATTGCTCAGTCCAACAGGTAATCAACTAAATGCATACAAACATGATTTTCCCCCTCAGTGAGTTAGTAATTCAATTGTTTTGGGGGAAAAAAGAGCATTTGAATAAAAATATAAGAAGATAAATTGAGGTCTGGAGAGAAATTTAGAAGGAGCCTCTATACCTCAAATAAAACCAACCATAACATTAGTTATTTCATTTACAATTGCAAATGGAAAATAGTGAATTAATGTAACCACTATAAAAGATTCTGATTTCTTTCTCACAACTTCCAGATTCACCATAGAAAAAAACTACATTACATATTTCAAGAGACCTGAAATCAAGGGGCTTTTGGTCTCATGAAGAAAATGTTTTTTTATAGTAAATCATTCTTTTCTATAAATGATAATGTACTAGCTTCCTAGGGCTGCTGTAACAACACACCACAAACTGGGCGGCTTAAAGCAACAGATGTGTGTTCATTCACCGTTCTGGAGGCCAGGAGTCTGAAATCCAGGTTTGGTGGGGTCAGTGCATTCTGGGAGCTCTGGGGGAGGACCTGTCCCACGCTCCTGTCCTCGCTTCCGGTGGTCGTAGCAAATCCTTGGTGTGTCTTGACCTGTGGACACATCAGTCCGGTCTCTGCCTCCATCTCGCACCACTGTCTTCCCTGTGCTTCTGGGCTTCCTTTTCTCTCTCTTCTAAGGACACACTCGTTGGAGTTAGAACCCCCTTAATCCAGTTTGATCTTATTTTCAATCCTTAACTAAGTAAATCTGATAAGGACCCTGTCTACATAAGGTTATACTCAGATGCGGTGAGTAGACAGGAGTTTTAGGGAAACACAAATACCCGCTACAGGCAGACTCTCTGAATGAATTATTTAGAAAAAGAACAAACAAGGCACAGCAAAGTTTTTTTGCTTGAATTCTGGTTTGTTGTTTAATTGGAAGTATAACCTTAATGAACCAATCTTGCAAAATTCTTATGTCTAGATTTCATTATTTGTAATAATTATTTTTTATATTACTGATTTATCTGTCAAAAACATTTTTATGAACTTTGAATGAAATACTAATTATAAATTTGTCGACAAGCATAGAAAACTTGAAATATACAATGAACTTAATTTTACTGTTATTATTGTTTACTTTTATCTTTTCTGCATCAACCGATATCAAAAATTACTGGGCACGTTTCATATCAGGGAAGGATTTTAATGAGACAGTTTTGCACATTTTTATAAAACGTATTCAGTAGCTGTTTTGTTTGTTTGCTCATTGCTGATTTTTACATATCATTGTCACCATCAGGGAGAGAACACATACGGAACCTAAGTCAGTCAATTGTAGTCCTTTCCCGAAACTCTGGGGAAGATAGTTTCATAGAAGGGACAAGGATTATTAGACTAAATGATTATTGGACTGCTGTTTAGTAATTTACCCATTTCAGCGTCCCTCACCCCTCAGCCATTGATAATAGAACTAAAGTGTGCTTCTCCGAACCTCTCCCTGGCCCTCCCCTGTACCGTGGCTTCAGTGCAACTTATGCATCTGTGCTTGCAGACGCTTACCTCCTGTTCAGACTCACATATCCAACCATTTATTCAAAATCTTCTTGTATCTTAAAGTACATCAAATTCAACTCATCTACAACGAAAACAGTGCTCTCTTGTGCCCCACCGTTTCTCCTAACCCCACAGTACAACCTTCCTTCTGTGTTTCCTGTCGCAGTGAACGGCGACACTCCCGTCCACTCAAGTGTAGCCAGCCCAGGAGTCAGCCTTGATGCGTCCAGTAACCTCCATGTCCCCTCTGTCACCAACTTCTGCCCCTTTGAACTTTTATATAGCCCTTAATCCCTTTCCCTTCATTTCTATCAGTATCTTTGTCTAACTTAATAATTATAAACTCATGGCAAATTTTGATTTATCTGTACCCCACACACTGCCTCCTGGATTATTTTTGAAAAAACAAAAACCAAAACTGGGCATATCATTTTATCTCCAAATATTTCTATAATGCCTATAAAATATAAAGAATCTTTCAAAAATATACCTGCAGTTTCATTGTCACAACTGAAATGTTAACAATAATTCCTTAATGTCAAGTATTTAGTAAGAATTTAAATCTACCCAATTCTTTTTTTTTCTCATACAATTTTTTGTTTGAGGATTGTTGCTGTTAGTGATCACATCAACTACCTCTGCGATTGAAACTCCCTGCAATGTTCACGACTTTCAGAAGGAACAGATCATAGCCCCAGGCACTGTGACAGTCAGTATTTGGATCCTCTGTATACCTCCTTCCGCATCTTGCTTTCTACTCCTCTCTGCTCTCTCCCTTTAAACACACTGGAATTATTTCAATATGTAATTCACTGAAGTGCTTGCTTCTGCCAAAGGGCTTTTGCATGAACTGTTTCTTCTGCTAGGAACACCTTTCCCTCCTCATTTTTCCTCCCTGTGAGTTGCAGATCAATTGCACATATTCAGGGTCGACCTCCTGTTTCTCTAACCAGATCAAGTCCTTTAAAAGTCATAGCACCAGTAAGTCCTTTGCCCCAATAAGTCAGTTATGCAAATAATTGTTTACTTATCTGCTGCTTTTGTTCTGTTTCCTCTCCCTAGCTTAATTCTTTCACTTTCAAATCGTTTGGTAATTTTAGAACACTAGATGTTTTTTTGACATTTAAGCATGTATTCAGATATTTGGAGTTGGTTTAGATACTGTTGGGACCACTGAAGTAGATGATAAACTTTTTATTAGAAATATTGTAAAGAAATGTCAGCAAGTTTTTCAACTAGTCAAAACCTTTGGCTGTTTTAAGTCAATATTCAGAAACTCATTTAGGGACAGTGAAATATCATTATCCATCTTCCTCAGAGATCCTAAAACATATATTACATTCTAGATTTCCAAGTTCTAATCAAAGACATAATATTACGCTACTTTAAGATTATTTAGAGTTTATTACATCCCAAATCTCAGAAGTGAGGAATTAAGCCAAATTATGCATTTTTAACTTCAGAATTAATAGGGAATTTTAGTATGCACTAAAAATAAAAAAGCAGCAAAAACATGGAACATATTTTGAAGAAAAGTCAATAACTTTTTTGGTGATAGTAATTCTACAAAACGCCAGAAAGTCATCCGAGTGGCCATGATAGGGATAAACCTGGAAAAAATTTTTGTCTAAATTAAGGAAAACAGAAGAAATGTTATTTCCAAGGGTAGTAGCTGCTGCTGCTTTTTTTTTAAAGTTTGCAAAGTTTATATATAAATATCAAAAGGAAATTTAAGGGAAGCTGACATGTTTTAAACCATATGTCAGTGCACTGTCTTCTGTATGTAGATATGTATGTTATTACATATGGGAAGACATATTTCAGAAAAATTAATTAGGTAATACCATAACCTGAAACTTAGTA
Source organism: Eonycteris spelaea (assembly GCA_003508835.1). Taxonomy (NCBI): domain Eukaryota; kingdom Metazoa; phylum Chordata; class Mammalia; order Chiroptera; family Pteropodidae; genus Eonycteris; species Eonycteris spelaea. The sequence goes on along the minus strand of PUFA01000026.1, from coordinate 7,813,115 downwards.
TATAGCAGGTCCCCAATTCATTGCTTTATAGGGCCTTCAAATTCATTGTTTTAAAATAAAAACTGCAGGTCGACCAAATAAATTTGTGATAATCAGTAATGTTCAGTGTAAGAAAATTGCATCTTGGAAAACTATATCTAAGGCATAGTGTGATCTGTAGTGATCAGTCATAGTATATATCATGATGGTATGTGTTTAGCCACCAAATAACTCATTAACATGAAACAGTACCATGGATGGATTTTGAGATGACTGTGCTAAGCAAAATAAGTCAGAAGTTGAGAACTGTATGCATGCACATATATGTGGGATACAAAACTGAAAGCAACAAACGAACAGGACAAGCAAAAGCTCATGGACACAGACACCAGTTTAGTGGTTACCAGAGGGAAAAGGGGGTGGAGAGAAGGTCGATAAAGGTAAAGGGGGTCAAATACATGGTGATGCAAGGAGATTTGACTTTGGTGAACACCCAGTGCAATATACATATGACATATTGTACACTTGAAACCTATGTAATTGTATTAACCAACGTCACCCCAATACGTTTAATAAAGAAAAAAAGATATCAAAATTTTAATTTTTTTGGAACTAAATCTCTTTGGTAACTTCTTCAGATTTTCAAAAACCTAAATTTGAATATCTTATTTGATCTAGAAGCAAAACACAGAAACTCGTGAGGGATGTCAGTGGCTAAACAGCACTGCTATGTGACGACAGAGCTCTTTATGGAAACTGAAATATAGAGAGGGGAAACAGAATACGTTAAAAGGGAAAGGCAGACAGGAGGGATTTCAGAGAAGACTGGACTCGCAATTGTATCTTTAATTCCTAACACAGTGCCTGTCACAGATAAGCACACACAATATGTGTTGAATAAACATGTGATTAAAAGATGGCGGAAGTTCAAGAGAACATCACTGATCAAGGGTGACCATAAATGATAACCGGAAATTCCTAATCAGCCAGATGGCTGTCCAGATGAGTCCTGAGCCCTTCAAATTTTACAAAGATGGTGCTCAAACATAAGCCTTTTTGAAATTCTTAATTTGGAATCTGAGATCCATTGTTTTGAATAGTTTCAATTATGGCATTATTTTTCTTCCTAAAATAGAAAGTTTAGTGGTTTGTAAGAAGCTGAAATTAAAAAAAAAAAAAAGTGATATTTTATTAATTCTAAAGTGAAACTCTATGGCAATGAATCATTTCTACTTCTAAATAAGTAGAAGTTGAAATAAGACTCCAGAATGCAGGGATCAACACTATTAAAATAAGGGCCCAGCCTCTAAAGCAGAGTTCTCCCTGGGTGGTCCGTGGCCTGTTAAGTTACTGATTATCACAGCAGGAGGTGAGCAGCAGGCATTCAAGCAGAGCTTCATCTGTCTTTGCAACCACTCCCCAGCACTAGCATCACCATTACGCCTCAGCTCCACCTCATATCATCAGGCATTAGATTCTCATAGGAGCACCAGTCCCTCCTGGTGCTAAAAAGGTTGGGACCGCTGCTCTAAAGTACACTACTTAGGAAGTCCTGATAGTCTTTGGAGGATTAAATGTTTTCTCATTTCTTAAAATAGCACTTTGAAATGTTCTATGTAGAGTTCTTGAGTGGTTTTGTAATAGATCAATGCCTAAATTTGGATTGTTTTGATTCTGCCCATCTCTGTATTTTACTTTATATATTTTATTGTACGTACCTAGAAATAAAATTTATTTTGCTGTATTTACCTTCTATCCAATGACTTTGCTAGGCTCATGTTGATAATAGCTTAACTCTGTATTCGCTTGGATGTTTTATGTGCACCAAGTCATCATGAATAATGGCAGTTTTATTTTTCTATTTCCTAAGCTCGCCTTATTGCATTACATACGACTTTAAGTAAAAATGTCAGAGAGAATTGGTGAAGGCAGGCATGCTTGTCTTATTCCTGATCTCAAGGGAAAGCTTTCAGTATTTCACAATGAAATGTGTGGTTTGCTGGAAAATTCTTATAGATATTCTTTGTCAGATGAATGAAGTTGCTTTTATTCCAAGTTTTCTAAGAAAGTTTTTATTAATGAAGGCTGAATTTTATAGACTTTTTCTGCATTAATGAGAATATTTTATTTTCTGTTACTTTTTAATGTGAGTTAAATTATTTTTCTTTTAAAAATATTGAAGTATAATGTACATACAGAAGAGTATAGAAATCATTAATGTATAGCTCAGTGATTTTCGACAAATGAAGTGAGAGTGATGAACTCATATGAAAAAACAAGCCATTGCTAGGACTTTAGCAATACTCTGTGAACATCTTCAGTATAGAGACTAGGTACCCAGCATCTTGATTTCTAATGCCATAGATAAGTTTTTCCTTATTTTGGTGGGGCTGGACATCTAGCTTCCTTTATTCAAAATTGTGTTCGTGTAATTAATCTTTGTTATAGTTTGTTCTCATTGATGGATATTATTTCTTTGTATGAATATGTGACAATCTGTTTACGTATTCTCTATTTATTGTCATTTGGTTTGCATCTTTTGGGGGAGGCTGTTATGATTAGTGCACATAACAACATTCTTAGGTCTCTTGGGATTGTATCCGTGCATTTTTTTGACCACACACATGCACACGTACACACACACCACACCACACCACACTCCATGCCCCTAAGAGGAGTTTGTGGATCAGAGGTTATGCATGTGTTCAGCTTTCCTATCTACTGCCTGACAGTTTCCTGAAGTGATCTAGTTTGCGCTTTGACCAACAGTGTATGAGAGTTCATAGTAGATTCTTATTAAATATAGATGTTGCTATTAGAGAGCATCCTTTCCTTCTGTGGAGGTGATGGAGGGCAGTAAGAGGTAGTGGGGTCACCTCAGGTCAAATGGTATGGATTATGTGCTGTCTAGTTCTTATATTTTCCTTCCATGGTCTTGAACACATTATTTTGTAGCAAGTAGCCATCCAGTATGTTTTAATTAAGTTGAAAAGTATTATGAAATATGGCCTTCATAGTATTGGCTTGTGGAGTGAACAGGTACATAGGTGATATATTGGTGGACATGGACAGCCTGTAAGCACCATTGCAGACAGAAGTGATGGAAGAGGAAGAGAAGAATATGGAAATAGAGATGGAAAGATGCTGAAGACATGTTTTCCACCTTGGATTTTTTTCCTCACGGTTATTTTATAGTCATTGTTGATTATTCTATTATGCTTATCATAAAATATTGTTTAAAAACTGAAATTGTTTTGAGGATAGCCTTAGAAGGATATAGGGGAGGTCCAGTATGCAGAAATCCAGCTCCTCCATCCATGGTACCTCTCCCACAACCAATCAGGACACTTCTACCCATTTTAACTGATTGCCATAAAAGATTTTATTTCAAGTTACTGTTTTGCTAAAAAAGAAAATTACTGATACTGTAACATTTTTCTTTATAAATGCTAAGTTCTTTATTTCTTATCTCAACCACCAGTTAACCATTTTTAATGTTTCTTTTCAGCTGTCACATGATGATGTAAGTGTATGTTTGTTGTTGTTTTACGCCAAGGTCATTCTGACATATTTATTTACTTTTTTGGTTTTGCATATTCTATATTTCAGTGGCACCTAGCTCTGTGATATTTTCCCCATTTTTTTTGCAATCAAAAGAACTGGAAGCAGATTTTTATATCAGTAGGATTTTAGCAAAGCAATTACATCTTGATATATATGACCTAATTAAGCCAGCGTTAATTTTTTCTCATCATCTAGAAACGGAGTAGACTTTGCTAAATAATTTTTTACTTCTTATCCATTTTTTAAACTTTATTGGAAAACAAGTTTTTTCAATTATAACATCTCTTAAAAGCCAGTGGAACTTGCATTTTTCAAAATAATTTTTATTAAATTACAGTTGACATCTTTGGGTTCATCTTGTTTGGGACTCTCTGTGCTTCCTGGGTTTGTATGCCTATTTCCTTCACCAGGTTAGGGAAGTTTCCAGTTATTATTTCATTATTTCTCCAAATAGGTTCTCGATCTCTTGCTCTCTGTCTCCTCTCTTTCTGGTGCCTTTATGATGCTAATGTTGCTATACTTGATGTTGTCCCAGAGGGGCTGCATTTTTCTGCTACCTTGTCTTCCAAATTTCAGTTCAATCCTCTGCTTCATTTAATCTGCTGTGATTCTCTCTAATGTCTTCATTTCAGTTATTGTATTCTTTATTTCTGAGTGGTTCTTTTTCATGTTTTCTGTTTCTATTTTTCTTTCGTATTTCTTTGTTGGGTTCTCACTGAGATCACTGAGCATACTTATAACTAGTTTTTTGAACTTTGCATCTGGTCAATTGTGTCCATTTGTTTAGTTCTTTTTCTGGATCGACATGATCTTTCATTGGAACATGTTTCTTTGTCTTCTCATTTTGGCTGCCTCTCTGTTTGTTTCTGTGTATTAAGTAGAGTTGCTATGTCTATTGTCTTGGTAGAGTGGCCTTACGTAGTTGGTGTCCTGTGGGGCCCAGTGGTACAGTCCCCTTGGTCACCTGAGCCAGGTGCTCCAAATGTCTCCTTTGGGAGGATCGTGTGTGCCCTCCTGCTGTAGTTGAAACTTTATTTCATTTTGCACATTAATAGGAGGGTTTGACCCTCATACCAATAGGTTGCAAGGACTGGCTGTGATTACAGTGGAGGGTCTGACCCAATGGAGCAAGATTAGCTTTTTCAGGGCTCTGGTTTCTGCTGGGTCTGCCCTTTGAGTGTGAGGCCAAGTGAGCTACTGTTTGTGCCTTGTCTTGAGCTGCTTTCTATGAGCTACAAAGTGATCTGCGTATGGTTGTCACTTGTGCTTGGCTCGGAGGTGCCTGGGAGAGGCTAAGCTGCAAACTGAGGCCCGCTGCCACTAGTGCCGGGTTTGGGGCTGCTTAGGAAGAGGTATGGGGCACGCTGAGGCCAGATGCTGCTTGTTTGGGGTTTGTGAACCTTTGAGAGATTTTAGGAAAGTCCTCAGAGTGAGCCAAGACAAGCTATTTGTGTGGAAAAGCCACAGGGTGGGCCTACAAGTTAGATAGGCAGGGTCTCATGGAATCACCAGGGCAGGACTAAAAGTATCAGCTAGGTTGATGGAGACTCATATTTGGTGCCCTCCTGCGTGTGCATCCTGAGCAGTGGGAGGGCTCAACAAAAAAGCAATGGCTTCTGCCAGCACTTAGGGTGGTCCCTCCAGCCCTCTCTGAAGCCAGACAACTCAGTTTCTTTCCATGTCTTTGGTGATTTTCGAGCTGCTGCCTGGGGCACTGGAGCTCAGAGTAAGGGAGTCCATCAGCAAATAAGTCTGTGTGGGGCCCTTTAAGAGGAATGTCTGGGACTCCAGCCGCATCCCTGTCTCACTCTGCCACAATCTTACTGGTTTTCACAGCCCAGAGTTCCAGGGGTTTCTCTTCTTGACACTGAAACCCTGGGCTGGGGAGCCTGGTATGGGGCTGTGACCCCCTCGCTCCTCATGGGGGTCCTCCATAGCTGAGAAACCCTCTTGATTTTTAGTTGCCACCTGTGGATGTGGGGCCAGCCCATTCCATGTCTCTGCCCCTCCTACCAGTCTCGATATGTTGTGTTTCCTTAATTACAGGGCTTCTGTTCAGCTAGACTTCAGGCAGTTCTCAGTGAAGGTTGTTCTGTAGTTTACTTGGAATTTTGTGGTGTTTGTGGAAGGAGCACAGTGTTCCCCTATTCTGTCATCTTGACCAGAAGCCCGGTGTACTACTGAATATTTCTCGATGATGATAGAAATTGGTAACTCAGGAAAGCATGATTTATTTAATCATTTAATTAGAAGAAAAGGCAGATTTCTCAGGGAAGCATAAATGTTAGCTAATAACAAACATTGTCTAAAAGAATATTTTGTCTTTTGGTAGTGTTAGAATTATAGAGATTTATTCCATAATTAGTCACTTTTGAGAATTTAGTTCCCTTTAGTTTCATTGTTGTTTATTCTGTTTCAAAATTTTTATGTTGAAACCTACTCCTTGAGATGGTTGTATTACGAGGTAGGTCCTTTGAAAGGTGATTCGTTCGTGAGGACACAGCTGTCATGAATGGTACTGTGCGTTACATGCATGACTTTGGGTTCAGACTCTTGGTAGCTCTATGAATGATGTCCACAGTGTCCTGTCCTTGACTTCCGGCTTAGACTCATGACTATGGCTTATTTTATGGAGCCAGTCCATCTCATAGTTGGCCTTTCTCTTTTCCTGCTGGCTTTTTTCCCCCAGCATTATTGTCTTTTCTAAAGAACCCTGTTTTTTCTCATGCCTAAAGAAAGGCAGCTTCAGTTTTGTCATTTTTGCCTTTCCAGTGATTTTCAAGCTTAATTTTCTCTAGAACCCACTTGTTCATCTTTCTGATGGTCCAGGGTATTCCTAGAGCTCTCCTCGAAGGCTGTATTTCAAATGAACGGTGTTTTTTCTTATCAGCCTCCTTCATGGTCTCATTCACAACCATACATCTTTGCTGTGGGTGGTCTTTCCTAATCCTTCCATCGCAGCTCTTCTGAGTCTCTGCCTTCTCTTGACTTCTTAGTCTATTTCTTTATATGAATTTATGACTGAACCAAGGTACAAAAAATGTTGTACAATTTCAATGTTTTCATTGTCTAAGTTAAAGTTGTGTATGAATGGGATTAGTGCCCTTATAAAAGAGGGCTAATAGAGCTCCCTAGCCCCTTCTGCTATGTGAGGCCCTGTGCAAAGAAGTCAGCAGTCTGCAAACTAAAAGAAGGTTCTCACCAGAACCTGACCATGCTGACATTCTTCCAGCTCCAGAACTATGAGGAATACATTTCTGATATTTATAAGCCACCCAGTCTGTGGTATTTTGTTATAGCAGCACAAACAGACTAAGACAATGTGCATGACTATAAAATTTCTTTTCCTACTTTACACTTATTGTTATAGCATCTTTCTGGACCCAATCATAAGACACATCTTCTCACCATCATCCAGATCCTGCTTCTCTCTTTGGGAGAGGGGCAAGAGGAGAGGAGCTATCAAAGATTCAAGTGGTGGAGCTAAGGATCATGGGCTCCCTTAGGTAGCCACTCATTTTAAAATCAAGTATTTTTTTCAAATTGTCAAGTATCTGTTTTCTCATAGGACAGTCTAGTATTTGCGCAATCTTTCTAAACAGAAATTGATAAAATATACACACATGGGATTTGCTAAATAAGCCTGTTTTGCTACTAACATGTTGTAGAATGAGCCCATGGCGTACAGGTCCGTGTCCTTCATGTCTGGAGAGATTTGCTGCCTGGGTGGGATTTGGTGCCTCAGTGTCAGTTTTCTCTGCGGTGGTAGCAGTGGTGCAGGAGCAGAGTGAGCATGTCGGTGCAGCTGTGACTCTGAAGTGGTGCTGTCGTCTGGCCGCGTGAGCACAACCCCAAGGGTAGGCAGAAGACTGTATGTTCGTAGAACCTAGGTCACAGAAAGCATTGTTCTATCCTGCTTTTTTCTTCCACATTTCTTGCCACACTGTGTTCAGCAAACCAATACTTGGAATTATTTTTAAAAATTCCACTTCCAATTTTGTTTTCTAGCTTGTTGAGGAAAGGTAATGAGATGATATTTTTCATCTCAGAAAGGCTATTTTCCACTTTAATTTAACACATTTATTGGTTTAGAGTTCACATGTGCCCAAGAGCCCTTAAATATCTGCAAAAGGAGTTTCCTTTTGAGTTTGTGAAATCGTATTTTTCCCTCTGATAGAACTATTCTACTCTCTGCCCTGCCAGCCCCTTTAAAATATTCACCTTCTGACTTACAACACCCTGTATTCATTTACAATTTTCTGACTCTCCTAATTCGTTGAGCTTTTTAGCACTTGGTTGAATGGTTTTCTCCCTACCACCTAATGTGACATTTATTTTTGTGTGTGTGATGAGTTTATCATCTTTGTAGAAGTTCCATTTAATATTCTGTCTTCCTACCTTTAAATATCTTCATATTATCTCAACCATCCTATCCCAAAATAAGATCCTATTTTATTACCCACGAGTATGCTATCTCTAAAATCTCTCTGACCACCTCTCCAGCTTTCCACTTCTGGTACCTCCGTTCCTCCCACATTCCCTCGCTCAGGCATCGCCTGTCCAGGGAGCTCAGCATCGTCGTACTGTCCACACTTTCCTTCTGTTCTCCTCTCCCTCCTTGTGTGGTTTAGTTTCCACCGTCCATTATCGCATCATGCTCTCGCATATTCTCTAGCCCTTTGCCCTTTTCTAGCCCCACTGTAGTCACTGGTCAGCACCTCACCATGGTTAAGATGTTCTACTGCTCTGCGCCTGTGACTGAGCAGCTCATGATGACTGAAGAAAAGACCTGGACCCTCCTGACAGGTAGTGCTTTCATTAATGACCACTGACCTCAAGTGGAACTTCAGACACTTGGTGATACATTTCCCTTTGATTTGATTTTCAGCTTACCCATGTCTATTATAGTACTTTCTCAGACAATCGAAGTATTACCATAACTTTAGTCATATATGGGAAGACTAATTTAACAGACCCATTTCACCAGAGGCCAATTGAATAGAATATTTTTTTATCAAAAATTATAAAGATTCCACAAATAATTTATGGCCAAATATGAATTCATACGACTTTATTACCGTGGCCTGTACTCTGAACTTCCATTATTGATTATTTCAGCAGAGCTTCAAAATGAAAACAAATAGACATTAATTAAAAATGGCTCAGCGGTTTAAAAATATATGACTTGCCATTTCAACTATCTAAAATTAACATCTAGGCCATTCCACTGGGGGAGCAATTACGAATATTTGAGTGTGAAACACAGCGTGGATTTATTTTTTAAATCAACTTAATTGTTAGCAATAAAACAAAGTGAGGAGAGAAGACATTTATCTTCCACAGGAGTAATTGTAGTGTTTTGTGCCACTTCTTGATGAAGCAAACAATTATTGCTTCTTACAAATCCAGAGAAAATTCCCAATTCCAGACAGAGTCTGCACAGATACACAAAATGAAGATTTTGAGCGTATGTCCTAAGCGAGAACATCTTCTCATCAGCCTGGGCAGACTTCATCATTGGAAATTGAGGGAAAGAGAGAAATTTCAGTTACTTAGGGAAAGCATAAGAAAATGGACACACAGAGAAGTATTAATAGGGTTTCTAAGCCTTTGTCTTCAGATCCTGTTTTTCCTTTCAGACCATTTTACTGGGTGGGATTCTGGAAAACTGACAACACAGAAACTAGTAATTTAGCGTATTTCATGTACTGCAGTTATCTAAAGGATTTTATGAACTTTACATTTAGGTTTTTTTTTTTTTTTTTTTTTTTTTTTTACTATGAAATAGTGAAAATAGAAACTGGTAGAAGCAGCAAAGAGCTAAATTTAGATGAAGGAAAGTAATGTAGTCGAAAAAAGGAGAGGAAAAAGGAAAATGAAGAGTGATTCACAAAATGGAAAATAAACTTATGAATAATCAGATGCACTCAAATACTATACTAGTAGTAATAATTTCACTCATATACATTTAACGCTTTATCTATTGCTCAACACCATTCTGTGACTTCGTATGGATTAACCAGTTGAAATCTGGCCATGACCCTAGAGGTAGGAGCAGGTCTTGTTCTTATTACTGTTTTTTAATAAAACAAGATAATACTCATGGTTGGAGAGGGCACAATACAATCCTGATTGATACATTTGGAAAGCATTGTGGTAATAGTCATTGATAAGAATAATTGACCTGCTAATTTTCAGTTAAATCAACTCCCCTAGGGAGACAATATTATATAACATATATAATAAAGTTTCCATAATTTGAAAATGCTTAAATTATTATAGCGTAATGCAAATTTAAATGTTACACAGGCTAAAGAAAAATAATGGCACTTATGAACAGTACAAATATGTGAAAATGTACAATAACTATAAAAAGGTATACAAATCATATGTACTTTAATGATTTGTTTTGTAAATGGAAACATATAATCATAAAAAATGACAGGGAAGAAAGATAACAGGATTTTTTTCTCTAGATAATGAAATATGATGAATTTTATACCTACGAGTTTCCAGAGTTTTTACAGTTAAAAAGAAAATTAGGTGTGGTAGATTGCCGCTTTGGTGGCCCCTGTAGCCAAACCTTTCTTTAGCGCCTTCTGGTCTCATAGGGCTTGCGTTGGCCAGTGAGACAGTTTCAAGTTAGATGCTTGGAAACGTTAATGCATTCCCTGATGGGGATATCTCATTTATCTCAGCCCAGGCCATCCTAGATCTCCTAGCTTCTGGCCAGCAAGCTGGCTACCACAGACACATGAGAAAGCCCAGCAGACAGTGCGCACCTAGATCTGCAGAGCTGCCCACTGACATCTAGGCACATGGGAGTTAACAGATGGCTTCTGTTTACCCCCACAGACCCCACTAAGATTTGGAGTAGTTTGTTTCATAGCATTTTAACTTAATGTTGGAGGTCATTTTTAGATTTCAGAGCTTTGCTAAGTAGCAAACCCATGTTAAAAGCATTCATCAGTAAAAATGTATGCAAGGTATTCCATTACTCATTTTTCTAATACCTTCTCTATATATGTTCCAAGATAACCTGGCTTTATATCCTCCATATATTTAACTAGATGCCTCATTAATCTTCTTCTAACTACTATATTTGTGATTAAATTCTTTCTCAAGGCACTCCCAGTTTCTGCTGATAATCTGGGCTTAATGGTATCTAGCAAGTCTCAAGAAATTCTTTTTGCTCACTGAGCCCTTAAAATTCATAAAGAGCCTGATTTTACTGAACCTTTTATCCTACTTGCTGCCACATGTTTAGGCTGGCTCTTTACTTTTCATCTGAAGAGGTGTGAGACTTTGGCTATAATATCTCTCTGGCTGTTTCTTCTGTACTTGAGCCATCACTTGTGATTCACTCTTGCAGTCCAGCGAGCTGATAGCTGCGTTTCAGGTGCATCTTGCTCCATAACTGACATTTTCCTTGACTTGTGTTACTGACCCCATCTGTCTGCCTGGGCAGGCCTCCCGAGTCCCTAGGCCCCACTCCCGCCTTTCTCATGCTGGTCCCTAAAGAGCTCCTGGTCCAGCCTTCATCACCTTCTTTCCCTCTGTTCAGTGGCTGCAGTTCTACTCGACCCCTCACTCTGATAGTGCATGCCCCACCGTTCATCCTTTCACCGCACACTAGGACGTAGTCATGGGGTAGGAGTGTTTATATGCTTTGTGTACGAAGTTTGATAGTGTTTCCTCTTTGTGCACCTCCCCCACCCCACAAAGAAAAAGCTCTGACTTGAAGAGGAGTAGGTACATGAACAAACAATTTTAAAGCAAGCTATCAGTAATGGTTATAGCAAAGACATTTATAAAATGCTATTTCTCTGTTTCCTACCTTTTCCAATCCACTGACTGACTGTGTGTGTGGTGGTGTGTGTTGTGTGTGTGTGGTAATTCGATAGCAAAACAGAGATCCAGTTATCATGCTGCCTTTTGTAGTGTACAAGCGGTCTGGCCCTGCATTGAGATGTGTCCTGGTTGGAACAGGGTCACCTGCAGAGGTAGTGCACTGTCAGACATGCATCATGAAGCTTGATCGGCTATGGCAATAATTAATCATTGTCCACTTATGAGAGGAGAAAATGTGGTCAGCAAATACATCCAGGTGTGTTTGGGGAAGCACACAGGTGTTTATCGCTGATGAGAACAGCAATGATCCATTTCCCTTGACTCTGCCATCTGAGTCCTCACAGGCTAGTCTGTTGCCAAGTCTCTTAGCCTTATTTATTTATTTGTTTTAAGATAGGCTCGTTTGTATCTACTTTAAGGGAAAAATTGCCCAAGTCAAATAAATTCTCCCAAAGGCATTCTTCAAAGTAAGCCCATTAGGTGCCCAGGCCTAAGGGTGAATAAAACTCATTATGACCTTTTCAAAATTCACTTTCCACTGAATAACTGTGGTTCTTATCACCACATCAAGAAGCAGTGAAATCCCAGAAGGTCCAGATTGCACCCTTAAGATTAATTAACTCAAAAAATGTGTGTGTGTGTGTGCATGCTGAAGTGTCCTCGCCCAAACTGATTTGGTGAGTGTGATTTGGCCTTCTCCCCTCAGAACTTTACTCACCTACAGATAAATGACTGCTTTCATATAAGTTTTTTTTTTGTGCTTGGTGTATTCTCTGTGCTTTGGAGAGCTATTGGAAAATATCTCACTACCCATAACTATTGCTTCCAGTGTTAATATAGTATCCAGCTTACACACAGTAGGTTCTCAAGGCTTAGTTATTAAATAAATTTAAACACCTTATGTGACCAGGTTAGGTGATCAAGTGCACAGATTCAGATTCATAAATACATATGCATAAAGTTGTAAAAATACGATCCCGGGCACTAGTTTTCCAAGTTCAGTCCCCAGAGTGGCAGCATCGGAACTCTCTGGGCACTCATTAGAAATGCACGCTTCCAGTCCCCACGCCCACCCACAGAACCAGAGCCACTGGGAGCGGAACCCAGCAAACTGCTTTCACAAGCTCTTCTATGATGCACATTCAAATTTAAGACTCATTAATGCAGTGATTAGAGTCTCTTGTGTCTAAAAAAGGACTGTAAAATTATTTTTCTAAAGTTAACTTTCATTTACTTTTCCAAATAAATGCAGATTGTGTTATTAGAAATTAAAAAAAAACTATTAGAAGTGAAATTCATTACCCAAATCCCATAGCCATGACATATTTTTTTTTAATATTTAAAGGATTCTTTTCCATGTCTAAACACAATTCACAACCAGTTTTAAATGACACATTGTGTCAATCAGAAGATTTTCATATAGCCTAGTATTAGATAATACGGGGAAAGTATTGGTAATCTCATATGTGAAGATGGTATTGCAAATGCAGGGATGTGCTGGAGTGCATATATTTGAAAGGATTATCCTTATAAATACCCTTGAGCTAAAAATGCAAAATATGTGAAATTATGCACACGGACACATGTTTTTAATGGCTTTAATTAAGGTCAGACGTAACAAATAAGAATAATTATTTCATAGAAATATTAATGTTTATGCGTGTTGTGTGCGATTCCGAACCTCTCGTCAGAATCTATACCTAACCCTCCTTTCATCTGCATGAGAACAGTGGAAGCTATCTGGTGCTCTCTCTGATTTGATACATGGTAAAAGTGAGATCTAGAGAAATAAACTTGTTCCAGGTCTTTTAACTGGTAACAGTGCAGTTAAAATTCATGATAAGGTCTCAGGTCAAAACTGTAGAAAACAGATACTTTCTACCTAGCACCCATCTTGAAAGATTTAGCTGCACTTCTGGTCTGAATGCAGTACTGGCATCGAGCCATTTTAGACATACGAAAGCATCAAACACATAAAGCTTACTAGATCAGGGTTGGAGTAGTGGTGGAAATGATAGGAAATAAGCAAAATAAGCAAAATTATGAATGTGTAGTCTTGGAGATCCATGGAGAATAAGTGTGTGTCAACACCTAGAATCTGGAGAAAATTATCAGCAAAATGTTACAATTTTTGGAAAAGGACACTAGGTCACCTAAAAAAAAAAAAAAACCAAACTGTTCCTAAGAATGGAATCTAAAGTCCTTAAACAAGGCCTCAAAGATCCTCCAACATCCAGTGCTTTCCTGCCTCCTTCACTTTGTCCAACCTCTCTCCCTCTGTTCACTCAGCTCCAGTTACCTCCGTGAGGCTGACAATGCTCCTGCCTCAGGGCCTTTGCACTTGCTCTTCCGGCTTTCCCAATGACTGATGACATCTGTGTCAGTTTCACCCATAAGCATTACATATTTTTATGTAATTATTAATGATATTGTTTTTATTTTTAATTTCCCTGTAGAATCCTTAGTTTCTAGTACATACAAATATAATTTAATTTTGTATGTTGATCTTGTGTCACTGTGCTAAACTTAGAGTTTTAAGAGTCTTTTTGTAGACTTTGTAGAATTCTCTAGACACATGCATTTGAAATAGTGTGCATTATGCTATTTTTGGTGCAATTATCTGTAAATGTCAGTTACGTCAAGTTGGTTAATATTCGAGTCTTATATGCGTTCTGATTTTCTGTGTACTTTTTCTATCAATTATTGAGAGAAGTGTTTAAATATTTGACTATCATTGCGGATTTGTCTCTTTCCTTTGAGGTTCTATTAGTTTTATCTTCATGTATTTTGAAGCTGTGTTATTAGTTAGATAAAGGTTTAGGATTGTGTGTTCTTGGTGAATTTTTCATTATACCTTTTCTCTCTGATCTACTTTGATAGCTTTTTCTCTATTTTTCATTCTAATTATTTGTATCTTTACATTTAATGTGAGTTTCTTATGGACAACTTCTAGGTTAGGTGTTGCTTTTTTGTCCAATCTGATTCTCCTCAATAGCACGTTTAGACTATTTACATTTATTGTGATTATTTTTATAGTTGGGTTTAGATTCACCCACCATGTTGCTCCTTTTTTAGTCTCATCTGATATTTGCTTATTTTTTTTCTGTTTGTAACTTTTATTTTAGGGGTTGCTTGGGGGAAATAAAACAAATATTTAGATTATGTCACTCTATTCAAATGATATACATTTATACACTTAGTATAAGATGTATGTTAGCTATACCATTTTAGAGATAATGAAAGCTAAAACTCAGAGAAGTGATCTGATTTATCTATGGCCAGAAACCTTGATTGGAGGCTAAAATGGGAATTCTAGTGTACAGACTTCAGACTCAGTGCTTTTTCCACAGAGTAATGCTAGAGTGAGTATCAGTGTACTTTCTTTGGAGAAGACCAAGTCACTACAAGTAGAAATTATCATGTATAAGCACCAGTGGGAAGAAGGGTGGGGTTATTTTTTTCTTGTTTAGGAAAATGTAAGTTTTAAAGATCCAGTAGAAAAGCCCTGAAATTTCCCTGCAGATCACTGGGTAGGCATCACACACAAGCATCAGGTAAACTATTAGAGGTGAAGCTGTGAGCCAGCATTTTACCTGAGTCCCTGGAGTGGAGTCAGGATTCCTTGGCCTTTCACGTTAGTCACTCCAGGAGAGCAGTTCACATCCTATAAATCAGACTGTGATTTGTAGGGTTGTTTAAAATTGTGTTTACTCATCTTATTCCAGGTGCCTGAATTAAAGATTATGTGAGACTGTCAACATGATAGGTACCTCTACCTAGGCCTGGTTGTGTAAATATTGTAAGATGTTACAAATGCAAGGAGTAAATATACATCAGGATCGCACAGTTGATCCGTTAGTATAT